>OX122915.1:11738701-13182253 GCA_944738685.1 Synanthedon myopaeformis
ACGAGTAGTATCCCCTTAGATTAGCCGAGTTATAGCCCAGTACAAAGTGAGCTATAGAACAGATGGTTTGCTGAGTTCATGACTGCAAAATGCATCACTAATTAAAATAAATCCTGATATTTTAATTAATTAATTTGTATATTTATAATCGTATTACCTACTCTAGAACAAGCCTCACGTAGAAACTGCGGAACATTAAAAGGAACCTACTTATATCTTGATAGCGTTAAGAGGACGGTGGCTCGATGGGAATCAGTTTGAAGTTGTTACAAGAAATGGTTGCAGCAAGAGTCGATAGTGGCGAAGCGGTGTCGTCGCTGCGATAACGTTGCGATCACGCTGGTCTATCGCTCGTGTCACATTGTACCATATCGAGACGTGCACTTTCGCTCGATACGCAGGGTTGCCAATAAAAAAATGCATTTCACACATTTTTTTTTGTAAAATTTTTACAAGGAAACATCTGTAGTAAAAAATAGTAAAAAAAAATGCGTTATACAATATCATTATTTCCTCAAATTCGTTAAATTATGACGGAGTTTGGTGAGTACGAAAAAAACTCACCGACTAATTTTCTTTTACTCGTAGCTTCATAAATAGCCACACGTCCTCAAAGTAAAAATACACTTTTTTTTGTACCTGCATATAACCACTTGTTAATTTACACCTATACTTATTGGCTAGGATCAATTTAAATTCCAAGTTGATTTGTCGTTTGATTTTTGTTATTGTTTCTCTTTTTAAAATGTACCTACTTATAATATTAATTAATAGGTTGTTAAAAAAATGGCTACCTAGTTATTCATTTTATTTTTTGACTTAATTAAAACAATAATTCTTCCTATAAAGCAGAAAACTGTAGGCCTGCCTTCAATTAGAAAACAAATCAATCAACAAACAAACACGAGTATCAAAAATTCACACACAATTTAATGAAACATATAAAAGAAGTAATTTTGTAAAATAATTGTAATAAATATTGTTTTTAATATATTTTTACATTATTATCAGATATTGTTGATCACTTTGAACACTAATAAATTATTTTCGAGTTTCGCTCAACCCTATGAGCGCTCAGTCGCCGATGCAACTTACACCCGATAGTGCATTGTCCCCGATAAACTTGTTATTTGTTGATAAAGAGAAAGTCCTTATCGTTTCTGTTCTTATTTGTAAATATTGACCGTTAATTGGTATGACACGAGAAGACGAGGTGACACCTCATCTGGTCTACTAATCAGTACTGTTATGCTATCAGGATCGCCACAGCATATGCGTCTTACTTGTATGCTTGTGCTAGCAGGCGAAGGTAAAGTAACCTGCAGCCTTTCTGTTGCACTCTATCATAAAAAAGCCAATGTAAAAAATCACGCATCATTATAACTTTTTATCATTATAACTAATAATGAAACACAATCACTATTAAAATTTAATTATATCTATAAATAGAGTTTATTAAAATAATTATAAATCAAAAAGCTTGTTTCAATAAAAAATAATAATAAAAAAAAACAATTAATAATTTATGTGAACTCAAATGATATTAAGACATATAAATCTGTCACAGTAATATGATATATTATAAAACCTTTAATATAATATAATATAATATGATATAAATAAAATTAATAAGAGTAATTTTATTTACATAATATAATTTATTTCTTCCATTTTGCAATACAAAAAAAAACGGCTAAAGAAAACTAAACTAAGCTAAGCTAATCTAAACTAAACTTTCTATACAGTTAAAGGAGTCAGAAAAATAAGATGATTAATTTATTTAAATTAATTTTTTAATTTATTTAGATTACATACAACCATAAATTTAAAAAATATTTATTATATATTATATACAAATAGGCCTAAAGAATCATAGAAATTATATTTTTACATTTATTTATTAATTAAAAAAAAATAAGAAGAAGAAGAAAAGAAAAAGAAGATAATATTTTATAAGTGATAAAATTAATTTTTCAAAAGTAATTCGCCAATTTTTTTTTTATAAGAATTCAAATTGTTTGAAAATATGTGAATATCATTCAGAATCTTATTGTAGTGATACTTAGAACGACGAAAGAAGGAATTTTTAAAATGATTAGTTCTACAATAGGGAATAAATACATTCTAAAAGTGAAGAAGAATCGATGCGATTATTTATTATTTTATATAAGAAGAGAATATAAAAACACCCATAAAAAAGATATATTATAAGTATACAGCAACAATGTTGATTGCTAAAGACAAAGTCTAACAGATAACAAACATGTTTTAGTTACCTATGTTCCATTTTTATCAACTACGCCGGTAACTAACTAGCAATGATTGTGAACTTCTATAAAGCAAGAGATATATCAATATATATATGTAATAGATGAATTATGTTTAATTATTGTGTTTACCCTACGATAAGTAGTCTATCGGAAAAATTTTATTTATGCCCCAATCAGTTATCAGGTCATTCGAGAATGATAACGGGAACAAAATATTAAAGAAAGTATCACTTTAAGAATTTATGTTGACACATTAAGAAATAAGAAAACTGAGCAGAACGTCTGGCTGCAGTAACCACCCCTTAGAAGACCATAATGAAATAACAGTTCGCGTTTAGTTGTGTCTCGATGAATCAGTTAATTAATGCCAGAACTAACTATGAGTTTCTCCATTAAATGTATACCTTATCCATAGTATTCTATCCTTATACCTTATCCATTAATTGTATCAATATTCGTAGCTTATATGTACTTACAACTCTTAGGGTAAAGGCTTAGGGTAATAGGCAAAGGTTAATGTGTGTTAATGTGTGTGCAAACATCAAGTGGATCGTCAGTTTGCCCATCGACTTTTACATAAAATATAATCTATACAAAAGGATAAGAACATAAGAGCTGATTTTAAGCTATAACCTTATAGGTACTTCATTTGAGTGGAGAAGAGTGCTTAAGTACCATGTTGGTTGCATGTATTGCTTGTAGAGGTCGTATAGCTATTATGAGGCCTCCTATGACCACATATTATCATAAAAATAGTGAAAACGATATAAATAGTGTTTTATTTTCATTAAATTAAAATTGAATTATATAGTAGGTACTATATTATTCAATTTTCCTCCAAAAATGTCAATCTTAAAGTGTTGAACACTTAAAGATGCGATTTTAATATTTGTTTAAGTTTGTTTAAGCGATTTAAGTTATTAGTTAACTCTCATATTGAGTAGGTACTCAATAAAAGAGTTAATTATAATAATAACTTTTAAGAAAAAAAACAAAAGCATTTAGACTTTCATTAAAAATTTAAATCGCATCTTAAAGTGTTGAATATTGTAATCGCGAGGACATTTGGAGGCCGTTACGAGTTTTAAATTTTTAATATCACAATCCTCGATCAGTTAAGGTGGAGGGGTGTAATAGCGTATAAATCAGTTGGTATCAATGTTACTGTTCCTTTGTCAATAGCTTTGAGGTAGGCCCTCCGCTAGCATAGAGTGGACATGCCTATTGTTGAAATTTTGACAATTTAGCACTTTGTTTTGTTTATTTCTTTTGACATTGATTCCTTCCAATTTTCAATGGATGCTAAAATATGTGAATTTTAAATTAGTTATGTAAAAATATGAAAAACATATATATTTTGGAAATAACACTATAAGCAAATTGACCATTTAAGTATCTATAATAATAATTATAATAAATTAGATGTGCTTTTTTGTTTGAACACTAGTGGAATTTAAAAAATATTTTTGTACATTATAGCCCAAGTCTCGAGTAAGGCTGTATTAGCGTGAAAGTAAAATCCATAGGAGTCGACTACAAAGAAAAATGTCTGAAAGAACACTAAGCGAAAACGAAGTAATATCGCAGACGAGCTATGCGATGTGATTTAAGAATAGCCGAAGAGTGCATACTCTATTAATATATAATAATACAAAAAATACAGTTAATATTATACAGTTAAGATTTTTTATCTTATTTCTAAAATTATTCAATAAATATTTATCATAAGTTTTTAGAATAAAATTATGGTCATGTCCATACAATTGTTTCCGCCGTTTAAAGTCCATTATCGTAAGTTGGAAGATGGTGCGGATAGGGGCCCATAATTTGCAATAAATATAGGGGGTGAGGTGTCGGGACACTGCTCTTTTGTTCAACAGCTCGATGACGTGTCAAACCATTACATTCGATATTAATTAATTTATTAAGCATAGAAAGACATATGTGTACTTGAAAAAATTTTAACAACTAGTTTATTTTTTTAAATTAATAGACAAGTTATTTTTTAAATTTTCACAACGATCGATAATATGCTCTTGACGGTGTTAAGGGAAGGTATCTTTCATAATAATTTAAATATAAACAACTGTCTTGACTTGAATTCTCACAGACATAGAAGTAAGTGAATCAAATATTCCAAATTCAAATGTTTTTTTATTTTTTATTATAGCCGTATTTATAACCAAATTACAAAGTATTACAAAAATTTTAATGTGTCGTTTTTGTATAATACATTAAATTAAACATGTTTAAAAATAGATTTCTTATAAAACTCTAAATTAAAAAATTAAGTAATTTAACATAACCAAAAACCTTTTCTTTATAATTTATTTAACTTTTTAGCCTTCGGGCTACTTACCGCCTCATATAAAATAACATAAAAATATCAAACCTCTCATTTCAAGTGTGAATAGCTTGGATCGTGACCAGCATGCGATGTTTATGTCAAGGTATACTGCATCATTAAGTATAAATATCGATTTACGTGGGAGTTAACATTTACGATCGTACATCGAAATATTCGATAATCGCCTACATTTTGTTGGCGTCGAGATCGCACCGTCGATTTAGCATATGGACGAAGTTCATTTGATAGGTATAAAATATTGAGAAAATATTGAAATTTAAAATTCGTTATGATAAATGATGTATTTTTTAGAATCTAAGTAATTGCAGGGCACACTGCGTAACGCAGTTATTTGGACAGTCCGTCTGGCGGCAGTAACCACCCCCTTACAAAATACCACCGGTAAATACCAGCATGTGTTCTGTTGTGTTTCGGTGACCTTATTTATCCCTTATCCTTAATCCTAATATGGCACTTGAAGTACCTGTAAGCGTTGCTTGTGTTAGAGGCGACTTTAGCCACCTATCACTAAGTGGACCTTATTTTATTATTATTAAAGATGGGTTTGCTCTTGACCAACAACCAACTGTGTCAAGGATGAGGCCTAAGATGGAGCGAGCTCAGCCAGAAGATGCCTATTCACTCGAACTTTGAAAATATTTGAGTTATATGAGCTCGGAAATACAATCATTCCAAACTTTGGCAGTGCGCATTATAAAAGATGTTTTAAAGCGCTTGGTCCGAAATAGAAGGATATATATTCTCTGTTATTTCTTTTTACTAGAAAGATAAACAAACTAGCTACCTGTCTCCGTTAACTAGTTTGTTAATAAAAAAAATGTATACAACATTAAAATTGATGTATATTGTATGCTCTTTGTACCGCCCCGGTTTGTAGTGTTTAAACACACGCAAAACGGGCCCCTCGTGTGTTTTGGTATTAAGTTCGTGCTCTATCTGACGGTCAGCGGGCACGTTAAGATTACTAAGTTGCGCTAAGTGCACACCTATAACTTACCTATACACGGTACAGTCGACGAAATACAATAATGCTATATTCTGATTATATTTAATTTGGTGATATTAGAGAAACCCAAAATGTTTATATGCAAATTTTCTTCAAATCCCTGACGGCGTTGTCTGTGTAATCGTGCAATCTACATCTATAAATATTATAACATAAAGTCGCCATCCGCTTCTCTCTGTTTTTTCACTAACTTCTTTTAAACGGTATACCTAGTCGTTTTTACTTTTGACTTAAAAAAGTAAATGTTGTCCTATTTTTGAGAAAAAAAAAAGAAGTAACAGATTTTGATATGATTTTCACTAATGAAAATAGCAAACAGTGTTGTGTATATAATTTGCAGAAATAAATTTTATAATTACAAATGCATCACAAATCACAAATTGTCATTCTTACCCAAATGACTGGAAGTTCTAATTACGTTCTAATCACATAATAAGAAATAATAATAAGAAATCTTAAAATTTTGAACCAGAGAGGGGAATTTTTTTAATGAATTTGTTAATATTGATAAAATTTTCATTATTTAATAATATACTAGTGATAGCAAAGCAAATCCCTCGGTTAAAGAGTAACAAACAAACAAACTAGCTGATAACATTAGTATTTATTTAAATATAAGTAGGTATTATTGTAAAGGCTGAAACAGACAATTAAAGGGACGCTGCTATTAGCTAGACGCTCATTGAAATATACTACATATATACTCGTAAGTGCGTAGTTGAGCTTCACCCTAAAAATCGTCTAAAAAGTCCAGCGATTCTGTAATGATCCTGCTCACCTGTACATCAATTGTATCACGAGTTAGTGCGTGCTCGATGTCGAGTGGAGACTGTATCGCTCGGGTTAATGGTGCGAGAAACACTGATAAGCCACTGTCTCCCCCTTCCCCCCCTCCCCTCACCGACAGTCACACCCCGCGCCCCTCTCGTAGCGGAGCTCTTCGCACCCCGTACACGGTAGAGGTAAACAAGCAGTAGTACATCTCACTGGAAACAGAAAATGTTATAGCATTTCGATTAGTACAGTAAGTTATCAATAAACCGAAAATTAGGTTATCAATCATTCAAAACCGAAAATCTCCGGAAGTACCTACTTTATTTATCAGGATAAAAAATTTTCATGTTGTTACAGGGTATGATGTAGTACCCAGAAAAAAGGTTTTCGAACTGTTTTCCAACAGTTTTTGAACTGTTTTCGATGGATCATCTAAAAACAAACATTAAAAAAATAAACGAAAATAATACATAATAATATGAACACTAAAGAATGAAAAAATGTTTCAGCGCCTAAGAAAAAGTATCTACATTCCGGTTTATAAAAGAAAACAGGCGAACGCTAAACATAATTTTAGGAGAAAACATATAATAATAAAATCGTTGTTTGCCTGTGCGTTTGTGCACAATAATCTCAGAAACGGTTTAACAGGTTTTAATGCATTTTTCACTGATGCATTGTAGCAAGATTCCTGTAACATTTAGTGTTTGTTTCATTCAAATTGGTTTGTAAACATAAAAATTACTCGCTATTCCGAGTATCACGCGTACAAAGTCGCTGAAACTAGTATAGCTAGTAAAGAAATAAAAATATTTTTTATTGCTTTCGACATAATGTTTGTTTTATTGCAAATTTAAATAATACTTTTGTACTGGTTGTAACAATAACACAAAAAGGACTGTTTTAAAATACCAGAATGGCTATCTCTATACTTTCTTTACAGCTATTTAACTTAACTGTGATGCGAAATCAGCGAAGGGGACGTATATCAGAAAGTTAGAGATCTCCGATCGGGGTAATTGTGTGGTAATAGATAACAGAGCTGTATAAACTTACAATTTGAACGAATTTTAGTATTTGATTCCCGTTTTCATACTAAAATACTTAACATAAATTGTATTTTTAACTTAAAATTACCTGCTAAATTAAAGCTTTTCAGCGAGATTTAATTTAAGGGGGCACCCCCTTGTTTTACTTGAACGCAGTGTGCTTTTTCCATTTTTTTACTATTTACGGTTAGTTTTAACCAATATTTTTGTGTTATATAATATATTTTTTTTTTACAAATTTTTGTAATTATATTGTACTTATCGTTTTTGATTAAAATATTCAATTCCTTAAAACAAGAACTATTTATCAGCGTATTTGTATGCGTAAAGGCACAAATGAAGGCTTACACTTATTATATTGTGTGTCGCTTACGACTTTTAATATTGTGTAAGGTATTAGTGCACGTTCATCCCATCAGTCAACGATATCAGTTATATCTGCAATACATTCTATCACATTTTCATAAGAGAGTCATTTAGCGCCGCCGCGTCCCGCATCCCGTTCTTTTACCACCCCCTCCCGCGTGTACTGTGTACGTTTCCATTGATATA
Organism: Synanthedon myopaeformis; assembly: GCA_944738685.1. Lineage (NCBI taxonomy): Eukaryota > Metazoa > Arthropoda > Insecta > Lepidoptera > Sesiidae > Synanthedon > Synanthedon myopaeformis. Next base: position 11,746,721 of record OX122915.1, read on the forward strand.
AATTAAACATTCTCAAGTATACACTGTGTCATGTTAAGGCGAAAAATGAAATCATATATATAAACCTAATAATGTTCAGGCATTTTAAAGTTAAGCAAAGATTCTATATAAAAAATATGTTATAGCAATTATAATTGTAGACATGTTAAATAACATTATTATATTTCTCTGTTATTTTAATGTGTACAGTTTTTTTTATTGTTGCAAATGTTATACAGCAATGTTAAGTAATGTGGACGTGTTATACACCAAAATTATTAACATTCTATTAAATTTGGACACACCTTTATACATTTTACAGGTTTGCATTACCTATGTTAATGTTTGTTCTGTATTCATGTATTTTGTATTCTGTATGTTTTCAATTCTGACATTTTGTGTTGTATAATATCAAAAGTCATCTAAATTTATTAATTTAAAATAACATAAGTAGTTGAAGTACTTATAGTTTGATTATGAGCGCACTTATAATTAGCTTGCTGTATTATTATAATATTTAAATAGCGTTTTATTTTATCGTATTTATCTAATTTATAGTAATAAAACCAATCAAGAAATCGCTCAATTTAATTCATATCAAATAATATGAGATATGGTTAAGGAGTATTGCCTTTAATTTCTATACAGATTTATAGAGATTTATAGAGATTTTATTTCATAATAATCGATAACCATTATAACTATTTTAGATTATAGAATATATGTTTTCTATTCGTATGTAAAACCGGTAAAATTCTTATCATGGCATGACGTGACGTATCGTTTGTTTATGGAGCCACGCACGTCAGAAAGGGCGGGCGGTGCGTCGCTGGGCGGCCAAAGATAACACCTCACGCGCTTTTGTTCAGATCGCGTATCACGCGGTTACGGATCATCATAAATAATTTATCCTCTCTTTCCGAGGTGAGGAGATTTCGAAATGCTTTAGAAAAGAGAATTCTATTTTGTATCAATATTTTTTAAAGTTCATAATTATAAAACTTTTTTATAACACTTATCTTATATTTAAACACCTATCGATTCTCTTCTTAATATATAAAAATACAGTCATTATTATTTTGTAATATAATGGGATGTATAGTTATTAATATTGTTATTATTAAAAAAAATTATGTCAATTTTTTTTTCATATAAACATTCACAAGTTTTATAGATCTTCATATACAATATAAGAAAATATAAAACAGAAATCTACCACAAGTTTGGAAAGCTGTTAATACGCGGAATAATTTTAATCATTATTTTCTAAAAATATATAAACATTTTTAATGATTGATGTTAATTTCTTAATGAGATACGATATTTTTTATGATATTCAAAATGTATTTTACTTATATTTATGTATAAGTCAGTTTTGTTAATAATATTAATAATACGAAAGTGTGTGAGCACGAATGTATAGACATTTGTTACTTTTTCACGTAAAAAATATGCAACCAGTTTTGGATGAAACTTTACAATAATACAGTTTAAAAATCAGAATAACTTATCTATTCTCTCAATATTATCTCAGATCAAAGAGTCATTTATCTCTGAAGGTAATTTAAAAATAGATGAAAAATATTACAATAACATTTTATGTGATACGAGTATATCCAAAAAATATTACAATGGGTATCGGTTAGATCAGAGGAGAGTCAGGCCAGTAATATATATTGCGTGAGATTACCTGTGAAAAGGGCCTACAGATTGATCATGTGTGAAACGGACGTTATCTCTTCTTTTCAGATACCTGACATGGCCGCATTTTTCTAACCCCCGACTCCCCTATCTTTACTCCTCTTACTGATAGATTGGTAATGTGCATATTTTTAAAACATTATTTTTAGGGTTCCGTACCTCAAAATGTCAAAATTAATAACAATAAAAGCCTTTAAAATATCTTCACTGGTCTGTTTTTTGTAATAGATAAGGCATTTATGCATAATTAGACAGGCAGGTTGTTTTGTTAATATATTATGTCTCTGTTTTGTTACATATATCATGTCTCTCTGTTTTGTTTCTTGTTTTTTTTATTTTTTTATAAGCGATCTCTTTATTTTTTCCAATTTTTCTCTTCATAAAAACCTTCCTTGGACTTTAACGAGTACTGAAAAAAAAATAGCCGAATTGATCCAGCCGTTCTCGATTTTTGCATTTAGCAAAACATTTAGTGATTCATTTTTATTTAAAGATAAATTACTTTTTGTCGGAAGAAAATAGTTAAAATACATAAATTGATTACTGCCGACAGACAGTCTGCCCATACCCCAAGTAGGCAAACATTAACTATTGACGATTTAATGACCATGACAATGCAAGTGTCATTTAATCACTGTGTTTAATCAGATATTTAATGTGGATTTAAATATTCCCTCAGTGTATGAATGTGGGCGAAGCCGGGTCTTGTCGCTTACTAATAGATGTTTCGTGTTTACAAAGTATTAAAACATCCTCCCCAATTTTTACCTGTTTAAATTTAGTACCTCGGCTCAGTCAGCTACACGGCAGCTATTTGAGCGCCTTATCCCGTCTCACGCTCAATTGACTGCGAGCATCTTAATGAAAGACCACCAAACACTGTTTGCTCTTAAGTTGCAGCCTCATAACGGACGACTTATATTATTTATTTATTAAACAAAGCATAAAAACTTAACTTAAGTTCTATAAAACTATGTATAGATTAGTTACTTCTAGTTTTTTTTTTTAAATTTGACTCGCCGTCATATAATTACATTGAAGGAGTAAAAAATACTACCAAATACTAACCCTTGCTAGTACTAAATATAGTTTAACCAAAGATGTACCAAGATTTATATCTATGTTTAAATGCGTAAAAGGTTAAACAGTTTTTGTTGGTTAGTTCAATATAGCAATTTGTGATTGAAGTTTTATTTTGCTTTTTTAGTGCTATTATTCGTGTCAAAGTTTATTAACATATTTATAACAATTATTATTTATTTCCTATATCATATATTGATAGGATAAAGGATAAAGAAATACAAGAATACTTCATAGTGTTCTTCTGGGAAAATGACTGCGAGACGCAGTGCCCATGCCAGGACATGGCACTATTTTTTACCAACTTTAAAAAATATATTTTCAAAGTTGAGAATTCATAAATAAATTAAATATGGATCATATCATATTGCATAAATAGTTTTATGGGTCGACATTGCAAAGAATGTTTTTGTATGGATGCAATAATAAAAGAAATATTTTCTTTATCGATGTTTTTTTTTTAAATATTTTTCAAAAAATCCAATATTTTTTACTAAAAATTCGTTTATATTGATTTGATTTATGCAGATGTAACAATAATTTGTTACCCGTAAATGTTTGAATTTTCTTAACATCAGCTACGATATTGCTGCAATGACGTCATCGGATACTAAGTGGGTGCTACGAAGTGCTACGACCGTAGACGTAAAAAGTTCTACGTAATGTATGCATCAATTCTGCACCTAAACTTCGTTACATAAAAAAATAAGCTTTATTTCTTTCATTAATAATAACAATCCACAAAAATAATTTCAAAAGGAAATTAAAATTGCAATACAGATGAAACTTTGTATTTTATTGCATCAAGTTTATTCTTATAATCACAGATAAAATTTAAGGATCGACGTGGTTACCTAAATTACGGATTTATTTCGATTTTAAGTATAAAGTATAAATTTAGACTTAAATATTATTTAGTTTATAAAGATGCAAATAAGAAAGAAACTATTATTATTCTTAATTTTTTACAACAATTAACGATGTATGAATTGAATTATAAACAACTAGCGACCAACTCTCGGCTTTGCATGTGTGCAATTTTTTTTTCGCAAATTTTATACAGCAAACCTCCTTGTTTATCGCTCTTTCCATTAGTGAAAACTTTACCAAAATCTGTAGGGAAGAAATTAACGTAGAAACAGACAGAAGCGAACAGTCACTTTATTTTATATACATTATACAGATTAATCTCTAATATCTGTAGAAATAGATAGATGTATATAAAAGACATAATTAAATAAATATCCCATTTGAACACCTACTACTGATTGTCCAACCAAGCCTTTATACAGTAGTAATATTGTTTCATATAAAATAGTTTTTTTAAAAGACGGTAACTTTAAAACTTTGTGTATGTAAACATATCAAAGGTATGTTTGCATTGAACATAACACATCGAAATTCATATCTCGTTATCAGACAAGGACAATCTTATAGGTGGGAAGGTGGGTAGGGTAGAGGGGGTGTTTACTTGAATCGGGCGAGGGAGTTTAGAGGACGCCTTGCAAGCGGAAGATAATACTTAAAAGTGAGACTGATATATCATACGTACTGCTGTTCATAAATTCTATGCTGCATCGACTTTTGTAACCATTGAAATTTAACTAAATCTACTGTTATATAAAACTCTGTTGGTTGAGTCTCTTTCTGTTGAAAAAAATCAGAACTATTTTTTTTTTTGATAAGGGTATCATCTTGGAAAGTACACCCTTTTAGGATAACAATCTAGTCGCAAAACTAATGAGAATTTTTAATTTAACCTAGATTGACAATTTGATATCTTATATTGACTTAGCAGAAAAGCGGTAATTTCGTATTATCCATTTTGAGTCTCCACCAGAAAAATTATAGAAATATTTTTAATTTAAACTTGCTATAATGTGAAAAGCTTGACTATTGTAAAATATGATGATTTAAAATGTTATTAATATTACACTATATCTATATAATATTTATTACTAAAGTACTTACTTTTAAACAGGAAAATAAGACATAATTTTTTTTTATTAAAAAAAAAAAAATAATTTGTACACGTTTTTAGAATTTCTGTTTGTTTGTCTTTGCGTTTGTAGCACCCTAAACTAAAAAACGACAAAAAATTTGTTGTGAAATTTAGCACTTGGAGTAACATAATAGAGGATATTTTTTATCCCACATGGAAAATAATTAAGTTCCTGTGGGATATTAAAAAAACGAACTACAGCGCGAATGTAATCGCGTGCTGTAGTTCGTTTTTTTATTAATGAATATGTAAATTATTAGTACGTCAAACGCAATATCTTACCATTAATTGTTTAATATTTATGACCTTAACCTTAACCTACTTAAACGTCATCTGTAGTTGTTATCTGAAAGTGTAAAAGAAGAGTTTAATTACAAAGATCTGGAGCTAATTTGGCGAATTACAAGGTAATTCCCGCTGAGGGAGCGGGGCGGTGATAGACCGTGGCAATATCCGGCGAGCAACAGGCGGTGTGCAATAGTTACGGACCAAATTCAACCGTAAACGTGAGGGCATAAAATGCAAAATAAAAAAGCAAGAATGAACGACACGAAATGTAGAGTAATTTGTGGATAAATATCTGTTTATTTGCGCACATTGTGCTGTTCGATCGAACAGTAAAGTGGTTTTGAATTTTATGTTATTTAACTTTGAGTACATTTTTGGTTGTTTTTTTTTTTATTATTAATTCATGTCGTTCATGAGAAACATGTGGCCTAATAAAATATTTTATAAAATAAAATCCAATTTTATTATTCATTTATTGGACATTTTTCTTATGTTTATTTGTTTCAACAGTTTACAAATATTTCTTAAAGTTATTTATTCATTTAAATTTTGTACAGTATTTTACAAGTATAAAATTATTCTTTTTATTTTATTTTTTTATTAAAAGCATTAGATTAAAAATAAAAATTTGAGAATTGTGATAAAATAAAGAAAAACAAGTGAATTTTATCATTACAATAAATCTCATCTATCAAAACAGTACACCTACGAAATAATTTATGTGTGTGTATATTAATTACCGTCCAGTGACGTTGGGTGTGTCAAACTGATATGGGTTTTATGGAAGGCACATATTTTTAGCGTACCTACCTACTGTTTGTTGAAATTAATTAAAAAGATAATCATCGCCAAGGTGCGCCTGTGACTTGTTGATAACAAATATCTAACTATAATTTACAAGTATTTTGGGGTAAATTTAATATGGCTGCTATAAAACACAACTCAATTTTCATTTCAGCAATAATAAATTTGATCTTGATCTTGAATTTAAAAATAATTTACTTTAAAAATACTTTGTAAGTTTTTTTAATTAATGTATTATTTAATAATATTCAATATATAGGTACCTAGAGTTTTATAACAAAAAATGTATAACAATTTTTGTGTAGAAATTCAGCGTCAACCATATATCACATATGGTTAGCTATACAATTAAGGGCCTCTTTCACAAACTACAACTATAGTGTTGATTAGTTACTTTTAGAAATAATTTTATGTGTTATTAAATTATGCACTCGGTTTACTGCATCCTTCGATAGGCGATTTTTTTAATTATTTTTTTTTTAAATGTTTGGGACTTTTACAACAAGGGTATATCATCTCCTACATTCCGGTTCCGGTGACTTTAAATGGCGGTTAGCCTACTTGACACATGGTGAAAGTGGCCCTTAGTGTAATATGTAGTTACAGGACACACGGCGATTCGCCAGTTGTTTTTGGCAGCCCATCTGGCGGCAGTAACCACCGTCTTACGGAAGACCACTGTGTAATTATAGCAATGGGCTGTTAAGTTTTAGTGAGTGAATAAAGCATGTCAGACCAAATTTTTCTCTCCCTTTCCTACTACACTTAAAGTTGGCAAACTGGCTGACGGTCCACTTAAGTGTAGGTGGCTACCGTCGCCTATATCACAAGCAACGCCACAGGTGCTGCAAGTGTGCTGTCGACTGCAGTAGAATTAAGAATAAAGGGGATAGGGAAATTGGCTCTGGCAACCCTAAATTTCACTACAGTCTTTTGTAAGACAGTGTTTACAACAGTCAGACAGGCTGCATGTTAAAAAATATCCTTGGCCTTGCCTCGTCCTCGTCTAATTAGTAAATAAAAATTCAATTAACACCCAGTACAAGGAAACAATTAAATATGTGTAACAGTCATTGAAGGTCGCATAACACTTCCTCTAACGATAGCAAATTGATAGGCAGTACAGGATTGACCTTCACACAGGGTTACGCCTTCGAGCTTATCAATTAACGATATGCATTTGCATTGCCTTTGTCACCCAAAAGCTCTTTGAACATACTTTAATGTCTATTCTAATTGTTCGGTCAGACATCTTAAAAATTTGGAATGAAAATTTGTATATAAGGTTATTAAATTATTAGTATAAAAATGCAATAATTGGTTAGAACACTTGTCTTAACGCTCTGGTGTGGATCTGGAAGGTAGTGGCATTGGGTAGCCCGTCAGGCGACAGTAACCGCTCCCTTAGAGAAGACCACAGTGAAATAACAGTACATCTGCTGTTACTATTACTCATATTACTCATACCGCCATCGTCATTTAATCTATTGTCATTCCTTATTCTATAACAGTCAGCGAGATAGTTAAAACCCAATTAACATTGTTCATTGTTTATAGGCGGCCACTTATAGATCAAGTACCGTCTGTCAGCCTGCCCGCAATATTTTATTATAAAAAGTGATCATAATATTTATAAGAGGACTCATCAAAATACACAAGTAAAAAAATCTATACGAAAGTACATTTTCTTAACGCCAGAGCAATTGAATATTTTTCCTATCAACACTTCCAGATTCCATTTTTCAACTTGTATCAACCCGCTCTGTGGCTGAACAAACGTGCTATCAAAGGCTATTTCTTTCTATTAAAAAAAAGCACTAGACATGTGTGTGAGTGAGTGTAAAAGTGTGTAGATGTGTGCGGACGCCGGGCGTCGCAGCTGATAAGGATGTATTAGCACATTCCGACGAACGGGCGGGCGAGTGTATTTATTCTTATCCGGAGTAAGTCAGGTTACACCCCTAGTGATGAGGCAACGGTTATCGATAAATATTACTTTTATGCAGCGTCATCTTTTCAATATATCCTGTTTTGGACGCATGCTTTTCCTTCGCGTGAAGAAATTATTGCTGCCCAGTGTTGTTAGCACTTCAGCGTTTTTGAATATTAATAGTCTTCTCGGAAGCGCAGTATCAAAAACGATATTTTCCTTCATAGTTTCAGTAAACGATTATATTATCTACACAGATAATCAAAAGACCCCGGAGTTCACATACTCCTTGGTTGGGAAGAAGGATATCAGAAATTTTAGAACAATTTCCTTTTTCAGTTTTCTCGAAATTGTACTTGACCAAATAAAACTAATTCATTTATAATTATAAACAGCGCAGTCAAGACTTATTTTAAAAATTCACCATCAAATAAAATAATAAAGGGAGGATAATAATAATAATTAGAAGTTTAAAAAATATAATTGTTAACATTTTTATTTTATTCTGTATTTTTTATTAGTTTTTAAAAATTAATTTTTAAAGAAGAAATAGTTCTTCGTTGGTGTTTTGAACTTGATTTATAATAATATACCCGTAACTACTCTTAATTTAAATGACCTCTTAATAATAATTCTTATAATTTTTTTAATTTTACTACTCTTATTTTATCAACGATATTGTTAGTAACTGTAAATAATTTAAATGAGAACAAACACAATTTAGTTATTGTAAACGCAAATAAAAGTCTGTGTCAAGATACAGACTTTACTAAGGTTTACCACTACGATTTATGTTACGCGTTAGTTTATTACCGATATCGACAAAAACATGTAAAAATTAACACATATTAGCAATTACGTTTCGATACAAGGAAACGTAAGATATTTCCGTATTCAACGCACACTAGATAAATATCTTAATAAAAGAACATTCCAAAAAAGTTTCACGCTTCCAATTTACACGTTAAAGTGACAAGTACGTTTTGTACGCCGCTCTCGTTAACCTAATAGGGTTGTCACCTCTCCATAAACGTGACGGTAGAGTTTGACATTTACATAATAAAACGTTTAGTTTCAATCGGGATTATCGACTATCCGCGTTGCCAGTTAGTTCGCCGTAAACGCAGCAGGGGATAAAAAGTTGTAACGATCGGGAACTACATACGAGAGGCTATCTGGGAAAGTGATTTTATTGATGACTTTGACTAAGACAGTTTTGTAATTTTTATTTTATTACTAGTTGGTGCCCGCGACTTAGTCCTCGTTGAAAAATAAAAAAGTATATAAGCAATATAACAGTACTTTTTTTCTGGATGAAAGGTATCCTATGTCCTTTCTTGTATCCCTGACAACGCGTATGCAGAAGTTTTAAAATTTTCCTGTACCTATTGCATTTTAGATACCTAATAACATTTTATCGATACATAACAAACATCTTCTCTCATCACTATTCGCGGAGAAGGGGGTGAAGCGTCGCTTGGAGCTGCGAGATAGCGAGCGATAACATCGTTGGGTGGCAGCCCTGATAGTATGAATAATAATAATTTTATTATCGCGATTCAGGGTTGCCAACATTGTTACACTTGCAGAGTTAATGCTGTTTGTTAATCGAAATCATTGGCTTTGTTATATTTTGTTAAACTTAAAATGAGAGAATTATAATTAACTATGTTTTCAGATAAATGTAGGACTTCTTACTTATTAGTAGTTAAACTAATCAGTTTTCATCATGACCAAATCATTTTCAATAAAATATTAAATCATTAATATTTATAGAGTTAAATAGCATTTCTGCTTACAATAGACCACAGTGAAATAACATAATTTGTGCTGTTAGGTTGCGGTGAGTGAGTTAGGGCTGCCAGAGCTCATTTCCCTTATTTACTAATCCCTTATCCTAATATGGTAGCGCACTTGCTTATGTTATAGCCGACGGTTATAGTTAATTTAATAACTTTTTATCAACTACACATCTTAAATCCATTTTTACCAATTATTTTTAAATTTAATTTTATAACTGGCTGGCTGGAATCGCTTGGAACTACCTGTAGACAAGCTCATATTATCCATTACTGCTATGAGCTATGTAGTGTGAATTCTAACATAGTCGCCTTAAAGCGACTTCTTGATTCCGATCTTTAATTATATATAAAATCTTTATAACCTATGGGGTAAAATATTCAGAATTACAGAATATTACAGTTAAATATAATCACATGTGCTGCTGTGTTTCCTCCATGTACCTTTTCCGCCCTAGTGATTCTTGTGGTCCTAATAACAACTTGTCTTCGGCGTCGAAAAGTGACAGTGTGACTGTCACTTTTCTTCAATATGATACCCAAGAATTGAATTCTTGGGTATCACATTGAAGAAATAAAATCTTCTGTTCCACACTGGTGTCACAGAATGGTGTCACAATGAATCTGCACCAAACACTTACTGGCAGCGTTTGCTTACACAATACTGTAATAATTGGTTAAAAAATATATAATTTCATAAGGAAAATCTTTGAAATCAACATGAAAACACATAAGTGACCATCAAAAATCTCGCATCCGGCTTAGGGCGGGCGGGGGTCCTCCATTTCCCCCCAGGGAGCAGAGAGTGGGGGGGCCTTATCTACAAGTCGCAGATTGAATATATTTCATGTGTGAACTCGGTACGCGATCCGCCGCGCCGGGGCATTCGCAAGGATTTTTATACGTTTTTTTTTTATATATATATTTTTTTAAGGTTTTCTTTACATGTGTGTTGTTTTTAACAACGTAAACTTCTCTATTGACTCATTAATCCGTATTAATATTATAAATGCGAAAGTATGTTTGGATGTATGGATACACCTTACAGCTCTCGTGAATATGCGTCTTTTGACCATTTTGAATATCATATCTTCACATTTTTCGTGAAATCGGGGCCTATACTGAAGCGAACTTGGAAATGTGTTTTACATTTCCAATGTCAAAAAACAATTTATCTGCACCTTCTCATTGGCACGCTCTTATCATTTGTAGTCGACATTGTTAACCAGCTGAATAACTATCGGTTAATTAGTGCGATAGCTGAGAATCGAACCCGTAGCGGCTTCAGAGCGATAACGCGCCGATATAACTGCACCTGTGGTAATTATAGCCTCCACATTCGTTTATTGTTGTGTACAAGTGAAGATTATACTTAATTATAATAAGTTAATATATGTCTGAATCAAATTATTCAAGTAATACAATTCGTTAGCGAATTAGGGCCTCTTTCACCAACTACAAGTAAAGTGTTGATTAGTTACTTTTAGCAATAATTTTATATTTTATTAAATTATGCACTCGGTTTATTGTATCCTTCGATAGGCGATTTTTTTAAAATTATTTTCTTTTTAATGTTTGGGAATTTTACCGTACAAACAAAGGTATATCATCTCCATCATTCCCGGTTACCGGTGACTTTAAATGGTGGATAGCCTGCTTGACACATGGTGAAAGAAGCCCTAATAGGTATTTTATTTTAATAATAGGCAGTTCATAAATAAATAAAAATAGTTTATACATTACATTAAAAAGTGTGATACAATGCGATATTCTAGTTCATGCTATACACCATAAACAAACACTTTTATACTTCATACACGACTAGCTAATGTCCTCAACTTCATCCGCGTTGAAAAATAAAAGATATAACGCCTAACATATCTTGAAATCTGCTGACAATATACTTTTGCCAAGCTTTGAATTTTTATTTCTAGCTGTTGCCCATAATCTTGAATATTTAGTCTATGGAATGTTATTCTATCTATTAGTGAAATATATTTTTTTAAATTGGATGAGTAATTCGAATATTTATCTCCTACAACAAAGATACGAAGTATACCTGTTTATTATATTTTCATAGTAAAAATCCATCATTTAGGTATAGACCTAAAGGTGATGGTCCACTTGGTGGTAGGTAGCTTTTGATAACAGGGTTATTGGTCAATTCGCACCAAAAATACTCACCGTATCTGCATTTTACCTAACTTTTGATATGTTATATAGCATAAAGGTCTAGGAGAGGATAGGGATAAGAGCTGTGGTATTCCTTATTCAACACAACATCACATCTTACTAATATTATAAATGCGAAAGTATGTTTGGAAGTATGGATGTTTGTAACTCTTTCACACAAAAACCACTGAACCGATCACCATGAAATTTTGTATACACGTTGTCTGGGACCCCAGAAAGGACATAGGGTACCTTTCATCCAAAAAAAAGGACTATTCCCGAGGGATAAATAAAAAAATAAAAAACTAACGCCTGGCCAAGTGTTACAGCAACAAGAGGTCAAGCGTTATATTGCTTTTTTTTAATTTTCAACGCATACGAAGTCGCGAGCACCAGCCAGTATTCTATAATTTTTCTTTGGTAAAATTTTAATGTGATTTTACATGGCAATTCTCCTCGCCTCTTACATAAAATACTATAAATACTTTTGAAGTATTAGTTTAATAAATGTAGATTAATTATTTTCTCTAATTAAGTCACCACAACATAATCTCTATATTTAAACACGAGTTAAAATATGACTTCATACTACCCTATTAGTTATCATAATGAAGCTCCTGGAATCATATCAAAAGTATATTAATGGTCAGGTAGCGATTAACATATACCTAAGTTTAACCTATCACGCCATTGCATATCAAGACGAATATGCGAGCGGCACCGGATAACAGAAATAGTGCATATTTATTTGAACACTAGTACAGGCAACATGCCATTGCGCGTGTGTAAGTCTAGATTTTTTATAACGATAAAGCTTAATTTGCATAATGCTGCAAATTTTTTTATTCAAGAAAAAATAATCTTACATACAAACTTTATTGTGCTCTGTAGTTGACTTTTTGGTGTGGTCCAAGTACAAGTTACGAGCGGTACAAGCAACTGAACCTTATTAAACAACTTAATTCGAAATATATTAGACATTGATTTTACCCTACTATACCTTCTGACTCAGGTTTGAAGACACATCTCTTGGTTTTATTTAATTAAGGTTACTAATTACATATGTACTCTTCGTTCCCTATCAAAAATCTCTGCATTTTTTTATTTATTTTAATTACTTATTATCAATATTTGTTATTATTAATATTCAAAGAAATTTTTAAACATTGAAATCTAAATAATAAAGGAACTAATGCTATTGATACAATGCTACCGATGTCAATTGAAAAACTAATTCCGCTCCCAGGATCAAAAATAATTTATGATTATCATTTAAGAAATCGCTTATATTTTATTAATTAAACTCAAACATAGTTGGATTGCAGGTCGTGACCTGAGCAATAAGGTGATGTTATTATAATGTAATTTAATTTCGTTTATTTTTTACTTTCAGGTAAGTAGGTCAGCGGGATTTGAGGCGATTGTATATTTGACTTCAAGTGTAAGTAATTACAGCTAAGAAAAGTTTTTGCTGACTGATATACAACCACATTAGTAATTTAAGTGTCGACTCCACTGGTTTATAGTTAAAATTTATTTTGCTTCACTTTTATAACTCCGTTTGGGAATATTCAAGTACATATTTATAAAATAAACCAAGAATGTACGAGTATACTCTCATTGAGGAGTGCTGCTCACACATTGCCACAGTAAGTTATAAAATTTTATGTACCTACAAAATAAATAAATAGTGAGGTAAATAAATTAAAATACTTAAATTACTAGGTCTCTAAAGTATTTAAAGTTAATTTTTGACATAGAGAGGGTCCACAGCTCCCTGGCTGACCGCTACAACTTGCTGTACAAGTATAAAAGATATGCATTCCTTCAATATTTCTACACCTATAGCTTTTGGGCATACAACTATCTGCCTGTCTTATTATTATTTTTTTCATATTATTATTTTGTTTTATATTATTTTGTATAATATGAACGAACACATTGAAAAATAGACGTCATTGTAACAAAACATTCCTATGTATGTAGAATCTCGTATCTATAATATAATAATATAAGGAATCTGTAAGGGGATCGTGATAAGGAAGAGGGGTGACGGGAGAGGGGAGGGAGGGGAGGGGGAGGGAGGTTACAAACACAGCAAAAGTTCACGTTCGCTTATCGCATCTGTTTGACGGATTCCTCCCGACAACGTTGCGTATTCATATTTCGAACAGAGATGCATGTAGTGACAGAGAGATTTTTTAAAATATTATTACAATATTGCAACAACTCAAACTATTTTCATTTCTAAGACGATTAAGGGCAACTAAACTAATAAATTGTAGAAAACTAAAACAAGGTCACACTGATTTTTTCTGTGTTTATGAAGTAATTGAGCAATTCGTCTGGTGGCAGTGACCACCCATTTTCAGTAGACCACCGTAAATAACAATATGATTGCTGTTGTGTTTTGGTGGCAAAGGATGCGAAGGCCTAGTCCTGTATCCTTATTTGTTATCCTTAAATCTTTTAAGGTCTAAGGCCGGTTGCAGAGTTCGCCTGACCGTACGCACGCGTATATTGCTACGCACTGCGTACGGAGACCGTCGGTCGCCTGACGCGCTATGAACCGAATGAACGCATTCAGAGCTGCACCGATTGGTGAACCGACCCTACGGATGCGTGTATCATCGTCATAAAAAGCGATTTCGTAATGAATATTAATGTAGTTAGCTTTATCTTCTTTACATGAAAATGCTTTACGATCTGTCTGTATGGCTGTTAACTCCTCCTAAACCACGCAACGGATTTTGATGCAGTTTTCACCATACATTAGATAATTTTTCATGAATTATCTAATGTATGACCTTGAAATGATCTTTGGGTGACGATTGTGTGCACGTGATGTATTTACGACTTCTGTATCTAAAATGTTTACGAAGATAGTAAGCAACAATTAAACTATTTATAAACACGGCCATTTCGTATGCGACTGTACCATCCTGGTCGGTGTGTTCGTCAGGAGAGCTCTGAAAGGTTACAACCTGACGGTCGGTCGTGCGTATCATCAGGACCGACCGTACGCACCGACGGTCAGGCGAGCTCTGAAACCGGCCTAACAGTGTACTCGAATCCCCTATTGGTGTTAGCTCTTCAGAACACTTAGGCATCCCACCAGTGTTGCTTTAAAGGTAGACTGTCGGACTGCCGTCGAACTATATAAAAATGCTTTCAAAATTTTGTAGAATATGAAAATTTTGTAAAAATTTTGAATTTTATGAAAAAGTATACTAAACTAAGCAGTTTGAAATTACATTTTGATGGTATAAAAACACAAGCCACACACCATGGGGATACAAATTATGTGTTCTGATGACCACGAACTTTGAATTGTTTATATTCAAACACTTTTTGACTTACTTACTATTTATATTAAGACGTAACATACGAATAAAGCGTGCGTTTATTACTCTGTGCAAGCCAAGATCCTCCAGCCTCGCCACTGATAACGCCTTGCTATTTAATCACAGATAGCATCTGTAGGGCGGGCGGGACGTTATCAGCGCCGCGGGCGGCTTATCGTCCCGCCCCGCCCCACCTTATCAGCCCCGTATAAATTCTGAACTGATCCCAATCGCAATTTTCAGTGTTTCAAGGACTCTTTGTATTTTAATGTTGATATTTTCTTATCGCGTCAAAGTTTTTTTATTATTATGTATTTAATTTTCTTTCATAAACACTATAACATAACTAGCCACCCGCTCCCGGCTTCGCGCGGATTTGAAATTTTCAAAAATTCTTTAATAGCAGATGTTTTAATTATCAGCTTTTTCAATTTACTAGTTTTGGCTGGGCATTGATAATCAGTCAGCACAAACGCATATCTGCCAATATTATAAAAATAATATTTTTATAATATTAAACTATGTCTGCAACGTTTTAAAAACTAAACTATAAAAGCAATTTGGGTTACATTTGCTATGAAAATAGCTCGGAACCAGAGAGAATTACACTGGCTAGTTTGGAACCTTGTACGCGGATAAAGCCGCGGGAAAATACTACTTTTGACATAAACTTTTGTACGTTTCTTTCTCGGTTCATGTATTATTGGTGTACCCGATTACATTTTTATTAGGGTCGCATAGAGTAAAAACAGATATTATTTGCTCAAAGCGATTGTAAGCGGTATAAAGTATTTATTGTCCGATATCGGTACTCTACGCTAGATACTGGGTACAGATTGGTTTTATAGCTTTCGCAGAGCGGACAAACAGACAGATAGCGTTGCGAAGGTCAAAAACAACAAGGTAAGTTCACTGTTGAAAATAGAGATAAAGGAAATCGAACAGGTTGTATGGAAATGTTTTAATGCCTTGCCCTTACACTTTTAGACAACCGAATAAATATTTGTGAAAATAATCTCTAAATAGTTTTTTGGTTCCATACTATTATGTGGACAGGCAGCCTAACGATAAATGAAAAATATAATATATTGAGCATAAACCTCTCGTCTATATGTTAATGCATGTTGGCTTGTCCAAAATGGGGACTTCAAATGCCCTAAAATATAGTTAATATACTCACTGGTTCTTTTGATGTCGTCCATTAGAACAAATGTGAATTATTTTTATTAACAAATTAAATTGAAAAGATATATTTATAGA
The DNA here is from genome assembly GCA_944738685.1 of Synanthedon myopaeformis. NCBI lineage: Eukaryota > Metazoa > Arthropoda > Insecta > Lepidoptera > Sesiidae > Synanthedon > Synanthedon myopaeformis. The sequence continues at coordinate 11,763,080 of OX122915.1, forward strand.
TAAACTTTTATTTTCAACTGTGTACAGTAGTTTTTAATGTTTCATAGTTTGACCAATTCGAACGTACAACATAATTTAATATACAGTTAAGTAAATATTATTAAATTTTTATTTATTATAAAATACAATTTCATGTCATTTAACTGTAATCTAACTGTTGAAGCATTTACGTACTAACTAATCATTCAGAGTTGCTTTACTGACTTGTGCCTTCTAGTGACTTGATATATTTTCACACGGATAGTTATTTTATTTTTTGCAAATTATATACACAATAACATTTCTCGCTTATCGCTCTTTCCATTAGCGAAAAAAAAAATAATACGTTGGGTGTTTTAGAAGTAATTAGAGTAGAAACAGACCGAGACGTACAGTGACTTTATTTTACAACATGTATGTGTATACAGAATATAATATAATATTAATTGTTTGATAAAATCAAAACATCAATAACGAAACACTCACTGACACACGTGTCTTTGGTTCAACGAGCTTAATAATAAAAATTAATTATTTGCCACAACACTATCAGAGGTATTTCCTGTTAGTCCACTTCTGGCGTGAGATACGGTTGGCGATTACATCGAACAGCCCTAATTAGAGTTATCGTAGACCAATTATTTATAAGCAGAGCTTATCGTGTACGCGCACCATTGTTTCACGAAGTTCGTTGTGGCCGGTGACTCACGGTCATCTAATTCTGCAAGCGCATTGACAGTCTATGGATTATATTGAATAATATATATTTTTTTTAATGTCTATAAGCATAAAAATATTCAAAAAGCTTCAAGTTGACTATATTAATTATATATTTTTAATTAATTTAAGGATATAATTAATAATAATAACAATAACTGTTCAAAGTATAATAATATATGGCAATGATCTATGAATAATTTCGTAATAGTTGACAAAATTGTAAAGTTTTAACACTATATATTTTAGTTAATATACGAAAAATTATCAATAGTGCAAAACGAGATATATTTTAGATTGTCTTAAATATACTAAAAATTGAATTTCAAAATTTAACATGTTTTAGCATAATTGAAATTATATTTTAAATTAAATACTTATATCAACATAGGCAACTTTATTGAAGGCGCACGTGTGTATCGCATTAAAATAAATACGTATGCACTTACTACGTATTTGTTATTGCGATATCGGTCGGCGTTTTTCCTTGACATACTGCAGTTTCTTGTAAATTTAAAATGTTAAAACTTTATCACTTTATATGTGTTAGACGGTACGCGATACTTGATAAAGAAAGCTATGTTATGCTATAAAGGCTTTGACATTACGTCATTTATTCTTACAAAGTAACTTATTTAGATACATTTCAAATGTTAAAGAAAAGGTCATTTTATGAAAATATATGACTAATTATTATACGATGAGATATCGCAAAAACAAATTTAAAAAATTCTTATTATCATCCCATCAGACGCAAATGTCTGATGGGATGAAAATAAGAATTTTTATCACTGCAGTCTGCTAGTATTATATTTAATTGAAAGATTCACTGACAGATTGTGCTAGAGTTGACGCAAATCGACATTATACTAAAATTATAGCGTGATTTTATATAGCCTAAAGCTTTTCTCGATAAATGGACTATCCAACACAAAAAGAATTTTTCAATTTGAACCAGTAGTTCCTGAGATTAACGCGTTCAACCAAACAACAAAGTATAGATTAATTAAAGCCTAAATGAATGAAAGGAGCTTACTTTTATTCAACTTTAAGGTAGTGAAAATAAATAATGTGTAAAAGAATATAATATTTCAATTGCCAATTTTGTAGGTCTTACCACTTTGAACTATCAAACAACTATGTCACACCAAATCATTTTATATAGCTCGGTCTTTAAGCGCTCAAATTTTAAAAAATGACAAGGTTGTTCAAAAAATCATGTGGTTCAGGTTTCGTAGCAACATAACTGAATGCTGTTCTAATTTGTTTTCCAAGTCTTTGAAGCTGTATAGGCACAGTGTGTGCATGTCTATGGTAAATAAACTAATAAAAAAAAGTTTAAACAGTTTTGAAATTTACAAATGCAATTAAAATCATTAAAAACTATTTTACTGTAACTACGATTTTAGGATATTCTATTTGTACAATTAGATATGTAAATTGCAGTGAATCTGTAAGTAGGCTTAAATTTTTTTCGTTAACAAATAGCTGTGGCGTCGTTCGTTCGATCAAAGCCTTCATTTACATGTCCCATTTCCTTAACGGCCATTTTCGAGAATACTGCATTCGGCTGGACATTTGGTGACGGTGGCGCAAGTGAAAAGCGCCCGCGAATATAAAACATCGCAGTCACACACCGTCTAGACTTTTACTGTTGTGTTTAGCCCTTAACCCTTTACCAGAGCATTTGAATGCTTCTTGTATTTATAAGCTAGCCACCTACCACTAAGTCTGCCATGTCTTATCACAAAAAAAAATGTCGGCAATATTTATTTGTATTAGTAAAACATATATTGTTAAAAATTGAAATTTTAACAATTAATTTTTTTTTTAAATCTAATTTAAATTGATTCGTAAAATTCACGTTGAAAATCACTTTATCAAATTTTATAGTTATGCAATTGTACTGTCTTACCCATTAAATACAGACAACTAACCTACACAGCTTTTTAAAATGGTTTTTATAAGAAAGCTATTTACTATCCTCAAATTGTGTAAGACATAAAATAATAAGCTCTTAACAAGTTAACAAAATATGAAAAGCTTTATTCCCCGCTGATCGCTTATGGCTTAACACGCGTCATCATAAACTGTGCATTTTTCGTTTTCAACATGGCAAATTACACACACAAGAAATGTGCAGTTGCATTAGTGTATTAACATTTTTATGGGCTATATGTTACGTGAAAATGTTGCTGCGAACAATTGATGGCCGTTCCCGATGCTTATTTAAATGTATTTTCATTTCTTTTGTGTCTTGTATGGGCTCGTATCGTAATTATTCGATTTTGCCGGTTTAAGCTAGGCTTTTAATCTATGGAGCACTTTGTGTTACAGTAAGCTCTAACGACTTTTCTATATCTAATTATGTTAAGGTTCGTCTATTGGTCACATAAGCTTATAAATGTCGTTTTCGTTGAGTTGCTTCAATTATTTAATTAAAGTAAATAATACAAATAAAAAGTTTAGTTAAATAAAATTTCAATAATTAATTATTACTTAAAAATGGCATATAATTATAACTACACGGTAACAAAAAAATTTTTTTTTTATTAAAAAGAAGTAGCTATCTGCCGATAATTAACATTTTAAAAAATTTGGACGGTCTTTGGTCTTTGGGTGACTGTATGGTGATATCATTTACGAAACGCAGCCCTATATTACCGACATTATTATTCTTTTTCCTGTAATATAATTTAATAGATATTTAAACCAAATAATAAATGATAAATAGAAAGTTCAGATTAAGCAGATTTAAAACAACCGATCGAATGAACTTGCAATATTCTGCTGTATCAAAGGGAGCAGTTGCCAAAAAATACGCCGAGGGACGTTGTGGGTGTCCCTAGCAACTTTATCTGTGCCAAATATTCCGATGAAATGTTGCCAGATATGACTATTTTTTATTCGCATCTGAATCGCATTTTTTTAAACATTATCCAGGATTTAAAGAGGTTCATGAAATGTTCAATATGTGACGTCGGAACACTTACAGTTGCAGCTAGTTCGCAGGTTTAGGATTTTGATTTTTTATAAAAGCAGACCTTGAGCCTTTTAGAATTGGCTGCTCACAAACTTGCATAATCTCCGTATTCCTTGTGGTTATACGCCAATCTTTATCCAGAACATATACTTCCCATATTCATCTTCACATCAGGTACTTTTATCCTATTCTTATCTAAATGGTTTTGATTTATATCTGATGAACGCAACACTCAAAAGAAATCAACAGCCACAATTATCCACAAGTTTATTGGTAGGCATCGACCTATATGTATAAAAATCACTGTAGGTATGCGTACTTTAAAGTTTTATAATCCGTAGGTGTCAAATATAAAACTAATTTTGTTTGATTTTATTATTATATTTAATATTATTATTGTTCAAAATTAATGTGATTATCGCCAACCTCAGGTGGGAGATTATTACTCGTAGCAACTTAGTATACTTAATTCTATTACAGCTTAAAAGATGATCTGTACAAAAAATCTGTTTTGATTCTGTAAACTGTTATGTTGTCAATATTAACGAGTTTTAATTAATAGTTGAAATTAATTTTAATTAATAGTTAGCGTTTCAGACCACCTGTAGGTGGTATGTCCCGAAGGAATAGCGTTTTTTATGTTTCCGTCGACACCTTTGGCGCCAAATCAATAAGCAAAGGTAGTAAAATTATCAGGTATGCTCTTATCAGTTAAGAGGCTTGACCTTTTTAGTTCGAATTGTTTATCAGATCTTGCCTAACTTTGGATTACTTAAAGCTTTTAACAATTCATAGTTATCGCTTTTGACAACAACTTTGGTATATTTAAAAAACACACATACAAGAATTTTCTAGGTTAAATTTGAAAATTAATAACAAATGTCATCAAGTGAATTAGCCTAATGATTTTGGTCCGATGGCTTTCAAAACATTTAAAGGGACAAGGTTAAAGTGTTCAGCTTTTACACACAAAAAATTACATATATGTTAACTTAGCCTAAGCATCTCACATGGTCTCTTACCGTTTTTAACGTCGTCATAAAAGCAGTCCCCGAGTATTTTGTACATAGAGTTTTTGTCGTAAAAATTTTGTTTAATGAATTTTTGTCATATAAAACATTTCAGTTTTATTGTTGAGTATTATTCATATAAATAGATGTTTGTATTAAAGATTATTTATATTTTACATTACTTTATTAATTTGTATTAATAGGAAAGGGAGTATCCGTACTATGCGTATAAATGCGAAAGTATATTTGGATGTTTGTAACTCTTTCACGCAAAAACTACTGAACCGATCATCATGAAATTTTGCATACACGTTGTCTGAGACACCAGAAAGGACATAGGGTACCTTTCATCGTTCAACGTGGACGAAGTCGCGGGCACCAGCTAGTAATATATAAAGATGGTAGTCCTTATATTTGAGAAACTAAAATAGCCACCCTTTCCTAAACTATAAAAATGAAATAATTTCTTTTGATGTTCCTACTTTTGTAGACAGTACTCGGTACCTCATATCCAAATGCCATCACTGTAATATATAGCGAGGGCATTAATCTGCTGACGGTACTGTATCAAAATGATCTCCTATCGCTTCGGCTATCTGACTTAACGACCGGTGGACTTATCAGGGACGTGCTTGCAAGCTTTTTTTTTGTAGATTAAGAATTACTTGAGGTCGCAAACGACGGGGAGTCGTTGCCTGCTTAAAAACAATCTTTAAAATATTTTTAACTAAAAAAGTATTTTATGTTTATTTGCTTTTTGATAATTTTTTTAGGAAAATTTTGTCAGACAGGCTGACGTCGACTCTATTAAAACAAACACAGGTACTCCAAGTCCGCTGCCTATCTTATTAGATTTAAGGTAAAGGATTAGGATGGGTTAGAAAAGTATTAATTTTGAATTAAAACAGTAACCACCGTGAAATAACAAGCTTGTTATTGTGTACTGTTGTGTTTCGGTAACACATTTTCCTTCATAAATTACATTAAACTATATCTATATGGAAATTATATTAAACTAGCTGTTGCACGCCCGTGTAACTTTATAAAATATAGCCTAAGTATGTTACTCGCTGATAACGTAATTTTCTATACTTAGGTGAAAGAATTTTTAAAATCGGTCCAGTAGTTTTTGAGTCATTAAAAACATACAAATCTTCTCTCTTTATAAAATATGTAGTATAAATTACATTTTTCGCTTTTTATAAACATTTACTTTAAAAAAAATATTTTTCCTATACACACCGATGTAGGTCGAGCTTAAACAGCTGACTGGATTTCAGTTTGTTTACACCAAGGAAACGGATAACCCTAAACAAGAAGAATATACTAACCGTATGTTGCCAGAGGTATTAAATAACTTGACAGATAAAACAAAAATTCGATTGGAATCTTAAAACCACCAGAACAATATTATCGATCGATACAAAAAGAGGAAGACCGTCATATTTAACACTCAACGAGTGCAAGCGAGATAGAAAAAAAAAAGCAAAAAAAAAAGCTGGCATGACTACCGGCGCGAGCGCCGCCACCACCACGATTTCCAATTATAATGTTCACGCCGATATACACGTGTTACATTGACGCTTACACCTTTGAATGTATTTCGGTTTAGTAATGACGAAGCAGTAATGAATGCTGAACAATGTGGACACACACTTTTGATACTTCTTAAGGTTTTTAGTTTCGTATTTGTTATAACAAATAGGGTATTGTTTTCCGTTTGAAATAAACGGAATGTTGTATCGTTATCGAATCAGGTGGGCCGATTGTCGCCAGAATTTTATTATACATTCCTTTCTATTTACGTCTTTGAATAGGATACTACTGTACCTAATCAAATTCAAAGGTTTGATGCCAAATTATATTTAGCTATTATCTAACTTTAAATATTGCAAAATTGTTAATGAAATTCCAATATTAAAGTTTTTTAATAACTTCAGTTTTGTAATTATAATTACAATTAATTAATTGTATAAAAAAATCTAATTTTGTTTAATTTAGTTAAAATAATTAATAAATAAAGTTATAAAAATTATAACTTTTTGTAAAAATCCTAATTGCTAAATTTAGTATACTCACTAAACTAGTCTTTTTCATTTTTTCTTTATAATTCAAGTTTTGGAAAAAAATATTATTTTATTCATTTAAAAACTAATTAATATTTCACTAGTGTGGTTTAACCTTTAAAATTTTTATAAATGTGAAAGTGACTCTGTCTGTCTGTCTGTTACCTTTTCACGCCTTAACTACTCAATAGGTCATAATGAAATTTTGGATAAACGTAATCCTTTCATCAGGGTACGAGTACCTTTCATCCAGAAAAAAAGTACTGTTTCCGTGGGATCATCTAAAATAAAAATAAAAATAACGCCTGGCAAAAGTGTAATAGCAATGCATATGTCAGGCGTTATATTACTTATAAAACCTTCCTCGTTTAACGATAATCCGTTGTGTAATTTAAAAGATCTAAGTGTATTACATTACATACTAGCTGTTGCACTCGGCTTCGCCCCCATAACTTTACAAAATATAACGTATGTAATATAGATTCTCAACAGTGAAAGAATTTTTCAAATCTTTCCAATAGTTTCGGAGCCTATTCAATGCAAACAAACTAACAAATCTTTACTCTTTATAATATTAGTATAGATAGACATACAGAGGGACAGACTGCTGGAAGCGACTATATTTTATTTTATGTAAAGAAGATGATTAAATAGTAATAATTGCTACAGTATTGTATAACAGTTCAAATGTGAGCTGTTGGTTGTTTAGGCTTGTGCTGCTTAACAAGCTGTTAAACATAAGCCTCGCGCTGGGTGGTCACCTCGTCCAACTCATTTGTCACTCCGTCCGCTACCACGATACGCCACCGAGTCACCGACTCACAGCTTTTGTATCAAAACCGATTGTGATCTGGACAACAATGGCCCTAGTGTTTATATACCTTTAAATTGTTTAACACATTTGTTATTTGTGACAAAGGTTGGTCACTTTATTTAGTAACGTGGATCGAGTTACTGCCTGTTTTTACATCGATTGTAATCACTACAGATTCTTATTATATTATGTTTGAGAGTAATGTGTAGGTACACACATGTATCGAGAAAAAAAAAGTAACTAGTCATTACAATTGAAAACGAATGAATGACTCACAGAAGTCCTGAAAATGGTCATCGAGGACAAATATAGGCCCAACACTACAAAAGAATTTTGACATTTTTTCTAGTTCCTTAGTCTCTTTGTAGGTTAGGTTTAGGAAATGACTGTGTTAGTCGATATTTTTAAAACAATTGAAATGTCAAAAAATAAAAAAAAAAAACACCCAGCGAAAGCGGTGACCTTATTCTATTGATAAATGGTATGATCTACAAATTAACCCTATATAAAAGGCATATATTATTAGAAGGCTGGTCATGCCTTGGCAGTCTTAAGTTTTATTTTATTTTATTTAGTTGCCTATTTCTATACTAAAGTTATAGTTAGGTATTTATAGTATTCAGAAATGGTCGCTCCTCTATTACTATTGTAGTCGATATCAGTCGTCACGAATCATGTTTTAAATAATAGTATCGCAGTACGATACTGTTTGCCCATTTTTCTTCTATACAACAAAGGATGTAATCGGCCGTATGTGTGACCCCTTCGGCTGTGGTACAAACATTAAGCTGGAGCGTTTGTTAAAACTATTTTCTTGATTTTGTGAAAATGACTGTCGAGGTTCGATGACAGTTGATTTACTGGTAATATTTGAGTACTGAAACCTAGATTTATCCGTATTGACTAAGTTTTGGGTAACGTTTAGACATAAAAATAATTCAATGCTAACCTGGTCCTGGGTTGTGAAAATATATTTAAATTTAAAGTAGAAATAAAATTGTGTGAGATGACTACTAAACCATTTGAGCAGGTTATATAATCACTTTTTTATGTCGATAGTCAAATTGATCGTAGGTGATTTGGAATAACTCAAAATTACTGTTACAACTATAATAACAACTTCTAAATTTTAAATACTTATTGTTAGACTAACTTCACTATAAATAACATAAAATATTTTATCAAAATACTTATTTATTTAAGCATTTATTGCTGATACTACCTGTAACAATATTAAATTTTAAATATATTATACATATTCACACAACAGATTTCACAGTTTAGTTATTCAGCGTGTCACATAGGCATGTACACATAGACACATAGGCCTCTTTCACCTGCTTTCACTCATTTTTATTATTTTTTTTTCTTGACCTTACATTTCCTTTCCTTTACATTTACAATAATTGTTAATTTTTTTATTTTTACATATTTAATTTAAATTAGGTTTATTTTTTTCATGTCATTGCTTTGTTTCGTGAAATTCTTTTGTTCAAATTTAAACCAAATGTATTCAAAAATAATGTTACTGCTTTTTTCATTATATTAAACTGAAAATAAATATTATGTCGTCTCGTCTCTTGTGGCTTGTTCCGCGCTATCGTGTAGCGCAGTGGGCGACGCGTCACCTCCATTCTCTATCGGGTGTTTAATGATTCACCGTATTACTTCACTTGGTCAATCACGATTTAGTACATCAATGTTTCTTCATGATACGTGTTTTGGTTGAGGTTTGATCTGCCGTAAAACTTTTAAAAAGGAATTCCTCGATTTAATTATACACTGTCTGTAAAAAATGCAAAAAAAAAAGTTTTAGTTAAAACCTTAAAAAGACAAGAATGGATTTACTCATTTATAGATAGACCCACATTAAGAGTTTTCTTCCAAATCTCGTATGGTATCGATATAACACCAGCACAAATATTGGTATACTTAATTGTATTAAAAATGTGAAATCCAATTGAAAACACACGTTACACTGTACACATACAACACCAACATGCATAGGTATAATTAGATCACTGACAAAATGATCATTATGCACGTTTATTATCGCAATTACTTTTTATACTTTAAGAATAAAACTCCGTATCGTGACTTAAAACGACAAGATAATAATCGTTTTAAGGCAAAAAGGTGCATAAGTTAATTGGTAAAAGATCCAGTTTGTGATTGTCGAGGTATCACGTTGCAAGATCTGTAATATTATTGTGAAGGTCTATCTGTACGTTTGTGCATAACAAGTAGGATTAGCATGAGATTTTAGTTTTTTATTTTTTTTTTTAATTTAAAAATATTTCTATTCCAATGTCTTTAATTTATATATGATCTGGCGTAGCTAAGCTAAAGATGGTACGAGTATATTTCTACAAAATTTGCCATCTTTTTTTTATGTATAAAAAATGTTGTTGGTTTGTGTACGCTTTTTTTTGAGTTTCAAAAACTAAAAAACAAATGGTTAAAAAAATCGATTTTAATTTAGTTTCCATTATGGAAAGAGGGATAACATTTGTACCCCGGGCGAAGCAGGGCACTAGTAATATTATAAATCTGTCTATGTATCTGTCTCTTGACATTTCTCGTTTAAACCGAACTTCTGTACCGAACTTTGTATGGGAATATCTTTAAACCTTTTGACAGACATAAACTTCTTCTTTTTACAGTGCCTTCACACTATTGAAGGTTAGATCCTGGGCAGACGGAAACGATGTTTTACACTAAAGATTATCACTACCATTTCCTGAAGTTAGCTACATAGCTGGGGTTTCTTCAACTATTCAAATTTATTTCTCTACCTATTTCAGAAAAACATGTGATTTTAAATAGTGTTAATAAATGTCTCTCACACGGACCATAGGACACATAAGTAGGTATATAATAAAGCGATGGTAGAATCACGTACGCGCTCGCGACAGCAAAGTCCCGATTGAGTGTTTCGATAGTTGCCAGCCACGTTTCAGGGAATCAAGTGGGAGAACAAAATCCGATCGGGACCGAACAATTTCGCAAAAACTACACAACACGATCCGTTGTACAGATCTTTGATAGGGTTATTGTACCGTTGGACAAAACATTTCGAACATTATGTGTCGCAGATTGCATTTTACAAATATCTTTCACTGTACTGGTAGAATAAATTATATCCTTGTGAGGTTTAAAAAATATATTTTCTACATTAAGTAAAGAAACGTAATATCCACATATAAAATATTAATATCATTATATATAATAACTGATATAAATTGAATTGAATATATAATACTTAATTATATATAATATTAATTTGTAGATAATATTCTATTTTTACAAATTAATATTACATTGTTTTCTAATATTTTTATATAATACTAGCTGTTGTACGCGACCTCTCCCGCGTAACCTTATCAAATATAGCCCATGTTACTCGCTGATAACGTAGCTTTCTATAGGTGAAAGAATTTTTAAAATCGGTCCAGTAGTTTTTGAGTTTATTCATTATAAAAGTACAAATCTTCTGTCTTATAATATTAGTATTATATAGATTATAAAACATATTAACCTATAAGCGATCACTAAATGGCTTAAGTACCTACTCTACATATTTTAAAGATTTTTATTTATTCTGGGAAGCTACCCAAAAATTTTATGCCATATTTTTTTAAATAATGAAACTAATTTAAAAAAAAATCAAAATTCCTTTTATTTAAAAATACAGTAGAAGAGAAGTGTATATTAATCCTACTATTATAGTCATACTTCTACCAATATAACAAACGCGATAATTTGCGAGGATGGATGGATGTTTCAAGCAAAAACTACTGTACTAATTTTGATAACACTTTACAGTGATATGGTTTATATGTGTATCAGAATGACACGTAGGCTATAATTTATGTATAAGGACGAAATCGCGGGCAAAACCTAGTATAGCTTTGCAGTAATTTATGTAAGCTAGTATGTAACTAATTTATTATTATCTTCCTTATCAAAGTTGTTGGTAACATATAAATTCTGCTTACACTTTCTTTTACGCCATTATAACTACACACATCTCATATCTTTCTGCAAAACTGCTCTTCATTTGTATCTTTTTGAAAAAAAAAAAAAAGTTAAATTCTTTGCTATTTCTAAGGTCCTATTCACAATGAGAGTGTTCAATAGCCCGCAAATGCTCTTACCTCCTCAAACAAAATAGGTTGTCGAATAAAAATTATCACCCTAACTAAATGAATAAAAATCAGGACGAGTGATCATTAAAATTACACAAATCTCATCAAAAACCACCATGAAAATCAAAACATTAAAATATGTTCAGACGAAAGTATGTAGTTAGAAATAATAATAAGCTCTTGTTTTTCTGACCGTCCACACACACGGGCCGCGAGCGCGTATCTCTCCATCTAATATTATTCTGGGAACGGCCTTAATAAGTCACTACAGAATGTTATCTATTTCATTTTATCGGCTCAGCTGATAACAATCTCAATCCAATTAGCCTCACAATGCAATATGGACCGTCTCAGACACAGTTATGATGGAATTCTGAATTAGTATATTCTTTGTACGACGTTTTCTAACTAATTCTAACAAACGAAATGTATACTTTACTATACTAAGTACAATGTTGAACATCATACGTCATTACATATGGTTAAAGCTTCTCTCAAACTTCATTTTTAGATTTTTACACCAACAATGCAATCCATACACATCAATAATCACTATTTACAACCGATCATACAACTATTTTGCAGACACATTCCAACAGATGGCGCTGATTAAGTTAATGTGGTATTTTTTGACATGATAAAATAATAGGAGAATCTTTAAAACAATTAAGTGTTCAAACAAAGTGTAGGGATTTACGTATATCTTTTAATTTCAGCTTGATTCCAGCCAGTTACTTAACAGTGTTAATATTTTGCTCTTGTTTTGCCAGCTTATAAATTATTTTATTTTTTATCCGCTACTTTTAAATATTAGTAAAATTCGGTGTAAATAAAAAAAAGATTTTACACAACACAAAAACGTCCTAAAATTAGTTTCCAACACAGTATTGTTATTTATGACCATATTATTTTTACCGTTATAAGATTTTAAATAAATTTATTTCAATATTTTGCATCATTTATGTAAGTAATGTTAAAAAATACCAAACTATTGATTTGTAACGTAAATGATTTTTTTTATAAATATGCGAGATGGTTACTCTTTTCTTAGCAATTGACAATCTGCTAACAATCTGCTCGCTGGACCGATGACGTCATTAGAGAGTAGCAGTGGATATATGCTGAAATTAAAAAGGTCTATTTCCAACAGTGGACGCTTATGGAAATTAAGATGTCATGATATACCTTCAGGCTCACAAAAATGCCACCAGTCACCATCATCAGACTCGTCGATTTGCAATTTCGCATTGCGCTGTTGATCGTGCGATAAATAAATCGATCGATAGTTTATCTGTCAATCTAATCCCCCCTTTCCGTCGCCCGTTGACTATCAACGTACGGCCAGACAAAAAGATAGTTATCATTATTTATATAAAGTAATTATAGTTCGGGGAAACATAAACTTTTTTTAATCAATCTTTTTAAGTTATAATGCGGTTAACTATTACATAAGGAGAAAGAATTAGGAGAATGTCAAAAACTGTATCAGATTTTAAGGAATAAAATGCTCTTTTAAAAAAGTAAAGATGCTGAGTAAAAAAAAGTTGAGCTTTTAAAAATGTAAGATTCATTCTAAACTATTATATATAATGTACTCTTAAGTACTTTTTGACATAACCTTTAAAACCTCGCCATTAAAGAAATTACTAGATAATGTGTAAATTAGGGTGTCCCAAAAAAATAAAAGTATTTTTTTTCCAACGCATACCCTCTTATTTTGTTTCAATGATGTCAAAGGTATTATAAATAAAGTTTCACGTATTTAGAACCACGGCAACCCGTGCCGACTTGCATCGAAACATGTCGGTACTTGTTTACTAAGGCGCGCGGGAGCCAACGTATTGATGTGCTTGATGTTGCTTGTTTGTTGATTAGTAAACGCATTGTTTTCATTCTGTCAACATGTCAATGGAGTTACGCAGTTCTAAAAAGGGGATATTTTTAATAGGGGACGTAAAACATCAAATTACTGGTTCAAAACTTCCCTCTAATGGACAGGTACTGGCAGTTCTGTTCTATAATATTCGAGAAGTTAATTTAAGTGTCAATGAAAGCGCCAATCTTACTATTCGTGAGTGCATTATTTACTGGGAAAAGGCACGTATACCAACTAAGTCTTTACCAAACTGTGTTAAAAAACTAGTTAACTTGTACCAAGTTTGGAGAGATTTGCAAAAAAATGCAAATAAAACTCAAGGCGTGTTTGTGCAGCGTCGGCGAGAATTTATTTCAAACTTAAATGATTTGTTTGATCTTGCACACGCCGATGCCCTTAATTTAATGAGGATTAATGAAGATAAGATCTTCCTGCAGCGCCAGAGGGAGCCAGGTCGGCCTGGTCACTTAGCTGGAGTGGATAAAAAACTGGCCGAGAAGGAGGAAAAAGCCTACGTTAGAAACATTGACGAGCAAAAGCGACGTGATAAATATCTGTCATCCTTAACTCCTTCATCACCTTCTTATGAACCACTACAAGAAAATTCGTCTTTTGAATCTGAAATAATGGATTTGCAAGAAAACTTGCCCACCTTTACCGAGAGCACACAGTCTAACACTTCTATGAGGAAAAATTTCATAACTCCGAAATTAGTGGCAGCTTTAGATAGGTGTCAGTTAAGTATGCGAAATTCTGTATTTATTATTGAAGCAACTATTGAAGCGCTTGGACATAACACTGACGAATATCCTATAAGTAAGTCCTCAATTCAAAGAATTCGTACAGAAAAGCGAAAAGAGCGCGCAGAAGCTATAAAAGTTGATTTTCAAAACGAGGTACCGGATACTGTAACTGTCCACTGGGATGGCAAACTCTTACCAGCTTTAGATAGACGAAAATCTAAAGAAGAACGTTTACCGATAGTTATTTCGTACGATCATATAGAACAACTCATCGCTGTGCCAAAATTAGAGAACTCTTCAGGAAACGAACAGGCACAGGCAGTTTGGAACGCTATGATTGATTGGAATCTTGAAGATAAAGTGCAGATTCTCTGTTGTGATACCACTGCTTCCAATACAGGTCGTATTAATGGTGCCTGTGTGCTTCCCGAACAGAAAATGAATAGAGAAATGCTCGTTTTTGCTTGCCGCCATCACGTCTGCGAGTTGGTAAAGGTGTGTTTGAAGCCAAAATTAGCCAAGTCACTACGAGCCCTGACATTCCACTGTTTAAAAAGTTCCGAGAAAACTGGAAAAATGTTGATCCCGAAAGGATACAGAGTTATTCAGAAAAGCTAGCATGCCTAAATGTTTCAGAAATTAACGAACTGCTAGACTTTTACCAATCTGAATTAAGTAAAAAAATTGCTAGAGATGACTATCGTGAATTAATAGAGCTATCAATAATATTTCTCGGCGGAGATAGAGAGAAGAGATTTAAGATTCGGCCTCCAGGTGCCATGCACCAAGCTCGATGGATGACGAGAGCGATTTATTCACTGAAAATAACTTTACTTAGCTCTCAATTTAAAATTTCGAACAAGGACAAGGTAGCTCTATTAGACGTGTGCCTGTTCATCGTGACATCCTACGTGAAGCCTTGGTTGCAATGCACTTTAGCGGTACAGGCACCATACCAGGATTTATGCTTTTTGAAGACCATGAAGGCTTACGAAAGTATCGACAAAAGCATCTCAAAAGCAGCTTTACAGAAGTTCTGCCAGCATTTATGGTATTTAGTAGATGAAGTATCTGTCTTGTCTATATTTGATGATAATGTAGACCAGGAAACAAAAGTAAAAATTGTTGCTAACTTAGCCAAAGAAAACTCATCAGCCTACGGTAAACGCTACATCCCATCGAAGGAAGAACTATGTGGCCCACTTTTCGGTTAGTAGAACTAGTAAAAATATTTGTTTTCTTTTATCACTTTGCTTAGATAACTTATTTCTATCTTTTTCAATTTCAGAGAAAAGCATTGATGATTTTGTGTCAATCAAAAGTAAGGCTGTATTCAATCGACTCAAAATTGATGACAGTTTCCTCAACGAGTGTCCTGCTTCATGGTCAAATAATACCTCGTTTCAACATGCTAAGAAAAAGGTGCTGGCACTGAGAGCAGTTAACGATACGGCTGAAAGAGCGGTTAAGTTAATGCAAGACTTCCATGGCTTAATTACTGTGGAAGAGGAACAAAAGCAATTTTTATTACGTTGCGTACAAGAACACAGACAGGTATATCCGGATTGCAAAAAGCAAACCTTAAAAAGAAAATTTAGTAAATAATGTTCTTTTAACGATTAATACTTAATAAATATTATATACGGGTAAAACAGTGTTTCATTTACTGAAATACGTATTAAGTTCTACAACCTCTCTATGGCTTCCATACTAACTTTTCATTTAAAGTTTGACATCAAGTCGGCACGGGTTATCATTATCCGATCGCCATAATATTTATTATTTAAGTCATTAGGGTCAAATGGAAAAAAAATAAGGGGTATGCGTAACTCCATTCGCAAAAAAAAAATTTGCCCTTATAGCCTGGGACACACTAGTGTAAATGTATGACAAATGATTCGACATATTTGCAAGAAATTCTCGCCTCATATATCAGCTTTAATTAACTGCATATATATTTTAAATTTGCTCACAAGACCTACTTGTGTAGCTACACAGTATAGGGCATAACCAGTATGGAATGGAGTATAACATTCATTTAAATATTGTAATGTGCTAGAGCTAATTGATTTCATTTTGACGATATTTTATTCAAATATTAATTATAATTATTTAAAATTAATAATTGTATTTTTATATATGAAAGAGGTTAAATAAATAATGTTACAACGATATAATAAACAATAACATAATTATAATATAGTTGTGAATTTATGGTCTGACGAATTGATAATGCTGATTGGATCGTTGTTGGTAGTATTGAATTTATATTGTTAAATATTACTTACTTTGACTTGTATTATTAATTGAATTTTAAGTGAACGCTTTACTTCTTATCTTTATTTTATTGTACTTAATTTTATTTTTATTTTTAATGCTTAAGTTTCGAATAGGTATATTCGATTTATTTATAACTAAGTACAAGTATGTATTGTTCACATTAGGAAGAGGTTTATGTTTAACAATATGTGTATAATTTATGTAATAATTAGTATCTTACGAAATATTTATACATTGCATTTTATCGCTGTATTATTACTTTATCGATCTATTACAAAATATCTATTGTATTCAATTAAATTAAATTTAAATTATATTTCATAATAAATATAACAATAGTCAAATATAATCATATTAAAAAAAAGGCTGTTAAAATGTGTGGTATACCCACAAACGTGTAAGCCCTGATTGTTCACTCACTGGTTTCTTTAGTTACTGTGGCAGTAGTGAGATGGTAGCGGCGATAATCAAGCGATCAAATTACCGCTCGCGGTGGGTATCGGCATATCGGTTATCGAGAGCTCTTTACAAAACAGGTCACAGATACTTCGGTCCGGTGCCAGTGCCCCCTATATTTTGGCCACTAATAATAAGGGTTCCGAGCAAACCACTTCGCATTTTAAACAAACACTTATGTTACTATTTTATATGAAAACTAGTGACCTGCTCCAGGCTTCGCACGAGTACAATTTTGGCACGACAGCTGGTGATGGAGGCCGGCGGGAGTGGCTGCATCAAGCGAGTTTATTTTATTGCGGATAGTTTTTAATTTACGATAACTCCCAATATATTAATTTAAATTCTATATGCTGTAGAGGGCTATTATAATGTGTATGAAATGCTTAAGGTATCTAACTTATCAAATTAGATAATGATTAATACTGTATCCGCTTAAATAGTTTTCCCAAATATCACATTTATAGTATGCGATGCTCATTTATTTAATAGCTAGAATGGGTATAGTAAGCTATCATTAAAAGATAGACATATGCCATCGCGGACTTTTTTGTAGACCTATTAAAGAGAAATAATTTCACCATACATTGTTTTCTTATATCACAAACGGATTAGGCAGCGTTTAGATGAAAACTCCCACAGACGGCTTGGTTTTATTCCGACATCTTCAACAATCATCGTCATATTTCAACAAATTAGGAAAAAATAATATTAAACTATGTATACATATAAACCTTACTCTTGAATCACTCAAACCATTGAGGAAAACCGCATTAAAATCCTTTGCGAATTTTAAAAGATCAAAGCGTACATGCGGAGGGACAGATGTAAATGTACCATACAACCACGCCTTTTAGCTGATATAGAAGATCGGTGTCTCCTGTCACAAATATTATTGTACACTTAAAACGAGCTCTATCAACGAATACCTACTTATTATACCTACCTAAGATAAAAAAAATACTTTTAATACCTAAGGGCCTCTTTCATTATCTCTGAGTAAAGTGTCAAGTACGCTAACCGCCATTTAAAGTCACTGGTAACCGGGAATGATGGAGCCGCTACACATTTGTTTGTACGGTAAAAGTCCCAAACATTAAAAAGAAAATAATAAAAAAATTCGCCCATCGAAGGATTGAAATAAAGCGAGTGCATAATTTAATAAAACATAAAATTATTTCTAAAAGTATAACTAATCAACACTTTACTTGTAGTTGGTGAAAGAGGCCCTACCCGAAGTACCTAACTCTAATTAATACACAGTTTTCATGTGACTGTCAAATGGAAATTTAATCATTCTTTTTACTTATATACTTTTTAATGTTTTCCTTAAACAAATATTATTTTTCAGGCATTTTAGTATGTTGTCCTTTTTAACGAAGTCTATAAGATTTTTTGTCTGTTGTCCGCATTAACAATCCATTAGTCGCTGAGGGCAGAGATACACTTGTGACCGAAATGTATTCGGATTAATAAGGTGTTATCGCGAACCGAGTTCATTATCAATACTCGAGTACATCTCTCGGTTGATTTATACCTTATATTATCTTATTGGGATTGGATGTGGCGCCGTTCGGCGGTATCTCAGTATACACTTACCAACTTTCTTTAATTTTGAAGTATGTTTGTCGATACGACGCGAGGTTTTAACGGCGGCTTCTGTTTGAATGTTCAATTAAACAGAGTGATGATTAAATAACAAAGGAATTTCATGTACGAGCTGTCCAACATTGTAACTCCGATGCGCCTCGTGTTTTGTTCTGCTAGTTTTTAAACATTTAAACTTAAAAATAAAAATTATTTGTTACGTTTTTGTTTTATAAATATTTTATTTACACTTTCGACAAGACATGACATGTTACCTAACTATGGGCTTTATAAGAAAGCTCGACGCTGGGCCTTAGCTTCTTCTGACCGGTCCTACTAGAATGTTATGGGGGGAGACCTTCCGGTAGTTGACGTCCATAGGTTAAAATAATATTGATGATGATGAATGTGTCTTCAGGTGGGAACCTGAATAATTCATCATCTTGTTTATAAATTAAAAAAAATTCCCCCCAAAAATTGTATTTCCAACATTTTCTATATGTTTAGAGAAGCTCTGAGTACAAATTAAAGCTTTTAAAAATTAAATTCCAGTTTTAGGTTTATGTAAATGAGTTGCAATGCGTGGCAGCGATGTTGGAATGATAAAGTATCGTGAGTTGCAATCGCATATGAGCCACAGTCAGCTTCAACGGAACACCTGCCTTGTATCGGCTAAATCATAACCTTAACTATCGTTAAGCATCTTTTAGTCAAAGACTAAAATAAAATTCAGATACGACCCATATCCTATATCCTAACAAAGCTGGAAGAACATTTGCGATGCATTGCAATATTGAGTTGGTTCTATAATTATATAGCCACTATTAGCCTGCCTGCCGACCTTTACGTACGTATAAAACATGTTTTTTTTTACGATATTCAATTTTTAAAATTTATCTGTATTTATTTCATATATAAATGTTGTTACAGGTAAGTTCCTGTTCTGCTTATAATTAAAAGATCCTGTTCGACATACTGACTGCTTGTTTTGCTTTCAAATGAAAAACTCATTTCAAAAGGTAGGTTAATATTAATTTTTGAATTTTATCTTGATATTTATCACTACAGTTGTTTTATACCTATCTTATCAAAATAAAATATAATATAAATATTTAATTTGGTAAATATGCCAATCAGGATTAATAATATCATAATTGTCAATTAGTGTGATGGTTAGTATATTTTTAATAAGAACTTTAAATTTTTAGATTATTATTAAATATGTATAATGAAGGTGAACCCGGGGAAATGTAAGAAAAAAATTTAAAAATCTAATTTTATAACATTTTTTCTGCACGGCTAGATGCTGGCCAAGAGCAAACCCTTAGCCTGATCAAGGTAGCCAAGCGCTACCTTGAAGGTAAAAAAAAAAAAACCCATTATAATAAAAAAAGTCTGATTTTTCCGATGACACTATTTATAAAAAGTGTAAATAAAAGTTAATTCAATTGGTTCCCATTACCCCATATTACATTCACCCGGGTTCACCTTAATTATATGAGTATCTAAGTTATTATGGGTTAAGACCAATATGTTTGAACTTGAACTACATTTGAAAGTTAAATAACAAATACATTTTATCAATATTATTACTATAGTCCTGATTATATTATAAATATTATGACGAACCCCTTAAATGAGTGGATGAGTGGTTATCGTGCTCCGTCTCAAGGGTCTCGGATTCGATTCCCAGCAGAGTCAACTTTGTAAATGAACTTTTCAAAGTTAACTCTCTGAAATATCAGCATGTGTGCTGGTGTTTCGGTGAGTAAACAGACGAAGTCGCGGGCAAAAGTTAGTGATTTATAATTAAAAAATTACCTACTTAAATACACTTCTTATTTGGTATTTAAAATTTTAATGAACTCATAATTATGCATTATGAGCAGTGTGTGTAAAGGAATGAAAAATCAAGGACATACTCTGAGTTAAAGACACATAACATGTCGAGTCCCTTGGTCGAATGGTTAAGGCTAACGCTTTAACGCTCTGTCCCGGGTTCGATTCCCGGCAAGGCTAACTTTGGAAATAAACTTTTCACTCATTGCTTCTCTATCAAGTTATTTAAAAATCTTTTTTTCATTTTTTTTTCTAAGTTATAATTAAAATGCCTATAAATCTGTAATTAAAACTAATAAATTTATACCAAAGAGACATATTCTTATATTAAATGCTATAAATATTCTCTACACGTATACAAAATATGCATTTGTATAATGAAGTTGCCAAAATGACTAACCAATGTCAAGGTGACCATTGCGGTCGGTACATAGGTAGAGTTCGTTAGAACCGCATACAGAGAATGGATTGAGCATTCCCTATTCACTTGTAAAGTAAAAACAGGCAGAAAAGTGTGAGAGAGACAAAACGATCGTGCGGCCAGTAGATGTCTTTTTTTAGAATTTTAATTGGTCCTAGAAGTTATTACAGACCAACAGGAAAGTGAGGAAAAAGACAGATATTCGCCGCACGGTTTCTTTCTCTCTTACTAGAGAGTGGTCAATTTTAGTTAACCTTTTTTTTAGTTAACAGCTTCATCATTTACTGATTCGTAATTATTTATCTTATTTTGAATTTTGAATTTTTATCTTTAGATGATCCCTCGGGAACAGGACGTTTTTCTGGATAAAAGGTCCTTTCTGTATCCATTTATATACATCATATTCATATACGAGCATCTATCTATCTGTACCTTTACCATGAGTTATAATGACCGCACTCGCTAGCGAGAGCGTAAAATATTTATATGGCATTGACTTGACAGTTGACAGTTTTTCATATAAATGTTTTACGCTCTCGCTAGCGAGTGCGGTCATTGTAAACTCACGGTAAAGACTGAGTGCGTCGTGCGAGTTTTACTTGATCAGAAGCGTCGAACGCGTAAACTTCAATGTGTATGGGAATGAAGCATACACCTTTATCTGTTCATGGGACACCTTATCTACATGAAACAGAAAAAATATATATTATAATTTTATCATAAATATCTGTTATATGAATGTGTGAATGAGCCCTAAATTAGTTTAACAATTTTAGGGCTATAGACTTTTTATGCAAAACATTTAAAAATCATATTTAATTTTAATTTTCCTTGCTCGAATAAAAAGAAAATGAATCCGCAATTAACACAGTCATCCTATTTGGTAAACGGCCGTAACCGCTTTAAAAAAAATCTCCACCCATAGACACGGCGCGACGTTTATGGAGCGCAACTTTTTTATTTGACATTTTATACAAGTTTATTCAAACACAACGATATGATCGCAGACGTTATCTTTCAATGCAACGTTACCGCGCCGCGAGCTGGCATTGATACCATCTGAGGCCAGCCATTGCTAGTTAAACCGAGCTGATAAGGGATCGAGTGTGCATGTGTGCGGGCCCCGTACGTACAAGGCGCCTTTGTGTGTTGGGAGGGGCGCGCCCCTCACCGAACGACGCCAAACCGACCAGTCACTCAGTTTGAGCGCGAAAAGAATGACGGCCCGACAGAATTTCGTTGTTATTTTTCAAAAAAACATCTAGTGCCCCGCTCCCCGGGATGTTTCTGTGATGTTATTGTGGTTGAGATACTTGAAACATTTGGAATTGGCGGGAAAAAGTGTTGCCGAGTTGCCGCCAGACGGCGCTGGCGACGTCAAAACAATGTGTGAGTCTATGATTGTTTACTTTTTCTTAGTGACATATTTACGCGGATTAAATTTGAATTTGGAATCTCTTTCGAATTTATTTTAACATTCAAGAGTTGTCAGTGAAAATTGAGTTTTATTTTATTAATACATTTGGTTGTATACATATTTGTGCTAAAATAACATTTGTAATCGTCAAGAGCGCGTCCGATGAGATTCTGATAAAAACATCGTTAGCATTGTTTGTGTTTTATCATGTCCGATAACCGTAATAGTGGTTTCACATTAGGACCAAACTAATATCGTTCTTATTCCGAACACCTTAAGATCCTAACGGGTCTAAGTTAATTTTTTACTTACCTTACTTACTTACTTAGCTGAGTGCTTTAATGTTATGAAAATATGAATATTGTCATTAATTTTATGATTACGTGGTCGACAGCTACAATACAAATATTTAATCAATTAGAAATATAAAGTTAGTAGTTGGTACTAATTTTTATAGATTTATTAGACGTTTTTGTAATAGATTCTTTAATTACTTAGGAATTTTATGTTTGAAGTTCATGTTCAGATTTAGGGAATTTTATTTCTAAAAAAGTACTCCCACTATGTAATAATAAAATCTTAGACTTATTCATGTCAAAAATATATGAAATACAGCTTGTAGTATATCTGATATATAAAGAATTGACTTACGAATAAAAAATTTTTTTTTAAATTTTCAATCAAAAAAAGTCCTTTAAACGTTATGGCAATAAATAGAACTTAGTCAAAATGGAGACCTAATACGAATAACTCGTGTGTGCGGCTTAATACATGTTTTGACAGCAGCTGTCAAAGTCTCAAACATGTTTTATGTGCGCATGCCTCCTATTCAAATCTTGCGTATCATGCGTACATATCATACTGACTGCATACCTCTGACGGTCGGACTGGTAGCGTCAACAACATGAACTATTAAAAAATACTATTTATGTCAAAAAAATCATCTCAAAAAATACCTATTCATTGAAATTGTTTTAGACATGAAAGAAGCCTAATATGTTTTATTACTACCGGTTTAAAAACAAAAAAAATCATGGCCATGATACTTACTAGCTATACAGCCTATACAGTACACAGACTTAGAAATTTTCAGCTTGATACCATATAAAAATGGTTGAAATTTTAATTTGTAATATAACTATTAATAATCTTTATACATAAATAAATTAATATATACTTATACGTACTTATAAATTTTGAATTATTACTAAAAAGTGTTCACGAGCAGAAGGTCGTTAGAGCCAGTGAATGAGTAGCACTAGCAACGTGCAGCCAACCGACTCCAGATCAAACTGATAAGACGAGGGGGAAAAAAATGTTATCTTCAATACAGATTTCACGTTCATTATCAAGTGTCTTGTTTGTTTGTGTGTATGTGTGTGTGTGCGTGTGTGTGTGTTTGTGTGTGTGTACCACTTCTCTACTGCAATGTACATAATATTTTCTCCTTATCTAAATTATTCTGCATATTATATGACATGTATAGTATAGGATATATTATACATGCTTGGACAGAGAGCCTTAGACTTTACTTACATAATATACTAGTATATTCCCGCGACTTCGTCCGCGTCCGATCGCTACCGAACTTCACAGGAACACCTGCTGGACTAATCTGAAGGTTGTCTGAAAATTTCATCAAAATCGGTTCGGCGGTTTTGGAGTCCATAGGGAACATACACACTTCGCCTTTTATATATATAGATTTGCAAAAAAAATTGCATCCATGCTAAGCCGTGCGGGATGCTAGTGATATATAATATAGAGTAAATAATTTTAAAACTTTGATAATATTAAAAGAAATAATAACATCTGAACATTGACTAGCTAAAATTATTATACCGACACACAAAACGCGAACAAAATCCATTGTCTACTAAACTTATATTTTCTTTCAAAACACAGTATTATCTAAAGAAAACATCGGCTGGGCCGGGAATCGAACCTCTTATCGCTAGTTTATATCAACACTGCTGGTGCCTTTCCTTATCGTCCACATCTTATTCGGATTTTTTATAGGCAAGCTGTTTAAGGAGGAGTAAAAAATTATTTATATCTATCTATTCATACTGAATTCCAGTGACTTGGCATCGATAGCCCAGTTGATCGAATGTTCGGCTTGCGAAATGACAAATCCAGATTCGAATCCCAATACTCTAGACTAGAAGAATATCTAAATGTGATCATAGAAGAATAAGAACTTATGCATATCCCAGAAGAATATCTTCGAAGTCATGTATTAATTCTGACAATACGTTAGTAGTCTAGCGTGGTGCACTTATTAAATGCAACATTGAAGAAGCTTATACCAAGGAATAATACCACAGTAGTTACTGACTTGACTATTAACGCACGGCCAAAACTCATAGTATATTCATAGAATGATACAAATATGAAACTCTAAACGAGACGGTCTAAAAAAAATTAAAGAAATACGGACAAGATGAGGACATTGAGAATGCACTTAAAAAAAATTGAGTATATTAAAATTCTCATTTAATTTTGACAAACAATTAAAAAAATCTCACTATCTTTGAGCGTATATGTAGTACAGGTAATTTCGGACGTCTTCTCGTTTAGTATCGATTTATGCGCAGTGGGCCGGGCGAATCACGCGCATGCTAATTGATTCGAGATCGACGCTGGGCGGGGCTCACTCAAAGGTCACAGGTTCGAAGACTCCGATGAAAGACATGTTGATCGATAGATTTATTGTTTTGTTATTTATAAAGGAAAGTGGGTAATGATGTCATCAATTAACACTTATGCTTAAAATATTGATAAAGGCTATTTTTGTAGTGGCACTGTGTCATTAAGTGGTCAGCCCGCCTGATGACAGTTAACATCGAACTATACTACTGTTGTTAACATCCAACTATCCAACTATATTTTGTTGTATTTTGGCAATTAAATAAGGCATGTCACAACCCATTATCCAGTCCCCTTCTTACGAGTATCTCTTTTATTAAAAAAATCTTAATATTTATACTTCAAGGTATACTAATCTATACTATACTAATCTATACTAATCTATACTTGTATCATAAAAAGAAAAGATTTGTATGTTTGTAATGAATAAATTAAAAAAGTACTGTACCGATTTTAAAAATTCTTTCACCTATAGAAAGCTACGTTATAAGGGAGTAACATGGGCTATATTTTATGATGTTACGCGGGCTAAGCAACAGCTATTATAATATAATCCTACTAATATTATAAATGCGAAAGTTTGTGAGGATGGATGAATGGATGTTTGTTACTGTTTACGCGCAAAGCGGATCATCAGATTTGGATGAAATTTGGCACACAAATAGTTTATTACCTGGATTAACATAAAGGATACTTTTATCCTGAAAAATGTTAGGTTTCCAAGGGATCGTTTAAAAACGTTGTAACAGCGATAAAGATGTCGGATATTTTCTCAGGTGTTATATTTTTCATTTTTAAATTTTCGGTTCTACTGAAAAAATTCGCTTTATATATAAAAAAAATTATATTATAAAATAAATTCCATTCCAAGTCCATTTCTTTTTAAACCACCCAACAGATTTTAATACGGTTTTCACTAATTGAAAGCGCGATGAACGAGGAAATTTTGTGTATATAAAATTGGAACCGTGCGTAGCCGGAGCAGTCACTAATATATGAAGAATATGAATGTCGACCGGACATTTGGCAGTAAAATTAAACAGGTAATATGTAGAATAAAATGAAGTTTTCCCGATTAGCGGCGATCGAAGTAAACAGTCCGCGTATCACACAGTCACGCCTGCACCCACCTTCCATTTATTATGGGATCTTAATCTGAGATGGCGAGCGGGGAGCCGATAAGGCGCCGCTACGGCAACATCGCGATAACACTCCCGCTATAGTGGCGAATGGAGCACGCTTCGGTGTGACACGAGGAAACTGACTCATTCATTACCCTAACATGATTTATATGATTTTTCTATTATATTATATTTATATGACATAGTAATGGCAGGGCACATTGCGTTTCGCAAACATTTGGGCAGCCCCTTTGAGAAGACCACCGTGATATAACAGCATATGTGCTGTTGTGTTTCTGTGAGTGAGTAAGTCTGGATGCCATAGCCCATTTCCTAATCTCTTATCCTTAATCCTACTGTAGTCGGCAACCACTTGCAGGACATGCAGGCAAATGTGACATTTTATTTGGAACACAACAAATTACCAACTATATCCAATCAGAGAGGAGACTGCGGTGAGGGGTGATATAGACTGAGGGTGAGAGGGGGAGGCTTTTATCGCCGAAAACTCCCGATCGCAAGTAGAGATCGTTCGCGCGATAATGCGATCTTCCAACGCGATAACGCGACGCGCTTCCAGAATATGCCCGTACTACTTATTCATTCGTTTTTTGTTTAGATAAAAGTGTTTTATCATTGTTCGCATCTTCTCTTTAATTATTCACTGTAGCTTTAGATAGAAATATGAAGGGAGGCGATAAAAGTTCCTACTAGACACGTACAGGCAGCAAAGACATTTAGATTTTTTTTTTTAAATTTTTTCTCTTTAACTAAACTGTCATTTATGCGAACATCCACGATTTTGCATATCTTTAAATCCTGATGCATTTTATTTTTTGCAGATCTTAGATTTTGCATGCTTCGTTATTTCTAATATATAAAATATTAATAAAAAAAAAAAAATAGTTAGGGTTGGCGCATACTAGCGCACAGTCGAAGCGCATCGAAGCGTAAATCTAAAAAAAAATATAACATAACCTTTCAAGTTCACTTATTTCTATCCTGACGAAATGAGTATATTTTTAATCACGATAGAAAACTGTGCACTAAATCGTTGAACAATGTTTTTTTTTTTTTTTTTTCATTAAATTATAATACTTTATAACATTTATATTAAAATTTAATAAATTAACGCTCATAAACTAGGAAATAACACGATAGCAAGATGATATGATATCCGCTTCCGTTACCGATTTGTTATCATTATGAAATTATATGATTATATATTATTATTATGTATTACATTTTTTTTATTCAAGCGATTATAGATAGATGGTCAAGTCAAGTTGCTAATGAGTTATAGAAAAAACTCGTCGTACGGAGAACAACCTTCAAACGCCAATGTATACGGGCAATATTATCGCAATATCGCGAAACAGATAACGCCCCTATGGTTCAGTGTTTAGATAACAATAATTATGTTTGAAGTGGGTTAAATTAAATTATCAACTGTTAAAGCACGTGATTACTTCTAAAACTTTAGTCAAATGTTTTTATTCGCATGTAGGCTAAATATCAATATACCAGTATTATAAAGGCTAATGTGAGTTTTTTTTAAAGTTTTTACACGGTTTTCACGCTCAACCGATCATCTTGAAATTTGGCATTCACGTTGTCAGAGATACAGAAAGATGCAGAGATATTTCACCCATAAAATAAAGCACAGCTCCCAAAAAAGTGTATGAGCAAAATGTTGAATAATAAAGCTAGTAGATAATAATCATCGTTCTAAGTATCACTAAAATAAGATTCTGAATGATATTGAAATATTTTCCAAGAATTTGAATTCTTATAAAAAGAAAATTGGCGAATTAATTTTGAAAAATTAATTTTATCACTTATAGAATATTCGCTTCTTTTTCTTTTTTGGTCTTATTATTATTTTAATTAATAAATAAATGTAATAAACTTATTTTTTATGATTCTTAATATTCTTAATATATATTTTTTAAATTTATGGCTATATGTATGTAATCTAAATAAATAAATAAAAAAAATAGTAAAAAAAAATTATAGTCATAAATTAGGCAGGCGGCAGTAACAACCCTCGTACAGAAGACTACAGTGAAATAACAGCATAAGCTGTTGTGTTTCTGTAAGTAAGGGATGCGAGAGCCCACTAATTCCCCATCCCCCTAATCCCACTGATCATTAACCCTTACTAAGGTTGGCAGTACTTCCAACACTTTTGCTGTTGCTTATTACTTGTATTATAGACGGCTGTAGCCTTCTACCATCAAGAGTGCTTTCAGGAGGCCTTATATATTGAATATAAGGGTTGGTAGGCCAAAAGGACCCAATATATTCCCTAATATATTTGAAAAGAGATATTTCTAAAACAGAAAATCTAATTTATATGTAGTGATATAGAAGTGGGCGTATTCACGAGTCGACAATTGCGACAACGACAATAAAATCGCGCCGATCTGGTATAACACTTAGGAGTAACAAGCGAGAAGCGCGGACAAGCGTCGTCGCGAGTCGCGCGTCGATGCAATCATTGCGCCAATTTGTACGCACGTCTGTGGTACGATTTATTGGGCACGCGAGGAGTTCTTAGATACACTATAGAGCATAGGTGGGCTTGTCCGGCCAGTATTAGACCACCATACACCGACTATAATATACTCTATAGTAGGTACGACCAGAGAAACTTAGGTTAAACTAAAATTTGATGTGACGTTATATTTCAACGTCTTACATTTTCTGTAACGGTGACGACGGTAACGACCAGATTTTTTTTATATTATAAGACAATGCATAGGGAACCCAACATTTTTCAGGATAAAAAAGTAACCTATATCTTAATCCATGTAATAAACGGATTTGTATGAAATCTTTATGCCAAATTTCATACAAATCCATTAAGCCGTTTTTCGTAAAAGAGTACCTAACAAACATCCATCCATCCTCACAAACTTTTGCATTCATATTAGTGAGTTTTTAAATATTATTGTATTACTAGGACGTATAAAACTATCATAGATTGGATAACTAACCACTTTTCAAATTGGGCAGTGGTCTGGATCTGGAAAGCAGTGGCAGGGCACACAACGTTTCGCAGCCCATCTGGCGGCAAGTGGACTGTCAGCCTGTCTGCCGACCTTAACATAAAAAAGACATAAAAATATCACTTACCACAGCTGGTGCTGCTGCAGAGGCGGCCGAAAAGCGGTAAATCCACAAATACAGAGATATCCGCACCGGCTACATATTCATTCTCTTCGGTGTCGAATCTCTGGGTCCGTGGGGGCCCAACGCTCTTAATTTTTTTAACATCCTATCAAAAGGTTTGGTCGACATATAACCGGCTATTCTAAAGCTGGCTATTACCTCGGTCAAAAGATTAGTCTTGACAAAGGGACCGATGATTTATTTATATTATATAATGTGTAAATATATATAACTTAGGATTAGATTTTATGGTGTATTGATAATTTTATTTCATTTTTTTTTTTATCTTATCTCTTTTATTTTAATCTACTCTTCTCTAAATGTGCCTATAGTCAGGTTAACTGGAAGAAAACACGTACCAATTTTGTATCTTTGAGAAAAAACTTAAATGAACAAATGGAAAAGATCCTTTTTAAATTGAAAATCCAAGACAACATTATTACCTGTAAGTCGAAAGGCACGTACGGGTATATCTCTCTCAGTGGTGTTCCTTAAACAATTTCTCCAAAGCACGACCATTCTGGCCAATTAAATGTGCAACTTTACAAGCGCAACACTCACGCCTCCAACAAAAGAGTGAAATATAAACGTTAAGGTGCGCGGGCGCAGATCTAGCGGTGAACTATCGCTGCTTGCGATCGGCTGCGGCGCAATATCATTATTGCCCTTACCTTCCAGATAAACATTTTGAATGTAAATGAGACGTTCCAAAAAGTATATAACCTTAAGTCGCCCAAGAGCGTGCAAAAATCTCTCAGTCGTGGGATAACTTGTCACGTGTGGATAATGTTGAGGTTTTAACATTTCCCCGCGGCTCGCTAGCACACTTCATTGATATATTTCGTAAACTATTCACTGAAAACTAAAAGTAATATATGCGTTAATTCATTACAATATATTAGAGTAGCAGAAAAATTTAATTAAATTAATTCTTAATTAAATTTTTAAAACAGAATGCTTTGTATTTTATGGTTTATAAATAATATATGATTCTGGATGAAAATCCAGTATCTCTACATGATTGGATTCATAAAAAGCCCCTAAGTTAACCCCATTAAAATTTTATGTAGGTAAAATTTTATTGTAGCTGTATTTTAGCGCCACGATCCTTTAATTTTTATTAAACTTTTACATTGTACAGGAAAAATTAAGAAGTATGTGCGATTATCTCGCTATTAGGTTTAAATGAAGAGAGGTGGAATGAGGTATGCGGCACAATTATATTGTCACGAAGGTGGTGATCGAGTCGCACCTGCGCCTGCGCAATCGCTGCGCCGATCGTTGTGCAAGCACGCTAACGCCGACACCCATGCTTTTTTTGGCCTCAAACGATATAGCTTTAATTGCAACCTATTAAAACTGTTATAAAGTTTCATTTGCATTTTTGGATCTTCCTCAAAGTTGCGTATTATTATTTTACACTAAGTATGTGTAGAAAATGTTTATGAAGTTATTAACTAAAACGAAACGAAAGATTTTGACACCATAAAACCTATTCACCATTAAGGAAATCCATG
Source organism: Synanthedon myopaeformis (assembly GCA_944738685.1). Classification (NCBI taxonomy): domain Eukaryota; kingdom Metazoa; phylum Arthropoda; class Insecta; order Lepidoptera; family Sesiidae; genus Synanthedon; species Synanthedon myopaeformis. The sequence goes on from OX122915.1 coordinate 11,793,877, forward strand.
TAAACGCCAGATATTCATTGTTTTTATTCATAAACAATCATTGTTTTCTCTACTTTTAAAAGAAATAATATCGAACACGTAAACAAAACTTTCGGTAAAAAATTCCGGATAGTGTAGTGAAAATGTAGACCAAGGTAACTACAATAGTTTTAATCTATTTTAAGGATATATTTGTAAAACTGTAATTGAGTTGTTAATTTCAAGTTCGTAACCAAGGTATTCTCAATCATTTGATAATAATTTTAACTTGTTAATTTCTATCCCATTAAATAATAGTTTTCTTTTGAGAAGCATAGTAAAAAAAAATTTTAAAAAAAACCTATATTAAAAACTAACAAATAGCAAAAGAAATATATCTTTTTATAAAATAAAGTTTAGTAACGGCCGGGCACAATCCATAATCTGGTGGCAGCTACCTCTCTCTTGAGACTCAGTGAAATACAGCAAGAATACTGTTTTATTTTGATGCCAGAGTCCATTCCTGTATCTCCTACTTATCTCTTATTATCTCGCTTATAAAGGAACGTCCCTATGGTATTACTTGTGTTAATAGGTGACACATATTATCATATCATAGACACATATCATCAAGCGAATCGTCAGCTGAGATGCCGACATTTATATTTTAGAAATAATACCTACAGTATCGATAGAAATTCTATCGACTCAGCCACATCTCTAGTCTAGAATGCCGAGCACCAGCCCTCACTACGTCCGTATAATCGATGCGACCGGCAACGCGGACGGACAAACTCACATATTTTATTGTGTGCCAATTAAAATTATTCCTTCCTTATTGATTGTGGGAATGAATAGTTTCTATCGGCCAATGTTGAGTGTTTGATGTATTTATTGGATTTGTAAATTATAATACCACACCACGGTTTTGTTCGTGACTGCGTTTATTTAGATTACAATTAAACTTGCTAAGGAATATTTCGTTTCATTGTTTTCCTCTTCAGTCTACTCATAAAGGAATCACTGTCCAAGTAGTAATAGTAAGACAATTCATTATCGAATCTCAATCTTGAATATTTATTTACAATTATATGTTTATTGGGTATAAGCAGGCAAAAATATTAATGAAAAGAACAAGAGAATTGTTCTAAATTGTGGCTATTTTATTAGCTCTCCCAGTCAATTAGAAACCGCGTTCAAATCTACAAAGCTTATTAGCTTAGATACTTGGTTTCTAATTCACTCTCGTCTTCTATTATAAAAAGCTATTAATTTCACTCTCATGGTCAGTCATGGTGTTTTGCAGTTAGTTGCATAACTAATTCTCTTCAACAGTTGTGCAAAACAGTTATTCAATGAACAAGTTACCTCTGGACTTTTGTGTAGCTTGGGTAGTATGTAAATACGTCTATTCAGTATAAAATTTAATTACCCCTTGTACGTAAAAAAGTCCCAACAGTTTTTAATTTGGATAACCAATTACCCATAGTACGTAATTTAAGCCTAAGCATTGTGTAGTTTTAGTACCCCTAATATGTAAACAAGTCTAATCAGTGGGTAATTTGATTACCACTTGTACGTAAATAAGTCTTAACAGTGTGTAATTTGGGTACCCGTAGTACTATAAGTAATTGAATCTAACCAGTGTGTAATTTGGGCACCCATAGTACGCCAATAAGTCTAAAAAAATAGTAAGCAGTTTGTCATACAATTAGTGTAACTGTCGACTATTCTAATAATAATTTAGTTATTTCATTCTAATAATAAAAATTACACTCACTTGTTTTTTTTTTACTTTATTTATTATGCGCATAAATTCGGGTAACATGATAATATTATTATGTGTGTGAGTAGGTATTATAAAAGAGTGTATCGAGAAAATCGATGACCTTATTACAATAGCCAAAAATACAAGAAGCTCCGTAACCTCTCTTCAACTGACTGAATAAATGTACATTCATTGTGCACGTGAGTTTGTTATACAAACATGACAACTCGCGCCCGCTCGCGAGTTGATTAGGCGCGAGTTGACTAATAGCTATATAACACATTTAAAAACTATTTTTCCTAATACTAGCAACGTATAGACTTAATTTCACGCTCGCTGCTCAACAACTAATGACTGTGGTGCGATAACGAAACTATAAAGCAACGATAACGTTGTGACAACGCTACGATAACATTCCGATAACGAGCGATAACGGTTCGTTGGTAGCTATTTGAAATAGCTTTTGTTGATATGGGTTGCTGATACGGCTCCGTTGTTGCCCACGCATGTAACTAATTTGATGTTAACTTCAACTCCGTAAAAAAAAATTCAATGCACAAGTAAAGGTACACGAGGACTTTGAATATATGTATCTAAATATACCCACCCAACCTGGACGTATCCCATTTAAGTGTGTAAGTCGCCGGCAAACTTTGAAATTCGTTAATTCATAAAGCGCCTGGTTTCTAGGTCATAAAGTTCTTCTGTGCTTTATTACGATTACGAGAGCTGTAGCAATGTTTGGTCTGCAAAAATTTGTAGTTTTTAAATTTTTATTATATTTAATACTAGATACTCAAGGCTGTCAAAGACTTTCCATATTAAATAATGCCATTGAAAACAATATAATTATATGCAACCTAAAATAACATTTGCAAAGAAAAATTATAAATGGTACCTTCAAAATTTGCGTTATTCTGTTAAATAACTGTTAAAATAAAAATAGCGCTGTTTTGTAACGTTGTAGACATTTTGCAAAAGGGATAATTTCGGTTGCTATTTTCACTTTATGTATACATCCTTGTAATTTAGTTTTTATTTTGTTTATATATTTTTTGTTTTTGTAATGTTTTTTTTTTGTTTTGCTATTAGATTAACCAGACTATTAATTTCTTGAATTTTTATATTAAAATAATTATAAATAAAATATAGATTTTCAAATAATTACATTTAAATTGTTTAAACGCTCGCTAATATTAAAACATTTAAATAAAATGTTACTTCTTTTCTCTTTCTTAAATTCTTTCTCTTTCTACTTCCGCTTTAATATACCTAATAAGGTTTTCGTGTGCGATGTATGGGAATAATGTGAATGACCTCAACGGTTATTCAAAGAAATGCATTCTTTCCTGCGCTTGTCTGGTAAAACGTCTAGCCGCATTGCAAGGGCTATCACGACGTACGCACTTTGATTTCCACTCAAAAAATCACCAAAAACAATATGTGACATGAACCAATAAGACACAAACGAATTTAGTCCTTAACAGGAGCACGTAAGCGTTTTAAATTCAATTAGAAAATCACTTGGCATTTGTAAATATATTTAAATTGTGAAACTTTGTAATTAGAACGCGAATTCAATGCTTTTTCAAATTCTCGACTTCTAATTTTGAGCTTTAAAACGGTAGTGTTAAAAGTGATTTCAAAATGAATCGAATGGCTGTTAGTGCGTTTTTGTTATCGATTTGGAGTAGTGAATACGTGAATCGACTTTTCGATTCGATGATCGTCGATAGATCGGTAACGGAACTGCATGCATTGCTGTGTGTTAAGGGCGAAGTCATTCAACATTGTTCAAGAAATGTGTCATCGGTATTTCAAATATTAAAGACTAGTCGTTGCACGCGACTTCGCCCACGTAACTTTATAAAATATAGCCTATGTTACACGCTGATGATGTAGCTTTCTATTAGGTGAAATAATTTTCTAAATCGTTCCAGTAAATTTTGATTTTATCCATTATACAAACATACAAATCTTCTCTCTATATTAGTATATATTTTTTTTTATTGGAGATGGGTTTGCTCTTGGCCAGCATCCAGCTGTGTAGCAAATATGAGGCCTGTGATGTAGCGAGCTCATCCAAAAGATGCCTATTCACTCGAACTTTGAAAAGATATTGATATAACTAATATAATATATAGATTTGACTATTATTAAAAACTATTATAAATTTATAATAGTTTTTAATAATTATGTATAATCGAAACTAATAACTTTTCTTACAACACAGAGTAGTGTGCGTTCATCTGTCATGAGTTCCAGCCTCTCCAGCCACCCATTTGGGACATCAGAAGAAAATAGTATAGAAGTGTAAGGGATCTTGGAGCTCATTCCCTTTCTGTCTTACCTTGTGCCTTACCCTTTATAAAGTAAGTTCGACACGACCGTACACTTACATCTCTAACTTAAGTTTATAAAGCACTAGCTGATGCCCGTGACTACGTCCGCGTTGAACGACGAAAGGTACCCTATGTCCTTTCTGGTGTCCCAGACAACGTGTATGCCAAATTTCATGGTGATCGGTTCAGTAGTTTTTGCGTGAAAGAGTTACAAACATCCATACATCCAAACATACTTTCGCATTTATAATATTAGTACGGATATTACTACGTAATATCATCAAATAGACAACCATATTATTTCCATCCTTTCTCATATGAAAATGTCTGTTCGAAAATTATATATATATTTTTTTTAATGTAAAAGTTGTTAAATATTTGATATTGATTAAATATTGATATTGTTTAGTTTGACGACACGTTTGGTCTAGTGGCTAGTAATCCTAGCTGTTAACCAAACGGTCGCGGGTTCGAATCCCGCTAGGGGCAAATGTTTATGTGTTAACATTTTACCTTTGTACCTGAGTCATGGATGTTTTCTATTTATAATATGTATGTATTTACGAAAAATAATAATAATATTCTATGTATTATATCAAGTGTCTGGTATCCATGATACAAGCATTACTTGCTTACTGTGGAACTAGATGCCGCTGTGTGGAATGTGTGAAGATATTGAAGATATTTATTTAATATAATAATATTCACGTCACATTATTATTTTTAATTATTAATTTCATGCGTGCAAACTGTACTTATCTCCAAAAAAAAAAAAAAATAAACTTGAAGAAGTTGTATTAGCTTTGTAAAATGAGTCAATAATAGGTTTTGCTTTTATACGTAGTGATATTACGAATATATGCCTTTTATAACGTTAATAAAATCCTAAAGACACATAAAAGTATGTCGGCAATCAATACATTGTCTGTTAAGTTATCGCGATCCAAAATGATTCATGCAACCGAGTTGACTCATGCATTCATTCTCACTTATTTTATAAACTTACTAAAACATTATAGGCATATTAATTACTGAGTATTGACAGTCTGATTCATTGACTTATCTCTAGTCCTTTCTTCTCTTCTGTATATAGTCACTAAATAGTATTAAAACAAAGCCCTTGTCTGTCTTTGTCTATTTCTCCTCTTATGTTCGATTGTTCGATGCATAATTTCGACACAGTTATAACTAAAATCTACCTCCTATATTTAAATACGCAAATGATAAATCATCATTTCTTGAAAAATAGTTTGCGGTTTGATTGTGTGCATCGCAAAACTAACTCAGCACCGTTCACTATTAGGTTTATATTTATTTGTTTATCTGAATGCGACCGCAGAGTACGCAAATAAGAGATAAATATTTTCCTGCGAACATCCACCAGTGGACAGGTCACCGAGTGAATCAATTCGTTAACACTTTCCAATCCACGAGTAGGTGGTTTTTTTTTTTAATGTAAATTTTTCCTGTATTAAAATGTCATTTTGAGTTCCCATTGCTACTAAATTCAAAAAGTGTGGTATATTTTAGAACCCATATTAGTATACATACAATGCAGACGGTCAAGTGACAGGTCACATGGTCTTCGAAAATTGCTTATCTTCTAACAATAAAATATCCAGAGGCTTATGCATCAATGAAATTCGGATCTTCATCAACTTTATCAGCAGCTGAGAATCAGGGTTTTCACTTTTAACGATGGCAGCTAAATACCTAGATTGAATGTTAAGTTAAAATCACTCAAAAATCGAGACAGTAAAAGCTATAAATAAGTTTTTTTTATGAATAAACGTAGTGTCTACATATCTTGGGCTATACTTTTGCATCCCACAACATCCGTCCATAAAATCCTTACCCACATAACTCACGGGTGCACACACAAGATTTTAATATTACGATAAGCCGTGGACAGCTTCAGAGGCGGGCCGTCTGCGGACGTATGTATGCGCCGTCACGACACCCGCCAATATCCGATCCGAGAATTGAAATATCTGACCCGCCACCCCGTGACGCGCGGACGATATATATTATGTGTTGCCTCGTAAACACCATCAGATTTTCAACAATTTCTTTCCATATATGGTCACATTTCATGTGACTTTCCTATCTTATGATTCCTAAAGATTTTACTATAACCATGTTGTCTATCTAAATCTTTTAAGATGTTTCCTTGGTTATTCTTAGATTGAAATATGTATATTTGTATATGTAATCGCAAAATTTCAACACAGTTTCACATATACCATGAAAGGTGGCACGTTTATATGTATATATAATATATAGGTTTTTATGTATTAATAAATATCTTGGAATTCACCGTTATCACTTCAGATAATAAATTATAAATAATGGATATTCCCATGATGTCATGTGAATTTCATGTTATTGTCTTAATACTAGTTATATAACATATAGATGTTGCACGCGGTTTCGCCCGCGTAATTTTATAAAATATAGCCTATGTTACTCGCTGATAATATAACTTCCCAACAGTGAAAGAATTTTTCAAATCGATCCAGTAGTTTCGGAGCCTATTCAATGCAAACAAACAAATCTTTCCTCTTTATAATATTAGTATAGACTAGCTGTGCCTTCGCTGTAGTTCGTTTTTTTGTTAATCCCACAGGAACTTAACATTTTTCCAGGATAAAAATGTTCTATATGATAATCGGGCTAATAAACTATCTGTGTGCCAAATTTCATCCAAATCAACCAACATACAAATTTACACATTCATAATATTAGTAGCTTTAAGATAGTACATCTAAAATAATAATAATTATTATTATAATAATAATAATTATTATTATAATAATAATAATTAGAATATATGTATATATATATATATCTTCTTATATAAAATAATAAATAATCACCTCGATTCTTCTTCAATTTTAGAATGTATTCACTTCATTGTACCAAAACTCAGAACAAGATCAAGTGATACAATTCATATTCCCTATTGTAGAACTAATCATTATAAAAATTCCTTCTTTCGTCGTTCTAAGTATAACTAAAATAAGATTCTGAATGATATTCACATATTTTCCAACAATTTGAATTCTTATAAAAAGAAAATTGGCGAATTACTTTTGAAAAATTAATTTTATCACTTATAAAATATTCTCTTCTTTTTCTTTTCTTCTTCTTCTTATTATTTTTTTAATTAATAAATAAATGTAAAAATATAATTTCTATGATTCCTTAGGCCTATTTGTATATAATCTGTAATAAATATTTGCAGCCCCTTTTGGAGACGCTTGTTGAAGAAACCTCCTGTAAATAAATAAATAAATAAATAAATAAATAAATAAATAAATAAATAAATATCTTCACACATTCCACACAGCACCATCTAGTTCCACAGTAAGCAACTAATGCTTGTATTATGGATACCAGACAGTTGATATACATACATAGATTGATTACTTTTTTTTGTAAATACATACATATTATAAATACAAAACATCCATGACTCAGGTTCAAAGGAAAAATGTTAACACATAAACATTTGCCCCTAGAGGGATTCGAACCCGCGACCCTTTGGTTAACAGCTAGGGTTACTAGCCACTAGACCAAACGTGTCGTCAAAAACGTGTGTGTGTGTGTGTGTGTGTGTGTGTGTGTGTGTGTGTGTGTGTGTGTGTGTGTGTGTGTGTGTGTGTGTGTGTGTGTGTGTGTGTGTGTGTGTGTGTGTGTGTGTGTGTGTGTCCTGTGCTATTAAACAAGATTTCAATTCATCATATTTTTTATTTTTTATAATTTTTTTACAAGAAATGTATCCAGCAGGGTGTAGATTAATAAAGATTCATTAAAATCTCCCAATGAAGTCTATTACTGTATGCCTTAATCTTACTTGACGCATAAACCTCTTGAATTGAACCAGTTTTAAGCAACAAATTAACAGGCGTAGTAGCAAAAGTTAAAATCATTTATTTATTTATTCACTTTTGCTAGTTCATTGATAAGTGTTCAATAATATGTTGTAACAGTAACAGTCGACCAAGTCACAAAATGTCATCGGGACCCGCAATTTCCTATTCTGTCTGTCACCCTGTCAAGCTGAAAATACGTGATACATATTTATAATAAAATATTTTATTTAAACACGTCACGTTCGAGATCAATATCGCTGTTAAGGACATACTTTATTATTAGAGCATATTTAAAAATCTTTTTCTCTTAATGTGAAATCTTTGGGGGAGCTGAAGCTAAAAGCTTTAGTTCAGACAAGCTAGAAAAGTTAACAACTTTGACACTGAAATTTTTATAAGCATAATAATTCTTTCATAATTCGTTTCTATACTCTCTATCTATTCTATTTCTGTTATTTTTCTGTAAATTATCTACACAAAAAAAAAAACAAATGCTGTATGCTGAAAAATATGTAATCATGAAGAAAAAAAAAATGACATTTATTTATTTCTTTCTTTCATAGGCCTTAACGCTAAGTTGTGTCATAATTTATAAGATATAATTCAATGTGATGATAATAATTATTGTGTCTATCCTTTCACTTAGACATTTTATTATGTACATTAGGGTGTCCCAAAAAAATAAAAGTATTTTTTTTCCAACGCATACCCTCTTATTTTGTTTCAATGATGTCAAAGGTATTATAAATAAAGTTTCACGTATTTAGAACCACGGCAACCCGTGCCGACTTGCATCGAAACATGTCGGTACTTGTTTACTAAGGCGCGCGGGAGCCAACGTATTGATGTGCTTGATGTTGCTTGTTTGTTGATTAGTAAACGCATTGTTTTCATTCTGTCAACATGTCAATGGAGTTACGCAGTTCTAAAAAGGGGATATTTTTAATAGGGGACGTAAAACATCAAATTACTGGTTCAAAACTTCCCTCTAATGGACAGGTACTGGCAGTTCTGTTCTATAATATTCGAGAAGTTAATTTAAGTGTCAATGAAAGCGCCAATCTTACTATTCGTGAGTGCATTATTTACTGGGAAAAGGCACGTATACCAACTAAGTCTTTACCAAACTGTGTTAAAAAACTAGTTAACTTGTACCAAGTTTGGAGAGATTTGCAAAAAAATGCAAATAAAACTCAAGGCGTGTTTGTGCAGCGTCGGCGAGAATTTATTTCAAACTTAAATGATTTGTTTGATCTTGCACACGCCGATGCCCTTAATTTAATGAGGATTAATGAAGATAAGATCTTCCTGCAGCGCCAGAGGGAGCCAGGTCGGCCTGGTCACTTAGCTGGAGTGGATAAAAAACTGGCCGAGAAGGAGGAAAAAGCCTACGTTAGAAACATTGACGAGCAAAAGCGACGTGATAAATATCTGTCATCCTTAACTCCTTCATCACCTTCTTATGAACCACTACAAGAAAATTCGTCTTTTGAATCTGAAATAATGGATTTGCAAGAAAACTTGCCCACCTTTACCGAGAGCACACAGTCTAACACTTCTATGAGGAAAAATTTCATAACTCCGAAATTAGTGGCAGCTTTAGATAGGTGTCAGTTAAGTATGCGAAATTCTGTATTTATTATTGAAGCAACTATTGAAGCGCTTGGACATAACACTGACGAATATCCTATAAGTAAGTCCTCAATTCAAAGAATTCGTACAGAAAAGCGAAAAGAGCGCGCAGAAGCTATAAAAGTTGATTTTCAAAACGAGGTACCGGATACTGTAACTGTCCACTGGGATGGCAAACTCTTACCAGCTTTAGATAGACGAAAATCTAAAGAAGAACGTTTACCGATAGTTATTTCGTACGATCATATAGAACAACTCATCGCTGTGCCAAAATTAGAGAACTCTTCAGGAAACGAACAGGCACAGGCAGTTTGGAACGCTATGATTGATTGGAATCTTGAAGATAAAGTGCAGATTCTCTGTTGTGATACCACTGCTTCCAATACAGGTCGTATTAATGGTGCCTGTGTGCTTCCCGAACAGAAAATGAATAGAGAAATGCTCGTTTTTGCTTGCCGCCATCACGTCTGCGAGTTGGTAAAGGTGTGTTTGAAGCCAAAATTAGCCAAGTCACTACGAGCCCTGACATTCCACTGTTTAAAAAGTTCCGAGAAAACTGGAAAAATGTTGATCCCGAAAGGATACAGAGTTATTCAGAAAAGCTAGCATGCCTAAATGTTTCAGAAATTAACGAACTGCTAGACTTTTACCAATCTGAATTAAGTAAAAAAATTGCTAGAGATGACTATCGTGAATTAATAGAGCTATCAATAATATTTCTCGGCGGAGATAGAGAGAAGAGATTTAAGATTCGGCCTCCAGGTGCCATGCACCAAGCTCGATGGATGACGAGAGCGATTTATTCACTGAAAATAACTTTACTTAGCTCTCAATTTAAAATTTCGAACAAGGACAAGGTAGCTCTATTAGACGTGTGCCTGTTCATCGTGACATCCTACGTGAAGCCTTGGTTGCAATGCACTTTAGCGGTACAGGCACCATACCAGGATTTATGCTTTTTGAAGACCATGAAGGCTTACGAAAGTATCGACAAAAGCATCTCAAAAGCAGCTTTACAGAAGTTCTGCCAGCATTTATGGTATTTAGTAGATGAAGTATCTGTCTTGTCTATATTTGATGATAATGTAGACCAGGAAACAAAAGTAAAAATTGTTGCTAACTTAGCCAAAGAAAACTCATCAGCCTACGGTAAACGCTACATCCCATCGAAGGAAGAACTATGTGGCCCACTTTTCGGTTAGTAGAACTAGTAAAAATATTTGTTTTCTTTTATCACTTTGCTTAGATAACTTATTTCTATCTTTTTCAATTTCAGAGAAAAGCATTGATGATTTTGTGTCAATCAAAAGTAAGGCTGTATTCAATCGACTCAAAATTGATGACAGTTTCCTCAACGAGTGTCCTGCTTCATGGTCAAATAATACCTCGTTTCAACATGCTAAGAAAAAGGTGCTGGCACTGAGAGCAGTTAACGATACGGCTGAAAGAGCGGTTAAGTTAATGCAAGACTTCCATGGCTTAATTACTGTGGAAGAGGAACAAAAGCAATTTTTATTACGTTGCGTACAAGAACACAGACAGGTATATCCGGATTGCAAAAAGCAAACCTTAAAAAGAAAATTTAGTAAATAATGTTCTTTTAACGATTAATACTTAATAAATATTATATACGGGTAAAACAGTGTTTCATTTACTGAAATACGTATTAAGTTCTACAACCTCTCTATGGCTTCCATACTAACTTTTCATTTAAAGTTTGACATCAAGTCGGCACGGGTTATCATTATCCGATCGCCATAATATTTATTATTTAAGTCATTAGGGTCAAATGGAAAAAAAATAAGGGGTATGCGTAACTCCATTCGCAAAAAAAAAATTTGCCCTTATAGCCTGGGACACACTAATGTACATACATACATATTTTATTATAATATGAATTGATATTGTAAAGTCTACTCTACTGTATGTACCTATTACATTATATAAATAAATAAATAAATAAATAATAAAATTTAAATTGTTAGACTTTTGCAAAATTCCAATTTATCAAAAGATCCATCAATCGTGCTTAATTTTCACGCCAAGTATACCGAAAACAAAGGGAACATCATTCATTGAAACGAAGTGAACGAATGAACGAACGGATTGAGTAAACAATATCTTATTTCGCTATAATCCCGCGAGGAAGCGTTGCTAATTTCCTGTAAGGGATGGGAAAACAACGTCTACTGCGCTCTCTGATACCGGTTTGTGTATGGCGATCGTTTTTTTGTTAAATCATTCAATTTATTACATGAAACATGTTCTTGGAGACATCAGAAATTTTCTATCTTTTGAATAGTTATCTATATTTAAAAAATAAGTCCATTAGCTAATATGTAATGGACTTACTTATTAAGGTGTTCTTGAATAAGACATTTCATAGAAACACAACAAGTTACAAAGAAATACATACTTACTCTAAAAAAATGAAATAATAGGGACAGAAAATAGAATAGAGGGTTTCTAAATGTCAAAAGTAAACATCCCTATCTTAATGTATAATGGAATAAGTTTAAAGCATTACAAGTTATTGTTTTATTCAATAGAAAGATGGTTTCGTCACGCTTGATTAGCCTCCACTCTCGATTTATCTTTCAGCTGCTAATACCGGAAACTAAGTGAATACAATTTTGATAAATGCTCAGTTATTTTGTTATGTTTATTTAAATAATTTCTAATCGTGTTTCTGTACAGTTTTGAGTCTTATTTCGTTTCTCAGAGAGTATAATTTTATTTTTCTCAATGTTCTTAAGGACTTTCAAGACTTAGGGCTTAATTAAATGGCCAAGTATAATGATATTTAACTTTCAATTTCTCCAAGGGATTAGTTGTTCTGAAATTTTAACCTGAATTTTGTAACTGTTATATTTATTAATTTACAATTTTTCTTTTTTTATGTAAAGTTCGCCTTTATGTAGGCTATACAGTCGTCCAAGCAACGCCACAGTTAATACTAATTGCTAGATCCAGACCAAAGCCAAAGCCATATTTTTTGTAACACTTTAACAAGTACATTAAGATTTTCTTTTAGAATTATATATGAAAATTGGTACTTACTATATTCCGTATTAAAAAAAATTTAAAACTTCAAATTGACATGCATGCAAAAAGTGCCATTTGATTGACATATTAATCGAAAAAAAAAATGCTCAATAAGATATAAGTAGATGAATTGTTATTGCGATGATTAATAGAACACATTAATTCCAATAAAGATGTAGCTGGCCATGGAAACGCCAATTTGTCACACCCGGCAAGTTAATAAAGCTACAAGAAGTGGCAAGTTCTTTGTCTAGTTGAGCGTGGTTGGATTTATCGGCACCTACTCCGGGGCCATTTCATTTCCTGCACCTCGCCTCTTGTCGAACTTAAATAATGGTGCAAGCTACAAGAGATAAGCGAGTTTACGATAATTTTATAAAATTGAGATTGGAAAATGTATAGTGCTTTAGTCGTCGATAGAATATTATAGCTTTAGTGGATAATGTATGAAAATCTCACCAATTCCTAATTGATAATTTAAACAATTAAAATACCTAGGTATTATGTTTACGGTGCTTAAAGTTTTAATGTAACAAGAAACACAATTGCTACGTATTGATAAAATTTCGATATTTAGTAAAACAGAACAAATAAAAGAAAATAAATAAATAGATAAAGGAGAATTAATCACAAAATGTCAAAATCAATTCATAACAGTATAATCATCAAAGGTTTTTGAAATCTTTAAATTTAGTTTGTATAATCTTCTTTTATATATAAAAGAAAGTCGTGTTAGTTACACCATTTATAAATCGAGAACGGCTGAACCGATTTTTATGATCTTCGTTTTATTAAATTTGTCTCCATCCCGAACAGCAGAATAACTATTAAAACTTTGGAAAAATATTCATGAATATTATTCATGAATTTTCTTCAAAAAATATAAAGAAAATTCATTTTCTCATACATATTTTATGAAACGGGTTTTTATTCTCCCTGAGGCGGTACGAAGTTCGCGAGTCAACTCGTAATATGCTATGAATAGACTTTCTATCAACTAAACTAAAAGACTCAAACTAAACAACCTCGTCTTTCTAGAAACTTTTTAAAGACAAGGTTTTTAAAGACACCAATTTGTGGAAAATGTCTTTGATTGCACTGTTACCTTTTTTATGTTTGTTATTACCTTTTTAGTATGTTTGGATGTATGGATGTATGGATGTTTGTAACTCTTTCACGAAAAAACTACTGAACCGATCACTACGAAATTTGGCATACACGTTGTCTTTGACACCAGAAAGGACATAGAGTACCTTTCATCGTTCAACGCGGACGAAGTCGCGGGCACCAGCTAGTTTACTATATATGGTCTAATTGTTTGTTTTACCAAATAAAATAAAATAAAAAAAATAAAGGTTATAATAAAACTGATAAACCAACACGACGAAAATTGAAATTTAAGGCAGGCAAAGATGCAGAAAACGGATAGTGATAAACACAAAATTCCTAACCTAGTTTCGAATCTACTTGGGACTTAGTTTTGTTTTTGGTGTTTGGTTCTTTTTTTTTTTTTTTTTGAAGTAAATCTCTTAATGTTTGTACCACACGTCAACTCTCGGGATGCGGCAGGATAATCACATTGTTTTGTTTTTGATTCATTGGTCTTTGTACCTACTCATAGTTTGTATTTGTTAACCATTTCTTAACTATTACGTACTTTGTGCTCTTTTTTTCATGTTTAAGTTTTATAATTAAGTCATCTCTATTATTTACGTTTCAATTCGTATGTCTCTCACTAAAACTATTCTATTTATTACTTTACCCCCTCCCTCGGAATTTTTCGCTTAGCAACACATTTAGATATTCATTTTTTATTTATCTAAATTTTTACATTAAAATAAACAAAATACTTGTTTTACTAAAATAATATATTCTATTGTACGTAATGTATAGTCTGTGCAATTTCTAAAAGTTCAACCCTTCGATCCTCTTCCTTTAAAATGAAATTTTCAAAAATAATTTCTACAGTAGTTAATGTAAACAAGCAATAATGTATAATTATTGCGTATTTTGTCTTTTATGTAAAGACTAGCTGTTGCACGCGAATTCGCCTGCGTAACCTATGTTAGTCGCTGATAATGTAGCTTTCTATAGGTGAAAGAATTTTCAAAATTGATATACGAGTTTTTGAGTTTATTCATTACAAACATATAAATATTCTCTCTTCATAATATTAGTATAGATAGGCAGACAAGTGATGATCCACTTGATGGCATAGCGACTAATCACCTGTTATCATAATCAACGCACTCAAGTGCGTTGTCGACCTTAGTGGGATAAATTAATTTGAGGATAGCGAAATGCACTCTGGAATCACTTTACTCACACATCTAAACACAACAGCACACATGCTGAAATTTCACTGTGGTCTTCTGTAAGGATGGATTCTGCCGCAAAACGGGTTGTCTAAATTATGACTGCGAAATGCAGTGTCTTTTTTTTCTGCTACTACTGAACCTTCTATCAGTCTTATTCACTATGTATGTTTTAATAATGATAGTAATAATAATAATAATAATAGCTTGGGCCTTGCGCTACTTGCGGCAATCTAATCTTAAATTTTTTATAATATTTATTAATGTTTTTTTTTTAATATTTATATTGTAAAAAATTTAATATTAAGAAATGAAATAAATAAAAGGATAAAAATAATATTTTTTATTTATTAATTAACAAATCTATAAGCATATGTGTATTGTAAGACCCATTTTAAATATTTAATTAGGTTGAGTAATAGAGTCTAAACTAGGCCGAGCCTGTATCATAGACGCTAGTTTCTTCCAGTGACAATAATTGCACTTATGACAACAAACCATTCTATTTTATACACATTTTTGATTTTACAAATATTTAAAAAAAAAAAAATTAAAAATGACACATTAGGTTATTATGTTATTGAAAAGTTTATGTTGCTTCATTATCCCTTACGTTTGTAATAGAGGCGTGTCGATATTAATATAGTTAGTATCAACCCACACCGACCAGCGTGGGAATGTCCTAGCATTTATTATACTTTAACTAACTTACCTATCTACGGTAGGTATATTCATTGCGCAAATATGCACCGATCTAATCAAACTTATTATTGCTTTGCCAATAAATATTCGTTCAATTTTTATTTTAAATTCCTACTCTATTGTTCTTTATTTGAATTTTTAAACAGTCATTTTATTATTTGACACTTAAATTATATCTCTTTTTGTGTTTTTGTATAGCCTTTAAGAATTTACAAAGTGGGCAGCTCTTCTGGATGCAATGATCAACAAAAAGAATACAACCATACATACTTTATAGAAAATACAACCAGAAAATCAAGATTAGGAGCATGAACCTTCTAGATCAAGACATTATCATAAAAAATATTGTAATAAATACACATCAGATATGAGTCGGTATGCAAAAATGTGCACACCCATTCAATATAATCCACTTGGGCCACGTAAACCGCCATTCTAATAATTGTTGAAAAACCATTTGACGACGAGTATTCGCGTCGATCGCACCGCGAAGGCAGATTAGCCGCGCTCAGCCACTCGAAGAAACGGCCTGATGGTACTTGAACCCGATGCTATCATAGCCATGCTCTTTCGACGCCACGACGGCCATTTATGAGAGGTTATTGATACGGCCGCTAAGTGGAAGAAATCTCGCGTCTCGTAAAGGGAAATTTTTACTTCGGACACGAGGGCTTACGTTTCGTGAGAGATTGAGGAATGTCGTTTAACTTGAAAATTATGAGTAGGTATATCATATTTACATACTGGATGATTTTTCATCATCATTTCAGCCGTATAACGTCTGCTGCTGAACATAGGCATCCCTCATAATTTTTCAATAATACTGGTCCAATTCAGCCCAGTTTAGCTGTTTTAGCGACTCGTAGATACGAACTAAAGCTTTCGAATGTAAGCTTCCTTCGCCACGCTTACGTCTTGAATATAACACTATACAAGCGGCCCACCAAGCAGCAATTTTTTTCTGTAAATTATATACACAATTCTTCCTCATTGATCGCTTTTTCAATTAGTGAAAACCGTATCAAAATCCGTTTGGTAGTTTAGAAGAATTTAGGAGAAACAGACAAACACGGATAGCAACATCAATTTGTAATATGTGTAGAGATGAAGTAAGTTCTGGGGTTGAGGGCTTCACTAAAACTGAGTTTTAGGCCAATTAGAGAGGTTATATAGAAAAGCTAAAGAAAAGCGATAAAATTTTCTATCTCTGCTAAAATCAACTGAAGATAGATGAGTTGTTGGTAACCATGAAATAAATGAAGGTACAAAATAATGCGCTTAGTACTACAACGGTCGTAATACAATGTGCAACGTAAATGTAGACAAACTCAAACAAAACATATTTTGTTCACGAGTCGAACCAAAGAGGAATGAACACGCAAAGTAAATACAATGCCTTAAGGAACAAAGATGGTGTCGAGATGCAATTCGAACGATTCCAAACACCGATCCCTCTCGGAGCTACAATCTCAGTATTATCTATGCAACTGCAAGGCTACAACCAGTTGACAAAGTGCTGTACGTGATATTGCAGCCATTACTCCCAGTGATTCATATCAGACCAACCCCCCCTCCCTTTCCCACCAAGCCCGAGTTCCCCCCATCAGCCTTCTCAAGCTCACAGATAACGGTCCACACAATGTCCAGATATACCTATTAAGGATGCAACGCTGAACTCCAAACGTAAATAATGTAGAAGTTGTAACAAAACAATGTTACCGAAACTCTGTTCAATCGAGCGAATGTTTAAGATACCAGAAAAGGAACGTTATTAAAAAAAAAAAACAAATGTCAAGATGACAGTTGAAATGCGCGCCAAAACTAGTGTAACAAAGCATCTGAGAAGAAACAATCAACAAATCGTATCCATTTAATGGCTGGGGGGTATCGGTCGCGTTCCACCTCCCCAGTTCACAACGGAGCCGGTCAATTGCGCGGGACAACTTTTTATCTGGTTCTTTCGGTGTTTTTTCTATAAAAACAAAGAGGCGATATGTATGACAGGTCTCAATGTACAGTGCCAGTATCGCCGCCGGTGGAGCTCAGCGAAAAAAAAGACTCGAATAATCGGGCAATCGAGTAAAAACAGAAGGAGAGGGCAACACTGCGCCCATCGGCCAGCGAGAGGCGACCAGCGGGCCGTGACAATTGCATTTGCACTCGAATTACAGACGCCATGTTGGATTATTGCGCCTCTCTATTTCGATTATTAAATGTCTCGACGGCATTGTTTTCGTTTGCGATGTAAACACATCGTTTCTCACTTACACGGGAAATTTTATTAAACTCAGATTTAATAGTTAAACTTTGTAGAATTTTAAATTACTGAATTCAATTCAGTAACAGGATTTGTATTTAACTTACTCAGTACTAAAGAAACCTGAAAAGTTATCTCTTATTTGTAAATACTCTTATTTGGTACCTATAGTTTCTTAATAAAGATTAGTCATCTATGGGCATGGGACGTCATCAGCGCACTTGCAGCATCTGTGGCATTGCTTGTGTTATAATAGCCACATACCATCAAGTTGACCGTCAGCCTGTCTGTCGACATTAACTAATAAAAAAAAAGATATTATAGTAAAGAAAGAGTTTAGGTGTTAATAAGGATATCCACATAGCATAGTACAAATATCATAAAAATTAAAACGCTCGTATAAAAATGAAATTGTATAAATTCTTTGGCATGCTCCAATACAAGCAGACAGCTTTCATAAGCGTCAAAAACAGAACCGATTCTTAATTTAAAAAGAACCTGATGCGTCTAACGGATCTTCACACTTCTTAAACATGGTATCAGGTTACAAAGCTTTGTTGGAAGGTGGACACAACAGTAGTGTTGTGTTGTGCTCGAGCTATTCTTATTTTAATCGAGTATATGTATCGCAGAGGCGAGTATCGAACGCGCTCGTGTGGAATAAAGATAGTGACGGACGGTGGACGGGCCCGCACGATACGCGCACCCGCAAAAATCTATTCATATTTTTCAATTTTTACCCAATTTTAAACGGTTCGAAGACCGGTGAAAGGCTTCCGTTGACTTACACGGCTAGAAATTCGAATAGATAACCCTTTTAGCCTAAAGGGATCTTTCTTGATAAATATTTTAGCAGCGATTTTTAGTATAAAAAAGAACAAAATAATTATATGCTTAATAACGTTTTAATCAGTATGATTTATTTGACTAAAAATGCTCCAGCGGGGAACGTTCTACTGCTGATATGATGAAAAAGTACCTACATTAAAAAGCCAACTGTCTGAGCTTTACCAATATTAAAAACTTTACAAATATAACATAAACTAAGAAGACCAATTAATAAGAGAAGAACATAAGACTGTATAGGAAAAGGCGATAATAAGCTCGGTCCCAGAGACTCAATTAGGTAATATTAAAAATATGTTATACTGACAGTATCCTTTTATAAAAGAGGATAATAAAATATACGAAATATTTTATTTATTAAATATAAACTGCAATAAAATTGTTAAAAAAGACAACTGTGATTAAGTAAACTGATCTATAAATTAATTAAATAACTAATCTAATAATATACTTATAACATTTTTACAATCGTATATGTACCTACATACATACAATCATACAGCCATCATAAATA
This sequence comes from Synanthedon myopaeformis, assembly GCA_944738685.1. Classification (NCBI taxonomy): domain Eukaryota; kingdom Metazoa; phylum Arthropoda; class Insecta; order Lepidoptera; family Sesiidae; genus Synanthedon; species Synanthedon myopaeformis. The sequence goes on from OX122915.1 coordinate 11,813,131, forward strand.
CAAAACAATTTGTCTATTTATATAAACAAAAAATACACTCAATGCAATTGATAAGTATAATTAGTATTAGAATGGTATAGATCACAAATATTAATTATCTATTAATATTTGTAACCATTAATAGCACCACAAAGGCAATGAAAGTTCTACCAAAAAGTCTGAAATTGCGACGAAATCTGCTAAAATTAACCAACTCCTTATAGTATTTATTTAGTACGATAAATTTTAGTACGAAAATAAGAAATGTCAGATCTCGTTCCCTTATCCCCTTACCTTGTTCCTTACCAATTATTGTACTATTTAGTATAATAAATGTAATAGCATATGATTTGAAGCGTTGTTTGTCACCTACTATTATTTAGTGGAGTTATCGTTATTATGTTGTTGCCATATATACTTAATCTAACTTTTCTAAAGGAAAAAAACATAGTTGGTAAACTTGAGTTCGGGGTGGGTGAGTGAAGATTTCATATTAAGCGAAGACAGAGAGCTGTCGAAAAGTTCAATTGGAATCAATCATAAGGTAATTTTCACAAAAAGCTATTCGCGGATGCTCCTAACCGATCACCGCGTGTCAATCAAAACTTCGTCAGTAAAAAAAAAATCGATTCTTCTCGAACGGAGGAAGCAATCGAGATCACGATTTGACGTTTGCAAACGCGCTGAAGCGACTTGTCAGCGGCGGGATGGATTCGAAAATTAAAATCTCGCTGTTAGTTGGCAGCGGTGGCACCAGTGACGTGTGTCCCGTACGTTGCCGCCGGCAGTGTTGCCAGTTCGATTTCAGGCTTGTTCTAAATATGTCAACACATCTTTGTTATCGAGCGACGTGCGCGCGGAAATGAAAGTCCATCGAGTAGACTACTCTATTATCAATGTATTTGCATATTATTTGCTCTGTGGATGCACTTATTAATTAACTTAATTTATTTGTTTAGAATTTACCTCTATGCTATGTATATATTAGCTGTGCTCTGCGGTTTCACTCACCGGTTCATTTAAAAGAAATCGAATCTGATTCAAGAGAAGCAATGGTGAAGCCGGGGTATATCTATTAGAGGAATATTGCGTTGAAACAAAAAGAAAATAAACTCTGACAAAAATCCACTCAAACTTCTTGACTCATGCAGAACGCGATAATTCGCGAAAATGGGTAGAAAACTTATATTGTGAATGACGTATCTGAGTGAGGCAGACACTTTTGATATCCACTTATTCACCTGAAGAGTGAGACGTCTCTCAGTTGGCACTCGTAAGCCGGTTCTCTCCATGTCGTTCACAGTTAAAAAACTTTTCAACCTGGTTGGTATGATAGCAGTGACGTTTTCACTGCACCTCGTTGCAACATTTACCGCTCGAGAAACTTTTTGGGGAGAACTGTATTTTGTTTCGAACTAGTAATAAATCTAATAATAATTTTGTAAAAAGTTGAAATTTGTTTTAATATCTTGATAAAATCCAAAACAGCATTGTACAAGAGGAAAGAAAGAAAGAAACAAACACATTTTATTTTAAATCGTATATAAGATGCAACACACAAGAAGTTGCCAATTATATTAATTTATTTTCGTTTTATTTTATTTCCGTTGCATATTTCCTTGAAAACTTGAGAAACACGAGACGAGCAGGTCACCTTATCTTTTTTTTTTAATTTATAAAAGTGTATGCTTCTATATTTATGCTCTGTGCGTTTCTATTACATTTTAATTCGATTGTAGGTTTGTTTACCAAAAAAATTTTTTTCAATATTGCTGTATCTTTCTAAATGTTTATTTTTTTATATATAATATGGATATCCAACGTAACAATGTGCACATAAAATTCAAAACAAATTGCACAATACAGTTCAGCTTGCACAAGTCACACTTACAGGCCACCACAGCATACATATTCACTGATTCTTAGGCACATATTCAATTTAATTTAATTAATCATTTGTACATATTCAAAATCCAATTCAATCAAATATCATAAGTCAATATTGAATTCAAATATAAATACACAATATCATTGGGTCATTGGTTAAGTATTAAAAAAAAAAGAGAGACACAAACAAACATATTAACTTGAAATAAGAACACAGGTTATTAGTAAAGTAATGTTATCTTTTTAATTTTTTTAAATATTATTAAACAGTGAACTAGTGTGAAAATGTATGCGCTAACATTTTTTCAGTGTCATGTATCGTACGCGTCACCTGTCCAAGAGATTTGATCAGGATCCGCCCGTCATTATGTTTGCTCAATCGTCAAAAATTCTTTTGTCCGTGCCAGATAACGCTCGCGCCACTGGGCGTTGTAACGCTACTATGTGAAACTTTTTAAACGAAATATATACATACTAGCCGGTGCCCGCGACTTCGTCCGCGTTGAACGATGAAAGGTATTCTATGTCCTTTCTGGTGTCCCAGACAACGTGTATGCAAAATTTCACGATGATCGGTTCAGTAGTTTTTGCGTGAAAGAGTTACAAACATCCATACATCCAAACATACTTTCGCATTTATAATATTATATTAGTACGGAATATACTTCTATAGTTTTTTTTTTTTTTTATTGAATACTAGCTGTCCCGCTCCCGGTTTCGCCCGGTGTGCATTTTTTTTCGTAAAAACCTTCCCTGTTTATCCCTCTATGCATTGGTGAAAATCGCATGAAAACCGGTGCAGTAGTTTTTGAGTTTATCGCGAACAGACAAGACAGACAGACAGACAAACGCGGCGGAGGACTTTGTTTTATTTATAATATATAAGGATTATACTAACAACTTGAACTAAACCACGTTATTGAATTTTAACAAATTTTTATGCATAAAATTTTTTTATGCATTCTTTTATACAACTACTTGTACATTGCAACAATGCAACATTGACAATAGTGCTGAGCCACCACTGGAAAGAATTATAAAAATAAAAAAAATAAGTATATTTGTCAGTTTTATATACTCGTTAATCAAACTATACACATTGTAATCTTATTTATCAAAGTCGATCTATCTGATACGCCCTCGATAGCGTAAAAGTATACCAAAGTAGGTACTAAAGGTCGGCACAAATTGAAATTGAAGGAAAAAAATTAAATACTTTGCCGTGCGCAAAGTATTTAATTTTGTTTTCATAGAATTTTGTACCTAAAATTCAAATTTGATTTGTAATCTAAAAAATGAACAACTTTGACTTGCCGTCCTCCAATGTGAGCCGGCCATAAGGGTCAATTCACACCGAAACGCGACGTGATACGACGTTTTCTTTTTAAGGGATAGTCCTTCAGGTAATTCAGTAAGTCCATGAAAGTTGTGTCAGTGTTTTGCTTAACTGTAGCTTTGCTTCGCAGGACACAGCGTCCCGAGGGAGGGGGAAAATAAAATAATGTGTTAACGATACCCCTCGCGGCGCAGCGCTGCGTTTAAAACCTTACCTCTTCAAGCATCGTCGCGTTTCGGTGTGAACTGACCCTTATTTGTGTAATATAATTTTATTTATATAAATCCATAATCTTCGGAAGCCAACGTCTATGTGTGAGATTAAACAAATATTGATAAGTTAAGTGTGCAAACATTCTTGATCGTTATCAGTGTGTGTAATCCGGCGTGTCGAGATAACAGTTCCAATCGTAAAAAGCGCGGTTGATTAAACTTATATCGCAACGAACAACGATAAAGCAAACGTTGCATTCGTTTGCAACGCGATCAATTATTCTCGGTGAAAAATCTCTTCAATTTTGGCCGACACGACACCGACACGACAGCTCTTATTACATCTTTGTTACATAATATATTTTGAAGTCTGTATAACCGCTAACTCCTATAAGTCACGCAACGGATTTTGATGCGGTTTTCACCGTCAGTTAGATAAATTTTCAGGGAAGGTTTATATATGCAATTAAACCTAATAAATTTTTTATGTAAATAGAAAAAAAAATTGCTAAGATATTTGCTTATGTACCTTAAGATATACATAAAAATGATGTAATGGAATATTGTAATACTTCTAAAATCCCAAAGAAAATTCACAGTAACCATTTCTTTAATTAAAATTTTAATCTCTACATGTTACAAATCCGTCATGTCTGTTTCTCCGCTAACTACTTCTAAGCCAACCAACCTATTTTAATTCGGTTTTTACTAATGGAAAGAGAGATAAACGAGGAACTCGGGATTGGCTATAGTATAGTAGAATTTGCTAGTACTTTTTTACAAAAATATAAACATTTCCTTAAATCCTTAAACTAGTAATGGAATGCCGTAATATACAGTTTATGCATACTTTCAATATCTACTTGCATTCAATGCACTTACTTAACGCGAAATTTGCAGTAGTTACAGATAAAATTTTGTACGGGTCGTTATCAGTGAACTAATTGACAAACGTTTGTTCCAATGTTGGTGTGACCCATGTATGTATTCAATAAGAAAATAATAATCCGTACTAATATTATAATGCGAAGTATGGATGTATAGATGTATGGATGTTTGTAATTCTTTCACGCAAAAACTACTGAAACGATCACCATGAAATTTTGCATACACGTTATCTGGGACACCACAAAGGACATAGGGTACCTTTCACCGTTCAACGCGGACGAAGTCGCGGGCACCAGCTAGTAATCTATAAAAAAATTTAGAGAATGTTGTAAAACATTCTCTGTATTTGACTAATACAGTTTTCTACTATTCGAACAAGTCATGAATACAAAAATATTGGCCAAACATTTGACACAAACGTTGGTCCAGCCTTGCCCGCAGCGCGTTTTTCCGATTGCCACGCGTTGCAGTGATAAGAGCGATTTCTTCGTTATCGCTACAACTTCCCCCTCCATGCCTCACCTCACCCCCTCCACCCGTTATCGCAAACCGAACCTGTACAGGTTTTGTTTTCAATCAATATTAACAAGCGCCTAACGTGTCACTTCGTTCATTTGATGTGTGTTTGTTTATATTCTAAAGACCGTTTGTAATACAGCAATTGGACATCCATTGCTTGCGATAAGGTAAGCTTTATTATTTCATTATAATAAACTAATATAGTAGTTGACCGCGACATCGTTAGCGTAACTTTATTCATCAAAATTCGTCGAGGAATTTTTGTGTGGAAGAGTAAAAAACTTTTGTACATCAAGCCTAACAAACTTTCGCATATCAAACTGATCTTTATAAATTACAATCTGATGTATTTATATTAAGCTATATTACTGTAAAATTTCATCAAAATTCGTTGAAAGTTTTTGCGTAAAAGTGTACTTAATAACAAACACAGGTCCATGTATCCTCACAAACTTTCGTATTTATAAATAAAAAAGAACGTTGTTTATACAAATTTAGGAATATTTACAATTCTTTAATATTGATGGTTTTTTTCTATTAGGCATGCTTCGATCAAATACTTTACTGATAGATGTAAGAATAACTATGAAGATAAGCCAAAAATCGCCCATAATTACTTATGCCGATTGTTAGTTATTTATTTAGAATGCTAAGTTCTCATTTACCCAATCGTCAATTAAAATTCAACCTCTTTAACAACCATTACCATCGTTTTATTAATACAAGCCACGCTATAGATATGTACCTACTGCATGTGAGCATCACTAAACTTATTCAATGACGGAAACACAACAGCAAACTTTTTGACAGTGGAAGTGGTTACTGCCACCAGACTGCAAAATGCAGTATTTTATTATGCCATTACTAAATTACCTAAATAAATATATAAATCTAAAAATATGTAATTATTTAATACAGAGTGTTTGGGGTTTTAAAAATATGTGAGAATCTCATGGAACTCACAGTTGTTTTAAAACTTATTTTAAAAGTTATCTGTGAGTTCCATAAAATTCTCACAGATGGCGGTGTACGGTAATTTATAACTCTCATATAATAAACAAATAATTTGCAATAAAAAAATACTATAAATTGAGATAAAAACTATCCTTTTAAGTTGGACCAAATTACACATAGTTACGAAGTTTTATCAAAATTGGTTTAGTAGTTTAGGAGTTCATCGAGGACATACAACGTGACACATAATTTTTATATATATATAAAGAAAGATACAGTACATCATTCTTTATAAAAAGAGTAATTAACTTTTTACATGCAAAGAACCTCTTTGTGTCACGTGTGTGTCGCGTAAGTCAAAAAAAAAAAATTTAACACAAAAAAAAGTCAAATATATTGTAATGCATATCTACTATTTTAACCTTAGTAGGTATTTAATACTTCTCTATCAAGATAACGATCGCAATTATCATAATAAATTACAAATTAATATCTTGTAATCTGACGATAAAATGTATGTACGAAAGTGTCGTTTGAGTAATCAAAAGTACGATATTAAACTATGATTGTACGTGAAACATGTTATGTAAAACGATAAATGATAATTATCACTGATAACTGTTTAATTAAATGCGATGATATTTTTTTTTTAATTATTCTTTTGCCCGAAATTATTCGCTTTCGAAAATGTTTAAGCTTATTTCGCGAATGTAGCAGTTGGCTAATTTGTCGAGCCGACTCTATTTTCTTATGTAAATGTCGGTTGACGATATCCATACTTCCAAACTAATATTATAAATGTGTAAGTAACTCCGTATGTCTGTGTGTCTGTCTGTTACCTTTTCGTGCCTATACATCATGAAATTTTGCATAAAACATTGTCGTCATACAAAAAAGGATATTATTAGATACTCTTATAATCTTTTCTCAGGGATTGTATTTCTAATTTTTCAACGCATACGAAGTCGCCAAAACCAGCTAGTATGTAGTATAATTTACCTACGGTATAGGTGGCTACCGTTGCCTGCAAACACAGTCAAAAGTTACGCAATTAAATCTGAAATTACCCAGTTCTAGTACACTTTCAAATACGTTCCAAATTCTTTATTAGGTCCTCACCCACTCACCGAAATACAACAGCGTATATACGTATTAATATTATAAATGCGAAAGTATATTTGGATGTATGGATGTATGGATGTTTGTAACTATTTCACGCAAAAACTACTGAACCGATCACCATGAAATTTTGCATACACGTTGTCTGGGACACCAGAAAGGACATAGGGTACCTATCATCGTTCAACGCGAACGAAGTCGCGACCACCAGCTAGTACTATATATTATTTCACGGTAAGTAGTTTTCTGTAAGAATTCTGTAATTTTTTTATCTGTCTACTATTCAGTTTATGTAATTGCGGAATGCAGTCTGCCCAGCCACTATCCCTTTGCATTTAGTTTGTTAAAATCACTATGCTTACAGAAAATATGCATGAATTTTTTTTTTGTTTTATTGACATATTTTTAAAAAAATTAATGAAAGTTTATTTTCAAAAATGTATAAGAAAGAATATAGTGAGAATAAAAGCTGTAAGTGAACTAACTGACTTAGGTATTGTATGTACCAATAATCAATATATCTTCCAATCGTTGACTTTCTAAAAATATAATTATTTAAACAAACTAACAAGAAACTAGACGTTTTATTGCAATAGCAATGGAAATACCAAAAATAAAATATTAAAATTCAAATAACTTTAGGTAAATGTGTTCCTATTGCCATACTTAAACATTTCACACAGGTATCAAATGGCTCAAAATAATTCAACACATTCTCCATACAATTTTATGGTACAAAGTAGGAGGTGAATACACTATGATAACTCTATGGCCTCATAATCATACTAAATGGGTTTGATCAAATCTTATTATATGATATTAATACCATCAAACGGATTTTCATTGCAATTGAACGTTATTTTATAACATATATTATATTATAAAATTTATTTTATTGACTCAATACATGTAACAGTATTAAGTTCGTGAAAGAGAATATTTATAAATTTTGAAATTATATAGATGAATTATATAATTAACTTATTACATATCATACTGAGTACTGATATGTCGTCTCCTTAAAGGAAAAACTCATTTTGTTGTGGCAATGCACATTTGGGCAACCCGTCTGGCGGCAGTAACCACCCCCTTACAGAAGACCACCGTGAAATAACAGTGAGTTTGCTGTTATTGCTGTTTCCGTGAGTGAGTAAGAGATGCCAGAACCCAATTCCCTATTCCTTCCCGATTCCTAATCCTTAAACCTACTGTAGGCGACAGCGAAACTTGCCAGCAACTGTGGCGTTGCTTGTTATAGGCGACGGTAGCCACCTGCCATCGAGTGGACTGTCAGCCTGTCTGCCGACCTTAACATAAAACAAAACAAGTGATATTTGGTTCAAAAATAATATTTTTCATTAAATGAACTTCTTTAATTAAAACCAACAATGTAACAAAAGTACGCACACTATTTTAATAAAATAAAAATTTATAAAAAGTTTCAACGAGATGATAACCTTTAAAATTATTGCTAAAATGTTGTGATTCGTTAACAAGAAAAGTACTATAACTTTAATTAATGAATTTTCTACTTATTGAGTTTTAACTTCAAGGAGATAGAGACTGAGTACATCTTACTAGTCTATAAATAACAAATAACTAAGTACAAGATAATGTACAAATAAAACCTCAGTGAATTATAAATATAATACGATGCAATAAGAACCAATCAATAGATTGTGATACTATCTAAATAGAATGCAATGATGACATTTTCAACTACTTTTTAACGACCAATTTGTGTCAACCATTTTGTTGGATCGTACCATTAGGTACGGGGGCCACCCAAATATTTTATTCTAATCGATATACGAATCGATTTCTAAAACTAACATTCGAAATATGTAGCAATAATCTGGAGGATCTAATCCCGTTAATGCTACATAAAAGTCGCCGACTCGATTTATTATAAATCGATAAACACCTAAAAATTATTAGCTCATTTTGGTATTAGTTAAAAGTTTACTGTTATTAAAGCTCGTTAGGGATTATTTATTTTGTAATAAAATAATTTTATTTTAAATATGGAAAAATTGATTACTTAAATAGCAGTTTAAAAAATTGTTTAGTCAAAAATAAAATTAGGTAAGTATCTATACACACGACCCTTCAACACGATCACATTAATATATTATATTATATATCTAAACATATTATAAAATCCTGATTTAAGTCGTTATAATTTTCTATCTAAGTCTTGCCCAAAAAGCACCTCCATACAGGAGACCACAGTGAAATGACAGAAGTGAGTAAGGTAAATATAAGGCCTAAAGGTATACCAGAATCTGAAGACATTAAATAAATAAATAAAATGTTTGACAGAAAATCTGCTAATTTTTTAATTTCCTCCAAGAGTTGTTACAATAAGCAGGAAACAGTTGAGAAGCGACGCGTGCACCTCTCCACATACATCCTGCTTCAAAATGCAAAACAATGTTGCCAACAATAAAGATATAACACGGCTTATATTATATTTATATCTACTTAATAAATCAACTTCCTGCTAAGGCACGTGGCCTTGTATTAGTCTGCTATAAAATATTTACTCAATTAAATCCATAACCCTGTATTGTTTTTTTATTAAATATATTAAAATTTTAAATTCAAATTAATTTTTGTGCATTTAAATAAATCACTATTGCAATTAATTATCTAATTAATATATATAAGTTACGTGTCATGTGTTTGTGTGCGATGAATTCCTAAACTACTGAACCGAATTTGATAAAATTTCGTAATTATGTTTAATTTGGTCCAACTTAAAAGATAGGATAGTTATTATTTTGCACCCGCGCGAAGCCGAGAGCGTGTAGCTAGATTTTTATATAAAGTTCATTAGACAAGCTCTTATTCAATTGATGGAAAGTGGCTATCGATGCCTATGACACAAGCAACGCCACAGATGCTACAAGTTCTCTGCTGACCTTAGGAGGACCTTAGGAAATGGGATTAAAATGGATAAAAAAGGGATAGAAAAATGGGCACTGACATCCCCTACTCTCTCACTGAAACACTGAACATAAATACTGTTAATTTACCGTAGTTTTCTTTACACCCCCTATGGCCTATGTTCAGATTTGAAAAATTCATTTCCAAAGTTGGCCCCGCCTGGTATCAGACCGGCTGCCTTATTATCTAACAGCAGACGACAGCAGATGACTTGCGATCGCGTGTGCTGCCATACAGAAATGATGCACTTTAATTTTAGTTATTGTCCGTAATAGGCCTTATCGCAAACCACACCTTTGTTATGAGTTACGAGATATCATACACACGATTTAGTGTGATATTGCACAAATTGATAGAAAGATTTCGCCTGTCGCAAGTTGGTGGCAAGTCGTCTGCTGTTAGATAATAAGGCAGCCGGGATCCCTGAGATAGAGAGTTAAAGCAAGCACCTTAACCTTTCATTAAAATTTGCTCGTCGATAATATATGAGTTATGTATAAAAAAAAATAAACATTACTTTCCAATTTTCCAGGTAAGTGTTGCAGAGATTTCCACGAATGTAACCTCCAAAAAGTTATGACACCAAAAAGTGTGAGTAAGTAAGTATACCTACAATCATTAACGGTTACCTCTCAAACTTGAACCGAGATTTATGTACGGAAACATTATAGGTACCCCATATGTTATTTATACGTTGCAAAGTGTTCTGTATTTCAATAAATCATATATTATCAATTTGAAGAAATACTTAAGTTCTTAAGAAAAGTTGAAACGTGTTTTTAAAACGGAGCCTTTGGTGCTCTATCGCTATTTGCACATTTATGGTTTTTTTTTTAAAGTTAAGGTCAACAGACAGGCTAATGGTTCACTTGATGATAGATGGCTACCGTCGCCTATAGGTGCTACAAGTGCGCTGTCGACCATGTTACCCTATAATAAAAAAAATTAATACTCTTCGTTATAATAAAAAGCAACAAGTGTTTTATCTTTAGTTTTAAGTCTATAGAAAACATTGTAATTGAATTTTATTTATTTACTAGCTGTGTCTCGCGGTTTCACCCGCCTCGGCTTCTAAGGGTCATTGCGTTATGATAAAATAACTCGTAATCTTACTCAAGAATTGGTTTATCATAATAATATGCGAAAACTCGACTGGTAGTTTAATAAAAATATTTTTGTTTAAATTGTATTGCATCCCTTTTTTTATACTTATACCAGAAGAAGATATTTATACGGAAAAAAATTATACACTTTCTGAAAACTTGTCCAAAAAATAATATTTATAATTCTTTTAGTACAGACCAACGTTTGAAAAATCGAAAAAGTGTTTTGTTACAAATAAAACCGATCATTTCGGAGTCTGTTGAATTAATCCTATCGGATTAGAGAGAGCGTTGACATCTTAAATCGACCGACTCATCTTTTAAGTCGGCCGACTAATCTGTTAATCCTTAATAATTTACGTTTCAGTACAAACTGAAATAAAGATAATTTTTGAAACATTCGTTATTGAGATGCATTTCTTGAATGCTTTTTGGCCAAAAAAAACCTGAGAAAAATTGTTTGATTTGTTAACAAAAGTTATTAAGTATTTTTATAGCATGAACTTGAGATATTATTGATTGTCAATACAAACTTTTAACCCATTCAAGCTTTTATCGCTATTACAAAAATAGCTTGTCTTTCTCTAAGACAGAGATTATTTCTTAATAATACAGACAGAGATTATTTCTTAATAATTCATTTAAAATACTTATTACTGCATTTTTCCTCTAGACGAATTCGATTCTAGTCTCTATAACAATTAGTAAAATTAGTTTATCGCTCATTTTTTTAAGACCATAAATTTTATTTTTAATTTTTCTTACTGATTCCTCGGTATCAGAACTTTTTCTCTGACTGAAAGTTACCCTATGTCCTTTTCTATATCCCTGACAACGTGTATATAAAATTTCACGATGATCCGTGAAGTAGTTAAGCCATGTAAGCGTAATAAACAGACACTTTAACAAACACAGACAAGCGTAATAACAAGAGACAACTCACTTTGTATATAGAAATTAAAAATTGTAATTACAATAATATTAGTTAGGATAGTTAATAATTTAAAAGCGTCATAATAACAAAACCAACGAAATGATCTCCCAAAGAGAAACGTTGAACAGCAAAAAAGAGACCCACATATCTTTGTGAGAACAGAGCAGATAATAGTTGCCCCTCTCAACAGGAGACAAATCTGAACAATTACTTTTGGCGCTAATGACGACGCGATACGGAGGCGATGCTACACGATTTATAGCCGCCACAGCGATAGCCGGCTTTACATACATTTCAATATTCATCGATACCCTGTTAAAGGATTTCGCGATCTTTTTTAACTTCATCCCTACAAGAATGCGCGGAGAATTTATTTTCTATAAATTTTTAACTGAGGGCAGTGGGCAAATATGCGCCGCTGGTACCGGGTTAAATAATATGTAATTATATCTTTTCTAATCCCCCTTAATATCGCTGATAAGTTATAAAAATAATATATTAATGTTAATACATTTTTTTAAATAAATTGACCTTATTCTATTGCACACTGAAAGAATTCGCTAGGGTGGGAACTTGATGAGGCCATTGATGAGGCCATTGTGGTGGCCAATTGATGTTCCAGTGGGTCACCACAGGAGGGAGTACAACGCAGCCTGGCTGCAGGAGAAGGCCTGGCTGCTTGTGTTTATAGGCGAGATACAGAGCCACCTACTATCACTACTTGTAGATAATCCGCCTGCAAATCGAATTTTGTGTTAAAAAATTCATGCATAAATAACATGTATATTCCCTAATATTTTTCTTGGCGTTAACTTTAATACCGTATTCAAAGGTACAGGCTTGATCTGTAAATGCTGATAAAATAATGAGTTAGATTCACTTTTTTATGTAAAGTTCAACTTTTTGATAATGACGGTATGCGGCTACCGTCCCCAATTACACAAGCAAAACCACAAGTGTCGCAAGTGCGCTGCCGACCATAGCATGATTATGATTAACGGTTCTAGCATCGCTTACTTACTCACCGAAACTGTCAGTTACTAACTTACATACACACCGAACTGGTGATTACTGTCGCCAGAAGTGCTGCCCAAATGACTGCGAAACTCAGTGTACCCGGCCACTACTTGTCAGATGCAGACCAGAGCTAACTATGAAAAGTTCATTTGCAAAGTTGGCCTTGCCGGGTATTAAACCCGGGACCGCTGAGACAGACCATTTAAGCAAGAATCTTAACCACTCGAACAAGGAGATCATCACTGCCATTTATTCACCAATATATATGTATATATACCCGTAAAATGTTACATAAATAATTTTTGAAATGCTCATTTCTTCTACCCCCAATGTTCATCAAACAAGTTTATTCAAAAGCGCCCGAAGCCACCAACAAGTTAAACATGAACTGTGCTTAAACTCAGTTTAACGTATTAACCTCGTTTAGAGACGGCTGACTTATCACCAGACAATTTATCCGCGAGTAGGGGACTCGGAACTTGAAAAAAAAAACCTAATGCAAAAAAGTTGTAATAACGTCCCTTAGCCCGCAAGACACACGCTTTAGATATCACCTTCTATTAAAAAGAGTTCCGGAGAGTATTTCAACTCCTTATCTCTCTCAACTTTCATTCTCTTCTAAATAATTTCACTTTGAGTTGACGTTTGCAAGATTTTTGGAATTCGTTCCAATTATATGACAGAGTAAATTTTAAAGTTTAAAATTATGTAAACATCAAAACTTTCTTTGTTTAATTTAATTTAATTTAACCTCAACAAAATATTAGATTGTTACATTTTTTTTAATTATTTTGTAATTAATAACTTCAATATGACAAATCAAAGAAAACTTTGGTGAGATCTGAGGTGGTATAAAAAAAAATAGGTTACAACGTGAAGAGGGCTTTAGTGTTTAGAGTATTCATTCACAAGAAAGATTATTTCCGTAAGAAAATAGGTAATAAATATTAAATGCGTTTATGCCATCAAATCTGAAGCAATAAATAATTTGAAAATATAAGTAAACCAAAATGTACAAATTTGAATTTTTCGTTTAATGATTAAGTATTATTATTATTATTTAATTTAATTTATAACTGATTGGGTTTGCTTGCATTTATTGTACAGTCAGTATTAATAGTTAAGCAGTAATAAATTACTAATTATTAATAAAATACCTATAACATTCATAAATTGTAGGTTTTCTGCCAGATCAATCATTTTCGAACAGGTGACTCAGATTAAATAAGAGTTGCCGGTGGCAATGGTAAATCAAATTAAAATTTATATATTACCAACTGGTAAAACATTTTTTTTATTACACCTTATTTAATTGTAGGTAGCAGAGCATGCTACGTCATCACTGGCAGCCTGTCTGGCGGCAGTGACCATCCCCTTATAGAAAACCATCGAGAAGCAAGTGTATTTTTGTTTTTCAACAACGACGTTGATGGCATAGGCTATTTTTTAATTATCCCTTAGCCTTTATCCTCTCAAGTTAGGCAGTGCACTTACAATCCCATAGCGTTGCGTTGCAAATAATAACTAATCAATGATTAACATCCCACATTAATTTAAATGTTAAAGAGGACTTTGCTTTTGTTAACTATGGTTAACCTGTGATTCATCAATACTCGTAGCGCAATGTGTTGATCTTTTATTTTCATTGCATAACTTATGGAGTCGTGTACGAGAACGTGGCGCGTTTGTGTGTGCACTTCGCAACGTAATAAGTAATGTTATCTATACGTGGTTCCATATTTTCATTTCATTTTGTTAACAAATTTTATAAAAATCTCACTATCTTTAATTGAAATGGTGTCTCTTTACATGTTGATTCCATTAAACATGAAAAATGGCAAAAAATAATGAGATAATGCCGAAAGCATTACAGTTTTTATCTCGTCACTTCTTCGCACAATTCGTACGAAACAAACACACACACACACACACACACACACACACACACACACACACACACACACACACACACACACACACACACACACACACACACACACCAAAGTTTGTACAAATGATATCAAGGCATTACAAATAATGCATATACCTACACTCGACGGCAAATAAACCGGGCCACCCGCGGCAAATACCTTGGAACACTGATTCGGTTTTCTCAAAAAGTATAATACTTACAACTATCAAAGTATTAGTCAACTATACTATAGTTATAGTAAACTACAGAAAGTGAGTTTTATGGTGATTAAAATGACTATAAATTTATTTAAAAATTCCGTCAACTCGCATTGTAATCAAGCAACAAACACAATGCTAACGATTTCCTCTGTTTTGACTAGAGTTTGCGATTAGCGTTCTTTTTTTCTACAGTGAGGATAGTCGGATAATTCTTATAATTTCTTTAGTTTTTGTCCATCGTTTGAACAGACGCGTGTATTTTTGCTACTTTTTTCGGTCAATAATGGATACGACATCTCAGGAAGCAACTTAAGCTATAGCACTACTTCAAGCAGCAACGTGAGGTCACTCGAAGACTTCGAATCAGCAGATCTTTGTTATCTTTGCTGCAACGAGACAAAATACCTAGAGACTGGAGCATTCGATCGCCGTCCAGGTACGGGCAGACCTAGGGCTACATCAGCAGCAGATGATCGTTTTATCCAACTTACTGTTCTGAGAAATCGTCGCCTCTAGTTCTAGTTGTCCACGTAGTCAAGTCACACGGATCAATTAAAATTAAATTGGGGAATACATGAAAAAAGCTGTTTTATTTTATAACTTGCTGGTGCCCGCGACTTCGCCTGCATTGACCGATGAAAGGTACCCTATGTCCTTTCTGATGTCTCAGACAACGTGTATGCATAATTTCATGGTGATCGGTTCAGTAGTTTTTGCGTGAAAGAGTTACAAACATCCAAACATACTTTCGCATTTATAATATTAGTATAGAAGTACGGATTTTATTTGAAGTAATTACTGACTATATAAAATTATAATAATTATTAATTAAATCTACGGTATTTAGCCATTTATAATTTTTAACACTTAAATGAAACCTTAACCACTTATCATAAAGTGGATCGTCAGCCTGTCTGACGAGCTTATCATAAAATAAGAGCTTACAATAATTAAGCATCTACATTTAGTAAATTTGTTAAAAAAACTCAAAAAAATTTTATTTAGTAATGCGCGTTATTCAGCTGTATTTACGAAAATGTATTTTCATACAAAGCATTATGTCGAGGGTCTCGAATTCGATGCTTTACAATGGTAATGGAAATCTCTTGTAAAAATTAAACAACAAAACCAAATCTGCCGTCGGACGATAGACAGATGATATTAAAAAAAAAAAGTTATCGTGTGTTCGCAGCCCTAACTTTGTAGAGCGCAATTACCAAAGTTCGCGCATCACCGCTGTGACAAATATCTTGTCCTCTGTAACAAATACGTGGAGCGCGATTTTTTTTATTTTATCACTCCGCCTCAGGGCCAGACCCCTTGATACACAATTTTTCAGGACCGATATACCAAGTCGAGTTCTTTAAAAGTTTATCGTTGGAAGTTCGCTCACCTTGTCTTCTCTCAAATGATATATCGGGGGACATTAATCTTTGGCTTAACGTTAGTTAACTGATGCTGGTGGCACTTGCCCTCTTTGTTTGATTTGTAAAATGTAATTTGGTTACTTTTTTTACTGTCTTACCTGCGACTTTTACTAAATCATCGGACATCCTCGTGGGAGGCCGGCCTTTACTTCCTCCGGTAGTCGAAAACATTTCTTCGGCCAACCATTATCAACTCTCTAAGATAATTCTGTTTTGTGATTTTTTCTTTGTGGTTTTATGAATTTCATCAACGTGGATGATAGTTCTTTTCATAGCTTTCCACGCTGGGAAAACTTAAATCTTGTTATAAGAACAATTAGGTTCCATGTCTTTATAGGTTTTTAAATTAATTATTTATTCCTTGACCAGCGAATACAGTTAAAAAAGAAATAAAATGAACAAATTCTTCATTGCATAGGATCAAATTTTATTATCTCACAATCAATTCTTTTGCTTTTCCCACCAGTTCGGTGTGCAGATTCTATGAGGAAGAACTGGAAAGAAACCTCAAAGTTCCTTTTTTAACATCAATTTGCTTTACTCGTACAAGTATGCACAATAATCCAGCAATCAGTTCCAAGAAGAATCATTATAGGAACTCTTTTAATTAAATTTGTATAACGGTTGAATTTAACTTCAAGTGCACCAAATCTCTCTAATGAGTTTAATGTGTAAGGAACCTATAAATCATATTATTTTTTTAAATTGGAGATATGATACCGCAAATGTTGTGTGTCTAGTCGGTGTTTCCCAATAGCTCAAACATGCAACTGGTATAAAGAATTCAACAGCCTTTTATTGATCACCTGGCTACTTTTGGCGACACCCTCAAGAGTATCGAGCAAGACTAAATTAATCGCTTTTTTTCTCAAGCGATTAACACAACTAATTGTAGTTTTCATATTATTACTTTTTCTTATTTTATAGTAACTTTCATATAAGTTATACATTGTTTATTAATATTAGCCACATTATTCTGGCTAGAATTTTTTTAGTTTTTACAATTGTGCATTTAGTAGTTATGGATGTCTACAATTTCATCTGTATGCGATTCAGTTAGTTAGACATGTTGATGAGTTGTAATGTTGTAATTATAATATATGGTGTAATGTTATGTTGACGTGGAATAAAATATCTAGACAAACCTAATAATGGTTTACAGACATTGTTATCATCTTGTGTGTAAATAATTGTTAGATAATAAATAAATAAATAAATAAATAAATAATTGGCTTAAGATTGATGTGTAATTTAAGTACCTAAACGAATTGATGGCATCTGTAAAAAAGCATATAAAAAATTAATACAAATGTATAGGTACTTTGCATGTACTTTGTAATAATAATACTTGTCGATCAACAGAATCGATCAGTCGTGAAAACTAAATGAGGGTGACCATCGAACCGAGAAATTTTTTTGAATTATATACAATTTCCGTTAGAAAAGTTGTGCCTTTGTGTTAAGTACCTATATAAATTGATCTCAAAACAATATAAATTAAGCTATAGTATGAAAAATTATTAAACCACATACATTTGAATTAGCAATTCTCTGAAAAATAGTTTTACCCATAAATTACGAAAATAATTTATGCAATTACGTATAATTTAGAAGGCCTAAAAACTGCATTCATATATTTACTAATTATCTAGGAATATTTTTTACTTTATTTTTGGTAGGTAACATATCACACAACGCCATCTAGCCCCAAACTAAGCAGAACATGTACTGTGACTGCTAGACAACTGAAAATGTAATTACTTATTTTAATATACTAATTAAATTGTATAATTACACAGTAATATTACTGTGTAAAAGTTTTTATAGCATATAGAAATTCTCGCTGTAAATATATTTATAATTTATTTTTTTTTCTAAATATAGTATCACTTTGTTCAAAATAATATTAAATTTTTTCATAATCTAATAAAATTTAGTATTTTTATTACGTGGAATATTGTAATAAACTCTTATTTATTTATTCTATAATAATGGTTAAAATTTCTCTTTGTATCTTATAAGGCTGGAATCACATTAAGGCATATCTGTGTAATTCCAATTTCGGCATTCAAAACGAGATAAGCATCTGTCTCGGTTTTTATTTATGGCCGTCTCTCTCGTATAATATGGGATCTAGCTCGTTGGATGTGTGCGTATGTGTATCTGGCCTTATCTCGCGTATCTTGTGATAAATTTTATTTATTTGCTGACCATATATATTGTACGCCCACGTGTCGCGACATAAAACATTGAATACGCCATCTGTGTATTATGCATAGTGACTATTCACAAATAAAACGCTTATCGTCAATTTCAATGTATCATTTACATACCTACTATGTTTTATTTACTTTTTACATTTGATCTTTCATAAATATTAAATGAATTTAGGGAAGGTTTTTAACTGAAGCGATTCTGTTTGTTTCTCCACTAACTTCTTCTAAACTAACTGTCGGATTTTGATATGGTTTTCACTAATGGAAAGAGTGATAAACGATAATGGTTAGTTTATATTATAATTTCCAGAAAAAAGTTGCATGCGTGCAAAGATGGGGACGTGTAGCTAACAAATAACCGTAAAATGTTTCTTTACACGAAATAAGAAAATTCATTTTATCTTTAGTCTATGCCTCGTGTGTAATTTATGTATCTGTAATCTGCTGTAGTCATTTCTCCTTATAAATAAATAATTCAGTAAACATTTCAACTTTCACATACTTCCGACTGTTTGCGTCGTTGCAAATTCTACCAGCCAGCAAGAAAGTATCAAATATTACCCATCGGACACACCTGAGGACCAAAGACTCGGCATGCATATAAAAAGGACTGAAACAATTCAGCAAAATTCCCCTGAAACTCTCACGGCGAAGTCTATTAACTATTTTAGACTCTATTATTTGGGACATAAAAGTTTAAATTGCATTCTCTTGGCTGCAGAATTAAGTTTGTGAGTGAACACGAGATACTATCAATTCGTACGTTAGCAAGAAACACATTTCAAGAGAAACATGGACGATGTGGACACAGTAATGTTAATTTGCGGTATGTGTTCTAAGCGAAAAATCGAAGGTTTTTGTATTTGCGTACATATATTAGGTCAATGTGTTAAAAACACGAACATATAATAGGACATTTAATTCAGACATCTTTTAATATTGCTTGAAATATATATGAGTACCCATGTCCATTATTTATTTAAGTGATTTGACATAAAGTAAATCTTCAAACACAAGTTTCCAACTTAAAACAATGTATGAATGGTAAGTACATATAATTTAATAAAAAAATTTAGAACTTCACAACTTGAGCTGTCAGAAAACTGTGATAACCTGTTAATATTCTATTATTATAAAAATTAAAAATAAACTTTATTTGTTTGATAATAATACATTTTTACATAAAAGAATTGGTATGATAAAATGATTAATTCTAATACCTGGCCGTTTTCAAAAGTATTGTTTGAAGAAACTATTGAAGTTTACTTACTGTTTAATTTGTTTCTATTGTGGCGTTGAGCCAGAATCGAAACAAAGCGTTGTGACATCGAGATAAGAATCGATCGGCTCGCGAAACGTCGCGCCAAAACGGACCGAACAAATTATCGATTCATAAAAACATCGATTTTAAAATATTGCCTCGGTTTATCGCGTCATTGTTCCCTTTCTGATAGGCCGGTTGGTTTTATTTTAAAATATTTTTATGAGTTTATGAAAAATTATTAATATTCTTTTGACAAATTTTAATATATATTTGACCATATATATTAAAAAAATTTGCAATTTTTTGCAATTGCTAATGTATTTATTTTTTGCAATTTTTTTGCAAAATTGCAAACCTTCGTTGTTCTTTTCATTAGTGATAACAGTATCAAAATCCGTTGGATGGTTTAGAAGTAGTTAACGGAGAAAGAAGCAGCGAGTGACTTATAGATTACGTTCAACTACGATTTTAAGTGCAAAATTTATTATTTTATCTCTCGTATTTTGTATTTTAAATGTAAATAAGTAACAATATAATATTTGTGTAATATATTCTCGATACATTCCATTAAAATCTCTATAAGTGTCTTTATCAAATCATCAATTTGCGAAATGCAATTTCACAGTTCGCATACAGTTCAAAGGGTTAGGGGTCGCAAAGTTCGAGAGAGAATGAGTATTAGATATGGAGAGTACGGTCAGCAATAAAAAAAAATAGAATCAACTTAACTTTTATTGTGTTAGAATTAATTACACAATAAGTTAACTCAGAATTCTATAAACATATACAATACATAATAATTTGTATATTATACAATACACAATAATTATAGGCAATACACAATAAGTGTATTTAAGTATATAAAAAAACTCTTAATTTTCGCTACAGAATATTCACATTTTAATTACCCAATAATATACAAAGCATGCACCGGTAAAAATACTAAAGCTTCTTATTTTCATACGTAAATGATGGGGGTGCTAAAATTTTAAATGGCATTTGTCAACCGACAGTTACACCGTAAAAAAAACCAGTAGACGTACTTATAGTCCAGTAACTTTGTCGTCTGAATGTATGGGGTAGTATGCGTCAAATCCGGTAGTTCTGATTTTTTGCAGACTTGTTTATGATGTTGGCCTAATGAATAATCCAAGTTTGTGACCTCGAGCGCCGAACGCAACTTTGTCAAAAATCGAAAAAACCATGAAAAAATCGTTATTTTTTCAAATTTTGGCGATTATAACCCTAAAGGACTAGTTTTTGAAAAAACTTTCTTAGAACGTTTTTAAAGTAGACTAAATTTGCTACAATATGATACTAGAACTGTCTCTGTAGACCCAACAGTTTCCGAGATTAAGCCTTTCAAAATTTATCATTTTTTTCGAACTTCGCAATTTTTGCAATATTTTAGACTTCACTCAAATAACTCTAGCGGGATGAAGTTCCAATTACCTCCGACTGAGTGTGCTAGTCTATGGCTTAGGGAAGATGCAAATGATGTCCATAGTCGAAAAAAATCCGGACATTGAAAAGCAAGCTGCGATTTTTCTCGACACCAACTCTACACCAATCTCTCTCTCTCTCGCACGAAGCATTACAGTTCCACCTTCCTTGTCCGTACCGCTAGGGAGTGAGCACTTACTAGGTAAGCGTCGTCCACCTTCGGCCACATCAAGTGAGATCGCGGCCAAGCGCTACCTTTATTCAATTAAAAAAAAAAAAAATACACCTGACGAGATAGCAGCAGCAGAAGAGCGAGTCATAATTTCTGTATACGGAGGCAACCCCAACACCGGTAACCTTGACGAGCTGCGGTACCAACTATTCGGCAGGGCTGCGACGAAAACCACCTTCAATCTAGCCAGGTTACCTCCTACACGAGACTGCTCGATTTCACTCCTTGCGGACATACCATCAGGTAAAAATTCGTCCCTGCATCAGTTACATATCATTCATCATTTTCTGTTCTCATGTACAATTTTCTTACAGGTACAGGCGTGGTTGGGAGTCACACTGAACCCTCTCTCCTGGGGGTGGATATCCACGCTACAAGGCCTCAACCCCAAAATGATGACCAGAGATGCAGCCCCACAACACTTCTTACGGATGATTTCTTGCGGCTGCACGAAGGGTTGTGGAAACGCGTGCAGCTGCATGAAGGCAGGATTAAAATGCTCATCAGTCTGCAGGCACTGCAGCGGGGCCTCTTGTGACAATATACCTGATGTTGCAGTAGTAAATATCCCAGAAGATCTGTCCGATGTCGAAATGGGAGTTCCCTCCGTATAGAGCAATTATGACTCGCTCTTCTGGTCATCATTTTGGGGTTGAGGTCTTGTGGCGTGGATAGCCGCCCCCAGGAGAGAGGGTTCAGTGTGACTCCCAACCACGCCTGTACCTCTAAGAAGATTGTTGATGATGAATGATATGTAACTGATGCAAGGATGAAGTTTCTGAATTCTTCTGTTTTAGACCGTAACGTACTTAACCTATAAAAAATTTCAATACTAGTGTATTTAATTTTTTTAAATATCATGTTTATAAAAAAATTTATGTTTGTAAAGTTTATTTTATGTTTATATTCTTTTTCTATACTGTTATTTACTGCGTCTATGACGTCTGTCTTTTATATATAAAGTGTTTTTTATTATATATTTTTTTTTTGTAAAATGTTATGGAACCTTTTTTGTTTATTCTTTCAAGACAAATCTGAGATATTTATGTTCTTGATCCTTTAAACCAAGAAAATGTTTAATTTTGTTTAATTCGAATTGATTTGAAACTTAAAAAATTTATAAAGGGTTTTGTTAATAAAAAAATAATGGTTTAAAAAATAAGCTATAATTCATGTGTGGCGCGTTCCAATACCAAAATAAACAATGAACACTATTGCTTATATGCAAACATATAGAAATAATATTTTGTATCCCTGATGAATGTTATTTCGTAAGTACGCTACGGTGTAATAGAGGGCCGTTGGTTATCGGAGGATCGAGCGCGCGGGGTGGCCGCACGTCGGCCGATCTCTCGCCGCGATTACACACGAGACTCGCGCGATATTTCGCGAAATGACACGAGAATGTCGCTCCATCGTTCGTGGGCAGTTTGTAGCGTGGACGGCCTCTTATATTTCTATTGTAGTCTTTTTGTCTTTTCGTCTTGGATATACTCCCATTCTAGACATGTTACGGCCATTTTGTGTTTCATGTTTTTGGTCTCTTTAATTATCAACTATTATTTGTAATATTAGTAAGAATTTGTAACTATAACAAAATAGTTTGTCTAAAAGTTAATTCTGTCTGTTTATTCCAACTAATCTCCAAAATTTTTTTATGGTCTGGCGTCAGGCTGCCCAGCCCATAGTTAATATCTGCTAAATAACTAAACATTTAAAATACTACTAATTGAGTGTTACCGATCACTGAATACTTAAGTAGACTAATTTTGAATAGACGAGTAGACCCATAATGCATTTTTTTTGCAATTTATAAACACAAACATTCCTCGTTTACTGCTCTTTCAATTGGTGAAAACCGCATCATAATTCGTTGAATGAATCAAAAAACGGATGAAACTTGTAACATTAGGTAAGAAGAGATCATAGATTTTACTCGGAAAATATCTTGTAATTTGATAGATATATAAGTTTGAAAGTATTAAAAAATTGAAATATTGTAATAAATACAGACTTAAATTTTAAATAATGTTCATCACGTAATGTAATTTTAATGTATTTAGGATGTATCTAAACATATACAACCTAAAACCCTAGATCTAGAATACCTAGATTAACTTATAAACCTAGAATAACCTTGCCTAATGCAGGTATATTTTAATAACGACCTATATCTAATATGTATACAACCTATTTCCTTTTAATAACAATAAAAAAGAGTATTTATTATGTTATTATTTTTATTGGTTATTTAAATAAACAATTCAAATTTAATGACGCTATATAGGTAAATTAATACACATCTTTTAACTGTAATTTCATTAAAAATATTGTCACTCTTCAAACTGTGTCGCAAAACATTAACAATAATTCTCACAAGTACTAAATAATGGCAGCCAAAGATGTCGATCTTAATTGCCATTGTTCGCCGAATCTCATTACATTAAAAAATTACTGAGGAAAAGCAAAAAGCCACAGCGAAAAATCCAACTTTCATTTCAGCACTAACAAAACTTAGTAGATAGTGTATACAAAAAGACAATATGTGGGGGCGCGATAGACCACGCTCGCTTATAAAACGTTGGGCGGCTTGATAAGAACGGCTGCCGCGCGTTGATAACGTACCGCCGCCCGCCCGCCCTCTGACACCGTAAAGGCATATTGCAGTTAACTAACTTAGTACAAACAATAATCGTCATAATACAGCAGTCTACGCGTGTTTACAGGCCACGCACACAAGCAAACGTCGCATGAATAGTCGCATGAACGTCGCATGAATCTACATCAATATTGTCAAGATAGAGACTTGATTTTGTATAATCTCCGGAACGAACTGGACATATTTGAAAAAATTATTTGAGTATTTGATAATGCTTCATTTCAGATGGGCATAGACTATTTATTATGTATACTAACTTCCAATGATTAAGTGAATTCGGCGTGTGTCGTTCTTCTATATTAATACCGATTATAAAGGGAGATAGCGGATTTTGTAAATTTGTTTATATGTGTAGGGCTTGTGGAAGGGGATTTCTTGAATCAGTGAAGCTATTTTAAAAATTCTTCAACTATTTGAAAATTTACATTGTTTCTGTGAAATTATTTTAATAATTTCACGAATATTAAATAGTCGTAGGAAAAGAACTACAGAACTTATATTGTCACGAAACCATAATTGATGACTCAATTAATAAGATTCGAATTCCTTTTCATTGAGACCCTGCATAGGGGACCAAAGCTTTATATTATATAATATGTAATATAAATATATGTATTTAACTTAGAAATAAATGAAACTTTATATGGTAATAAAGATCACATATCTCAGTAATCACATTTTAACTAATTTAAAAGACACCGGATTAGTTTATTTACTGTTATAGATCGATACTGTGGTGTGCAACGCCGCTTGCAGCTCTATGATTCACTGTGATAAAATGTATGTCGTAAAATGGAATCGGGCGCTCTGAAGGAAATTGATATGAAATATATTGTGTTATTGTGCTTTGCGTATTCTCACGTTGTTAAACTTTGTTGAAGGATTTATTTGCAATCAATAAATTAAACTTTTAACAGTTAAGCTCAAAAAAGTAGAAAGAGAATAGGTAAAGTATATTCCCATTATTCCATTATTTTAAATTCCCAGACAGTCGTTTTTAAAATCTAATTTTAATTTTTCTAACTCACACAAAGTAATCATAATGTTTAATTTATCTTATCTACATTTTAATGTAATATTTACGAAAGATTGCCTTTTTTTAAAATGAATAATTAATTTGATCAAGTTTATTTTTGTTGTACCTATTGAAGTTGAGTTTATTTTCATTTTAATACCATATAGCAATTTTATTATGTAAATGTCGACAAGCAAGCTAATGTGCTGGCATTGTACTTGGTACTGTAGCTGTACCTTACTGGCATTGTACTGTACTGTATTATACTGTACTGTACTAGTAGCTACAGTCGCATGTTAACACAAGCGATGCCATAGTTTATTAGTATAATTAAGGATAAGGAATTAGGAGAGGATTTGAAAATGGATTCTGGCATCCTTTATGAAAATTTATTTAATATTTTACACAAAGTTATTTAGTACATAAGAATTAAGAAATTATTCAAAAAATTATAAATATAAAGACGACAAAAATAATTTTACAAAATTTATTTGTTTTATTTATAAATTTATATACAACTGGCATCCTTTACTCACCTAACGAAACATAATATTCTGTATAAGGGGGTAATTACTGCCGCCAGTTTCGCTGCCAAATTTATCACACACAACTTGAAAAATTTCAAGTTAAATTCTAAAATTATAAGTTGAAATTATTTTTCAGTCAAATAATAAAATAAACATATTGTCTCATTAATGTGGTAAATTATATTTATAATGGCTGAACAAGCTAAGTTTAGGTGTCAGATCTTCTATCGCAAGTAACACGAAACCCAAGAGATACAAATATTGGTGAGCGGTGCGATAGGACGGGTGTCTGGTTGCGATAAGGGGGTCCCGCTGCGCACCAGATGCACTGTCTTGGGCGGGCGGGCGTTATCACTGCCGCCCAGGCTCTATCACGCGTTTATCACCTCGCCCCAGGCGCCGTTTTAAGTTTTATAAGCCGATGTGTGTGTGCTTTTATGTTTATTTCGTTAAAAAAAAAAAACAAATTAACGTAACTATATTTTTCATTGTGTTTTAAAGATATCCATAAGTAACATAAGTATTAATGATTTATAAGTACTTACAGCACTTAAAAAGGAGGCTCTATTTATAAGGGCCTACTCACTCACTCCTTATTAAGTGTAGTATAAATATTTTTATAGTTATCAGGTGTTAAAAATAATCTTTTTGACCACAAAAAATCAAAGACATCAGGTCTTTGATTAGATATTGTAAAAAATTGACATTGGTCTTTGATTAGATATTGTAAAAAATTGACATTGTAAAAT
The DNA here is from genome assembly GCA_944738685.1 of Synanthedon myopaeformis. Lineage (NCBI taxonomy): Eukaryota > Metazoa > Arthropoda > Insecta > Lepidoptera > Sesiidae > Synanthedon > Synanthedon myopaeformis. The sequence goes on from OX122915.1 coordinate 11,839,693, forward strand.
TAACGTTTAATGTTAAGCTACTAAATAAATTAATTGTGGCTCCAGGAAGGTGGTTGAACATTTTGAAGTTCCAAATTCAAATCCAAAACAGCATAACTATCTCAAATACTTTTAAAAAATTAAAGTATATATTCTTTAAATAATTCATGTACTACCTACTTTACATCTTATTAATTTCGTCCCGAAAAGAATGTCATCGGTGGAACACAAAACAACACAACCTCAAATACACGATCGGCGATCGAACGAAGTCGTGAAATGCTTATTATAACAACACCAAGAATCTCAACTTACATCTCAATTGTAAAACAATGTTATCTATTGCAATGAAACTTATATTTATTAAATTACACGCAAAAAACAACCCTCCGTCACTGCATTAAATGTTTATTTCCTTCGCTACATCTAAACGTTGGGTCTTCAAACATCAGCTTGAAAATGAAGTAATACAATTTGTAGTATATTAGAAAATGGATTTTAATACAAATGTTTTAGGACTATGTTTAAGTGTGCTCGTCCTGTTGAAGGTTATTTATTGGGTAAAAGGGTATAAGACCGCCTCCACAATGCTGGCTAAAGTCTTGAATGCAATGTAGTGATAATATCGATGTTCAACTAAATACGTGTAAGTCTCGGCTACAGACGACCTACAGGTGGAGGAAATTATTTCTTTCCTCCACTCATACTCGTATTGTTTCTCTGTGAAATATATTTTCAAATTTTTGGCGACACCTTTCTGAATTTAGGTATGTATATTTCATTATTTATTAATTATTATTATTTTATTATCTTCAAACATTCCACACAGCACCATCTAGTTCCACAGTAAGCAACTAATGCTTGTATTATGAATACGAGACAGTTGATATAATACATAGATTACTTTTTTTTTTGTAAATACATACATATTATAAATAGAAAACATCCATGACTCAGGTACAAAGGTAAAATGAACACATAAACATTTGCCCCTAGCGGGATTCGAACCCGCGACCGTTTGGTTAACAGCTAGGGTTACTAGCCACTAGACCAAACTTGTCGTCAAAGTAAGTACATTTAAAAAGTAAGTTACATTTTAACTTTAATTTGCGATTTAGTATGGATTGTCAGTATTGTTTTGTATTGTTGTGGAGTTTGTAAAATAAAACAAAATAATATAATCTCGGGACGAACGAGGCATATATCATAATATAAGAGGTTTTGGTTTTATCATGTACCTAAAAATACTAGAATCATAATTTATTTATCAAATTTTATTATTTATTTTTAACTAGTTATGTCCCCCGGTTTCACTTGGCTTGTCTTCTAAGGATTATCATGATAAGAATTGGGCGATCAAATGCAACAAGAATTTTCTAAAATCCAGAGTTTAACGCGTTCAACCAACTAAACGACAAACAGTTTTATTAAAGCTTTACTGCATAGATAGATGAAAATTAATCTTCTCTTAAAAACTGTAATAAACATACACATTTATACTAAAAAATTACAATATTTGAAAGAATAAAAATGTTTTAAACCAATAACTTTACAATGACTATATTATATCATTAAATGTTTATAAACATGTATGGCTCTCAAAGATACGAGAGAATTTCTTCCTCAAATATAAACAACAGTAACTAAAACAATATGTATCGGTTTAACTGTTTGGGAAATTGTGGTACAATCCGAAAAACACTAATAATTCTGAGCGTTAGTTTGTTTGTGCGGACGGAATGGTTTTGGGCGGGTTACAAATCTAAAGTGGTACTGGAAGAGACTCGACTGGAAGCTCTTGATAAATTTTCATCGCATTGAACTTATGACAATAAACAAAACTCAGTATGAAAAAGACGTTTTTAGCAATTTATTTTTATTTTTGGGAAAATATTTTGTTTATGTCAATGCGTGTCTGTTATGTAGAATGTGTATGTAGGTGTCGTTGTCATTGTTTTAATAATTTTACTCTTAGTTCATACAAATAACAATGATTTTTTTGTCCCTTGAAAATTTTTGAATTACAATAAAAATAAATTCCACACACTATGTATCCTCCATTCAATTTTTTTTTCAACTTTTATTATAGATATATATTATATACATTTTCTAGGGAGATGTAGCTTTCTTTTAAAGCGTTATATTATTAATGTTTTATGCAGAATTGGTATTCCATAAGTCTGGGCAAGTACGCCCTAATACCGCTTCTAGCGCATTTAGATCCGCGTTAGTACGTGCCGTATCTGGAGCGTTGCTCACGCGGCGCTAACGATTTATTTAGTAACGGCGTAACGACGTTTGAACAGCGAACACCACACGTCACCGTAGCTAGTTGCCCGTTTTTATCACTGCGATAACGAACCGCTCCGTTCTGCATTGCACTGTTTACAACCCACTGCCTGCCTACTTAAGATGGGAGTTACTTAAGGTAACACATACGGTATACAAATATATTACAAATGCACCTTCCTATTAAAGTATCTATGAAAGAATATATACTTGAGAAGATTACAAATAATTTAAAAAGAATAATAAAAATATTATACTTAATAGGAAGCCCCACGAACAAAAGTCTTTAAATTAATATTAAGAATTAAATATTTTCATTTTCCTTAATTTGCCAGTAATAATACTATTTCCATTACTTAAAATTACTTTTAATACTTAAAATATATTTAAACAAACCATCAAATATTTATGGTAAATTTAGGGCACAATAAATATTTAATTCTACAAAAAATTAAATTAAATTAAATTAAATGTTAGGTAGATATTTAAAGATAACTAATGATTTTTTAATACTTTAATATTATTTCTATAATTTTTAAATATATTTATAAGTTCAAAATTACTATACAGTCCATAATTATTTGTATATATAGATATCATATTTTACTACATTTACATTGACTTTAAAAATTCACTTGCATAAAGTAAATTATCTACACGATGCTTCATTTACTCTATAAATAAAGGGTCTATAAATTACTCTATAAATTCACTATTTTTCTATGAAATAGTTAAGTTAATAAAAAGTACACCAAATATTATACTGACAATTTTTTAATTGTATTAGTATTTATAATTGTATTATACTTCTTTTGAATTCTAACTTTAATGGAAAAAAGTAGGTGTGGTGTACCTATTCATTCTTTTAATAATTTTAATTATCCATAACGAATATAGTAATTTAATGAAATGCATTTAGGTCGTTCGTTGTTAAAATCCCATCATTTATTAAGTGAAAATATAAACACAAAAAAGTTGTTCGCTTCAAGTGTGCTGCTGCCTTAACTGTCGTCGTCAGAGTATCGCAAAGTGAAGATTCCATTTAATGACATAATAACGAAACGCGGTAAACCAATTACCTACCTGGATTTAGGTATAAAAATTACCATTTTCCCTCCACTGTCAAACAATGTTCAATTTATGTTAATGTACTTTTAAAAAGTTTACTAACAATACTGATGGTCCTAAATTTTAATGTCTAAGTAGATATTTCTCTTTTCGTTATCCATATTGAATCCATTGCTGTTTTCCTATTAAGATTGACAGCATACTTGCAGCATCTACCTACCTACCTGTGACTACCTTTTATTAATAGGCAAATCAAAGAGCTTTGAAGAGGGTTATACTTTGAGGGATCGAAACAGGAAGATAGTAGACAAGCGAATCACCAACATAATGATTAGGAACTAGAAGTCGCATTGAACGAGGCACATAGTATCTAGAGCCGACGTCCGCAATGGCAGGAAGGTTATTTATAAGGAGACCGACAAATGCTGCGTAGGACGTCCACCCTCAAGGTGGCTGCTTCTGACCAGTCCTATGCTAGGCCTATGTCAACAGCAGTGTATACGGCCTGTCATACGGCCAATGATGATAGTGATGGTGATATATGATAACGATGAAAATGGCGATTAAAATTTTCAGAATCTTATAAATTGAACAAAATTAGGTGTAATACTGCATTTTTTTTTTTATAAAAGATGGGTTTGCTCTTGACCAACAACCAACTGTGTAGCAAGGATGAGGCCTAAGATGGAGCGAGCTCACCCAGAAGATGCCTATTCACTCGAACTTTGAAAATATTTGGGTTATATGAGCTTGGAAACACAGACACAGGGAGGGAGTTCCAAACCTTGGCAGTGCGCATTATAAAAGATGTTTTAAAGCGCTTGGTCCTAAATAGAGGGATATCGACAAGATACAGATACAGATGATTTCTGTTTATAGCATGATACGTCATAGTGGAACTGTAAGTAAGGCAGAAAGTTTATTATCATATGTATGAGACAAAGATACCGTTTGAACTAACTAGTTGTGGGCGGGGGGCACCTGTAGCCGATATATTCAATTAGAGTGGAGGGTGGGAGAGTGTAATGGGGTGTGCGGGGAGGAGGGAATGATAGATATTATCAGTGGGGCGGTTTAGTTGTGCAACGTGCTAACAGCCTAGAGAAAATTGTACTTCTTAATGGACCTTTATGTGTAGTCTTTCAATTTCGGCTTTACCAAAGATCGGAGTACAATTTTTACCCACCTTATTATGTTTCCTATCAATGTTTTATAGAAGCTTAAATAATGTTTTTGATATAAATAAAAATGCTAAAATAATTACATAATGTTTTTGATATAGAACCGCTAATTGTATTGCTATGTGAAAAACTCTAAAAGGTTGGAAAAAATTTACTCATTTTCTTGAGGTAGGTTCTTGTGAAGTGAAGAATTGGAAAAATTGCCTGGAAAAACGTAAAAATCCATTTTTTTTATGATTTTCATCCAAAGTCACGACTCCAATAACTTTTGACAGAACTACGTCTATCCGGTCAGCTAGTTTAAAACACAATACTTGACATACATGACTTAATCTTTTATAACATAAATAAATAATGTAACAAGTAATATTACTAATAAAGTACACGTATTGACGTAAAACACACGCCTTTTTTTTTTTTTCATTTGTTACCGATTCGATTGGAATTGTAAATAATTTTTTCCACCTTCATATAGTGTTTATATTTATTTATTTTATTAAAGGAACAAACACAGTGTAGACTAGGAGTAATCTTAGCGCTAAACTAACCAATAAAACAAGTTGCCAGTGTAAAATTTACTTAAAGCAATTAAAAAGAGTGCATATTACAAATTGAGATCTCGCCCGTACACGGATGGGCAGCCATCAACACTTTGTTCGGGTTCATGCATATTCAAACGCAAGCCTCTTACGTGTGCGATAATGGCGGACACTAAAAGATACACAATCTCTTTTTATTTAACAAAACTTGATGGAATTTCCGTTTGTATATTGCGTGTACGCATTTAGCGCGTTCACGCAATATTTTTTTATTTATTTCTTATTGGCTTTTGCATGCGACTTCGTCCGCGCCCCTTTTTCTTTGTTTCAGTTAAAGTTACAATTCTTATAAAAGATTAACTTATTACCACTTTTTCTTGGGAAATGTTGTAACCACTTGGACACTGTTTGATTTGAAATTAAGGGAAATTGTAAATATAGGAACTCTTTTCTTGGAAGAGGACTCAGGATATATCACTTTTAAAACATCTGCTTAAAGTTAAGGACTGATTAGAATCAACTATGAATAAAAATGTTTATAAGTAAAGAGTGATCTCCAAAACTGTAGTACATTCAGTTTTGAAGTTCGTCATTCAGATAGATTATATATTATAGAAAGAAAGAAAGAGTTTAATTTCGTACACACACACACACACACACACTAAATATAACAATATGTATACCATTCGGTCTAGTTTTATAAACTATAGTCTAGTAAACTAGCTGTGCTCGTGATTTAGTACGCGTGGTATTACAATTGGAATGAAACAAACACTAAATGTTACAGGAAGCTTGCTTCAATACATCAGTGAAAATTGCATTCAAATCGATTAAGCCGTTTCTGAGATTAGCGTGCACAAACGCACAGACAAACAACTATTTATATGATTTGATTTAAAAAAAAAATCAAATTCTTTTCAGTGTCTTAAATTGTTTTATGTCGAAGACTGATAGTGTATTTTTAATCGCAAATATAGATATATTTTTAAAGTTCAATAGAGCGACGATAGCTTCCAAAAATTCACTACAATCTCATTGTGGAAAGTTGCGGCCATCCGTATCGGCCAGCCGACAGCGACGGCACAAAGGCGGAGGAAGCGTCCGCCTCTAACGGCGTCGTTACGGCCGCTAACGGGCGTTAACTGCCGTTAGCGTACGTTATCAGCGATACAGGGCGGCCGGAAGACCACCTGCGGCGAGCGCCCCGCCCGCCTTAATGCATCCGCACTTATTTATTCTCCAGTTGTGCCACGTAACGCTCTCCCGATATGTTTCCTGTGATCCTTATCGCAACAACACTGAAGGGTCAACCGTGTAAATGCTTTTTCAAGAGCTTTTAAAGCCATTTTACGGCTTTGACAGCCGCTCGTGTCCGGTGTTTTGTTTTTATATATTTTTTTAATTACACTTGATCTAATTTCAGTTGGTAACACTCCAAATATTCAATCATCATCGTCGTCGTCGTTTCAGCCGTATGAGGTCCAGTCCTCTTTTGGGCATAGGCCTAATCTATAAGTTGCCAGTAGGACCGCGTCATAAGCAGCCCAGATCCAGCGCTGACACCACGGCCCTTTGCTATTTTCATCAAACTATTTTGTGAGTAGATGTCCTACACTGACCTATAATAGTTATCTACACATAATAGCCTAATACCTTTTTGTGGCTGATGATGAACATTATACTATAGGCAATTCTTTGATACCTGGAGTATAATACTAAATTTACGATAATTATTGTAATAATTATTGTAATAATACTGTAATAATTGTAATAAATAAAATAATAAGTAAATATTATTATTTTTAAAATAAAATACAGCCCTTGTTACTCGCTGATAATGTATCTTTCTATAAGCGAAATAACTTTTAAAAACATGTACATTTTAAACATGTAAAAAACTAATCTTTTCTCTTTATAATATTAGTGTTGATATTCTTTTTCACTTTAATTATTCACTGGACATCCCTTTACATTCAAGTAATGGGATTGAGTGTTCAAGTAAGACTGAGTACATACAAATAGTGATCGGTTTGTATTAGATAAAACACACAGCAGTCGGATCTGGTGCCGAAACTTACGAACTGTGCTATCTCGTCGGAATATATCAAAGCGCCATATCTTCTAGGAAACGTGCACAAAGTAAAAGTTTTCTACTTCTAGTGCATTACGATACGGGCACAACAACTTCGCTAAACAGTGTGCACACTCACAGAGAACTCTTTTAAAAATCCGTTCAAATGCTCAACTACTTACTGGACTAATACGCTCCCAATATTTCAAGAGAGACGAGTACGTCGTGACCTACTAAAAAACCTTAAAACATTACTATCATATGCTGGGTGATATTTCAAAAGTTGACAAATAGGAATCTTGAATCACCTAGACATGGCAGGTCTTGAGAGCCTACCGCCGCAAGGTGTATGCGCGACCTAGTAAAAAAAAGTCGGACTGTATCTAACGCCATTTGCTGGTCTGCTTTGTTGTTTTCTTGCTGTATCGCTTAGCTTTGCTTTGCTTGGCTTTTTTTTTTTGGTTTCTGATTCAACAGACTTCAAGTAACTGACTCCTTACCCTGGTCGTTTGACCGCAAGGGGCTGAGAAAATAATTTTGGTCTTTTGGCTTTACGATCTATAACGATAACATGTTTCTCCAAAGAATTGCTTCATAATATAGATTTCATGTTTTCTTAACATGAGCTTTTTTATTATTATTATTATTATTATTTGTTTTTTTTTTTAAGTTTGTAAATCTTGCACAGTAATGTGAATTTTTATCTTTTTTTATTACACGACTTGTAATTAATCACTGTTCTGTATCCGATACTGTGGCACTGTCTGTATGCGTTCCTGTATTTTAAACTTAAAACAACTCTAACCGGACGAACATTTTTCATCCGCAACCGCCGAAGATTCGCGATAAAACCCGTCTAACGGCTTTCAGATAACGCCACATGCGACTGAATAAAATATATTCTAATAGAGAAGTATCCTTACACAACCACTAACAGGAAATGTTCAAAGCTTGGAATTTATAATATCCAACATCAATATTATTTAAAAAAAAAGTCATGCACTATATAATTAATTATAAGTTCTTAAACTAATATGTACTCACTAATCGTAAAGCGCATTACGCTTTACGTAATTAATTAATTTGCTTGTTTGGCGCCGACTCAAAATTACTTGGGTATACTTACATTAGTTTAAGAACTTAGTTATTAAGGTTAAATAAAATTATTTTTTGCTTTTCAGTTTTTTCGGCGGTTTAATTTTTTTGTTAAAAGGTTTTTATTTTATAATTTTTTAAGGCTATAATCTACTAATTACTACATGCTTAATTTTTGATTACTTTTTTAAATTGTAATACACAACATTAAAATCTGTAAATGAACAATAAGTCATCCCTATTTTCCCCACCCTTAGGGTAATTTTTTTTCCAAATTTATATGGGACCGACTTCTAGGTATGCCCTATCCAATAAAAAAAGAATTATGATTATGCGTGATCATACATTACAATCAGTGAGTAAACAATCAATCATCCCCTGTTTTCCTACCCTTAGGCTTGGATTTTTTTTCTAGTTTATATGGGACCAACTACGGGGTATATATACCCTTTCCAATTAAAAAAGAATTATCAAAATGGGACTACTCTGTAGAAAGTTATGCATGATCATACATATACATATATACACACGTCGACTTGAAAACCTCTAACGAACTGGAGGATAAACAGCACATATTCTGTTATCTTATAATTGTATTCTTTAAAAGAATGAAGCTGAATTTAATAAATTAAGACGGACTTATTATAACAATACTCAGTAGCTCAAAATCTGTTTTATCAGAATACGAATGTTAAATTAATAATTTTTCTATCTACAAAATAAATCAAAGTTATTTCGACATTGTTGTAGTAAAGGTTAGTACATTTTGTCCGTAACAACGCCCACAGACATTGGCTATGATACGTTCAGAGATAGCGACAACTTCGCAAGATCCAATACAAGCAACCACCAAAAGTTCCAAAGAGCGTTTGGTACAAGTAACAAAAGATTACGTAATACTGTTACTAAAGATTAGGTATTATTTATTTATTTACTTACTCATTGAAGATTACAGATATAATTATTCGTTGGCATTTGCCAACGAACAAACTTTTGACAAATATCGTAAAATAACAAGTCAATGTTGTCTTATATCGTGTGCATCATGAAAAAGCCATAAGGTTTTTTTTTATAAATAACCATAGTTTTATTATAACCTGTCATTATAGTCATTTTATCGCATTATCATTTGATGCTTCTACATTGAAAGTTCTACATTTAAACTTTCATAGTGTTATTTTTGGGATAATTTGCTCTAGTCTACGTGTTTAGGTTCTAGGAGTTAACAATAGCAATCGTTTATTATAAGTATTTCTTAATATTTATTAAAAACTTTTTAAGTAACATAAACATTACGAAATGTTGAATTAATTGTATGATTTCCCTGGTGTGCAGTATTCATAGAATGTGTCTTACTCCGTCGCCGGTAAAAACGCTTCCGCTCATAACTGGCGCCAATGGCAAGTCGCACCGCCCGCTGCAACTAATACGCTTTAGATGCACTACTAATTAAACTGTTATGTTAGTTTGCGTCTCTAATGTCGCGAGAATGTCTCGAAAACGTTCACAAATGTTCGCTACGTGAGATAAGATTGTAAGGAGTTTCACACTAGCTTTATTGGTGTTCGTGTTTTGTGTCTTGTTGCTTCTGGGTGCATGTATTGTTAAATGCATTGCGAAAGATTTGAATTTGGAAATAAGTTTGTTTCGTTGTCATATAGAATAATTTAAAAATCGAATAAAGCGTTCGATTTTTAAATTATTCTATATGAATTTTTAACACTGACTGGAAATTAATGAACATTGGTCAACGTTTCGTAAAACGAACATAATTTATGATATTTTGTATTTATTAAAACACAGATTTTATTGCATTTTTTTTTATTTTATGGAAGTGAAAACTTTTTATTGTTTTAAATGTTCTTACAGCAGTTTTCACAAAATACATCTTGATTTTAAACTTGATTGTCAAAATTGATACCAACGTAAATACAACGGATATAGCGAATTATAGGTACTCACCTATTACATTTGGCTTAGAATAAATAAAGGAATAAATTATAAAATAAAATTTATTTTATTTATTTCAGGCATCTAAAAATGGCCCAGATTAAATTTATTAAATTACTCACATTGTTCAATTATATTATATTACACTAAATTAATGAATACAAAATTTTTAAATAATATACCTTTGAGATGTACCAAAAATATTTTCAAGTACGTGCTGAAGCTGAATTAATAAAATAAAAGTTATTTACAATGGCTCATAGTTTACATGGGTTATACCGTGTCCTAAGTAATCCTTTTATTAATATGACATAATAAAAAAATTAGTTAATACTCGTAGGACAGTTTCTAATATTTTTTAAATGATGCCCACTTTAGGCTTACATTAGGCATGGCCCGTATCGTGGGACCATAATCTAAATGAAATATAATAATATAAAGCGCTATAAAGGTTACTAAAAGCAAAAAAAATCAAACAATGCAAGATTTTAATCTGTATTTGTGAGCAATTTACTCGGATTTGGCCTACAACAACCCAGTAGCAATTCATAACGCGTCCAAAATGGGCGGTCCGCTTCCGTGTCCCTAAAAAGGTAACTTGTCTGGTCACCCTACATGTAAAAGCCTGTGTTAATTATACGCGGACAACATACCAACATAACACCAATAAATTTTATCTATTTCGATAGTTGGTAACAGCACAACATTAATTTCATGCCCCCAACCGCTCACTATCTCGAGGATAAGCTTAAAACATTCGGATAGCTGTGAGACAAATGAATCACGTTTGTGTTTATGAGTTAAGGTGTGTACACACGGGGTGAAATCTTCATTTGCACCTCTCATTCCTATTCCTAATTTCACCCTTATGGTAGTTCTTCTAGTATTATACCTACCTAGCATTCTTCTAACAAAAATAGTACCTAATACCTAATAGTCGTCGCCATGTGGTTACCTCAACTTGTATTATGTGTGTTAATTCAGTGCGATTCCAGTCATTCAGTTTCCAAATAATACGAAAATTCAAGCCATATCCTTACTAGTCCATATTATAAATGTAAAATTAGCTCTGTCTGTCTGTTACCTTTCCACACCTGATCTACTCAACCGATCTTCGTGAAATTTTTAAACGTTGTCCGGGATACGAGAAAGGACATTAAAAAAGTCACCTTTCATACAGAAAATAGTACTGTTCCCGAGGATCATCTAAAATAAAATAAAAAACTAACGCCTGGTGAAAGTGTTATAGCAACAAAAGGTATAGGTATATTGCTTATATATTTTTTTATTTTTTAGCGTCCCCACTGCGTTTGTTATGATAGTCTTACGTCCTCTTCGTAGAATATTGTAATAGTGTATTAATTAGTTGAAATTTCGAAATTCTAGCAGACTGTATGCGCGACAGGTGAAGTTACATCGTGCTGTGTATAAATTCAATGTAATTTGCAATTTACTTACTTAGACCTACAGTTGTCAGCGCCTTAGCGCCGCCAAATCTGTGTTTATCGGAGGGTGTTTATCGGGGTTAAGGAATTTCATCAAATTTTTTTAGTCTCCTTTAAAATACCTTATGTACAGTTGATATATGGTGTGTAAATACGCCTTAACACAGCAAAGGTACATATGTGAGATTGTGTCTGAGCAGATAACGGGAAGTGCTTTCAGAGATAAAGAGCGGTGCGCCCGCGTGGGCGAACCAAAAACGTTATATGATTTAAACTGCGATCTTGACACTCGTGTTCGAAATTTTTTACACTTTGTACATATCTATTTATTTAATATAAATAATCACGGGTAGATGGGAAATTCTAGATCTATCGATATCCTTATCTATGCAATACTTCGTATTTGGAAAATAATATGGAACTTGAGTGAAAAGTTCATGGATAAAAATCATCTCAATTGACTTCAACACACTAGGTCTAGAGCGTTTCTCCAACATCAGTATTCGTTCACGGAAGTGAGTTAAAATATTCATATAGGGCGCTATCAAATTCTTCATTGAATGCAAACCCAAATCATTAGAAAAAGGTGGAAGGCTTAGCAATTTGTATCCACCGCCAACACACCCTTTGAAACCCTTGATGAAAATCGGTCGAGACGTTCTCGAGTTATAAATGGTGTAACTAACACGACTTGTATATAGATAGATATGTACTTATGTATATAATAAATACACATAGATAACATATGTATTGTTATCTATGTGTATTTATTATATATCATTATTATGTGTAAAATTAACTTTGAAGCATGTCGATATGTTGGTAGAGTGGTCCTGCTATCGCTATCAGGATGGCCGAGCGACTCAAAGGGCGTATCTGAGGTGCCCATCACGCACGTTCGGCCGCATATTATCGTCTCTCTATATATAGCGATGCCACTGAATACTGCCAATGAACCTAACACACTTGTAACTAACTATATATATGCCACCGTTATTAATACGGTGAATGAAGCAAATTATCGTCAGTCTGTCCGTCATACAGTTAACTTAAAAATAGAAGTACCCTATACTTTCAGGAGTCAGATATAGATGTATAAATTATTGACTTAAATTTTCGAAAAACAATATATATTTACTACGAACCTATACTTTAGTCAATATTCCCGAATAAATTGATCCTAAAGTTTATTATGAAAAATACTTAGTTTGATTTTTTATAAAATAACACTTAATAAAAAATATTATACAATTACATCACACTGTGATTCAATCTTGCAACATTATAGCATGTTCATAAATTAAGCCAAAACGCTTAAAGTCAAGCCATTAAAATATCTGAAAAATAAGTAAATACTAATAAGTTATAACATACTAATAAGTTACTTTATAAATTATAGCATAATTATGTTCGTTAGTTGCATTAAAGCGTAAAAAACATCCATAGGTAAGTACATCCTCACAGACTTTTTTCACTATCACTAATGTGTCAACATCATGGACACAGAGCACTGCAATTTTGATTGAACATTCGTCCGTTACTTTTTACTCTGTGGCTCCGCCAAATTTACTGCTGACCTTGGCACTAAGACATAGGAAAACTTAATCGGAGCTTAAGTTGCGTTTGTTTAGCGCGTGATATGAACTGGTGTTTACCTTTTAACCGCGTGTTTAAGTCAAAAGGCGGTTATCTCGTCGCTGCATCCATCACGTACTGGGCGTGCGGGGGGTGGACGGTGGATGGAGGAGAGAGGCGGGGGGGTGCAGGGCGGGCGGTACGTTATCACTATACCGCACGCCGCCCGCCCGTGTTTGTCGCATTTTATTTCAACACAGCCTATTTAAACTCGCTTTTAAAGGAATGCTCTCGAATAAACATAAGTTTGTTTAATATAGATCAAGGTTATAACGTTTAGAAATGCATTTTTTATGTTAACAATTTTTGTGTTTTATGCAAAACATTTTTGAAAACAAATATCTCTCTTTTTATATGTTAAGGTCGTCAGACAGGCTGACGGACAACTTAATGGTTGGTGGCTTCTCTCGCCTATAACACAAGCAATGCCACAGGTGCTACAGACTTAGGATTAAGTATAAGAGATTAGAAAGGGGGATATGGAAAGGGGCTCTGATATCTTTTACTCATTTACTGCAAAACAAAAGCCCACATGCTGTTATTTTATGGTGTTTTTTTTTATTGATTCCATTTTTTTTATACAGCAACGAAGAAATTCGGATTCACAAACAAAAGAGAGAAAAAAGGTACCAATTTCTATTTAAATTTCTATTTACATAACGTAAGTATTCATGTTAAAAAATGTTATAGATACTTATAGATTTTTCAGTTGCACAAACATTTCCAGACACATTAGCACACCTGGTCTTTAGAAATGGTGACTGAGAAATGAAAGGTATACCAATAAGTACGACGATGGTGTGCGGAAGGGGATGGGGAGGAAGGGGGGGAGGGGGCGGCAGGTCGTTATCACTTGCACACAGATCGCCGCCCGGCCAAGCACTAATAACTTGTGATATTGCACTTACACTACACTTTGACATTCAACGGCACCGCACCGGTGACTCTGTCTGCGAAACCATTCGCAACTTCGTTTTCGAAATTTAAAAATGAACTTGTTATAAGTACACTATACATACATATTATCAAATAAAAACGCTGACCGCTACTGTCTGTTTCATTGCAAACTTCTCTTAATTGGGTGCAATGCACACTGCGTTTCTCAGTCATTTGGGAAGCCCTTCTGACGGCCGTAACCATACCCTTTACAGAAGACCACCGTGGAATAACAGCATATATGTGTAGTTGTTTTGTGTTTCACTATCGAATAGGGATATCCTTTCCTAATCCCTTATTCTCAATCTTACTACGGTCTGCAGGGCACTTTCAGCACCAGTGGCGTTGCTAGTGTTATACGCGACGGTAGCCACCTACCATCAAGTGGACCGTCAGCCAGCGTGTCTGACTAATATCTTTACATAAAAAAAATCTGTTTTGCATGTCCTTATTTAAATTTTGCCATGAATTTGACAACAAAATTGACAACAAGCATCACCACAGGTTCTGCAAGTGCGTTGCCGACTACAGTACGATTAAGAGTAAGGATACTATTGGGAAGGAATAGGGTAATGGGCTCTGGCATCTCTTACTCACTTACCGTAACACAAGAGCACACATATTGTTGTTCAGGCTGTCCAAATGACTGCGAAGCCCAAATGTGATGCGACACTACATACCATGTGCTATGTGTGAATTCTACAGTCGTTTATGCTACGCTACGCTAAGAGAAAACTTTGTGATTGGTCAAAATTTCATTTTTACGTTACAACAACCAATCACCAAGCGTTCTCTCTTCGTTTTCGAAGTACGGAATGAAGCGTTTGCATCTTAGCTAAGCCCCTAGATCCAGACTAGAGCTAACTTAACTTTCACTTTAAATAAACTTTTCAAAGTTAGCTTCCGGGAACCTAAACCGGGGACCTTAGAACAGAGCGTTAAATCAAGTGCCCCAACCACAAATCCAACGGACTCGTCAAATCTTTAAAGTAATATGAATTTTTGATTAAAATGCTTTTTCTGTAATATATTACAGCAGGACTTTAAACACTTTTATATTAAGTAGAGAGAAATAAAGCTATCTGCGTGTGCAAAAAAATCCATTAATCGTTTTAAATCCATCTGCGCCACTATCGCTACCTCCCATTAGCGTCCCATATCTAAGTTTATCTCGAAGCAATAAAGGCGAACGGCCACTCGTATATAAATAATAAATCCAGAACAATAACGCTCTGTAATTAGGCAATAAATTCCTCTGGCAGATATGAAAGATATTAGTGAAAAAAGCTGATAACGTCCGAGACGGAAAGCGTGTGGTTATCCGGCTCCATTGTACCACAGTACGAGTATTGACTCTTTTTGATCCTACTAATAATATTATAAACTAGTGCCCCCCCCCCCCCCCCTCTGCTACGCATGCATGCATTTTTTTTTTTACAAAAATTATATACACAAACCTTCATTTTTTGTCGCTCATTACATTAGTGGAAGCCTTATCAAAATCCGTTGGATGGTTTAGAAGACAGCGGTAAAAATATAGAAACTGATAGCGACTATATTATTTTATATTTATGCATATAAATATAAGCAGTTGCGTAATCTTGTGAAGACGAAAGGATTGATGTTTGTTACTGTTAACTACTGAACCGATTTTGATAAAACTTTACAGTAGTATTAGTATTACTTTATACATCATAATTAATACGTGGAGGTTATAAAATCTACCATCTAGTTGATCGTCAGCTATCCCGTCATCCTTTAAAATAAATTTAAAAAGTAAAAAAAATTAAAAATGCAATTTTCATTTTCTCTACAATGGGATTCTGCCAAAAGTTTTTCTATTCCATTCTACCTATTTTATAAAGCTTCTGCTAACGATTTTGTGCGAGACCCTTCTTTTTAGGTGTTAAAATATTTATTCATTAATAAATATTTTGTCAGGCGTTGATTTTTTTGTTTTTAAATGATCCCTCGAAAAAGGAATTTTTCTGGATGATAGGTACCCTATGTCCTTTTCTGTATTCCTGACAACGTGTATGCAAAATTTCATAATGATCTGTTAATGTTCATAATGAGTTAAGTTAAGCGTAATAAACAAACAAATTCACTTTCGTATTTATAATATTAGGGATAAGCTAATTAATTAAGCTAATAATTAATAATTAAGCTAATAATCAAGCTAATTTAGGATAAACAAATTTTAAGCCAGATTGGATGAATAAAACAAAAAAAATGCAATTTCAAAAATTTTCCATTAGTTATTTGAGTAAGAGTACGTTCAGTTGACGTGGTACTGTGAGAACGGTATAAGCTAATACCCACAATAAGCCCGTGTTTTATATTTACACACGAGATAAAGAAGATGTCTGCAAATCGATTAGGCGTACAACATCACAGATATCGCATATATACTCGTATCTGCTGTCTGTGCGTTTATCTGTCGGGAGGACCGGCTCGGGTCAACAGCCTTTCAATATTATATTAACCATTATAACCAATATCAAAACCATCACTAATTATTTTATTAAGTCTTATTATTATTTATTTATAGTTTTCATTTATTTATTTGTTCGTTCATATATTTTTAAATTTTTTGGATTATTTGTTTATTTATTTATTGTTTTCGTCAGTCGTGTTTGGACTAAGTTAAAATTTTATTAATATTATTATTTTTATTGAAAAATTAGGTTTTGGACTATATAAATACCGTTATTAATGAAATTATTAATTACTATTAATATTCTTAAATAAATTGACAATATAGTATTTTTCGATTGGGGTGTTTGCTTAGTGTTTGATGTAACGTTTCTAGCTTCACTCTGGTGAGATTAGGACTTAATGTAGGCTAAGTCTGTCTGGTGTAACATACCTTTTAAATAGTGAAATAATTTTACTTAAATATGATTTATATATCAATTACATTACATACAAAATGTTCACATGACTATAATTTTGTTGATAGGCCACCCACACTTAAGAAGATGGTATATACTATACAAACAACGTATGGTCTCAGTGTACGCGGGTTTACGCTTTGTAATTTTGAAAATAATTTAAAGAACTAAAATTCATTATATAATATATTTATGTCATATTGAAATAAGTTTTAATTCAATTTATAGTTAAAACTTAAATTAACTATAAATAGTTTCATTTAATTTAAAACACAAACTAATTTGAAATGTGTGTTTAGTTATGGGTTTTATATATAATTATATATATGGTTATATGTAATTATATATAAGATCCTTACTGCTTTATAGGCGATGGCATACCATCAAGTGGATCAGCAGCCCTTCGGACGAATCTTTACTTGAAAATTATGAATAATTTTTGTACTAATATAATAAAGTTTAAGTAGTGATAAGATATATATGCTATCACCTATCATATGCTCGTTCGTAGAAATATATATCAAGCTATAATGCTTCAAATAAAAATGATGCAAGTAGATAATAAATTGTGCCATTTTGATTGACATTTTAAAGTTTTCTATTCCGCTCCCATTGAGACCGAAGTATTATCGTCGTACTTTCTCGGGTCGTGTCGGGCGTAGTCGGCACGCGTCGATTTGTCGGATATGCCCACGCGTTGCGCGAGCGCAGATTGAAGTGTGGAAATTTGTTGCATTGTCATAATATTAAAGATTTTGATATTGGATAATAGAGAGTTATAGACACAAGAGAGTGCTGAGATTGTAAACGTAAAATGAATGCATATTGATGCTTTCTTATTCCATTGTAACGATAAAGTTAATTATTCGGCTATAAAAAATAGTGCTGTTTTTTTATGTAAAGTCAATGCTAATGATCCACTTGATGGTAAGTGGCTTCCGACGCCAATAACGATAGCAATCGTTATTGGCGTCGGAATAAGTAGTAGCCTACTTGTAGTACTACTGCTAATTCTGTGCAGGTGCTGCAAGTGCCCTGCCAATTTAGTGAGTTAAAGCTTGGAGTCGTCAATGGCGTTGGCCGTCTGGACGGGGCCAGAATATAGTACTATACTATAATTTACGTGAAAAGTACACGTTTTCGTTTTGGGTTTTAGGAATATTGTGCATTAAAAAAATATTTTGATTCGTCTTATATAATAGAAAAAGGAAATATCACTTGCACAAAGTCGCTACACACGGTCAGCTGGTGCTGTAAATTAAGACGGGTGTTCGGATAGCGGTCCATAAATCTATACTATCAGCCAATAGGCGATCGACATCGCACAATCCACCCCCCATACACCCCTTCACCCCAACAAAACCCCGCGATGCAGCGCCAAAGTGTTCCGGAAATACTGCAGGTCGCTGACCTAATTGGTTGGTTTGGATTTTTCACGATATCTCTGTTAATGTTTTCCGATTTTCTTTAATTTATTCTAAAGCGAGGGTATTCAGTGAATGCAATACCTAAAGGCAATGATTTTAATGCTTATCTAGTTAACATAAGCAAGCCAAGTAAAATAGTTTTCTTAAGCATCGAGACAACAACTTAAAGTTATTTTCGGGTTGTCTCGCTTAATTACTTAAAAATTAGACTTGTATTTCCACATGTTTTCTCAGTTTATACCTGGTACTATGCCACACTTAGTTCGAGGGTAGTTCGGGTACAGTACCCTTTTCTGAATAAAATGCACCTTATGTCCTTTTCTGACATGTAAATATGCAAAATTTCTTGATGATCGGTTGAGTAGTTAGGCGTGAAATAATCTTTCAAAACCAAACCTATTTTCACATTTATATTAGTTAGGGTGTTAGATATACTTATGTTTTATGAAATCAACGTAATCGTGGCACTCTTGTTTAAAATAAAAATTAATAAGCTATTTCAAATAGTTGTCATTTCATGTTTAAGATAAAGAGATCAAACAGTTTTGTATGGAGATCAGGCCGCAGTTTATTTTCATTTTAACAGCTGAAATTTCTACAATTTGGTAAGAAGAAATTATAGATTTTACTGGGGAAAATATTGTAATTTACTGTAATTTGGTAATAGGGTTTCATGGATATTTAAGTTGAAAAGTATTAAAATACCGTGCATTTCCTAATTACAACTTAACATTTTCATATCTATTTATAAAATTTGTTAAATTTATAATCTGAATTTTATACATTTAGAAATACAAAGAATTATTACCAAATTCTCCAAAGTTTATTTAAAAAAAAAAACAATTGCCTGATTTTGAATGATGTCCTTCAAGAATCAGCTTAATATATTATTATCTAACAATCAAAAATTTATTGTCGTTTGATTGATGCATATAAATATAACATACATAAGTAAAACATACGCGCTTTTAATATTATGATGCGGCAAATGACTTATACAATATATTTATTGTCCAATTAAGCTTTTAAGCATAGTCCTGTACATACATTATGTTTTTACTTAGCTCAGGGGATGATAGGGCAGTCATACCTTTATAAGGTAAAAGTCCAAAAATTAAAAAAAAATGAGAGCATAATAGTCTCAGGACCTCTTTCACCATCTCTGAGTTAAAGTTTCAAGTAGGCTCAAGTAAGTAATGGTTTCAAGTAACCACCATTTAAAGTCACCGGGAATGATGAAGCTGATATACCTCTGTTTGTACGGTAAAAAGCCCAAACATTACAGAGAAAATAATAAAAAAAATCGCCTATCGACGTAAATACGTAGGATGCAGTAAACAGAGTGCATAATTTAATAAAACATAAAATTATTTCTAAAAGTAACTAGTCAACACTTTACTTGTAGTTGGTGAAAGAGGCCCTAACAATCGAGATTACTATAATCAGTATTAGTGTTACTTTGCTGGTGACCGTACCCTGGTCGCATCTATTCGTTCTCAAGACCCACTTTATCAGCAACACGTGTTCCAGTCTCATTCCAGATGGCCGAGATATCGCCGCTTTTAGTTGGAGAGAAAGATAGTCTAAGCTTTGTATCGTTGATAAACTAAAGATGTTTCTGTCTGTGTTTTTCTACGCAACATAGATATTAATGAATCGTTTAATATTCAATGAGTGAGTAAATAAAATTCTATGACCTTTTTCGGATTTTTATATGTATATAAAACATCATATTTATTTAGGTACCTAAGTACCTTACCATTTATTTTATCAACTAACTGTCGAAAGCGACTTCGCCCGCGTAACATAACATATAGCCTATGTTACTCGCTGATTTTTCAAATTCGGTCTAGTAGTTTTTGAGTTTATTCATTACAAACATACAAAAATACAAATCTTCTCTCTTTATAATATTACTAGCTGTTGCACGCGACTTCGTCCGCGTAACTTTATAAAATATAGTCTATGTTACTCGCTGATAATATAGCTTCCCAACAGTGAAAGAATTTTTCAAATCGGTCCACTAGTTTTGGAGCGTATTCAATGCAAACAAACAAACAAATCTTTCCTCTTTATAATATTAGTGTAGATTATCAATCACATTTTATTAATTTTTATTATCAATTATCAATTACCAAATTTTATATACTTAGTGATAATCGTAAAATTTCTTTTTAATTTTAATTATGTAAGTATGTAAGTAATTAATAGGCTGCAGTGTTGAAATTTTTTTTTTAAACTCTTATTCTGTCCATAGGACATTTAGCTGGATGTTGAGTATTTTCAAAAGACGTGTTTGGAGCAAAATCCAGTGATTTGCCCAATTATATAAAATGAAATGAACGACCAAAACTGCGCGTGCAATGTAAATAGAATTTCATGTAAATGGCAAGTAAAGTGAAGGCACACACAGCTGGCAACACAGTCTAACTAAACACAAAGCGTGCCGGCGTGGGCGGCGCAGATTACAATCTGAGTATTGTCAGCGAAACCTGAGGTCTCTGGAGACTCCCAGGTCTTGGATTCAGTTAATAGATTTGCCTATCACCGGCTTGTTGCGTTCATCGATTTATGGGGACGGGTTTTGGGATACGTTTGCAATTTACGTCTCAATATACATACTTGAACTTACAGTGACTTAACTAACTTTAACTTACAGCGTTGTTTGAAGTTTGCTTAAAATTATCTACTTTTTTTAAAGACCCTTAAGTGGTTGTTTTATCCTAAGACCAGATTTTCCTAGTGTATCTTTGTGAGAACTATATTGGGGTGTATCAACTTTTTTTAAATATATTTAAAGTCATAATAGCAACATTCTTTTAAAGTTTTTTTGTAAGTAAAGGATCCGGCAATTCTCTTACATTCTACTAGCTGGTGACCGCGACTTCGTCCGCATTGAAAAATGAAAAATACCTGTGACGACAGTGGCGCCCAATTTTTTTTATATTTTTAGACGATACCTCGGGAACCGAACATTTTTCCTGGATAAAAAGTATTATATATGTTAATCCAGATAATAAAGTATTCGTATTCCAAATTTGATCCAAATCCGTTTTTTCTGATTTTGCGCAATTGAGCAACTTCACTTTCACATCTCTCTATATATATAAAAATTACGTATCACGTGTTTGTTCTCGATGAACTCCGAAACTACTGAACCGACTTTGATAAAATTTCGTAACTATGTATAATTTAATCCAACTTAAAAGATAGAATATATATAATTTTTAATTGCACACCGGGCGAAGCCGGTAGCTAGTTTGTAAAGTTATTACATGTAATTGCAAAAACTTATTTGAACCTGCGTTGATCGTATTGGAAACTGAACGTGCGACCCACTGAGTTATTACTGTTGCAACACTATAAAAATAAAATATTAAATATAAAATAGGTGTTTTATTAGGAGTAGTTAAAGATATTGTAGACCATGTCCAAATTGAACCAACGTATTCACGTTATTTACGGGCGAGGCAGGGTGTGGCCACTAGTGTTATCTCCATAGATAATACAGCTTTGTAATTAGCGAGCTGTATAATAACAAGGAAAAAGAGGCTATATTTCCTGGAACAGCAGCAGATATGAAGTTTATCTTTTAAAAAAATGGTCTTGTTTTTATGCGGTTTCGCGTATACTTATGTACATTTAGATTTAAATGTTAATATTCAATTAAAACATCCTTTCGAAGATTCAATTATGTCTAGAGTAAAGCCAAGGAGACAACGCAAACAATCTAATAATAATAATTAATAAAAAAAAGCGTCCGGCGCTATTTTGTTTCATGGTACAGGAAGCCATCTTGACAACCCTTGAAAGTTTGTTAACATTCTTTGCTTTGTCTCCTTGGCCTTGCTTTACGTTCATGTTAAAAACCTATCGAAAAGTATAAATAAAGTAAGTATAATAAATAGACTGAAATAATTCAATAGTTAAATATTATTTATTAAAATTATTTAAAATTTTCAAAAGTTCATAAAGCCTTATGAACGAAGGTTTGAGGCTATTTATTTATTACTAGCTGGTGCCCGCGACTTCGTCCGCGTTGAACGATGTAAGGTACCCTATGTCCTTTCTGGTGTCCCAGACAACGTATATGCAATATTTCACGGTTATCGGTTTAGTAGTTTTTGCGTGAAAGAGTTACAAACATCCATACATCCAAACATAGTTTCGCTTTTATAATATTAGTACGGATTATTTATTTTATGTTAATCTTTTTTTTATTATTAATATCTTAACTTTTTTATTAAAATAGTTTTAAAACACATCTTTACTAAATAATCTAAGGATAAAATTGTCTGAAATATATTTTTTTGGCATAGCATATTGCCAATCTTGACATCTGACGAAAAGCTTTGTACACAAATTGTAAGTCGCTGAACAAGCTTTGGAGAGGGCTTGCTTGTTTCTGAAGGAAACAGGATTCAAAGATACGTTGGAGAACCAAGGTAGTCGACATAGCATAAAGAATCAGTGAGGAAAAGTGGAAATAGGCGGGACCTATCATCGGCTTTGTGGTAGACGAGTCTTGAAGTGAAGACCACTGAGCATATCATCTTCGCGCTGGAACGATGGGCCATAAGAAAGCAGCTGGTAATGGCAACGCTCGTTTCTGTCGATGATATAAATAATAATTTTGAATAGTGTCCAAAAAATTAAGAGGTTTGGTATTTTGAAACTTAATTGATATCGCAACTTTTGAGAACAGAAACCACTTGCTTACCAGAATATAGAATACAATTTGCCATAGCATTCTACATTAATTTTGCTAGTCGATCACAAACTAAAAATATGTTAAAACTATAAGACACTCAAGTGTGGGTATATGTTCAAAACGAAAGATATTTTGGTCACGTGATTGTCGCGTGACGAACGATGCGATGAGTTGATAATAATGACGACACTTTACGTATATTATATGATGTCATGCACGCACAGCAAAAGATATAAATTTTATACGAATATGGGTCAAAGGTGAACTGTGTCTCGAAAATAAGAAGTAAATATACAATAATAAGAATGCACATTTGTGATAAAACTTATATTGAAATAAAATAGTATTGTCGAGTGACTGAGTAATTTAAAGAGGAAGAAAATTGGTGAAGGTTGTGTTATTAAAAATTGCCTGTGTTATTTGATACAGAAAAACGTATATAAGAAACAATATTTTCTTCTCATGCAGAACTGAAAAAGTATTTAAAATCGGTTCAGATTTGAGGAATATAAATGGATTTTCAATTATATAATTTTACTCGTAAATGTGCAATTGTCACTTTCGCTATGTATTTGGAAAGTATCACACAAACTATACGCCACGGAGAATATTTAAAAATCTACATTGCTAATGTCAGAAAGAAACCTGCTACATATCCGCTGTCATCGATCAAGGAAATCACATATCAAATCATATACATTCCTATCACGCGATCTGTGAGTTGAGTCGGTGACAGCTCGTTCGTACCTACACCGGACTTGGAGACATAAATAGTTCATATCATAGCTCAATATTTACACCAGGTATACATATTCAATAGCCTAGCCATTGCCAGCGGGTGTGCCTGTGAAAATACATCGCCTGATAGAAAGCTGTTGTAGAGAATGTAGTACTGGCAGGGCAGACAGAGGCATTAGACCGTCTGACCCTTCTTATAAAAGATCAAAGTAAGGTAACAGCATGTATGATATATAAGTTTCTGTAAGTGATTAAGGGATGATAGAGTCCATTTTCCTAACTCCTCCAGTTTACTTATCCTTAATCCTTCTAAAGATTGCACTATTAACAGTTTTAATACTCATTTTCCATATAGCATAGGTACGGTGACGTATGCCAAAGTAGTTGAAAATATATAAGATATATAGCAAATCCGTTTTTTTAAAAAAAAAAAAAAACAAATAGTTTCGCAGTTGAATTCTTATGTTTCATCATGCAGTTAAAATAAATCAGAAGTCAATCGTGACCTTATCGTGACTCTATTAAAGTTTGAAACCTCAAATATTTCTAAACTCAATATAAGTACAGTTGACTTGTTAAAATATGTAAATACATACTAATATTACTTTACGTATTTTGAATTTTAGTAGAGGTATCTCGTATTCTAATGTATACAGAACTTGACTATTTGTTTACTATTTCCTTGAATAAGCCTCGACATTCCATCAATTTTAATAAAACATATTATAAACGTGAATGCTTATGAAAATATATTATAATGGTTTTGAAGTAAATTCATATACCTATGCATTATTTTGTAAGTAAATAATCATCGTAAAACTCACAAAACAAAACAAAAAACTCGTAAGAGCAATTTTTAAATTTTTTGCTAGACTAACGCACGACAATTGATTTTAATTTATAACTAGCGTCCCGCTCCCGGCTTCGCGCGGGTGCTATTTTTTTATTTATTTTTTGCAATTATATATAAAAATGTTTTCGTTTAACGCTCTTTACATTAGTGAAAACCCCATTAAAATCCATTGCGTATGTAGTTTAAAAGATACATACAGAGGAACAGACGTTTGGAAGTGTCTTTGTTTTATACTATGCGATGAGAAGCGACTTTATTTCATACTATGTAAAGAAGATACGAAGAAAATATATGTTAAAAATACTTTCGAGTGTACGTCCTTGTGTGTGATGTTAACGCATAGTTACGGAAGCCGAATATGATCTTTATCACTCGAGCCGTATTTGTCACGCACTAGCACACGAACTAAACACACCCTTACAACTACCCTCAATATGACACGAAGTTTTAGAATGACACGCTCCTGAATATATATTGTGCTAACTGTACGCATCAGTCCATTAACTTTTAAGTTAAATACATTTTGATTTTTCATTTTAATTAAATGTAAATGCTGTTAGTTCTAGGATAAGCAGAATTAATAGGATACTCAGGTCATTCTTCTGTCTGGAATAATATGACCAAACGACAGAAAGTTGTTTATTTATATATATTTACCGTCGCGGTAGGATTTTACAGTAGAAACCACAATAAATTTATAAAAATATTTATTTTTTTAATTCCCAAAATGTCCCAAATGTTGTTCTTTGTGAAATACATTTAAACATAATACTCGTATACATTGAAAAAACATAGAGAGCTGTAATTGTTGGAATACTCTCAACTTGTCTCAAAACAAAATCCAGAATTCTATTTGCTGCTCTACACCGTTGAGTAAAAGTCGTGAAATCTTATGAAAGTATACTAATATTAATATATTATACAGAAACTCATGTGTCTAGCAATGTTAAACATAAGTTATTTATTTATGTTTCCAGGTAAGTGTCCGGTCGGTGTAGCCGCTTGTAAGAACACGGCGTACACTATGCTCGTTTTCTCGTATGCACTTTATGCACCGGAAAGTCCCGGCGCTCCCTAACGAGAACAAAATGCGTTTTAAATTCACCTCTATCAATGGTCTCTATTTCTTACCGAAGAATACGAACATTAATCCTTATACAAAGGCCGAACCGAACGTACAGTTTTAACCCATAATACATAAAATGCGCATAAAAACACCGATACAGGACAACCGAAATAAATATCGATTCATAACACAATACAATCTAGAATCGAGCAAAAAGTATAAGGGTGGCCACACATCGAGGTATATCGCGAGGGAACATCGGGCGGCTGTCGTTGTATTGTCATTCTGTGCGTATCGCGGCTGCGATCGCGGCGAATCGACCGACGACAGCCAGTGCGCACACGGCGCGTTTAATGATACGATCTGTCAAAAATTATGCACGCAATTATGTATTGCATCGCAGATTAGAGACGGAATATTTTGACAGTGACGTTTCGAATGCGAACATCGCCTCGATTTGCATGCGGCTTTACTTTTAGAGTTTCTTTAAACAGACAGATATATTCCGACTTATGATAATAAAAAAAATACTGATACATGTACCTTTATGAGATAAATGTATAAGAAGCTCAACGACCTGTGAAGAGGGCTAAGCTTGAGGTTACTCTGCGAGATCGAATCATGGATGATGAGATCTGTAGACATACGAGTCACCGATATAAACCAGCGGATTGATGATGATATATAGGTATGTGGGGTTATAGGCTTTTTTTAATATATTAAAGTCGACAGATAGGCTGACGGTCCACTTGATGATAGGTGGCTACCGTCGCCTATAACAAAAGCAAAGCGCGGAGGTTCTGCAAGCACGCTGCTGACCATTGTAGGATTATGGATAAGGATGTGGGAGCAGATATTGAAAACGACAACAAAAGAAACTGTATATACTCGTATGTGTCGAAAACTACGAATTTTCGTAACGAAAACGCGTCGAATCTACTATTTGCTTTCGATATCAACTCGCTATTAATTCAACATGGACGCGAACCTAATTGCCCCCGCGAAATATCGTTGACGTTTCTACACCGGACTAAACATACGACTGTAACTTAATGTATGCAGATATTAGACTTTATGCCCTGAGCAATAAGGTCCAATGTGAGTGCACAAATAAAATTGCAAGTGTGTGTGTTCGATGCTTGTGCAGATTTATATGCGAGCGGTTGTATGCGCTGGTGTCATGATATTTATGCTCGGAATGCCTTCTCTCGAGGCAAATTTGTTGTCGATTTGTAAACGCACTCGGCCATGATATGCTTTTTACTTAAATTACTATCTCTGAACATGCAATAGCACGCTTTTCATATCAAACACAAAGATAATAAAAATTAACATGTTATCTCTCCAAATAGTATAGGTAAGTCAGGAAAATATTTTGACAATGAAAGAAATTCTACAGAAAACGAACCATTGTTTTTATAACTCACGAAACTGATAGGTGCCATTTCTTATAGTCTTTTTTAAGTAGGAAGTCACGTCTTGGGACTTCACCGACACACTCGTTTTATTAATTTTTGACAGTTTTAATTATGTATACCTACTACTCCAATATTCGAGTAGATAATATTCGAAATATCCGGAATAAATAATATTCGAATTAGAATAGATATTGAGTTTAAAGAAATCACGGTGAAGCCCGTGATTCAAAGTGAGTATTTCAAAACGACTATAGTTGGTCAGGTTCACAAGGACACTGTTTTTTTTTTTTAGCTAAAGTTCGTGAGACAGGCTGGCGGTCCACTTGATGGTACGTGGTTACCGTTGCCTACAATACTGTTAAGGATAAGGGACAAGGAATGAGGAATAGGAAAATAGACTGACATCTCTCACTCACTCGCCGAAACACAACAGTTGTATTTCACGGTGGTCTTCTGTAAGGGTGTGATTACTGCCTCCAGACGAGCTGCCAAAGTCAACTTTGAAAAGATCATTTCTAATTGTGGTGGCCCTGCCTGGAACTGAACCCGTGACTCCTGAAGCAAAGGGCTAAGGCAAGCACCTTAACCATTCGATGGTTAAGGTGCTTGCCTTAGCCAATGGGCTCGTCATTGACTTATTAAAGACATTTTAAAAATAGCACTTTGTTTGAAATCTAACTTAAACTTAACGCAGGTTAATAACTTAACGTGCTATTGTATGTCAGTGTTGCAGGATCGAAATGTCACATTGTAGTTAAGTACTTATCTATTTTATTGTCTAATTGTTTCGTTGACATCGCGACTACAAATCTGATATTTAGCGAAGTTACCTTTAAAGGCAAATTGGTGGACCTTTGACTTGTTTATTTCGCAATACAATATTACCCAAGTAATTATTTTAAGGGACTTTTGAAGTTATATTCTTAGCATCTATTAAGCATACAAGGCATCTAAACACAAAAAATATGATGGAAATCCCACAACGGATCATATATACGAAAGAGAGTTTCACCCAAATCTAGAGTAATTCCAAATTCTGAAGACGACGACGCCTTACTGCCTCTCTCAAAGCAAAAAAATATTTTTAAGTAATTAATTAAATTAATACTTTATTTATATGAATATATTCTAGAGAACATAGTCTGATAAATTCAATTTTTTTACCTAATTCTCAGAACAATAAATACACTTGGGAGCCATCGATTACGCTGGGAAGTCCAAAGACTGGTAGTAGTAGGTCCTATCCCGTTCCATACGCGACTATATTTCAAAATATTTACTCTAAAATTTAAATAAAAATAAAAAAATTACAATATAAAAGTATATTATACTTTTATCTCTATATAAAAACAAAAAATCAACCCCAAATAATATATTATTTAACAACTAGCTGTCCCGCTCCCTGCTTCGCCCCTGGGTGCTCTTTTTTTTCGTAAAACCTTCCCTGATTATTCCTCTATCTATTGGTGAAAACCGCATGAAAATCGGTGCAGTAGTTTTTGAGTTTATCGCGAACAGACAGACAGACAGATGCGGCGGAGGGCTTTGTTTTATAATATGTAGGTATATAGTATTTACATATTAGCTTAATATTTCGTTAACTTGTTTAATGTTGTTAACAACATAACAAACAGAGTATATTTTTACTTACTTTATTCCTAACTTCCTTACAGTAATTTGATTCTTTCAGGGATAAGCAACATATTTGCTTGTTTTGCTTGCTTACAGAACCTTTAATGAGTGAGTAAGGGAAGGGATGCCAGAGCGCAACCTTCAAATGGATCGTCAGCCTGCCTGCTGACCTTTCAATAATAGAAACGTCATGATAAACAACAGATTTAACATTTGTAGGCAGATTCGATATTAAAGAACTGTAAATTTAAATATAGAATTAAAAAAGGTAAGTTAATTCGAAATATGAATAAGATTTTTTTTGGAATTTTATGGCCTGGTAACTAAGACATTTAAGCCAAAATATGAATAAGAAATAAAGGTTGGAGAGGAGCGCGCGCACAATCGATCGATTACATATACAAATCGTCGCAATCGATTCACTCGATTCTCTAAGAATTGCACAATTTCCCGACCGTACAGACTCGACAAGTCTGGCTAATGAGAGCGTGGATGCCCGTACCATTGTTTACAGATGTAATCTCACTATTATCTCGCTGTATTTTTGCCCGGTAGCCATGTTTCACTTATCTCGTGTGCATTCGAATAGGCCGTTCTCGATTGTTTCCTTTGCCGGTCACTTTTCGTCATCACAATTTTATTATTGTTTTTGCTCCGATCGCCATCTGTGTCTGTTTGTTTGCAAGATTTGGGAGTTTTGATTGTTGAAACATTATGTTAATAAGGCGTATATTAATTTCGATTGTTTTGTGGGTGATGGATGTATGTAGCAATTATTTCTTAAACACACATTCTATACAAATATTATTCTTATTAATTTACCATTGTATTGTATTGCACTCTGCTTTTGTTATAATTACTGAAATAATCGAAGATATATACATATACATAGATAAGACAGTTGTGTAATTTTAAGTGGCTTTTTTATTTTTAATAGCTAGTGCAAAAATTATTGTTGATCTGCGTTAGGGAGTTTAACGTTAAGCGTTACATTTTTTATTTAACACAAGCTTTTGCCCACGACTTCATTTATTACTGTTATTCATATGTTTTTGTCAAGGTGATTTTTTTTCTAATAAATTGCGATGTTTTTTTAATAAACATTTTTTATTCAATTATTAAAGAGATACAAGGTGATATAGTAAAATTAGGGCTGTTCAAGAATCTATAAAAAAAGTTTTAAAACCTAATAAGTCAATTATCATTTTTGTGATTTTTGTGTTTTTTAGGATATTTTCATATTTTATTAACTTAGTTAAATTTTTTCTATTATAGAAAAAAAGACGTCTATACTTTACATGCCTGAGGTTATAAGATAGTCATAAACTTTTTATTACTTATTTTCTATATAACGTTTAAAGCATGTTCATATTAGACAGATTATGTCAAAATAATTAATTTAGACATAATTTTGATTATGTTTAATTAGACACATTGTTAATATGGACATATTGACAGAGTAGTGAAAATTAACAAATATGTCTTATTTTACAATTATGGTGTTCGAGATATCCTTGAAAATTGTTATTACCTACCTACTCGTAGGTAGGTACTAACTATTTCCATTGGTGTAAAAGTTAAGCAAAAAGTTAAAAAAGGTCATACTATTTTTACGTGTGGATACAAAAGACAACATAAATTGCATAACAATTGACCACAAACAAACAGGTGGTGAATAAAGCTCGAAGCAAATTAGGACGGACGCTCGATCGCGCGATATGACGGTGGTCGCGCGTCATTCGCGACAGAAATCGCAGAGCCGATCGCACGTCAATCGCAAAGCGTAACGAACCTACCATTGTATGCAAATAGAGATCAATGCACATTGCTATTATTTAAACTTATTCTTACTTGAATTGTTATAGCTTTTTTTTTTACTATTATGATTTAGAAATGACTCTTATTAGTCTTATATGACTTAAAAAAATTAATATAACTTTATATGAAATATTAATAGGGTAATTATTTTAAAAAGGTACACTGCATTTTAGCCTTAATAATTATTATAAATGTTAATTAAATGAGTTTATAATTTAACTCATCTTGTATATTTCAATATATGTCGCGATTGCTTGGATACTGTTCATTTTGATCTTTTCCTAAACCGCCCCCGAAGCGCTGTGGCTTCGCGGTGACAATATAATTTCGACTTTACAATAAACGTTCTTATGTTCAAAATAACTCGGTCCATTGTTACTTATATGACGTTCTGTCATTGCAATAAAAAGACATTTCGCGGCCTAAACGTCGAACCGCTGTATTCTGTTTTGGCCGGTGCCGCATTATTTTTAAGGCATATTTTCTTTTGAACGTTCACGGTGACATGGGCCATTTGTTCGGCATTGTGGCTGGCGCTATCGGCATCACCTTAATGATGTCTCGATGGTGGATAGCCATTGTGTTGGATGTAAATTTGTAGCCGTCGGCGCGGGTAATGATGTGAGAACAAACTGAGATCCTGATAGCCAGATCTGGATCGCTTTCGGCCCACTGTGCAAGGGATTGTATTCAGCTTTCGGCATTTGGCTTCAGCGTGTACGATCACCTTATACAATGTTATATTCTTTTTTTAAAACGTTGAATGAGCATCGCTTTTTATTGCTACCGGTTCTTGTTCGTCAACCTACTAGGTTTTGTCGGCTAATTAGGGACAGTAACGGACAAAAACTAAGCAAACTAACATCGTTTAGCGCAAACAAAAAGCCCCGGAGACCTTTTCACTTTATTTCACACAACCCCCAAACAAAAAGGAACAGATACAAAATGGCCGCCCGTGATGACGTCATTAGCGCACCAGTTATCGCACTATTTTGTCGAATAGACAAAATTTTCAGTCTTTCAACGTGCGTCGGCGTAATGAAAGCGACATAAACGGTGTTTTAAGGGAAACACGATAAATAATAAACCCACTAAAGCGAGGATGATGGGTTGAGAAATTATCTAAACACGAAAACCTGTTACGTACCTACTTAGTGTTTATTTTAGATTAATTTGAAAATTATATACACATACGAGCTTTTGTCTGCGACTTAGTTCGCGTAACTATTAGCGTGAAGATACGTAGCATATAACCTTCCTCAAGGATTAGGAAAATGCAAGAATTTTCCTCAAGAATACAAAAAGGATTTTAACGCATTCAATCAAATAATTCTAAATTAAAACTCTTATCTGACGGTCTACTTGATTTGATGGAGAATAGGTAAATGGGCTCTGACATCATTTACTCAATCATCCGAAACACAACAGCACTCATGCTGTTATTTCACGGTGTTCTTCCATACAGGGATGGTTACTACCCCCCAGAAGAACTTTCCAAATGTCCCGTAGTCACGTTGTCCCTCTGTATGTACGCTTAGATCTTTTAAACTAGGGAACTGATTTTAATGTGGTTTTCACTAATGGAAAGAGCGTTAAAGGAGGAAGGTTTCTACGTATAATTTGCAGGAAAAAATGCGCGCGAAGCTGAGGGCGGCCCACTAGTATAACTAATATAATTATTATTCAAAGATTTAGTTTTTTCTTTTTCATCTATACTAATATTATAAAGAGGAAAGATTTGTTTGTTTCTTTGCATTGAATAAGCTCCGAAACTACTGGACCGATTTAAAAATTCTTTCACTGTTGGGAAGCTAATTATCAGCGAGTAACATAGGCTATATTTTATAAAGTTACGCGGACGAAGTCGCGTGTGAACAGCTAGTTTTTTATAAAGTTATTATTCTAATGGATGATTTTATTTTTACTTTTAATACACAGTATATATATCATAGAAAAAAAGTTATCATCGAAAGGTGCTGTGTCGCCTTAAGAATATTTGTTTAGAGATCACTTCACAACGTCTGTCAAAGGACATTTTTATTAGGGAGACTATTAACAATATAAAATTAATTTTATACTTCACGTAAAGAATGTCACATAAAATTTTAATGGTACACGCATATGTAGGTATACAGATAAGAACAAATTGCTGTAAAAATGTTCGTAATCCACTCGAAACATTCCATTAATCTGGCGAGTGACACAAATAAGGAATCTACAATTAAGTTAGTTAACTACGACAACAAGCCATAACAACTTTATCTGGGTGAATCGTTACCTTTTTCTCTTTTTATAAATCGACTGACTATAATCTGAGTTGAGCGTGGCGCCGCGCCGATCTCTTTTATCGTTATATTATCGAAGACTAATGCACTGGCCGAGATAATGTGGACATAAGAGCGGAGGCAGATAAACTCGGTGTGGCCATGTTAAAAATAGTTTACTGCCAGACATAGTTCGTACTCGGTTACAGGGTTATGAACCGTGACGTCTAATTTATTATATAAAGTTATTGCCATTTGCAAAAAAAGTTGTGACATTTATTAATATTGAGTTGAAATCCTGTAATATCACAATTATACTAACTATTTGAAAGCGAAATCAATCTTCAAAAATTGTTTTCTTTTGAGTACGGTTAGAAACACCAATATATATCAATGGTTTAGAAGCTACTGGAGAAATAGACAAAGGCGGAGAGCGATCTTGTAATATGTACAGCGATTTGCCCCCGACCTCGCACGATTACAATTTTATTCTGCAAATTATACATACACAAAACTACTTTGCTCTTTCCATTAGTGAAAACCGTATCACAATCCGTTGATTTAGAAGAAAGTTAGCGAAGAAATAGAAGCGGAGAGCGATTTTAATTTATAATAGGTATGATGTATAAATATAGATTGACCTAGACTTCGTCATTATAAATTACAGCCTATGGCCACTTCAAGTTCGCTGCCTATATAGCCTATATGTTATTCTGATTTAATAACTATGTTATTGTAAAGTTTCATTATAATATGTTCAGCAGTTTTTACGTGATAGAGTTACAAATATCTGCACATCCATCCTCACAAAATTTCGAATTTATATTATCAATAGGATAAGTAAGTATGCCGTTAAATGTAAAATTAAAAATTTTAAATGAATAAAATAGCAATTAATCAATCTACGTTAACAGCGTCGCGCACAACCTTACTTATTCTATTTTTTTAAAAATTCTTCCCACAAATTCTTTCCAAATTCACATTCAAAGTTATCGGACGCCGAAAGGAATACATCTTCCTTATTTAAATCGTCATTACGAACTCTTTCCTTCGCCGGTTATCGTCTGCGGCCGGCTTCGAAGAGATGGCAATAATAAAAATTATCTATACAAATGGGCCCGGATTACTCGGCGACATAAATTCGGCTCTGGCCCAATGAGCCTGAGCTGGAGGAGGGCAGATAAAGGGTCATCGGTTTTTCAGTTCAATGTTCTAGTGTTTCCAAGTCACGTGATTTTTAACCAGACTAAATCTAAACATACTGTCAGTAATAAAAAACATACTTAATACCTTTTTTTTTAACGAGCCCGTTAGGGTGCTTGACTTAACGCTGTGTGTCAGGGGTTCGATTCCCAGTGGGATCAACTTTCGAAATGAACTTTTTAAAGTTGTCTCTGATCTGGATTTGGAAAGCAGTGGCAGGGAACACTGCGTTTCGCAGCCATTTGGGCAGCCCATCTGGCGGCAGTAACTACAAACTTACAGAAGAGCATCGTGCAATAGCAGTATGTGTGCTGTTGTGTTTGTTCGCCTAAACTAAAAATGCAGTTACGTTTTTAGTGCAGTGTAGTTGATCGCCCTAAAATGGGTATACTAAGAATTATATAAAGAGATCTCGTATCGAAATAAGAAAGAATCATGTTGTTACTTCACGCCCGGTATTCTGTAAGAGCCCTAAGTTGTGGCACAGAATATATATGATTGTGGCAAACGGTTGGTTTTAACTAAATGACGTCAAAAAAAGTGAGCGACCAACTATGGCTGATATCAGGCGTTCAGCGAGACACCACAGAGTTATTCGACAAAAATGCTAATTTTCAAATTTCGAATAGAACGTTGCGCCGCCCGCCCGCCTGCCAGTGCTACAATCGGAACTTTTTTTCTTCTTTCAACCAACAATCCGATTTTATCCTAGGTCCACACCAGCGCATAACCAAGTGGCGTTTTTTGCGCGCCATTTTGAGAAATAAATTTGACATGTGCGCCGATAACACGGACGCTATTCGATTAACATCACTTTAGGTATCCGATAGCGATCACAGCAGTACACTTTAATTACACAATTTACATTGTAAAAAACAGTATCAGCGCCATCTCGCGAGGCGAGCTAGCAATTTTTCAAGATGGAGAACGCCGATTGGCGGCAATGGGTGAATTTATTAAAAATAAATACCACCGTGTCGCCTACGTCGTTTAAGGCTTCGGCACATGTCTAACAGAGCGTTTTGAGGCCGAGTAGTCACTATAAAATTTAGAAGACGTTACAATAAAATAAAAAAAGGTGAAGTACAAACAAACTCTACACATGTTTTTTTTTTATTTATGGTATATTTTTAGTATCTTTATATAGTGTAAAACAAAGTCGCTTCCCGCTATCTGTCCCTGTGAATGTATATCTTTTAAATTACTTTTTTATTTATATGGGCTGTTTACTAATTAGTTTACTAATTATAAATGTACTTATAGGCCAGTCACCTAAGACAAAAATTAGTATTGTATCTCAAGATCTGTTTGACATACATACAGAACTGCGGTTGAGCTCAAATTGTAGCTAATTTTATCTTTTTTAAGAGTGTGTAAGATGACTTTTCTGTAGAATGCACTTTTCAGACGTTATAAGTGAAAACCTGAAAAAAGTCTGAAAATTTCGAGCTTTTTGAGCACCGTGCAGTTAGCACAGGTCTTTCGAAACTGCAAACTTGGTTTTACACTACTGGTTTATCCTAACAACATCCCAAAAAATTTAGAAAGTGCTATTTTTGGCGACCTAAGATGTCTTTAGTGACTGACCTATTACTCTGATGATCTTTTACCATATTCAGTATTAAATTTTTTGGTAGCAATTCTTGTGGGAGTAATTGAAGGATATTTTTATATTTTTACAAAGCTACTATGGCATAGCCTGGTCTATCCGTCCTACATCGAACATGTGTCGAACACTTTAATGCTTTCTAGCGAAACGGCAGTAAAAAATATTATGTCGCTTTGATAACACAAGGAGACCTGGACAAGTTTACGAGAATTATTCATGAAT
Source organism: Synanthedon myopaeformis (assembly GCA_944738685.1). Taxonomy (NCBI): domain Eukaryota; kingdom Metazoa; phylum Arthropoda; class Insecta; order Lepidoptera; family Sesiidae; genus Synanthedon; species Synanthedon myopaeformis. Next base: position 11,875,736 of record OX122915.1, read on the forward strand.
TCAATTGATTTCTTTTGCTGTAATCACTGAGATAGCTTATTGTCGTAAGGCGAGGCGGACGCCGGTTTCAACGACTCGTATATTATTAAGGGTGTCGGCCAATAAATTTCAATAAAAAGTATTTTGTGGTCGTGAAATTGTAACAAAGTATGAACATCGTATTAGATTGTGGCTCGATCCATCAAAGGCTCGTTAACACGTTCACATGGCGGCTGCTGCGTTCAGTTAAAAGTCGTTCTTTTTTTAAACGAGCCGAGCTCTAGTGCTGGCCGCGAGTTTTTGTGATCGTAACAAAGTCGATCGATTGTCGGTAGTAATTGGTATGGGAGTAGCCGATGTTGAACATGATGTTTGACGGTGAGTCGAGTTAATTATTTTCGTGTCGTAGGCGTGCTGCGACCGTAAGAGATGCTATCTCGCATCCGAGATTGCGCCGTTCCACTATAAGGAAATGGATCATTTTGACGCGATTGTTTCATTTAAAAAAGAAATATATTTGTTTTTAATTCTATTAATGTTTATTTTTTAATTTAATTTACTAATTTTGAAGTCAATTATGGCTTGTGGGTTACCACAGTGCAAGCCCAATATTATATATTCTGTGCCAAAGGTTTAGATTGAATAGGTAGTAAGTATTGTAATATGAAAGTATAGTGCTTAAAAAATAAAAAAAAATGGCAACAAGATCGATCAATTCGACGAATTGTTTAATAAATCAGTCTTTTTTTTTTTAAGAAATACAGAGAATCTTTTGCGGAAACCGTTATCAAGCCAGCATCAGTTTCGCGGAATGTCGCGAGTTCCGCAAATCAAATTACGCATACCAAATTCGAAATCGGAACGCGCGGAGGAATCAAAGACAAACCGCGTCTGACAGACGGTATCGATGTGTTCGCAATCAACGTATTAATATTCGATCTAGAGGCGTCTCGATGTTCTCGATTCGTATAATTAAAATAGAGATCGATACGATTGGGCGCCGGATTCCGTCACGTTATTCATCATAAGCGCCGCCTACTTTTAACGCCTCCAGCACTGCGTGTACGCAACTTTCGACTTGTTTATTTATTCTTTAAGATTGTTATCACCTTATCGGCGTATCGTTAATTTCGCGCGCCATATTGGCCCCGCCATTTTGATGAAACTATTTCTGTGTCTATATCAACCTCAAAATCTCTTAAATATTATATATACTTATATCTATAGATAAATGAGGCGAGAAAAGTCAAAGGTCGACTTTTCTTTTTTATTATGTTAAGGTTGACAGACAGGCTGACGGTCCACATGATGACTACCGTCGCCACGGGTGCTGCAAGTGCGCTACTGACCATAATAGGATTAAGAATGAAGGATTATAGGAAGGGATAAAGTAACGTGCCCTACCATATTATGATGGTCTTCTGTAAGGACCTCTCCCTTAAATTGTTACTAGTTAAGTTAGTTAAACTAAGTTATTGCCGTCAGACGAGCTCCCCAAACGACGCTCTACTTCACTCAAATGAAACTCAAAAGAGGCCTAACCAGGTTTCGAAATTTGATTTATTCGCGACTAATTAAAGAGTCGTAAGTGTATGTATGCAAACGAAGTTTTAATCGCGTTCGTCAACCCGGGTTATTAATCAACGCGGTACACACGAGATTGTAGGAGAACCTCTCCTACCACCCCGTATGAAAGGGTGGAAGGTTATGAAGTCGCATGTGTTTTTATAGAAAGCCACGGAGAGTTCAGGGTAGGTGGCGGGCGTACCTCGTGAGTCCGTGCAACGTATCGTCGAGTTTTGCATAGATTTAAAAAGTCGATAGTTATGCAAATTCGTCGAGCGTCGTGTTTACTTGTTTGAAAGTTACGCCGTAATGGGGCACCCGGTATTAGACGTTTTTGAGAATTCAACTCATTTTCTGTGATTGCATGCACGTATCCTGCGCGGATCGCGAATTAAAATGATTTACAATCACGAAACTTTAAGTTCGGGAAGCATTATCATAATCATTTCCACTGTAAAATTTGGACCGGGAATATTTTTTAAAAATATTTCCGGTCACAACGTCTCGTGCATTAGACGCGTTTATGCATTTTAGTTAGAACAATTACCCAGATCAACTATTTTATTTACATCTTCGTCCGGGTACAATTATATATCCATATGGAATAATTATCTTTTAAATTTAATTTTTTTTAAATAACTATTCAAATAATGCAGTGGTTCTGACGGTTACTGTCCACATATTAAACAAACTCACAGAATTTACTCTCTTGCTATATAATATCAAACTCACAGAATTTACTCTCTTACTATATAATATCAAATCAATATACCTAGATAGTACACCTAGTGAACCTTAGGTTTCATCACTGTACTTCGATCATCCGATCTGATCTTCTGATCATAAGTTATGGTCCAAGAGCCAGGCACAAATTTCGTCAGTCATTTCCACTCCAGCGATAACTTGTGAGATGCTTGAGAAAGATGTCTTATCATGAAGCCCTGTGAACGTCAGCTGCCGCTCCGTTGGTGGCTTCAGCAGCAGTACGGATGATATATAATTTTTTTCAAGTTCATGTGATCGGCTGACGTCAAATCCACCGCTCTATAGTCAGCTGACTTTTTTTCTTCAAGATATAGGTTAGATATAGGTTAAGATATATTATAGGTTGACTATAATATGACAAATTTTCAATCGAGAGGAAATGACTGAAAATATATTAATTTTTTACGTGTTTGGGGGAGTACTGCTGCTGAACCCACCGACGGAGCGGCACCTGACGTTCATAGGGCTTAATGATACAACTCTGGCAAGAATCTGACGAATTATCGACTGAGAACTGATTAGTCATGAAAATCTGTTGCTGGCCCTCGGTCCATTATCCTTAATTTGAATACTTCTGCACACAGACATAGAACTTCCCAGCATCCACATAAGTTAACGATGTAATTTCTTTACCTAATCTATATGAGCATTGAATCTTGATATTTGTGGACTTATATGTGCATGTGCGTGGATTATAATATCGCAAAAACACGACATTCTTTTTATAAGTATATTGTTCACGACATGGGCGTATCGTACATTTACATAGGCCATAGTTAATTACGATCTACAAATCATACCGCCGCTAATAGGCGCTTGGTGTGACAGAAGTTTATTATTTTTACAAATAAAAACTTGTATATAATAAATTTACATTTTTTGGGAGGACACTTAAAATCGTATTTAGTTGAGTTTAATTAATCTGCCTTAATATTAATACACCTATTTATTACAAACCTAATAAAAAGTCGAAGTTGTGTATAAAAAAGTGACCATCGAAAATAAGCCAATGCATGTAAACTTAATAAGTAAATTAATAAATAAGAAACATATTGTGACATATAATTAATATAGTTTGTTAAATTCAATAAATAAATAATTTTGTACGCCATTAGGTAGACATTAATGGCAGATATTTATTTAATCACAAATTTTCACACTAATTTTTCAATCAAAATCAATTGGAGACAAAAATCAATTTATTTTAAATTAAATAACAAGTGAAATTCGCGGGGCATTTGTGGGCTTTTGGTCCAACCGAATACAATTCAAATAATCATAAATGCTCCTGATATTAATTTCGTAGATTAATTAACCCCAACTGACGTTAAAAATTGTTACAACAACCCCTTTCTTAACAAACGAGTGTGTTTCTGTAATCTGCTAGTGGAATCTCGGTAGGTACATACCTATTTGTATGATTGATGTATAAACACGTGTTAATATTCATGAGGTGTTACTCCATGTGTGTTGGTGGTTGGTTTACAAACTATACAACATTCGGATGAGGTATTTGGTAATAGACTTTTTTTTTTTTTTTCGAGTTTATGAGCTCGTACTGACCGATGAGAAGAAACTCTTGGACTTGAACTAGGACAACAAGATACTTATATGAAAGCCTATTTGGACTCATGCTATCCAGCTCTGGGCATAAAAAAATAAAAGCAATATACTCTGCCTGATAGTAAATGCTCCTTGATACACTAGGAACGATGAAATTAATTCACGAGTATCTATAAACATGCCTACAATCAACACAGACAGAAGCCTGTTTAAAAGTCGTACAAGAATTGGTTAGAATAATAAATAAATAAATAAATAAATATCCTCACACATTCCACACAGCACCATCTAGTTCCACAGTAAGCAACTAATGCTTGTATTATGGATATCAGACAGTTGATATACTACATAGATTACTTTTTTTTTGTAAATACATACACATTATAAATACAAAACATCCATGACACTCAGGTACAAAGGTAAAATGTTAACACATAAACATTTGCCCCTAGCGGGATTCGAACCCGCGACCGTTTGATTAACAGCTAGGATCACTAGCCACTAGACCAAACGTGTCGTAGAATATCACCAAAACCCTCTTGCTTCAGAACTAATCAATGCTACAGATAATGTTAGAAGACCTTTGAAGCGAGGCACTATTGTATAGGGGAATCAAGGCGCTGGTCTTTTTCATGGAAAGTTAAAATTACCGGAACTATTAAAAACAAAAAAAAAAGAAATATAACAAGTTCAAACTACACATAAAATGAACAGACTAATTACCGAATCCAAAACTCTTATTTCAACATTACTCCACAACAGTTCATCAGCAGTAGTGCGTATAATACGCACTCTAGATTTTAATGAAAAAACAAGTGTGATCGTTTGCTGATAAGCGACAAAGGAAATTAAGTAGTTTTCCATTAAAAGCCCTACTTAATTTGATTGTAGTACTTTTTGTTATGACGAAACCCATGACCGACGATTCCTTTTGACCTACATACGTTTCTTCGAGTGGAGATCCAATCTCGAGACGAGACAACTTGAATGAGTCACGTGATGACCAAAATGTACATTTAGCGTCACATTAAGTATCAAAGAAAAAATTACGAAGCCACTTTTCACTCTACTTTTAAGCAGACTAAGGATTGAATCGAATAGAACTTCAATTTGTTTCTTTGAATTGAAGCCTTAACGCTCTGTCTCAGGGGTGCCGGGATCGATTCCCAGCAAAGTCAACTTTGGAACGAACTTTTTAAAGTTGTCTTTTGTCTGGATTTGGAAAGTAGTGGCAAGGACACAGTGCGTTTTGCAGTCATTTACCGCCCCTTGATAGGTAATTGCCATCATCTATTAACACAAGCAACGCCATAAGTAAGTGTCTTAGTATAAGTAAGTGCGCTGCCGACTTTAGTAATACAAAGGATAAAGGAGATGGGATAGGATAGACTAGAGCGGATAGGACGATGGGCTCTGGTATTATTCATTATTTGTGCTCTGTGGTTAACCAAACCACAGCGCACAAATAATTCTATATCTCGGTGATTTTCTCTATGGCTGCTAAATGCAGTGTGCCCTGCCTCTAACTATACTATAATATCTTAATATACTATGTATTAAGATCATAAATTAGTGGTGCTTACGAGTACAAAAGATAAGAAATGATAAAAAAATGGTCTCGAGACGAAAATAAGTAAAAGACTGAAATTACATTTCACAAAAGTGAACATCAGTTTCAGAGTAGGTAAATGCTGATTTAATTTAATTTAGTCTATGAAAAAAGGCTGAATGTCCTGACCAGTTTGACATCACCATAAAGTTGTCTGATACGCCACTCGACGCCATACTATCATGGGGTACGACATCAAGATTTATTCCCCATGAAAGGCACTATAAGGAAGCGTTATCTAGTTCTCGGCCACAAACGTTTTTGCAACACTTATCTCCATTGTTCTACGGCACACGACATTTGTTTTTTATACACCAACATTCGTTGTTCTGTGTTCAATGTATGTTCGTTCGTACTGTGTTCGTACGACATTAATCTCATCTTTGTATATATAAAATTTTCGTGTCACAGTGTTTGTAACGCTTTTCGGTCCGTGGCCTCCACTTGAAAACCTTCCGACCATATTAAAGATCGTTAGTCTCCCATGGCATCCAGGTTCCTCTGAAGTATTTCTCCACCATTAAAGAAACTGTTCATTATAATCTATACAGAAAAACAGAAACACTCAGAAGTGTAGGTCTGACTGGGATTAGAACCTGCGTCGTTCTAATTTCTAGTAAACGCTTGGTTGGGTTTCGCAACCCTATTTTATAGGGTTGAAATTGATAATTGATATAGGTACAAATTCAATCAAAATCTAAAGCGAAATTAAAAATAGTTTAAATCCAATAAAATATCGCTACGCAATGTCCGGATGGAACTTCCCTTCTGAGTTATTTCCACGTAGCTACATTTTCAACTCACCTAAACAAACCCATTTCATCATGTGAACTGCAAACTATGAATTCATACAGATTCAATTTAAATTTGTTCAATGCAAATTGCAAATACTTGCAGGGTCGGCAGTCGGCAGCACACCTCCATCCCTCCTGATGTTGCTTATGTTTTTAGGCTACAGTAGCCATCAAATGGACCGTCAGCCTACCTACCTACCCTTAAGTACAATAACAATCAAAAGCAACAATGTAGAATGACCACCCACGATTTGTTCGAATTATGAATAGCGTTGTGTATATAGAAGCAGATGTTAGTTGTCTGGCGAATCAGATTCGGTTTATTATGATGAATATGTAAAGAGAAGTTCATGGTGAAGCAAGAGGCGTAATTCGATAGTGGAATCGAACCGGCGATATGTAAATTCGCGTCCGATCGTGACGCACGACACTGCTTGTCCACCGCGACTGCACTTCTGTACTCCACACTCTTTCACTGAGATTATACTGATAATATGAGAGACATAATCTTCGTATTATTATTCAAAACAAGTTTTCTTTCGCTGTTAAATCAAACAACATTAGTCCTTACTGAAAAAACCGTTGAGAGCTGTTGGAAGAAATCTTGCTTTGATGATGTCATTTCAAGCCGTGTGTTGTCATCGATTATGCAACAATTGTTTTGGGATATAATAAGTTATTAGTCTATCAGAAGATTTTGTCAAACAGATGTTGAGATTATCATGTAATAAATAAACTTACAAAATTCGATCCCTCTCTTTATAATAAGTACATGTGTATAAATAAAAATAAATAGTCTAAAACTCGGGAACGGCTCGACACATTCGCATACTTAATATTTTTTTAAAGTGCATATTAAGGTTTCTATGAAGAGAAAAATTAGAAAAATGCGTCCATACGAAGCCTCTGGTCGGAGCGCATTAGAATTAGAATTGAATAATAAATAAGTACTCTATACCTATTACATCTGCCTAGTCAAAAAATTTTATCTAATAAACTACCAACGATTCATTGGTATTAATACTCATTACGAGCTTCCTGGTCTCCTATTTGAAACACGTGACTACATCGATAGAATTCCGGCGTATGATAGATGAACGAAACTCTGTTACACAACAAATGGAATAAATCGAGATGCAAACATCGATAAATCGACGTCGACTTTGTCATTCTACTCTTTATTTTATTCGTTTCTAGCAACACTGCGCTAATGGTGCTCGTGTTTTTGACATTAAGTTGACAGCTTGGAGGCAAAGTTTTGTTCGTTTTTAACATTATACCTAATAGGTAATTATAAAATATTTAATCTAAATATTGATTCATTCATTTCTGGAGCTTAGAGTTTATTCCTTTTTATATTCAGGTACTTACTTATTATAACATACCCTACGATAACTGTTGTTGGTCTGAGGCTCCTATTTTCTGTTGGTGAACTGTGTGCTGTTCTGTAAGCTATGCTCACTGCATAAAAAATATGAATGGCCCTAATTGATAGATGCCCTTATAACCGAACGCATTTATAAAATGTAATTTTTAAGAGGCAATTACATTTGAAATATTCTTCTGTCAATTATCTGTCACTCCGTACTCGATACGACTCCTTATAAAGTATAATAAACAATCTAACATCGTATTAAATTAGCGATATGTTACATTATTCATTCAGCTTTTTTTATCACAAATAAAATTATCGAGCAATCTATTTAAACTCAAGGTATCTCTGTTTGTACTTGACATTTTGTTGATCACTACCATTGGTCCAAAATGTTTTCACGTGAAATTTTATATTTAAAACTAATCGACTCCTGCGTGATTGATCATCAGAAGAAAAACGTATGTACTTATTCGTCCATGGTATTCGTTTGTATTGTTTACTGTAAATGAGTCACTTAAATCTTAAAAGCCTATTTATCTAATGCTTAATGTAACATTATTAATTAATTAAGTTGAAAACATTAAGATTTCAAAAAACTAACAATTTTCAATTAACTTTTCAAAATATTGAACAAGTGTCTTTATATATAAAATTAACAATGTGTCATCAACTTGAGTCGTATTTTTTATATCTTTGCGTTACAATTACGTTAGCTAACTACTTATATCATTTCCAAATTTGTCTAAAATAAACACCGTGAATCGATTACGTATCACCTGATGTAACCGTCTTTTTTTTTTTAATTTAACTGAATTCACACAAATATTGATTCTGCACCATGTGACGAAACACTGAACCCCAAGGTTATGGACACGGTAACACGTTTAACTCGAATCTTCGAGAACAATCGTTGTCATTTATCAGATGAAAACTGTGGTAGGGGTAAAAAGTTGTTGGTGATCGCTCACGGTCGTCACAGTCACAGATGCGTATCACAACGATTGTGACGCGACCGATGCACGACTATTTTAATTGGACCTCGATCTTCCATCTGATAACATTTTAAAACAAGATGGCGGCAGTTTTTTCCTCGGGTGTGTAGGCACGTGCTAACGCTTGTTGGACGCCCTATTTATTCCATTAATGGTGTTTTTGTGGATGTAATTATGTTTATGATTAACTTATTCACTTATTGATTGTTAAGTGATAATTTTGTTACGAAAGTCGCCAGTCGCTTTCAGATTGTATCTACCTACATCACGATGAAAGTATTTTTAACACGTAGAGATACCTAGAGCGTAGAAAAATTACGGTGTCGATAGTATCTCACTTAGTGAAATCAGTTATATAAAATATAGATTAATTTAAGTTTAGGTATACTTATAGAAAATTTCTGGAAATTGATATTATATTTGATGTTACCTAAAACAAACTATAAATAAAATTATAAACTAAACCTGACTTTCTATTGAGCCCAAATATATAGGTAAGTAGCTGAGTAGTTGGGTGACCATCACCAGCGGACTACTTGATACTGCTGGATCAGATCAAGGTTACCATGTCAAGGAAATACCACCGAATTATCAGTAAGGGTACCAAATTTCACATAATTTGCTTCAATTCACGGAATTGTCATCGAAAATTGGAACTTTAGAATATCAGAACGTTAACCGCAGTTAAGTCCAATAGTTGAAAGAAATTATCTTGAAAAAATAAATGTAAAGAATGGGTCTTTTCTTTTTCATGGTAATAAAGATAACCAGATCGCCTAGTGCGAGTTTTAGTCAATCAAACGCGTCGAACTTCGATAGGCGATTTTTTTTTTTAAATTATTTTCTTTTTAATGTTTGAGACTTTTACCGTACAAACAAAGGTGTATCAGCTCCATTTAAATGGCGGTTAACCTACTTGACACATTACTCAGAGATGGTGAATGAGGCCCTAAGTCTTACCTATAGCACTAGTTAACAAATCTGAGTATTAAGCGTGGACACTAATTAGTTTTCATTCGTCCTTATCTTATCTTATGTTTTAAATATTCGTATACCTCTACCTGTGACCTCTCTAACAGAATACCTATTTAGTGGTTATTTTAACAATTGTACATTCAGAATACATTTTATATGCATAATATACCTATCTACTTAAAGTAGATGCACAAATTTTAACGCTTTCTTTCATTATTGATGTATCTAGGTAATTCTGGTGAATATGCTATGTGCTTACCTTCTGAAGTTAATTTCTTATTTTAATGTTCAAATAAAAAAATAATTAATAAACTATTACGATTTAAAAAATTATCCATTGTTTTAGTGAGTTTTTGTTTTTTATCGTAATTCCAGCCTTTGCCAAAATCAAACTGGATTGTGGATATCGTTACTATCTACCTGTTGAGATAATAATCAACGAGTTTTGAAACTTTGCCATCACTATTCTGATTATCTTATAGCTAACCTATCTTCAAATCCATTTGAGGCTTATACCTAATCCTTGTCTTGATTAGTTTACCTACTTCATAGTCGATATTCTTAAAGTCTCATCAGCATTATATGTGAATTCTAATTGCTTTTTTAAAATGGCTAAATATACATTATAATAAGCACATTACATTACATCTTTGTTTAAGTTAAACTAACATCCTAAGCTAATGTATAATAACTATTTGAGCTAATGTCTCTTTGCCCTCAAAGGATCCGCAATAATATTGCAATCTCTGAGCACCCCACGTCATATTCCCATGCAAAGTAGGTATGCGGGCATTTGCTCGCTGCAAAACATTCAACCGGTAGATATCTGCTCGACGAGGTAACTTACTGACACCAATGAAACCAACATAATTTGACATGTTTATAAAGACAAAGGTTACAGATGTGTATCATTTAACGAAACGACGACGCTCCGTTTCGCAAACGCTACATAAACGACACCAAGTCACGCCAACTATCTGATTGAACGTTGTCCTACCTTTGCCAGCCAGCAATCGCGAATTTATAACTTATTTAAAACAGAAGCTGGAACGCACTAACGAACCGCGATCGTCTCGCGTTCGGTATGACGCTAACATTAAACTGGCAGATAATGTGAGCATTAGCCGGACCAATCGCGCGTCACCGCGGAATCGTAACGACCAATCAGAATGCACGCCGACTAGGATAGCGTGACCCGAAAGCAATCCGATTCAAGTCGTATTCGTTACCGCGAGATGGCGGTCGGTGCGCGCGAGCACCAATCGTCGCGTCCATCGCACTGTCGTGCCCATATAATGATCTTCACAGGGGCAGGAGAATGAAGTTGAGCCTCTCATTAATTGGCGTTTTGAGGCGAGATCGCTGCGCGGAAGATAGGTTAATTCCTCGGCCCGGTGGAGATCGTTGTCGCTCAAAAAGGAAGGTGAGCGTGCGTTTTCTGGAAATCAGATCCAATTACAAGAGGGCCCGTTAAGTTTTTGTTCTGTTTGGCCGCAGGCCGATGGCGGGCTCACGCTCGCGATATTGACGGACGAGCATTGTCGCGACCGGTTCTCGACGACGGATCAGTCAACTGTCCAAATTCCTATCAAAATTGCACATCGGCATCTGAATTATCGCCATTTCTCGCATTCGCTACGGCGAATACCGGTGCCCCACCCACGCGGCGACATTTACATAGCGCGAGCACGTCTCAATTAGGAGTACTAATGTATGCCTCGACTCGTAGAGGCTCGATCTGAGTGACGTCGACAGATAGCAAGCAAAACGTGACAAGTGACGACTATCGCGAGAATACCGCAGGCCGCTGCCAACTTAGCATCGCTGCGCTATTAACAACGCGAATAGGAACTGATAGTAGCGTTTATTCTTTTTATTTCCATCACTTTACTTCGACGTTCATTTGCATTTGTTGCACATATTATGCACACACATCTACAAGTAAGAGCATTCCACTTTGTAATCATGAAAGTAATTGTGCGCTGATTTCGTTTCCAGGTGAGGACGAGGAATGGGGAAACGAGAGCGAGGCAATGACGGGAGAACCTCGCACACCGAGCTCGGGAGGCGACAGGCCGGCGTCCAGCACCGCTGGCTCGCCAGTGTCAGGCGCGTCCCCTACCGCATCGCCACCGCGACTTCGTCTCAACACCAGTCTAGCTACTGACCCGGCACTGGCTCCACAAGCGGCGCCTCTCAAACGAGAACCTTCCCCGTCACCGCCACCGCCGCCTGCACCTTCACAGACTAGAGAATATCTAGCATTAACAGCGGCGAATTTCCCAGCACTCTTTCCAGCGGCAACTCCTCCCGGTTACATGTGCACACCGTGCGGAATACGCTATTCGTCCCTTAGCACTCTACAAGCACACCAAGAGCATTACTGTTCGAATAGAAGAATAAAGCCCTCAGAAACGGGTGACGCCACAGCTGACGTTGCTGCAGATGAATCTAGCAACGACACTAAAACTCCCAGATTACCTGGCAAGCAATATGCCTGTACTTATTGCTCTTATAGCGCTGACAAAAAAGTTAGTTTGAATCGTCACATGCGAATGCATTCCTCATCGCCAGTTAGCAGTGGAACTCCAGTTCCTCATCCAACGTCAAACGGCGAGGTATCTGAAGGACCGCCTGCTCAAGACCGTTATTGCGCAGACTGTGATATACGCTTTAGCTCGGTGAAAACTTACCGAGCTCATAAAACTCATTATTGCAGTACTAGACAAGTTGTAAAACAAGCTCTAGCTGCAGTTCGGACTGGATCCGCTACTTCCGGCTCAGCGCCACCTTCCCCGGGCGCGACGCCGCCTGCCCAAAATCAAATCGCTTTTGCTTTACCCACAAATCCAATTCTCATAGTGCCATACTCTTTATTTAGAGTTGCAAGTACTCTACCAGGAGCTACTCTGCCAGATCCAGATACGCCATGTTTCTTATTGCCGAACGGAACTTTCCAACCTCTTAGTCGCGCTTTGCCAAATTTAAACACTGAAGTCAAGGAACCGGAAGTCTTAAAGTCAGCCAATAGGCCTCGCGAACCGCCTAGAGAAGGGGGTGTGACTCCGCTAGATTTGAGCGTTCGTCGTTCACCTGAATCAGGGCACACTGACGAGCACGAAAAAGAGAATAGGATACGATCAACGACGCCAGAACAAATAGTATGTGCTCCGTCACTACCGGGATCACCGGCAACGCCCTCGCCATCGCGACGCTCGTCCTCGCCGAACGGAGAGAGTTCGCCGAAAAGACGAAGACGCGAATCACGCGGACCTACACCGAAACCACCAAGCGTACCTTCACCGCCGGACGAAAAATTTGGTCCTCTCGTTACTCCCACTTTATTACCGCCAGCACTGGCTCTTCGTCTCGCTTCGGAGTTGCCAGTTGGCGCCGCCGGTCCTCAAGTCTTAGTAAAGCAAGGAGTGTCAAAATGCAAGGAATGTAACATCGTGTTCTGCAAATATGAAAATTATCTAGTACACAAACGACACTACTGCTCCTCTGGAGGTGGTGAGGAAAGAGCTAGCCCTGCACCGCAAGAGCCCGGTCCTCCCCCACAATACCGACAACTAATATGTCTGGCCTGCGGTGTAAATTTTAGTTCTTTGGAAAACCTGACAATTCATCAGTCCTATTATTGTAACAAAAGTGAAACGCGGTCGCCTCGCACTGTGGCTGAACCACCGCGGCCAACGTCTGGCTCCGATGGAGGGTGGAAGTGCCCTTGCTGCGATGTCGTGTCTCCAACCGCGGCAGCAGCCCAACGTCATATGGAGGCTCATGCAGGAGTCAAAGCCTTCCGATGTACCATCTGCCGGTACAGAGGGAACACACTTCGAGGAATGCGCACGCATATTCGCATGCATTTTCCCAAGAAGCCTGTGGACTTGCAGGTAAATGTAAATGCATTACATATTACATTTTACGATCTATTTCTGAGCACAATGCTCCCCTTAATAAGAGAAACAATAGGGTTTACAACTCTAGCCTTCTGCGGATTGACCGTGGGGATGTCTTTTTAATGTGGAGGTCGTCAGACAAACTGACAGTCCACTAGATGATAGGTGATGATGTGATGCAATGACGACCATAGGATTAGGAAGGGATAGGACAATAGCATCCTTTACTTACTCATTGAAACACAACACATTTCATTTCACAGTGGTCTTCTATAAGGGGGTGGTTACTGCCGCCGAACGCAATGTGCTCTGCCACTGATTTTCACATCCAGACCAGAAAATTGAAAAGTTCATTTCCAAAGTTGGGAGGGAATCCTTATCCAAAGCAGGGAATCGAACCCGCGGGAACTCTTAGACAGAGCGTTAAGACAAGCACTCGTCCAACGACATAAATAAATATAAGTAAATAATAATAAAATAATAAGTAAGTAATAATAATAATAATAGATATTTAATTAGGTAGTTAATGCGTCTACGTAATTAAATATTTATTTACTTACGAGTATATTTTTATGAAAAATTATAACTTTTTTTTTTAAATTTTGTTGTGTTCTTCAAATACTTATCAAATTGTTCTTTTGATTTCAGGAAGAGAGTTATATAGCGTGCGTGCTTGAAGACGACAGCAGGGAAACAACTTCGCCCAGTCCAGTGGTGGGAGACAAAGTCCACCGCTGCAGTACGTGTGCGTACACTTCCACTTATAGGGGAAATGTGGTCCGCCATGCGCGTCTCGTTCACGCCACTGAGGAACCAGAAAACGATGAACAATCATCCCCTATCCCGACAACTGACATCAAGAAGGAACCAGCAGAAACAGAAGTTGAAGAAACGCCGAATTATTGCAAATCTTGTGACATATCTTTCAAATATGTAAATACTTACAAAGCACACAAGCAGTTTTATTGTACAGCTAACAACCAGGATGCGGCTGCAAATAACAATGTACCCGCACCTCCTCCGGCCGCGAGAGTCAGTGACGCTTCTGTAGTTTGAGCCTAAGATCTCGTGTATAAATATCCTTCGCAAAATTCTAAATTTGAGGTATTTGGCTGCTTGAAACAGGCAGTAGATCAAAATTAACTATACATAATATTATACAGAGAGAATTTGTAGTCAATACTCAAAGCTCGACCCAAATAAAGAATTCAGTGGCATTATTTGAATAATGCACATGGCACGGAAGGGTAGATCTCAAATTTTGAAATTTTCCCCTGTTTCGTCCTAGCTACAATATAGGCTTTTCTATAAGCGAGCTGTAAATATTACCCGCAAATTCAGTTACGCATCTACATTCCCTTGGTATTGCTTGTGTCCTTGGGCGATGGTAGCCACCTGCCATCAAGAGGACCGTCGGCCCGTCTACTACCCCTTTTAATATAAAAGAAAACCTTAAAACCCCGTATATAAAACTCCCACTAAAAATACTAACAGTGATAATAACTAATTAATATAACTACATAGTAACAATGTAAGCCCCATTTTACTCATCGCAGGTGTCGATATTTTTCTTACTTTGGCTTGTAATAACTTTTTAATTTAGGTAGGTACTAACAGTATTTCATTATAAACGAACGCTTCATCAAAGATAATATAGAAGTTTTGATAAAGACCACAAATTCTCTTTGTTTATTATTTAAAAAAAGAGTTTGGCTTTCAAATATTTTTCCCAAACGGAAATATTAAAATATTTCGAGTCTGCAATTAATATTTTCTAGTCAAACTTTTATATTAATATGTAATATGTCGGTATCTTCAAAAATATTTTAAAACGACTGTTTTCTGGTACATACTACGGACGTTTTAATAATAAAAAAATTAATATGTACACATAGTATAAGGATTTTTCTCGTTTTGGATTCGTGTAATGAATTGTAATGTGCAATAAATATTTGAAATTCCAATGAATATCAATTCGATATCTTACATGTAATTGCATATCAAAGCCATAGACAAAAGATAAAGTTATGTTGTGAAGGGACACAGACTATCTTTAATGAATGGAAATTAGAGTGAATGAATGGCTAATGTACATAGGAGCTCTCAATATCACTGTTTGTTATATTATAACTTGTTATGTAAATTGCTTAGAATTAGTTAACATTTATAACCTCTTTGTCCTACGTATTCGTGTAAATTACGTTAAACATTACCAAATTGTAAATAAATGTAAAGATATTATTAAATTGTAACAAAATTTTATTACCATTTGTTCTAAGTGTAATTGTTCTTTCTTTGTTGATTATGTTTATTATTGTAAATTAGTCGAATTACTTTTTTGCTAAGCAATTGAATGCTCATATCAAACTTGTTCAGATACACCAACCAGTGGGTTCAATCTAGTTAGATTTTACAATTTTTGAATGCAAATAACAAGTTCTATTTTCAAAAATAACTACAAATTAATAAACTTCAATATGTATTTAAGTTGAAAATGAGTATTCAATCTAGATAACGTTACTACATTATGACATTACCATGGTTAATTATTAAACATTGCTGAAAGTAAAAAAGCTGAAATTTATTTCTAAATTGGAAAATTTTTCACGTCATACTTCACAGTAAACTGCAAAACATTTGAACCAAATTGAACCAATACTCTTGAACCAAATTTAAAAGAAAGAGTAAATCTACAGTCACAGAACACTATAATACCATAGAGCGTATAACATGGTCACTTAGCAGTATGAAAATTATTGCAATCAAAGTATTCAAATAAAACAACGCAAAATTATACATACCTACCTATTGTATATGTCTTTAAGGTGGAAACAAATGCTAAATACTAAAAATTATCATTGTTTAATGAAGAAGTTGCCAGAAATAGACAACGCAATTGCTTTGAAAAAATATATAATACTTAAACATATGAAAGATAAATTGTATTGTTTAGAACTTTCGTTAAAGTAATTAAATTATGCATTGTTACGAATATGATCCACGTATTGTTTTGACACCTATACCTATACATAAGTATACCTTCGACAAGTAGGTAGTTTGAGTTTGTGAAAAAATTAACAAAACAATTAGTACTCAGTACCTATATAATTTGTTAACTGTCATCTATTGCCGATTCTGTAAAAAATTGAGTCGTCAAATCAAGAGCCTTTTATTTTTATAAAGAACACCTTTATTTTTATAAAATTTAACTATAAGAAGTCCAAATGTTTTGCAGTTTATTAAATTTAGTCAAAATAAAGAAAATAAAAAATATTATGAATTTTAAAGCACTGAAAATATTTCCCAATTGTCACTAAAAATATTAAGGCCAATTAAAAAATCATTACGAATAGTTTGTTAATTCATGTTACGTCGTTTTTATTGTTATTTGTATTTTCAATCAATCTAAAAATAAATTTTTCATTACAATAGAAGCGAGGTAGTACGATAAACTATTTATTCGTAAAGTTACTTCACGATTAATGTGTCGATTATAAGTTAAGACAAAAATAATGATACCATGTTTTGTCTATGCCAAAGCATCGCTAGATTAATCTTATATTTGCATTTATTGATATCTCACTAATTGTAGTTAGGGTTAAGGGAATACAAGACTTGTTCCGTAGATATATATCTATATGTAACTACATAACATAAATACTGTATCCAATCGTGTTGTCTATTTTGGAATGAGTCTCGAAATGTCATGCGTGCATTACGGTACAAAATAAATATCGATCTTCCGTTAATCATAATCTGTGGTAGAAGTAGAATCGATTTATCTCAGTCGAATTTAATTGCAACTTGGATACATCTCTAAGTATGTATTAAAATTTGGATTTAATCACGTCACAGCGTTACATTATCACAGACTACTTTCGAAAACTGTAAACTATTTGCCTGCTCTTAATTGTTTCAAAATTAAAAAAGGAATTGACATGTTTTGATTTATGTAACAAAAAGCTAAGGGTCTAGTAAATTTCTTATTGTATTTTCTAGAAAACAAAAATATAAACGCCATGAGAATAGAAATATACCTAATATGTAGATGCATATTAATACCTAATATTTATTCATGCTACCAACTACCCACCCACTATGTTAATATGCATAAAGGGCCACTCGATTTTGTTTATAACTTTTTTATACAAGAGCATTACAAGCTGATATTTCTTTAATAAACTTGATAAATCATTTAAATAAACCTTTTATGTCTTAGTAGGCTTAAGAAACACCTACCTATGTAGTGTACCTACTAAAATACATAAGTGTTATTCAGTAAAAGAAATTATATTATTTTGTAGTATTAACGCCATTTAGCTTCATAAAGGTATGACAAAACAAACTTCTTGCGTGAAACGTTATCACTTAAAAAATCAAATAAGTACTAGAGTTTTAATTTTCATTGATATTAATTTTTCTATTCTGTAAACAAAAACAGCAAAGTGAACACGTCGACCCTAATAATTCCTTTTTTAATTGAATCATGGAGGTTTTTACATTGAAAAAGTGGTCAGTGTAACGTCTTTTATTTTAATACCTACATAATTGATGAAGAATAATCTTCACATTATTTTAATAAAAACATCTGATGTGATGTGCCATAAAATGTGTTCTATGTGTAATTAAATAGAGAAGATTTTCAACACCATCTCGAATATACTCTGTAACATTAAGTCGTGTTGTCACGTCATTCATAGTCACAGCAGATTACGAACAGAATTAGGCTTAACCCTAGACCTAGAGTAATATAAAACATTCAACAAATCACTTAAATTTCCTTCGATTTACAACTTCAACTTTTTTTTAATTATTTAAATTTTAACGGTAGCTGTATTTTTTTTTTTTTTAATATTCTCATTACTTATGACGTTACTACACGACATTGTCTTCATTACATATAATACCATACAACGCCTCGGGCATAACTTGTTTTAAAGTGATAATAAATGTAATGAAAAACTATTCAGTAATTGATGTAGGCATACAATGGTATTGTAAAAATTACGCCAGACAATAAATTATTTATCACATATATTTGAAGTGTTCATTTATTACCCAAATACCCCATTCAAACATAATTCGTTAAAACTTGTCAGAAATTTAGCAGAATTATAATGAAACTCCTACTTACCTAATACCTATATACCTTATATAACCTAATACCTGTAAAAAAATTAAGTCGCCAATTGTTTTAAAAAAATTGACAATAGAATTTTGAAAATTTTTTTGGTCAATTAAATGACTGTTACAAGTTTATTTAAATGTAAATAAATAAATTACACAATATAATTTTCTACAACATTTATTAAAAAAATAACAAAAGGCCAAATGTTGGCTACACAAATATTGTCCGTTTAGAAGAAATTGTTACAATTTAAATATTTATAAAAAACAATTTTTTTTTTTTTTTTCATTACGCAATAAAGTTTCCTCCAACCGATTTTGGAGTTTTCATATTTTACTTAAATACTTATCTATCTACGCATGCAACTACAATAACTACTAAAGACATTTTCTTAAAACAATATACGGATATGTAAAATGAAAAACAAGAAAACTCTTTAGAGCATATATAAAAAATAAATAAATATAAGTATATACAAATAGTCACCTTAACGGCTCTGAATAACAAAATATGTACATTTACATAAAAGAAAAAAATACAATGATATATTTGTAACTTATTTTTTATAATCTCACTCATTAAATTCTATTTAATAATAGACGGACATAGTTTATTTGGAATTTCAACCATTTAATATTTTTTTTTTTTTAAATATTAAATGGTTGATTTAATTAATATTTTATAAATTTTGCAGATATGTAATTTTTATTTAAAATCAATCATTTACTTTACAAATTCATTTGTATACATTAAAAAATACATTTATTTGTGAAATAAAAGATATTTTAGTAACATAAGGAAGGTTTCATTTTACTGGAACTTCTAATAAAATTAGTGTAAATCAAAAATATATATATATATATATATATACATAAAAATTGTACAGCATTGTAATTTTAAAAATATTTTATTTTTATTTTTTAAGAATAAAGAATCTTTTTTTAGGTTTTAACCTACATACCCTTTAATAAAGACTTAATTTTTAAGACAAAAAATATCAACAAATTCTAAATTTACACCTTTTGATTTTTACGTCGGATCAACATTCGACGGTATAATATATCACAGAGAACATAGGTAAACAACATAGGCTTCATTTTATTACTAGTCTTATAATTAAATTTTAAATTAGTTAGAAAAAGTTAAATAACCTCACTAACGAACACTAAAGTTTACTAAAGTTGTTCATAAAAAAATAAAGACTTCATTTCTTAAAATATATTGTAATGATTGAAAAAATCTATTTTAATATTTCAGATCTATAATTAAATATATTATATAATTTTCCCCCCACATTAATAAAACCTTTAGACATTAATATACAAGAGCAATAAGACGAAAAGACTTCTATTTCTAAAGAAAAGCAGAAATGTATTTGTGCGTGTGACTTAACAAGTGTTAAACTTAAATTTTAACGATTTTTTCTATACACTATCGACAGGTAGATAACAAAATATCTACGAACACGACTTATCTAAAACAGTGTCCTCGTGTCGGCTAAAAGTTAAAAATGCTTAGACTACATTCATCTATAATAATAAAAATTAAAAAAAAAATCTCAACCAGGCAATGAACAGCCCACCATTGGTAATAATTTTAACAATGATTTTATCTAATTTAAAAGAATTCCTTAAGGGAAAAAAAAAAAAAACAAAACCTGAAGGACGTTTATGCAGACTCTACTAAGCTTGTATATTAATGTCAACGAATGAAAGAAACTATTACATACTGAAATCGTATTTTAACGAAAAATTTGTGGAATATATTCAAGTTATATAATAAATGATGACGTGAGTGGATGATGGTGATATGTCGCTTAATTCCAATTTCGAGTAAATAGAGGTTAAAGTTTTACTTTTAATTTTTGAGATAAGTCGCCACAAAACTGATTTTTATACTAAATTATGATGCAAGCAAAACAACCTAAAATATTAACGGTATGATAGCAATTAAACAATTGTATTATTTTTTATTTTTTAATTTAAAAAAAAAAAAAGTGAACATCCCTTCTCCTTCTTCCCTTAACAAAAGTAAACGTTTCTGCACTTTTTGCTTTCTAAAATTAACTGTACACAACACCTTTTTCAACTCTATTTATCTAAAAAAATCCACGATCTTAAGGTCTGTAATCATTTATATGGACATATTACCTTCATCAACGCAAAAAAAAAAAAAAAACGAAAAAAAAAAACTCAAAAATCCACTCACGTCTTCAAATGTTTTTAAATGTTTCTTTACTTTTATAATACTGCATATATTTTATTTACCCTAGTTACCCTTACCCTATCATTTCCGCTGAGCAATCGAGAGCCGTGACTATTGTAAAATAGTTAAAGCGGAAATATACTATCGAGTCGAATCAAATCATATTATTTTCTATCGCGTTTCGATAGTATGCGTCCGCCTTTATTAATATAAAATTACTACTAAATAAAGTAGTACACGTTAACAAACATCAAAAACATTTGCTCACAAATTTTTTTAGCTTACATTTTGAACACATAGTTTTTAAATTTAATACTACCTCTCCACAAGGTGGCCCATCAAACGGCCGGTTAGATGACTATGCGATGGTCGCAACGCATCTACACGATGGCGACGTTCACTATTCATTTCTTTCAATGACGTTCGTACATACACCAATGCGAGTAGTGGGCCAAATATGTAGATGCGTAACGCCATATCACTGGCCCACTATCCTTTGACGTACGTTCGAAAATCCAACACCGACGTCATCTAGAGACCATTGCACGCGCCATATGCCATCAAACGACATTACGCCTTCCACACAATGGCCCATCTTGTAGAGGAGCAGTAATGTACAGTCGGGTACAAAAACCTTCGTCACTTTTCAAATTCATTCCTTTTTATTAAGTCTTAGCACCTTTTGATACTGAAACACTAAACAGAAAACTGAAAGACGTTTAAAATGAAATTATGGCATGACCGATTAATTGCCCTTGTGCAAGTAAAAATCGACATTAAGGTGACGAAACTTTTCTTACCTACTTACTTACTCTACTGAGTACAGTCGAGGTGAAAATTATTAAATATAATTTTAACCCCAGAGTAACTGAGAAAAATGTTTATTCATTTTTACTTCCGTCCAATAAATCATTACGTGGTTCGTCATTTTTTCCATAATAAAACCCATCGTCATCACTGTCGTGATCGCAGGATTCATTCTCATTCTCATGTTTTCCACCTGAATCCACATCACTATTACTACTGGATTCAGAATCATCAATCTTGAAGCTATGAACCAAAGTGTCACTTAAGTTTTGTTCTGTTAGCATTTTCGACTTGTATCTGGCGTAAGCAGCGCCGTACTCCTTCACGTCTCTGGCGAACGATTCGCCTCCATAGTGTTCCAACTCATCATCGCTCGAGTCGTTACTATCTTCTTTCATCATTTGCCTTCCTGTAAAGTAAAGGAAATCAGACGATCACATTTTTTATTATTATTTAATTTTAACTGTTGAAACTCGTACCATTAGGTAAGAAGACATTATATATTTTATTGCGAAAATATTGTCTAATTTGGTAATGTAGTTTCATAGATCTACGTTCATAAATTACGTGTCACGTGTTTGTTCTCGATGAACTCCGAAACTACTGAACCGATTTTGATAAATCTTCGTGACTATGTGTAATTTGGTCCAACTTAAAAGATAGGATATAGTTTTTATCTCAATTTATAGTATTTCTTTATTGCAAATTATTTGTTTATTATATGAGAAAGAGTTATAAATTACCTTACACCGCCATCTGTGAGTATTTTATGGAACTCACAGATAACTTTTAAAACAACTGTAAGTTCCATAAGTTTCTCACAGATGGTGGAGTAAGGTAATTTATCGGCTGGATTAGGTAAATATTTATTATAAAAATTGCACCCGATCGAAGCCAGGAGCGCTAGTACCTATATATATAAGTTTGAAAGTATAAAAAAAATCTTTTCAATGTTATCCCCTTTTACTAAATCTATAAACGTTCACAGGAAATTATTGAAATTAAGAGAGACTTATTACTTAGACTTATACTTTATTTTTTGAAAGCTGACGTTATTGACGTTGATTCTTAGTTATAATTTGCGAAGATCTGTTCAGACGTTTGAAGATCATCAGCTTATTTTCTAGTTGACGAAGGTACCTAATTGGTAAATGATTTCAAACTTGGTGTACTGTTATTTCGGTGGTATTTTCACGACATGGTAACCTTGATCTGATGCTGCAGCATCAAATAGTCAGCGGGACACCCAACTCTTATACAGCAGATGTAATGTGTTTAGGCTCAATAGAATGTTTGTAATTTTCAATTAAAGCTTGTTTTAAAGTAAGTTCACAATTCATACACAACAATAAAAATAGAAGCTTCTATTTCTCGCAATGTCACAAATTCATTTATATACAAGCCTTAGTAAAAATATAAACTTATCTCCCATGGATTTTATTGGAACTTACCAAAAAAACCTTGCATATTTATTCTATCCTCTTCATCTGGATAATCATTCTCGTAATATAGTTCATGGTTAGAGTCAATGGATTCCTCATCATCGTCCTCATCATCACTTCGAGCAACCCTCCATCCACTATCCATATCATCAACCCTGAAAACATAATTATAAAAAAGTTCATTACTTGGTCTAATCTATTCTCTCATTTCAGCCACTATAACATGTTTTGTCCGGTTTCTTTTATATTCTACTAGCTGTTGCACGCGGCTTCGCCCGCGTAACTTTATAAATATCATTAAATTTTTAATTCAATAGGCTTGAATTTATATAAATAATTAAATACTATGTTATACTATAGTTAGATATATATATATATATTTTTCACTAATAAATTAAAGGAATCACCATCTTCATAACCATTGTCAGCCTGAATATTGTTTATTGTTTGTTTGAATGCACTAATCTCTCAAACTACCAGGAAATAATGGATTAAAAAAAATGCATTTCATTTGATAGCCTGATTCTTAAGGAAGATTATATTATGCTATTTAGCATTATACCCTTAGCATCTCAGAAAAAATAATCAGAAAGAACGCTAAGCAAAAACTAAATATTTAATAGTGTGGGCTGGCTTTGGATGCGGGTGTGTCAATAGCCGAGGACGATCACCCTAACAGTACTGAGCATTACTGAAATATGCATGCATATGACAATGAGGTACCGTCCATTAAGGTTCATATGTATGTCCTTCACAACTGTCATGTCCTGTACAATTTGTGGAGGTATGGGCTATTAGACCATCAGGTATGTAAAAATATAGCTATAACAGTATTGTATAATTATGTATGTGTACCTCCTTATGCAGTTGTTCATTTATATTAATTCTTATATTTTTGGCTATCTTAACAATGTAATAATATAATACTTGACTTAATTAATTGAATGTTGCGAAATCGTTTAAAGCATTATCAAAAAAAATTGCATTGAATATAATTTTTTTTTTTAATCAGCACTAAAAAGTGTTACGAATTGTACAATTTATTTATTACCGCGTCACATATGACCCTAATCTTACTGGTCGGTTAATGACCCCGACCGCCTCGTGTCACCTTAAGGCACGTGTTGCTAAGCGACGTTGACGCGTCTGAAGGCTCTATAGATGGATGTGATTTTCCTTAGGAATAAGGCTGTGACCGTGCTCACCTAGCATGTAGCTACCCACCCTATCTAGGGAAACTTTCATGTCATGTCTTTCAAGGACTTTGTATGGTCCTGAATAGGGTGGTTGCAGTGATCTTTTGCACTTGTCATTGCAACATGCAGTTTATAAAATCCTTATGCAAAACAGAGTGCAACAGTCCCTATGCTCTATAGGTTTAGATTAGGCATTTTGATTAAATTTTGTAGTTTGACTACAAAAACATCCACACTAATATTATAAATGCGAAAGTATCTTTGGATGTATGGATTTTTGTAACTCTTTCATGCAAAAACTACTGAACGAATCACCATTAAATTTTGCATACACGTTGTTTGGGACACCAGAAAAGACATAGGGTACCTTTCATCGTTCAACGCGGACGCTGACTGAGATACTTTTGAAACAAGATGCTTCAAAACATAGAGTTAGTACCTTTCTAAATATTTGACCTAAGTGAATATTATTTGAAGAATATATTTAAAAACAGTTTTAATGAACAGTAATTGAAAATTATGATAAAATTAACACTTACTTAAAAATTAGGTCGATCATGGAGGGATCAAAATCAATAGGTGCAGTGTAGACATCATACTCGTAAGGTGAAGGATCTTCCTCAGTTCCAATCTCATCTTCGTTGACCTCGTTTTTGCCGTTATCAGTTTTTGCCATGTCCAGTACATCTTCATCTTCTATGCATATACCTCTGCTACGGTTCATAACCTCATAACGGCTTTGAGCACTTGATTTATTTCTGTCCTCCCTCAATGTTTCAATGATATTAACCTGAGGTCTCCCAGTTTCCGGTAGTGATTTTGTAGCTTTTTTTATGGCCTCATTCTGTTAAAACAAATTTTAAAACTTTAAAAGTAAAGAACTAAGAATAAGCTGAGGATAAAGCTTGAGGCTGTGGCATCAACTAATCAAACATTGAAGCAAAACAGCATATATGCTGTTTATTATTTCATCCTAGTCTCTTGAAAGTTTTTTTGGTGGTTAGTGCTTAATTTATGATTACATAAGAGTAAAAATTCAAAAGAAAATATTATGAATTTATATTGTACAATATATTAATTAAAATATTAAATAGGTACATAATATTATTTTGTAGGTTGGTACTTATCAAAATTATTTAAATCTAATTTTATTTTTATAATCAAATACAGTTAAATAAAAAATATTATAATTATAACTATTAAACTATTAATTGAATTTGTGATAACACAGGTAGGATTTCAGCTTTAACAATGTAGGTAGTTTAAACATTTCCATACATTGACTGAGACCATCTATGGAATGGAGTGGACGGAGATGGAATATAATATTGATGAATTAAATATATAGATATGGTATGTATGTGTTGTTATAGGCCCACTATACTATTCGCGAAGTAGCATGAAGTTGGGTGTAGAGAGGCACTCGGAATAACTTCGCATCCTCACCTCACCTGACTTCCAATTGTTGTGTTTTTAAGTATTTTTAGAGGTTTTCACTATGAGTTGGTACAGGAACAAACCCTATTAACTATTCTCTTTATGTATTGTAATTTTTTTTTGTGCTATAATTATGCCACATAGTTGAAATGCGTAAGAGTACACTATGCAACCGCAGCTGCCACATGCATGTCATCCATGTTGTCTACCTAACATGTGAGCGATTGAGTCTTTCGCAAAGTTGAGCGAGTAGTGTAGTGACCCATCTCATACTCTGGTAACTTCAACGAGAACTTAGGCGAGGATCTTCGCGAGTAGTGTGGCGGAAATCAAAACCATATCAAAACGAAAGGTTATTCCCCCGTGCTCTTGATACAAAATTACAAATGTTTTGCATCAACAGTATATTTATGCAAGATAAGCCTCAAAGAGTCCTTTGGGCGACCGAATGAGTGTGCCTCAATGCTCCTACAACATAGCCTTGATGAAATCAACAAGTGGCTCGAGAAATGGCGAATGCGTGCTAGTGCTTCGAAGTCAGTCCAGATTACGTTTGCTCTAAGACATGACACCTGTCCATCTGTAAAACTGGGAGAGAGCCAGTTCCCATGCAGTGACTCCGTAAAGTATCTGGGGATGCATCTGGATAGGTGACTCACTTGGAGAAAATATGTTGATACAAAACTGAATGAGAGCAATATAAGATACAAGGAATTGTATTGGTTATTGGGCAGAAACTCCAAACTATCTATAGAGAACAAGATATTAATCTACAAAACTGTTCTACAACCAATTTGGACATATGGCATTCAGCTTTGGGGTTCTGCCTGTAACTCAAACATTTCGGTAATACAGAGAGTTCAGAACAATATCCTGAAACAGATATCCAACGCACCGTGGTTTGTGAAAAACTCTGAAGTTCACGAATACCTTGGTATGCCAACAGTGAAGGAGGAGATAAGGGCAAGCTCTGAGAAGTATAAATGCAGATTGGAAAGACACCCGAACCACCTGGGTCGAGGTATACCCTTAGGGGCACTATGGTGGATTTCGATTATATTAAGTATATGAGTTCAGGGGACTATGAGACGCAAAGAAAAAGTAAAAAAAAATTTTTTCCTTAAAAAAAATTTTTTTGGACAAAATTTTTGAAAATTTTTCAGAATTTTTTTTTTCGTTTTTTTTTTTGTTGACGCTACGTGTCAGGGGCGACCATACAAACGCTTTTGGTCATGTGACGTTTTTTCGTAGGACGCTTAGAAACAGAGTTAAGATGAGTAGCGGGGAGGGGGGTGGTTTCACAAAAAAATTAATTTGACAAAAGTTACTCCCCTTGGGCCCGCCTATCCGATGAAATCATAAAAAGGGGAGAACAAAAAAAAATTTTTTTTTGATCGAAATTTTTTCTAAGTGTCGCGCCCCTCACGCTACACTAGGTGGTTTAAAGGCGTTTTGGACTTAGAAAATTTTTGAAAATTTTTCAGCATTTTTTTTTCGTTTTTTTTTGTTGACGCTACGTGTCGAGAGCGACCATACGAACACTTTCGGTCATGTGACGTTTTTTCGTAGGACGCTTAGAAACAGAGTTAAGATGAGTAGCAGGGACAAAATGGGAAAAAAGAAATTTCAACAAAATTTAAAAAAAAAACCCTTTCTCTTGGCAGAAGACGCCAAAGGGTGACGAAAATATCAAGTAAACTTTTTTCTAGAACCAACCTCCGCCGAAATATAGAGGGTTGAAATTTGTGACCTAAAAAAAGTTGTTAGCGGCACACTTGTTGGCGAGTAGTGCCGGGTTACTGTGCCCATATTGTTCATTTCTAACAGATTTATTTTTAAACATTTTATTTAGCAAATTAACCTAGGTGTATAATTTTACTAGGCAGGTTTGCTGTACCTACTTAAAGTACCTAGGTTTAGAATGATATTTATTCTCACAAAGAATTATACAAGGTAAATGATAACAAGTACTTACTAATATTATAGCCCTAATAATTAAAGCAAACATAATATAGTTCAATGGTTTGGGTACGCTTTCTCGTCATAACTTCTCAACCGACTATCATGACTACTAAAACTCCAATAATTTAACCCAGGGTTTACTAAAATATTCCTTACATCGCGTGCGCTGCGAAAACTATTGATGATAGAACAAAATAATGTACTACGACTTAGCAGAACACATCATTTTAAAAATTTAATTGAAATGCCGCCGCTAGAAAAGGCTCTTTATTTGTATCTTGGTATTAATCCTTATCAAAATAAATTACTTTATAAATTCAAGACGGCTTCAATCCTTTCGAAGCATAGTACCCGAAACGCAAATTACGCTTATGACCACGTTTTCAACAGCGCAGTACCAGATATGTAGACGACCAGATTTTTTATTGGCAAATGACCATTACTCATAAAAAACATAATAATGTATCGAAGTTAATTTAATTTATTACTTTTGGTATATATTAAATTAATTTGTTTTAATAACTTGAGAATTTTGCATCTCTGTTAGAGGTTTGAATTTTATACTGGTGATAAAAAAATGACCAAAAGCGTCACATGACCGAAAGTGTTCGTATGGTCGCTCTCGACACGTAGCGTCAACAAAAAAAAACGAAAAAAAAAATTCTGAAAAATTTTCAAAAATTTTCTAAGTCCAAAACGCCTTTAAACCACCTAGTGTAGCGTGAGGGGCGCGACACTTAGAAAAAATTTCGATCAAAAAAAAATTTTTTTATTTATTCTCCCCTAAAAAGGTTCATAAAAATAAATCATAAAAAGAATCATAAAAATGATTCCATCGGATAGGCGGGCCCAAGGGGAGTAACTTTTGTCAAATTAATTTTTTTGTGAAACCATCCCCCTCCCCGCTACTCATCTTAACTCTGTTTCTAAGCGTCCTACGAAAAAACGTCACATGACCAAAAGCGTTTGTATGGTCGCCCCTGACACGTAGCGTCAACAAAAAAAAAAAAAACGAAAAAAAAATTTTGTCCAAAAAAATTTTTTTTAAGGAAAAAAATTTTTTTTTGCTTTTTCTTTGCGTCTCATAGTCCCCTGAACTCATATACTTAATATAATCGAAATCCACCATAGTGCCCCTAAGGGTTCACCCCAACCGAATAAGTAAAACTATAATAGAATTAAATTGCTTCGAAAAGTTACCTTATTAGTGTCTGTACCTCTGAATACAAACACTGAAGACACTTCTTCAACATCTGCGGTGTCCACCCTAGGTCTTTTGCACAAAACCAGCAACGCCTCCTGTGGACTTCCTTCGCGTCTGCGTTTTACTCGAATAACTGTTGGTGATGCCATGATAACTGAGGTATATAAAGAAAAACTATCGCTTTATTATTTCATGTACAGTACGTATAAGATTTCAGCACTTTAATATAATAAATAACTGAGATGAGATGCGAAAAATCGAAAAAAGATAGAAGCCCGCAACGCGCAACGCGACAAACGCAATCAATAAAATCAACGAGTATAAATTGATTTTGGTTTGATTTTGGTTATGGTTTGATTGATCACGGTTTTATAGACATAGAGCAATGATAGAGCACATAGCACGGCATCCAGCACTCTTTGTAAGTATATAGTGTCCTGTGCATAGCACAGAATATACAGCCTGCACAGCACAGAATATACCGCCTGCACTGCACTCAACAATACTGCAATGGATGTTGCACTGCACCACAAATCACAACTAACTTATGGCTCTTGTTGACAATTAATATTTTTATTTCTCGCTCGTTTACATAGAGATGCGTTTTCTCTCGTTTATGCTTATCAAAGATAGGTTAACATACTTTAGCTAGTTTATGGCACAGGTAGATAGGAGCTAGGAGTATCTAACTATCTATCTATTATTTAGTTTGTGGATATAAATTAGGAGTCCTTGTGACACCCATCTACCTGTGCCTGTGTCCTTGTAACATAGTGATTGATTATAATAATAATATTTCTTTATTTCAGACTTTCGTCCTAAAAATTATTATACGCGCCATACTCGAAGCACTGCATTAACGTGCGGTACGAGGTAGTCTCATTAACGTGCGGTACGCATCATTATACTGCACTCTAAGGGTACTCCAGGACGTCCTTTTGAAGGGAGTCCACAATTGGCAAGTATAAAAGCTTTGGCAATAAGCGCGAAATAGAATAGTTTGACTTCCCTCCTGCATTTTGCAAATCTGCGAGCGAGCATGTTGCATTGAACGGACAGCGCCCATCTCTCACGCTCGATATCCACGTCATCCCGGTCATCGGTGACCTAGGTATTTAAATTTACTGACCACTTGAACTGGCCGTGTATTATACTCTTTTGTATTTATTTACCTAAATAGTGTTCTGTGTTGTATAGATGAAGTAGATTGTCATTGTCTGTCTGGCTGGCTATGGCACTATGGTCTGGCTGGTGTTTATTTAATGTCATGTCATTTCATTCATTAATCATTTCACTAGTGGTTTTGGTTTGCATGTTTCTCATCTCATCTCACGTTATTTCATAACACAATAGATTAGTTATTATTTATCATTGTAAAAGAGACAGGTATGTATTATTTTCGTATTAATTAAAATTTATAACTGTATTTTGTATTTCATTAATCGATTTGTCTTGAATCTGTTTTATTTATTGTTGATGTGTTTTACTTTATAATATTTTTAGATACCAATGTAAGAGTTTGTAAAATTACAAGAAATCGTCATAATTAAGAAGCAAAGATGGATAACTTGCAACAGTTCAATGCTATGGGATCAGACGACAATTGGAGGACGCAAAAGTTCAGGCAAAATGTTGTCGCAAAAATGTATGTATTATAATTTAAGTTACTAATTCCATATTTAATCAATGCATGTAATGTAACATCTTGTGGGCGAGTACATTACATAGGCTTGTCTTTGAACGTGGACAATATTTAAATGTATATAAAATTTTTGCTTTTGTATTTTTGTGTCCACAAAATTCTAAAACTAGCTTATGGATTGACTTGAAATTTTTACACAGCATTACAATTTAACAAGAGTATTTTTAGATACTTTTTATTCCAAAGTTACGATAGAAACGGATTGAAATGAAAAAAAAAAAAGAAAGAAAAAAATCCAGCTACAGGGAAGTGTGGCTGGGCTTAGCTAGTTATTTTGTTTTTTGTTCAACACAGTACATCTCTGGTGCAATCTCAGACTTTAAAAACTGCTTCCTTTGCTCGGTTGCAATTTGTCTGAAAGGCTATTTTCATCCACACCATATTCCATGGGAAAGATTTTGCCACCATAAATTTAAAATCTAATTTTTCAAAGTTGCCTCTGGTCTGCATTTGGAAAGTAGTGGCATGACACACTCTGTTTCTCAGTCTTTTGGGTAGACCATCTGGCGACAGTTACCACCCTCTTATAGAAGACCACTGTTTCTGTTGTGTTTCAGTGAGTGTGTAAGGGATGCCAGAGTCCATTTTCCTATCACTTTGTAATACCTTATCCTTAATCCTAGCATGGTCGGCAAGGACCTGTGGCATTGCTTGTGCTTGGTTACAGTAGCTTTGTACTTTCGCATTTATACTATTAACAGGATCTATAAAAAATAGTTATTATAATAACTCCCACTAATTAACTTTAATAATAATATGAAGTTAGTTTAGATGTATTTTATAGTTTACATTTAAATGAGATATTTGTGTCTTCATTGTACTACAATAAGCTTCAATTTGGACATTAATAAACTAAGCTTTTTAGAGTCACTTGTTTTTGTGATTTGTCTATATCTATGTCTTTCTATTGCTATAAAATGGGAATTGGATGTCAGCTTTTAGTGACATGCTTCTGATATACAAATAAATAGGATTTGGAAGATAACTGACAAACATTCATTGCCTCTACTAGGTACTTTTTTAAATGATATAAATGCAATATAAGGTAATTTAAAAGAATGCTTTTTTTAAACCTAGCTCCACAATACTGACATTTAACCTGAGTCTTCATTGTAGCAAAGGATCTACTAGATAACAAATGATCTACTATTCAAAGGTACATCAACTGTTATCTACTTTTGAATGGTGGGACCGGTTTATATATATTTTTTCCCATTATCGATTATAGAAAATCTGAAGATGTGAGATTTTTTTTAATATTCATAAATCCGTACTAATATTATAAATGCGAAAGTATGTTTGGATGTATGAAAGTTAAAACTACTTAACCAATCACCATGAAAATTTGCATACACATTGTCTGGGATACCAGAAAGGACATAGGGTACCTTTCATCGTTCAACGCAGACAAAGTCGCGGACACCAGCTAGTTATTTCATAATTTAGATTTAAAAAAGTACTTGTGTTATTTATGTCTTTTTTGTTTATAATAATGTATTTATATAGTTAGTATTGTATGGTGTTTTAATGTATAATTAGGGGTACCTTAGTGTAATCTCTAATGGTTTCATTATCTTTGCATTTATACCTTTCCGGAAGCAATTAAATAGTAACTAAGCAAACAAACAATATAACTGCAAATAGTGACTTTTCTATTTTTATGTTAAAGTCATGTTGATGGTTCACTTGATGGTAGGTGGCGACCCACGGTGGTATTTTGTAAGAGGGTGGTTACTGCCGCCAGATGACTGTGAAACACAGTATACCAGCCACACAGTATTCTATTGAATTTCATTTACATTTTTTATTTACATATATATATACAATGGCTCATTTCTATTATTACACTGATTTGTCTGTATTCTGAGTTGCTACCAAGTGATTCATTTACTAATCATCACTTAATTATGTCAACACAATTACTATATTAGTTATGTTCAAATATTTTTATTACACTTTCAAAAATATATGAATCACAATGTTTATGTGTAGTAATGGGATTTTTCTGTTTTTGTATGAAGCTTTGAATGACCTGGATTATGCCGGGCTCAAGGAAAGGTTAAGGAACCGATGTAAGGTGGTATGCAGTCATAAATTGAGCAGCCAGTATGGCGTTAGTCACCACCCCATTAGAAATAGAAATAGAAATAGAAAACATTTATTTGCATACACATGACACTCACGAATACATATAAAGATAACAAAACATTTAAAATATTTTTCACGTTAGAATGAGAATACTTACTCAAATAAAATCAGAAGACCACTGTGAAATAACAGCATGTATGCTATTGTGACGGAGTAAAGGATGCTAAAGTCAATATCCATATCCCCTCTAAATTACTTATCCTTAATCCTACTCAAGGCATGCCTCAAGGGATATTTAGGGAATAAGGGATGCCAGAGTTCATATCCATGCCAGGGCATTAACTTCACCAGCGGCATTGCTTGTGTTAATAAGCAACGGCAGCCACATACCATTAAGTGAACCGTCAGCCTGTCTGTCGACCCTAACATAAAGAAAACCTTAGAAATGTATTGTTTAACCTATAGATTTAGAATATACTACGTTTAACCAGTATTAATAAATATATTTTAAAAGCATCATAATTGAAAATTGTGTTTTTTTTTAACAGTGAAGAGGTAATTCAACGGTCAGGCATGCAAGTGGCACGGAACAGCAGCGAAATGGAGAACCACGTGTTTATGAAGGCAAAGTCACGGGAAGAGTATATGAACATGGTGGCCAAACTTATATTGCACGTTAGGGAAATGTGTAAGTAACTTTAATCTCTTTAACAGAGATCGTATTGTGGTAACAGATAGTAAGGTATGATAACATTGAACCGTTTTAGTTTTAGTTTTAAAAGAATTCTAAAAAAAAATTTCAGCCCAACCAAAACAGAACCAAGGACCGAATATGCCTGGACCCAACCAAAGTCAGTCTGGACCATCGCCGCAGGTGCAACCTCAACCCGGCCAACCGCAACAAGGCACCAACCAAGGCGGCCTAGCTCCCGACCCTATCAATGCCTTACAAAACCTCGCATCGCAAGGAACAAGGAATCAAATGATGAATATGGGTCCGCAAGGGCCCATGCAACAGCAGGGAGTGCTAGGACCTAACCCGGGCATGGGGATGCAGGGTCAAATGGGACAACAGGGCCCCATAGCGTCTCAAGGCGGTCCCCAAACACAGACTGCGACGAATTTATTACAAACACTCAATCAAAGACCACAACTGAACATGCAGCTTCAAAGCAAACTCGGTGGGGCATTGGGAATGGTCTCCAATCAGCATAACAGCATGGGAATGGGAGCCATGGGGAATCCCATGACGAGTCAGCTTCAAAATCAACTGGCCGGCCCGGGCATGCAGGGACAGATGATGCCAAATATGTCTATGCAAAACAATATGCAGGTGCCTATGAGCGGAGCCAACACTATGGTCGGTCAGATGCAGTGTAACCAAGTTGGTGGCATGGGTGGACAGATGGCGCCTAACGCTATGCAAGGACAGATGCCCGGACAAATGGGTGAGCAATCTTTTATCGTGTCGGTACACAGGTATATAAATTAAACAGATAAAGACAAAACAGTAAGAATGGATAGCTTTTTAATTAATAAATTTCTCCAACTATTCAGCACTCTCCCATAACCCTTTTGATCAAAAGTACTTAACTACGCAACAGTTATTTATTTAATAATCACCTATTATGAGCGTCCTAGATCTAAGAATAGTAATGAATCCAAAATAATGAAGCACTTGTGCTGTTTATCCACTCCATTTAGACTCCACTTGTATAAATCCCTTGTACTATATGTTACCATGTAGGACCATAGTATACATATAATCTGAAACGCATTTGCCTCCCCTATAACATTGCTCGTGTCAATAGGCCACGGTAGCCACCTACCTGTCTACTAACCTTAATTAAAAAAAAACCTTAAAATAAAAAAAAAGCAAATGTGCCGAGTGTTTGCTTATGTGCCGTTTCAGTGGGCAACATGGCCAACAACCAAATGGTGAACATGAATATGCTCCACATGCAAGGGCGGGTGCAGAACAAACAAGAAGTGGTCGGGGGGATGCTGGGGGCCGGCTACCCCCCGAACAGGGCCCAACAGCCCAACCAGTTCCTCAGGCGTAGCCCTTCGCCCTCCGCCCCCTCGCCCAACATGGGTGGGCCAAGTCCGGCTTCAATGGGTATGTTTGTCAAGTTAATATTATAAAGAGAGAAGATTTGTATTTTTGTATTTTTTCATTTGTTTAATAGGCCAATCCACTCGAACATTAAAAATATTGTTGTTGATGTAATGAACAAACTCAACAAATACTGGACCGATTTTAAAAATTATCACACATAGAAAGTTACATTTATCAGTTGTATAAATGTAAAATAAATTTCTAATAAAAAAAAATTTCTACAATGGTTTGAATAGAATTTCAAGATGGACATATATTAAACTTTTGTAAATTTCGAAAGGTGTAATGGGAGGCGCCATGGCGTCCCCAATGTCGCTGGGTGCACTGGGGTCATGCGGCGGCGTCGGAAGCCCCTCGCCCTCCGCTCCGGCCCATTTGCCCCATCACACTCCGCAACAGAGGTAATAACAATATTTTATACCTCACATAGATATATATATATATATATATATATATATATATATATATATATCATAATTACATCATTTTGTTTACATCTTTTTGTTTTGTTATAAGGTATACAAATATACAAAATAATTATACGTTTTAAATGTTGTTGTTGTTTTGTTGTTGTTGTTGTTGTTGTTGTTGTTGTTGTTGTTGCAGTGCGTATTATTATTATTATAAAAGAATTTATAAAGCGTTTTTGGTCCGAAAAAGAGGGATTTTTACAAGATGATGACGGTAACCAGCCGTGTACGTCTGAATCTATACTAATATTATAAAAAGTGAAAATTTGTATGTTTGCAATGAATAAACTCAAAAACTAGTTTAACGATTTTGAAAATTGTTTCACCTATAGAAAGTTACGCGGTCGAAGTCGCTTGCAACAGCTAGTGTAAAATAGAAGAAGATTTTTCACTTGAGAAATGGTATATTTCAGAGGTGTGGGTATGGCTATGGTCGCGTCGCCATCGTCATCATTGAACACACCAGTTGGCGCTGGTGTAGGGGTGGCCTCTCCTGGGGGTGAGGAGGCCGCCTATAGGGAGAAAGTGAAGCAATTGTCCAAATATATAGAGCCTTTAAGACGCATGGTGCATCGGATGGTCTCCGAGGGAGAAAGTGAGTATTCGTTTTTAGGCTGACTGTCCATAATGTTGAAGAATACTTTGACTTTGAACTTTGAAAAACAATTCGGAAATGTTTATTGTCTGTTATGTTTAAAAGAAAATGAAAATAATTAAAATTAAACCAATAAAACTGCATTTATTCTTGCGCGAATTCATTTGCAGACGTGAAATTTCTGAAAACATGTTTCTCTAAAATACGAGTAGTATTAGTAAAATAGTTAAAGTTTAAAAACTATTCACGAATGGAAGAATTTATTATATAATTTCTTCTTTAGTTCATGAATTATTTTTGATTATGTACCCACCGTGTAAATGTGTGCAGATGTGGAGAAATTGACAAAGATGAAGAATCTGCTGGACATCCTGTCGAACCCCAACAAGCGAATGGCGCTCGAGACGCTGATAAAGTGCGAGGTGGTGCTTGAGAAACTGGACTTCAAACGCAGCGAGGGAGTGGGGCTTGGATTGCCCACCGCTGGGAAGGTAACGTCAACCTTTAATTTGTATGAGTGTAATATATAAATGAGCGTCGTCTTACTTCTACCTAGTATGCAGAAGATGCTGCTAGGGCTGTGTCCCAAGATTATTTTTTTACAATTATTTTATTTTAAAAGATTTACAGGGGCTCACCATTTGTAATGTAACTTTCAGGAGCAGATATTCAACCCGCTACTGGAGGTGGTGAACAATTGCCTGCAGTCGCCGCTCGCAAACCACACGCTCAAGCGAACATTCGGATCTACCCTCGACGCGCTCAACGGACCCGATATCAAGTCAGTATCAAAAACTAACTGCACTCACAATTTCAAGGCATATCACACTGTACTTTCTTTTTTATTTCTTTATTATTTTATTGTTAAGAAACTAGTCGGTATATAATTATATATTAAGAAAGTTAAAAGATCAAGATGAAAATAATTCAGGGAAGTTCTCTAGATGGCGCCAGATGTTATTTGTTAAACGCACCTCGTTCTCAGGAATCTTCCACCGCCACTGAAAGTGCCGAAGATAGAAGAGCCAACACTCGAAATCCCAGATGTGTTGCAAGGGGAGATTGCGAGACTCGACTCCAGATTCAAGGTATGTAACAGATCTATTATTATTTATTAGTGAAATCTCAACAAAGAGCCTCCTTCTATTTAAATTATAAGAGAAACATATTACTATATTAACTTTGTACCCACGTTTTTAGTATTTAACGATAGTTGAAAGAGTATAAAATTAAAAAGAAAGGAAGTTAAGGAAGGTAAGACTAAGATTCAGCCTTTAGCATTAAAATAAAGCTGGACGTAAGCACCTTCATACAAAATTGCTGTCTTGTGTGGACAAAAGCCGAATAAATGTATAAAATCTGTCATGAGTGTGTCGTGCGCAGGTGTCGTTGGAGACGATGCAGCTGTGGGGCGAGGGCGGCGGGGAGGTGTGCCTCGTGGCGACGCTGGATGACGCGCGGCTGCCGTGCGTACCGGCCGTGCACGTGCGCGTACCGCGCTCGTACCCCGCGGCGCCGCCCGCGCGACTGCGCGCCCGACACGCGCGTCCGCCACACCCCGACTCGTTCCTGGCGCGCCTCGACCGCGCCATGGACGCGCGCTGCGCGCGTCTGCCCAACACTTGCTCCGTGGGCCAGCTGCTCGACGCCTGGGAGATGAGCGTCCGCCAGGCGTGCGCGCCCACCTACACCGCCTACACGCCCGTGCCCCAGCTCGGATTGTAACTATACTCTTTCTCCACTCCACCCTTCACTTTATTACTCTCTCACTTAGGCTGGACTCGGGCGGACGTCAGATGAACCACTTTCACACACGGACGTGCATTTGTCGCCAAATGCCACGTCTACGACGATTTTGTCGTCTTAAAGTCGCTCACCTAACGTCCCTCTGAGTTTAGCTTTAGGGAGTAAACTCATTTGGCGTCAGCTCACACCGACATGCGTAACCGTTTTAAGGTTGCTCCCAGAAAGGTACGCAGTTCAGTGATAACGTCCGCGCGATTCATCACATGCTCACTGAACTGTAAACTTTTCTGTGTTCTATATATTGGTTTGGTTATATATATTCAATTGAATTGCTGCCTTGAAACGTGTGCGCGTAGTCGCGCCTCGGTGTGAGCTAATCCTTATTTAGGGAATTGTCAAATGCGGGAAACTGCGTCCGGTGACATTCCTTTGCAATTTAAATTGAACTTTAGTTTATTTTTGTAATAAATTTTTATTATACATTTATTGCTACCACTGTTAATGACAAAATGCATACATGTTCGTATCGACTTCAAGATTGTCAGAGTTCGTAATAAATACTACGACTCGTAATAAATAAGTGTAATCAGCCGAGTGTAAGCCTCCTTTTAATTTTTTTTTAAAATAATTAGTTATACATCTGCTACGCCATATTCACCTCACACGACAAAGAAATAAATATTCCATATTAAAATGTAAACTCTTCTAAAGAAAAAAAAAAAATTATTTGTATAAAATGTGAATGAATTATTATATATATATTTTGAGATTTTAATGAATTAATGTCATGTACAAATATGCCACACCTAAGAGTGTGTAATTGAAAAATAAAATAAAAAATTAAATGTTATAGTGAAAAAACAAGGGAAAATAATTATATACTAGCTTTTACGACCAAAAATCAATTTGCTAAAGAAATCTTTAGATTTTCATCCATATTCCATTTATGCATGTGATTTTGGATTTGAAAACTTGCCTACACTTGGCACTGAGCAAATTGTAAATAATTTTTTTTTTTTTTTATTAAATATGTTTATATAGAAAAATAGAAATATATATATATATCACTTTTAAAAAAGTGACTTAATGAATTTGCAATAAAATCGCGAAAATTATAATGTCTTGTATATAAACGTAACTACAGACAGACGCGTTGATTTTTGTAATATTTACATTTTTTCCACTTTTCCCAGATTATTTACTATTATATTTG
This sequence comes from Synanthedon myopaeformis, assembly GCA_944738685.1. Lineage (NCBI taxonomy): Eukaryota > Metazoa > Arthropoda > Insecta > Lepidoptera > Sesiidae > Synanthedon > Synanthedon myopaeformis. Next base: position 11,914,570 of record OX122915.1, read on the forward strand.
ATTATATATATAATACATATAAAGTTGTTTTTCCATTACACGCCAAGGGAATGCGATTGCTATAGCTATAGCTCATTGCTATGGTAATGATTATTACTTGAAAAACTATTGTATATATATATATATTTAAAAGCGAAAAAACATACGAAAAAATGAACCAAGTAATTTATAACTTATAAATTTGACAGGAAAGTTGTAATGATCCCAAGAGAATGAAATTATAACATAAGTAACTTATTTTCAAAGAAAATATCACTTGAATATCTCAATCGTGTGTAGATTTTATTTTGTTCCTAATTTTTTGGTTAGTTTCTATTTAAACCTTAACGAATAGGATTAGGATTAGGTAATTTTTATATAATATAATTATTATACAATGAAATATAGAGGATACTATTATAACGTGTGTGTATATATATATATACATTACATTACATTTATTCCAATTTTATTAGCCTTTTGATGTGTGAATATTTGGCTCATATTATAGAGGTCAAAGGTTGAATGAATGCACTTGTGAATTGTATTCATAGTTTGTGTAAATGAATTATGTTTTTTTTTTTTTTATGAATTTTTATGAATAGTTCATGAGCCCACAGCGACCGGCTAGTTTATAGCCTTTCTGTGATCCATTTAAATTAAATTAAATGAAGTTTTAAATGTTGTACCGTGTAAGTGCTAGTTGTAAAATGTGTTGTGAGAAAATATAATTTGGTAAGTTAAATTGTATTTGGGTAAATAAATTTTTAATGTAATTCTTGTTTGTTTTATTTAATAAAAGAAAATATGTTAGAATGAAAGAGAACTTTTTAGAATGAAAGAGAACTTTTTAGAATGAAAGAGAACTTTTTAGAATGAAAGAGAACTTTTTAGAATAAAAGAGAACTTTTTAGAATAAAAAAGAACTTTTTAGAATAAAAGAGAACTTTTAGAATGAAAGAGAACTTTTTAGAATAAGAGAATTTTTTAGAATAAAAGAGAACTTTTTAGAATAAAAAAGAACTTTTTAGAATAAAAGAGAACTTTTAGAATGAAAGAGAACTTTTTAGAATAAAAGAGAACTTTTTAGAATAAAAAAGAACTTTTTAGAATAAAAGAGAACCTCTTAGAATAAAAGAGAACCTCTTAGAATGAATAAAGAAATAAATAAATAAAGCATTTGTTTGTCATTTAGTTATTCAGAAAATATTTTTCAAGACAATAGTTAAGATATTTTCAGTCACAATTATTTTTTATACCATAAAAAAAAACTAAAGAAAAATGGAATAAAAAAACAAATAGTGTTAAAGTAGTCTTTGTGTAAAATTTGTGAATAGGTATTAATATATCAATTTGAGGATCTGTTCGGTCAAATAATTAAAAAGTTGAAATTAAAGGCACATTCTTCATTTATTATTATTTTTTTATTTGTAATATACAATATAAGACATTTGTATAGAGAGCGGTGGTCTTAATTATTTTCTGAAAGAATACACTCTTTAGTTTTCAAAATATTTCATTATAATTAATTTTTTTACAATACATTTTTTTATGTGATTGTACATTATTGGCAAATCCATAGAAATTCACCCAATTTAGCAAAACGTCATAGAAAGAGACCGATAAGCTGTCGCCCGTTGGCTTTGTCTGTCTTTTGACCTATGTAAATAATACAGACGAATGAAAATTTATAAAGAGAACTGGTACAGTTGCGATTGTGTGTTGGTGCAAAGACCACGTCGCTGTGTGCTTCCACAACAGGACCAGTGGCTGGTCCCAGGATGACCAGCGTGGCCATGACCACATCCTGAAAACAGTTTACAACTATATTTAACCATTTAACCGATTGGTTTTATATGAGATTATAGGTTTTAAAGCAATAGATATACAAGTAGAGGAGTTTCTCATAAGTATATATAATACGGCTCTGGCGAAATGGACACGAAAATAATTGTCTGAAGGATTAAATTAAAAAAAAGGCCTACACCGCAAAGAGACCCAGATAAATATAAATGGGTGCAATGGAAGGTCTCCGCAGTTCGTATATTGACCTCCTCGGTAATAGCAAGCCCCATGCTTAGAGAACACTATACATAAACCTTATTGAAGATACCAATGCCTTAACATACTAAAAGGATCTTTTAAATATACCAATCAGAAACCTTGATAGTCACTTTCTATGGGGACATGGGAGAAACCGAAGCTATGTTCATTCACTAAAAGCTTGTGATCCACAAACTTTATATAAGTATTATACTTCCTCATTGAAAACATGGACGTCATTGAAAACGGACAGATAAGATACCTTTATAACCTCCGGGCATAGTGGCTCCGCAACCACACGTCACGTCACGTTTGCCGCCCGACGAGCAGAACGTGCAACAATGGAAATGTCCCGCGTGCGCTTTCGCTACCCGCGCCGCGCACGGAAACGGACTACCCTACAACATTATCAACATTTATATAAATGAGTGTGGCTGAATTTATTCGAAAGAACAATCAATCAATCAATCATTTATTTGCCTGTACATGGGTGCAAAACCAGATACACAAACACCATTCAATACAACGTCCTAGCATGTACTACCACATTTGGTGTGCAAAATATATATATTACGTGTCAACACAGCTACTACACAAATCAACGTCAAATTTAAAATTTTAATTTCATTTAAAAATTCATCCAAAGCCTAATAAGCTTTCCCTGCCAATAAATCCTTTAGTTTTTTCCTTATTAGTCCCATATCAGAAACACTTCTAATAGAAAGGGGCATCTTATTATATATTTTAGGCCAGACAGAAAGCACTGTTATGTAACAAAAATATAGTTTTAATTAGGTTCTTTGAGTATACATTATTTCAATTGCTTTTTGTTTTTAATGTAAGTAGGATTAACTACTGTTATTTCATGGTTTTCTGTAAGGGGTGGTTACTGCCGCCAGAGGGGCTGCCAAATGACTGCGAAAAGCAGTGTGCCCTGTCACTGCTTGCCAAATCCAGACTAGCGCCAACTATGAAAAGTTAACCCCGCCGGGAATCAAAGCCGGGACCCCTGAGAAGGAGCGGTAAACCACTCGTCGAAGAGGCTTTATTGTTTTAAGTTTTATACGCGACTGCTTCCGTGTATTTTTTATAAATGACAGCCTTGTTGTGTGTTATTTTGATTTACTTATACATACTTAGATAAGCTATGTTACTGTAAAAGTTTCTTAAAAAAAAAAAACTTTTTATTAAAAATAAGTTTGTAGTTAATGCGTAAACTTTTATAATTTACGAAAAATTCTATAGATGAAAGAAACAGGTACCTTGATAGGTTTATTATTCAAGGTGATCGCCAATAAATAGGCTCCTGGACTCCGTGGCGTAAACTGTATGGAGTAAGTGCCGTCTGCGCGGTCCGTTACGCGCGCAGTCGCTGGACGAGCGCTTGAATCGCTCCGTCTGTAGTACCCTGACACCTGTCAACAGATGGCGCTGCTAAACTTTCTTTCATTTAATTGTTACCAGCCAATCCGACAGACGCTCTGTTCTGTCGAACCGTTAGACCAGCGGGTTCAGAAAACGCTTTTAACCTGATCGCAATGCGACTTCGTATCTTGACCTCCTCGGTAATAGAAAGCCCCATACTTAGAGAACACTATACAAAAACCTCATTGAAGATACCAGTGCCTTAACATACCAAAGGATCTTTTAAATATACCAATCAGAAACCCTGATAGTCACTTTCTATGGGGACATGGGAGAAATGGAAGCTATGTTCATTCACTAAAAGCTTGTGATTGACTTTTTACTTTCCTAGATTTATCAAATATAATTAAATATGGATTTGGTAAATGGCATGCACATTTGCATGCCCCTTACCTACAAGAATTAAAAGAGACTTGTAGGTGTTACCTGCTCCCCACCACACCATATCCTCTCGCCGCTGCTGTCGCGAAGCTCCAGTGTTGTTTCGTGTTGGCAATCCACGCGCAGATCTTGTAAACCTTTGAAAGACAAATATCCTTTCATTACATTCCCAATGAGATCTTGTACAATGCTTCAGGTGAGAGCAGTACTCCTAATCTAGTTCAACACACCATAGTTTTTGAAGCTAGGGTAGTAGTCTAGTCTTCGCCAGGATACTAAACTTTATTTAAAAAAAATATTAAGCTAGTAGTTTGTACGCTTCAAAAACTAGAGAATGATTAAATCGATTTTTATTCGGTTTTCGCACATGGATAAAAGGGGATTTTTATGTACAAATATTGCACTCTGGGCGAAGAAGGGTGTGGAGTCGCTAATAGTTAATATTATATATTTTAATGCCCAGAAATTTAGGTATCGCTACAAATGGAACATCTATTTAATGCTTCGCATGATACTTCTTTATAATATAAATTATTTTTGTGATGATTTATGTTTTTTTATGTTCATGATGATGAACAAGAGTTAAATGCGTAACAGAAAATACCTTCGGTGTTGAGGATACACTTGTCAGGATCCGGAGCGTGTGTAAGCAGTCTGCCGAAGAGTGTTGATTCGTGGGCAGCAGGAGCGTTACGAGCGAAGCGGAGTTCGCAACGCGGAGCCTCCGCCAAAGGCTGCAGTTCCGACACTCGCTCCAGCCTCCGAAGTACTGCCCCGCTCAGCGACAATAGCTCGTCCTCTGTCGCTTCCACCATTAACTATATAAACCAGATCAATTTAAATTTGGAACATTTAATTTCTGTTAAGTTTTTCGTAAACATGTGAAGTCATAAGTTTTGCACCTGCTCAAAATAGGTACTCAAATTTACCATTATTTATTGTCTTTATGTCTTTTCATCTTCTAGTATACTGGATTTAGTCACGAGGTTCGTTCTACAACAAGATGAAAGGTCGCTTATTCTGATACGACCAATCATAGCTCTTCTCCAACATATGCTTAAGATGAAGCATTTTTTTATTGAAAAAAGCGAGGTTTTGAGTGCGCTATCTAATCCTACCCACTAGTCAATATAGGAAAGAATTAAACCGACCTCCTCTGCAAAGTTAATGGCATCGACCGCCTGTTGAGCCCTCATTTCAAGCTCCCGATTCTTTTGCTCCAACTTCTGACGATACTTCTCTCGAGCTCTGGCCGCCGCAACACATAGCGCCCGTCCGTGGGCTTCTACCGCTCTCTTGTATTCTTCTGCCCAATTCTGCACTTCTGTTTCCACTTTAGCAGCTTTACTCTGAAATGTGACGTGCATTTTTAAATTTTAACACGCATCAGACACATTGCAACGTGCAAAGCGTTGTACTGTCTTCGCGTGCTTACTTGTCTGTTGAAACGTAAGTATAGACTTTAATTATTCTCTTTGACGTTTTGGCGAGCTTGCTAGCAATCATCGCTGCAACAGACATCGCTCTACTCACGTCCGATTATCTCGTATTGTCCACAAAGTCAAGTGTTACATATTATGCATTTAAATTTTACCACCCTTAAAATATATAAGAATAAAATGTTGTTAATTGATTTTTAAGTACCTACATCAATCTCTACGGCCTGGTAATTCAAATTTCTGGTAGCTCTGTGGACATTCTCGGGCACGTGTTTGGCTCGATCGCAGGCGTCGCGCAACAAACGGACGCGTTCGGCCGCTGCCCGCGATGCGTTCGCGAGCGCATGACCCGAGTGGGAAATCAGGCAACAATCCCGGCAAATCACCTGGAATTTCATTTCGTTTCATGCGTGATTGAGATCAAAAGGCTCAGGGCATACTAGCGCAAAGTTGAGGCGTATCGAAGCGTCAAACTAAAAATTTACATGGCATATTAACCTCTATGCACATATTTCTACCGTGATGAAAGATGCCCGCGTATTATACTTTGAAGGCATGTCAGTACTTTATGACATAAGGCAAATTATATAATATGTATATAATTATAGAGCTGGCTATTACCTCGGGCAATATATTAGCATTACCATACAAAGAGGTAATGTAGCCAGCATGCTTGGGATCCTGCCTAGGGGACAGATACCGAAGCTTTATCCGTACTAACTAATATTATAAATGCGAAAGTGTGTTTGGATGTATATGTATGTTTGTTACTCTTTCACACAAAAACTACTGAACCGATCACAATGAAATTTTGCATACACGTTGTCTGGGACATCAGAAAGGACATAGGGTACCTTTCATCCAGAACGCGGACGAAGTCGCGGACACCGGCTAGTATTATATAATATATTAAATTAAATGAAACATTATATTGTGTCAATATAATATTAAATTATATTTAAATAAAGTCATAAAAGAATTTGTCACTAAATTACCCACCTGTTGACAAGTTGCGCAATAAACGCTGAGTTCGATTCGCGGATGTTGCGAACAGAACTTGGTCGGTGTCGGGTCTAAGGGTAGCAAGGAATGTCTAGCCGTTGTCTTCTGTCTGCCGTGGGCGTCACCACATGAAGTGCATACACTCACAAAACACTGGGTGCAACGCCTCTCTGCCTATAATAATAAGTTAAGAAGAATTTTCATTAGACGTTGGGACTAGTTTTAGCCCATTTTTAAGGCTAGGCTTTACGATTCATTCGGATTTCTTCGGACTTTTAGCAGTCTGTTGGAGGAGTTTTATATTTTATATTGTCTTGATATTAATCTAGATGAATTTCAGATTCTAAAATGACGATTCGTTAGAACATTGTTCCCCATTATTGAATATCTAGTTGAATTCCCTCCTAGTTAATTGTAAGGCGTTTTTAAAGCGGTTATAAAAACTATAAACTGTCTTATCTTTTATAAGCGCTTTTCTAAGTGTTAATTAAATTCCGGTCCAATCGTTACCAAGACCGAAATAACATTTTTTTTTAAGTTCGTACATAAATTAACAATATAAGCTTGTGTTAGGTGATGGATTTTGTAAAGAGCAGCTAAATGATGCATCACAACACGAAACAAATGGGGAAATGTTAGATCATTACACAAATGAGTTGACACGGTTGGTTTCTTACGCCACATGTTCAACCTTGTACTAAAAATATATTTTCCTAATGTGGATATTCAGTGTTAGTATTATTGTACAGTGTAATAACCGCACATAGCATTCTCAGCATAGCACAATTAATATAATTGTTAGCATCATTTACAAAACACCGAAAATGACCACAAATCACAATCACATTTACTTGTAGAACTAGATTATGCAAAAAAATAAGGATTTTTTTGCATTATAATGATCAAGATCGTATAACTAGACGGAAGTTAAGATTTATTATTTAAAACCGATGATGGTAATGGGACTTTCCTTTATTTATAAGAGATAAGCTATCTATTCCGAATTTACTCAATGGTTTAGGTGTTAAAACACAAAAAAAAGACTTAGGGCCTCTTTCACCATCTCTGAGTAAAGTGTCAAGTAGGCTAACCGCCATTTAAAGTCACCGGGAATGATGGGAGCTGATATACGGTAAAAGTCCCAAACATTAAAAAGAAAATAATAAACAAATCGCCTATCGAAGGATGAAGTAAACCGAGTGCATAATTTAATAAAATTATTTCTAAAAGTAACAAATCAACACTTTACTTGTAGTTGGTGAAAGAGGCCCTTATTAATTAATTATATACACTTATACTTCTATATACTTTAATAAAAATCAAATTACTATTTTTCTTACTTAAGTATTTCGGGCTAGATAAATTACAAAATTCATTTTTACAAATTAAAATTCATTTTTACAAATTAAAATTAATTTTATAAATTATACCACAGTTGGAGTCTCGAAAACAAATAATTTTAATTATCAAATGACTAACTTCAAAAACTTCGTCAAAGTTTTATTAGAAGCTTTTTTTGTAGACTTTGTCTATATAATTTAATGATTTGGCGTAACTATTTTTGAATTCTACTACTTAGAATTATTGATTATAAACTTATTAATATAGGCATACATTTATATGGTTATGCAATGAGATGAGGGTGTTATACTTGTATACCTACTACCCTTGAAACCTTTACCTAAGTATATCTGAAACATTCAAATCGACTGGAGAAGTAGGTGGGCAATTTGTATCGGAGCAACGAATTCATTTGGCGTTCACCCAAAAATCATGACATTGTTTTTATAAATCGTTATTTTGTGTTTATTTATTCAACAACTCCAATTAATTTGTCGAATCTAGAAACAGAACCGGCCCGTTTTTTATTTACAATTTTTAGTCGAAAAAAAAATTCGTTCCGGGTGAATTCATTTTTTTATTATTAGAGATTGGTTTGCTCTTGCCAACATAGAGCAGTGTAGAGAAGATTAGGCTTATGATGGAGCGAGCTCACCCAGAAGATTCCTATTCACTTGAATTTTGAAAATATTTGGGTTATATGAGCTTGGAAGGAAACACAGACGCAAAGAGTTCCAAACCTTGGCAGTCCACTAAATAAAGGATGTTTTAAAGAGCTTAGTCTAAAAAAAGGCAATTGAATTAATAGCTATATATGGCTTACTAATAATAGCTTAGGATCTAGGGTACCGGGCGATGTATGTTTACATTGCTTTTCAATAATCATCCAAAATGATATTATACCTTATTATCACTATCACATAGATCGCAGAGTACGTTGGCCCGGTCGTACTCTTGGACAGTGGCGACCATTCTTCTGAGTAACACGTAGTTAAGGGGAAGCGCCGATATACCGCCGAGCGGCAATTGAGTTTCGTATCCACACTCCGGACAGATAAGAAGTTGTACATTTCTACCGGATATCTGCAAACAAAATACATGGTTATCCACTTTATCTGTGTCAGCCTATAACTCGCATGTAGTAGAATTCGATAGCATAAAAAATCACAACGAAGATACTTCAACATGGCATTTTTTTGTATGTTTTTAGGTTTAAAACTAATTTTTATGTAAAGGCAGGCTGTCGGTCCTCTTAATGTTAGCTAACGTTCGCCTTTTAGTATAGGTACTGCACCGATAATTAAAGTATAGCATAGGTACTGCAAGTGAGTTACTCATTCACTAACCGAAAACTATTATTACAGCACATAGTGGTACTGTGATGGGGCGGTTACTGCTGCCAGACGGGCTGGCCAATGTTTTATTACCTAAGTATAATTTTTTTTTATGACAGGTTTGTAGGGAAGCTGTAGACCCACTTGATGTTAGGTGGCTAGTGGCTATATTACTATCATCAATAATTCCTATAACCACTTATAGACATTGTTGTCTATTATACATAACTTTACTTATATAAAATACTAGCTACCCCTCTGGGTATCGCCCGGGGATATATCCTATGTTTTAAGTTCGACCAAATTAAATACTTTTTGGCAAAAACCAAACGACTTAAGCTCACTGGCTGTCGCCATCTAACAGCGAAAAGCTGAACTTATTGCAGACTGCGTTTATTTTAGTCAGTCTCAAGTTTGTAATGCAATGCGATGACATCATATGAGATATCTGATACGCGATATTACTATTGGCCAGCTCCCTGCTTCGCACGGATTCAAAATAAAAACTGTCCTATCTTTTAAGTTGGACCAAATTGCACATAGTTACGAAATTTTATCAAAATCGGTTCAGTAGTTTCGGAGTTCATCGAGAACAAACACGTGACATGTAATTTTTATTATTAAAATAATTTAATACATCCTTTTAAATTAAGTATGTAATATGTTTTACAGTTGTATCGATTGTAAACCAAATTATATTTAATCCCTTTTACACAATTTGGCAGTAAAAATAATAGCACCATGTTTACCTTTCTAGTGCAAATTCCATATTTATGAGGCTTCTGATCCCAACTACCTTCAGATCCAGAATGTCTGAGGTCACTTTCGTAACCAGACGCAGCTGAGCCACCACCTGAAGCTGTTTCTCCAGGATCTAACTGGATGGACCCTGAGAACAAAATCATGGTCTACTGTGAGTTATATTTATGAATATAATTAACAATTCAACATAATGTATACTTTAGGACCTCAAGAAATATATCAATAAAAGTAGGTACTCTTTTTTTATTTATTTTATATACAGGTTAATCAATCCAAATGGGTGAGTGATGCAAGTTACATCTGAAATCATAAGAGATACGAAAATATGTTCTCAGGAACTAAGGCTTAAATTTTTGAACTAAGAAAAACGCAATTATTTTTATTACCGTAGTGTGTGTATCATGGATTGAGTATTGTCATCCTGTTCTTTAAAAAAGGAGACAAACAAAACTCTATCCAAGAACTGCAGACCGATCTCACTCCTCAGTCATGTTTATAAGTTTGATCTCGAGACTAATAATAAATCGTGGATTTTTCTGGATAATAGGTATCCTTTTCTGTATCCCTGACAACGTGTATGCAAAATTTTACGATGATCGGCTGGCGAAATAAACAAAAAAATAAATTATAACTTTCATATAAACAAACAAACTCATTTTCGCATTTATAATATTAGTAAGGAAGTTAGGATCCGTACTAATATTATAAATGCGAAAGTATCTCTTTCAAGCAAAAACTACTGAACCGATCACCATGAAATTTTGCATACACGTCATAGGGTACCTTTCATCGTTCAACGCGGACTAAATCGCAGGCACCAGCTAGTTAGTTAATAAAAGCTAATAATTGTACATCAATATACCAAAAAATTGTATTCAACAGGTAAAAAAAAAACCCACGAACATTCATCACTGTCTTCCCAAAAAACGCATAGCTGTTCACCAAATATATATTTTTTCTGTATTTCTAAAAATAAATTGTTCATTCACTAACACGTGTGTGTAACACGGAATGATGTATGTAAACGCATATTGGATACAAGTTGGCAATGAGTTTGGTTATTTGTGCAAACGGAAGAACTCTTGAGACTGTTGAATATTACTCACTCCTATTCGGATGTGGGACATGTTCTCCAAATACATTGACCTTGTGACTCATAATAAACTAATATTAGATCGGATCAAACTAACGAACAGTTTAATAGGTTTAATCGTAGCATTTAATAGTCCCTAACTATGTACTAAAACGTACTCATGAACTCCCGTTTTCAAGACAAGAGATTGTCGGCACTGAGACGATATTTTTTCTTTTGGAGTTTACTCCTTAAGAATCGATTTTCATATATAAACCCGCGGGTAGGTATTAAAATTTATTGGTGAAAAATCAAATGTCACACTTTACGCGTTACAGGCTACAATATGCTTCAATACATATTAATATAATATAATATACTTATAAATATTTATATCCATTGATATTTATTTGTGAATTTGGAAAATTAACATACTAATAAAGCCAACAAAATGCATTCAATTACCCTCATTTACTAATCTATGTATTTTATAATCGTTCGTAAGGAGTAAACTTCAGTCGTGGGTCGGAGCTGACACACATGCATTGTTTTTATGTTAAGGTCGACAGACAGGCTGACAGTCCACTAGGTACAGGTACTGTAGGTGGCTACAGTCTCCACAAGCAACGTGACAGGTGCTGCAAGTTCGCTGCCGACCATAGACCATAGATTAGGAATATGGAAATGGACACATGGGCCGAAACAAAACAAAACATATACTGTTATTTCACGGTGGTCTTCTATGAGGGGGTGGTTCCTGTCGCCAGATGGTCTGATCAAATAACTGCGAAACGCAGTATGCCCTGCTAATAACTTTTCAGGTCAAGAGCAAACCCAACTTTGAAAAGCCCATTTACAAAGTTGAACCTGTAGGGAATCGAACCCGGGTACCGTTGGCTAACAGCTAACAGCTAACAGGCTTGTCTGTCAACCTTTCATTAAAAAAATATCAAGTTAAGAATTAACATTTTAAGTTTACAGTTTTTGATTTTGATCTTAAACATGCTTCTCATAATCCCGTGATACAAAATTATCTTCCAAGAAATGTAATTATATAACATAATCAAACTTTGTTTGTTCGAAGATGGATTTCAAGTCTGCTTTGCCTCAGTTTGTTATTGTTATGTATAATATAACTATAATGTATATTATAACACATCACCCCCAAGAGAGATATGTGTGTTTATGAAGAAACATGAATCTTATTGCAGATATTCTACTACAAAGATCAAGGCGGCATAATTTTTTGGATTTTCCAAGAATGCATTTAGAAATTTTCATATTAAGTATTCCTCTATTAAAATATACAATAAATTACTCACTGCACTCAGAGAATTACCGGGAAATTTATTTATAATAAAACTGACCAAGTGGCTATTAGACCATTGTTTTTTATAATATTATAGGGAATATTTTGACATTTAATAAAATTTTACAATTGACTACTTATTATTTTCGATTTATATAATTCTTATATAAGTAGGTACATTTGTAAATTATGATTTTACACGCCAGACTTGACAGTATATCCAAACTATTGAGAATTGGTTTACATTGACCCATTTTACTTGTAAATAAATAATTTGAATTTGAATTTGAATCAAAGATTTATATTTATTATTCTAAGTGTTTACATTGCTTGACGAACCATAGCATAGCAATCATTTTAATCAGGGCAGACACTCGTCAGATCTTTGGTTAACGATAATTTATTTTAGTCAAGTCAGATCTTAATTTTAAAGAAACATAAGTATTTTATGCATTGTCGATATTAGTTAAGTATGTGGATAACTTTATCCAGGTATACAATATACACTTTGTATTTGTAATCCGCCTTGGCACGTACTTATGCAAATTATACATAAGTACATCTTTCCATCTGTGAAAATCAGTTGAGTGGTAAATCAACTGATGAACGAAATTGATTTTAACCTTAGAGTAATAATTCCAACAATACCTACCTACTTGTTGGAATTAATATTTTGACACTAATGTAGCAGCAACAAGAATATAAAGCATCTTCCGACCTTTCAGTTTGGTTACTGCCGCCAGACAGGCTGCCCTGCCACTACTTTGCAAATCCAGATCAGGGCCAATTTTGAAAAGTTCATTTCCAAAGTTGACCCTGCCGGCAATCGATTCCGGGACCCCTGAGACAGAGTATTAAGTCAATCACTCATCCAAAGGGCTCGTCAAATATATTACGGCTCGTGAAACCCCATTGATATTGTGCAAGTCTCGTTCATTGATTGTCTAAACACCGGAACATAGCTAATGCGTTTTCTATAAATATCACACCACCCTGTTTGTTATTTAAGTGAAATGACGTTACGTTTACAAATCGAAATATATATACTCTCTGGAACGATGACGAAATCAAGGAAAATTTAATATCAAGCTTACAATTCAAGTAAAATGAAAAGTTGTCAATTTAACTTCTTTATAAAAAAAAAAACTGGCGTCTCGCCCTCGGCTTTGCACGGATACAATTTTGTTTCTGGAAATCATAAATACAAATTTTACGAAAATAGCCGTGGCAAACTTCGTTGGGTACTATAAAGTAATTTATAATTATTAGCGGAGAAACAGACAGAAGCGGACAGCCACTTTATAATAATGTATGCTATAGATATAAACGGATAACTTTTGTTAATTCATAGTTGTAATTTGAAATTACAATTGCGGTGAACTTCTTTTCTATACAAACAGTTTTTCGAACCACATTTATTTTGTTATATAAAATTCTCGTGTTTGTAATCAAACTCCTCCGAAACGGCTTGACCGATTTTTATGATATTTTTTATGTATATTCGGTATATCTGAGAATAGGTCGTAAACTATTTTATATACCCCTAAGTGATAAGGTTGGCCACCCCAATTTTTTTTATGGCAAAACAACGTTTGCCGAGTCAGCTAGTATTATATACAATTTGTAAATATATATATTGAATGTTTACTCGTATAAATGACTTATATTAATAAAGAAATATATACCTTAGTAAATAAATATTGCGTCATTGAGTTTTACACAATACGAGTCGGAAATTAAATAGGTATGTGGGTGATCGATTCAGATTTATCCAATTAGGTTCAACTAGAAGGAGAGTCCACAAACTAAGGCTTCCGTTATGACACTACGTGCTAATAATAATAGATGATGACTACATTTGGTCATGTATACATGGTTTTATAATAAACTGCCAGAGATCAGAGCCTTATCTATAAATAAATTTAAAGGTATCATTAAAACCAAACTCCTCTCGAAAGGCTATTATAAGGTCACTGATTATTTAAGCGACAATGAAGCCTGGATTTAAAGCCTGGATTCGGAGCTCATACTATGTTTAGTATTGTATAGGTATGTACTTTGATTTTGTTTGTATTAAGTGTACCTAATTGTTGTAATTTTATATTTTAAAAGATGACAAAAAAGAATTGTATCCTGAGTTTCTCAGGATCGTAATCTTGGCTTTTTTTCCGAAACCCTGGGAAATTTAAATTTATAATGACGATCATAAGAGTTTCTTGGAGAAACCTAATTGATAAATAAATATTTTGATTTTGATTTTGGTCGAGGTCGAGATACGGTGAAAACCGTATCTATTATTTATTTGAGCATTACGACTAACATTATATTCATCTTTATCTAATTATACTGGGTGTTGCACGCGACTTAGTCCGCGTAACTTTATAAAATACTAGCTGCCACTAGCATTTTTTCCGTAAAAACCTACCCTGAATATCCCTCTATACATTGGTGAAAACCGCATTAAAATCGGTGCAGTAGTTTTTGAGTTTATCGCAAACAGACAGACAGACAGACAAACGCGACGGAGGACTTTGTTTTATAATATGTAAGGATAGCCTATGTTACTCGCTGATAATACAGCTTTCTATCTATCTGTCCAGTTTAAAATCTGTCCAGTAGTTTTTTAATTTCTTTATACGTTACTTATAAACAAAAATATAATATAACAAAATCGTTCGTTGTTTTAGAAGAAGTCAGCGAAGAAACAGACAGTTAGCCAATCAATAAAATATTTACATATATACATCCCTTCTAACACGAATGTGTAAATACTTAGAGCGTGGTTAAAAGATAATTATTGTGTTAATTATCTTTTAACCATGTTGTTAAAACATTAACGACTTCTGTTCCAATCATTCGTCGTTTAGTTATCTTTTGTTTGAGATCGTATAAATCTAGAACGGTTTGTGTATATGTTTCGTCATCAATAAAATGTTTTATGTGCATATTATACTCAACAACCTCACGTTCCTTTGTTTAAGGCGACGTCTTATCTCCAATTCATATAAGCCGTAGACAGTTCACTGTTGGACTCAAGTACTTATATTATAATCCGTACTAATATTATAAATGCGAAAGTATGTTTGGATGTATGGATGTTTTTAACTCTTTCAAGCAAAAACTACTGAACCTATCACTGTGAAATTTTGCATACACGTTGTCTGTGACATTAGAAAAGACATAGGGTACCTTTCATCGTTCAACGCGGACGAAGTCGCGGGCACCAGCTAGTTATATATAATAATCTGATGGTAGATTTCACTGAGTCATAAACTGGGCAATTAGCCTTAAATAAAACACAGTAAAATAACAAGTGTTTTGTTTTGTTTCAGTTTGTCAATAAAAATCAAGTTAATTTTTAACTATAGTTATATGACTACTAGATCATCTCGTAATTAGTAGTGACGTTCCACAGTCACGTGGAAATAACATAAGCATGACGCTAAGAAAGGATTTTTTTGAAAATTTCCATTCGTACGAAACCGGGGGCGGGTCGCTAGTATATTTCTTATTAACTATGTATGTTATGTTATTATTATTACTTATGTTTATTATAATTTTATAATTTATAACATAAACAATTAATAAAAATAAATTAAATTTATTTTTATAATTAAACAAGAATGACTACGCTGTCTGTCGTCTTGGGTAACCTTATAATAGATAAATCACCAAAATGTCTGGTTTTTCGCGCAGCACACGATGAATTTTATTTGTTATTTTATTATACTAAAATTATAATGCTTTTGTATAATAGGTACAGCTATCCTTTACGTAATTTTCTTTAAAAAAAACAGCATCCATGCGAAGCCGGTGGCCTATATACAGTCACTTAGGGCCTCTTTCACCATCTCTGAGTAATGTGTCAAGTAGGCTAACCGCCATTTAAAGTCACCAGTAAATAGGAATGATGGAGATGATATACCTATGTTTGTACAGTAAAAGTGCCAAACATTAAAAAAAAAAAAAACCGAGTGCATAATTTAATAACTAATCAACAGTTTACTTGTATTTGGTGAAAGAGGTCATTAATTTTCTATTTATATATATGGATAGTTAAATAATAAATAAATAGTAACAATACTTAATAATAATAATAAAAAAAAATTTAAAATTTAAAATTTTGATAAATATCTCTTACCAGCATCGATCTCGCTCCATACTTCGGCTTCGCCTTCTTGATGTAAACTTTGCAGGCATCTAGTGCAAAAACTGTGCAAACACCCCAAAAGCCTTGGTTCAACGAGCTCTTTTTTGCACAGTCCACATATCCATTCCTTTACAACACTCTTTCTACTAATGATTTCTTCGTATGCAGATGTTCTTGGAGCGACGTTCAAGTTTTGGCTGACTGGCCTCGCAATTCTAGGACACCTCAGTGGACTGTTCCCGGCACTAATCGAGCCTTGATCTGGTGACTTCTTCTTGTCTTGTTTCTTACGTGTGAAACTCCCGAAAATGTACCTTATACGGTCCACTTCCATTATACTTTAATAAATTTTATGATTATTTACAGAAATTTAACATTTAATTAATTTAAAATATAAATCGCGACGTGCAATACAGCAATAGTGTTACAATATCACGTAACATCTCGTACAAAGTAAAAATAAAACGCGCTCCCCCGATGACGACCGAAGTTCAACTGAGTTTGTATACGAGTATTTGAAATTGTGATTATTTTTTTTGTAGGGATTTACGTACGCACGTGTACTCTAATTAAAACTATAGTCATTGTTAATGTGCGGCATATTCTAAGCTAGCTACTCGCTCCCGGCTTCGCACGGATGCAATTTTTTTCGCAAATTTATACACTAGGCGGCAGCGCACTTGTAAACCCCTGGTGTTGCTTGTGTCCTTAGGCAACGGTAGCCAACTACCATTGAGTGGACCGTAAGCCACTATTTATATTTAAAAAAATACACAAGCCATTGGAGCCCAACGAGCTCATTGGACGAGTGGTAAAGATGCTGGTGCTTGAATTAAGCGCTCTGTCTCAGGTGTCTTGGGCTTGATTCCCGGCAGGGCCAATTTGGAAATAAAGTTACATATCTAGAAATTAGTGTCAAAAAGTCTGGATCTAGAAAGTAGTGGCATAGCACACTGCGTTTCGTAGTAATTTGGGCAACCCGTCTTGCTATTATAACACACAGAAGACCACCGTAAAATAACAGCATGAGTGTTGTTATATGTTATACTAGCCTGCGACTTCGTCCGCGTTGAACGTATTTCAGCTCTATAATTTGAGAATTGAGCACTCTGATACAACTTTGGTGCATGTGGGATAAGAAAGAGAATAATATCTACATATTGCATAGGTACATTAGAATAAACAGAATTTAAATGTGTCGCTTGGGCGACCCACATTATTATATTAAAACTAATGTCACTGGCTCAGTGCTATTTTTCGCGCGCATCTGACCAAAGTGTACAAGTATATCTAGGTAAGTACTTTTGTAAGTACCAAAACTGAGTACTTCAGAGTCTCAAATAAGTTACAATACCTACTAGGGTTTTCAAATTATCATCGTGAAAGTATGGTGACCGATTGATAAGAAAATTGCTAATTAAGGATCTCCTATGGTATATACACAATATATTAATTTCCTAGGAATTAATAGGAAATTAATATACTTACTGTGGTATAGGGATATAAGTATACTCTTAAATTATTTTAATTGGCTCTTGAAGTTTATTTTACAACTTGATTAGGTATCTCATAATATATTTTCAACCCTTCATATTTTTGGACTTATTGATTATGTCCAAAGATACGAAAAAGTCGGACCACGCGGTCTCAGTGCTTTAATAGCACCTGGCTATAAAACTAGTTTGTTTTAATGTGACTGTAGTTCTAGTAGCGTATTTTAGGTTACTAGAATATCTATGAGTACGGGTCGGATTACATTTCAAAATTTAATGTGAACCGTACCTACAAAATTTAATTAGACGCGCTATCCAACAATAACATGGTAGGTATTGATTTAGATGCGTGAAGGTTGTTACATTGTGTATATCTGATTACATGAATTTCCGCTGTTAGGTAAGGTTTCTGTTTTGTCATTATTGCTTTATATTTAATATATTAAATGTAGGTATTAATGTAGGTAACACTCAACATATTATAAGGCCAAAGATTTAAATCGAAAGATCGAAATCGAAAGCGCCCTAATCTCCCCGCGCCATACTTAAAACACACCGAAAATTGCTAACAATGGGTTGAGCGCAGGCGCTCAACAAATTACAGTTGCAAGCCAGCTACAGAGCGAGTGACGGTCGCTTGAAGAGATTGCTTTTACATGGATTTTACTATCAAAAAAACTCGTTCGAAATGTTGTCTGTGTTTAAAAGTGTTTAATAGGCTCGCATTGCTTTAAAAATGTATAACTGTGAATGTATAATTATGTATTTTGTAACACAGTTTCGCTAGTAAGGGTGCATCTCTCGATTTAAATCTTTGTATAGGACCAAGCTGTTGTACTGCAAGGTTATACAAGTCTAGCCATTGAAAACTACATCATAGCATCAAGTTTGTAGGTGTAGAGCTATAGGCACTATTATTTCAGTACCTACTGTAAGAGGTATAAGTAATAAAATTCAAATATAACTGAAAGTATTATTAAAGTAGGGTTGCTAATTGCAGCTTATATAACTTGATATAATGCTATCAAAATGGAGGGGAAATCTTCAAAAGATACCGGTGTATGCAGGGAAAAACTAAACACGTCAGTCTGGATTGCTTACACGGGTATATGGGACTTTTATCGCACTCTCGGTTTGACTTCTGCTTTCGATCTTACTGGGCTTTTTCGCGAGCGTTAAAAAACGTTCAGCCCTACAACTGCAAACAAGCGATTGTAGGAAAATCGCGACGTGAGTAGAAAAAAACCATTCTAGGGTGGAGGACCACAGGGGAGGTCTTGGAGGCCAACATCTCCTGTCTCTCCGTAAGCGAATAGAGATGGTCTAGTCTAAATCGTAAAGAACGATATTAACGATTGTAATAGAGTCGTCGGAGTTCAAGGGCTTCCTGTGGGACTTGATGAGGGTATTATCAGGGATCACGTCGTAGTATTTAAGGGCGAAGTCTTTAATGCACTCGACGATCGATGGGATATTCAGATTAAGATGTAGACCTACTAGCTACATTACCTACTAGCTGTTACCCCGCGTCTTAGCTCCCGTGTATTTGGACATAACGATAAACATAACACAATGATAGATCAAATGGTGTCGAAGTTTATAGATCTAAATCCTATACCTATATAAAGTATAGAGGTACTAATAAATTTCTAAATGCTAACCATCATTCCGCCACAGCGATATTATATCATGCGCTACTCTAACTACATTTTAATTTAATCAATCTATTTATTTATTTTCTATCACGATATAAGCCATAAGTGCAGAAACCAAACGTTTTTGTCATATTTTTAATATTTTAATTAATGACATATCTAAATGTCAATTTGGCATGGCATTTTAAATGTCAGTGTCAAAAGAATGGTTTCGGGGTGGCTTGTTATTTTCTCGTATGAGTGTTCTAAATACACGATACGAATCGTATGTTTATTTCTGTTATGAACTCATAATAATTATAACAGAATGCCAGTGCTCTATTAACGTATATTACGCATAGACCATTGCGTTAAGTAGTTTCACAGCGAAATGTTGAACATATTTAAAATATGGTTTTTATTATGTCTTTGTGTTATCGGTTCAATAGTATTATATTTTCAATCAGAAATAGCTCGGTTAGAAGATAACTATCGTAAACTGGGTGAGTTTTGTTATGTTTCTTTTTTTTTAAATTAAATTAAGTACTACTTTGTATTATTTAAAAAAAATTACACACTTTTTTACAGAATATAAACTCGCTCAAACGCACGTAGAGTCTCGACAATTTTTCCCGAAAGTTTTAGAAAAAGATGAAGACGACTTAGTTGTAATATATAATAGAGTACCTAAAACAGGCTCCACTAGTTTTGTGGGCGTAGCGTATGATTTGTGTAAGAAAAATCACTTTAAAGTTCTGCATATCAATATAACTGCAAATATGCACGTTATGACAATAACAAACCAATATAAGTTCACACAGAATGTTACAAGATGGAATGAAGTGAAACCTGCTTTATACCATGGACATATGGCATTTTTAAACTTTGACAAGTAAGTACTAAGAAAACATTGCATTTTTAATTAAACATAATAAAAAGATTTAATTATGGAACCAGAAGGTGCTTATGACCATTTTATTTTAGTCGCTGATCTATAACAAAATCGATACATTATATATAATAACAATTGGAGCAACAAAATCTATTCACAAATAAACTTTATACCCGCTGCCCGACACACCTGACATGTTCATCTGGTTGTAACTATGGGCAATTGTTTTGAACCTTGTATACCTCAGGGTACTTATATATTTTAATAAATTTGTGTTCACAATTTATTTATAGTTCAATTGTCGATAACACTAATTAAAATCGCGATTGTTTAAACTTTGTTAATGAACATATGTTGACCATTTGTTTGATTTGGATTACAAATCCATTAAAAGGCAACATTATAATACAAAGTCATATTGGTGCAAGTATAAATTTACACTTTTTGTAAACATATCAACCACATAATCCAGCTTTTGCTAATCTAATCCCTTATGATACACAATATATCTTATTTAATAGATACAACAACTGCTTTGTCGACAGAGCAGTATTTGCCATCAGACATAAATTATTATAAAGTGTTACTTTTAAGTTTAAAAAAAAAAATTAACAACTAGTTGAACCCTTCGCTGTCGTTCAGTCTTATATTAACTCGGCTGCCATAACCATGCCTAACTTCCAATTTAAATGTGACAACAGTTCTCGTTGGCGAGTGAGTTCTCCTCGCTCTTGGCAGATGGCGCCGTAAAAAAGCGATTATTTTTTTTCGCGATCGAGATTATATTATTACTCGAAAAATAGTTAAGATCAATCCTTGCATATTGTGTAAAAATTTCAAGTCAATCTGTTTTCAAGTTTTTGAATAATGCACAAACCAACATATCATTTTTATATATATATATATAGAAGATAATAATATTCTATAATATTATGTCCTTATTTTTCTTTAACTCGCAAATTTAAAAAAAAAATGAATGTACTAATTTTGCCTGTTCATTGGGTTGATAGTATTATTTCCTCAATTTTGGAAAATAACTAGGTTTCAGTAAATAAATAATCTGAGAATACTTTTCAATTTTGTTAAAAGAACTGAAATATGTTTTATTTCTATTTACAGATTTGGAACAACATCGAAACCTTTATATATTAATCTAATAAGGAAACCTATAGACAGACTAGTTTCATATTACTATTTTCTAAGAAATGGAGATAATTTTAGACCATACCTAGTCCGTAAGAAACATGGTGACAAAATGGTAAGTAACTTTTTATTCTACATTATTATACTTTTAAGTTTCATCAAAATCTATTTAGTAGTTTCTGTGTGAAAGAATAAACTTTCGCTTTATAATATTAGTATAGAGTAAGACAGTGGGCTGTAAGGAACATTTATTAGCTTTTTTCTTATAGAAGTTGGCAGACAGTCTGACCATTCTCTTGATAGTAGGCACATTATTGTTACGTTTTCCTTTTATGTAAAAGTCACCAGACAGGCAGACGGTCCACTTGATGGTAAGTGGCTACCGTCGCCTTAAATTTAAAATTTTACTATAAATTAGAAGCATGTTAACAATGCTCAATTATTTTCAATTATAAAGAGTTATCATGAATAAACAAATTTAAAAATAAACTATTGTGTCGAAATTTTCCTGTTAAAAATATAATTAAACTCATAGGTACTGTTATAGTGATAGTAAATTTAATATTTAACACATTTAAAGTAGTATTTGTATTATGTTGTAGAGTTTCGATGACTGTGTAGATAAACGGCAATCGGACTGTGACCCGAGTAATATGTGGTTACAAGTGCCATTCTTTTGTGGTCACGCTGCTCAATGTTGGTATGTATTAAAACTGTTCTCAAGTTACCGTGACTCAACTGTTCTCAAGACCGTGACTCAACCTGCTTAACTTTTAAGGTCAAAATATGTTATCATTGATAACTTATCACTGACTAAGACAAAAAAGTTCTGTAAACTAATTTATAGTTTGTAACATATTTTAAAAGTAATGAAAACACTCGAGACCCAAATTCAAATAGAAAAAAATGCATGTCAATGAATATTGTAAACAACAATTATATATATATGTATATAGATGTAAGAGGTGATATTCAAAACTATTCAATTTAAAAAAAATAATAATTCAACAATAGAATAGAATTTCATCGTGGATATAGACTAAAATATTCTACGCAGACGAAATCGAGGGCACCAGCTATCTAAAAACAAAGATCGATCGCTTGACAAAAGTATAATGTCAAGCGTTATATTGCTTTAAATAATTTGTTATATATATATCTTTTATTTTTCAACACGGGAGCTATTAATATTTATATAAAGTATAAAAAATATAGTCAATCGAGTGATAAGTTATGCGTTCGTTTTAGGAAACCTGGCAACAGGTGGGCCTTGGAACAAGCGAAGTACAATCTGGTGAATCATTACCTCATTGTCGGTGTGACTGAGGAGATGTTGGATTTCATTACACTCCTCGAAGCAGTACTGCCGAGGCTCTTCAAAGGTGCAACTGAACACTATCTGCACAGTAACAAGTCTCACCTGAGACAGACCAGCTCCAAAGTGGAGCCGTCCCCAAAAACTATAGAAAAGATACAACAGTCAGTCGTGTGGAGAATGGAAAATGAACTCTACGAGTTTGCATTAGAGCACTTTAAATATGTGAAAAGGAGACTGTTGAATGAAAGTAATGGTGTATCGCAAATTTATTTCTATGAGAAAATACGGCCTAAGTGATTTATTTATATACTGTAAGTAGGTATTTTTTTTTATTTTTTTAAATTTCAACAATCATTCCATTATTATTTAAGTACTTGAGTGATGGCCTTAAGGTTGACAATGTGCGAAGCGAAAGCGTTGGATTTCTCTAGTTTTATTTTCAAGTGTTATATATATATATATATTATAAATATAGATGCTTTTACAAATCTAATTAGTGAGATAGTTAAAAATATATAATATACTTAATTGAATTTCTACAATGACTTTTGTAAAGTAACTCAATGTAGGGTAGGGTAAATATTTTTTTATGTTTGTGGGTAATGTTAGAGAATAAAGTTTTACTGAGAGTTTTCATTATTCTTAAGTCAATCTATACATGTTGTACTGTATGATTACAGTGAATTTACATATTTTTTAATTTAAATATAATATTCACATTGTGACCAGAAACTTGCAGGTAGTTATCCGAAATGAATGTAGGCAGATATTCCACTCCATATTCCACTTTAATTCGAAAGAAACTATCTCTCATTTTCTATTTTCGAAGCCTTTTTCGAAAACCAATCCGCCATCGAGTTAGCAATTATAATGTTGCTAGCTTAAGCCATAGAGTAAAGAAATTTATTTTAAGCTTCGAACATATTATTTAAATGAGGACCTCATAATCAAAACATTGTTGGTGAAAATAAAAGAACCTAACATTATATAACATAATAATATATTAATATATATATATATAATGATATCCTTCAATGATAATTATATTAAAATGATATTACATTTATTAAGGTTTCAAAAAATAGTTTGCATCTCAGGCCGGCCTGTCTATATTCTTATTCTTATATTATATAATAAAGAGATTTTATTTTTAAGTTTATTGAAATATGTGTGGAGGGTAATCTCTCGAATTAAACCAAGTCCTACAATTCCATTAACTGTTATTGGAGTCACAGTGACAATGTGTTTCAAAGTATTGCGACTGGGTTTAGGATCGCAAGCTACCATATATAAATATCTTTTTATTTATCAATACAACTAGCGACCCCGATTCCGGCTTTGGTGCAATTTTTTTCTTTAAACATACATTCAGACAGACGCGGCTGGGGACTTTGTTTTATAATATGTGATTATTAAGAAGATAAGTTGCAGAATCAACCTTCTAGCTAGTTGGAGAATTAGGTTTAGAGTGATATAATTAGGGCTCGACTTTGGTATATATATATATATATATATATACCAAAGTCGATCAATTCTAAGTCGATTCAATATATATATATATATATATATATATATATATATATACCTTGCTTTAATTGGTAAGACATAACATTTTCGTTATTCTTACAATATCCTCAAGTAAGCTTCAGCCTAGATTTGCACGATTTCTGACATTACCCGTAACATAATGTTTATAACTTGCACAATGCCATCTAGTGGTCACAGTGTGAATTAAACTGTCTACTATTGTAATAATAATATAAGCGACAGATTAATTTGGCTGTGGTTTTTATATTTTTATTAGCACTAAACTCATAATATACCTAATTTCATATGGTGGTCTATTATATTATTGTATTTCAAAAGAAGAGCTCTATATATAAATTATACTTTTAAATCTACTTTTAACAGAGGGCTCTGTACGAGATGAAATTTGTTTATAATTTTTTTTTTTTTTTTTTTAATTTTAATTATGTTTATTATTTCAATTACTTATAGCTTTTTAGTAAAAGAAACTCACAGCATAGAACCTCTATTGACTTGGTTCTTTGGAGGTATATGTTATACCTCCAAAGAACTTAACTTAACAGTAACTTAACAGGCTACATACTTAATTCTCCGGTGACTTAAATATTATTTTTATTGCATTATGTTTTATTTTCGAAGCATACCGATTTTATATTTTTTTATTTATTATTTTGAGCTTGAAAAAAAAAAGACAGTTCGTGTATATCACCATGCAATTATTGAAATAATAGGATATAATCATTAATATATTGATATTATTATATATTTTTTTAACATTATACTTTTAACTGAGTAGTCTTAATTATTTATACATAAAATAATTATTAGTTTCATTTTTAAAATTTGACATGAATATTTTTTATTTGTGTTCTGTAAGTTAAATCCTAGCTAGTCTAATTATTTATCGTTAATTTTAGTATCATAATAATTGTTTTGAGCATGCTCAACCTGCTCAAGTTTTAGACGATTTATAATATGGAAGTAGTACGTAGCACAATTTATACTGTAATGTATCCATTAACTTAAAACTAATGGAGGTGTTGCAATTTATAAAAAAAAATTCTACTTAAATAGATTCTGTTCGTCGATTGGATTCACTATTGTGTTAGTGATGTGCCGGATCGTTAAAAATGTATATCCGCGTATACGGATACGGATGTTTGGTGTCAAGATCCGCGGATACGGATACGGATCTTAACTTTCTTACTGAATAAAAAATAAAAATAATCTGAATGGAATTTAATAGTTTTTCATTCATTACTATATATATAGAATTTCATCTATGAATTAAAAATTAATATTTTAAAGATCCGCCAAAAAGTAAAGGATACGGATACGGATACGAATCTTTCCCTCGGATATCGGCGGATACGAATACGGATATGCGGCACATCACTAAGTTTATCGAGGATATAGGAAGGCAAGTTAACGAGAGTTGGCATATGAGCAACACATTTAAACATTGCGCTTGTGTGTGTGTAGTGTGTAGTCATAACAATGACGTCACACTGCAATTGCCATAAACACACTGTCTGTCTCTTTCCCACGCGAACCCAGGTACGAGTGTATATCAAAAATGCATTTGTGTGAATACTGTGAACGTGCCAACTCTAGTTAAATCACCTGAGGCCCGAGCCAAGAGCAAACGTACAGTCGTAAACGTCACGCTCAGGCTACGCTACGCTGAGAGAAAGTTTTGTGATTGGTCAAAATTTTATGTGGGCGTTACAACAACCAATCACCGGGCTTTATTTCTTTCGTTTCGTAAGAACGCAACGCCCCCTGGGCCCCTTGGGCCCCTAGCCAAGATGCAAACACTTCTTTCCGTACTTCGTAAACGAATAGAGAACGCTAATAGAAAGCTTGGTGATTGGTTGTTGTAACGCTCCAATAAAATTTTGACCAATCACAAAGTTTTCTCTTAGCGTTCTCTCTTCTTTTACGAAGTACGCAAAGAAGTGTTTGCATATTGGCTAGGGGCTCTATGCCGTTATTTATTTTTTCCACACATATGGAAGACAAATGTATAATTTTTAACTTAATAATAAATGTGATTGATATATTGGAATCCATCCAACGATTTGTTGACATTTAAATTATACATTTCTGTATAAATTTTGTGATAATTTTTGTTCATTTTGTAATGTTGTGTGTTGTTTTTTTTTTTTTTTGTGTTATTTTTTAATGTTCACCATAACGTTTTAATATAGATAGAGGATAGTTTGGTTCTTTTGAACGAAGAACTTTTACAAAATATAAATGTCATTTTCATAATCAATTTGTTTGTGAATTTAATGTGTACTGCTATTTATTAAACTTTAATTAAATTTAACATAATAACATTGAAAACAATGCAAAAATGATTTTTTGCAAAAATAAATTTTCTTACTATTAAAATGATTTAAAACAACATGAAAATTGATTAAAAATTAGAATTGAAAATTGATTTAAAACATTAAATACACGCCCAATGCTGGTTTAGCAACAGCTAACATCTACAGCTTTGGCTAGCTGTACTGCTCCTACTAGTATATATATCCTACTAGTAACTTTACAGAAGCTGATAATCTATCTAAGGCTTCTAAGGAATTAATAAAAAAATATTTCCTATAGAATTCCGCTCACAAATAATCTTAACAGTCAGTTATCCATCTAACCGTCAGTTTGGAAACAATAATTAGTTTGCACTTCGCGCAAAAACAATTCCTATGTGCAGTGTTCTAATTACTACGCAAACGAAACTACCTATCATCGTGCTGATAGGTGTGTGTTTACTCAATTATTGCACTTTAGCTACGTTCAATTTAATTGATAGGTTAAAAGCAAAATTGCACTACGTATTTCTTAGTGAAATCTAAAAAAAAAAATGTTTAAAAAGTTAACGTTGGTGAGCAAAAAATATTTGAGCAGTTAGCCTCAAGAAAAAAATATCATTGACTATTATGTTTTTTAAAAAGAATATTGACTATTAGCTTTTTGTGTTACGTCAGGCATTAATATATGATTTTGTTGGCATTTTACATTTTGATAAACAATGCTCTATGTAAGGTCGTATCTTTTAATGCCCATTTTAACTAACACTCCCTAAAGAGGCATTACATTGACTTATTCTTTGTGGTTTTTTTTTTTTTTTACGTAAAGGTCGGCAGTCAGGCTGACGGTGTAGTTGGATATCCTAGCTTATTAAATACACCAAGACTTTATTAAGTAAAGATAATAAAGGTTAAGGGATTAGGGGATAGGGAAATGTGCTCTGGCGTCCCTTACTCACTTACCCTCACATAATAGCACAAATGCTGTTATTTTACAGTGGGCTTCTGTAAGTGTTATGTTACTGGCCTCTTATAAATGTGAACTCAAGACAACCCTAAACCTCCAATAAATACTTGAATAGTAATTGGTTCATAAATACATTGTTACTAGGAAAAATCATATACAATATATTATTATATCAATTACTTAAATCATATATATAGTATATAATATTATATAAAGCACTTCAACCGTAAATTATTTAACTAAATGTCGTTTATGACGGGCTATATACACGTTAAAACTAATTAATTTTTAAAACTCAAAATGTTTTACGACAATTGCTATAATAGAAAAGAGAAATTATCCGATCTGATAAACTGTCCATTAATTTAGAAAACATTTACTATTTAAATGCCTTTTTTGCTTTATAGAGAGTGATCAAACATTATGGTAAATTTATGGTTCCAATTAAGGCGAGAGATCGATTTTAATAACAGAAATATTATTAGAAAGGGACACGTTGGTGAAAACGGGCATTACTTTAATTATTTAAACAAAATTATAAAAAAAAAAATAGCTACTGGTGTATTTTTTTTTATAATTTTTATATAATAACATTATTACGTGTATCATGTATCAGTTATTAACATTATTAAGTAAGTAAGTGTTTTTATACTACGCTCGCTTATTTACTACTTAAAATGTACATTAGTTTTAGTATAAGAGACCAATTGTTCTTCCATTCGTTATACAAAATAATGTACTATTATTAATAAGATGTTTTTTTTAGTTAAGCCATTTTGCATTTTATCCTGTATTTATTTTATTTTATACGTGGTGAATTTTTAGTCACTATTCAAATTTTGTATAGAGTAATTATCTAACCTATAAACGAATAGCTATTTGTTTATTTATTTATTTTTAATCTTACTCGTGATTTAAATTAATGTTAATTCACGACAAAATTTTACTTTAAACAATCTATTTTTTCATGAATTATGAAATTATCCCTGAGGCTTTTTGTCTCTGTACATAATTAAATAAAGTTTTTAACTACACGTTTGGTCCAGTGGCTAGTAACCCTAGCTGTTAATCAAACGGTAGCTGGTTCGAATCCCACTAGGGGCAATTGTTTATGTGTTAACCAAATTTACCTTTGTACATGAGTCATGGATGTTTGTATTTATAATAATTTGTATGTTGTTACAAAAAAAAACTAATCTATATGTTATCAACTGTCTGGTATACATAATACAAACATTAGTTGCTTACTTTGGAACTAGATGTGTGGAATGTGTGAAGATATTATTTATTAATAATTTGTTTTATGTAAAAATATTTAAATATATTTTTTTTTTCATATCTATAATGTATAATTATTATCTTACAAATTTATATACTTACCTAAGTTTTTTTGTTGTTGTGTTAGAGTAAATAAGGTGATATTTGAAAACTAAAAATGTAGATAGTGACTTTAAATTCACTCGTATACATATATTTTGATGTTAATTACGTTGATTGATAGTGTCTGTTTGGGAAAAAGTTGTTTGATTGGCCTATCATTTATTACTGTATTAATTAATCAAATTGATTTCTATACCAATGCAATATTTTTTAATATTAATAAATTCATGTAATACTTGAACTTAAAAAGTACTTGAAAAGTTTGTTTTTGTACTTAAATTGAAATTTTATACACATGTAAGTAATTAAGTTTTAAATATTTTCCTAATATTTTTTAGTTGATCTACAATAGTAACTCATAATAATATTTTTGTTTTGTTTAACTTGTATCGTAACACATACTCATTATAAAAACTAAGAAAACTTGTGATCAGAAGATCTACTTTATTAGCGTGTATGTTAATTCGCACTCACTAGTTACTTGTGCAAAATATAATTTATTTATCACTAATAAACTGAAGTTATTAAGTATGAATTTTATTTGGTCCTTCGAGCTGGATTCTAAGGAAAACTTTTTGATAGGTACTTGGTAAGTACGAGTAAGCTATCTAATGGCTATTATATTATTTAAATATCAGAGTAAGTTTATTAAACATTTTCTTAGAACATGGAAATACATAGATGTAAATTTATACCGAAAAAGTTGGTTATTGGGGTCAACAATCAGAGTTTACGAAGTTTATCAAATTTAAATGCGATAATTACACACCATTCGAAACTTATTCGAAGAAACTGTCTCTTACATATTGTAATGTGTCATTATATTTCTAAGAAAGTTGTCCATATGGTTAGGTACGTACTAATTATTACAAGAGTAACGCGACTGAATAATAAATACGTCCCTGTACTGATGACGATTGAAATATTCAACATTATGACCCTAATGACTGAAACCTGCTAGTTTTCTAATGGTAAGCAAATACACCATTAGTCACATGGCAGGTCTTGCAAGAAGTCTTGCATTGGCTCAGTTTCATTCAAGGGGGGCATTGCCTTAATTATTCAATCAGTTCGCTATCTCGCTCTAGTGTATTTCCCGTGACCAGAGAAAGAGATAGACGATTGACTCCGCTGTAAATTTGAAGGTGGGGGTGGTGTGGAGTGAGTTTGATTTGAGTTTGAGTATCAGTTGTGTTGTAGACGCGCGAGGGAACGGTCGACCCGCGATGCCAACGAAATTGCGACCGCTCGCAGAAATGCTATCGCGAAGGCACAACTTCAGAATAACTTGTGAGAGAAAATCAATTTTAATTTAAAAGATGGAATGACTTGTATTAAACTGGGTTTTTCTGTTTAGTTTGTTTTGTCTGTTCGAGAAGGTCGCGTCCTTCAATCGATCAACGATTAATTGCGACAACGTGTGATTGTCCGTCGTTCGTAAACAACCGAACTGAAAGTGTATTTTCGATATGTATTTTTTTTCAATAAGTGCCAATTAAATATTTGTAAATTTTAATACATATTCGCTTGTAAGAATCGCGTTGTAAGTTTGTAAGTCGAAGGAACTTTATTAATTCGTATCTTCATGGAATATGGGCATCTGTTTAGACACTGGTAAGTGTGGCTTTTTTAATTCGTTTGGCCGATTATTTCATATATTGTAAGTTATAAATTACCTGTTTTAAATTAACAGATAAGGCTTTTATTCAAATTATTGCCGAAAAATTGTGAAATAAGTTGAAGTATGCACCTCTACTTTAAAAACTTTACCAAAGCCAACGTACAAAAATGATAATTGCGTAATGAAATTTAAATTAACAGTTTTGAATCTGGGAGCACACGCACCTTAATTTTGACAATAAGACATTGCACTTATTTGTACTGGAAATAAATAGGTTAGCTTTTGGAATCTTTATGATTACGGATTCAAAAGTCTGCTACCAGATTCAATACATTTTCAACTTAATAACTTATTTGGCAATGAAAATAGACGTATGTAATTTCAGGCCTCAGATAAAAAAAGAACTAAAGATAAAGCCCCGTGGACGGCTGAGTGAAGCTGGCAAAACTACGCCTTCGCCGTGTTGGTACATATACGGTTACACGCACACAAATGCAATCAAACTACGCCTCGCCTTATTAAATGTTTACTAGTGAAAATGCCTAATTGCGTAGGTGGTGAAAGGGTGTAAAAATCATGTTTCAAAAAATAAAAAGTAGGATGGAATTACCTACGTTTCACACGTAAATAAAAAATATTACAATAAAAATAATTAAAAATTGAGCTATAAAGCTTGAACAAATGTTTATAAAGCCGGCTTCACTATGTTGTCCGCAAAATTCAGTCTATTTGGTCCGAGTTTCAGGCTTCAATATATTTGGGCGTTATGTTGCTTTTCATATTTTGTCGGGCGTTATATCTTTTATTTTCAACACGGATGAAGTCGCGGGCACCAGCAAGATCACAATAAACAGAATTTTCTTATTTTGAATTTAAATACTTACATATTATGAGTTATCTATGTCAATAGATAAGATTTGTTGAAAACAATAGCACTTCAATGGAAATAATATTAAAGCTTCATAGGGAAACTGGCCTTTACACACTCACCGAAACACAACAGCACCACATTACATACTGTTATTACACGGTGGTCTTCTGTAAGGTGTTGGTTACTTCCGCCAGACGGGCAGCCCAAATGACTGCAAAACGCAGTGTGATCTGTCACTACTTAAATTTCCTATATAAAGTGTTAACTTTTTGTGGTATTATATTACCTACTCGTATATGTAACTTTCTTACATATACCTCTTTCTATGTTTTATGTAAATATAATAAATGTAAAATATTATAATTTTTTTATTATAATAAAAACATTGTAACCTAAAACTAAAAACCTTAAAAAAATATATAATACTAAAATATATTATTAAAAGGAGTCCCTTTAGGCAAGGTTCCGAAGATACTGGCAGCGTCCCCCCTTTGAATAGCTACACTAATTCTTTGTCCGAGGTAGCTGCCAGCTCTTCGGTCTCCTGTTATATATATGTAAATTATAATATATATTGTCTTTTCATGTATCTGTTATAGTTATAAAAATGTCTGTATTTTTGCTATTTTCACAACCTTAATTCCAAGGTTTTGTCTTATTATTACACTTTTAGAACAAAATAATGAAGAGGTGGAGACTACTGGCGGTGATCGTAGCCGCGACAATAGCGGTTGGGTTGGACGCGCCACTCCGCCCGCAGCAGCGTTCCCCATGCAGAATTCCAGCCACGTCAAGTTTGAACCGCCCAATGTTCCTGTCATTTTCGTGCTTGGTAAATGCTTGTGGGATTTAAATAACTCCACATTATTATTTACATATTTATATATTAAACATATTTTACATTTGTACAAACGCACGTATGGGCGTTTGTGGTGATGAGTGGCGAGAAAGCGCGTGCTTTCTGTAGCAGTGTTGAAGGCCTACTGTCTCTCGTTTCCGTGCTTCTTCATTTCAAAGAATTACACGGAAACTAAAACGTAAATTCCATATAGGATATTAAAAGGAGGTCGCCACATGCTATTTTACTGTGTACAAACGATTGTTAGGGCTTCAGAAATTGATAGAATGGACTAGAGGGTTTGCTTCGCTTTGTTCGCTCACGTCTCGATCAACGAAAGTGCAAAACAATACATTTTTAACGCCCGACGCAGTGATGTTATATATTTTACTTTTATGTCTGTATGCCTGTGTATCTGTGTGTCTGTCTGTGAAATCGTAGCTCCCAAACGGTTGGACCGATTTTGATCCGGTTTTTTTTTTGTTTGAAAGCTAACATAATCGGGATTGTTCTTACTATAATTAATTTATGAAGATCTGTTCAGGCATTTGTAGACAATCAGCCCATTTCCTAGTTGACGATGATGGGATTTCACTAACTTTCACATGTTCGATTGTTGTGAAATTACTGTTACTTCGGTGATAGGTATTTCCATATCATGGTAACCTTGACCTGATGCTGCAGCATCGAGTAACCTGCAGGATACTCAACTTCTTAGCAACTTACAGCATATATACTTATAGCAGATATGGGCTCAAAAGAAAGTTGGGGGTTAATTTATAATTTTTAATATACGAATAGCTTGTACTGCGTAAAGAAGTTTGTTAGGAATTTGGAAATTAACTTTTCAAATTTAACTCTGGTCTGGATCTGGAAAGCAGTGGTTGGCCAATTGTGCCCAGATGTCTGATTTGGGCATCTGGGCACAATTGCCCAGCCTCTTACAGTAGCCACCCTCTTACATAACACAATTGTGTTGTGTTTCAGTGCGTGAGTAAGGCATGCCAGAGCCCTTATCCTTATCACTTATCCTTAATCCTACTATGGTCGGCAGCGCACTATCAGCACCTGTGGCGTTGCTTGCGTTATAGGCAACGGTGGATCGTCAGCCTGTCTGTTGACCTTAACGCAAAAAAGGCTAAAGTATCCTTAATTCGCAGGTGGACCTGGAAGCGGGAAGGTGACGCATTGCGACAACCTGATGCAGGAACGACGGGGTGTCGTTCACATCAACATGACAGATCTTCTGCAGCAGTACGCGATTGGCAACGGTATAGCTAATAGTAATTATAGTACTCTTTACATATTCTAATTTAAACTGCTTCTTATGCTATCGTTTTAGTTAGTTTAGTTTAGTTTTCTAAATTATAGATAGATACTTATTTTCTTTAATGTAAAGTTAATCAGACAGGCTATTTTGATGGTAGGTGCTGAACACATTACTGGAACATTAGAATAAAAATGTTTTAGCGTTCTAAATCCGCGCCATAGTTCCTAAATGCAATGTGTATAACAACATATATGTTCTATATATGTTCTAACAACGATTCTAACCTGTTTATGGTGGTTCGTAGCAAATTGAATATCCGTCAGTTGATACTAATCGAGTCACGTTACGAAAATGTTCAATTTTTATAGACAGCGTATAACGCCTATGACGAATATTTAACATTTATTTTACATAAACTTTATTGCTATAACGTTATAAGGTTCAAATTTCAAGCGAAAAATCAAATTTAAATTGAAACGAGAATTTTATATATATCTGTATCAGATCTGATACAGATAAGCGGCTCTATTTAGACCTCATCGACAAATGCTAATAAATAATATTTATTATAAACTAGTTGGTGCTTGCGACTTCGTTCGCGTTGAAAAAAAAAGTTATATAACCTCCAGTTGCTATAACACTTTGGCCAGGCGTTAGTATTTTATTTTATTTTAGATGATCCCTCGGGAATAGTCCTCTTTTTCTGGATGAAAGGTACCCTATGTCCTTTCCTGTATCCCTGGAAACGTATATGAAAAATTTCATAACGATTGGTTAAGTAGTTAAGGCGTGAAAACGTAGAGTGTTACTTTCACATTTATAATATTAGTAAAGTATGAAAGAATGAACTTTTAAAATAGTTTTCACTTGATGAAAATTGCAATTTTTTAAATTGCCATGAAGGGTTATAATAATAGTTTCTAAATTTGATTGCTAGTATATAGTTTGTCTGTCAGAATAAATATTTTTTCAAGGATTATGAACATACTAGAATGTAGGTATTTTTATATTAAAAACTTTTAACTTTTTCAAAATAATTAATCCTTACATATTATAAAACAAAGTCGCTTTCTTCTTCTGTGTTTCCTAAACTAACTATCCTAAACCACGCAACAGATTTTGATGCGATTTTCACCAACAGTTAGATAATTTTTCATGGAATGTTTATAACGAAGGTAAACAAGCCGTGTATGTACTTTAAATATTTTTAATATAACTAGATAAACAAACAAGCTGTGATTTAGACTAAAGTCTCAATTAATTGACTAATCCGTACTAAAATTATAAATGCGAAAGTATGTTTGGATGTATGAATGTTTGTAACTCTTTCACGCAAAAACTATTAAACCGATCACCATGAAATTTTGCATACACGTTGTCTGGGACACCAGAAAGGACATAGGATACCTTTCATCGTTCAACGCGAACGAAGTCGCGGGCACCAGCTAGTTTAGTATAAACTATGATCGGGACTACATATTAATAAAATACCGTGAGGCGCGGCGTAGCAAAACACGTAGCTTGTGTCGATTTGTAGCTGTGCTACGAAAATGTATCGGTGCTACGAAATAACGTAGTATTGCTACAGATTTCACTTTGAAAATCTATTCTTCTATAATCTATGCATATTATAAAATAAAGTCGTTGCAAATTCGTTGTCCGTCTCTTGTCTCTTTCTCCGCTAACTTATTCTAAACAACCCAAAGGATTTTAATACTGATTTCCTTAATAACTCGCGATAAACGAGGAAGGTTTGTGTGGGTATATAATTTGCATAAAAAAATGCATCCATGCGAAGCCATGGGCGAGACGCTAATATAATATAATTCTTCTGACCATTTTCCATTGTTATATTGGTTACAATTCTAAAGAAAATCTGGACTGTTTTGTTCTGGGTTTAAC
Organism: Synanthedon myopaeformis; assembly: GCA_944738685.1. Taxonomy (NCBI): domain Eukaryota; kingdom Metazoa; phylum Arthropoda; class Insecta; order Lepidoptera; family Sesiidae; genus Synanthedon; species Synanthedon myopaeformis. The sequence continues at coordinate 11,949,975 of OX122915.1, forward strand.
ATTTTTCCTCTGATAGCCAGAGTTTTGACTCAAACGTCCAATTAGAGAAAACTGTTATCGATATGGCGGTGTTTGTAATGGCTGGTAGTTCTGGTAGTCTGTTCCCTTAATAAATAATGTGAATTTGTCATCGTCGTCGATAGATATCCTAAATCAATACGCGTACGGGCGTAGCTACGCGAGTATACGACGCTCGCTGTATACACGAGGATCGTCGTGGACTAATTATACTGTACTAGCTTTTGCCCGATAAACAATTATTTTCAGTTTCCGAATAAAAAAGCTTTCTTCTTTACTAAATTGGAGTATGTATCTTATTAATTTGTCAGGAAAATTGTTAATCGCATACCACATGTCTATTATCGATCCAATCTTGTCATTATGCTTATTATATGTTAACTTATTATTATAATTATAATATAATAACTTTTTAGTCGCTATTATAACTTGTCATTAATAACATTTTCATGAATCTAAAGGGGAAGGAACAACCTTAAAAATACAACCTCCAGGTTGTATTTTTTTAAGAGTGGTAAACAGATTGATAACACTAAAGTGATTCTCCCTTTACCGAGGAAGATTATAGGAATAAAGAAAGGGATCTGGCATCCCTTACTCACTCTTTAAAACACAAAAACACTAATTAATGCTTATTAAAAGGAGTGGTACTGTCGCCAGACGGATCAGTTTTAATGACTATATAACCCAGCATGACCCGCCACTATTGTGTCTTAGAAAATTAGTCATCGTGTACATCCGCTTGATGGTAGGTGGCTACCGTCGCCACATTTGCTGCAAGTGTAATGCCAACCACAGTAGAAGAAGGAGTTAGGAAATAATATAGCGCATGTCAATAGCGCGCTATAAAATTCGTTTTACACAGGCCAAGGTATAATTTGATTGTCACCCGACCCACTGGGAAAACACGGCTGTTGTGTCACAAGGCTTATATATAATAAGCCTTGTGACGCATAACATACATAACCAATGTGTAAAATGTAACATGTAATTTTAAATTTTATTTACATAAAACTGTGATCGTTTCCGATTGTTATATCTCAGGCATACTTATATATTAGCTTATAATCTCTTTTCAGACCCTAATAGATTTTAATAATGAAATGCTGTTTCGATTAAATAGTTTTACAAAATATGAATACAAAATAATTGTAAATAATCATTTACAAAATATGAAATGTTCACAGGAAATTATTGAAATTAAGAAAGACTTTAATTATCAAATTCTCTAGTGTAAGCTAAAAAAAAAGGCCTGTTTTTGAACGATGTCCTTTATATAATACATATTATAAAAGAATATCACTGTCCGCTTCTGTCTGTTTCTCCGTTAACTTCTCCTAAACCACTCAACTGATTTTGATACAGTTTTCACTAATGGAAAGAGCGATAAACGAGGAAGGTTTGTGTATACTATAATTTGCAGAAAATGGCTGCTAAGTGGTGGCTTTACTCACGTTGAGCGGAATCATAATACAAATCTTATTCCTGTACAGATATGCAAGATTTTGGAACTTTATCCAGTACAACCGTAACAGAAGTTCTCATGTTGGAGATGAAAATGGCGCCAACAGCCAAGTCCTATCTGGTCTCCGGATATCCAAGATCAATGAGGGATGTCGCTGAATATTCTGATAAGGTAAGCAGTTATTTAAAATTGTACTTTAACTTCTGTTATTACTGTCGTAAATCGTAAAAATCCAAGTTCACTTTAATTAATATTATTGTATATCAAAGTTTAAACAATATTTAGATACGAAACTTATCCTTAAAATTGTTTACTTCGCTGATTTTTTCATAATTTGTTTATTGTTTTATGTCTATGGGACAACCAGTCCGATTTTAAAAATTCTTAGAATCGGGCTGTCGAGAATTACCGAGAAGAGACACGTCTTCTTTCTCAATATAAATTAAGAGGCGCGACGGGTGAAACTTACAAAGATAAAAATACTAATTCAACCGTTTTATTACTCCTTGATTATGGTCTAGAGTCTAGAGTCTAAAGCTCATACCAAACCACTCTCTTCTTGAATTCTTCAACCATGATGTCATTCTCCTGCTTCTGGTACGTTTTGCCCTGTATTTTTCCTTGAACGACTAGTTGAAGAATATTTTACTTTAGCACTTCAATTCGACACATTCACAATAACATGTATTCATAAAATATGTAAATGTGTATTAACAATTAATTAATCGATTGACGGACATGTGTATAAAAATCAGTGGATTCGTGTTAAGGTCACATGAAGTTATAAGGTGACGCTCATATTTTTTACTAAACCTACCTATTCTGTTACTTATTTTTTTACTATATACCTAAGTATTTAAGCAATACAAACATTATTTGTAACATAGTAGAGTTACATGGTAACTTACGAGTATATAATTATTTGCGGTCCCTAAAGACTTCAATATTGTATTTTTGTTGCTTTTAAAAGAAGATATTTTAGACTGGAGTTTGAATTCTGTTATTATAAAACATAAAAATGTCAAATAACAGCATATGTGCTGTTGTATTTCGGTAAGTGAGTCAAGGATGCCAGAGTCCATTTTCTGTACACTTTCTAATCCCTTATTCTTAAACCTACTATGGTCAGCAGCGTATTTGCAGTACCCGTGGCTTTGCCTGTGTTATAGGCGACGATAGTCACTCACAATCGAGTGAACCGTTAGCCTGTGTGACCTGCTTTACATTTAAAAAATTATGTAAATGTAATTGTTTGTTTATTTCTATGTAGGAGGATAATCTTCTAAATAAGAACAAAATTTTACGATGGAAATAGGCTAAATATTCAAATAGGGCACTATCTAAAAATAAAGATCCAACTCTTGGCAAAAGTATAATGTCAGGCGACAATGTTCGTCCGACCTCTCAACTTGCCCTATAGCGGATGTGGAGGACGCAAAGAGGTTTTATGTCGGTAGGTTTACCCCACTACCATCTGACATAACCCACCGGTCTGTCCCATGATGGATTCCTCCAATAAAAAAAAGGCGACAATGTATGTCAGGCGTTCTAACCACAGTGTGTTCTATTATTTTGCAACAAAATCGATGTCGCTGACACCGGCTAGTTAGTGATAAAATGCATGTAAGTTCCGATACGAAGCTTAATTGAATTGTTTTCAATAGCAGCACTGGGAGTTGGATACTTGAACTACATATATGCATCAATTGGTAAAAGGTTACTGGGCCAATAGTGGCCAGTAAACCACTTAGTAAACCATCTTCGATGTACAATCCATTTAAAAAGCAATATTTACTTACTTATTTTAGTATGAATAGTGTAAAAAGTTTAAATTTAATAAGTATGCCTTTGGAAAAACCTAATTTGATGGTGCCTCTTGCTTCTCAGTGTACTCGTATACCTATTTTTTTTTATGTTCGACAGACAGGCTGACAGACACTTGATACCGTCAACTATAAAACGAGCAATAGTAGGATTAAGGACAAGTGATAAGGATAAGGATAGGGAAATGGGCTTTGGCATCCCTTACTCACTTACTGAAACCCCCCTTTATATTATTTCACTAGTGAGCAATAAAAATTGAATAAAAGAACATGACGTGAATGACGTCACGTCAAAAGTACTAGCTAGTATAGACATAAATGTTCGTCGTAGTAACTTATGCTTTCCAATGTAAGTAATAATGACACATTTTTCCAATAAATAGGTATCGAATGCTAAACAAATCACTCTCTTTTGAAAACGGGCGCCACAAAAACTCAAACGGTTTATGCCAAATCATCTTTTAAGTACTTTTTTTAACAAGTCACGTCTGCTATGACCCATCAGGTCACAGAGTGATTCATTTTATGCCATACATTACACGTCAATAACTTCTTTCCAACAGCTATTGCCAGGTAATAAAATATACTTATATATCATCCCTGAGACACGAGTTTACGCAAATAAAGATTTATTTATTTATTGTTATCAAAAACTAATATTATAAACACAAAAACTAAGTAAGTACCTAAATATCAGTACATCCCTTCGTCGCTTCCCCTTATCCTATCAAGATTGGCATTTTGTAGCTTGAGTAAATAACCTTTTTAACCCCCATTTGGTAGCTTGAGTATATAGGAGACAGTACAATAGTAGGTGGCCTACCGTTAAGTGAAACATCAACTTGATGCTTGACTACTTGATGCTGCAGCATCAGGCCAAGGTCACCATGTCATGGAAATACCACAGAAGTAACAGTATAACAAATTTCACATCAATCGAACATGTGGAAGTTAGTGAAATCCTCTTCGTCAACTAGGAAATGGGCTGCTCTTCAAATGGCTGAACATATCTTTATAAGTTATAGCTAAGATCGATTCCGATCACGTCAGCTTTCATACAAAAAAGTGATCAAAATCGGTCTATCCGTTTGGGAGCTACGCTTTTACAGATATGCACACAGACACACACTTCAAACTTATAACACCCCGTTTTTGCGTCGGGCGTCTGGGTTTAAAAATATTAGTAAGAAGGGTTTAACTTTGTTATAGGTAAATAAATTAATAATTAAAACAAAATTTTACTCTCTCCACCATAGATTCAAACCATAAGCGGCGTGGTGCTGGTTAGTTGGAGGCAACGCGTCTTAGAGAGACAGATAGAGTATGGAGCAAGACTTGGTCACGTGGTACTAAGTCTAGCCAGAATGGAGCTCAACAACTTCTACAGAAATGTGATGCCAGTTGCTGATTACTTCGACCAATCAAATATGCTGATCGCTGTGAGTACATCCAAACCTTTCATTGACGACTTTTCTATATATATATACTGTAATGAATAAACTCAAAAACTATTGGACCGATTTTAAAAATTCTTTCACCTATAGAAAGAGGAACTATATTTTCCGTCATCAAAATTTATATTTTATAATCAACTTGTATCATTGTCAATTCAATAAATGCATCGCCAGGTATGAATTACCAAATTAATGTCAATATATTGTATCTAAAATATGAAATGTATTATCAAAGAAAATCGTAATTTGTCCTATGAATTAAACTTTTTTTGTGAAAACAATAGGTTTGTCCTTTAAATAATAGCTTCATACTCAAAATAGTAGATCTGTCAGCAAATAAATCAAATTATCGTCGCCAGATTGTGACTTCTTTTTATTTGTTATTTTGTCACCAGTACAGTAGTTACATTTTATTTTTTCAGTTATCAAATAATACAATTCGTTATCAATTTGACAGTTATAAAAGTTCAGTTTATAAATATAATGAAAAAATGTTTAAAGGGGTAGAGCCAAATTCTACTAGAAATTTACATAACTTGTAGTTTATTATAATTTACGTAGTTATTATGTAAATTATAATAAAAAATAAATCAATACAACACCCCTAATAAATAAATACCACAAATGAAGATACCTGTTACTAAACCACATATTTTACTAAAATACTATCTTTTACTTAAACCACATACTTTACATACATACAACCCGTATAATATACAAGTATCTAATGTAAAAAGTGATTAAATACTATACTAATACAATAATAGGTTTTTTTTTGGAACTTCAGGTGACATATTTCATTTATTTAATGATCGCTTTCAATTATTTTGATTATACAAGTTATCGTGACCAACCAATTATAATAAATACAAACCAATTTATTTGATAATTGATAATATATCCCGATGATTATATTTGATTTATTATGGATTTGTTTTAATATTGTTTGGCGACTACAATTTGCTGACAGATCTACTATTTTGTGGACAAAACATATTATTTAACAAATTCAAAACCAATTAAATTGACGACAGCTTAAATCGTACCCTATAGAAAGCTACATTATCAACGAGTAACATAGGCTATACTTTATAAAGTTACGCAGAGGAATTCGCGTGCAACAGATAGTATTTAAATATAAATAAATGAAACAGAACAATATAATTAAACAGTATAATTACTGTTCTTGTAGCGATAGGCTTTAACGGCCCGTCTCAGGGGTCCAGGGTTCGGTTCCCGGCAGAGCCAACTTTAGAAATATTATTCTTAGTTGGCTCTGCTCTGAATCTGGCATGTACTGAAAGGGCACACTAAAATATTATTTTAAGTTCATTTAAAATATTATTTTCATCATACCATTGAGATATGGCAATGTTTGCCAGTTTAGTGTTTAACATTTAGGTATTGAATGTAATCTTTATGTATAAAAATTCAGGTTACGTGTGTTTGTGTCCATAAAATTAGAAAACTATTTAGCTAATGGATTGGATTGAAATTTTTACTGAATTATTCACTCTTTATTCCGAATTTAAAAAAAATCGAACCACAGCGAACAGTGGCCGGATTCAGCTAGTAATGTACCTATAATAAGTAAATACAAATATTAGACAGCAGTAACTACGCCATACATTTTTTTTATAAAATACAAGCTTATTTTTACAACTGGAAAAGGTTACTTTTCTAACATCATTTACAATTCTTTAATCCTTTCAATAACCAAACAAAAACTAACCTAAAAATGTCTGTCGTACCGCCTAGGACAATAAAATAGGCTATATTGATTTAAAAATAATATGAAGACTTCATACGTCCATAATAATACATAGACCATCCGGTAATGTTATACTTTGCATTCTAAACCTGTTATTTGCATTTTAAATAATAAAATAATCACAGTAATTACAATAAACATTCGTTAAAAAGATTTTTTATTATTTAATATACTTGTATAGGTACTTATTTATCGTGTTTGGTTGGAAAAAAGTTGACTTTTTTAAGCCTAGTTTTTTATGCATTAAATTGCGTCGTATAATACAAAACGGTAGGTCAGTCAGCTTTCTAAATATATAATTCTAAATAAGCTCTAAGTAAGTCCGCGGACTGACTTTTTTCTTAACCAATGAAAATCTTCTGAGTGCACTCACTCTTAAGCACTATTCTAAAATTTTGAAAGTTAATAAGCCATCTGAGATACAATTTTGTCATATAATAGTTTGCGTAATGTAAGCCCTTTTTAAAAATTTACATTTTTGATCCAGTACCGTGAGGAAGTTCGTGTATGCATAATTTTTTTTTCAGGAAAGTTTAGTAGGAGTCTTAGTGAGTATTTTAGACTTGGATGGACATCCGTCACATAGTACGTTTTCCAGTTATGATGTCATTAATTTTTTGTATTAAAAAAATCTTCAGAAACCTATCAAGTGGGGTATCTAATGAAAGGGCTCCATGAACTGATTCTAAAAATAAACCACACTATTACCTTTCAGCCAATTGTTTCGTAAAAAATAAAAAATAAACATTTTCAAAACACTTGTTCGGGCTCTTCCTGACAGAGACAGAACAGCTGAATAATTTTTTTCTTGAATATATGCCGAATGACTCGTTATACTCTCATATTTAATGTATTGAAACGAATTCGAAAAATATTAAAGATTATGTAAGCAGTTTATAAGCTGCGTGGTGGCAACACCACACACTAACATAGATAGATAGTCTGTGTATACTGTACTGGGTCACAGCAAGAACCTGTATTGTAATTTAAATAAATATCAAATATAATATAATAATAATCAAATATAATAATACTATCAAATATAATAATAAAGTGAGTTTTATAGGAATTTTATAAAAATATTAATGAAATTTTTTTTTAAATTTCCACTTCGTACCAAGCATAAAAATCGTTATTTAGTATAATATCGTACGAATACTAGGAATTACAATCGCGAATGCGAAGTCAATAAATAAAATTCGACGTCATACATGAAGACGACTTGTAGGCCATTCATGACATTAACAATAGACTTAATTATATTAGGATTTCTAAGTATCGCCTACGGTTTTTCTAGACCTATATAAGGCCTTAACAATGAAGAGAGTCTTAGTGTAGCCTAAGCCTTTAAAAGTTAAAGACGATAATATTAACACAACGTACAATTAAAAATTTGTTGTTTGTTATAATTATCTATTGTGCAACAATATTTAAACAAAAATATATAATATAAATACATAATATGAAAGACATCTAAATTGAAATTGATTGAATTATTGAATGGGATAGAATGTATTTTTTTAAATGACGTGAATTTAGAATTCAATTGAAAAAACAATGTCAGAAAAGGTAAGTTTCCAGGTTGTCATTATTTTTGGCTAAATAAAAAAATATAATAATAATATACATTCAAACAAATTGGTGTTAAATTTGTAGTTGAATACTTTTAAAATGGATTTAAAATTTCGATATTGGTGTAAAAATTTATTTAAATTTCGATAAATGTAAAACTTTATTCATGTGATTTTTATTATTAATTATGTTTATTAATTACTAATATTAATGTAAAATTCTATGTTAATGTAATATTTCGATATGAAAATAAAAATCAGTAGGTATTTACTTATTCTAAATTATTCATTTGAAGCTCATTACTTACACCTTTAAATTAAAGTTTTGAATCAGGCTATGAATTATAGATTTCATTTTGGGTAAGTATTGTTTATAAACGCTTATTAAATAATAAAGACTATAAAAAGCTTATTTAAAATTAAAACTTTCTTATTTTTAAGCTTTCAATGAACTCGATACAGTAATTGAATTGTTTAAAATACTACTTTTGAACCTAAATTATTTTCCTTTGGATTTTTCTTTTAAATTAACTTAATTATTAAGTTAATGTACTTACTTACTTTGTTTAATTAAGTTGTAATTAAGTTAATGTACATTTTTAAAATGTATCTAAATTGAGTTAATGTACGCCTTTTTAAAATACAATTTAAAATTTAATTTAACTAGTAGTTCGTGAGAAATCAAACAATTAGTATAACCCAATGTTTATCTATCAACATCGAATCCCAGAAGTTAGATGGTTATCTCTCTCGATGCGAACGAGTCATCGAGATATATAATACTCGTAGCAGTGACATTGTATGTTGACCGTCAACGGCGAGCGGATCGATAACACGCGACACGGCGATGGTTTATTGACTAACATCGATTTGTCAACACGGCGGTCACTGTTTACGTGTAACGTCAGTTTTAGAAGAAATATATTCTAAATTATTTCAATGGAGATTAATCAAATTTATTAAGAGGAAAGTCTGATAGAAAACTAAAATTTTCCTCTAACTGGGTGGTAATATGTTTTTGGTTTTTGTAAGCACATCACAAACTACTATAGCAACAGCGAACTTGAATACAAAGATATATTATTTCGATGACCGGCACTTAGTTACTTAAATCATTATAGATAATAGCTAGAGAAGGAATGCAAAACATTAAAAATCGACTTTAAATTAGACCAAAGGTTATAAACCCTATAAATTTTTAGCATATTAAGCATATATTTTTCATCTTTTATGACATTTGTTTTTTTATATTATTTAGAATTACCGATCCGCCTCCGGCTTTAATTATATATACACAAACCTTCCTCATTTATCGCTCTTTCTATTAGTGAAAACCGTATCAAAATCCGTTGGGTGGTTTAGAAGTAAGCGGAGGAACAGACAGAAGCGGACAATCACTTTCTTTTACTAAATTTTTCTTGTTGGCACTTGATGGTTGCTACTGTGAAACCCATAACCACATGCACACCAAGGGTATTCTAGGCTGTTAACATGATGTAATGGGAACGTACTCTGCCGTCCGATATTCCTTAAAGGTGTGGTTACCGTCACCGGCTGCCAAGTTTCGAAAAGCATTTAACTTTCTTTAAGTTAGCTTGTTTGAATTGTTGAATTTGTTGTTTCAATTTGGCTCATTCAATTTTCAATTGCCTCCGGTACATTACAACCAAATCTCAAATTGCCTGAAATATGAATACACCTGAATCCCAAATATACTGAATTTTACAAGCTCCAATACAGTTAGAAACTCATTTATTTGTGAAAATCGACGCTTAAATTCGTATTAAATTCTCTCATGTACCTATTAATATATATATATAAGATTTTCTGGAAATAAGAAGTCAATTTCCCTCTAAAATCGAAACGTACAAAACTACAACGAACTCAAATGAATTAGAGCCTTAATGACACATAATATCAAATCAATGGAACTGAAAATTGCTTGAACGCGGAGACTAAGTTCGATCAATTAAGGTTATTTCTTCATACATATTTTAGGAGAAAATAATAGCGTATAGGTACAAGTTGGGTACAAACGCGAGCGACGAAGTCCATATTTACGTTTATTTGTTTACCAACAATTTGTTTGTTCGCATTGTTAAATAATCCAAGGATTCTAAATATCCTTCCACAAAAAGTTTCTCGTATTTAGAAGCCCTTGTAACGAAGGTCCAATCGATTTAAATGAATAATTTTTGTAGGTTTAAACATAGCAAATCACTAGGCTTTTTTTCTTTATTAATGATCATCATCATCATCTCAGCCGCAGGACGTCCACTTCTGGACATGAGCCTTCCCATAATTTTCCAATAGGACCGGTCAAAAACAGCCTGGATTATGTGTAAGTTCAAAACGTAAAAAATATTTTGTTATTTTGACGTATTCATGAACTATGCCTATCATTCTTTTAAAGTTTCATCAAAATCCGACCAGTAGTCCATCTATTCTGACAAACGCATCCCTTTTTTTTACATAATAAAACGCAATAATGGCAAATTGGTGACATATAATCTATAAGATTATAAAAATTACGTGTCAATGTTCCTCCTCGATGAACTCCTAAACTACTGAACCGATTTTGATCAAACTTTGCAACTACCTATATGTAGTTTGATCCAACTTAAAACATAGGATAGTTTTTATTTTGAACCCGGGCGAAGCCGGGAGCGGGCCACTAGTATGTAGGTATATATAATATATGAAAGCTATACTAAAATATGGACATAACATGGAAAATATGCACATGTATAGTTGTCACTTAAACATAAACTTAAATAAATATAAAAAGGTTCAAAGGAATAAAATGAGTATATGATATTGCTCAGACCACAGAACATCAATACTGTTATACTAAGACACAGACTATATAATAACACATTTTAATTAGAGGAATACGGTTACAAGTATAATTAACTGCCTTTGTGGAAATAAAAAAATTGACTCATTTCTATTTTATAATTCATGGGAAAACTTTCACGTGTCGTTAAATTACAGGTAAATTTTAATAGAAAAAGAAATAAACCGAAAGTACAGTCTATTAATGACTGATGTTATAATTGACTTTAAGTTCATTTATTTGGGATGTTTAAATAAATGCTCTTAATATCTTAATCTTAATGGCTGTGTGTCTAGTCATTAGTAGTAATCTGGGCTTAAAAATTATCAAACCCACTAATGCAAAGAGGGTAAAAGGACTTACTAGATACTTAGGGGAAATTTTTCCTTGTTATTCTAGGCATATTAGTATTAGTGAAGGTTTGTTTTGTTAACTTGTTCCTGGACAAAAACTAATACTCGGAAATGGTCCTTACTGGTATAAAAGTGTTTTTTTAATATACACCAACAGCTAATAATTATTAAAAAAATTTAAACAATTGAGGATTTACCTAAGGCTCAAATAATAGTCGTCCAGAGATTCGGAAGGGAGCAATATTTTTTATTTTTTTCTTTTAGACTTACTTTTGGACGCTCCGCGCTCAACAACGTACCAATAGTTTTACAAATTTATTTTTTCTTAGCTTTTTCACACTTGATAACTCTAAATTGATCGTCTACCCAACTTAGCTGATAGCTTAGCTGAACCTATATTTCAAAGTACATAAGAACACTACTCGATTCCTTTAGAAAATAAGGGCCTTAGCCAAGAGCAAATGTACAGTCGTAAACGCTACGCTCAGGCTACGCTACGCTGAGAGAAAGCTTTGTGATTGGTCAAAATTTTATGTGGACGTTACAACAACCAATCACCGGGCTTTATTTCTTTCGTTTCGTAAGAACGCAACGAAACGTTTGCATTTGTTTGGTTCTTTGCTAGACATGAGATAGCCGAACTTAAGCCGACCGAAGAGTGTCACCATTGTGGTTGTGTGCTATAAAGATAACTTAATTTTATTTTCCAAAATTATAATATATTTTTAGCAGTGCACGTTTTACTTTTTTTTTTAAATTCTAATATTTTAAAATAGATTAGCGTCTTAGATTATAACGACCTAAAGAAGAAATTAATTTCTTTGTTAATTCTTAAATGAATAACCTATAGTGTGTTAAACATGTGTTCACTATAGTATAATCAACAATAATTTCGTTATGTATGTGGAGTACATTACATTCATATTTTAGTAACAAAGGCAGCCGTGAGAAAATGGCACCTGATCACGATTTTAATATTCTAGATTCGATACGGCACTTCATTAAATATTGGACACGTTACCTTTCTACACAGTAGTGGGGCAAGTACCCCCTTTCTTTAATATCTCCTATATTAAAAGAAAAGGGGGTATATGAAAGTTTCGATTAACACCAGGGTAAAGTTTAGAAAATTTCATTCCTGTTTCCATGGTTTCATTTGTTATAAAATATTACCAGCATTTGTGCTGCCGGTAATATTTTATATGCCGGTAGGTAATATTTTATATATATATAAAAGCTATGAGTGCTTTATTACAGTGATCTTACTCTATTTTCATTGACAGTCTCATTCTGGCTGTCATCTTTTAATAGTATAATTTTGAAGTCTCTTTCCACGTCTGTCTGTCTGTATAAGTGCAAACTCCTAAACGACGAAACGAATTTTGATGCCGTTTTCACCATCAGTTAGATAATTTTCAAGAAATGGTTATATGTACGTATAATAAAATCTAATTAAGGTGTTATATAGGTAAATAGAAAAAAAATATTTTGCAATAATAAAATATGCTTTAAAAAAACATGCTTGAATATTTTAAGGCACTCTGTGTCATCCTCGTATATGATATGTCATACACATTTATAAACTCCTCTGGTTTTGACTTGAAGCTATTAAAATATTAAAATGTTAATTACATTTGATATTCGATATTGGGCGTGGTCGAAATACGAACAATCATCAGTTACAAAGAAACATTTATGAATTTTTAGTTTGTCCGAGTTCGATGGGTGAACGCGCTGAATGACCTAAATAGACCTCTTTCCACCTTATAACGATATCGTGAAAATTTATATAACACTAGCTGGTGCCCGCGACTTCGTCCGCGTTGAACGATGAAAGGTACTCTATGTCCTTTCTGGTGTCCCAGACAACGTTTCATGATGATCGGTTCAGTAGTTTTTGCGTGAAATAGTTACAAACATCCATACATCCAAACATACTTTCGCATTTATAATATTTATAAGTATAGATTGAAACCATACATTGGAGTTTTACGGACGTGCGCGATGAGATGCGTCACTAGAGCGTATGTTTTCGCAAATAGAAAACACTTAAAGATTTAACTCGTTAACACTTTAAAAAATACATGTACTTACAGATAATTTAGAAATTTATGTTTAGACTAGCTGGTGTCCGCGACTTCGTCCTGAAAACGTTCGTTCGTTTAAATTGAAAACCAATCATGCCTGTTACGCTCTAGCCTACCAGATAGGGTGTCATTTTTTGTAATACTTATCATATTTAGAATTTGTAATATTTAAATAATTGCTCCGTTGCGTTGGATCTAAATGGTCAAGTCTTTTGGAACAGTAAAGCGACCTATTTGTTACAAGTAGGTATAATTACAAAACTGTCTATAATTAAATGTAACAGAAAACAGTGATTTCTTGTGGGAATTGGAACATTATTTGCGATATGGTTTACATTTATTTATTCACATGTTCTACATTCTAGCTACATGAATTTTTAACATGGCCCCAATGACACATTTTATAATATTGTTAAGTATAACTATCGCCTTAATATTTTTGTATTTAATTCTATTTTCTAATAGATTTTAAATAGAAACATAAATCTAAGCATCTCTTCATATTATAAATTGAAGTCACTACCGTGTCTGTTTGTTTCTCCGCTAAGCTTTTTTTATATTAAGTTCGACAGACAGTCATTTTCAGATTATCGAAACCTCTTCTTATCTTCTTCTTAATCGAAATACCAACACAATAAATTAAATGACACAAACGAAAATAAACAAACACAGCTTTTAACCAAATTCAAGTGACCTTTTTTTTATCTAAGGTGCTCTATTGAGCTTAAAGCAAGGATAATTTTTCAATATAATATTTTTTTATACATTTTTTGTTGCTGTTATGTTTTATGGGAGATGTTGAAATGAAAACCTTTCTCCATTCTATCTTATCCTTACTCTTTATATTTTCTACATGAACTATGTTAAACCTGTAGTGTTGCTAGTAGATAACATATTAAGATTTGATTGCTAAAATACTATTAGTGTATAGTAAATATAATGAAACTACGTTTATCGGCTTACTATCGGCTCTAAAGGAAGTTTGTCTTTCTATGTGTTACCTATGTATGTTTTTATATGTTCATTGCTGCAAATAAAATTTATTCTATTCTATTCTATTCTATTCTTTTCTTTATCAACAGATTAACGGTGAACGAAATCCGGAAGAAGTCTACAAAGACTTCAGAGCTGCTGTCCTACAAATACTAGGAGCGTTAGAAGATCAAACGACAGTTAACGGAGTCAGCGGTGTTGGTGTGGGTGCCGGAGGTATTCCTGGCGAAATAGTAGGTGTGGAGCCAGCACCGACACAGAATGAGAGAGACAGATTAAGAAATAAAGAAAGGGATAGGGATGTTAAGAGAGATGAGACGACGATATTGCCTACTGTAATACCAGCAGCGATACCTGCCCAGCAACAGCAGAATTCTAAATTAGATCGAGTTATTAGTCCAAAGGTAATATTAATATTTAGCATATCATGCCTATTTTTTATTGCTAAATTACTTAGTTGCATATCTGTGCATATAGTGCATACTTAGTTGCATATAGTGGTAAGACACTGTGCGTTTCGCTATCATTTACGCAAAAACCGTGAAATAACACCATGTGTGCTTTTGTGTTATGTCTAATATTATAATTATCTAGATAATAATCAGCTAGTTAACTGATTTGTTATTTTCTCTGTTATTTTTTTTTTAAATTAAACTATTTCTTGTTTAGTTCTAAGTGTGCGTCGTAGCCGAATTTCGTCTCGTCACCTCTGACCCAAATATTATTGTCTTCTCAAGGTGGCACAATCAATGCACGCTCCGACCTCGGTTTTTATAATCTCCCCTATCCGAATTATTGATACTTAATAGTGATGACTGAACAAAAAATCGGATACAATGTCAGACTTAAAGCTCTCCCGCCTTGACCTACATTTTTAAAGCTTTACTTGTTACATGCTCTTAAGATGGTTTCTTTGGGGTCAACTAGGTACATCAGTGCCCTTAGATTAACGTTTTTATGATTATATAGGCAGTGTTCGGGTAGCTCCGAGACATCTTCTCGTCTAAAGCACCTCAACACCTTAAAACAAATGTTTTCGACCAATGTGTGGTGCCAGTGATAACATATGGTGCTGAAACGTGGTCTCTAACTTTGGGCCTCGTATAAAAGCTCAACGTCGTTTAACGAGCTTTGGAGTCGAATCAAGAAAGAGGAGGACTGCAAAAATGAAAGTCAACTTACTGTCCGCCGGATTACATCGCTAGATATAACACGGCAGAACAGTAAATTGAAGTGCCAGTGGGCCGCTGAGGCTGAAAGGTTCTCGAGTGGAGGCCACGGACCGGCAACAAGGTCCACCCACAAGGTGGACAGACGATCCGATAAGAGCCGCGGGTCGACTGTATATCAAAGCTGCTTCTTACCTATCCTTTTGAAAAATTATGGATTAGGCCTATGTCTAGCAGTGGACGTTCTTCGGTCGAGTTGTATATGTCATTGAGTAAGACCATGTTATAAAGGAGTTTTATAAACTTTTCCAGGCCGAAGTAATTAATGTGCGAGGTGCCACTACAACACCGCCGACTTTGTGGGTAGTTGGCGGTCCAGGCAGTAACAAGGCGACGCTTTGCGAACGTGTTGTAGCGCAAAGACCTGGCTGGACTCATTTCAGGTAAGCCACATTACTTCCTCTATCCACATTTTTTGATATCAACAATTTACTAAAAGAGAACGCCCAAGGTCTCGAACCAACTTTTGACCAGTTTAAAATTCTTTTGAAATTTTTCCCACAAACCTCCAGTCAAACTAAAACTGAACTACACTTAAATTAACTAACTAGATAAGAATACCTTTTTTTTTACAATACATTTTATTCGTTTATATGTTTTTATATTAATGGTAACATTGAAATTCGTACATAGTCGTTTAATTAATTATATTGCAATGGTCACACTAATTTTTGTATCTAATATTATATTATTATTAGTCCTTATTAATACAGCAACTTTATCCATGATTTTTATACTCCGTGTTTGTTAACTGAATGCCAATATAATAATAATAATGTATAAACCTATCTATGTAAATTACGGGTGTTATTAGTCCAAGCGTGAGGTGATACATTGTAAGACACTTACATTAGTGACGCTATAAAACGAATAATAACATGGCGTGTCGTTATTATTAGACCGGCATAGTATTGTATGGTCATACCGTCATATGTACTCAGTATGGTAAAGGTGGTTGGATGGTAATGAACTATGTTACTCCGAAGACGTAGGTATATATGTGATATATTCCCTTTAGGTCGAGCCTATGATATTTGTCTCGCTTGAGTTCCCTTTATGTTGTATAGAAATAAATTCCATTCCAATTTGACGAGCCCATTGGACGGTTTAAGCCTGTCTGAAAGCCCTGTCTCAGGGATCTCGGGTTCGAAACCAACTTTGGAAATGAACTTTTGAAAGTTGACTCTTGTCTAGATCTGCAAAGTACTAGCAGGACACATTGCGTTTCGCAGTTATTTAGGCAGCTCGTCTGGCGGCAGTAACTATACCCCCTTGCAGGAGACCACCGTGAACTAAAAGCATGTGTGCTGTTGTTATCGATGATTGAGTCCTTACTCAATCATCGATAACAACAGAGCTCAGATCTCAGTGCTCAGAGCTCATTACCCTATCACTTCCTTATCCCTTATCCTTAATCTTACTATGGTCGGCAGTGCATTTGCAACACCTGTCTGTAGCGTTGCTTTTTGAAATTAATTTTAAAGAAACTTAATTAAGTTTCATTTTCGATTTCCCATTCCCTGGTCATCCTCAAATGTATTGCTTGTGTTTTGTATATATGGGTCAAAATCAGAAAGGTGAGCATTTTACGTTTTCAAATATCGGAAAAAATAATTCCTCTTCTAAATAAATCTAACAAAAGATTTTTATAACGCCAAATGTTATTAAACTACGAGTATCCCCAGAAGAGCCACGCAGAAAAATTCATATTTTCAAAGTTCTGACGGTCAATGAGAACTATGGCAGAGTCGGAAATCATTTTGGGAACATTTTTTAAAAAATATTTAAAATAATATGTAATCTATGTAAATCAGAATTGTTTTTAAAAAACTGTAAGTAGCCAAAATAGGAAAAATTAAAATTATTTCAATATAATTTACTGTCATTTTCTTATTTTAATGATATTTGAACTAATATTAAAGACATGCGATTTAAATTTTATCATCGTCGAAATGTTTGTTTCGGTATATTTTTTGTTTAAAAATCATTGAAAACATTATTTCTGAAAATAAATACGCAAAGCGCGTATACCTGTGTACTATAGCTGTAGGTATATATTCTTGTCTGTCTTATAGTCTTGGGCAAAGGCTTCGCGCGTTAGCAGACTCCGGTGGAGGTCCAGCATCAGACGGAGCCATGGCCAGAACAGCCGTCAGCGGAGGAGAGTTGGCGCCAAAAGAGTTGGTCACCAAATTAGTGAGGACAGCTGTTAATGAGGCAGCAAGGAATGGCCACGGTCTTGTGCTTGACGGTTATCCAAGAGATTTGGAACAAATGGAACAATTTCAAAGAGAAGTGAGCTCTTTTTTTTTTATGTAGACATAGTCAAAAATTAAACTTTTTTTTTTATGTAAAGGCTACAACTAAATTTTAAAATTTATACAACGAAATTTAATTACTAAAATGGATTGTACACTGTAAGGAAATAGTGTTAATGTCAAAGTTTACCTTATTTTGCCAACAAAATATGGAGACCAATTTATTTGTCATTAGAAAATTAGTGGCTTTCTTATTACATTTATTATTCATATGTTTTGAATACACACGGCTTAAAGTGCCTTGTGATATTTTAAAACAAATGTTGTAATATGTTGTATTTTAAAACAAATTGATACATGGCAATTTGTTTAGGTTATAATTTATTCAATAAGGCTTCATACACCCACTATATTCTTATGTTTAAGCTTATATTAACATATGTGTATATAATATACCAATATGCCTACAGAACCTATTATAACATTCAATCGGTTAAAAAAACGAACACAGGAGAAAATAAGAATTATAAGAGTATATGTTAAGAAAAACAGAATTCAGAACAGAACTCGAGTATCCCTTGCCACACAAGATCACTGCCGATCATTACTGGCTCTCTTTTACGGCCCGAAGCAAACACGACCCGAGAGTTTAGGGTCGAATTAGTGAGGGTCGAACTAGTGAGGGTCGAATTAGTGAGGGTCGAACTAGTGAGGGTCGAATTAGTGAGGGTCGAACTAGTAAGGGTCGAACTAGTGAGGGTTGAACTAGTGAGGGTCGAACTAGTGAGGGTCGAACTAGTGAGGGTCGAACTAGTGAGGGTCGAACTAGTGAGGGTCGAACTAGTGAGGGTCGAACTAGTGAGGGTCGAACTAGTGAGGGTCGAACTAGTGAGGGTCGAACTAGTGAGGGTCGAACTAGTGAGGGTCGAACTAGTGAGGGTCGAACTAATTGAGTGTGACCAGCCACTGTTAAAACTTTCTGCTCTAAATTTCAGATGAAGACAACCCCTCGCATGGTCCTGTTGGACTGTTCGAAGTTGCAACTAGGTCGTGGACGTCGCGACGACTCCGTTGCAGCTTTCCGGAGAAGACTTGAGGT
This sequence comes from Synanthedon myopaeformis, assembly GCA_944738685.1. NCBI lineage: Eukaryota > Metazoa > Arthropoda > Insecta > Lepidoptera > Sesiidae > Synanthedon > Synanthedon myopaeformis. The sequence continues at coordinate 11,968,932 of OX122915.1, forward strand.
GTTCCGCGAACTCAGTTTACCAATGCTGAAGACCTTGGACCAGGATCATAGACTAGTTATTGTGAGTATGAGAAAAATGAGAAAAGATTGTTATCTTATTATACACGAATTGTTATCGTTATTATTAGACTAGTTTGTAATCCTTAAACTATAAGTGGATTTTTTTTATTAGGTGTAAGCTATCTATTCAAATTGTTATCATGTAATAATACCTGTAAGTTTCCCTAAAATAAAATAAATAAATTAATATTCCGAAGATTTTCGAAGTAACCGATGCTATGGTATTTTTTTTTGTTATAAGGTGGATGGAGATACCGACTCTCCGGACGTACAAGAGGAATTCACGAAGGTGGTTGTCGAAGAAATGGAGAAAGCTGAAGCCATAGCCAAAATGCCGAAACAAGCAGAGGAACATACAATATTGCCTAATACCGGTGAGTGGTGTGTTATGTAACACTATAGAAACGGAATGGGTTTGCAAACTCGTCAGTAACTCACCAATTTCTTCTGTTCCTTCATCCAATTTCTTCTGTGCACAATTCTTGTATTATAATTTGTTACTTTAAGTTGACCATGTCTTGTCCATCACACATTAACATAAAAAAGTAAAATCATTTGTAGCGCCTCTATAGTAACTACCATCGACTATTTTCACAAGCAACACCAAGACGGTGCAAATGCGAACAAACCTGGATAGTATAAATGATAAGAAAGATATTACGAATGGGCTCTAACATTTGTTACTCACTCGTGCAAACATGTGTTGTTATTTGATGATGCTGCTGCTGTCGTCAAACAAACTACTCATTTTGCCCTACTGCGGAATACAGTGTGCCCTATTAACGATGCATCCTTTTTGTATGCGAACATATAGTATTCTGGTATGTTCCGTATTATGAGCAGTGTTTCAAATGGCTGCAGGTGTATCAGCGATGCAGCAGTTTGCGCACGCGATGACCCGAATGGGCGGAGGACTCGCCAACGGATCTCTGCCCAATGGACACGTGGCCAACGGAGTCGCAACGATAGCTAATAACAAGGTATATACGAGTATATATAGTATCCATATCAAATATATTCTGTGCTCAAATATCTTCTGGAGGAGGACAAAGCCGAGGGTGAAAACTACTGATGGCCTGCTTTTTCATAGCATATATTATAGCGGGAAACAGTTTCTAAAAAGTTGACCTAAGTCTAGGTTTCATGTATTTAACGGTCTTTAATTTTACAAAAAATGTTTTTCATTTTCAGGTAAAGCCAATTATGAACAACGTGGCGAAGATTCCGACTGTGTCACAAATGACCCACGACGAGGTCAGGAGGCTCTATGAAAATAGTTCTGGTGACATCACAATTAATACACACATGTAAACACAAATGTGAAGGTAAACGTGCAAATTGGTGACTGTTGTTGTTTGGTGAGATTTTGACAATTAATATCTATCTAAAACTTAAATACTACGTGGCCAAAAATTTTCTGCTATTACTTTTAATGTCTGCGAAGTCATCAGTTTGTGCTTCAGCAAATAATACGAAATACTACTAAGCAGCCCCAGATGTAACATAAAGTTGATTTGGAACTGTTTGTGTTTCCGAACTCATATAACTCAAATCTTTTCAAAGTTCGAGTGAATAGCCATCTTCTGGATGAGGCTTGCTCATAGGCCTCATCTTCGGGGCACTGGAATAATTTGGAATATTATTTTGGAATATTATTTTAAAAGTAGGCAAAAAAATATTGATTTTTTTTTTTTTCAATAAAGATGAACTTTTCTACTATATGGAAAGATTAAAAATGAAATCCAATAAGAAAATGTTAAACATAATAATCCTTTATTTTTATAAAGAAAGATAAAAGTGCGGCGAAGACTTGCAGTAAAATATTGTAACGTGTCTTACATTTATATCGTAAAAATTTTTTTAAAGATTTTTTATATAAAAAAAAATAATTTTAAAATATGGCATTAGATTTTAATTCAGCAAAGTAATTTTCATGTGTTTTTTATTAATATTTTGTACTGCCTAGACTTTTGACCAACGCAATAAATTGTCACCATAAAATGACACTTCAGTTTTGCAGTGCCAGTTATAAGCACGTTTACCTTGGATAAATTTGTAATTATATGTAATGTGATAATTTAAACACTTATTAAGGTATATGATACCTGTGTGGAACTCTTAAAGAGATAATGTGAAAAGTGCCGAATAAATATAATTTTAGCAAGTATCTAGTATTAAAATAAGTAATCTAGTCTAATATAAATAAAATTCATGTGCAATCAATTTTAAATGTATTGTTGGTACATTGATAGTTTAAACAAAGAACAAATTTTTCATACTATAAAATATGTAGGTACTTAATTATAATTGCTCGTGAAGTTTTTTTTTTATTAAATCAGTAATATTTGAGTTATTAAAAGAACGAATTTCATAGTGCAAAGCCAATTATTTAATAATAATAATATTTTAGATTCACAAGTGCATTTAGGTACTTAGATATTTAGATTTTTAGTAATTAATCTCTAATGAAAATGCGAAACTCAGTTCAGACTACATACCTACACTTTTGCAACGGATCTAAATTTTGATTTTCTTTGAATCTCAATACATTTTCCTAATGCGATTTATATCGCGTTAAGTATCTTCTTAAGAATGAAAATTTAACTATGAAAAGTATATTACTTCTTTTTTTCAGTATTAACTAACTATTGGATATTATATTGCTATATTAGTAACTATATTAATCACAATATTAAAGACGTTAAAGAAAAACTACAGATTTTATATTTCTAAATTGTTAATAAACCGTTTATCTAATTATTTGTATAGTGTCAACAAAAGAAAACTGGAAAAGTATTGTTTTTTCTTCTATCGTAGTCAAATATAGACCAGTTTGCGAAAACCAGTGCCCATTATTAGAATTTGTAGTTACCATTTTTTTTTGTTAAGAAACTACAAAATTTATAATGCATTACAAGAACCCTTTCAGTTTTAAGTATATTCGATTTATATTAATATAATTAATATAAATCGTTTATTTATTTATTTAATTATTTAATTAATTCCCTACTGATATGAAATCTGAACTGAGTAGGTATAGACTTATATGAAACAACGGTACAGGTAACTTTAATATACGATAAGAATTAAATATTACATTAAGACGTAAGTAAGGAAAACGCACATTGGAGTAAATTGCAAAGTGCCTTAGAACATAATTATCATTAAACAAAAATTTCATTTATTGCCATTTTATTTTAATAGATTAATTCTATTATAGAACAAGATATGTATTTACTCAACTACTCATATTACCTTAAAAAAAATGTATAAATGTTTAAAGTGTCGAACACACTGATGACGTTCTAGCGTTTTGAGGTTAGAGTTATGAGTTCACTGTAATCTATATGACTTGTAATCTCATACACAGTACTAGTCAAAGACAAGACGTATTCTGTCTGCGTTTAATAATTTCGTCAAACGTTAACAGTCACGGATGTCCAATGAAATTTAAAAGTTCATTTATTAAGAGGCAAATAATAAATTCTTAACGATTTAAATGACGATGACTGAATAACGTCAGAAAGGGCAGTCTGGTAACGACTTTGTAGGCGCCGCCTCCATGAGCGATTTTTATCGCCAAATATCCACTCGGTTATCGTTGGGTAATCTCCAAGAGACGATTATTTATATGCCTGCGTATCACCGCGTGTCCGCAATAATATCGTTTTGTAGAAAAGAACTAAGCGGTGACAGAGCGAGTAGGACAGACTCAACGCAACGCAATGCAACGCAACGCAACGCAATGCAACGCAACGCAACGCAACGCAACGTGCTGCGTGTATCGACACGTTAGTATCGCCCTGTTACTACTGAGAGTGTGCTGTTAGTTCGTTATTATCCAGAGTTTGTTCGAATTTAATGGCACGTCAAGACTATCGCCGCGTTTAAACTAATTTAAAACTCGCTTGTGGAGGTGGTGCCTTAGAAACTCTAGACCGCTCACACTGTACGTGCTCACAACGAATGGAGAACGCTTGACTGTCGGCAATGTGTTCGGCGCCTAAGATTTAAATTTTATCATAAATACATTCCATTGTTACAAAGTTTGTTATATGACATAACGAACTTTGTAACAATTAAAAATTTAATTGCTTTTGGAAAGAATTCGAAGATTCAATTTACCTTTGCATTTTATTTATTGCTCTGGGTGTAGTGTTAACGCAAACTTACTGCAGAAAAAATTGTTGCACTCAACACAAAATGTGATGTCTGACTAGTTTTTAACGAATTTATTAATAAGAGTTAAGTTTAAGTAAATAAATTAAATGAAACAAAATTTGTGGTGTGTCAAGTGACATCACAACTAATCATAAATGACAATTTAAATAATATTTTAAAAGATAAATGAATCTCTTGTAACGGAACAAGGTTTATTTTGTAATTTAAGAAAACATGTAGGCGTATAATAATCACGTAGTTAGAATTAAGTAACACAAGTCAGGGGTCAATTATATGTAGATTAACATAGACAATTAATATGCCTTGGTATCACTTTAATCAAAAACATAACTATGGGTCGGACGTAAGAAATTTTTTTTTATGTTAAATTAACTTTGTGCCCGCAATTTCGTACGCGCTGTACTTAGTTCGTTTTTTGAAAATCCCACAGAACATTTTTTCCAAGATGAAAAGTATTCTATAGTTTAATCCAGGTAATCAATGGGTATATTAGTGAAAACCACATTCAATTTAGTTAAGCCTTTTCTGATATTGGCGTACACCTACGAATAAATAATACTCTTATTTATTCGTAGGCGTACACAAACGCACAGACATACAGGCAACAATTTTAAAAACTTTTTTTTTTTACTTTGGTAACATAAGAACAACGTTGTAAACTTTTTTGCTTTTTTGATTTTTTGAAAAAATATATAAAAATTGTCTTTTTACGTCAGAGTCATTGTTAAGTCAATTGCACTACTTTTGTATAAAAAAAACCATTATGTAGCTCTAAACGAAGCTGTGAAAACGTAGTGAAATAAACATGTATAATTTAGTAATTTTTACAAAATATAACAATAGTGCATTTTACATTTAGATATTATTTATATTTTAATATTAATAGATTTAAATTTTTAATTTAAGAATGTACTTATTCAACTAGAATTGAATTGATTTCTTAATGGTTATCAAATAAAAAAATTTATATAACCCCCGCGAATTGCTAATGTGTAGGAAACTTGACGTGACGTCATTTGCTAACAAGCAAAAACTCGCCGACTCCGACTTTTTCTAATGAGCCCACAGACTAATCGATGCTGTAGCATCAGGTCAAGGTTACCATGTCATGGAAATACCACCGAAGTAATGGTACACCAAATTTCAAATCATTCAAACCTGCGAAAGTTAGTAAGACCCCTTCGTCAACAAGGAAATGAGATGACGATCTTCAAACGCCTGAACAGACCTTCAAAAATTATAGCTACAAACTGTCTCGATCACGTCAGCTTTCAAATAAAGTAAACTGGATCAAAATTGGTCCATTCGTTCGGGAGTTATGATGCCACAGACAAACACACAGATACGCAGACACAAAGGTCAAACTTTATAACGCCCCTCTTTTGTGGCGGCCGTTGCGGAATATAAATTGCGGCTATACCTCATTAGTAATTTGCGGGGCTTGTAATATATTTTATGCCAGCTCAAAAATATTAGAATCGTTTGTATAAATGAGTCGATGCACTATAATTTTAGAAATGTCAATGCAAGGTTGTCGGTCCGAAATAGCACGAATAAGTACGCATACGAAATAATTCTATCTCTAGTTGGAGTACCGTGAAAATATTTTAATATTATTTATATTAAACTTTAAATGTCAAAAGCACTAACAGTGCCGTTTATTTAGATTAAATGAAACACAATGTTTGTAGTTTGTTTACAATTTTGAAATATACTAGCACATTTTTTATTAATTTGTGTTTTTCATTTATTCAAATATAGTTTTTAATAAGTGGTTACCGTCGCCTATAACACAAGCAACACCACTTATGCCTAGTAATATTAAGCACAAAAGATTAGGATTAATTCTGAATTCGATACGATTTTCACTAATGGAAAGAGCGACAAACGAGAAAGGTTTTTGTATTTAATTTGCACCGTACATCCGTACAAAACCAGTGCTGATCGGAAGTGAACAAATAAATGGGAATAATTTAAAACTGGTCGAAAATTTAAAACGTGAAGGATGCCCTTCAATATATTCTGTGCCGTTCAATGTCAACACTCATTATCTGTCATTATGATATACATTTCCCGCGGGCGGGCATCAATTTGACGCGCGCTGTCAGAGGACGCTTTTCTTTTAATGGCCGCTTGGCACAGTTTCCATGGCCTTGACCGAATGTCAACGAGACCGCCCGCAGTTTGCCCGCATTGCTCGCGGTCCACGGACGTGATACTTTTATCATTTTCGTAGTACTATTATTGTATTCCCGCAATTTTTTAAAATAAAATGGTGAGTTGTATTTTTTTTATCTACTCATAACTGTACTGTATTGAAATACTACAATGAATTCGGGTTCTTTGCAATAAAATTTAATTAATTACATAACTATCACGAACAGGAAGTATTTTCAATCTATAAGAAATAAAAATCAATGTAAGTATGTTTGTCCTTTATGTACTCCAAAACCGTTCATCCAATTTTAATTCGGTTTTCACTTATGAAAAGAGGGATAAACGAGGGCGGATTGTGAATAATTATAGAATAATCGATTTCAAATGTCCTTGTCTTTAATCTTTTCTGACACTTTTGAGTTTATTAATTATAATTATTTTGATTTATCATTAAATATTATATTATATTTTAATCGTGATTGACCTATATTTACCTATATAACGAATAAATTGCTGATTTTATTTATTATCGTGAGAACTGGTTATACATATACCCATGCACGCACAGGCAAATAAATTATTTGAATTTGAAAAAAATATGATATTTTGCAAAAATGTGTTTTTTCACATCGAAATCACATAAAATTTGTGCTGTGATTATTTCATATTGTTAGCTTAATATTGTGTTTAAATAATACTAAAAATTATATTGATACACTTATATCTTACAATAAATATTTTATCACTTGACTTGTATTTATATTAAACGAGCTGACCCGCGAACTTCGTACCGCCTCAGGGAGAATAAAAACCCGTTTCATACAAAATGTATGAGAAAATGAATTTTCTTAATATTTTTTTTTCGTGAATATTTTTCCAAAGTTTTAATAGTCATTCTGCTATTCAGGATGGAGACAAATTCAATAAAACAAAGATCATAAAAATCGACACTAATACGACTTTCTTTTATATATAAACTAGCTGGTGCCCGCGACTTCGCCCGCGTTGAAATTTATATACTAAAACCTTCCTCAAGAACCACTCTATCCATTGGCGAAAACAGCATGACAATCGGAGCAGCGGTTTTTGAGTTTATCGCAAACAGACAGACAGACAGACGCGGCGGAGGACTTTGTTTTATAATATGTAAGGAAGATATGACAAATGTAGATTTATTATTTGATTTATTGCATAAATTGTAGCTTTGTTACGTCTCAGTCGACGAAAAAGATTGCCAATATTTAATTATATTTTTAGTATTTTTCCGGGTAGATGTATCAAATATATTTCGATAAATATATATAGGTACTTTTTTTTATAATGTTTATATACGCACGCGAATACTTTTTCTAATTTAGAAATCTCAGACAGACAGATGGACAGACATACACTTACTTTCACGTTTATAATATTAGTGTTTTATTAAACAATAGCTTCAGACTTTTTTAAAGTGGTATCATATCGTAAACGAACCGTGATATTGCAAGATATCTTGTAATGTATCTTGCTCGTAAGAATTAACCATATTAGTTCCTCTGGTAACTTATATTTATATCTATGGCAAACATTTAATTTCTATTTATTACGATGCCGAATTCCAACATAGTTTTGAATGAGATTTACAAAGCAATAGAATAGCGTGATGACGTTAAAATGTGCTATATCACCTTGGTGTTTGTATATTTCTCCAAAATAAAGTCCAGAGATAGAGGTTATTGTACGTAACACCTCACAAATGGATGCCAGCTGGCACGAGACGTGTTTACTATACAGGAACAGTATTGAATCTGTCTCGGCGTCCTTCGGTCTTGTACATCGTTTAAATGAAAAGCAACAATGTGGAGTTTCTAATAAAGAGCAAGTTGTACATATGTGTCCTGGTTTTTAGTGTTTGGTTGCAAGTGAGAAGTTTGCAACAAGCGATTTGCGAGGTAAACAATTTTCGTCGGCAGTAAAATATATGTACATACTTGTAATCATAATTTGTCCTAACTAATATTATAAATGTGATTGTAAGTTTGTTTGTCCTTTTCTTTATGTTAAGGTCGACAGACAGGCTGACTGTCCATTAGATGGTAGTTGGGTATTTCGCTTATAAATAACTTACTTTATAAAATATAGCCTATGTTACTCGCTGATAATATAGCTTCCCAACAGTGAAGGAATTTTTCAAATCGGTCCAGTAGTTTCGGAGCCTATTCAATGCAAACAAACACACAAACAAATCTTTCCTCTTTATAATATTAGTATAGATAAGCAACGCCACAGATACTGCAAGTTATAGTAAGGATTATTACCAATCCTAACTAACTACGGGACATGAGTCTAAAACCGGAAGTCATATTTGAAACCGGAAATCATTATAAATGCGAAAGTATGTTTGGATGTATGGATGTTTGTAACTCTTTCACGCAAAAACTTTCAGTAGTTTTGCGCGATTACTTTTTCTAATTTAGAAATCTCAGTAACTGTACTGAGAAAATTTAAAGATTAATTTTAAAAAGTGCGTTTATTTAAATATATTAACTATTTTATTAAATTTGCTTGATCTCAAAAGATTCAAAATAGTTAAAATCTTTTAAAATTTATTACAGTATTAACTGTGGGGACTTCGTTCGCGTTGAATAGGAAAATATACGAGTAATAAATAACACCTTACATCGTTACGTTATAGCTGTGACGACAGTGGCGCCGCCACGCGACAGTGGCGTCTAATCTATACTAGTCTCTATACTAATATTATAAATGAGAAAGTATGTTTTGATGTATGGATGTGTTGATGTGTGGATGTTTGTAACTCTTTCACGCAAAAATTACTGAACCGATCACCATGAAATTTTGCATACAAGTTGTCTGGGACACCAGAAAGGACATAGCCTACCTTTCATCGTTCAACGCGGACGAAGTCGCGGGCACCAGCTAGTATGAAATAAAGTAAATTTTTACTATAAAACAATTTGTAATGAATTTTGTTGAGTTTATTTATTATTTACTATTTACAATTTTTGAGAAAGCTTATTCAGTATATACCTATATATAACCCAACTCCGGCTTCGCACAGATGTATTTTCTTCTGCAAAATTATGTACACAAACCTTCCTCGTTTTTCACTCTTTTCTTTAGTGAAAACCGTAATAAAATCCGTTTTAGTGGTTCAGAAGAACAGAGCGGAGAAACTGAGAGAAAATATAAAAAACAGATAGATATACTTTATTCATAGATATAGATAATTTAAGAAAATATAAAATAGTCATTTTTCTAATCCAACACTTACTCATAGTTCATATAATTCTAACGCATTTTAGTAATAGGAGTAGACCAACAATATTTTAACTGAATGTATAAAAAATTGGCTTCAGTCCCTCAACATTGTGAGACAATATCTAATATTGTAATAATATTTTTTTTTTGGCAATCACCGTCATTACTCACACAGGGAAATGACAGTTTTGATTGCCGAAATGACCTCAGTTCCGATCATTAGCTCTACATATTGTCTGCGTATCTGTCGCGTTGTTGCTTTGCAACGGTCACTGTCAATGCTGAGCGTGCTGAGCTATTTAAAATAGAACTAGAGAAAAAATATATATAGGTATATAAAATTAAACGAGAAATTTATGATATCACAGCTGCATAGAACAATCTAACTAAATGAGTTATAAATGCTCTGATCTAAATCCTCATACTTATTTTAAATATATATTTCGTATGTGTAGATTATTTTACGAACATAACAATATTCTTTCATTTATAGACACCTAAATGAATTCTCATATTCAAAATGTTAAATACTAATACTTATTCGAAATTAAAATCAACTTACATTTAATTAGGTAATGCTGATATTATCTACTTTTAAATACTTAGTAATATGGGAATCGTGAAAATACTAACTGCCTATAAATTATACTCCATGTAAGAGTCATCACATTTTTTTTTAATTTTTTTATTTAAAATTGACGCATACAACTATTTGGCACAAAATAAACGTCAAATACACTTGCATATAATTGATTGAACATTGTGTTTCTTATAATGGAGGAAAAAATTTGTCAGCCGTGTGAAGAACCTGAAATCGAGAAGTTACCTGGGTGCCCGTTGCAATGTGGGTCACCCAAATGTAGAGCTTACAAGAAAAAGGTACTTATTTGAAGAGAAAATAAAAAGTACTTCGTAGCTTAAGGCTTCTGTTGTCTTAGCTTAAGGCTCTCTGAAACCATAGAGGGTTAGGAATCTTCTCTCCGCAATTAAGATCAAAATTAAATACAGATCACGTTCTCCTTTTCCATCGAAGCACATAAAAACAACACATCCTATTACAATCCCTTGGTTAGGATGTGTCGAAGTTATAATGTTATGGTTATCGGGTGTGAGGTCGGTTTTGATATATAATTTGACGGCAGGTTTTCTAAATTCAAAAATAGTTTGACTAATATTTAAGTAGAAATTAAGAAAGTATTATAAATTAATAATTAATTAAGTATTTAAGACCATTAGTAGTTAAGTTAAATTAAACATGTTAAGTACACTGTTTACGAGTGCAATTTATAATAGATAATTATCCATACACATGTAATTTATAGTTTTCAAGTAAGCATTTAATTGCAATATGTTTGTGTACTATATCAAATATAAATATAAATATAAACAAAGAGAAATAATACGTCAAAATTGTATATAAGTTGTGAGTCAAAAGTAATATTATGATTATAACGTTATATGATTACCTAAAACGTTGAAGCTGACGTTGGAGCCGGAAAGTTCCAACGTCGGCTCCATTGGAGATTGAAGACCACGGACCAGACAGTGGAGCCGCTTCAGGTTCAGCAGATACCTTTCAGGCTTAGAATATAGAACAAATTCTATATTCTAAGCTTTCAGGTTGTCTGTCCACTTGGCTGCATATCGTCCAATGCCGCGTCTTCCAATGCGTGGCCTTAATTCGACAATTAAATATTTTTAGTTGGAATATAATTTGTTATTAAATTCCACATTTCCAATTGAAACTTTCACCAAATCTACATTACATTGTTTGAAGTAAATGATAATTTAACACTTAATCATGTTTGTGAACATTTATAATTCCAGCCACCAATAGACTATTCGAAGAAACCCATCGTATGGGTGCTCGGTGGACCCGGTTCCGGCAAGGGGACGCAATGCGACAAGATAATAGCCAAATACGGGTTCACTCATCTGTCGAGTGGCGACCTATTGCGAGCCGAAGTGAAAAGTGGCTCAGAAAGAGCCAAATGTCTAACAACTATTATGGAGCGGGGTAAGATGTTAACTAAATGATATAATGTTAATGTTAGTTAATGTTTATGTTTAGATCTAAAACTTCTTTTACTGAACCTTTATTTTGTTTGAAATGTCACTGACAAAGTATGTCATTTTTCCCCGTTATGATACCTCACTGGCGACTTCAACCACATCTTTTTTTTTTAGTTATTTTGCTATTCATAAGCCAATTATAAGGTTTCTACTTAATTTATGAGAAACTTTTTTTCATACATCCAAATTCCTAACTATTAATATTATAAATGTTCAAGTGAGTTTCTTTGTTTGTTAAGATTTCATGTCTTAACTAGGTACTCCACCAATCAGCATAAAATTTTGCATACACGTCATCAGGGATACTGAAGAGGATATAGGATACATTTTACATAGAAAAAAAGTACTGCCCCCGAGTCATTAAGAATAAAAAATTAAAAAATCAAAGCTTTACAAAATTATATGAATTTACCTATTCTTTCCGAATTCTTAATTGGTCTATATTAATTTTATCTAAATATAAGTCTTATCATCAGCAGCCCACAAGTGTCTACTGTTAAAAATATTATTTTGAACACAGTTACAATTGGTTTTCCGCCTTTGGCGTCCATTTTCAGCGAATCAGCGCTCAGTGTTTAAAATGTTCATAACATAACAAATTGGTCACGCGAGAGTATCGATCACGCAACAGTTAGAAAACACAGTATCGATGTGAATCGCCAAATTCATATAAAATAGTTGATTATAATATGTTCAAAAATAATAATAATGAGGGTGTCAATCTAAATAGGTTTTTTTTACAGGTGAGCTAGTGCCTAACGAGATAGTATTGGATTTGTTAAAGGAAGCAATCGAAGCGAAAGCTGAAGAGGCCAATGGATTTCTCATCGATGGCTATCCTCGAGAGAAGTCACAGGGAATTGCGTTTGAAAACACCATTGCACCAGCTACTGTAAGTATTTCTTACTAGTCTAGGACGAGTCAAATTAATATTTTAATATAAAATTTATATTAAAATCAATATTCATTAGAAAATATTATTTTTTTTAAATTTCGCTACGCAATTTGAGATCGTCTGAACTAAAGCATCACGCCTACCTTCTTCTAATAGCAATTGTTTGAATGTGTGAGGAAAGGTATAATTAATTCAATATTTACTTGTGTGCGTGTGAAGATTATAGCTGAATATATTTTATATACGAATATGCGTGTATATAGGTATACATACAAAAGATATTACTTTACTTTCAAAAGGTCAGATTTTCAAAAGGACAGACTAGACTTTCAGATGGTCAGTTTATCAAATCGTCAGAATTAAAAATTGTCAAGTACAATCAAATAAAAATAAAAGTATGTTTATTTTTTTAAAAAAGTAAACAACTAAAATTAAAAAAAAAACTTAAATAGCAAATTCTGAAGATCTATGATCTAGGTGCTGTGCTGCGGCCGTGAAAATCTCAGAATTTGAGTTTGACAGCAGTGATTTTAGACGGTAAAATTAAATTATTATCAAAAAACGCATCATTTGACATAAAATCTGTTACATTTGACATCTGGTCGAGATTTGTCCAACTCAAAAGGTAGAAAAATTATGGCCAGGCAAACCATAATTAGCTCTGACAGGGCGCCAGGAACGGGTATGATTAAATCTTGTCCGGATCAAATTATGCTCGAATGGAATTAGACTTCTGAACACCTTGCGAAACTTATGTCTGTAGAATTTCTCAAATTTCAGGTGATAATTTACTTTGAGGCGTCTGATGAAACACTCACCAAGAGGCTGCTCGGTCGTGCACTAATCTCTGGACGCTCAGATGACAACGAAGAAACAATCAAACTAAGATTGAAGACATTCCTCAACAACAGCGAACTCGTGTTGCAGCAGTATCCTGATAAACTTAAGCGGGTAAATTATACATTCCTTCTTCACCCAACTGTATAGACCAAACCAAACAACTATAAACACCAAACAACTATAAACACGAAATCTGTAACTCTGTAAAGTAACATTTTAAAAACGATCACTAAGTTCGAGATAAAAATGTATGGGATGTAACACGTGATTTGACGACACGTTTGGTCTAGTGGCTAGTAACCCTAGCTGTTAACCAAACGGTAGCGGGTTCGAATCCCGCTAGGGGCAAATGTTTTATGTGTTAACTTTTTACCTTTGCACCTGAGTCATGGATGTTTTGTATTTATAATATGTATGTATTTACGAAAAAAAAAGTAATCTATGTAGTATATCAACTGTCTGGTATCCATAATACAAGCATTAGTTGCTTAATGTGGAACTAGATGGTGCTGTGTGGAATGTGTGAAGATATTTATTATTATTATTTAGTGACAACATATGTCAATCCCATACATTTTATTGATTGTTACTTTGATCCTGATCACAGTGACTCCAGGTTACTTCTGACTGGTCTTATAGGAATGTAAAATTATGCATCCTGCCTTCAGTAATAGTTAGCTCCCACAACAGATGGCGTGAGCTAACAAATTCCAATTTGAATTTTTTTTAAAAGCAAACATATCGCAATAATATTAAAATATTTATAAAACTTTTCCATTCCTTAACCACTAAAATTTCCATTTATTCTGCTTTAAAATAAATATATAGGTAAAGCTGATTGCGCGTTTGATAAGTACAAAAAAAAATATATATAAACTCTTTCCAATTGGTTCAATCAAGCCAACTGAATTCTCATATGTATCAACCAATGAAACGATCAATAAATTTAGCAATATAGAGACTTGTTATTGTTTTTATTATGGAGTGCGATGGATAGCTTATTCCTGTTCAGTTTGAAAATAACTGTTTTATTTTTATTTTTAGATAAACGCTGAAAGAAGTGTGGACGAAATATTTAATGAGGTTGTTGGAATTCTGGATAAAATTGTGGCGAAATGAACCAAACATATACCTAGCAGAATTTATAAAATAAATTATTTAATTTGTAAATATTAATATATTAATTTAATCTGTTGTTGATTTGTTGTTTAATGTTCTTATTAAACAGTTAAACTATTTATGATTGCTTTATTTTGAATAACCTAAATCCGTTAACTCTAGCTTCACATATTTCCAGTTCGTTTTACATAGCTCATATTACTCAGTTTGCCCTTGGTCCACATTGGGGTGTGCACACAAGTATGAAAAGTTATACAAGCACATATGCGAGCTAAGCTAAACTAACTTAGCTTAGTTCTTAGGCTTAGCACGCACTGCGGTTTCAGACACGCGTTTTTCGCGAGTCTGAAACCGCAAAAAAAAAATGTAACACAAAGCTTCCTATACAAGCGCACGCATTGGCAACTTTTTTCAGTGACTGATTTTAAAAACGCAAGACTGATTATATAAAACGTAACTTGCTACATTTTGATCGCGGTTTGTAAACGCGCGATTTTTTTCTGTCCCATAGTAATAGTATGGGGGCGTACGCACAGTGGTTAACCGCATTCGGTTTTTTATTCGGTCTGAACTTAGCGACCACAGAGGATAGTCGTTTTTTGGGGTAAGAATAAGTCATGTCGTCTGAATCAGATACATCGTCGTCTGCAGACAACGTGTCGAAAAACATTATCATTGAAGTGGAAAAAAGGCCGGCATTATATGACAAAACATTAAATCAGTATAGAGACAGAAATATTAAGGCTATAAAACCAAAACTATAACACATGCCGCTCGCCAGAAATCCACGATTGTACTGAAATAAATTTAAGCCAAACGCCAGCCGCAATGCGTGCGTGTATGCGGTTTTGCGTTTTCAGCTATTTCTCAACCGCTTGAGTTTAATCGCAGTGCGTGCTAAGCCTTAGTTACACACCAGTCTCATTTGCATCACTAACGGTGCACGTCCAATGTTCCAAACGAAGCCACGCGATATCTTGAATTCTTATGAAGATATGATAAAAATAAAATGAAACTTCACAAAACATTCAAAAAAATTGTATTAAAGCAAAAACATTTAAAAGTTAAATATTAAAATACGTTGCTAGTCATGGTCGAGAGTTTCTTGAGGTAAATCCGAAGAAATGACATTGGGAACTATCGCCGGAGCGGAAACAGCCATCGGTGTTTCCGGCGAATTGGGCTTCGTCTGATTCTTCTCAATCATATCCGATAGTACTTCTCTGAGGGTAGACGCTAAAGCCTTGGGATTGCCGCAGCTGTCCAACTAAAGGAAAACACAACCTTTTGCTATTTCCATTCTATTCGGAACAAACTAAAATTTTGCTCCATTCCCAGTAGTCCGGTTCAGTGAGAATTTTTATTTCCCATTAGTCAGATTTTGTTAGACATTTAAAATTAGCAAACGCTTAGTATTTTTGGACACAAACAATTTTCTTATGAAAACTATTTTAAGGTCGTCAGATCCACTATAGGTGGATACAGACGTCTATAACACAAGCGAGTCACAGTACGCTAACGACCTTAATAGGACAAAGGGTAAGGAATAGGGAAATGATCTCTGGCACCACTAAGCGAGTAGGTATACATCAATATGGAAAAAATTGAAAATTTTCCGAACAATATGACCTCACCGTAATAACATGATCACCAAACCGCTTGTGTACAGTCTTTACTTTGTGAGCAGCTTCTTTCACAATATGCCTCGCCGCATTTATTTCGGACACTGGTCTTCCGAGTTCAGACAGCTTGCTCTGAAGTCTGGCAGCCGCCACCTAACCAATACGAACAATCATTTATTACAAGCGTTAAGAACGTGTAAATGAAAGATGGAACATGTAAACTTACGTACTACATAGAATGAATAGAAAATTAAAAACATAAATTTTTCAAAATGGGGAAACAGTTACTAGAAAATATCAGCGGAACTAATACTTTTCAACGGTCATTTATAATGTAAATTATTTTTACGATAAAAATATTCGTCATAATGGGCACAAATAAGTTAAAGATTAGACCGATATGTCAAAACTTGATTTTTTTTTATATGTTACGATCGACAGACAGGCTTACAGTACACTCGATGGTGGTTTGCTATCGACGCCTATAGCACAAGCAACGCCACAAGTGCTGAAAATGCGCTGCCGATCATAGCTGGATAAGGATAATAAATTAGGATGGCATAGAGCAATAGGCAATGGGATGCTGGTTAGGTACGGCAGAATCTGAAAATCTGTAGTTTTTCAATTTTATTTAGTTTAAATAACGAACGATCACCCACTGTAGGACATAGGCCTCCAAAAAGACCGCTAAATCGCAAGCTGATAACCTGATTTCCAGCGATTCATGCCTAGCGTCACCCGATATCTGGTCACCACTCCAGAACCTCTTTTTCCAGCGGTTATCTCTTCTAAAGGCCAGATGTGGCCGCCCACTGCCACTTGGACTTGCTAATTTATGAGCTACTTATGTCAGTGATTCCTTCCTCCTCATTACGGACTATTTCGCGCGGGAAAAGCTCGGCACATAGCTCTAGAGCATTCGGGGCAACCTTTAGACTTGTTATTAGGTCAAAAATTATGCGCCACGACTCAGAGCTGATAACACACACTAAGTAATCAAAAGATTTAGTTTTAACATAGACAGTTTTAGTTTAGTTTAGCTTTAGTCATCAGACGAGAAAAAGCTACAGTTTTCTGAATTCTACTCAGTCGACTCTGACAGACTGGACATTTAGTGCAGGTTGAGTAACTTGGCAACCTGCATGTCTAGACAAATTCATTAAGCAAATTTTATAATCACAACCGCTTTGGTTTATAAAGGTAAAAAATTAATTTAATAAAACAACTCTAAACTGCATGTATTGTATACACACGACACTAGACGCTAGACAATAGACACTCGACGTACACAATACATCCAAGTGTCGCTGTGTGTACAGCACACACATTGAAGATGTCGTGCGTGTGCGTGAACGACGCGTCATATTATGTCAGTGTCCGGTGTCCGCCGCGTGAACAGGTTGTGTCTGTGTATCTGTGACACTTTTAGCTAGACCATGACGCATTTATGGACAAAAGAGGAAACAAAACGCTTAATCTTACAATTCAAAGCGTTGCCGGAGCTTTGGGATGTTTCTGCGAACGAGTATAGAAATCGGATTAAAAAATGTACAAGTTTAGAGACATTGGCGGAAAATTTTAAAACTACTCCGCGTGAAATAAGCCGCAAGTTACATAACCTGAGAACACAATTAAACAACGAATTACGAAAAATTAAATTGATGAAGAGTGGTAAAGGAGACAAGAGTTATAGGAGCTCGTGGGAGTTTTTTGACTCCTTAAAATTTATGGTGTCTACTGGCAGGGCTAGTGAAATGCAGAATAATTTAGTAAGTTAATTTTAATTTTTTTTAATTAATGTATTTATAATGCCAATGAATTTCAATTTCTTTGGACAATATTCCTTTAAATCTTGTATTTGTATTTGATACGGTTTTTATGTTCACTAGGAACGAACTATTTTTTATCTGAATAAAAATGCTTTTAGGTTATTTTAGTTTTATATTTAAAAAAAAATCATCTTTAACATCTCAATATCACGTTCTTATAAAACTATTCTTTTATGTCATGCCATTATACACAGATCAGAGATCAACTATAGATTTCTTAAAACTAATTAATAGCTTGGTTACAAAGTATTTTCCCCGCATAGTTGTCCCGAAGCATTAAACTATAATAAATGTTGGTGTGTTTAGGCATTAATTACCAAGATTCATTGCCCTCATCAAACGTACCACGCGTGTATATTTTTTGACTTAAACATCAAAAGAAAGTTACGTAGAACAGGTATAGCACAAAATATAACTGTACCAACTTTCTGAGGACACGGCTCCATTGGGTTTCTTTATTTTTGTTTTTATTCGTTCGTTTGCTATAACACTGAAAGCAGTGTTATATTATAGCAAACACTACTATCGCAGTAGAGACGACTACTCTTCCAGCTCTTGATAATCTATACTTAGTTGTAAACTCAGTTCTGTCCAGTTTGATTTTGAAATTGATAAGTTTTCTTAAGGTAAGGCTTCAATGCAAAGGTTCATCTTTTATGACGAAAGGTACAGGATTTGTTCTACTTGGAAGTCGTTGGGGCGGTGATATCTCTATTATACCTTTTACCGCAATTTTCAAATACTCATATCATCTGATACCCTACCGTTACATCTGAAATCTATGTAGAGCCATTATTATGTAGAGTCATAGAGTATGTATATTATACTGAAAGTACCTTTGTAATATAATTGTAATTCCATTATATCTAGGTGCCTGAATTATCATTTTACTCGTCAATTGCTCCAATTACACTTGGAAAATCACAGCGATTATTAAATTCTTTAAAAAAATATATAAATCATCAGTGCTTGAAGTCTGTAAAAAAATATGCTATAAACGTTGTTTTCTGTTATTATTTTGTATTTAATGTGTTTGCAGAAACGGACAAGAAAAGTCCAGACACGTGCACCAAATGAAGTCATACAAGCACAAAATTCTTTTAAAACTGATAAAAGGAAAAGAGAAGTTGAAATTTTGGAATCTGCACTAACGACGATAAGCAAACCCGAAGATGATGCACAAATATTTGGAAACTTTGTGGCAATGTCTATAAGAAATTTACTAAGCGACGAGAGAAAACGATTACTAAAACGTAAGATCCAAAGGGTGATATTAGAAGTGGAAGAATTAGATGATCTTGACTATCATGCTTCTTCTTCATCATATTTAATTGACATGGCATCTGAGGAATCATCCAAACTACGCCTGATCACCAAATCCCCTGAGACTCAAGAATGTGATAACACTTTTGAAAATATGTAAAACTCTTTTTTAATATTAATGATAACAAACATTTTAATTTATTGTATAATAAAAATCTAAATAATAAAACTGATAACACTAAATTATTTACTTTCATATGGTTTTCCTTTGAAATAAGGGATGTTATATACTGCTTCGTAGTTTATGGAACTAATTTTTGAAATTGTATGCAAGGTTATTCTAAATAAATACTCAGGATATATCTAGGACAGTTATGTTAAAAAAAAAACTTACCCGATCATAAAAATCTTAAACGGATTGCAGAATGATTTTTTTAAATATATTTCAAGTGTTTAATGTTTAAATGTTTAAAACTCCACTTTCCTTTGAATCCAATCGTTCATCCAAATTGATCTATTTTTACGTCTTTTTTTTTTTAATAAAAAGCAAGCTGTCGTAGCGGCTTCTACATAATTATATGAAAGATACTACATTATTTGGATGTCTTCTTTAGTATCCGCTCTATGCCATATGGACACCTTATACATAAGTGTCGCAACTAGATATGATACCGTGTGTCATACACTTATTATGTAGACATAAAAATTGCTTAACGTGTGGACAGCAACGACATAAGTGTCGACACTTTTGTCCAGTGTCAGTGACTCCGTTTAATTTTAATTATTTTAAATGGACGCAAGCAAGATGAAAATAAAATCGGGAATCTAAGGAACGATGACGTAAAATTGTAGAGAAATGCAAGTTGGTACAGTGCGCTGTATCATTGATTGACCCATATAAGTCTACTACTCATATTGATTCGATTTAAACTACAATTTGTGAACGTCGTCCGTTCACAAATCTGGACAAGTTGTGTACACCTGATCCGGGACCTGATTGACTAACAAAAATGGCTGTGGGATTGAGTATTTCTCGGGAATTACCTCATTATCAATTTCAAGTGCCACAATTTTTTCCGGCCATTTCACTTGTCTGTTAAATATATTTGACATGCGAGGGTTCTTCGGGAATCCAACTAAAATGAAGCCCTTTGCGTCTTGCTGCATTAACATTACTTCCTTAATTAAGTCCACAGTCAATTGCTGAAAAAAAAATTATTCTCTTGAGGTCTGAGAACAGGAAAAAGTCGCTGGGGGGCAGATCTGGAGAATACGGTGGATGAGGAAGCAATTCGAAGCCCAATTCATGCAATTTTGTGACACGGTGCATTGTCTTGATTGTTCTTCAAACTAACAAAAGTTGCTTCACTCAAAATGCTCTATCCATGTCCGACAACTGTGAAATTTGTACACAAGACATGTCTTTTGAAGGTTAGGGTTAACTAAAATCATATGGATTTAATACTAGTAGCGCCATATGTGTGTTAGCCTACGAACTTTTCTACCCAACCTTATAATTACTTTTTTAAGGTAAAGTTCAGCAGACAAATTGACGGCTACTTTATGGTAGGTGGTTAGCGTCGTCTATTAACAAGTAATAAAAATGTTATAAAATTCCACACACACACTTCAAACTCAATATTTTTTCCTCTCTACAGCCTTCTTGGAATTTTACAGACGACTGTACTTAGAGGCAGTGATTATGGTTATTATTATTGCCAGAAATTACTAATGGCAGCCAGATATTTTGGATACGTTTACATGACATCATCTTCAGTAAAAGCTACCCTGCAAATCTACACGTAAACATTGAGTTATATTCTTAAGAAAGAAAGGATGACATATTAGGATAGGAAAGGATTTATCAATCAATTTAAAAAATTCAAACCTCAGGAACATCCTCCATAGCACGAATCTTGTCAGCAATAAGTCGACCTCTAGCAGTATCCTTTAACGCTTCAGCTCGCACCAGATCACCGGGTCTGATCAAAGTGTAACCAGTTATGTTGGATATAGTCTCCGCCACAGTTTGATTACCAGCACCGGGGACGCCGTTCACGAAGATCACTGGTAAATGGCGGATGGGTGACATGTCGTACACAACTTCATCCTGAGTAGGTACAAAAAATTATTACTTTTTGTATCTTTAATGTTTGGACAAATCACGCTTTACTTAGCCGAAACTTTAAAAAAAACTGTTAATGTTTATGATAAGCAATTTTTAGACGTCAAAGTTGTTAGAATCATCGAGCGTAGACTCCAGGGTATGTTTTCCTATATTCCATATACTATAACTACGCTTTAAAAAAGATATGGATATGATGCAGATATAATAAATCGTCTATTAACAAAGTTGAAACATCGCGAAGTAATGAAATTTTGTCATCAATTATTAAAATACAGCTACTGACCTCTTCTAAACTTCTCGAGAATAAACAACCCATTCTAAAATAAATTACAAATGATTGTTAAGTATCAATAGTGTTAGCTAAAATATTTTCATTTTACATAGACATTTTTGATTGAGTGACAATCACATAAAAGCGAGGAAACGTCTAGATTTTGATTTCTTTTCCAATCTTAATCACGTGACCACCGCAAAGCTTTTTGTTTCAAATACCTAAAAAAAGTTTATTTGTTACGGAGGATACATTTATTGTGATGTATAACTGTATAATTATATTTATACGGGAGAGATCGCGTTTAATGAATAAATACATACATAGGTATATTTAATTTAATTATAGCGTGCAGTTTGTCTATAAAAAAAAAACGCAAGCATGTATTAATTAAGTTTTATACCAAGATTCAGTATATATGTTATTATTTATGAACATATATATTCCACAGTTATTTTTTTCTCAAGGACACAACGATTCACTATTATAATAACTTCAATCATCATGTCAGACCGGCTATCCTTTGACAATTATTTGTTCCCTTGAACTGCTCTTCATAAACCCCATTTCCCATCAAATAATCGAGTAGAATGTTTGATTTCATAACATTCGTGTAATTTTTATACAAAATTATTTTTCAAATATTTGAATGTATTAGCAATGTATATTTTAAATTTAATTATTACGACGTTAGCTCTAATTAGTGTGTCTGTTAGTTTGAAGTGCTCGAGTTCGAGCCGCAAGGTGCCTAAATATCATCTTTTAGAAAAATGTCACCGTTCAAAACTTGGAATAGCTGCTAAAGCTAAATACAAGTCCCTAATTAGTTGTCAACGACTTGGTATTGAGAAGAGGGCTTTAGCAGTAAACTTTAGCCCGCCCGAAGCAGAAGTGTATACGAACGAAACATCTATATATACTTGCGAAGTGTTAAAATGTGCAGAATCATACGGTGGTTTATCTTTGACAAATGATACGCGATACGACTACTACAGTATATATGCAAAACCAATACGTAAGTGAAACTATGCTATACCTATTAGAAGAGATGTAACGATGCTCACAGACAAGCTGTGAGCTCACGGTTCATTGAAGGTAGGTTTGCTATAAATACCATAAGCGGCAGAGAGGAAGTGAGGTGCCGATCCAGAGACAATAAATTTTATAATCGCTATTTAAATTATTATATATGTATACTTACTTCATTGATACACTAACACCTCCTAGAGGTATCCATCAATGAAAAATGTACTTACAAAAAAATTTAGTTCAAATTTTTAATTGCATTAACTGATTTCATTTACGCAATCTGAGAGATTAGAATCCTTTTATAAATTGGTTCTTGAAACCGCGAAATGAGGGTTTTCCGATTGCATACGCGGCTGTACAAAAGTATCGAGAAATTACTCGGGTAGAGCACCCTTCATTTTTCTAAGAACTCGCAAATACCAGAGCATGTATTCCTTAGCTCTTAATTAAATTGTAAATTAACTGCTTACAGTTCATTATTTGTTTATTATTAGAAAAAATATTACTTAATAAAATTAAATTTTACCCAAGTATCTACCTAAAATATAAAAATTGACATTTTCAGCACACGTAAACTCAACGTGTATTCCCACAGTTGGAATGTTCTATCTACTGTCACAAAGGTTAAATTTCAGCCAAGCTGCAGATGAGTGTAAAAATATGAGTGGTGTTTTAAGTGATATGGCCAGCGAGCATAGAACAGAAGCACTAGCTCAGTTGTTAACTGGGGCAGGTGTTGATAAGGCCTATGTAGGTATGATAAGTATAAATGGAAGTGACTTTGTCGGTGTTAATGGTGAGTTTTATCAGGTTATATGTATAAAACAGGTAGCCAGTATGCGGCCACTGCCACATTAATTGATATTAACTACAGGCGACACGTTAGATTGTACAAGTTATCGCGCTTGGGCTCCTGGACATCCTAAAAAAAATCGCAAAAAGTTCGATTGTATTGTCATTACACGACAAAAGACCTGGCAATCTACTTCCTGCAAGATTCGCTATCCCGCTTTATGTGAACTGCTACCAGGAGGACCTTACAAAAGGGGTTCGATATTTGCAACAAATAATCATCAATCTATTATAACTACAAATAATGGTAATAAAATGTGACATGAAAATGTTGTTCATTAGGTATTTAACTTTTGTATCTTTTCGGGTACAGATAGATTCCGTCTCTAGTTTACTTTAAAGTTTATTATACATTTTAATATATTTTGTCAAATATTTTCCAAGATTTTTTGTTTGTAAAATTAATTTTGTATTAATTGCACTTAATTGCATAAACAAAACGCAAAATATCAATGTCATTGTCAGTGATAACTTTGATTGACATCAAAAGCAACAACAAAATTGGAATTGGAGGTTGTCATGTCAGCTTGTCTTGTCAATTGTCAGTGGGTCAAGTCAAGTCAATGAGTCAAGCTAGAAATAAATTGAACTTTTGTTTGTTTTTTGTGAACATTTGTGAATTAATTAAATTTAAAAAAAAATTGTGTCTCTTCTGTAAGTGAAGTGTGATTATATAGTCTAAGAATTGAAGAAAACAATTGCTTAAAATAATAAACCAGTAACGAGTAATTAAATTTGACCCTTTACCTGATTAATTTATATTATTTTATTTTTTAAATTGGGTCTTTGAACATAGTATTTCGATTAATCTTACAATATAATAATATGGGTCAAAGCAAAAGTCAATTCTCTGAGGAAGAGCTTCAAGATTATGAGGTTAGTATTTGTTTGTGAGTCATATTGTTAATTGAGGATAAGTAATTAAGGAAAATAAATATTAATCATACATTCGATTTCGACAGGACCTCACGTACTTCACTAAAAAGGAAGTTCTATAGTAAGTATAGTATGCAACTTACAAGTTTAAGTATACTACTCAATCATATCATAACAACCTCACATATTTTTGTTATTATCAGACTAAAGTAAGGCCGTAGAGACAACGCAAAGTATAACAAACTTTAGGGGTTCATAATAAAAAAATTTTTTAATAAAACAAATAGTTAACACGTAATTTTATCAATACTACTATTTTTAACTAGTATTTTAATAAAAATTCATAAAAAGTTGACAAAGTGTTCTTGTACCATGAAACAGATACTCTTCTGACATTATTATGTGCAAGGGAAAAGGATACTAAGCTACAGATACATAACCATTCGATGTTGTAAAACTCAGTATAGGTCGGATATGTTTACATGGCTTTACTTTAGCTATTTATTTGGTTATACAACTGTCACCTTTAAAAAACTTTTATCATTCTTTACGAGTATATTAAAGCATTGCCAAATATTAGTTAATTTTTTTCCTATTTTCACAGTGCACATCAAAAGTTCAAAGCGTTAGCACCAGAGAAAGTTGGTCACAATAAAAATGCAAAGCTACCCATTGCTAAAATACTACAATACCCCGAATTGAGAGTGAATCCGTTTAGGGACAGAATATGCAGAGTTTTCAGCTCAAGCAATGATGGGGATTGCACATTTGAGGATTTCCTAGACATGATGTCAGTGTTCAGTGAAATGGCGCCCAAGGCTGTTAAAGCGGAGCATGCATTTAGAATATTTGGTATATATTATTGTATTAACCTTCTCGTTTAAACAATAACAGACAATGGTACAGTTTTGGTGCTCCAATGTCTATTAAGTAATACCTATAATCCAATATAGGTATTGATTTCCAGGTTGGAAATATAAGATTTTGGACACATAAACAAGCTTTTATAAAATTCCCAAATTTTATTTTACTGTCAAGTTACCATAAACAGATCATAGTGGAATGATCGACTGCTGATAATGATATTTAAACATAATTTAACATAATACTGATAATGGGATTTAAAAATTTGTGTGTTTCTGAATCAGAGATAATATTTGATTGCTCTAACAGCGAAATAGAACATTGTGAGGAGCCCTATCCTTTATACTTAATCTTACTTTGGTTGGCAGCGCATTTGCAGCATCTATGGCGTTGCTTGTGTTATAGGCGACAGTAGCGGCCTACCCTCAAGTGGACTTAAAACTTTAACATAAAAGAAAGGATAACTTAAGGGCAGTGAATCTATTAGCTAGGCTAACCCCAGAGATACAAAGATGTTTCTATGAATCTTCTTTAGAAAGAAAATAGATTAGTAAAGAATATCCCTCATTAGTCCTCAAAAACAATAAAAAAAAACTTTATGATGACCAAATCTTGGTTGTTTATATGGTGTTTCAGATTTCGATGGTGATGACATGATAGGTGTGTCAGACCTGCGGGAAGTTATTGAGCGCCTCTGTGGACCCGAGCTAAAGCTTAGTGACTCTGAAATACAGCAATTGGTACAGAACGTTCTAGAAGAGGCAGATCTAGATGACGATGGAGCTCTCTCATTTGCAGAGTTTGAACACATAATTGATAAATCATCTGATTTCTGCCAGTAAGTATTTTTTCATGTAATAGGCTGACATACTACTTTATGATAGGTGAGTACCGTCATCTGAAACAGAAGCGACTCCACAGGTGCTGCAAGTGCTAAGGGATTAGGTAATGGGCTTGGGCATCCCTTACTCATTGATCTGACACACAACAGCACACATACTGTTATTTGACAGTGATCTTCCTGACGCCAGACGGGCTGTTTATACATATCGCACGCTTAGTATTAAAGTGACCTAATTCAGAATAAGTCTTAAATGAGTTAGATAAACAACTTAAATAGTTTTCAATTCAAATTAAAGTTTCACTCAAATCTGTGTTTCATATTCTATATTTATGGAAAAAAAAACTAACATCTTGTGTTATTAATGTCCAAATAAACAACCCAACTCCTAATTACAAAACATTTATCAAAAAAGTGATTTTTTTAATTCGGTCACTTTAATACTAAGCGTGCGATATGTGGATAAAAAAATCTAAAATAGTTACAAAAAATCATTAAATAAAATTACAAAATGTATTAATACTTGAGACTACTAATATAAATAAATAAAAGTAAGTAATGACTGGTAATTAAAACAGAATCACGCCCCACGCAATTTTGTTTATGTTAAATTAATTTAGTTCTCAAATTAACCTGCTAGACTTCAAAAAGAGTGTCTATATTCACATTAATTTTCTTTTTTCAGATCTTTCAGGATTAGGTTGTGAAGAAAATAATTGTTGATGATCTTGCATTATTGTATTGTCACAAATCAATGTCTTTAAATATAATTATTATGCAGTATTAAACTCTCAAAATTAAATATTATGATCTCAGAAGTTAATTTCAATATGTAATGTTGTCTTCCTTAACTATTATTTCATTTGAATATTTTAAGTGAATCTCATATTATTGTGAACGTGTTGTTTTGTTGTGATTATTTTTAGTGAATTTTACTATGTATAATGAAATAAATATACTGAATGACAAACATTTTCTTTCTGTCACTTGTAACACTTATTACTTCTAATAAAAAAAACGTAAATTATATTGAGAGGCCACATAGTACCACAAGTCTTATCTATCAGATTATATGAATATTGCCCTATTTAGGTATATTCCATAATTGTGCTGTTATTCTATATTTATATTCCGTATAAATAATATACAAATGAGTTCAGCACATAGACATTCATCACATTTAACTTTTTACCACATTAGACATTCATCATATGTCACACTCATTTTATCATAATGTACAGTCATTAACATTTTTAGTTTTTTATTTAACTAGACATAATGTAAAAGTACAGAATTGAGCATAATCTTGTAATCATTCACTTGTAAAAATCAACTACACAGGTGAATACTCGTTAGTGATACAATATTTTAATGTAGGCTTCAAAATCTAATCTTGGGCTGCAATGCAATATTACCAGCAAACGCTCATCTAGAGTCCTAATATCCTGATAGAACAAGGATAGTTAGGAAAAAGAAATAGGTTTTAACATGCTATTATTCTGTGATCTGTCAGAGGGTGGTCACGTATAACAGAAGTGCCAAGTGTTTATTACAGTTCTATAAAAAGTTTTTATGTTCAAGATAACTAGTTACATTATCCACATAATATGTCCACACCGAGAAAACTCAAACGAAAATAATATATGTTGCTGATGATTATCCAGTTGCATTTTATAATTCTATTAATATTACTTATCATAAAAGTAACTTCCCAAAAATGGAACACACATGGGAGCCAAGCGGAGAGAGGGGTATCCATTTAGGGTACCTATTGTTGAATTAATAATTAGAACAAACACTAGGTGTAAAAAATATTTAATTTCAAATACGGAAATATATTTAAATATTTTATGTAATTTAACTTTCCACTGGCACCTTACATTATAAAAATTAATTCTGGAGATAACCTGGCAACTTCATCCTCATGAATATCCAGGTTGTAAAAAATGAAACCAAAATACATAAGAAAGCTACAGAAATAAGCAGAATTCTATTTAATTTTGGAGTAGAGGGGTTGTGGGTACGATCCAGAATGATGAAGCCCAAGCCTCCGAGTGAGAAGAGGAAGCTAGAAGCCAAACCCTCCATAATGTATTGGCCATTGACACGGTTAGGCATGAACGCTACAGGTCTGCTATGACCATGCTCGTCTGTCGTTGACCCAACACTCGGTGGTTCCACAATGACATCATAAATAATTCCTGTAACAAAAATTATACATGATTACAAATGGACATACACTAAACCTACAATTTACCCTGTCAATAATATACATGGTTTAGTAAAATATTAATAAAAACATAATGCCGCTAACCTCCGGTAACTAAGAAGTATGACAACAGCACCAATGAGAAAGTCGTCATCGCAGAGGGTGGCTGCAGCCACGATGGCTTCTTAATCTTGATATTTGGTATTTCAAGAACTGAAAAAGGTAATGCGAAAATTGTTTCCATTTTTAACTTTTCTTCTTATTTGTAAAAATGAACACGTCTATAAAATATGCCTCAACATTCAACAATTTCGTTTCAATTCGATTCATTCATTCGTTGTTGTTAAAACAATCAAATATATGATATGACGTTGTCAATGTCAATTTGACATTGATTGAAATATAGTTGACAAAATAAATAATGGGCAGACATTCCATTCTCCACATTCTTTCTGTAATTAAAAGTATTCTCCATGACTGACTTTAGGATCTTGTTATATTTGAATACTCAAATAAGAAAAAAATCTTTCAAATAATATTTTACTACAAATAATATTAAGCAACAGTAGAAATTTTTGGAGATTAAAATTAAAAAATAATTGTATTTTTTTTATAACATTCTTTTTAGGCGAGTAATGGAACGTTTTTAAAATATCCAATGAAAACTCGCCATTTGTATCAAAGTCTGTCCTATTATTGGTTAAAATTTGATAATCGATTTTTGGATGTAAAATACACCAACGGGAAAAGAGTTTTCATTCCGTACATAAAAATAGTAAAAAATATGTCAGCTGGCTGTCAAAAAAATTCAATTCTATAAATTGAACAAGTGGGACGAAGTAGTACGGTCCTTATATTTTATTTAATTAATGTTTAGCTAATGATATAAATTGTGAATTGCAGCGTTGTGATAGTGCTTAGACGAATTATTTTTTCAATTAAATTTTAGTGCGATTTGAATTTGTGGGCGTCATAATTATGTATTAATTATAACATTGGTATTTTAAAAATGCACTTGACTGTGGATATATCATTAATATTACTATGAAGGGTGGATTGTATTTTATTTACACATCTCTCCTGACCACATTAGTGCTGTCAAGGTATGTTAGTAAGGCAGATTTTTAACTTGCGTAATAATAGCTTATTATTTCTCACAAGTCTCTAATAGAAATAATTTTTCCTTACTTTGTATACTGCAATTATTTAATATTGTGACAGCAATAAGCAGAAAATTGTTTTTATATATTTTATTTCAAAGTTCTAATGAAAACGAAAAAGAGAATGAGCCACAGCGAAGTGTGGCCAGGTTCAGTTAGTAAATAAATAAATAAATTGTCAAAACACAGCTGCTTGCACAAATATTTACTACATTACTTTAAAACAAGTTTCTTGCTTGTACATGAGAAAATCATTAGAACACTGGACTTGTGCTATGGGATCCCTATAACTGTATGAGGATCAAATCTATTACACCGAAACTAAGGCCAACTAGTTGATCTTGTCAGCAATCAAACCCAGGACCCTTGGGATCAGAAAACACACTTCCACTATTCAACATTTATTATCTTGGTAACATGTTTTGTAATATGTACATACTTTTTTTTCAGCTGTGCTTTGTTCATATTAGTGGTGTCTGAAGTACTTCAAACTGATGATGAAGTGAAACCAGGAGTGGATCTCTCTGGTCTTCATAACGTCAGTCAAAAGGTGTCTAGTGTGAGTGACAAAGATGTTGAACCGAAACTACCTCTTGAAAACTACCAGGATACTCCAAAAGACCAAAGCAACCTCCAGGAGCAAGAGGTGACATTTGCTGACACCCTGTCCTTGAATTCGGTGACAACAGATGGGTAAGTCTGCTTTTTATTGAGTTTTTTTTTATAAACAAATTATCTTAACAAAAACTGAAACTATTTTGTAATGAATCTATTTGAAGTGAGAGGAATTTGTAATTGGCCTTGTGTTAGCTAATGATAATTGGATTCTTTTTGCAAGTTTTACAATACTCTTCATTTAAATAATTACTTGAGTACAAGTTGAGTACAGTAGTAAACTTTGCTTGTAACTTTATTTCTAGCCTATTAAAATCAATAAATAAAGTCTTTTCAACTGGCACATTAATCATATATATGATAATAAATAAAAAGTAACAAAAATTATATATCTACAATACATTTAATATATAGGTACTTAATCTTTAATATATATACTAACTGTTGCTTTAAAATGTCTCACTGCTGGTAAATCTATCCTGGATTTGGTAGGATAGGAGCTGTTTTAATTTTTTTTTATTTAGTAATCACTATTATAAATCATAATGTCAGTTAGATATATTAAATAGAAAATCTTTTTGGCAACTACAGAAATTTCTGCAAATCTCACGCTTAACATATAATATGTATATACAAACAAAAGACTTAAAATCTGACTTACACACCAACTTAGCCTAAGCAACTCTCTGTGTGTGGAGGTTGTTGGGAGATGAATATAAATGTGTTGATTCAAATATCAATTACAAATGGAAATAATGCAACCAATAAAAATCAAATTTTTCTTTGGATTTAGTGGTAATGATCACAACTGCGAAATAGGGTATTACTTAAATACAGTACCTAAAAAATTTCAATCGATTTCAAAAATGTGTACACAAAATATGAAATCAAAGGTTATTTTGTTTCTTGAAAGGTAATATTGATGGCAAAATTTTGAAAAACCACAGCAAAATCTTTTCAACATTGATGTGTTTTAATATTTAATGTATAAAATGAGTCTCAACTTTTAGAATATTTAACTTTAAATTTTTTTAAGACAAGTATTTCGCAGAAATTAATAAATTGATAAAATGAAATCATCTTTAGGCTTAGGTACTGGCTTCTTGTTTTCATTTTTAAAACATGTTTTTTAGATTTTCCAAATTAAAAATGAAAGATATTTATAGTTTATTTTTCGATCGACTATACCTACTAAGTAACTAATCTGTTTTTGTTACAAGTAGGTCAGTAACGGGGCATCCCAATTATGGGCGGCACTATGCGTTGACGTCACATATGTGTACCTACAGATGTTTTTTTTTTGTAGGTGTATATTTATTTTATCTCTTACATTCAAATCCCACGTTGCCTATTTTTATTTATTTATCAACATCATCGCCGCCATTTTCACTCCTTTTCTTTTATTGACTGGGTTTCATTTATTCATTTCTTGTCTTTAGAACAAAAATTGTCACTTTAGTAATTACTTATTATCAGTGTAGTGACTTTTGCTTCTTTATCATTGCGAACGGCCGGATATAGCTTAATTCATTCTAACAAGTCAATACTACGCATAACTTTAAATGTTAACAAGGCAATACTTAAATACCTACATACATCTTATTTTTTTGACAATACTAAACGCACATCGATAAGAAATAGAAGGTCGCGATTTTTGTGTTTGCCTGTCATAACGAGCAACAATTAGGTACAAGATCTTGGGTTATTTATACTTTGCATCGATAGTACGTAGGTTTATTACATACATTTACTTACCTACTTAAGTATGTACTTAAGTATAAAACATGTATACTTAAGATACTAACTTGGTTTATATAATCTTTATATGTATACTAGCTACACGCTCCTGGCTTCGCAAAATAAAAACTATCCTATCTTGTGAGTTGGACCAAATTACACATGGTTACGAAATTTTATCAAAATCGGTTCAGTAGTTTAGGAGTTCATCGTGCACAAACACGTGACACGAAATTTTTATATATATTAGATAAATTTGACTACTGGTGTGACGTCAATATTTGAGGAAAATGTATGAAATGTCAGAGAGTTACTACTTGGCATGGGAAAAACAAAAATTGAGTTTTTACGTATTTCCGGGATTTTTTTCCCAATTTTTCTCATCCTCGGACGAACATTATAAAAAACAAATAATATCCAAATTAGTCCAGCCGTTGTCGAGTTTTGCACTTAGCAAAACATTTAGCGATTAATTTTTATTTTTATTGATAGAGATAAGGAGAAGTCTTTAAAAGAATGTTTTTTTTATTATTATTATTTTCTCTTCATTACTTTAAGGATTATATTATATAGAGATAAGGAGACAGCTCAAAAACGGTATCAAAATAACATGCCATATAAGAAAAATATCACCTGCTTACACATAGAAAATATTTTTGTAGTTCTATTTTTTTTTAACATCGCGAGTAAAACCATTCGCACTATAGTCAAGTGGAACATAAATTTAAACCACCATAGACTATACTACGCATGAATGAATAATGATCGAGCTGTTTTTTTTCTTTATCAGATCTAGCGATTGCGACCTTCAGTGCGCGACTGTGATTAGAAATCGAAAGTATACTTACTACGATCGTAAAATAGATACAGATTAGACAGTGTTTGTCTCTACTTTTTTCATTTTATTTTATTCTTTACTAGGTTTTGCCCGCGACTTCTTCCGCGTCCATTTTTCTTATCCAATCGCTACCAAACTTCACAGAATTTTCCAGATGGACTAATCTGAAGATTGGAACATACATACACACATTGCCTTATATAATATATAGATAGATAGATTTACCATCCATTACATCCGCAATTTACGAAATTTAAAATTTTGTTTTCCAAGTGTTACTTGAAATTGTTATTTAAAAGTGTGATAATATGTTTTTTACGTGAAGTCCGGCCGGCAGGCTTGATGGTATTGTGCAATGCTCTAAGTACTAGTATATTTTATACACATATATTTGTTAAAATTTAAAGAAGCTAAGAAGTCGGGGGCGGGTTCACTATTTTATATTTTTTCCTATAAAATTGTTTGCCATGAATGACTTATCCACGCACAGCCAAAACTACTAAGCCTAGAATGGTTAATATTGGTTTATGTTATAGCGTAATCAAGCATACGCTGAGAAAGGGTTTTTGAAAATTTCAACTGCGTGCGAAGCCGGGGGCGGTTCGCTAGTAATAGTATAAAACTTAAATACTTTCTAAAGACTGTATGAAAACGTAAAGTTTGAAAAATCAAAATTCATTCGATCCAACATGAATGTTTACCATTCATGTTATTGTTACCAAATTTAACATAAATATTCCCACTTCACTCCGAAATTCTTGAAATAAAAAATTATGCGTTATTTATAGAGTGCGCGCTCGAGCTTATCCTGAGATCCGTGTGAAAATGTTGCCATAAATAAACAGTATGAAAAACGCGCGATTTTCTCGCGTGACAACCGGTGATTACTTTCCATATTATGATCTCTAAAAACGTGTAACGTAAGACGGTGTTACTTTTTCCTCCACAATTTATCAATTCGCTTACGTGAGAGTAAGTCTTGCTTGTCTGTCGGTCTGTCTGTCTCGCTTGCTGAGAGGTTTCGTTAGCGGAGTTTACATGTGAAAAGGTGACACAAACTCGTGAAAGACAAACTTTCGTATTTTGCTTTTATTTAAGTTCTTTACAAACAAATATCAAAACTTAAATTATTTTAATCATTTATATTCTTATCGGTTTTAATGCATGATGTGTAATCTCTTATCAACTAATAATATATAACTTATATAAATATATATATGGTTCTTTTAATAAATTTATATATAAATTTAGTTTTCTAAAGAAAAGTTAGCAGTAATTTAATACTGATCGAAAGAGACTCGCGCCCGGCTTCGCACAAGTGCATATTTTTCTGCAAATTACATATATACAAAACCCTTTGTTTATATTATTATATTTGACACAAAACCGTATCAATTTGTATTGTATTGTAAGTGAAAACCGTATTAAAATTCCGTCGGGTGTGTGGTTCAGAAGAAATCTGCAGAGAAACAGACAAAGGCAGACAACGACTATAGTTTTACATTATGTACCTACCTACTATCGACCCGCCCTCGGCTTCAGCGCAGATGCATTTGTTCGCTGCAAATTTTTTAATTATAATAACCTACTTACACAAAATTTCTTCGTTCACCGCACTTTATTTTTATAATAAGTATATACTTATATATAGATATAAATATCGCATTTCCACATTAAAAAAAAAATGTTACACATTAAAATCTATGTGAAAAAACAATGCTTTTTATATAACTAAACGACTATTTATGTAAATGCTTTTATTGTAGAGTTTTTTATTACCCAAGTCCCTCTATTTAACCCGAGCAAAGCAAAGGCTCGTCGGTGTCTGGTTCACTTATAAACTAGGAAACAGTTGGTACTAAATAACTAGGTAGGTAATTAAAAGAATAGGGGAAATGTATGTTTTTTATGTATGAAATTTCAGGAACCTTGAGTTTGTAATTAACAATGGCGTTACAAATGTTGTTAGCTGTAACTGATTTTATGTATAAATACAAAAAGCATTGAGTACTAAGTGTATAATATTACATTACATACAAGTATTTCAGGAACTTTTGAACAAATATTGGCCACTAATTGTTTGCCCAAAAGTTGTTACACATAAACAGCTCAATAATTATAAATAATATACCTAGTCGTTAAGCTGTTGGTGGCTGGTATAGCATTTACTCCAGTGGGTCAGGTAAAGTATGCAAAAGCCAATTACAGGAGACCTACCTCATGATCTCGTTAATACCTAAACTATATATAAATAAATATATGTTAATTTTAATTAAATTATTGCATAGGAAATATGTTTGATTTTTAAATTTTGATACTCAAAACCATATAAAAATTAAGGAATAAAATAATATGGGAAAGTTTAATTTTGAAAAAGCTCGTATCTACAAAACTTGGTGCAAGTATCGAATATTATTATTAAAACACGGTCCCAATACTAGCGCATTGCCAAGTACGTCATACAGTTATAACATGTGGACATCGCCCATGTATTTTATGTGATAAACACACCTGTTAATTGTCTGGTCGTTCAGCAGAATCGAAGACGATGCCACTTTGTAAACGACACTTTATGTAGTTCAATGTCGTTTAAATATAACCAAGGGAGGTTAGACCTTAACCCGATTTTCTATTCTAGGGACTTTTAAATAAAAATATCTAAAAGGGGGTTTATAAATTTAACTGTGTATGTATAAATAAATAAATCACGGAAGTTAACTACAGTTAGATTGAAATAAAACTACACCATTTAAGTACCTAGTTTAAATTGAATCAAATTATGTAAAATGAAATTAATCAAGTCAAATTTCAATAAATTTAGTCAAACTAAAACTGGCTAAAGCACTAAGCTAAAACATAAACTGGAGTTAAAACGTAAAAAAGCTCAACATCCAATGAGCGATAGAGAGGGTTAGGATCGGGGTTACTCTGAAAATCTGAAATAAGGTAGACAATCGAAAGTCACCGTTATTATTAGAAAAAAATGAGTAATTGCAAGAATTGATTATTATATTAATAAAAATAAGCTATATTGATTAAAATGTCATTTATAATTAGAACAATATTTTTATTTATATAATCACTAGCGTCCAGCTCCTGGCTTCAAACAAATGCAATTTTACTTGCTGTGAAAAATTATAATATCCCGCATCGAAACCCAGTAGTGCTCAATCTAAAGTATAATTAAAATTGGCCTGTCAAAAACATTACGCATCGTAAACTATATCCGATAGGTGACTCCAGCGCTAGGTCCACCGTGCAGGGGGTCCAACCCACGCTGCGCTTTCCATTCCAATCTCCCCGACCTCTCCGAGAACCCGTCTAACCTACAAGCTGTCCGCTCACGACAAATGGGAACGGCCTACTGCCATTCTACGGCTTGCTAATTTTCCGTGTTATACCAACTCAACTGGCTCGTTGCTCCGTCGCTGCTCGCCCCTAATAAATATATGGGAGAGAGTGACAATGCGCACTTGAAAATGACAATTTACAAGGGAATGCTCAGAGCAAGACAAACGTCTGCCCCGCGCTGCGCCTGATTTATTGTGTCCTGCTTTATTGCCTTACAGCACGTTACTTAAATGGCAGTCGTGAATATTCATTTCAACGACAAATCCATTGTTGCCAAAGTGGTTGAACGAAATTATTTCGTATATGAAGACGGTAGCTAATTCTAACGCAAATTTGGTTGTATTATACATAAGAAACACATTGTGTCATTCGCTAGACTAGTTTCAATGGTAATCGGCAATAACTAATGGCAAATAAGCCAGGCAATTTCGCCCCACACTGAAATTTAACAGAATAGAAACGTCTTCCAATAAAAAACACATTACGTGCCAACTTTCATCGTTATCGGTCAAACAGAGCGCGTTAGTTGTGAGTTTAGCGATTTCATAGATGTAAATAAAACAATTTAAAAAAATAGTGTTCGTACATACTAAACTCTCATTTGAAATTCACTTTATTTTGTCTTACATTTACGCGTAACTATAACATAATAATAAAAAATGTATAAATATAAATAAATAATAATAAAAAATCACTCTGATCTTTTTACTGTGACGCGTCATAAGAAGTATAATATAATAACTTCAATAAGGTTCAAGAACACCAATGATCAACACCTTAGCGCACGAGTCATATAACTACGAGTAATTCCTAAATTCCTATTAAAAGTAACGTCTAACGTCTCTAGACTCTAGAGGTGTTTGTTATGAAAGTCTTTTGTCTATTATAGTACTTGTAGTCCGCTAAGTGAGTCTCGTAAAAGGCATTTCCATAGAGACTGTTACAATCGGTCATTCAACCGTCATTTTGCCGTAAAGCACAACCACTACCATTGTTCAAACTTATCATTCAACTCCAAAGTGAAGTTCGTTCGAGTTTTCTTAAACTGAACAAACACATTGATGTGATATTTTAAATGTACCTACTTAAAAAATTATATTAAAATTTTGTTGTCAATATTAACGGTTAAATATTTTACTTTTATCTGCCCATTCGATTATGTTCCAGAAATAATACCTAATACGTAGTACTGTTTGATTTCTGTTATCAAATAATCCAATAGTAAAGCAAGCAAAAGCTTAGAATAGCGCTAACAATACTTTTGATTTTGGTTTGTCATGCTTCTCGATACCTAATTTGATTAGTAATCGTGGACCAATGGTAACGCAACATTAATAAAATCGTCCGATAAGCAACTTCGTTGCTGGTGTCACATACGCAGGAATAGTGAGAATTATATTAATAGTGTATAGTTTTTTGTTAATATATTATTATATTCGTATATAAATATATATCTATTTGTATAGATCGTCCACTAGATACTCTTTATATTCAAGCTAAAAAGTATCCATTATACAATTAATTATATAAACGAACCTGGATGCTAATATGTAACGCGCTAAAAATTAAATGCTATACAAATGCATAAGAGAAAAATTGCCATGTTAGATTCGCAGTTTTAATGAGTGTATATAAAATTTTAGATTTTTTTTTTCAACCTCTTAAAAATATACTTTCAAAAATTATATCCAATTCAAAAAATATTTATCTAAAAGTATATATTCCATTTTTAAAATTAATAATAATGGATATTCGCTTGTAATAATCTGTACTATTTCATTTATAACCAGCAATAAATTCACTATTTATCGCGTTATTAAACTTTATGGTCAACAATTTAATGTTCACTTAAATTATGTGTGTACCCACATAACATCGTGTTAGTTCGATACAAATTGGACAAGTTTATAGTAAATCGTACTATGATGAATATTTTACTTATATTTAGAGTAGATACCGTACGCAAAAAAAATGATAAATCGAACTGCCAGACACAGATTTTTGCTGGGTACAAGTCTGGCATATAGTTAGTCGCAACACGCATGACATGTCTCAAACCAGTTATTCCACACGTTTATTAGAATAGACCTGGATTTGCATGTCCTACAGTAATGTGTTCGAAAGCTAATATTATTGAGATCATAATAACGTATACCATTTCACAAATACTTCCTTTTCAAAATACCATGTACCGAGCGAACCCGGTAAGTGCATAAGATTCATCATCATAATCCGCCAAAGAGCACGACTATAATACGGCATACATGTTTCCCCGCTACTTTCACTTAGTGAGGACCAATTGCCACTTCAGCTTGCCAACTAAGACATAATATTGGGATACCATGGTTCATATTACGAAACGCTATTGAAGCACAGGTCGCCTTTTGAGCTAATTTTGTCTCTGTCATGCTGATTAATGTGAAAGCGACTAACAACGTCTAAATAAATTGACAGACATATCATAATCTTTATCGCCATCCTTCTAATGGCTTAAAACGAAGCTCAAAAAACCAATGCGTGTTACCACTTTTGACATGCAGAACTGAGTCAAATGTCGAAATCTAAATGAAATGTATCGTCGAAAACCAATGACCACAAGAGAGCGGATAGTAAGGGAAGGATGCGGAGGACGGAGGACCGATTGTGGTGGCGCTCTATTTAAAAATCCTATGTCCAACAGTGAACGCTTGTCGGTCTATACGCAATACGAGCCGAAATTATTATCCTACACCACAAAACGGATTCCGTCACTTTGAGAAACCCTGAGCATACTCAGTGTCACCATTATCCTCTTTTGTTAGGTTAATTGTTAAATAATGTAACATTAATTATAAAAACAATTATTTTTAAGCAATTTCAAACTTCAGTGAATGAATCTTGGGAACAGTCAAAGACTTGTAATTGTTATTGGAAAAAATATATTTTTATCTGTATCGTTACTATCTTTAAACATTTAAAAAGACCAGTGCTTAATAACGAAATTAATTTCCTGCGCAAGTGCACAATAATTAAAGCCAAGACTGTTTCCTGTCTGTTTTAGTACAAAAATTGTTCACCAATTACGAACTAGAAAGTCACAGAATTAATAACACAAGAGTCGGTGTTCATCGGGTTTTCAAGCATTACAACCTAAACCATTTAGATTTGTATATAGTCCACAATTTAGCATTCGGCCGGGGAAAGCGATACACTATGCACTGCTAATCTGCTTTTATACTTTACAGCGACTGTCACTTGTTAGTTTACGTTCAAGCGATTCCGAGTGCAAAGCGACAGTAATGCGACCATAAATCTGATTTAAGGCTAGGACTTTTTGCTCGCGAATCTAGTCTCTGTTTTGATGGAAACCCTTTGAAACGTTCAGATATAATAATTTTTATTAGCGTACGTTTACTTCCTCTATTTATTTCCTCGAATCGGCGTCTCTTATTCGCATGGAATTTTACTCTTACCCGAGATTGTCATGTAAGTTTTTAATATTGTAATATTGAAAGTGTAAGTTTGTAATATTTGAAAGAAGAAAAAATAAATAGCCGATTTAATCCAGCCTTTTTAGAGTTTTGACCTTAGCAACCAGATATATTATTTCAATGTTAGCAACACATTTAGCGATTTATTTCTATTATAGTTTTGAACACTGCTTGCTGTCAAGAATCCTATAATTAACGCTTTTGTGAGAAATAGTTTGTAGTTGCTTAAAAATAATTGAAAAGTTTGATAGTTACTCCGCAGTTCTACTAAGTACCTATTAGTCCATTGAAATGTTACATGAGCTGAACATTTTTTAGAGGACTCAATTTTATTTTTGGGATGTGTAGGGGGGGTCAATAGAAGCTTAACCCCAAGTTTGTGGGGTTGCCGCCCTTGTCTCCCGGCCGCCATCTTGGAAAAAGGGGTGAGAACACGTTTTTTGCTATATCTCGGAAACTGTCAATCTTACAAAAAATTTGTAAAGACATATTTTGTAGCAAATCGCTTTGCCTACAATTATGCTTATGTGACTTTTTGTCATAAATCTAAAATTTAAAAAGTTACGTGCAAAAAAGTGAAAATTTTTTATCAAAAATTTCCTTTTTTGCGTAATAACTTTTTTTCTATTGATTTTACCAAAAAATTAGGTCAGAACAATTTTGTAGAGGATATCTTCACGAAGATTTTCCTCTATAATTTTTTTCAATTTCATTAATTTAAAACGATGTTACAGCGCTCCAAAGTTGACCGGGTTCGTCAATGCTCATGACAACCCGGTCAAAACAACATGTTTACCTTACTTTTATGTTTTTTTTTTTTATTGTAAACCTATTTTTGAAATTTTTTTTTTCAATCCCTACAATTTCACATATTTATTACTGACTCTTTTCCCCGCCACCTATGAGGTAGAGTCTGTAGGCGCGTTTTTTTTTTACGTGGTATCCCCAGTAGGCCTATTCCACAAGGTCCTCCAGAACAATGGAGGCACACTGCGGAGCATTTGAGGCCTGCTTTTCTGCAACCGCACATGCTTCCACAATTTCCTTTACATCTGCAGAAAATTAATTTCATAAGATCGGGGGGTGCTGGAGGCTTCGAAGTTTGGATTGGCATCCAAATGTTTCCATGTTTTTTCCAGCCCCAATCTTCAGGATTATAGTATTTTCTAAGCCATGATTGGACCTGGTGATACACTCGGAGACTGTGAAAATGGGCTGCATGCTGTGTTGGAGGAAACGATGATAAACTGAATGAATTTTTTGATACTGTCTTGGAAACGTTCGCCACCGAGACTGAGCAAAGGTGGATCTACTTTCTCATTCAGGAATAGCGCTGTACCACCAGCTAACTCAGGATGTTTTTCCAGAATTTTTATGAATTTTAGTTTGCCCATATTATAGGCGGCTGATGTTGTGTCACATCCTGAAAAAGCATGGAGAAACAGTAAATTTTCCTCTATGAAATCTCCATACATAAAAGCTAATGGGCTATATAACTGGTCAGATGTACACCCTTTTGAAGGTTTTAAAAAGAAAATATTTGACTTTTTCCTCCCTAATGCTGTGAGCAACACAAGGATGTCGATGTCCTCTGCTACGATAGTCACGGAATCGCAGGATTGGGATGCAGCAAGTGCAGTAGAAACGATGACTGTATCTGCATCTGATTCAGCTTGGTCAACACAAAAACCCACCTCTGTCAGAGCAGTTTTCAATAGGTCTATGAAATTACATTTGTTTTTTTCATTACTAAGAAATTTTTCTTGGGATATTGTTGGTACAGTGCTTTTGTCAAATTGAATTTCTGTAGATTGATGCTTCTTGGTACGACGCAAGCGTTCCCACGACTTTGTTCCTGCAATATCAGGATTTTCGAGAGGTTTGACTGTAACGATTTTCAATACGTCTACACGTGGCAAACTATGTAGCACAACTAAAAGAATAAAATGAGGAAGAAGAAACAGCTGAACCTTCGAGGGCTACGTATAATAATAATAATAGTCGTAGAAGGCAGATGTTCATTTGTCCCCAAACGGTAACTCGGACCTTTTCTACCTGCTTAACATTCTTGAAAATGTACACTCCTCTTAGAAATTATTGTAAGAAACAATAATTTTTTAAGTTATGTAGTAAGGAAAAGAGTCAGTAATAAATATGTGAAATTGTAGGGATTGAAAAAAAAAATTTCAAAAATAGGTTTACAATAAAAAAAAAACATAAAAGTAAGGTAAACATGTTGTTTTGACCGGGTTGTCATGAGCATTGACGAACCCGGTCAACTTTGGAGCGCTGTAACATCGTTTTAAATTAATGAAATTGAAAAAAATTATAGAGGAAAATCTTCGTGAAGATATCCTCTACAAAATTGTTCTGACCTAATTTTTTGGTAAAATCAATAGAAAAAAAGTTATTACGCAAAAAAGGAAATTTTTGATAAAAAATTTTCACTTTTTTGCACGTAACTTTTTAAATTTTAGATTTATGACAAAAAGTCACATAGGCATAATTGTAGGCAAAGCGATTTGCTACAAAATATGTCTGTACAAATTTTTTGTAAGATTGATAGTTTCCGAGATATAACAAAAAACGTGTTCTCACCCCTTTTTCCAAGATGGCGGCCGGGAGACAAGGGCGGCAACCCCACAAACTTGGGGTTAAGCTTCTATTGACCCCCCCTACACATCCCAAAAATAAAATTGAGTCCTCTAAAAAATGTTCAGTTTGGCCCTAAAATTGTAACATTTCAATGGACTATATATCAAAGCTGATTGGAGGCAA
Organism: Synanthedon myopaeformis; assembly: GCA_944738685.1. Taxonomy (NCBI): domain Eukaryota; kingdom Metazoa; phylum Arthropoda; class Insecta; order Lepidoptera; family Sesiidae; genus Synanthedon; species Synanthedon myopaeformis. Next base: position 12,011,252 of record OX122915.1, read on the forward strand.
ATGTTCATTGATAATTTTAAGTTCTTTTTTGTTTGTTAAGAATCTACTGTCGTAATCGGGTGCATTGTCAACCACCGATCGTTACACAATGCTGCACCACAATCGGCAGTGGAGGTTTCTCAATTACAGGCCAAGTTCGAGATTAAAGTGAAAGGCATCGCATCTTTTGATTAACGACTTGAAAGTATTGAAAATTAGATGATTGTCAGTTTTGTCAGTGGCGTTATTTATTATATTATTACGCAATGTTTTATGTAGGTAGACTTTCATTAAAAAGTTATCCTTTTGTGTTCTATGTTTTAATTTTTTTAATGTAAAGCACGGCAGTCAGGCTTATAGTATTATCAGCTTATCACAATACAATACAAGCCAAAGAGGTTTCAAATTCGCTACGGACTGTGATTAGATCATAGAATTAGGGATAAGGGGTCAAGCTGTTTCGGAGATTAGCCGCTACAAACAGACAAAAAATTATAGGTTATAGGACCGTACCGTTTTTTTTTTTTATTAACAAAACTAGCTATCGCACGCAACTTCGTATGCGTAACTTCAAAAAAATATAGCCTATGTTACTCGCTGATAATGTAGCTTTCTATAGGTGAAAGAATTTTTAAAATCGGTCCAATATTTTTTTAGTTTATTCATTACAAACAAAAATACAAATCTCCTTTTATAATATTACAAACAGACACTTCTATTTTATTTATTTGTTTAGATGTAAGGTACCTACTCGTACATGACAAAGATGGCCGTTCGGATATTAATTACTGTCTAGGTTTCGCGCGCTAAAGTGCCAACTGTATCTTCCTACGTGAAAGTCTTACACTTTCATCGGACGTTATTGGCTCATTAATTCATAAATAAATATTAAGAGCTAGAAATCTAGATTTACGATGCGACAAGTTTTAGACCTGTCAATCAATTATTATTAAGTGCGTCGCAGTAAAAATTATCTTTTAGCACCTTTGAGCACCTCTGTTTGACTTTTGTCATGTAATAATGTTCCTGTAAAATGTTTACAATATATGAGGTTTTCTTATTTAAATACCAGAATTGAATTACTAGTGTAGTTTTAGGCGTTTTTATACTTATTCACGTGTCATTTCGTTTTGCGAGTATTTAAAATAATGGTACGAGTTTTAGCAGAACTCGTATATATTTTATTGTTAAAATAGACGGTTAGCGGCAACAGCCACCACTTCAAAACAGCTAATGTAATTGATACATTATATTAACACAATAATTTTCTATGAATGAATAAGGGTTGCTGAAGCACATCCTCCTATATTTTAATTTTATCTTATTAAGAATAGCAGCGCACTTTCATCCCCCAGATATTGCCATTAATTTTCTTGATGAAAACTAATGCGTTCAATGTGCCATTCTCATCAATTATGTTAATTAGTTAAGTGATATACTTGATAATAATCTCAGCCGTACGCCTCCCCAATAATTTTCTCCAAAAGGACCGGTCTCAGAGGCAACCTGGATCCATCTTCGATCAGATTGTCTGTCCACCTTGTGGTGTTTGTCCCTATGCTGCTCGTCGCCCTGTCTTACTGTTAACTACGAGTATAATGACTTTTTTAATTAAATACTTTAAAAAGTTTTAAAAGAATTTAGTCATAATTATTATAAGTTATAAGGCGGAGTCAACTTGACCGAGCAGGTTTTTGTAAACTTGTTTTTTTTTTCTTCTGAAAATCTGGTTTAGTAGAGGTTTCGCACAATTTTGTTTCGTACGAATTGTGCGTTGAAGTGACTTTAAAATTAAATATATTTTTAGTCGCTGTTTCGCACAATTATTATTTTCATAAAAAAAAAACTTGAACCAAAAGTACAGTACCGTACAAAAGTGATATCTATGGGGGAATATTTTTAATGCAATAAAGGCACACAAATCAATCAAAAATATATATTTTTATTGTGCAAGATTCCGAAACAAAAAGTATATAAACTAACATTAATGGAAAGGTCCAAAAAAAAAAAAAAACACTAACTCCGTCTAATGTCAATTCATTATTGCTGCCAAGTGTAATTTTTGAGACCGAGCCAAATGTGCTTCTAATTAGTTTACCCACCTTGTTATCTGAAATTTGAGTTGTCATCATTTATAGTAAATTGTAATATTCCTTGTAGTGCTTAGATTAAATCTTAAAATGATATAACATAATGTTTACAATGTTTTGTTTTGTCCCAGGTATGTTTTATTTTTATTGTAATTTTGCACTTCGGCATTCTTAAATACTATGCGTATGCCCAGCGTTGGACATCTGCCGACTAATGAAGGCGATTTTCATAGAAACTTTATTTCACAAATTAATATAAGTTTCTGCACACTATTTTGAACTTTTAATCAATATCAATTTTGTTTGGGTTTGTCCACCCAAAGAATCCAATTATATCCATTAGTCGGCGCCATCCAAATCTTTCAGTTCAGAATAGTTTTGAATAACATTTGCTTTTAGTATTGTTTTTAAAGAAAAAAAAAATCGTATTGATTTATTAAATATTCAAACATCGACCGGCCCCCTGACTTCGCACGTATGCAATTTCTTCTACAAATTATATAAACAAACGTTTCCCTTTTATTGCACTTTCAATTAGTGAAATTTTTTAATTTGCTTGAGAGAAACTGTCAACGATGTACAAATTTCTTTATAGAACGCAACACAAACGTTCATTAAATTTTTTCAGTTAATTAATCCATAGCTAAAAACCCATAATTAAAGGTTAATAAACAATAAATTCATTTATAAACTGTACAACCATCGCCAGGAAATGTATAATACTCACGCGATGCCTTATAGGCAGCAAATGCCAGACAAAGAACATGAGCTTCTTCCTGAACTAAAAATAATCGAATGAAACGCCGACGAATGCATCACTACGACTGTATAGTTAGTTCATTGGCCTGAATTTTGTTATTGATGTTTGCAAACGGGTTTTTAGGACTATTTTCTTAACACATTTTCCAATTTGTACTGTACTGTTGCTTGCTTCCACTGATATTGGGTTGATCACAACCGTCAGCCTCAGTTGTAACCTGAGACGGTCGGAGTTCTAGGGCTCGAGTTCACCAACAGACGGTTATTTTTAAACAGCCGTTTAATAATAATTTTGTTGACCACCATCGCTAAAATGCGGGTTAAACGCCCTAAACATCAGATTAATCATTAAGTTAATCAGATGTTTAGGGCGTTTAACCCGCAGTTTAGCGAAGGTGATCAACAAAATATCATTAAACGCTGTTTAAATTTTAAACAGCTGTTTAAAAACAACCGTCTGTTTGTGAACTCAAGCCTATGACGGTTCGCTCCCGATCTAGATCAGGGTTTTTTTTTTTTAATATTATTTAATTGTTAGTACAGAAAGTAATGTTTCAATTTGATAATTTTAATAAAAAAAATTTATTAAGTATAATCAAGCTTTTTAGTGGAAAATTAAAATAGTTTAAATAAAAAAAAAAAAAAAAAATCTATACAATTTCATAGTTCATAATGATGCGGAAGTTTCGCATTTGCGGATGGATGCTGATGCGATTATCGGCGTTCGCAACAACACTGATCCAGGTCAGGGTTAACACTAATTTTCCTCCTCGTTTTAATTTTTGGAGAGGGAGACGTGTAAGTAAATAATAATAAAATAACTAGCTGATGCCTGCGACTTCGTACGAGCTGTTTCGTTTTTTTTTTTTTTTTGTTTTTAAATCCTATAAAAAGCTAACATTTTTCCATGATAAAAGTATCCTATATTATGTTAATTTGTGTAATAAACTATCTGTGTGCCGTTCTGAGATTAGAGTGCACAGACAAACTAGCTTTTCTACAGCTGACTCATTTGGATTACTCATTCACTCTGTATAATCGTAAATATATCAGTTTGTCTTGGTAAATTCTAGTTAGGTAAAGGGTAAAATGTGAATAAAAGCTGAATCTGAATTCTCATTTTATGAACCTTTTTTCCCTACTTTTTTTGACAAAGATATAAGTTTTTATACTTATTTCTTTTTCTCTATGCATGATCATTTATATATATATAAACTGTTTTATTAAATTCAATTGCGATTGGGCAATTGGTATACTTAAGTAAAAGTATTTCCTTTTTTATTTAATTAAAATACAGGTTTTTTTATATCAAGTAACACATTTCGAACGGTGCCTTGAAATTAAATTTTAAAACGATTGTAAATAATGTGGTTAATTAAGAACAAGAATCTTGTTACGACGCTTTCTTTAAGTATGTGACACCAATACTAGGGCAAGTATTCACCCCCTTACGGAAGACCATTATAAAATAACAGCAAGTGTCTTGTTTTGTTTGGTAAGAAATGCCAGAGCTCATTCCCCTATTCCTTGCTTATCCTTTGTCGTGTCAATGATGGCGACGGTAGGCATGTACCATCAAGTGGACCGTCAGCCTGTCTGCCGATCTTTACATAAAATATTAAGTCTACGCTACTCTTTTTACGTAACAAAAATTAAAAAAATTTCATAGTTTGTTGGTTTATTTATTAAATTACTACAATTACAAGGGAAATAGAGTTAATAAAATAAATTAATCTACCCTGAAGGGTTAAAATATTAGTACAGTAGGTATGCACAAATAAACACAACACGAACGCAAGTAAAACATGTTTTATTTATTTAAATTGAATTGACATATAGTTTTGATTTTAAGTAATTTTCATTCTAATTCGTTTCTGCTTAGAAATTTAAATTAGTAGGTGAATTATGTTAATTTTGTTAGTGGTGTCAATGTCCGACCTTACAAAAAATGTGTTTGAAAATAACGTTTCTACCGATTTTATTAAATGTAGCAATGTTTATAATGTTGTATATTTTATTTATTATTTCGACGTTACGCCTACGAGATCTCGTGTCTGTCGGTCGCGAAACCGTTGGCCTGAAATAACGTTCCGCTTGTAACGACATGACATGTCTGTGACATAACATAATAATAATTCGTACATTTTCAGACATGCGATTAATGAGGAATTTCTATTGTACGCTTTTTATTTCTTCCAGTGATTAAAGGAGGTTCTCTAATTGGGGGAACTAATTAGACTTTCCTTTAGGGACGTGTTTACCACCACAAGAAGTTTCTGGTTACAAGAATTTTTGGTGATAGCTTTTCTAAATTTAACCATTTTGAATAATTTATTCAAAAAACTTTTTTTTTTCTCTACTTTAAATCTACAATCAGTCCACAGGACAGTAAGCGGATCTGTTGGGGGAGATGGATAGATCTTTAATTTCAGAGAGAGTGGGCCAGCGTCCAATCATCTCGGCTCCTTCCACTTGGATCCACAGCTTGGCCTCACATGTGGATCCGCGGATACCTTTATCTCCTCTTAAATCCACATGTGAATCCGCGGATACCTTTATCTCCTCTTAAATCCAAGTGTGGATCCATTGATCTCCATCATAATACTTGCTGTCTATTTAGCCTGTTGATTTGATTTGTAGTGTCCAGCAGCTGAGTGGCAAGACCATTGGGATGTCTGCGTAGGCGCTCAACGTGTTGTTTTCTGTATTTTAAAAGTTCATCTGAAACAGTGGGCAATGTTTTGTTTTGAGTGTTTTGAGTTTTGAGCTCGCTGAAGACTGAGGAGGTTGCTTTTGCTAGCGATTCCCCATATTTGTGGCCATATGTCCATATGGGTTTCAATATTGACACATACATATTGGGAGTTTGTTGTCAACCGATAATGTTGAGACTTAAAATCTTAGATTTTTTTTTTCTGAATAGTAAATAATTTGTAATAAATGGATTTTTTCTTTAATAATATTTTACAAAATAACAGTTACAATAAGACAGTTTAATAATAAGTAGGCAGTCAATTTAAAATTCCAATACAACGCTTATTGTGTACAATGTGTTTTGTTTACTATTTGCGTATTTGAACAGCTTGTCTCGACGAATTGAAACAAAGTTTAAAACAGCGAGTAGCAATTGCGTAAATAATACTTTCTGCGTCATAAACCCGCCGTATTATACGTTAACGTTATCGATCATCAAACATTATCGATAACGTTAACGTATAATTACGTCAAAATAAATAGTTGCAATTCATAGAAATTTATAATTTATTACGTTAATTTTATTTTACATTAAACATTGGTTTCATAAAACATGGGTTTGTTGATACTTCATTTTTTTATTTTTTATTATTTAAGCTTATTGCATAAGCATGGCAAACTTACACGGACAAACGAAATCCATCTTCTTACTCGATAAGGCCGATATTACTGGCTTTTTACTCGACGTACATATTGTCTCGTGTCTTGATAAGCTGTAATATGATGGCTAGCGCTAAGAACTTATAGAGTTTTGAAATATTTGACGATATTTTCAATCAGAACTCGTACATAGCTATCGGAAAGTCAACATATTTTAATTTTTTAACATAAATTCAATTTTAAGATGATTGTAAGTCACTTGATAAATGATGTAGATATTAAAACGGTCGTCGCAACGTTAATCACTTTCACTTAATTACACTATAGTTACCATGCGATCATCAATACTTACTTATTTACTATCAATTGATAGTCATAATACTTGCATACTTGGTTTTGTTTAATAATAAACACCACAAGCAACATCTTGACACACACACGCAAACAACACTGCTGACTTTGTTGTGAAAAGCATGACGACCTAAGGGAGAAAAGAGAAAATAGATTCTACATTATTACTCTCTTACCGAAAATCAAAAACACACGCTAGCTTGTATTTCACAGTAGATGAGAGCAGATTACTGTCAACAGATGAGTTTTGTCCAATGTATGAACGCCTGGCTGGTGGGGTGGCTGGTGACCTTCTAACCTTTTAAAGATTCGCTATTGACTATCTAAACCTGTAAATGTTTAGATAATTAATGGCGCTCTTGTCTCTGTCTAGACAAAAGCGTGTAAAACGAATACCCTATGGATACCTATATAAGTTATTGCCACAATGTTCAATGTAAAATTTATAAAAGTTTCATGCGGAGGCAACTGCGTTTATTGATCAGTCACGCTACATCAGCTCAACATTGTCTTCCAACTGCATTCCACATACGAGACTCTGTTCGATATTATATTGTAGGCCATTTATTGTCTCGAATGTTGATACAATCAATTTGATAAAGATTGTTTAAAAACCCGCTTCCTATAGACTACACAGATTTCTAGCACTCAACCTGTTTGCGTTGTTAGAGAGTATAAAAAAAAATCCGTCACTTGCTACAAAGAAGGTCAACTCTAATTCTAGCGCCGGAATGCTCATTTTGTATTGCATCCGGTCACCGAGTACACATAGATACTCTGTGGTCCGGTGTTCGAAAAACAATTTCGCTCTCAACTGCCATGCCAAGGTGTACGTACTGTACTTGCAAATCTTGTTGCAAATAGTAATTCAGTATGTCGCTAGACCGCGTACGCGAAAGACGTCGGAGTGAAGTAAAACAGAAATTCTTGCTCGATCGTATTATCGTAAATTTTATATTTTGTATTTTGAAGTGTCTTTGTATTTATAGATTTGTGTTTTCATTGGGGATTAATAATGTAAAGTGATATCAAAATATAGTAATCGTTCTGGAACGTATGATATTCACGTTTGTGGGAGAATTTAACCGTGCACTTCACTTGTAATTAATTGTGACCCCCCCAATTGAATGATTATTTATTTATTAATTCTTAGAAAATAATATATTTAAAAAAAAGTTTTAAACATTAAAATAAAATTATCACTTAATTAATTCCGCATAACCTTCTCTTTAGATTGACGGGAGTTTTTTAAATGTTAATCATCATCAAACATTAAACAGTAAAGATAAAACTACATATTGACAAATCTGTGCAAATAATACTTAACCGGTTTTATAATTGGTGTTTACTTTATATCTCTTATCTCATAATATAATATTAAAGATAAGGTACAATACTCAAACAAGCATTACAGTAGAAATCACACAGTTTACTTATTGCTTTCTCTTAACTATTGTTGGGCGTTTAAATTTTAGTCTTGTGACTGGAGATGATGACTTTGACATTGACAGTAGTTTCAATTTTGATTTGGCACTTTTTACGTCTAATTTTGTGGCATTTAAATTTCTAACGTGACTTTGTTGTTTAATGTCTCGTTAAATTTTATTTTTAACAACATTTTAAATAGCAAAATTTGGGATTCTTTTCGAATCATATAATTTGTATACTTACATAGTCTCAGTGCTCTTTGGCCGGTAAATCAATTAAGTTTTTTGGGTCTAACTTAACTCATGCATACCTAATTATACTTTCATATTTTTATCACACTTGTTTTACACTGTAAATCAAAGGTTTTAATTAAATTTGATTTGTTTAATGAAATGGTCCCATTGTTTTTTTTAAACAAGCTGACTCATTGTTTAAGTGTTCGCTTTATCTTTGTTTAATTTATACACGTATATATATAGATTTTAAATGTAATTACAGATATTTTTTTTCTGTAAAACTTTAAGCACTCGATTGTGAAGACGCATCTTATCTTTGAATCTACCAAATTAATTCTTAATTTTGTTAATTTTTTTTTATTATCATTTGAATATATACATTTTGTCTTTCATTTAGAATTTTTGTTTATCCAGTATTTTGATATTTTTAACACTTCTCGACTTTGCACCATCAATAAACAGTTCGTAACAAAAGTAATATCTGTAACAAAAGTGTTTATTTTTGTAACACATTCTATTGTTGCGATAAACTTAAAATTGTATTAAATTCGTTTCGAATGAATAAAATGAATTTATGTTATGACACATTTCAACGGATTGTACTGTTTTGTTTTGAATTTGAAAACATCGATGTCATTGTTCTTTGTTAATTTTTCCAGTAAATTTTCTGTTTATGCTTCTGCTCTAGACGCCCGTTACATTGTATTGTAAAATAAAAATTACCATAAATATAACTTGATCAATTTTATTGCACTTATCGTATATGTAATTATTGAATGATATTATGCTTCTTAAATATTGATATGTCACACACTTAACCAAACTTAAAAGTCACAATCTGCGATTCGCAATACATATTTATTCTAGTCAGTCTGAGAAACTCAAGTTAACGCCTATTCGTAAGCCCCATGGTTTAATAATCTTGTTTTTGTGCTAAAACGGTTGTATATTATATACTCGTAATCTATTCGCTGTCGTACTTGATAACACCTAGAAAGCTATATGTCAAGCCTAGAAAACCTCATACCATTTTTGGTAAAGTGTATCAGTGAAAGTTCTATTGAAGTGTTCGGTTCAGTGTTGTTGTATAACTAGAAATACTTACCTGCGTCTAGGTGTTTAATGGTTAACTGAACTGGAGCTGCGATATAATTGATATTTTATATGTAAATAATAATTGCTAACTAAATTTAATTTATTACGGTTAGTATTAGTATACTCATTGGAAGTCTGGGATGGTGATCCAAGGTGTGTGGTCGCGTGATTAACTGGTCACATGATATATCTGCAACAAGTTGACTTAATCTGATAGGATCTGTCCAATTTCTGTATCCTACATTATCATAAACAGAATCACAAGTAGTGTGAGCATTAATGGGCATGGTCAACGACAGGAACGACCGCTTAGGAAGAGTTAAAGACAGGATTAAAGCAGGATAAACTAGGATTAAAAAAAAAAGTAGATAAAAGCATACCAGACACTTTCATACTGCCAATTGTACCGTAAATCTGCCTGAAAATGAGGACTCCATCAACTTTGGATCTAAACTGTCGAAATATTATTGGGGAAACTGATCGGAAGATGTGTTACCGCCATAAAATAATAAACAATATCAATATAGCTTTCAAATCGTTTATTAGATTTGATTGGTAGGAAATCTATCTGTTTACCGTTCTACCAATTGACCATGTTGTTGTACGTGTTAATATTTAACGATGCCTTATCTTTCGTCGCTCTCGTTCTGTTGTGTAGATTATTTAGTTTAGCAACCATTTAGTGTAGCCATGTAAAACCATTAACTACAACACACTTTGTCCATGGCACGATCCATCGTTATCCATTAAGCAGTTTATTCATTAGCTTATCAGTCTGAAGGGTTCCTAAATTTTAGATTTCCATATTTATTTATTTATTTTTACTAAAGAGTTTTAAAGATCAAATTTTGGTAGTCTATTTATTGAGGAAGGTTTTAGGCTTAACTTATGACTCTTTGGAGCCGATAAAAATTTTAAAAAGTCAAAACTAACAAACTAATCAGAAAGGTTGGTGGGTGAGAGTGGTCGTCCAGATGGTACCGAATAGAGCGGGCGCGTAATCAGCTGAGAGTCAACTCGCGAGTTCACCTCGCAACATAATTACGTCTCCTATACGCATTTTACTTGAACTTATCTACCTTACTTGTTTTATTCATTGATTGTTTTGTTAAATTTTTATATAATTCAATTTATTTATTTTTTAAATTTAACGGAGGATGTACCCGCGAGGCACTGCTAGTTTGTTCTAGAAACAAGTACAAATGGAGACGAAGAATCCAGTTAAAATTTCACATCTGTATTAATTCCATACGCCCAACTAGGTCATTGTCTTGTCAATATAATATGCTCTCGCTCACTACAAACTGGAACATCTATACTGGGTCCAGGGTTACGTAATGGTGAACATATTTTTTCATGTTTTCTGGAATTACAATTTTTACGAGGTATTCACGGCTAGTAGTAGTTGCGTGTTAATAATATTAACACGTAAATATTAATTTTCAGTGAAGAAATTAATTTAAGCACACAAAATGGACGATCTATTGGATAGTAAAATTAACCCAAGGTGAATTTATTGGTGTGATATTTTTTATCCCGTCCTAATGTATAATTATGTATAACTGACGAGAACATCCTTATTTGGTTCAGCCTTTGATATATGTGTTTTATGATCTTTCGGACTTCTTTTAAATTAAACATATTCGTTTCTTCACTTTCTGTTTGAGGTTATTGTAGATTATAAACGAGATTTCATTTGCATTTGCTTTGTTTTTAACGTAGGTAAGAACCGCACTTTGTGCTCTTGCAATTGTTTTTGCTTTGACAGGAAGACCTGAAATCTAATACAAAATCAGCAATATTGTAGTCACTAGTAACAATGACTAAGAAACATAATGTAGATCTTTCCTGTCAAGTAACCTACCAAAAATTAACATATTTAGTGGCAAAATGGTAACGCACACTTACACAGTGAGTTACTGCGAGAGAGAAGTAGATTTGCGACAATGAATTAATTGTAATGGGACCATAAACATTATCAAAGTTGCCGCTTTTCCGACAATTTCGCCACGGGACGCTGCCAGACAATGGATTGTAAATAAAACAATATTGCAAATTGTTACTACAATCTCATTAAAGTCGCCCACGGTTGCAATGTTTGGACCCCAGTAGGCGTTAGGTGGGTTTTGATCTAGCACCAGATTCAGTGCCATTCTAATCCGGTCTGGTTGCGAATATTTACAACGTCCCGTTCGGTTCTCACGCGAAAGAAAAGGAGGGAGTCATTTGTCGATGTTTGGCAGGACGGCATTCCTGCTTGTATGTTGCGTTTGTGCATTAATTATAATACAATCAGTAATCCTTCATGTGTCCCACATTGTGTCTGGTTCACTGTTGCATTACAATGTTACACACTACTGAATGAAATCAAAATTGTGAATGGCACTCAATATCTTTTAAACTGCTTTTAGGCTCTTAACTTTTAAACTGTATGATATTTTTGTTTCCATTGGCTAATCGATCCTACCCCTCATTACGTGCGTGCCATCACTGGTTTTGGATCCATTCACTAATTTATTTTATATGTAAAGGCGGCTAGGATGACGGTCCTCTTGATGGTAGGTGGCTGCCGCCGCCAACACAAGCAATGCTACAAATGCGCTGCCGACCTTAGACCTAAGAGGGTGAGATAGGGAAATGACTCACATACCGAAACACAAAAGCAAACATCAGTTATCCTGCCACTACTACCAAATAAACAATTTAATATTTTACAAATGGTTAATATTTTAATATTTTAAATTTAATATTTTAAAATTGTTGTAGTCCCTTATTTATTTTTTAGGTAATGAAGTAGGTAGGTATATTTTAGTTAACGGTTTTTACGTCCACTTGGTGGTAGGAAGGTGGCTATCGTCGCGTCGCCTTGGAACACTATTAGCTTCGGTTATGTTAAAATTGCACTATCGACCACGATAAAATATAGGTTAAGGGTGAAACTTAAGGGTAGAAGTTGTGGCATTTTTTACTCAAGCACAGAAGCACACTTTCTTTTATTGGCCATTAGTTTTTGATTCATTTAATAAATTCACAACTATGAGTTAATTAACGTTTGTAATGTATTTAACGAACCGAGTACTTAAGATAAAAAATATATTGAAGCAGTCTCGATCCAAAACCATTTAAGAACTTGATATTGACGTGAAAAAAAAAATGCCATTTAAACAGTTAACCACTCTGCACTAGGTTTTTATTTGACGAGCACTAGACTGGTTTAATAAGCGGCTGTAAGGTAAGGCTAGAGCGATCTCCGCTAGAACGGTGCATTGTACATTACATAATAATACTACGGCGAGCTATTGCAGTCCCTAATGATATAGCAATAAGGACTAAGTATTAATTTCGCTGGGCGAACCGCGAGTAATGCTAAACCTGCCTACGGTGTCCACCTACAGGGCCGTTGCACTCCACATGAAAACGATGTATGAACGGAAACGCATTCTTAACTGTATTAATAATAGTTTTATTGTTCTCACGTCGAATCCTAGTTTGAAATCATTCGCAATTTTCTTTCCATTCTCCTCACCTAGATTGTTATAAACTTGTGAAGGCTGTTGAAAGATTAAACTAGGTCGATTTGTTTCCATCCAGTTGGCTTCTTAACTTTCAACTTTACTGTATAATGTATGGGGGTAATTAATAAAAGAAAAGTTATTTATAAGTTGTTTTAAAAACAACTTATAAATGTGTAGTCTCAAACAAAGTATGTAACAGCCAATTCGAATGTGCATTATTTGTTACTACAAAGCCTAAATACCTCATTTACGTAATAATTTTCGTAGTTAGCATTTTCGTTTAACTGTAGCAGTTCGCAATTAGAACCGAAGGTCAAAGTCGCACGTGAGGCGTGTGTTATGCAATCGTGTGTAAATGCGTACGGCGCGGCGTGGCGTAGTAATGTGATTTCGAAAAATAGCTTATCCTAAATCCTAACTAACTCTTGTCATTCCATTTTGTTACTATTATATATAAAATTGTTATGGGAAGCAATTATATGAATATAATGCTATTAAGTGAAGAACATTGATGTGCATGTTTCAATTATGTCAACAACTTGGACATAATTTTATAAATTTTCTGAGGTGTCTCGCCCTGACTTAGTTTGTAGACTTTGCGGTTGCATAATGTCAATCGATTATATTCATCTTAATCTTAAAACTTAAATCAATATGTAACACTTAACTATAATATTTCAAAGTTTAATCTGTAGATTATTAACAGTGTACGTATTGTTTTGTAACTAGAGTTTAAATTAGTATTAGTACCAGCGTAATCTATTTGTTACTCTTAGACAAAAGTGCCTTATTTAGCTTAACTTTCGTTTGTTCTTATTGAGACTTGAATTAAAATGTCTGTTAAAACAAGAAAATCATTTAAAAAAATATAAGAGTTAAATTAGCTTACACTGTCTTCTTGAACTGAATTTGTTTGGAGACAATTCATGTAGGCTGAGACAGCTCGGATATCAATCTCAAATAATAGACGAGACTTGACACCTTTAGTCTGTCGTTTGTTGCAGACCAGTGCAGACACAAAGAATGTCATTACTATTAATGTTGTGTATTATAACGAGTACATTTTAAGCGGCAGCGCTCATTGGAGGGTGGGTGACGTTCAGATTAGCCACATTAACACGTTTCAGGACTTCGTCGCTCATAAATTCTCGGCTTTCCAGTGAGCGTTGCCCCTTAAAAAACTTTTGTTATTATAACGTGAAATATTTTTCCATCTCGGGGCAGGAGTCCGACATAACCCACCGGTCTGTCCCCATGATCCTCTATCTATGATGATTCCTCTTGTAAAAAAAGGTAGTAAAAGTTGGTTGTTTGCAACCGAACATTATGCGCTCCTGCCAAATAACTTGTATTTGTAAATAACGTCTCCAATAAATAAATTCGCTGCAAAACATGTCTCCAAACATAACAAACGTCTCAGAACTATTACTTTTGGAACGTTTTCAACTTCGTACATCATTTTATAAGTAGGTACTATTGCATTTTAAATACACTTATATAATATAATATATAAAACAATATTGTCAATAACTTGTTGATTTTAATTAGTTAATATAGACAGTTAAAAAGAAATAGGTAATTGTAGCCATAAAGGCTATCATAAAATCTAACCTAATAAAAAGTTGTGAACGTTGGTGACTGTGCTCGGCTCGTGACGCTAGAAATGTGTGAATCGGGATACAATTAGCGCGGTGCAGTGTCCGTGTCCGCGAAGAGAGTAGTGCCGTGATAGGTGTACGCGTGCGGCGCCAATGCGGCGGCGGCGATATTGCCATGTCGCCGCCGCGGGCGTTGCTTGCGGTGCTCCTCCTATGCCAGCTGCTCTCGTACGGTGGCCACCAAGGACTCACCAAGATATTCTACACGTAAGGAACACGCACTTATAACCAGTCATCACATCATATACAGTTTACTAAGAAGATATGTGACGGATCGTGTTTCAATAATACCGAGTGATAAATCGCGGTTGTTTGAGAGAGCCTTTAGTTAGAATAAGTCCTCAATGGAAACCGATAACAATAAAATATAGAATGTCAGCCATTCGTATATTATATTGTTGTTTTCTCAAATTGATGTCTCATTTTGATTTTATCGACGAACTTATTGTAATCTGGACAAAATCGATTTTCCATTTTATTGCTGAATCGAGACACGTACAGTAATTGAATGCCTCTAATCGATATTGAAAGTGACTCGTTTTCTATACGCCCGCGAGTTTACTGTACGATAGGAAAATAGCTGTAATGAAGTTCACGAGTGTATGTTGAATCTGTAATAAGCTTTGAGCGATAAGCTAAAATATTCACAATTCAGCCAATGTAACTCACATTCATTGTATTGTGGAATCTATGTTGGAAGTAATTTATTAAACGTTTCAATATTCACTTACATATTAGATATGTTCAATCGAAAATTGCTTTTAGCAAATAAATAAGCAAAAGTATTTAAGTCCAGGCTTCATTGGCAAGCTGAAATGGCAATAGGTGAATGTATTATTATTTTATGCATAGGTCATCATATAATCGGACTACTATTGCGGAACTACTGGACTACATTTCATATTTGTTTGCCGAAATAATAACTTTGTTCGTCAAAACACGATTTTCAATTAGTGTTAGAGAAACAGATTTGTGTCACTGATTGTCTCAATTGGCTTAATACACTGCCAATAAAGCTGCCTTTATGAGCGTATGTGTTGTCTTAATAAATAATATCTCAAATATTTTTTTCTTTCATATTTAAATTTTATGTTCTCTCCTTTCCAGGTTACCTGACACTGGACAGCCTGCTATACTCATCTCACTAACAGATAACGCCAAATTGGATCTGAAGAGTCCGGACGAATTGTTTTTCGTCAACGACTCTGAACAACATAATGACTCGAAAACGTTTACATTAGTTGACAGCGGTGGCGGCTTAGAGGAAGATAAGGATAAAAAAGGTGATGATAAGGATAAAGAATCCGTCGAACCTCTGCTCGTAGTGAAAGCGAAACCTATGACTGAAAATAGACAAATTGAAGATGCATTTCAAACTACTGCTGCACCCATAGAGGAAGCTATTACAGAATCTCAAACAGAGGATCAGAAGAAACAAGAAAGAAACATTCCAGTAAAAACAGAGACACCTCAAGAGGACATACCCTCATTTTCGGAGTGGGCACAGAAACAATTAGCGGAAGCAGAGAAGGACACTGTACTGAATCACTCGAGTCAACCTAGTCATAGCAATACAAATATTAGCAGTAAAAGTACTAAACTACGGTCAAAGAATTACGCTTCACCCGCTTGCGGGGCTAAAATAGTTGCCGTGAACCCTGAAGCGGGATCGGCAAGCTCTATTCTTTCTCCAAACAGGGATGAATATATGCTCAACACGTGCAACAGTCGCATTTGGTTCGTTGTGGAATTGTGCGAGGCAGTCCAAGCTCAAAAAATCGAAATAGCGAATTTCGAATTGTTCTCCTCGATACCCAAAGACATTGCAGTTTTCTTTAGCGATCGGTTTCCAACACGCGATTGGGCCAGCGTCGGTCAGTTCACAGCCAAAGAAATCAGAGATATACAGAGCTTTGACCTCTTTCCACATTTATTTGGGAAATTTATTAAAGTCGAAATGCTATCGCATCACGGATCGGAACATTACTGCCCCATATCATTGTTCAAAGTGTATGGCACATCAGAGTTTGAAGTTTTAGAGAAAGAAAATTCACAGCACACGGCTCATATAGATGACGATGACGATGAAATCATAGACGTTCTCGACGTCCCCACGGCAGAAAAGGAACCGTCCAAAAACTTATTCGGTTCAGCAAGAGACGCAGTGATGTCCATCATGAAGAAGGCCGCCCAGGCCTTAGTGAAAACTGAAGTTCCTAAAAACGTTTCCAGTGAACATAACGATACGTCAAGTGACAAAATGTACAAACGGTGTTGCTCTCCAAGCCATATTATAGTATGTGATAATTGCAGTGAAACTTTATACAATCAAGTATATGAACTGATTAGTTGTAGTTCGGACAAACTAACAAATTTAGTGCGTACTGTGTTCCTAAGAGAGACTTTAAAGTGTACACAAATATGTCGACCGTACGGTTTAGATTTTAAAAGTACAAAGACATTAGAGTTCAGTGAGGAGCGAGTTAATTACATAAACGCTCTGTTCCCGCCAAAGTATTTGGCAGCGTTGTGTAATATTTTAGCTATTAAAGAGAAGAAGGTTGTTTTGAATACAAGTTTCGAAACTGAAACTAATGTTACCGCAAACATCACAATCGACGAAGGCCCGCCAAAAGTGACAAGCGAAACTAATCCTAAACAAGAAATAATAACTTTGAATACGAATACGTCAACGGACGAGAAAATTAACGATACAATACCGTCTGAACAAATGTCTGAAGGTATTGAAGAAAAAAAAGAAGCGATGCCCGTAGAACCAACTAAAGAGGAGATAGACAAGACGATTGATAAAAAAGATGAACCTTCTGTAACTCCAGAGGAAAGCGCTTCTCAAGAACAAAAGGAAAACATTGCGAAAAAGGGAAAAGAAGATGCGCCTAAAAAAAAGGACTTACTCCCTGACACCGATATTACACAAGGTGACGCAAAGTCAGAATCAGAAAGTAAAGATATGCCAAAACCTGATAATAAAAACGGAAAAATAGATGGCGCAACAGAAAAACCTAAAGAAAATGTTAATGTTGTTGATGAAATGGGTGAACAAATAATAATAGATAGTGATAGCTTTATATCTGAATTAGATCAAATAGCAGTAGACCCTACACCGGCTGGCGCTTCAGCGACACCGAGCCAAAATCAAGCTCAGACAATTCAAAAGGAGTCTGTATTTTTGCGGCTCTCTAATAGAGTTAAGGTCAGTGACATTATTTTATACCCTAAAAAGTTAGGAAGTTAGTATTTTTTTTTTGTTATTTTCCTCTGTGAAGATGTATTATAAAATTATGATTATTATTATTTATTAATGTTAAGGTCGTCAGACAGGCTTACGTTTCACTTGACGGTAGGTGGTTACCGTCGCCTATAACACAAGCAACATCACAGGTGCTGCAATTACGCTGCCGATAGTAGGATGAAGGATGAAAGGGATAATGAAATGGGCTCTGGCTTCCTTTAATCAATCACCGAACAGCACATATGCTGTTATTTCACTGTGTTCTTCTGTAAGGGGGTCTATTTTTGTGAGATACCAATATCTACTTTTTGATAAATTCAAGACATGATGTACAATTAGGTACTTAAGAATTACCTTTCAAATATTGCCTGATACCTTTATTCCAAGAAAGATTTAATGAATTCGCAGTATTTAACCTAGATAATGTAATTTTTAGATGTTTTTTGGTAACTTCATCATAAGGCCTTTCCTTTACGAGGTCACAAATCACGAGGATGGCAAAAAGTACTCGAATGGGTTCCATTGACTTATTTCGAGCTGCAGACCTCATTTTGACCTAAACACTAAAACGTCCTGAGGAAATCTGCTTATTTCAGACTTATCACAGTAGTCTTCGTGTAAAGTCCTATTAACCTATAGTAGCAATTAGTCTTGCGGCTTTTGTGCAAGCAACATAACTTCTTGCAAAGGTCACAAGACTAATTGCGGAGTATGCACTCGGTAAAAAGATATAACAAAAATAATAATAATAAAATCGATTTTATTTTAATTATTACAGACGTTAGAACGAAACATGTCACTTTCTGGCCAATACCTAGAGGAATTGAGTCGACGCTACAAGAAGCAGGTGGAAGAAATGCAGAAAACTTTCGAGAAGACAGTGCAACAGATGACAGAAGAAAGACGCAAGAGCAACGAGAGAGAGCAAAAGTACTTGGAGCAAATGTCCAATTTACAGGAGCAACTCGCTCAAATGACTGCAGCGATATCAGTTCTCATGGAAGACAGAGACAGTTGGTTCGGTAATGTGACTTTCATCAAGTTTGTCGTATTTCAAGTCATCATTGTCTGTGTAGTTTTATATTATGTTACAAAGAGAAAGAAACCGGACCATTTAATAGTGCCGATGTCGAGGAGAGCGAAGAAAAAGCAGGAAAAACTTCGAAGAAAATCTGTAGAAGGGGTCAGCGGTCATGAGACGCCTTCAGCGAAGAAGCGAAGGCCCAGCGAGGAGGCTTTACAGATTGCAAGACATTCGACAGAAGACACAATAAGAGAGGAAGAGGGCGAATGGCAGATTGCAAAGAAAAATAGACGAAGAAAAACTTCAATAGTGCACAGAGATTTGGATTCCGCAATTTCGCTCGACTACGCGTATAATTTGGGCTCAAGAGTTAATTGGGGAAGACAGGATAGCATTGGAGAGTTAAAAGAGAATCCAATACCGTTGGACGAGGAAGAATTCATTGCTCCGGTACCGGAACCTACCGAGTTCGTGAGTAATGTACAGAAAAAAGATTTGCCCAAGACAAATGGGTCGATATTTAACAATTTAAAGCCCAAAGCTATGAAAACAAGGCGGTTGTCCTCGCCCGCATTTCTGAGGACCTTCAGCAGACAAAGTACGAGAAGTACGCCAAGTCCTGTCGTGAGAAGTTTGGAACCAATTTTCAATGGAAAATCAAAGAAGAAATCGTCTTCAGAGTCTCCCACCGGTAGTCTGTGGTCACAGTCCACAGAGTTATCGCAAAACGGCCATTCGGATGAAACCGGTCGCAGTAAAAAGAGGAAAAGCCTCAAAAACATTTTTAAAAAAGTGTTCTAAAGACACAATGTGTTTACAAATTGTACCCAATTTTTTAAATGCTTAAAATTAAATCGGCTATTGTAATTTATTTCCTTGTGAATGTTGATTATGTTTAAATTATTGTATGAATTGTATTTTTTAAAAGCCTCATTAGGTGCCAATTGTGATAAATTAGGAAGCCTAAATGTTAGCTTATTGCGTTATTTTAAGTGTCTGAATGATATATGTATTGTTGGTTATGAATTGGGAGTGGAAATAAATGTGTTGAGGACGGATGCATGATTTAGTTTGAAATGTTTGAATGATTCGGTTAAAAAGGAGGAATGGCATTAAATGCATACGTTTTATCTCAATTATTTTTCATTTAATTCCCCATAAAGCGCCTGGAGTTAATTAAAAACACTCTAACAATGAAAGGCTATAACAAATATAACAATGAAAGGCTATAATGGCTAACCTTGGAAGCTGTGCAGCACTAAAAAGGGAAATCACTCTCTTAAATGCTAGTTTAACTACTAAGGCTCGATTTCACCAACAGACGGTTATTTTTAAACAGCCGATTAAAATTTAAACAGCCGTTTAATAATATTTTTTTGTTCAAAATCGCTAAAATGCGGATTAAATGCCCTAAACATCTGATTAACTTAATGATTAATCTGATGTTCAGAGCGTTTAACCTGCAGTTTAGCGATGCTGATCAACCAAATATTATTGAACGGCTGTTTAAATTTTAATCGGCTGTTTAAAAATAACCGTCTGTTGGTGAACTCGAGCCTAATTCATACCAAACTTTTACCATATCACATGAATTGAGAGTTAACTCTGTTTAGTGACATCTATTGCTGATTTTTAAAAATATAATGAATAAATCTAACGTAGTTTATAATGAGTGAACTGTAATGGCATGGCGTAAACGAAATTATTACTAAAATAATAGACATTTATCGAATATATACACAATTTAATTTGAATAAGGAGACAATAAGGTTTTGTGTACATCTGCATACTCATTGGTATATAAAAAACGTCTACGGTTCAAATATGTAGTTTTTTTTTTATTAAATAAATCTGACTTTGTACTTCATCGAAATTCCACAATTATACCATTAAAGTCACCTAATAAATTTATATTGACAATTATAATACTTCACTTTTTAAAAATGTATTACATTTTCTAGACAAAATTCTAGACTTGCCGTCTGAATTAGGAGAACAGTTGATAAAGCGGATCTATATCGTTTTTTGGCAAATGGTTTCCATCAAATAACTAACTCTTTAGTTAGGTTGCGAAATTTAGTTCACTTTATTAAGGGATGTATGAGTGAGTGAAAATATCCCTTTCGGATTCCTAAAACGTTGAATTCCTAAAATGTTGAATTTGCAAAATGTTGCATTCGCAAAATGTTAAATTTGCAAAATGTTGAATTCGCAAAATGTTGCATTCACAAAATGTTGCATTCGCAAAATGTTGAATTTGCAAAATGTTGCATTCGCAAAATGTTGAATTTGCAAAATGTTGCATTCGCAAAATGTTGAATTTGCAAAATGTTGCATTTGCAAAATGTTGCATTCGCAAAATGTTGAATTTGCAAAATGTTGCATTCGCAAAATGTTGCATTCGCAAAATGTTGAATTTGCAAAATGTTAAATTTACAATTACCAAAATGTTGAAAATGTTGCTCTTGCGCATATTTAGTTACATTTTGACGATAAACGTCAATATACTTCACTTTACACATTTTTTTTTCTCTTTTAATGTCTTGGTTCCATCAGAATCTTCTCCAGTGTGTCATTTGTAAAAAAAGCAATTTAAAATAGTTTTTTTTTTTTTTTTTTTTTTTTTTTTCAAATTAAAATCAAAAGCAGCTCGAGTTTTCACAAAACAGGTCAGTCAATTTACACTTATCATTAGGATAGAATTGTGACAGATTGCAAAAAGTCTTTAATGTCTACACACTTGATTTTAACAAGACTCGTTTGTCTCGCCGTTCTGTTCAATTCCATGGACGCCGTCTCCAGATCGTCCATTCTATACTCTCTACTATTATTGTTCGATGCGAAAACAATTTCATTCACCTCCTCGTACAATTTTATCGTGACTACGTGTGCGAAGTGTCCCTTTATTGTGTTCAATATTGAGTCGTGCAGTTTCTTGTCTCTGCACACCAGATTGCAAATAAACTGACCTGAAACATATCATTATTAAACATAATCTATACTATAATAATAACATGTCTCTGTGATGTTTAGAAATGGAGAAAAATATTGACCGAATGGTACCCCAGAAACGGAAAACGAAATAGAGGTCGACAACGCAAAAGATGGGAGGACGAACTTAAATGAACAGTAGGTTGCAACTGGAGAAGAGTTGCAAAGGATAGAGAGCAATGGAAATCGTTAGAGGAGGCCTTTGCTAAGAGGCACACCGAACTCCGGGACATATTATAGCAAAGCATAATATAAGAAAGAGGAAATATTTCATATGAAAGGAGTGTCGGGATATAAGGGCTATATTATTATTATTATTATATACTATAATAATAATATTTCTTTATTTCATACAATTATTTTACATCAAAAAATGTAAAAATATATATACAACGCCTTAAGTTACATAATTATATATCTAGACAATGCAATTTACTATTTACACAATTTTTTTTTTTTTTTTGCGCTCCTGTGAACACCAAGCCAATACTTTTAGAAAGGGACCAGTGTAGTCCTCACTATCTATAATATCTATCTAATATTATAAATTGGAAAAAGACTTGTTTGTTGTTTGTTGCATTCTAGAATGTGTCATTTAAAAAAATCACACCCAGAGCATAAGAATTTTTTTTTTTTTTTTTTTTATTTATTAGTTATGCCTCTAACAGAAATAGGTGTTATCTTATTGTATATTTTAGGAGACAGACATAATGCACTCTTATGCAAATCTAATATATAAAATTCTCGTGTCACAATACTCCTCCGAAACGGCTTGATCGATTCTTATGAAATTTTTATGCATATGCATAAAAAATTTTAAACCTATTTCTACTACTTAGTGATAAGGGGTGTCCACCTCAAAAAAAATTTTTTTTTTATTTTTTTGGCAAAACAACGTTTGCCGGGTCAGCTAGTATATATATATATATAATATATATATAATAAGTATTATTTTGTACTGTAGAAATAAAAACCGAAATGCGTTGCACTGAAAGAGTAATTACATTTTTTTATTAAACTGAAATTAATTTTACAATTTTTATCTTATACAATTTCACCATACTAAATTTAATATAAATCTTACCTGAAAGTGAAACAACATCAAAAGCTATTACTTCTATGTACATTATTGTGTACTTATTTAAATGTTTTAAATTATTAATTATTACTAAGAAGTTTACAACGGGGGAAATTCGAATTGAATGAAGTGAAACCAACTTCATTTACACACACACACACACACACATATATATATATATATATATATATGTAAATACATACATTATTACATATATTATTATATTTACATTTACATACACATATACACACACACACACACATATATATATATATATATATATATATATATATATATATATATAGTTTTGAAACATTCGACTTGACAGAACAGTGTATGTAGAAATGTAGACTCACCGTCGTCTGTGATGATTGCTTTGAGGTCGTTCAGCACTTCCTCATGCAAGAACTGTTTTGGTGGACAAGACAGTCCCAACGAACTGTCCTTGTTGTCCATGTCGAATATTACACAACTGTATTTTGATCCTTAAAAAAATATTTAAAAATAAATAAATATCTTCACGCATTCCACACAGCACCATCTAGTTTCACAGTGAGCAACTATAATGCTTGTATTATGGATACCAGAGAGTTAATATAATACATAGATTACTTATTTTTTTGTAAATACATACATATTATAAATAAAAAACATCCATGACTCAGTTGCAAAGGTAAAATGTTAACACAAAAAACATTTGCCTCTATCGGGATTCGAACCGGCGAATTAAATAAACACCAAAAAAAAACGTCTACATATTTGTATATACATTTTTTTTTAATGTTCCACACACAGCAACCACTCTCTTAAGATCATCTCACAAATGATGGAATATATTTAATTTTTTTTTTGTTTTCGTCACAAAAATCATATACATATCATATATATGAGTTGCATGAGAATGCAAACTCATATAGACATATTTAATGTTAGTGTAACAAAATTTTTAAAAATCAATCGAAATATGAATAATAATTTTATTAATACTTTTAGTACCTACATTAATTTAAATTATAGACACTTATATTCTATATATATATATATATATTAGGTACTAAAAATTTAAGCATCAAATGTTCTACTTGTTTTTTTTTTTTTAATTTTTTTTATTAGTTTTATTTGAATATCATGTGCGGATTATTATAAATAAAAACTATCACATTGTAAGGAAGCCTGCGTTTTTTAGAAGACTGTTATTTTGCACCAACCTACTAACGATCGAGTCGAAGATAGCAACCCTAAAAAAAAATAAAAAAAAAAATAAAAAAAACATTTCGTAATTATTATGTTAGTTATGAAACGTTTCACTTACCAGCTTTTGCTTCGTCCCGCAAGAAATCAACGCCATCCTTTATCTGTACATCCAAATTGTCGTCCAGTTTCAAGTCGAAGTAGTCCCTGGCTACGTCCAGGATGACTGGATCCAGCTCGACCCCGGTGACCTTCAGACCACGGAAACACTTCCGAAGGAACATGCAGAGACTACCTCCGCCAACGCCGAGGACCGCCACCGAAGGCATTTGCACACCGGACATTTGCACTCCGGACATTTGCACACCGGACATTTGCACACCGGACATTTGCACTCCGACCGACATGAAAGCGTGATAGTCCGTTATAAACCCAAAATCAACCATTTTCTTCGTCTTGTTTTTTGTTTTCACTGAAATATAAACATACCAGCTGATGCCCGCGACTTCGTCCGCGTTGAACGATGAGAAAGGTAACCCTATGTCCTCTCTGGTGTCTCAGAGACAACGTGTATGCAAAATTTCAGGTGATGATCGATCGGTTCAGTAGTTTTTGCGTGAAACAGTTACAAACATCCATACCATACATTCAAACATATACTTTCGCATTTATAATATTAGTACGGATTTTATGATTAGACAGTCTGATAAATTGACTTTAAAAAAATACTTAACGACATAATGAAACATGGAAAAAATTTAAGCATAAGTATTTTTTTTTTAATGTTAAGTTAAGGTCGTCAGGCAGACATGACGATCTACTTGGCCCGAGTAGGCATTTGAGGCAAGCTGAAAACTTGTCCTATACCTCTTCAATAATATCCTAAGTAATGGGGCTAAAACGACCCTTATATTTTTAGTTGCGATTATTTTTACAAAAAAATTTCCATGAGGCAATCTGATATTTCTATACTTTAAAGAGTAAAAAAATAATAATGGGTCTTTAACTTTGGCAGGATTTATAATTGAAAATAAATATTCTAAAAAAAGACAGATCATTTTGGTGGGACTTTATACCTGCCAGGGCGTTCAAGAAAATTACACAGTGAACGGGTTAAAAAAAATACCTGCGAGCATTTTGGCCTCGGACTGGACCAGCATTTGGTTATTGAGGAAGACGAGGCGACGCCTGGTCTCACCGTCCACCTCAACGTCCTCCACCACTATGGGCCCAGAGAGGGACGAACACGACTCGCCCACTAGTTCGCGTCGTCCCACCTCGTTGCCCAGAGACAGGAACGGTATCTGTTTAGCGAAACAGTTAACATTCCCGACAATTTTCGACCTTCTTAAGACGATATTTATTTTGAATTAAAGATAAATGTGATTATACTGTAAAAAAATTTTTTATATTGTGAATTCTGAGTTCCACTGCTGGGTAGAGGCTTACAGATTAGAGGTAACATTGAAAATTAATAGGTTCAATTTTGACCGGGATTCAAGCTTTTTTTTTTTTAATATTTTTATATTTTATATAAAGGTCGGCGGCAGACAGCAAAGGGGATATAATTACTACGTTTTATGACAGGCCGACGGTCCACTTGATGGTAAATGGCCACATAACCAAAACAACGTCAAAGGTGCTGCAGGTGTTGCCGCCGACTACAGTAGGATTAGGAAGTGGGCTCTTTTTTTTGTATGTACATGTCATTACACAGCCTGACGGTTCACTTGATGGTAAGTAGCTACAGTCGCTATAACACAAGCAAACGCCATAGGCGCTGCCGACCGTAAGATTAAGGATAAGGGTTCAGGACATGGAGGTACTACGAGTATGGAATTCGCGTCAAAAATGCCGAAGCGGCACATAAAAAGTACGCCTAAAACCGAATCATGGCGGAGTCTTGCCTTCGCGCGTCAATGGTAAAAGGTAGTAACGAACAAGTTCTACCTACTATTGATTTTAAACTCCAATGTGTTGACGCAAAGTCACAGTCGCTATAAATGGCACATGTTTTGTTGGTTTTAATGACAGAGTTTTAGGGTTTATAAGTATGTATATTAGTATATGTGTAGCGTATACGTGTGTTAGTTAGTATATAATACGGGAGCGGACTCGGTCGCTCGCCGCACATGTAAACGGATCAAGTACCAATAAACAATTCCGGAAATTTAGACCTTTTATTGTCTGTATATTGTCCATAGTGAACACGCAATATATGTTGATATTGCTGATTGGATTTTTGTTGATAGGATTAAATTGTATTATTGGATATGTTAATTGCTTTGACTTGTACCTATAATGTAATTAATTGAATTGACTTATTATTATTTTTTTATTTTTTTCTAAATTTTTAACAGAGACAACATGTAACATATTATTATAGCTGTAGACACCAGTAATTGGTACGCAAATGTAAACGTGTTTTTATAACTAATGTGTGACTTGGTAAATTTTGATGTGCTGTTGGTATCTCGATTAAATAAATTAAAATAAAATATAATATATAATAGTATATATATTAGTGTGTCCCAGGCTATAAGGGCAATTTTTTTTTTTGCGAATGGAGTTACGCATACCCCTTATTTTTTTTCCATTTGACCCTAATGACTTAAATAATAAATATTATGGCGATCGGATAATGATAACCCGTGCCGACTTGATGTCAAACTTTGAATGAAAAGTTAGTATGGAAGCCATAGAGAGGTTGTAGAACTTAATAAGTATTTCAGTAAATGAAACACTGTTTTACCCGTATATAATATTTATTAAGTATTTATCGTTAAAAGAACATTATTTACTAAATTTTCTTCTTAAGGTTTGCTTTTTGCAATCCGGATATACCTGTCTGTGTTCTTGTACGCAACGTAATAAAAATTGCTTTTGTTCCTCTTCCACAGTAATTAAGCCATGGAAGTCTTGCATTAACTTAACCGCTCTTTCAGCCGTATCGTTAACTGCCCTCAGTGCCAGCACCTTTTTCTTAGCAAGTTGAAACGAGGTATTATTCGACCATGAAGCAGGACACTCGTTGAGGAAACTGTCATCAATTTTGAGTCGATTGAATACAGCCTTACTTTTGATTGACACAAAATCATCAATGCTTTTCTCTGAAATTGAAAAAGATAGAAATAAGTTATCTAAGCAAAGTGATAAAAGAAAACAAATATTTTTACTAGTTCTACTAACCGAAAAGTGGGCCACATAGTTCTTCCTTCGATGGGATGTAGCGTTTACCGTAGGCTGATGAGTTTTCTTTGACTAAGTTAGCAACCATTTTTACTTTTGTTTCCTGGTCTACATTATCATCAAATATTGACAAGACAGATACTTCATCTACTAAATACCATAAATGCTGGCAGAACTTCTGTAAAGCTGCTTTTGAGATGCTTTTGTCGATTCTTTCGTAAGCCTTCATGGTCTTCAAAAAGCATAAATCCTGGTATGGTGCCTGTACCGCTAAAGTGCACTGCAGCCAAGGCTTCACGTAGGATGTCACGATGAACAGGCACACGTCTAATAGAGCTACCTTGTCCTTGTTCGAAATTTTAAATTGAGAGCTAAGTAAAGTTATTTTTAGTGAATAAATCGCTCTCGCCATCCATCGAGCTTGGTGGATGGCACCTGGAGGCCGAATCTTAAATTTCTTCTCTCTATCTCCGCCGAGAAATATTATTGAAAGCTCTATTAATTCACGGTAGTCATCTCTAGCAATTTTTTTAGTTAATTCAGATTGGTAAAAGTCTAGCAGTTCGTTAATTTCTGAAACATTTAGGCATGCTAGCTTTTCTGAATAACTCTGTATCCTTTCGGGATCAACATTTTTCCAATTTTCTCGGAACTTTTTAAACAGTGGAATGTCAGGGCTCGTAGTGACTTGGCTAATTTTGGCTTCAAACACGCCTTTTAATACCAACTCGTAGACGTGATGACGGCAAGCAAAAACGAGCATTTCTCTATTCATTTTCTGTTCGAGAAGCACACAGGCACCATTAATACGACCTGTATTGGAAGCAGTAGTATCACAACAGAGAATCTGCACTTTATCTTCAAGATTCCAATCAATCATAGCGTTCCAAACTGCCTGTGCCTGTTCGCTTCCTGAAGAGTTCTCTAATTTTGGCACAGCGATGAGTTGTTCTTTATGATCGTACGAAATAACTATAGGTAAACGTTCTTCTTTAGATTTTCGTGCATCTAAAGCTGGTAAGAGTTTGCCATCCCAGTGGACAGTTACAGTATCCGGTACCTCGTTTTGAAAATCAACTTTTATAGCTTCTGCGCGCTCTTTTCGCTTTTCTGTACGAATTCTTTGAATTGAGGACTTACTTATAGGATATTCGTCAGTGTTATGTCCAAGCGCTTCAATAGTTGCTTCAATAATAAATACAGAATTTCGCATACTTAACTGACACCTATCTAAAGCTGCCACTAATTTCGGAGTTATGAAATTTTTCCTCATAGAAGTGTTAGACCGTGTGCTCTCGGTAAAGGTGGGCAAGTTTTCTTGCAAATCCATTATTTCAGATTCAAAAGACGAATTTTCTTGTAGTGGTTCATAACAAGGTGATGAAGGAGTTAAGGATGACAGATATTTATCACGTCGCTTTTGCTCGTCAATGTTTCTAATGTAGGCCTTTTCCTCCTTTTCAGCCAGTTTTTTATCCACTCCAGCTAAGTGACCAGGCCGACCTGGCTCCCTCTGGCGCTGCAGGAAGATCTTATCTTCATTAATCCTCATTAATTTAAGGGCATCGGCGTGTGCGAGATCAAACAAATCATTTAAGTTTGAAATAAATTCTCGCCGACGCTGCACAAACACGCCTTGAGTTTTATTTGCATTTTTTTGCAAATCTCTCCAAACATGGTACAAGTTAACTAGTTTTTTAACACAGTTTGGTAAAGATTTAGTTGGTATACGTGCCTTTTCCCAGTAAATAATGCACTCACGAATAGTAAGATTGGCGCTTTCATTGACACTTAAATTAACTTCTCGAATATTATAGAACAGAACTGCCAGTACCTGTCCATTAGAGGGAAGTTTTGAACCGGCAATTTGATGTTTTACGTCCCCTATTAAAAATATCCCCTTTTTAGAACTGCGTAACTCCATTGACATGTTGACTGAATGAAAACAATGCGTTTACTAATCAAACAAACAAGCAACAACAAGCACATCAATACGTTGGCTCCCGCGCGCCTTAGTAAACAAGTACCGACATGTTTCGATGCAAGTCGGCACGGGTTGCCGTGGTTCTAAATACGTGAAACTTTATTTATAATAGCTTTGACATCATTGAAACAAAATAAGAGGGTATGCGTTGGAAAAAAAATACTTTTATTTTTTTGGGACACCCTAATATATATATATAGACAGTATACTAAAGAGTTGATGCTCTACGCATATGTCACTTTTAAATGTTCCATAAAGTTCGTATAGTGTTTTTTGTATGGCGTGCGATATCTATAGTTGTAGTACATTGATGGATCAAGAAGGTCTTCTGTAGGCTGTGTATGATGACTGCTTTTTATTCTAAACCTCACCTGTCCAGTAAACCCATTAGGTGCTAGCACTCTGGCGGAATGTGTCAGTTCCTCCTTGACAGCGTCCAGGGTGGTGAAGTGGTGACCTCTGTTGAGGATCGCGACTACGAATCGGGCGAATCGAGCAGAATCCTGCAGCTGACGTCTGCCCGACGGTGTGCCAAACAACCACTCCGATTCCCTTCAAACAGTCATTCAGAAGTTATGCGACATTTTATTTCAATGACGCTTGAAGCACGCTGTCTGTACGGTATTTTAATTTATTTATAATATTGACAGTCAGTCTTCCTCATCTGCCAATAATTCTACGTCAAACATACTGATAAATTTTAATCAATATAAGGCCGGTGCACACTGTTCATTGGACAATGTAATCAGTGTATCTTTCTTGACTCGAGTCTGTGTATAATCTCAGTAGAAATGAATCGTCATGGAATTTAAATTTCATCAGCTTTTGCAAGCGTAAGATACACTCGCTTTTTTTTTAAATTTATATATATTACAATACAAAGTGAACGTAACGTTTTCTTTTAATTTGGATAAATAATTATACTTATGCTATACTATATCTAATCGTAAAACTTGTCAAAGAAAATATAACTAAAAATGCAATGCCACCATCTCTCGTATATTTATGTGTATCATATTACACACATTTATTTACATTTATAAAAAACAAAACATGTAAAATAGAGAGTTTCATTTAAAAATGTTTTAATAACTTTTCAATTGTCTGAATAACTTTTATGCATAAATTTTAAAAACACGAATCTCAAACACGTATGGAAATGTTTTTATTTTAATGTTCTATAAGCTCGTAAATGAAGAAAGCTAGCTTAACCTAGGCTGGTATATAGCTTATTTAACAAGCAAATTCTACATTGGATGGATTACTGCTGTGTTATCTTTGAGGAATGGATGTCAGAGCTTCTTCCTTCTTATCCTGATTATCCTGCTATCGTAAGCAGCGCACATGCAGCACTTATGACGTTGCTAGTTTTAATAGGTAGTTTTAACCTGCCATCAAGTGGACCGTTAGCCTATCTACCGACCTTTTTATAAATAAAAACATTTTTACTTAAGGGTACCTATACGAAATCCATCAAAAACCAACGTCTTCATTGGATAATCTGTCACTTATGAAAAACAAGTTTTTAACGCTTGAAAATGAAAATTATCTTTTTTACATCTTCTATTTCCAAAAGCATTTTTGAGAAAACGGCTAAAACAGTGTCTGTTTCGGTAAGTTGATCTAAATAATTAGAGCATTTAAAAAAACAATAAAATTACTTGCAGACTGCCTATAAAGTCTATTTTAATTTGTTGTTGCAAAATATTACAAAAAAGGCCTAGAAAGTCATTAAAAAAAAATGAAATCATTTTTATAAACACTCATTTGGCACAACAGGGACATTAGACATTAGACATAAATTCAAATCGCAACCTTAGAAATGTATAGGCGTGCTTAAAGCCTTTTGTCTGTCAAAATCGTATCTATAATGGATGTCTAGTCAATATTTCATATTGACTAGACAGTAGACATCCATCATAGAACTGACCTCATAAAGCCTCCAAAATGTTATATCTAAAAAAATTCTTCACTGTTTACGTAAGTGTTTTAAATTTATCAGAATTTCTTAACATGTTCCCTATCCCTCATATGTATTATGAATTATTATAATCATATTGTAATACATACATATGTATTATTGTCTTTATTATATTATTTTTAGCTATGCTGATATGTGTGTGTGTGTTTTTATGTGTATCCAAAGGGACACTTTGCTATGAATACGTGTGAAGTGAATCCATTATGGATACTTCAACCTTTATCTACAGTTCTTAATAATATCTAAACTTGATATAAGATAAGCTTTTGATAACTCTTAATCTTGTTTAAGCTCAAAATTATTTTAAATACTTGGACTCCAAAGTAACACAGTTTCGGTATCCAAATGGATAAACACTGGACATGAAATATTCAATTTTATTTAATATAATATATATTTTAAATTAAATTCAAAACTAATTGGCGTACTTATATTATTTTTCTTAATTACTTACTTACTTATTACTTATTAATTCACTTCCGTTTTGTTTCCATACATTTCCGTCACAGACGGACACCACTTCACAAATTTTTTTATATATTTTTAAATTAAAATTATATGAATATACACTGATTAAATGTCACCGCAAAATGATTGACTGTTGTGTTGAAGCCATCGGATAAACTAGAATGAACCATACGCGAATCTATTGCTTCGGGCGTTCAGCCAAATTTCTATAAAGACCAGCACACATCGGACCTACATAAAATGAATCCTTTAACGATTTAATTTAATTTATTAGTTATTTACCCAATTACACTCAAGTGTGAATATACTGTACCAGTATAGCTCAAGACCATCTGTGTACAGTTTAACAAATGTAAAATAGCATTAAGATGATGGCAACCAAATTGTATATAGATGAAATATTTATAAAAAAAAAAAAAATATTTTAATGAAAAGATGAAATGGGTACTTAATAAGTATTGTTTAAATATTATTTTTGAGCCATCTAATTATGATCTGGCGACCGATCGTGAATAATATTAAGTTATGAAATATATATTTTTACATATTTTTTTATTATTAATTTATATTAAGGATAGCCAACGTAATATTGTAAGTATATGAGTTTAAAAATAAATTGCATATTACATTTTAGCTTGTACAAATTACATTTAAAGGCATGCATTATACATTAATTTATACATATTTAATTCAATTAATCAATCATTTATCCAAAAAATAAAAGATATCAAAATTTACGCAAAAAAAGAAAAAAAAACACACACACATCAATACCAAATAAAAACGCAATGAAGAACAATTAAGATGTTAAGATATGCATCCCTTCCTGTGTCCCTGTTCAACGTGTATGGAAAATTTCATGATCGGTTGAGCAGTTAAGGCGTGAAAATATAACACACAAACAGAGCAAATCAATTCTTACTAAGATGTATGCGCCAGTTAGTCTGATACATGTGAGTGTTGTTAAGTTCATGTCGAAGATTGATGTTGACGAATTGATAGAACGCACAAAAAAATCACAGTTCACATAAGTCACAAGAAAGTTCATTTGTTGAAGTTATAGCTTAATTATGTTTATGTATTGCGTGAGCGAATGTGCGTAATATGTGCACACATTGCGACGACTTTCAATAAACTGATTGAACTGTGATTTATTTATCGTACGAGTAGTTATTATGTCCCTGCAATACGTTTGAGTAAATAGGTCAACGCAAAGACTATGACTAGTTATTGAAAATTGTACGGCGAGACATGTACACATTCTTCAACAAATAGAAATATATTTTGTGTGTAATATTCAATTATATTATATACAACACACATATTATATTATATACAACAGTAAAATCATCAAAATATTAAAATAAATAAATAGATAGATTTGTATGTCCATTGAATAGTTGAAAGATGGCAATTGAATTTTTAATAACTTTTTCCAATTGATTCATTATTATATTATAATTATTATACTTATATTTTTTAATATTATTGTGTATGTTGTGAATTATTTATATGGTTAAACTATGTGGTTATTTTTAAGTGTTAAAACAAATAACGCAAAACTTAGGAAACTAAGTCGGACTATGAAGAGGTGGAACTGATGTGCTTGAAGTGCATAAATTTTAAATGCAGAGCTATAATATAATCTAAAAATAGTCTTTTTTTACTAAAAAAAGACCAGGTTTTTTTCAGTAGCCTTATTAGCTTCAGAATATTGGACAAAGCTTCAGAATGTGCGATCGCGTATAAGACTGAGGCATAAAAGAAACTATTAAAGAGTTGTTCCACTTGTATGAGCGAATTTTGTCCTCGCTCCACTCTAGACGTGACTTCACTAAATCATAAAAGCTACTTCCCTGCCAGGCCAGTCTCATTAAAACTGTTAATGAAATTTTATTATGTAAATAAACTGCGTAAACTTTATGTCCCTTGCCAAGAACTAAATGGTGCAACATTAATTAGCTGACATTAAAAATATATATATTTTTAGAAAATAATAAAACTTGTGTAGACAAATTTCAAAATCTATTGTTTACGCAAACGACAGCTGTTTGTTCAATTGGGTCTATTTCAAGGATTCCAAAAATAGGGCGTAGCATTTTCGGCTATATTTCATTAGAACTAAAGCATAATTTCGCGTGTACGAATTGAGCAATGAAAATAAACGATTTATCTTTCAGCCGTGGTTATCTAAGAAATTAAGAAAACATCAAAATGTGTTACAAGTCACCGCATTCTGCATTACAGTTTCTTATGAATTTTTTTTTTTAATAATTATACAAGTTATTAACACAAGTTTAGAGTCGCTCAGTATGCTATGGCTATGCTTGGAGTTTCTCTGGTGGATATGATTAGAAATTTTGAAATTCGCGTTCTGAATATTAAGATAAAGATTTAAGATGAAGATTTTGTATGCCAGTAACGGTAGGTCATTTAGATCAAATATTAATTAAAATATCTATATGTACATATGATCAACAAATAAATTATTATGTTATGTTATGAAGGAACCATTGTTGTCAACATAGCAAAGAGAATTAACAAGTTGAAGTGATATAATGGGACGGTCACATCTCTCTCAGAGCGGATAACCAATGGGGTAGAAGAGTTCTCAATCAGATTGGATTGTCAGGTTGTCTGTCCACATTGTGTGTGGAAAACCTTCCGGCCCCAGAGGCCCAAGGCTCTCCGTACTATGGTCTCCTGCCCACTGGCTACTTCCAACTATTTATGTCCAGCCAGTTTATGTCGGTTGTGCAAATCGATTAACGCAATGAGCGATCTTATCGATATTATGTTTGCTGATTCGTTCATCCAAACTCCGCAAAATTGTACTTGAAAATAATAGTTAATAGTGATAGTTTTCTTGGTAACCTTTTTGTTTTGTTTTTTTTTTTTTAATTTTATTTATTTCTTTTTAGTTTTTTTATATGTATATTTTATTCCTTTTTTTTTCTTTTACCTTTTATAGTATTTTTATTATTATTATTATTATTATTATTATTATTATGTGTCTAATTGTCTCTTTAAAAGTGTTCTTCACCTTTAATTGATTGCCACACATGTTTGTTATAGTTTTTTTTATTAAGTGGTTAGTTAGTGTATATGTTGGTGGATCTTTTGTAAAAATAAAAATATAAAAATAAAACTTTCATTCGTCTACGGATCTCTTCATTCCTGATTCGATCTCGCAGTGCAACCGCGAGCATAGGTCTCTCGCAAAGCTCGTTACATTACTTTTTTATGAGGCCCATAGATAGTGAGAGACCACATTTCAGCACCACATGTTATCACGTTTTTTTTTTTTTTTTTTTCTAAGACACTGAGGAATTTTGGACGACAATATGTCTCGAATTCAAAGATTTAATCAATAACTAACTAAATTTAGACATATTATCGTTTATATACTGGTGGAGCTGAGTCTGTTTTGTGTAATTGATAAGCTCAGATTTTTTTTAAAGTAAATATTCAGCCAAAAAAAGTATAGCAAAAACATATTCATAAAGCATTAACAAAAATAAGAAACTCACCTTCCCTGTGGAACTATGAAGACACCGTACTTGTTGACGGCCTGCTTCTTCTTCTGGTCCAATATGTATATCGTGTACCGAGGAGTACTCTGTCCTGGCTCAAACAGGTCCAACGAGACCTGGCGACAATTGTTTATATTCAAACAATGTTATCGTGTGCTTTTCACTATTGTGAATTGGGTCCAATTGTAGACCATCGAAGAACCCATCCACTCATACAAAAAAAAAAGTGGGATTTAGGAGTTCGGTGACATACATAATAAGTATTATATAGTTATACACTATAGTTTCTCTGCTGCAGCAAGAAATATTACATTAAATTTTGAATTTGAATTTTAAACACGGCGCCATCTATTGGATGCTTACCCAACGTGCATAGCAAAAGATGGTGAAGTGTTGTGCCAAAAAACTATCTTACACCGCCATCTGTTAGAACTTACAATTTAATTTGCAATAACAAAAAAAAAATGCAATAACCAAAACACAGCAGCACACATTTTTTTTTTCTACACATGTTCTAAGACTCAGTCTGGTATTGTAACAAGACCAGGTGGTTTGAAATTAATTTTACAAAAAATAAAGAGTAACATTGCAGTTATATATAGTTTTTTCTATATATCTAAAGGTTTTCCTGTTTCATTTCACAATAGAGTGTCTAAGTTCATGGCATTTTCCTGCACGTTTATTTTGTATTCGTTTTTTAACGTTCAATCAGCCCGACGTTCGTATGGCAGATTATAATTCGTGTAAAAACGAATAGCCGCAGTTTTCACAGCGAGTGACGTCAGTGATGGATCCACGCTTGGTTGTACTTTTATATTGGTATCGAAGGCGTCAACGGTTTCGCCGCCGACAAAACAGAAGGTTTTGGGTGCATCCTATAATAAATCAAGAATCCGTGTGTACTATAACATTTGAAAAGTTCTACGATGTTCTACGAAAAACGCTTGTTCGGTTGCTATTCTATAAAAAACGCATTAACAGCGTGCCGTGTGAAGGAGACAGCGCTATACTATGTGCCACTGAAAACTGAATATGTTAAAGTTCATTCGATTTTTTCAGTGCAAACGATGTGTGAATGCCATTATTTATTCGTCAAGATGTATACTGCAAAAAAAGTGCAGGACAATGCCGTATGTCAGTAGCCTATGACATTAATATAGAGAATTTCATATCCAATCTAAAAGAATTGCAAAGCTGTATAATAAATGTATTCTTACTTCATCTTGAGAATCCAAACTGGTTTTTGCGAGGCCATTTGTGACAAAAACTGTATCCTGAACAGACTTGACACACTCTTGCACTTCTTCAGGCGTTTTCAACCTCAACATCTTGTCACCCGCCATGCAAACTTCTAGTAACTAAAAATCAAATTTTAATTTTAAAATATAAAATAGTCGCATGTTTTCATAATTTCTTTACTAATATTATAGGAGAGAAGATTTGTAATGAATAAATTCAAACACTACTAGACTGATTTTGAAATTATAAAGCTACACTATCAGCAATTAACATAGGCTATATTTTATAAAGTTATGCGGGAAAAGTCGCGTGCAATGGCTAGTATAATATAAAAAAAATACTTACTATCTGTGGCATTTCTTTGAATTTTGTTGCAACAACAATAAATACTGGTAATGTTGTCCCGTCCCCATTTTCAGCATTTTTTTCCTCAGCTTCGTGACATCTCACTACTCTCAATAGCCACGATTTACTACAGAATGTCGATAACAGCTTTTTCAATATGTGACTCTGCAGCAAAGAAATGCATATGAAACGCCCACCCAATTTTAATACCCTTTTAATTTCCATAAAATATTTATCGATCCTCGCATTTGTCTCTGGCGAATCGTCTGGCATTAGAGCGTCCAGGGTTCCTTTGTCAAGTACGACATTGAAAATATCATTTTCAAATTTCATATCCAAAGCATCCATACAAAGGTATTTCATGTTTTGCCTGTTAGCATTTGTAGAGACCATTTGTCTTATAACTACTTCAGATACATCTATATTAGTGATAGATGTGTAACCAACATCATACAAATCTGCACTAAGGCGTGAATTACCACATCCTGTTATAAGTATGTTATCATTCAACTTTATATATTTGTGCAAATGACCACAAAGCTCTAAATATTCGCCGTACCTAAAATAAAAATTATATTTCTTTTAAATAACAGTTACTTTACTACACGTACTTATTTGTTTTTAACATAAGTTTATAAATAGTTAACCTACCACTCAAAGGCCTCTTTACCACGTTTCTTAAAGAATTTATTCCAGTAATCTTTCTCACCAAATTCCTCGTGTGTTTTAGGTAAAAGATTCATTTTACTGTTAATGTATTATTTCAGAAATTAAAGAGAATTAGCATAAATACAATTTTAAAATAAAACACGATGTACTAACAAAACAATACAAAAAATTGTGACAGTGACAATCAAATAAATAAAGTCACAACAGCTGATTATGACAATGATGTGATTCTTTGGAATTTTATGGTCTGTTAACTAGACCTTTAAGCCAAACAATGATGGTAAATCTTGGTATGTGCCAAAGAATATACTGTTATCTAGCGAGATTATATCGACAATGCGAGGCCGAACTTGATCGAGTAGAATTAACGGTGCTTTTTTTATACCTCTTCCCTCTTGGCTTGTAGACTTTTCTAGAATAAACTGTAGGTATAGTGTTCTATGTTCCTTGTGAGTATATTGTGTTTGTGATTCTGTGGTATGAAAAATAATAATATGGCCATAAAATTCCAAAATAATAATAATGATAGTATGAATGAATATTAATATTATGAATTATAAATGTGAGTGAATGTCGTGATTTGTTTCGTGGTTGTGTATTAAAGAAATGTTTTTTATATGAATTTAGTTTCGAAAATGAAAAGTCTTAAAGATAGGTATCTGTTTGTTGTTATGACGAAATCTTTAGAATATCGAATTAATCTTTAGAATTCAATGTGAAGTGAGTGGATGAAAATTAGAAAAACGTCAAACCATACAACCAATAATGGATAAACAAAAACAGAATAAATGGAATGCTCTCGTCACAGTTAAATCTTTTGATATGGGTATGACTATCTTTTGGTTACTAGAAGTTACTTAACTTTATTTCATATATAGGTCCACTTGATGGTAGGTTAGATGTCTTCCTTCGTCTGTAAAACAAGCAACGGCGCAGGTACTGCGAGTGCGCTTAGTAGGATTAAGGAGGGATAGGGAAATGGGCCCTGGTATCCCTTACTAACTCACCAAAACACAACAGTACACATGCTATTATTTTATTGTGTTTTTATTCATTAAAATTCAACCCGTCACTACATATTACTTTCTATTAAGCTTTTGACACATCATCAAATCCACATTCTTCTTGGAGTCTAGTTTAATTTTATATTAAACTCGACAGACAGGCTTATGGTCCACTTGATAATAGGTGGTTACCATCGCCTATAATACAAGCAATGCCACTGGTGCTGCAAGTGCACTGCCAACTATTTTTAATACTAGAAATAGGTATGCAATTATTAATCCAATATCAGTTTGATAAAAATTTAATCTATACTTCTATACCAATATTATAAAGAGAGAAGATTTGTATTTTTGTATGTCTGTAATGAATAAACTCAAAAACTACTTGACTGAATTCTTTCACCTATAGAAAGCTACATCATCAGCGAGTAACATAGGCTATATTTTATAAAGATACATATTATAAGGCATAGTCGCATACAACAGGTAGTCTTTTATCAAATTGACATTGGATTTAACTATTTTACACACTTTTTTTTAGGTGTAACGCAAAATAGTTACAATGAGGCCTATCTGCAACAGAGTATCCAACAAATTGAAATCGTCCAACCTCCAACCACAACTCCTATTAGTCTTTTGGTTCAATCACTCGTTAAACAGCTGTGTTCACTCCTAGAGAAAGATACCTCCAAAGCCAGTCAATTAT
Organism: Synanthedon myopaeformis; assembly: GCA_944738685.1. Lineage (NCBI taxonomy): Eukaryota > Metazoa > Arthropoda > Insecta > Lepidoptera > Sesiidae > Synanthedon > Synanthedon myopaeformis. The sequence continues at coordinate 12,050,372 of OX122915.1, forward strand.
ATAACACAATCTGTGAAAAACTTTATAGCATGAATCTGATAGATGATTCCTATGCTATGGGAGAATTTGAAGCTATGAGAAGTCAATACCAACGGGCGTTGTATCAGCTGGTAACTGTTGCAACTGGTTCAGAGTTGCCGAATCTGCCAGCCACATGGCCAATAGTCCAGCCATCAGGTCTCGAGTGGTCGAGATACCATAGGGAGTTTGAAGAGTTATACTATATAGCTGGAGGTGGATTTGGGAGTGTGTTTAAAGCTAGACATAGACTGGATGGTGTGGAGTATGCAGTGAAAAAAGTTTTCATTAAATCCTGCGATGTGAACTCTGTTATGAACCATTTGTCGGAAGTCAAAACTATAGCAAGCCTCAATCATAGTAATATAGTTAATTACAAAGCTGCCTGGTTGGAACCGATGATAGAGTCGAAGGTTAAGAAGCACAAGATTAAAATGGACACAGAAAGTGATGAATTTTCAACAATAAATCCAAGCCTCATTTCTTCTGCTTACCCCAATGTCATAACATCATTTAAGACTCACAATTCAAAGGAACTAATAAGGGATAGCGATTCAGATTTTGTGATTTCATTTAAAAATTCAAACAGTCTCGAAGATGATATTAATAATGAAGATATTGAAGAGTCTGACTCTGAAGAGAATACAGAAACGAGCACAACACCAGAAGAGAATGCTCTGTGCAACTTTATCAACTCAAAAGAGTTTCAGAATTGTTCTAGGATTAACTTGAAATGGGCCACCCTGTATATACAGATGACATTCTGTCAGAAAACATTAAAACAATGGTTAGATGAACGGAACAACCATATAACGAGTTCGAAGTCCGCCTCTGTTGATCTAAATCTTCGTCACAGTGAATCCAACGATTCCTGCTGTGAATCAATATCACCGGAAACCAGTTATCCATTAATTTGGACACATATTGATGTACTTATTGATCTGTTCACCCAATTAGTGAAAGGATTACATTATATACACTCGAAGGGTGTTATTCATCATGACATAAAGCCAAGTAACGTGTTTGTGGCTGAAACGGAAAGTGGAATTCAAGTACAGTTGGGAGACTTTGGCCTCGCGTGTCCATTACAGCAGTCTCACAGTGGTTTAGCATTGGGAACTCAACTTTATGCAGCACCAGAACAGTTAGACGGACAGTGTAATCCTAAGGTATTTGTTTACATTAGTTACCATGATCACAAATTGTAAAGTAAGTTCGTCAGTCGTAAAATGGAGGCCTATTATAATCCTGTTTGTAAAAATGCAAGCTTTTAACAAAATTAAATATGTTAAGCTTATTTGGTATTACATTTACATATGAACTAATTGCAAATAAAACTTTGTAATTTCATAAATGCTGCGACTTCTTCGTAACGCCTGGCAATATAAGTGTTATATTTTTATTTTTAGATAATCTCTCATTTTTTCTGGATGAAAATACCCTATGAAGTTTTTAAATAGGCCTAATAACACAAGCAGCATCAATAGGAGCTGCATATGCGCTGATAAATTTAATATGTAGGTGATATAGAAATACGGTCTTTGTCATCCCTTAACTCACTGAAAAACACAACAGCACACATGCTGTTATTTCACTGTGCTATGCCATAAGATGTTGGCTACTGTAGCCTGCGTGGCTGTCTGTCTAATTTATGACACTGAAATGCAGTATGTCTTTGGGCTAAAGTTATCATATTTCATAAAACAATATTATCATATTTCAGAGTGACATGTACAGCCTCGGTATCATACTACTTGAACTGATTGAACCATTCAGCACGAGCATGGAAAGAGTGAAAACAATAACAAATCTCCGCAAAGGTCAAATACCGGCACATCTTACAGCCAACTATCCCAAAATAGCTCACATTATTGGCAAATTGGTGCAAAGGAGGCCATCCAAGAGGCTAGACACTAACCAACTATTGGACGAGCTCAAGAAACTATCGGAAAACAAAGATGACACAATAAAGTCTTTGAGGGAAGAGTTGGCAGCGAAAGACGACGAAATAGCTAAACTCAAGATGATGCTTCTGAAATTCAACCAAAAGTGATTATAATTGAAGGTAGGTAGTAAATATTTTATTTCTCTAATTGAGTCATTGCTGTCTGTACTCACTGCATAAGATACGAAATTATAATTTTTAATTATTTTTCATTTATATTTTTTTTTTTTTTCAAAATTGAAGCTATTTTTTATCACTTATTTTGTTCTGCATCCGAATGTTTAACCGACTGCTTTCATTCTATATTAAAAAAGGATATTGTATCAATATTCATACTTTTATGTTTTAATCAAAACAATAATATAAAATAAAATATAATACAAATAGTTTAAAAGTTTGTTAGTTTGTTAATGCATCACAATTTTTTGACATTACTATAATATATTTTAGCCTTAAATTTTGACATTATTCTTTTCGTATAACTATTTATCTCTTTATAATTGTAATAAAAGGTCATTCACAATTATTTTTAAATTTTTTATTTTAGTTGCCCTTAATATGCATTAATTATTTTCTTCTGAAATTAACTTGATTTTAGACATATGTATATTATTGAAAGCTTTACTTATACTTTTGAATATGTGCTTTACTCTTTAAAAGTGTCTTGTCTTAATCATATTGAAAAGTTATATTTATTAATTAATATGAATGACCATCTCGATGTAGACTTGAACTTTGCTTATATTTATTTATCTTTATTGTGTCGCGATTGATAATGACTTAAATGTTTTTGACTTAAAATGTCTGAATTTTTGAAAGGAGTTATTCCCTACTAATAAACGGTAATAAATTAATCTCTGCATTTTTAAAATACAAAGAAATCATTTGACACAAGAAAAGTTTGGCCTTTATGGAAACAGAAATTCGCAAACAGTTGCGAAAGTTTTTTATTGTTCCCTTGGAAACTAAGTAGTTGCGATAGAAGAATTAATTTATTTCTACGAAACCAACTGGTTTGAAAAAATTTCTTATTCTTCACAATAGCAAAGTATTAAACTTAAATTTAGACAGTCCCGGAAATTTTAAAATACGAAGTAGACATCAATCACTGAACAATAATTGCATCTTTTTGTAACACGGAGGCTTACTGTCATCTCTTAATAAGATTTAATTTCGGACCTGAACTGGATTGCATTTGCTATTTCGTACCATCAACTTCATTTTACGATTCAATTTAGGTCGACACCAAAACCAAATTGCATTTCCAATATCATTCACTCTTTTAAAGGTAAATTCGTACCATCACCTTATTTTAACTAGCGTTCGAGCCTAAACAAAATCGCTCTACTGTCAAAACTTGCGATTCAAAACAAGTTAGTAATTTGTTGCCGATTTTGGATATTCTTATTCTTAACTGTATTATTTTAATAAATAAATACCAGCAGTAGATTAATTAAACATTATAAAATTAGAAGTGTTATAAAATATTCTGTTTCATAATACTATCTAGGTGGCATAGAATCTTAATTATTAAGACAGAAACTGGTTGAGAGTTAAGAAAAATAATTAATTGACAAGTAAGAATAAAAAAAATCTGCTTTCGCAACTGCTTGCTAATACTTATTTGCCGTGGCAAGAAATGGTATAATTCATTTCGTAACTTGAATTTTCAAACTAATCCTGGACTCCAAATGTTCTCCACTTTTAGAAACGTACAGATCTGAGCGAGCAAATAGTTAAGCGATAGTTCAATTTCATTAAATTGTTTGTAACCTGATAATGTACGAACTCATACTTAATAGCAATTTTTATATTAAATTATTTAAATAATCTAAATAAAAGTTCAGTAATAAATAATCATTTTCATCATTAAATTTTTATTTTAATTTAGTAAAAATATATTTCTATGCCACGAATCAACTGATCAGCCACCATAATAAAAGCAAGTGTGAATAATGTTTTGTATTTTAAAATGCACTAGAGTTGAACTATAGTCCTATTGACTTTAGACTGTAGTCTAACTTGTCAATAAGCAATAGTCTAATAGGAGCTGACTAAAGAAAGTACTTATTGCTTAATGTGGTGAAAAATAGTAAATAATTATAAAGTCACTGTTCAGTTTATCCAGGTTAATGCTGTTTGTGCTTAGTTGTATTTCACTGCCATTACAAGAATTATAGCGTTTAAGTTAAGCTTAGGCCACACTGGAAGCGAAGCGAAAGTAGAGAGTGGGTAACTAGATCAGCGGTTCTCAAACTTTTTTGGCGACGGAACCGTTTTGGAAAATGAAATACACACTCGATGGAGCCATAGAATAATCAAAAACTGGTTTAAGCACATGTAGTGTATTCTTTGTTAAAAAATAACCAATAGGTGTTTAACTGTTGACTAAGCTATTGGTTAAAATGTCATCCAAAATACTATTTATTTCCGTTACACTTTGCACCCCGTGTGGCCTGAGCTTTTTTTATATTTTTAAACTATTGCTACTATTTGTCGAATCCACTTATTTTCTTAATAAGTTACAATATAATTTGTTTAGAGAATGTAGAGTCTAAATTGAAAGTTATAACTTTTGTACGATTTACAATAATAAATACAAATCTTTGTTGTCGGTCAGAGCCCAAAACCAGTATCCACAATATTGTATACTTATGTGAAGTTATATTTCAAAATGCACTATATGAAAAAAAAAAAAACTTAAATTGAGAAACTTGTTTTGATATAACTCGATATAATTATCTCAAAAAATTTCAAGTTATTAAATTTATCTTAAATATTAAATATGACGACCTGTTAAAATATGACTATGACGTCAGAATCCTAACTCCATTCGTTACTTTATGATATTATAAATACTTACCAAGGAAATTCTATTTTTAATAAACTTGATATACTTATCTAATCTTTATTAGGTAAATGTTGTCGGTTGCTTGAAGTTCTTTATAATGCATATTTTGTTTTAATTGCTAATGCGCTGGAACCTTGTCACATTAACATCCACGTGACGTCACACGCAACTAAAAACTTGCAGACCACACTTGCTAAGCTAACAGTACTGAGTGTGTCGCGAGATTACGTCATGAAAATGGCGGCCAGGCGCATTAGCAATTTGCGGGCCTTATCACCATTTGGTTCAAGGAGTCAATTACAACTAATAACCGCCATTAAATATTGAAAAATCTATACGAACTATATAATTCAAATCAGTTTGAAGAAATTCATCAGATAGATAATAATATGAAAACGTTGAAACACGGATATGGTGCATTTTGAAATGTAACGTGTTAGCACTATCAAAATGCTAAATCTGTACTAAATTTCTCGCAAACTTTTAAAGTACTAACTTTTAATAACCAGTTAGTAGATAGGTTCTTGTCTGTGTCGGCTCTAAGCTTTCACCACACTGTTAAATAAAATATGCTAAGATATTTGAAATATACCAATAAGGTATGAAGGAAAGTCTAATTGTGACGCGTGATGATAGCTCGGTGTTGCCACACGACAAATTTACGAGTATTAAAAATGTGATTTTTTTTAATGTAGAACGAATAACGCGTTCACTAGACTACTGTGTGTTTGTGTGTGAGTTAAAGTTTAATAAACTTTTTTTTTTTTCAAATTGTTTTTATTTTATTGCAAAAAAACCACAACTGTTATTAAGTTAATAAGTTTATTTACAAAAAAATCTAACACGCATACATAAATTATTGTCTTATTCTAGTTTTTTTTATATTTACAGTCTTAAATACATTTTATTTTATGTGGCTTAAAGGGCAAGCATCCCAGCCAAGAAACTTTTTTAAAATTAATTTTAGATCAGTTACCAGTATTTAGATCTGTGTAAAAGGGAACACTAGATCTGTGTAAAAGGGAGGTTGCGCATTCTTATATAAGTCAATTGGTCAATTGATCTAAACTTAATTTAGGCTTCACTGAAGCTAATTTGTGCTGGCATTGCGACATGTTAGTGCGAATTTCACAAGATGGCGTCCACCGCGTGAATGACTCCGTTGGTGGCCGGGATGTTGTGAGTCACCACTTGAGCGTTATTCACTTTAATGCGACCTGTAAAAGAATACAAGTATTTGTTAGCAATTTTTTTTTTGTAACGAAGTTTCCTTGTAACAGGTTTGTGGGGCCTTGGGGGCCTTAGTCAAAGTAACAATTTAAAACGATAACGAAGTTCGAAAACAATAAAATGTATGGGATTGACATATGCCGTCGCTAAATCACGTGATACATTCCATACATTTTATTCTTTCGAACTTCGTTATCGTTTTAAATTGTTACTTTGGCTAGGGCCTCTGGGCTGGGAAACAAGAAAGAAACACCGGGTTATACTACGACAAAAATATATTGAAAATCATAAAAGTCTGAAAACTGTAATACTTTGGGCATATAAAGCGCGGTGCGAAGTCTGATCTGGTGAACTTGAACATGCAGGAGAAAATACAGGGTGGACGCAAGCCGGCTATTTCGAGGTTTCATATGGCTATGATGATAGCCAACCTGCAGCAGGCTATGAAGAATAAAACCAGATTGTCGGTCCACTTAAAAGGTGATGTGAAAGATGGGTTTTGGAATCCTTTGAAATCCTTTGAATGTACAAAACATTAAAGCATTTCACACTGATCTTCGGGGTCACGTGAATTCATTACAATTCAGTCTTAGGAGACCGATTCAGTCAATTCAGTCCGGTCGTAGAAATTAACCGAAATTTAGAATTATTGTGAAGACAACAAATAAAATACACTTGGTATATCTTGGAAGACTTCTCTTAATTTTTCGATCCTTTGAGCCTACTTAGTCTGGACTTCTTATAGCCAGAATTCTTTCAGTGGCACAGAAGTTTATTTGAAAAAAGCCTTATGCAGTGAGACTTACCGGCATTCTTCTGTAGAGTGAGGGGCTTGGCGTCCTCCATAGAGTTTCTTAGTTGGTAGTAGCGCATGCCCGCGCTGTAAAGCGTGCCAGGCAACACGTGGCGTGCTACGAGCGCCCGCGCAGCTGCCTTGTCGCCATACCGACTCGTCTCTGACGGCGAAAGCCGAGCGAACGCCCCGTCCGTCGGAGCGAACACCGTGTACGTTTTACTCTCTGAAAGGTTAAGGGCAGATTCGGTCTATACACACAGTCAATCGATCCTAATTAAAATATTAACTGAAAGAAACCTTCAGAGATCGACAACTCTTTTGTTAAACTTCTACCTAGTCAATACTGAAAGTTATACCTGCAAGAGTGTCTGCGAAGCCACTGGCGTATATGGCTTTGAGGAATGTAGTGAATCGTCTGTCCCTATCAGCTTGCAGAGTCTGTACCAAGTCTCCAACCGGCAGTGGGAACATTACTCGGTCTACTGCATGTGCTATGCCCTGAAACATTTATCATAATAGATCTTAGGAGGTGCGAAGATAGTTACGCTGAATTCAAATACGTACTAATTTAATAACATTTAAAAATAGAGAAATTGAATAGATTATAACAAGACCTTTTGGAAATAGATTTTTTGTTATTACGAATACTCACTTGTGGTATATGAATATCTTTCTTATCGTCCAATACTCTCGCGCCGTTAATAGTCGTCACTTTCACTTCGTTCCACTCGACATCATGCATGTCATACTGGTTCACTCGTAACTGGGTGCCCGCAAGAGATACACCAGTCATCTCATCTTGTAACGACCCGATGTCGAAAGCGCCTGGGATCACATGATGTAAAAGGAGCTGTAAAAAGGTGTAAAGTATTATTGAATTGGAAAATGAATTTTAAAAACATAAAATTAATATAATCAATACACTTACGCCACTCAAAAGTCTGGGGTTGTCTCGGAATTTTTCTTCAGCTCTATCAGGGCCACCGAGTTGTACCAATAACGTTCTGAAAGCCTTGTCTGTTGGAGCAAAGATAGTATATGGTCCTGTTTCATTCAGAATTGTGTCTAAACCGGACTGTTTCAAATATTTCGCCGTAGCAAACAATCCATTTTCTTTCAGAATATCGACAAGACCAGGATTCACTTCTCTAGCGAAATGTTGAGAATTAGTTTTTTCTAAACTCGGGGGTGCTGTACTTGAACCAATGACGACTAAATCTTCTGGTGTGGGTCGGTAGGAAGGTGTCGAGTTAATAATTGTCGAACTTGGAATGAAGTGTTGTGAGTGTCCATTTCTTGTAGATACGTATGTAGGAGTTGTAGATTTAGCAATATACCTCTCTGTGGTAGAAACGACACGAGGAGACGGAGTAAATGTCTGAGTATGAGGCTGTGTTGTCCGTGGAGTCTGAATGCTGGAACTTCTGTAATTGTTTGTAGTAGGTGTTGTATGAACTATTGGATTGTTATGTCCAGTAGTTCCATGATTTGATGTTGTAACAAAGCTCGAGTAACTGGAAGGAAGGTGCGATGATTCAGCTAAATAATCCGTGTTCTCAGTAGACGGGTTAGATGTAGTCGAGCTGAATATGCTATTTGATATTTTGGCCGAACCAGGCAATTGAATTTCTCCTTTTTTAATTCTATTTAAAATATTTTCCACTTCAGGCCCCTTATCAGTTTGTTGACCGTTTGCTTTAACTCCTTTCACTTTGTATGACCCGTCGTCCTGTTCTTCGAGGAAAACGAATGTTACTTTCTTCTTATTTTGTATTGTACTGGGGACTTTGGATACTTCTTCAAGTTTTCCATTTTCCGTCTGTTTGATCAACTCGAAATCGGCACCGGGTGGTAATACGCCTTTCGTTAAGTCATCAAAAGATATGCGATTTTCCTTCTGTGGTGTAGATGTTGCTGCTGCCATAATTTGTGCTAATCCGGCTCCGTCGGCTGTAATAGCTCCCTTGGGAATTAAATTGGGATTTGTTGTTCTGATAACCTCGAATTTCTGACCATTTAGCGAAATTTCGCGGGATGTGAAGTTTTTCTCATTAAAGTCCTCCTGGTTCTCCGCTAAAGCCACTTTGAGTTGTTTAAGAATATCAGGTTTTTGCAACAAAGCAACACTTTTTGCTCGGAGATTATCATCGAAACCTTTCGTTTCGCTTTCCTCCAGAAGATTTTTAATTTCGTTGTACAATTTTTGCTTATTCCTGTCTTGCGGGGGATTCCTAGTTTTTGTCCTGGGTCTGGTGGTGTATCTGGAGGTGGGCGGTGGTGGTGTTGTGGTAGTGGTAGTGGTGGTTGTCGTAGTCGTGGTGGTAGGATGCTGTTTCTCATACATTTCGACAGCTTTCCTGAATAAATCCGTCTCATGTGGGAGAATCGGTCTGCGCCTGTCCTGATTTCTGTTATAGAAATCGTCGTAGTTCTCAGTCGTTGAGAAAGTGGGAATTGATTTAGTCGCTTGTTTACTTACAAATTCTTCATGTAATTTCTCCACTTTCTCTTGTTGTTTTTGTTGTTGTTTCTGGACAAATTCCTGGTGTTTTTGTATTATCCTTTGCCTCTCCTGTAGTTCTTTCAGCTTTTCTAGGTTCTCTTTAGACTGTTGCTCAAAGAAGTTCTGGATTTGGGATGAATGGCCATTCGAAAAAATAGGATTTTGTCCTAATGTTGATTGGAATGGAATTTGCGCGTTATTTACATTTTGCGGCGCTAGATTTGGAGCAGGGTGTATAGTGATTGGGCTAGGCTGACTGAAAGCTGCCTGATTTTGTACTGGGGGTAGGGTGGGTAGGAAGGCTGGTTGCGTCGGTCTTTGTTGTCCAATATTTACTGTGGGAACATTATTATTTTGGCCAAACAGGGAGGCTTGTGCAGAGTTTGATGGAAAACTTGGTAAAGTGGGTTGAGGCAGCAAATTTTGTTGAGGAATTTGCCCTAAATTCTGTGACTGGAAATTATTTTGTAATACTGGTGTATTTAGATTTGGTTGTTGAAATTGGAAGGCATTGTTGCCCGATAGGGGCAAGCTATTTTGAAGACCTATATTATTCGGGACATTTTGTGTGGCGAGAATGTTGCTAAACTGTGGTACGTATGGCTGTTGTGATTGTTGAAATATGGGCTGTTGAAACTGGAGGGCGGGAGGAGCTGGACTGCTGACGACGCTGCCTTGCGATTGGAAGTTTTGTAGCGGCGAATTCACCCCAAACCTCGACTGGTGTTCACTGAAACCCGGGTGTGATAGAGAAACTTGTCTTCTTCTGTCGAAATCATTTTCTATCTGCAAACAAAAAATATTTTGTATTAAAATACAATTTTTATCAGCAAAAAGATTGGTTTTAATTTTTATCCTTTAAACAGTTTATCACCATTTTATAATTTGACATATGTTTCGTCAGACTACTGCGCAATGAACCTTTACCTACCATATGTCAGAAGATGTGTGCTACAGCATTGGAATACAGTACTCCGCACCGCATCGGATGCTGCCACGTTAAGTCTACATCGGATTTTCAGGACTTCATTTCAAAAAAATTTAAAGTTTTCTCAAACAAGCATGTTTTTTATTTCGCTTAATAAAGTCTCACTAATATTATAAATGCGACAATGAGTTTGTTTGTTACGCTTTCACGCCTTAACTACTCAACCGATCATCACATAATTTTTTATACACATTTCAGGGATACAGAAAACGACATAGGGTTATCCAAAGAACAAGTACTTTTCCCGATGGTACCTACATCAAAAATAAAAAAATCAACGCCTGACAAAATATATGAGCAATAAAGATTGAACAAATGTTTTAACACCAAAAAAAGGGCCCAGACGAAGTCGAGGGCAAAAGCTAGTGTCTCCCTCCACTTGGCTCCCATGTCTATGATCCCATGGGATCCTAGGATATCTAGTTACCATTTCATGACATCTAAAACCTCTTAGGCTTACGCTGTATTGAAAACAGTATCTATCATGGCGGAGTCAAGCTTTTTGCTCAATGGGCAATCTCTGGCAACAAATTCGATTTTTAGTTCGTTCTAAGTCTAGATTACCTTTCACCACGAATTTACTTTAGCTCATTTGCTCAAAGTCATTCACTGAAACGAGAACAATACTGTGTAAATTAACTTTGAAGTCCCATTTTGTAATTTAGTGATTGTAATGACGCAATTTATGAGAAAGTAGAAAAATATGTAATAATAAATGTTTGAAGTTGTTTAGTTTTTATTTGTATAAAATGCAACATACTCTTACAATCCTTACGAGCACATAATATTATATGGCTTTATAACCAGTTTTGATTTTGATAAGTAAGTGCTTCAAACAAAAAAGTGAGAGTGGACCACCCATAAATGTGAGGATTAATATTTCATATTGAATAACACTGTGAAACCTACAAACACTTGTGATGTTATGTTTCATTGAATGAGTAAGGCTCGAGTTCACCAACAGACGGTTTAAACAGCCGTTTAATAATATTTTGTTGATCACCATCGCCAAACTGCTTAAACGCCCTAAATATCAGATTAATCATTAAGTTAATCAAATGTTTAGGGCGTTTAACCTGCATTTTAGAAATGGTGAACAACAAAATATTATTAAACGGTTGTTTAAAATTTAAACAGCTGTTTAAAAATAACCGTCTGTTGGTGAGCTCTAGCTCACCACCACCTAAGTCGTTTAGGGCCCATGGTCCAACAGATTCGTACCTCTCTAGTAGGACCACGGTATAGGTACAGTTGGGGTAAGAATAGGTTCGTCACATTTAAGTCGACATTTGCTTGCACCAGGGCAATAATTGTCAGTCATGCCAAAATTTCATTTCAAACTGTTGTCTGCTTAGTGCTTTAGTTTCAAAAGGTACTAAGAGTCCACGATGCTAATAAAGAAAAGAATTTGAAAACTGACGAAGGTTTTCGTGCCCCGACTTCACTCGTAGTAGGTACCACTGAACAAAAAATTGCTTAGTGTTGGCACTTTTATCAAAAATTTACGGATAAGAAATTGTAATTTACCTTTAAAAAGTTATATAATGTTTTAGCGCTCTTAATGGCGTCTCTTGTCGCATTTAATTTTACTTAGGTATCAATTCACACACGAAATTTATTTTTTCTATTACACGAGTAATATGCCGTCCCAAGAAGAAAATTCACAACTGAGAATTTTCAAGAAAGAAATGACTTCAAGAAAGAACGAAAAGTTGGAGTTCTAATTTTTTTAAAGTTTAAGAACTTTAAAAAAATTAGAAATAGAGATTCGGTCCCGGCTTCGCACGGATTTCTGTGTTTTAAGTTTGTGTGTATCGTTTGATATCAATGTTATCATTTGATACACAAAAACATTCGATTAATGAGAATCGTATCAAAATCAATCCATTAGATGGTTTTGAAGAAATTAACGGAGAAACAGATTGAAACTGGCAGCGACTTTTTTATAACTAGCTGTTACACGCGATGTTGTCTGCGTAACTTCATAAAATTATAGCCTATGTTACTCTCTGATAATGTAGCTTATTATGGGTGAAATAATTTTTAAAATCGATGCAGTAGTTTTTGAGTTTATTCATTACAAACAAAATACAAATCTCTATAATATTAGTATATATATGTATACCTACTAGCGACCCGCCTCGGCTTCGCACGAATGCAATTTTTTTCTGCAAATTATATACACAAATCGTTAGTTAAGTAGGTGATTTTGAACAATTTTAGCGGACATCCCAAGTGTAACTCTTGTAGTTCCGCACGGATGCCAACGCATTACAAATATTCATCTTACGTTCAGTAAGAACAAAATCCTCGTTAGCCGGTGTTACCTATTAGAACATATCTCTCGGTGCGCGGGCGCACCAAAGAATGCACTTTCATGTTACTCGTCACGGACACGCGAATCTTCCTCCATGTAAGTAAGATGCAGTACGAAGAATAAACGTTTTTTTTTTTATTTATATCGACGATACATTATCCACTTATTTCAATACTAGAACGGGCATTGAGTGAAAATTCGACATTCGAATTATTTGATCGTAGATCGTACAAATTCCACTTTTCACCTTGTTTAAAGTTGAAAGAGATGAGACGATTCCCTGAGGTTATCGATCTTTGGATCACGTGACAAGACGTGATACACGCACTGTCGCTGCTTATTAAGCAAACAATGATACCGAATTATATATCGTTCGCATTAACAATGCTAATGCTTTACTGGATATGGCATAATATATGGGAGAATGGGTAATAATAGTACTTACGAGTACGAGCGACTCCAGCGAGAAAGTTATCAATGTTATTTTATTAACACCTGCTAAAATATTCTTATACAACTGAAAATTCCTTTTATTTTCAACAGAAATAATCGCAGACAAAATTAGGCTTGAATTAAAATAAGCGGAGGCTTGTAACCTTTTTTCTTTGAAGAGCTCATTGGGTACTTGTCTTAACAGTCTATCTCGGGGGTCCCGGGTTAGATTCTCGACTGGACCTATATTTTGGAAATGAACTTTTCAAAGTTGGCTCTCATCTGGATCCTGAAAGGCACATTGCGTTTCCCATTCATTTGACCGTCCCCCTACAAACCTTCCCTGATTATCCCTCTAACCATTGTTGAAAACCGCATGAAAATCAGTGCAGTAGTTTTTGAGTTTATCGCGAACAGATAGACGGAAAGACGCGGTGGAGGACTTTGTTTTATAATATGTGAGGATAAGGATTTTACTGTTACTACATACTATATCATAATATATGTACGATACTCCGCATCTACACTTCAATACACTTACATACGAGTAATGACATGTACCTACACGCTTGCATTCAAAAACAAGTTAATTTATTAGGTACACAATACATGTACACAATGTATGATTTAATGTTGATTTCTACACTTAGGTACACTAACTTGAGTTCATATTTAGATATTTTAAATTTAAGAAAGGAGACTGTTATGACAGTAGGATTCATAGTAGCTTATACTTCATAGCATTCATAGTAGGTATACTTAGTTGTAATTTGATACAAGTAGCACTTGTATCAAATTAACTAAATATATTAAGTGTTTTTGTTGTGTGACTTTGTTTAAGTAAGAATAAATCTATTAAAATTTGTATAAATCTTGTAATCTCAAAAATTAATATATAATAATATTAGGTAAATGTATAGTCCCACTTAAATGGAATCATAATTATACATAGTTTACAGATAGGTTCAATAAACTGAACACAAGTTAATTTTGGATCAATTTATAGTTTTTTTTTTAATGTAAAATTCGGCAGGCAGTCTGACGGTCATCTTGATGGTAGATGTCTACCGTCGCCTATGAACACAATTGCCACAGGTGCTTATAGGCAAAGTATAATCTAGTTAACTAATACCTATAGGACACATTTAACTCTTGCAGGAGAGGTGTCGTAACAACTTTCTATTTATTCTAAATAAAACTTATTCAGCTACTTTAAAAGTTAAAAACCCTTCGTGCCAATGTGTACTCGTACATCGCGTCTGGCATTGTAAGAGGCTAGTTTCCTCAAAACGTCGAAAGTTTATACTTTCGTTTCTTGCATTTTAAACGTTCGCTTTTGCTTACAAATAGGTTTAAATAAATAGAAAATATATTAAACATATATTTTTATGAATATTTCTTAAAAAAAAAAAAAAGACTGACGTATGTAATTGTGTAAATTAAGAATAAGTCCAAATAGCCCATGGAATTGATATTATTTACCTTACAACGCCGCTTTATACGATTTCCATTGATTATGAAGAAAAAACAAGAAATTATGTCAATAAAATCGTTTTTATTTTTATTATTACAGACGTTAGAATGAAATACGAAATCTTATACTATTAGAATTTTTTTTTAATAGATAATATTATATAACTAGTTACAAATAACGATTTCAATAAGTTTATTACTAAAAATTAAACAAATAAATTAAAAATATTTTAATTACCTATAATAAGATTAAAATGTTTGGATGTGACAGGGTTTCGCCTCTATTTCTTTGTATGGTTAGGTATTGATTAGAAATAACACACGAGTACACATGGACACAGTCCCCTTTTTTAATTAAAGGCCAATTTGGGCAATGTAACTTTTTTGAAATCATCTTAATTAGAGACCTTTTATAGTATTTTATTTCGTAACGCATTTAAATGCGTGATTACGCATTAAATATTACGCATACACTGAGCCGGTACTTGTGACCTTTCAACTTAAATTATGTTACGTATGAGAAGAGAGTTGTTTACAATGTTCAACAGTAACTTTTTTATTATTAAATTGTTATAAATATTTCTAGACGTCGTGCGGCAGTATACTATCCCCATCCCCTTACACAAGATCATCGTGAACGTGTGCTGTTGTGTTTTTATGCGTAAGTAGGTGTGGGAAGAAATGAACTCCACATTATTATTTACATATTTATAATGATATATATTACACATATTTTACATGGTGAACAGACGCACGTATTGACGTTTTTCCATTATGTGTGGAGACGCACGATGGGCGTTTGTGGTGATGACGAGTGGCGAGAAAGCGCGTGCTTTCTGTAGCAGTGTTAAAGGCCGACTGTCTCTCGTTTCCGTGCTTCTTCATTTCAAAGAATGACACGTAAATTCCAAATAGGTAATTGAAAGGAGGTCGCCACATAGGTAAGGCATGCCAGAGCCCATATCCCTATGTCCAGCTTGTCTCTTATCCCACATTCTATTACTTAAAGTATTCGGCCTTTTGCTCCAAAAATAGATAGAGCACTACTGAACACTTGCTATAGCATTGTTTATTTTGTACTATCAAGTGGACAGTTTGCCTGTCGTGAAAAGAAAAAACATAAAACCCTTCGGGTATTCTCTCTGATACCAATCATTTTGTTAAACTTTTTTTAAGAGATCTTGATCTGGACTTGTGATATTATTCACGACTATATCACTAATTGGACTGTTTGTCGCAAGTATTGTACTCGTCAACAACTTTGACAATTGAACTCTCAACTGTTACACTGGGGTGCGCGAAACTTGAACATTATAGACATAACTAACTTTCTCCTTGTCCATTCTTCTTGTCTTAAGACCCTTTGAGAAACTCGGTTGAAGTCTCTTATTGACTTCGCCTAGATATCGAAAAACCTAAGGTGAGTGCACCTATACTCGCCGTTAGTGTTTATGCTATGTCCTTTTCATTCGAAGAGCTTAAATGCATCTTCCAATGCGGAAGTGAACATTGCGGAGAGATTACAATCTCCTTGTCTATTAACTCTTAACTATATTATTATTAGAGGTAATTCTATTACCTCTGTAGCAATAGAATTGACTGTGTTCTCTCCTCCTGACATCGAAACGACATGGTGGCTTTATTATATAAACACTTCCATATACCGACATAGCTGCAAATAAATGTGATACACCAACATCGTTGATTGGCTCTAAACTTATAAATATATGACTACTATTGG
The DNA here is from genome assembly GCA_944738685.1 of Synanthedon myopaeformis. Lineage (NCBI taxonomy): Eukaryota > Metazoa > Arthropoda > Insecta > Lepidoptera > Sesiidae > Synanthedon > Synanthedon myopaeformis. Next base: position 12,066,666 of record OX122915.1, read on the forward strand.
TCATCTTGTTGCCAACTTTCACTATTGCCTTACTACACCTAATAGACTAGTAATCTGCCGGTTCATTAGATAAAAACAACACCGGAAATGATATAATATCTGCAACTTGTTTAAATTGATTGTTTTTATATGATGACGTGGATGCATCGCGAGCTCGCTGGACCGATGACCTCAAGAGAGCGGGTAACAGTGGATAAATAGTTGCGGTAAGAGCGGAAGACAAGAGTTTGGTGGCGCTTAATTATCTATATGTATTATAAAAATGTTGTGTTGGTTTGTGTATTACTCAAAAACTCGAAAACTAGCCGACGGATTGACTTGAAATTTTTACACAACTTTGCATTTAAACAGAGGAATAATCTTATATACTATTTTTTTTTTTTCAAAATTCCAACGGATACCAAATTTTTTATATAAAAAAAAACATAATTTTCATACGTTGACCGTTCTTATGGCAGCATGACCATGGAACGTTGCTGACTGGCCGGGTTCAACTAGTTATTATATAAAAAGACTATCAATATCTAACGTTTGTAGACTTATGATAACGTAAGATTTTAATGACTTAGGTATTTTTTAGAAATGGTTCGAATATAAAGGTCCCCACAATCGTTGCTAATAGTGCATTTTAAATCCATTACTCCATTACTAAATTAGTGCATCCATTACTAAAATACCACAGAACAGAGCTAACTTTGAAAAGTACATTTCCAAAGTTTGGTCCTGCCTGGAATTGAACCCGGGATCCTTGAGTCTAAACGCTAACCTAAGATCCTAAAACCACACGGCCATTAGGGTCGTTATGTCACGAGGCTATCGCGACACTTTTGCAGATAATGATGTGTTCTGCAAAATCTTAGTACATTATTTTGTTCTATCATCAATAGTTTTCGCAGCGCACGCGATGTAAGGAATATTTTAGGTCATTTTTTTACACCTTTGGTTACATTATTGGAGTTTTAGTAAGGATCCCTATTTTTTGAAAATATAACATAGCCTATGTTACTCGCTAATAATATAGCTTTCCAACAATGAAAGAATTTTTCAAATCGGTCCAGTAACATAGTTTCGGAGCCTATTCAATGCAAACAAACAAACAAATCTTTCCTCTTTATAATATTAGCATAGTTATCCGTACTAATGTACTATGTTTGGATGTATGGATGTTTGTAACTCTTTCACGCAACAACTACTGAACCGATCACCATGAAATTTTGCATACACATTGTCTCTGGGACACCAGAAAGGACATAGGGTACCTTTCATCGTTCAACGCGGACGAAGTCGCGGGCACCAGCTAGTATGTAATATTATAAAATAAATTCCCTGTTGTTTTCTATCTGTTTCGTAGCTTAGAAGAAGCCACCTAAGGATTTTGATACAGTTTTCACTAATGGAAAGAGTGATCAATGTGGAGATAGGTTTGTGTATACAATTAATTTTCAGAAAAAAAAATACATCGTGCGAAGCCGGGAGCGGGTCGCTAGTCTCATATACCTACCTACTTAAATCGAAAAATATTGTTATAGGAATAAAGTTAAAAATATTTGTCACTTGTATGTAAAGTGTGTAGAGCTAGTTTCGGATTTGTCACACGGCAGTAAAATACGAGATGCGACCGGGTGAAAGTAGTACGTGCGGGTGTGCGTGTAACTACATAAGTATAACTAAGTAAGTTCGTTACCTCAACAAAGTAAATCTCCGATGAGAGTTAATCGTAATACATTACATAAACCAATCAATGTGGAGGCTCAAATTAAGTTTCTTCCAATAAATCTGTGCTGTTAAAACAGAGCACAGATTTATTGGAAGCAATGATAAATCATTGCTCTATGGTATTTTGCTCTCTTAGAATTACTATAATTATTTGTTTTTTCATTGAGTATGGTCTCCTTTTGTGTCTTAATTTAATTATTAACTGCTATTATTTGTAATTAGTTCCTAATAACATTGCATAAGGATTTTATTATCTGAAATAAATGTTATTTGTTTATTATTACAATTATAACTAGTGAGATGGCGCTGCTTCGCTTTCTTTCAATTAGGATTTTCGTCGTGCATTTATTTCAATGTATAAATCGTGACATCCGTAAAATTTTAGACCCATATTTAACAGCTAAATTCAAAAATCTAAACAAGACAGTTATCTCAGTTATTAGATATATAATTTAGTTGCGAATCTACAGCTACACATTTGAGTAAATAAATAAAATTTAAATGTTCGCATGTGATTTAGAAATGCGTATTTATTCTTTTTAAGTCGTCTTATGATAATAATAAAAACACGAGTCTTTATTATCATTAAAACATATTATTTATTTTGTTTATCAGGACTTATAGGCGATATGGCGGTAACTATTAAGACGAATTGTACTATTTTGATACTCTTTTTAAATTAAATTATAAAATAAATAAATAAAGATAAATTATAAAATTGTCTGCTGACAAATGCTTAACCGTTATGATATTAAAATATCCGTACTAATATTATAAATGCGGAAAGTGTGTTTGGATGTATGCATGTTTGTAACCGTTTCACGCAAAAACTACTGAACCGATCACCATGAAATTTTGCATACACGTTGTCTGGGACACCAGAAAGGACATAGGGTACCTTTCATCGTTCAACGCGGACGAAGTCGCGGGCACCAGCTAGTTTATAATAAAAGAACTGAAATCCATCTGTAATATAAACATTTGCTCGAAAACAAAAATTGTGGTCTGTGACCACAATTGCAAATGCCATAACTTTTGCAACTTTTTCAAATTAGGAAGCGTTGCTAAGACCGCAGCAGGAATCAATGAGCGCGTAACAATTTACGTAATTAGGGAGTTGCCATACGCAATAAAGCACTGAGGCCTATCTAGGGTCGTATTACACAATTGTAGAAATGTCAATTATGATATAATTCAAGATTATGTTGTCAGTAATAGACAATTGTTTATATAATTTTACTACGTATTGTATTGTCATTTTCTTACTTAGGTTTTAGTAATAGTATGTAGTAGGTAATAACATTAACGATTTATTTTAGAGAATAACTATAGGAACCCACCCTGGCTTCGGACGGAAGCTATTTTTTTTTCTGTTGTATACCAAAAACCTTCCTCATTTATCGCTTTTTCCGTAAGTGAAAACCGTATCAAAACCGGAGAAACAGAGGAGGACAGCGACTTTATTTCAAAACTAGCTGGTACCCGCGACTGCGTCCGAGTTGAAAAATGAGAATATAATACCTGAGAAAAATTCTGACATTTTTATCCCTGTGACGAGATGTCGTGTGCCTGGACACTATAATTTTTTTAGATTGATTACGTCAAACCAATTAAGTACTTTCTTACATTTTGTTCCAAGTTCAAATAAAACATTAGCGCGCTCCAAATGTTTAACGACCGCGAACCTGCGTTGAAAATGCGTTTAGCATGCTATTAAATTTACAAAAGAAATTTTTTAAAATTTCTTTACCATCTCTCTCAATAATATTATATATACTAGTGACCAGCCCCCGGTTTCGCATGGATGCATTTTTTTCTACAAATTATACACACAAACCTACCTTGTTTATCGCTCTTTTCAACAGTGAAAACTATATTAAAATCTTTTAAATGGTTTAGGAGAAGTTAGTGAAGAAACAGTCAGGAACGGATATCATTTTTATTTTATTTTAAATACGAGTAGACATGTATAGACACCACCAGGTCTAAGTACCTAGTGCTGTAAGGCTTGTCAGATTTACTGTAGGGATTAATTTTCAATTTGTTATAGGTAAACTAAGTAGGTACATGTCTCAGAAGAACGAGGAAGCATGCAACCTTTATTAACAATTACATATAAGCATTTCTACAGAATAAGATTTCATAATATTCAAGAGCCAGCTTTCTACGTAAAAAAAAGACGTTGAACACGGAAATCGAAAGCCGGTATCGACTACAAGAAGCGAAAGAGCGAAAGGGTGCCGTATAAGGAATCGTTACAAGCCCCCACATTTTTCCTTTGCATTATAATGAAATCCACTTCTGTATATACCTATATAAAAAAATATAAAGAAATATATAATCAATACATATAATAAAATCGTAATTTACACAATTCAAAAAATAGTATTTAGAATTTTTCTGTGCGTTTGTGTTAATAGGCGCCGTTAGTCAAATGTTATCAAGTGAATCGTCAGCCTGTCCGACGATCTATACATTAAAAAAAGATATTAATTGAAAGTTTGGTATGCCTAATGTAATAACTTATCTGTCTAATTAAATTAAAAAATTATCTTCTACATAATAACTTGTTCAGAGTAGCGTTAGCTAAGTAATTCATTTAAATTGTATTAATTTACAATTATTTCTTGCGAGTTAATTGTGTCTATTAACTTTCTAAGATACCAATAACAATCCAATTCATCCAACATTATCATTATAATATGGATTATTTATTGAACTGGTGAATTAGTTAGTTTATTATTCGATAATGTCGGTATTACCGACAAACGATAGGATTTGTCGTTAAATTTGCTTACTCACATAAGTATTGGGAGGCAATTTAGAAAACTGATGATAACAAAATCGGAGTATACAATTTAATTCTGTAGCTAAATATCTATTATATGCATTCAAAATTTAATTACACCACTCGATAGGTAAATGATCAAAGAATTTTTTGTTATATATGGTATATATTCAAATTCGTTACATATAATACGCTCAAACAAAATATAAACTCGTAACGTAAGCGTCGTATTCAAGTAAAATATTCGGCCATGTCCACGACACAGTTTCATACAATTTTTCCTTCTCTGAATTCTGGTCTTGGCAGACCAGTTAATCCATATATATTCAAAACATTAATCCATATTCATATATTATTAAATTTACAATAGACTAATAATTAACTAAAGATTTTAATTAAAATATTCAGACAAAATATATTTGAGTAGGTAAGTTTTGACCGGGGAAGATGCATCTCTTCTTTCTCTTCCCTTCTTTCAATTTCAAATTTTAAATTCAATTTAAATTTTATGAAATTCAAATTTTTAACTACCTATTTAAGAAACATATAACGGTACATACGGTACAATAAAATCTCAAGATTTCATTTAAAAATATTATTTAATTTGAAATGTGATTAAAATGTTCATAAAATAATCATTAGTTTAATTAAACAGCAAATATTTAATAACTTTCTCTGAATAAACGAGTAGAGCTGCTATAAAAATATGGACACGGAGCGTAAATTATCATAAAAAACTTATTACTTATTAAAATATCTAACTATGATATAAATTTTAATGCTTTAGTTATGATGTAAATCGCTTACTGTAGGTATGTTATCTTTAAGAAATAACATTTTTTTTTTTTTTTTTTTTTCAAATTTGTTATAATATAGATACATATTATATGAACTTTATATATTTTAGTATAATCGTTAAAGTTCTTCCAAAATAATTTTTAAGGACTTCTAATTTTAATATTACTTATTTATCATTATCATATTTAAATTAAATATAACAATAAAATTGTCATGTTTAAATTTTTTTTTAATTTCTACAGCATTATGATATTTAAATATTACAAGTGCATGTCCTGTGGCCAGATTATGCAACTATATTTATTATGATGTTTTTTAAATTTTCCTTACATTTTATGTCACATAAAAATATTAAAAAAAAAAAATAACAAAAATACTAACCCTAGGTCCTGTAATGGCGCAGACCGCATGCGCCAACCATAAAAACTGAAAAATGCTACCCTTCATCCTGCACAGTCAAGTGAGGTAGCAAATTATCATCACAGACACCGCACCGTCCCACACAAACCGCGTTCCCACCAAAAAAAAAAAAAAACAGGCCAAGATATTAACACAATAGAACCACTTCACTGAAACTTTTAAAAATTTGACAAATGTCAGACTGACAGATTTCTTTTTTTTTTACGCGCGTGGCCACAGTTTCACGCGTCGACAGCCAGAGAGACAGTATTGTGAACGGCCAGTGGCTTTCCGTTTTACCGCCCCTACTCCAAATGCCCCTACTTAGTATTTCGAAAGGATTCACGAGATGAGTTTAAAACGTTCTACAGATAATTATGGGATGTTAATTCGAATGATATTGCGTAATCCGTGTGATAAGTGTTAAATATATTTTGGGTCACTTGTAAAAATTAATATTCAATATAGTTACTTATGTTGTAAGCCCCAATGGTGCTTTCAATATTTGTTAACATAATATAATAAAAGCAAAACTATAAATAAAACATAGTCGCGTTAGTTATAAATTAACTTAAGTACGGGTGAACCGACTTTTATGATATTTGTTTTGTTGAATTTCTCTCAATCCCGAATAGCAGAATAGCAGAATAACAGTTCGGAAAAAAATATATGAAGAAAATTAATTTTCTCATACATTTTATATGGAACGGCTTTTATGATGATATCTGGAGAACGGATTGACTTGAACTTATAAAAATATTTATATATTAAATATATCTCTTAACTATAATAATTAATATTAAGTACCTATTATTCTTGTTTAGATGAGCATACGCTTATATATCCTACCTATAAAGAAAATAGGGATTGATTAAATATCTTGATGGCAAAAAATTGTTCATTATGATTGCAAAATAAAAATTCGAATGATTTTCAACATCGCAGTACTAATTCTATGGATTCATTAGAATTAGTAATCTTATGGTAAAATCATTAATCAAGCAAAATGGGTACGCCATTTAGGGAGTAAACGTACCATGAACACAATAGAGAAAGAGCCTCTGTTGATTGGGACATGGATTCGAGTTTTTGTGCCTATTTCATTGCAGAGCCTAATTAACACTGCATACATACATCCTGTTACAAGTCTATTACATCAAGTTACTTAAATACTAATTAATTAACATTTTTAAAGTATATAACGACAGAAAATATAGTTATCTTAATGGTATTTGGCTACTGTCGAGTATAAACATACCTAAGGAACGCCATAAGGGTTGCAAGTGCGTTGCCGTCCTCGATAGGCATTAGGAGAGATATAATTATGAGATACTAGCTGTTGCACGCGACTTCGTCTGCGTAACCTTATAAAATATAGCATATGTTACTCGCTGATAATGTAGCTTTCTATAGGTGAAAGAATTTTTAAAATCGGCCCAGTAGTTTTTGAGTTTATTCATTACAAACATACAAATCTTCTCTCTTTATAATATTTGTATAGATGAGAATATATGATAAGGGATGGGCTTATTCACTTACCGAATATCACGGTGAGGACATGGTTAATTGACGCCAGAGTATAGATGTAAATTATTTATTTATAATATATTTATTCGTAACTAAATAATATTAGAATTATTCTATTTTAAAATTTAGACATGACCGGAGATTCCAGAGGTGGCTATTACCTTGGTCAACAAACTAGCCTTGCCATACAACGAGATAATGCTTGGGACCCTGCCTAGGGTACCGAAGCTTAATATTATATACAATTTGTAAATATATATAACTTAGTTTTAAATAAAAATACCTACTTAAATTTAGACGTAATTTCTCTAGGACACTGGCAGTTTCCACTAGCAAAATTGCTAAACATTAACAGGTTAGCTAGCTGCAGCCTAGCTAAACGTTTTGTCCGGCGTAAAATTTATATTTGAAATATTTCGTTCAACATTTAAAATTTATTTCAAAATAACGAAAACCCCAAATCATTAAACAAGAATAAATTGTGTGCTTACAAAACTACGCCCCGTCTGCGTTCTGACGATATAGCTCTAATCGTTCGAAGAAACTAAGTTAAAATTCGTCTGTTGTCACGAAAAGCAGTTAGTTAATTTTATAGTTAGTTAATTTGGCGACAAATCGATCAAATTTAATGTCCATGACTACTTGTTTTGATTTTGCGTGAATTTTTATTGACAAATATAATCGATTTCATTTTTTGTTGGTATTTATTTTAAGAAATAATTTTGATTAGAGCGTAACTCCTACTAAATTATAGTGTATCTATTTTTTAGGTTAAGGACGACAGATGGTCCACATGATGGTAGGTGTTAGCTTACCATCAAGTGTCATAGTAGATCTTTATAAACGCGACTGTCAAACTGTTTTTACGAACACTTGATTTACGCCATTGCATGATTTTTCAAATGTAAACAGACAGATTTCCATGTTTTCATCAGACAGGTCGAAAACCATGTTTTCTATTTTTATCGTAAAACATGGTTCGATAACTCTCGCTTTGCTTCCTATATTTTTTTTTCATATTAGGTAATTTTTTTCATATTGATTTTAACTGTTTAGATTATATTTGCTAAAACATGTAATTGGTGTTTAAAAATAATTGTTATTATTTAAGCCTCTATTGAAAATTGTAGTCATTTTACAATAACATAGTCATGTCTTATAAGCCTAGACTTTATACATTAGGCAGACGAAGAAATCTCCACAGAATAATCGTATTAAAGTGTGACATCAGTGATGCAGCTTAGGTTTGAACTTTCAGGGTTGTCACGTATGTTTATTTCTAAATATTTAAATTAGATAGAATTTCGCCTTTAGATCACTCTTTCTTATACAAGACCAGACTTTCTAGTGATCTTAAGGCTTTAAATAACATTGAGTTCTTCTAGGTAATAAAGTCTTTGTGAAGTTGTGAAGTTTATTATGAAGAAGTAATTTTACAAAATCACTGCCTTATCCAGCCTTCACCACCATTTTTTCACCGGGATAATGTCTTCTGCTGAATAAAGGCCTCGCCTATAGTCTATAGATTTTCAATAGGACCAGTCCAGTCTGTATTTAGTTTCGACCCGTGGGCCTTATAGTCAGCCCACTCTGTGGCTGTGGCATAGTTAAGTAAGTGGTGGCAGGACACGCGATGCAAAGGTTAGTCGGGCATTGGACACGGGCAGCCAGTCTGGCGGCAGTAACCACCCCCTCACAGAAGACTACCTTGAAATAGCCATCTACCATCAAGTGGACCGTCAGACATTTAAAATAATGTGCCCTGCCCATTGCCATTACAACTTACTAATCCGCCTGGCTACGTCTGAACTCATTTGTCCACGGATGAGTCACATTTGTCCACGGATCTCCTAATGTCTGAATCGATTTCGCAGAATGAACTCGATCATAGGTATATACCAGATAGGTCATTGAGTAACTTTGTGTTTTGTTACAATAACTTTGTGTTAATTATCAATTAGGGGCCACGTTTCAGCGTCATGTCATCACTGGCAAAACACACACTTATTAATAGTCATCCGTCGTATGTAAATCTCTAATAACTATTAAAATATTTCTACCATATTTCATTTATATTTGATAATAGTTATTTGGTAATTTTTATAATAATAGTATCGTTAGCATAATGCAGAAATTTGCGGATGACACCGTCAATTACGAAAACTCTCGTAACACAAATATACATAAACGGAACCGAAAATTTTTAAGGCTTTGTTCTCAATAAGTTTCGACATCGCGACGTGGACTTTGTTGCGATCAAATCTCATACAAAGAGCTTACGTAATGAGTCACACACTGTTTTTACCTCAAATGAGTAACCTCTTTCGATGCAACCAGGATCCGTTGTAGTATAAGCCAGTTACTTATAGTTGCTTCCACAAATGTTATTTGTGAGTATATATAACAAGCTATTTCTATATAAATAGCTTGTTATATATACTTACTTATAAATAGCTTATATTACAAAAAATACGATCAAAGGTATCCCTACTATTACAGTTGAGTATTTAAGGCGTGAAAGCGTAACACAAACAAACTAAATCACTTACGCATTTATAATAAAAGAATAATTTAAAAAAAATCAAATTAAGAAAATCTGTGATATTTATTTCATTAATATTATTATTACAAATTAATTATTATTACTCTGCGCAACCCTATTGTAATTTGATAACATCACGTCGGAATGCGGTATTGTGGAATACTTATTTCGAGAATATTTTTAAGTCTCGCCTTGCAAAGAAGCTTGAGAAATGAATTTTTTGGTTTTAATTCTAAAGATCTTATTTTGAAATATGAAGGTACACATCCGTACGTCGATTTATAGAAGACGACAGTGAAAAAAGCTTGTGTTTCAGCTCTACCGAAGCTCTGTCAAGTCTGCAGCTCGCTGCAACCTCTGTAGCGTTGCTTGTGCTAATAAGCGAACTTAGGCACCTGTCATCAAGTCAAGTGGATCGTCAAACTGTCTGACCTTCATATAAAAATATAATTACTTAAATTTTAACTTTATTTTTTATGTAATAATTGGAAAACACCTATGTATAAATTTTTATTGAAAGAACTTTTGAGAGTCTCACATACTTATCATAATTTTTTTTAAAAGTATACTTACATACTGTTATTTCTCGACAGACTTCACGTGTGAGATATTTTGATAAATACTTAGATGGCATAGCTGCAGAATTGGGTAGAAATCCAAGTGAGTTAAGTCATTGAACGTTCATATAAGTTACACCAAAGTTAGGAATGTTGGTAAGCGCTTAGCATCTCCGCACACTTTCACTCGACCTTGACACAAGTGAAAGTTCAATCATCCGGCAAACTAACCTTTTTAACCGGCGGCTGCGTACGTAACCGGAGCTTCGTAACCAGTTACGATCGACTACTTTTTCGGCCTTGTACGAAACCAGTTGCGATCGAAAACTATTTTGTTCATATATATTAATATTTTAAAATATCGTAATTTAGTAGATAATAATATACCAATATAATAAAACTGAAGAGTTTGTTTATGTAGTTAGTTAAACGCTTTTATCTCTGGAAGTAAAAGTCGGATTTTAAATATATTTTTTTTGCATTTGATACCCCAATTCTTGAGGAAGATTAACTGTATAAGGAGTTACCGAGAAGAGTAGACATGTGCATGCTTTTGATAGACAATTTAAATTAAATAGCGGATGAAACCGCGGGACACAGCTACTTATAAAATCAAGTCGCTGTACGCCTTTGTCTGTTACTTCGCTATATTCTTCTAATCTAAATAATCTTTCTAAATATTCTTTTTGATACGGTTTTCACTGATGAAATGAGCGATAAAGGAGGAAGGTTTGTGTTTATAATTTTCTTAATAAAAATGTATCCGTACGAAACCAGGGACGGGTCGCTAGTCTATACTAATATAATATTATAAAGAGGAAAGATTTGTTTGTATGTTTGTTTGTTTGTTTGCGTTGAATAGGTTCCGAAACTACTGGACCGATTTGAAAAAATCTTTCACTATTGGAAAACTATATTATCAACGAGTAACATAGGCTATATTTTATAAAGTTACGTGGGCGAATCCGCGTGCAACAGCTAGTTTTACATTACGAGTACAGTAAGCACGCATTCTATTTAGATATGAATAGTTCACATTCCGATCCGATTGAAGCTTCTCTGGCGTGAAACATTATAGAGAAATATTTCATTACATAACACCGTTATTAGTTCTGTGCACTTTATACTTAAGAAGACACGTAATAAGAGAGATTGATGGGTCGACTGTTTGCGATAGGCCTTTTACATATTATTATACAATATAGATAATTTTGTTCGTTAATTAAAATCGTTAAGAGATGAGATGAAATTCGGATTCAAACCTATATAATCCTCTTTGAATAGACTGATTGAAATGTGCTAGCTCTCTGAGAGCCTTGCGTTCTGAGAGCATTACTTTTTTTTATTAAACTACTTACATTTTGGTATTTGCAATAAATTACTTAGCCTAAGAAATTTTTTCTTGGATGAACTTATTTTATGTGCAAGAAATAATTACCTATTTGAGCAATGAATCCATAAAAGTGTTAAAATTACGTTTGCACCAACATTTTAGCCGTTAAATTGAATTTTCTTTATGCGTTTTCAATGCATTTTTATTGTTCCGTGCATAAATAAAATAAGTCGCAATGGCTGAAGCAATATTTTTGAAACCAAGGTTATTACGACTAGCATCAATTAGATGGTTTTCAAAAGATGTCTGTATAACAAAAAAAAGTTTTTGCAACGCACTTGACCGAGGTGTTTTTAAAGCGGTCATTGAAAAAAATAAGAGATCTCACAGACATTTATTTTTTTAAATAAATTTCCTAATATAATTGTCAATCTATCACTACATCTATTTTCTATGTCTATACTCTATAAATCAAACAAAATGTTAGTTACACTATTTATAAATCTATTTAGTTACACTATGTAATTTGTTGAATTTGTCTTCTTCTCGAATAACTATTAAAACAAAGGAAATAAACCACCCAACGGATTTTGATTCGGTTTTCACTAATGGAAAGAGCGATAAATAAGGAAGGTTTGTGCATATAATTTACAAAAAAAAAAATTGCATTCGTGCGTACATCGGCCGGGTTAAGAAGCTAGCTTTCAACATTTATTGTTGAACCAGTATTCTCGAACGAGTTATAAATCACTTGTTGTTTGATCGAACATGTTCGATATATTTCGTTATGTTTATGTTCAATAAATATAAGTGTTTTATTCGTCTGAATAAACCCCTTTAACAGATCTCATTATTTTTAACATAATATCCATCATGTGCAGTATGACATCGAGTGCGTTTCTAAAGCGATCATCTGTCAAAACAAAACGTTTGAATGAGTTAGAGATAAACAAATTATTTCGTATTTTTACTCACGTTTTGTATTTTAATGAAACCAGGTCAATATCGTCTCTGACAGGGTACAATATAAATGATCGTGCAACATCGGCTAAGTAGGTATACTTGAAGTTACGTTACGAGAAAAAATCCTCTTTATACAACTGGTACCGGTTACTAAATAAGATACCAGTCACTAACAATAAATAACTTATAAGTATAAGTAATAACTATATATCGTTTTTCCCTTACTCTATTGAGTAATGATGTTACTCTATTCTGAATTATCTCATGAACTTTTATTTGAAGTCGGGAGTTTTCACAGTGTTATCAATGTCTCTCTGTCTGTCTGTCTGCTACCTTTTCACGCCTTAACTACTCAACCGATCATCATGAAATGTTGCAAACACGTTGTCAGGGATACAAGAAAGGGCATAGGGTATCTTTCATCCAGAAAAAAAGTACTGTTCCCGAGTGATCCCGTCTAAAAATATAAAGAATTGGGCGCCACTGTTGTCACAGCGATAACGATGTGAGGCGTTATAACTCATATATTTTCTTTTTCAACGCCGACGAAGTCGCGGGCACCGGCTAGTATTATATATAAAGAAATCATGGTAAGGATACTTAGTAGGGATAGGTGGAACGGACGATTTAGTATGATACTATCTAACCTGGCATAATACGTATTTCTGTCCGAAATTGTTCATAGTGGTTTCAGAAAAAGTTTTTTTTTCTACGTGTGTATCTACAAGGTACCCCGAGATGGCTGGCGTACCTCCACTTTCGGGTACGCCGAGGTTCTGACAGGGAGTGTAGGCCTCACCGCTCTAGATAGCCGTGGCGGGGCACCGAAGTCGTGTCATACGTAACGTCCTCGCGACCCCGCTAGAAAGTCGTTGGGTTTTAGCCGGTACGAATCCGGCATAACCCAGCAGTGTCTCCTACACTGCCGAGTTTCCAAGAGGGTTTCTCAACGTCCACGCCCAATGATGGGCTGTCTCTGCGCACAAGGTGTTCTCAATTGTTATAATTTGCAATCTTCTAAGAGCGTGGGAAAGAGTCTCTCTATCACTTGATTGATTACGTAATGAAAACAAGTACAGGTATGTGTAGAAGCCACTACGAAATTACTACCTGTTGTTGGCGAAGAGAAAACTTGAGTATAACTACATTTTTCGCCATTTAAATAAATTAACTTGATTAACGAGTTTAAAACACATGATTTTTAGTTCGTCTTTCCAAAATTTAACTTAAAGAATTCGATGTTACTTGACCTTTTTGTAAGAATAACTAATTACAAGTCATAATATATTAGTTTCATAACTGTCATATTTTAGTTACAGATTACATTTAAAAATATTTTTGTATTCTTAAAAAAAATTACATTATGTACAATGCAATACCTCACTCACTAATAAAAAATTATAAGTAGTAACACACACAATATTTTGTCAAGTTCCTAATAATTACAAATTTCCTTTTTAATTTTATTTAATGGTTTGTTTTAAAGTTAGTTGGTTACTAGCGTTTATTAAATATATTTCAATATCGGAGTAGTATTATGTTGGTAAGAAGGTAGGTACATACGTAATACTTAAGTAGGTACTGTGTAGGTGTTAATGCACTTAAATAGCGACAATTTGTATCCTGTGAACGCGAACGCACAATACTTGTGCTACAATTACCTTCCAATTGTTTTAAACTCGGACGCATAATTATTTCACTTGTGCCTAAGAAGGTTTCGCGAAGCGAACAGTTCTCACACTGGAATATGCACAACATGATAGCTATATCTTAAAATGAAATTAATTAATTAACTATATTAATTAAATAGAATGCAATTAGATTTAAAGTAAAGGGACACTTAGTGTTTGGTGGCAACAGTCGAAGGAACACAAGAGTGGATGCAACTGCGCTATCCAACTTGATGAGTTAAAGCTTACCTTGGTAAGATAAGGGACAAAGATAATCATGGAAACCTGCACCCAATACAATGAAAAAGTACAAATATAAGCAAAAATACTAATAAGAAAGATTGGTGATAATAAAATTAACAAAAGAAAATTAGAATAGAATATATTAAATACTATTACATAACAAGAAACATTAGAAATACCAAATATAATAAGTATAGTTGTGGTTGGGACAATTCAAGAATAAAACATGATGTCACTTTCGATTCAAAAGTTTCTTCAGTATTTTTAACTGTAAACTTTTTAAGAAGTTTCAAAATTTATCTAAGTCGAAGAAGACTTTATTATACCTATCTCAATCATGATAGAAGACATAAGGGTAGGGAAATAAGCTAGCATTTTTACTTACACACCGTAATTTAATATCACAGCCACGTGACAGCACCTAGCTCGTAAATTACATGAATTTTAATTTTAAATGCCTACTTCATTTCAAATATGTTACTTTTATATTCCAATTACATATATGCAACGTCTATGAAGTAGGCCAAGTTTTATTAAAAATAATAAGCGATTCGCTTTTGGAAACTTTCTTAATAACAAAAGTTACGTGTGAAAAAGTCCACGAGCGAATTGTATAACACTGATATTATCAATGTATTGTTTGATGTATATCGAAACCTATTTCTCGAAGGAAGTTACTTGCGTTGATTTTTTGACGTTCCGTCTATGTGTCGCAAGATATCTCTTTTCACGTTAGCACGAGTTTTTTTTTTTATCGGCATTCATAACGACTCATCAGTGTTATGAGATAAACGGTTAGAGATCATATTGCACATTCGCGACGTTGCTATACAGTCAATGCTTTTGAGTATACTCGTAGATTTAATAGATGTCCCAGAAAAGTTGACAAAAAATTGAAATATTAATTTAGCAGTCAAGCCAGTAATCAAAATTGTAGTAGGCTCTAACCATATTTATTAAATTATTATTAACTATTATTATTTATTAAGTAAAAGAAAAACAGTAGGTACTTAGCAAAAAAAATACTTAAAACAAGGAATTTATGCAACTGAAATTCCTTTTTTAAGACGAAATCTAAATAAAACTAATATGTGGAAGAACTTTTAATTTATTGTGATGACACGTCGATCAAAACATTTTTACATGTAAATACGTATAATGTCATACATAATACATATTATAATATAAACATTCTAACTCTAAAACATTTTCTTTACTACAAATTACGAACCATCAATTCAGTTTGGCTTCGCCTAAATATCACTAAGATTATTTACAAGAACTACTTATTAGACCATTCCTCTACATTTAACAAATACTAAATTGTGTGGAGAGATCGTTTTTATTATGATATTAGATATTAGTTTAAACACCTACCTACTTATATTGTAAGCTAACACTCAAGGGCCCGTAGCCAAGTGCACTTTATACAGACGTTTACGCTACGCCACGCTGCGCCACGCTGCGCCACGCTGCGCCACGCTGCTCCACGCTGCGCCACGCTGCTCCACGCTGCGCCACGCTGCGCGACGCTACGCTAAGAGAAAAGTTGCTGATTGGTCAATATTTTATTTTGACGTTACAATAACCAATCACCAAGTTTTCTCTTAGCGTAGCGTAAACGACTGTATAAAATGCACTTGGCTAGCCCCCAAGGACTGTCGTTACACTGGCGTGTGTTAGGTTGGTCTTCGCGCGTTTTAGCGTTTGTCTTGCAAATGTATACAGCAAAATAATGTGTTTATTTATCTATTTACAATATATATATTAAAGTAAATTAACTCAACGAAATGTAGAGATAATAAAAAAAGTGCAAAAAAGACTAATATCAATATCTATTGTATGTAATAACTTTCACTCAAGAATATCGGAAGCGTCTGACGTTATAATACAGTGTATTTTTTAAACAGAAAACTGTTCATTTAATGTTTTTAAAATATTGGGTCATTTATCGTTTTACAAATTCATTCTAAATTTTGCAAATAATGAATAATTGGATTGAATTTTTAGAGCTGTTACACTAAATTTTATTACTAAATAACTAAATTTTTAGTGATTTTATTTATTATAAAGTTTTATTTTTTATTGTCACTTTTTTAAATTTGAATTTTGATGGAATTTATTAAGTTCCAGTGTGACCACAGTCCAAACAACCATGTAGGTACTTGTTGATAACAGACAACATTAATATTTAAGAGTTTTTTCACGGATTTATGGTCATTATAATATCTGATATTCTTTGTCAAAATCAGTGAAAAATCTATAACATTTAATACGCTATAATGCCAAAACCAATACTAATCTAAACTTTCAGCATTATTTTAGTGTATGATAATAATAATAATAATAATTATTATTATTATCATACACTACTATATATATGGCAGTATATATAATATACTGCCAGTATATTATATATACTGGCACTGGACGTGGCAGAGGGCGAGCCAGTGTGTTAAGAGGTGTGGGCGGTCCATCTAGCCTGCCCTCAAATTCGTCATCACCACCAGACGGCTTGGTGCCGATAGAGCCTTCTTCGGCTCAGAATTCGGCACCCGCCGCTAGTGGTCAAAGAAGGCGCATGGCGTGGACCAATACGATGAACAGTAACGCCATGCGCGCCTTTTATAGGGCGACGATGAGCGAAGCTGGCGGGACGGGCTATCGAGCACGTATGCATCGCGAGTTTCAGCAGTTGGAACCGGAGGTGACCATCACGGAACAGAATCTGTCGGACAGGGTTCGATACATACAGCGCTCAGGGCTTTTTAGCGCTATCGAACTCGAGCAACTGAGACAAGAAGTTGTTCCTGACCCGAATGCTGCATCTGTTGTGGAAGCCTCTGTACCGTTACGCGATGGCGCGGACGTCCTCGTGCAGCCGCGTGATGGTGCGGAGACCAGTGATCGATCGCATCATATGCAGGGTGACGGCGAAGGAATAACCACCCAGGAAATAGAGCATATGAGTGGCATACTGGAAGAGGCGATTTTGGAGTACCGCCAAACTCCGCTTGAAATGAGACCACGCTTGCCCCGAGTACCTCTTAGCGTCAAGGTTCGGGATGTCGTTGGGGCCATAAACAACATGCTGCCGTCTTACTTGGAGAGCAGCGCGGGCCTATCTGATACGGATTCGGTCCTATTTGGCGCAGCTATAGCTGTGTGCCGAATAGTGGGCGCCAAAGTACGTTTGCCGGGTCGTGCCCCTCAATACAATGAGGTGCCGGCCTGGCACAGAAGGATCGAAAACCGTATCACTGCAGCCCGAGTCCTCATCGGCAAACTGACCAGCTTCAGGTCGGGTAACACCAGACCTAGAGTAATGCGCTTCGTGAGGGAGGCCTTCTCGGGTGAGAGAGTGAATTTTTCTCACCCGGAAATGCACCGAAAACTTACGGAGCGCATTGATGACCTGAAGCAGAAGATCGCTGCTTGGGGTAAGCGAATCCGGCGGTACTCAGAAAGGGTGAAGAGGCACCGTCAAAATCGCCTCTTTATGAGTGACCAGAAGAAGTTTTATAATAACTTAGAGCGTCCCGATATCAGAGTGACTGGTCCCAGACCTAATCAGACCGAAACCGTTGCCTTCTGGCGAAACCTGTGGTCGGAACCAGTTACTCACGAAGAGGGCCCTTGGATGAGGGCAGTGGAAGAGGCATGCGCTATAATCACGCCGATGAACCCCATTACAATAACTGAAGATGATGTGGTCGCTGCGGTCCGTAAGGCTCCGAACTGGAAAAGTCCGGGACCAGACGGACTGCACGGCTACTGGTTGAAGGGGTTCTGGCGCAGCCATGCCACTCTCGCTGTTCAATTTCAAGAGGCTCTTGAAAACGGGGCGCTCCCAAACTTCTTGACTACAGGGGTCACTCATTTAGCTCCCAAAGACAATGCTACCGCAGATCCATCTAAATGCCGTCCAATAACGTGTCTCTGTACGATATACAAAACACTCACATCCATTCTGAGTTCAAAAATCTATCGTCACGTCACCGATAACAACATCTTATCGGAGGCTCAGAATGGATGTAAGGGCGGTAGTCGCGGTAGCAAGGAGCTGCTTCTCATTGACACGGCTGTTTGCAGACTGGTTAAACGCAACCGTCGAAACTTCTCCGCTGCCTGGATTGACTATAAAAAAGCGTTTGACTCGGTTCCCCATACGTGGCTTTTGAGGGTCCTCGAGTTGTATAAAGTGGATAGTACGGCTCGACACTTTCTTGAGACATGTATGGGGCAATGGAGTACGATGCTTAGTCTTTCCGGTGAGCGGATGACGGGTGCGGCTGATCGGATAAGGATCTGTAGGGGTATTTTCCAGGGTGATTGTCTGAGCCCACTTTGGTTTTGCCTGGCGTTGAATCCTCTGAGTACTGTCTTGGAGGATTCAGCGATGGGCTTTCAGTTTCGGAGGGGAGGCCATCAGATGTCACACCTTCTCTACATGGATGATCTCAAGTTGTTCGCCCCGAACGCTCATCGTCTGGAGGGACTGCTGAGATTAACTGAAGATTTCAGCAGATCTATCGGGATGGAGTTCGGGCTCGACAAATGCGCGGTAGTCCATGTGGAGAGGGGTCGGGTTATTCGTTCGACAAGTCTCGAAGTTGGCCCGGGACAGATGAGGTCACTCTCCGGGACTGAATCGTACCGATATCTGGGCATGTCGGAATCACTGGGTGTGAGGGAGACGGTTGTGAAACAGTCGGTCTGCGAGGAATTTTGGGAGCGCCTGACAAAAGTTCTTAGGAGCTATTTGTCAGGGGGTAACAAGATCCGAGCTTTTAATGGCTGGGTCATGCCCGTTCTCCTTTATACGTTCGGCGTGCTCAGATGGTCTCAGACAGAACTTGACGCTCTGGACAGAAGGGTCCGCACAACTATGATCGCTCACAGAATGCGTCACCCGAAATCATCAGTTGAAAGGATGTACATCCCGCGGAAGTGTGGTGGTAGGGGCTTATTAAGTGCCAAGACCATGCACAACCGCGAGATGTGCAACCTTAGAAATTTTTTCCTGACTGATTCGGGTGGCGGGCTCCGTAGGGCGGTCGTAGAATGTGATAATGGACTCACCCCTCTGTCCCTGTCTGATCAGCAATGGCGGGATCCGGTGGTACTGAGCGCCTCTGCCAGGGGGGCCGTATGGAAGGAGAAAGAGCTGCACGGGCGGTTTTACAAGGCTCTTCATGAGCCTCATATTGACCGTAAAGCCTTCGTGCACTGGCTGCGCTTCGGTGATTTCTTCGGAGAGACTGAGGGTTTTGTCTGTGCGATACAAGATCAGGTGGTCAAGACGCGGAATTATCGGAGGTACATCATAAAGGATGGCACAGAGGACATATGTCGAGCCTGTCGCCATCCCGGAGAGACACTCCGACATGTCACCTCCGGTTGTTCGGCGCTTGCCAACACTGAGTATCTGCACAGGCACAACCAAGCAGCCAAGATCCTGCATCAGGAGCTCGCTCTGAAATACGGCTTCCTTGAGCAGAGGATGCCTTATTATCGGTACTCGCCAGAGCCAGTCCTTGAGAATGGCCGTGCCAAGCTCTACTGGGACCGGCCCATCATCACAGACAGGACTATTCTAGCGAATAGACCTGATATTGTGTTGATGGACCGGGAGCAGTCGCGGGTGTTTTTAGTGGATGTCACTATCCCGCATGACGATGGTCTAGTGAAGGCTGAAACTGAGAAGAAGAGGAAGTACCTCGACCTAGCCCACGAGATTGTCGACATGTGGGCTGTGGCCTCCGCTGAAATCATCCCAGTTGTTCTGTCCGTCAATGGTTTGATTCCAACCAGCCTCAGTGACAACCTGAAGCGGTTGGGATTCCGTGGTGGTTCCCTCCCGGCCCAAATGCAGAGAGCGGTGTTGCTCGATACAGCCAGGATCGTGCGTCGGTTTCTGTCCTTGTCGCCCTAAACCCCGACCGACTGTGCTTCTGTCGGGGGTAACACCGTCTCCCCCTCATTTTGGCTTTTGGAGGGGGAAACGAGTTAAATAGAGAAATAATAATAATATTAATAATGTGTCAATACATTATTTATTTATAATAACACAGTTCTGTTTGACTAGCCTCAATTATGATTTTACAACTCGAAGAGTTACAACATGTTTAATCACATTCTATTCAAAAATAACTCAAATTCTAAATAATACTTTTCATAGAAGCTTACAGTAGTTTTAAGATATAATATAAGTATTAAGTCAGAAAAATTGATAAAGAAGTATTGGTCCAATTCTAGTATATGAATTTTGTTTCTCATATTCGGTTTGGTGGAAGATACCTAGTAAAAAAAATGTAATTCAATCTAAGTAGGCAAAAAACTATGAATTAGATTTTAATTCGACGAAATTATAAAAATAAATCACATTGCGATATTTGATTAGCGGACAAAAATGACATAGATGGCCAAGAGCAAACCCATCTAATAAAAAAAAATTCAAATAGTTATGTTATTATTTAAATTAGCAATATTAATTTCATATTTTATACTGAAAAAATGTTTTTATTTAATAGAATTTAAAAGTAAATTTCGTCGAATTAAAATTCAAAACGAAATTGGAAATATTGTATTATGTACTACAAAAATCTTGTACGAAAAGTTACATTTAGGTACATGAGAAAATACTTGTCTATGTAAAATGGACTTTTTATTGGACCATTGAAACTGATGTTTTAGAATGGTGACAGTGATTTTACAAGTATTAAATAACCATAGGAGAGACATCAGTCTCGGAATTGGACTTAACTGTTTTGAACTTGATTTGACTGACTAAATTTGAGAAAAATGTCTACTTTGGATTTTAATTTGAATATGGCGTTTTTTTTATATTGCTATTTTTACAACTGACACTGGCAAAATCATGAGAGCAGTTCTGATGGAGCCAAAACATTAAATTTGTAAAGAGGAAGAAGAACCATCTTACATCTGATGAAGAATTATATTAGTCTGTGTATGTGGTTGTCTTAAAAACGTTGGGTCTCGCTAAAATTGGCAGTAGAAATACGACTTTAACATCAAACTTAAAGATCATATTTTTCTAAAATGTATTTTAGAATTACTCAGAATTATTTTAAATTTACTGAGTGTGGCGTGAATTATTTTAAATCGGCTTATGTAAAATATTTTAAAATAAATCAGCCGATGGACGCACGAACAAGTATAATTAAAAAAAAATGGAGGCGGTATTCATTTGTACTACGATTATTTTTAGCGAGTGCTTTTTTTTAAAAAAAAATTCTATTATATATTTTTATTACTCGTAGTAACTCAAAGAACGGTGCCATAGTACCACTGAATCGATCTATACGATTATTTGCAAAAGTTTTATAGATCCATAGAAAATGATTCTCCTCCAAAATAATACCCTATCCTATTAAAGAAAACGAATGAAAAGCACATATTTTCTTATAAACTATACTAAGTATACTTTGTCCAAATCTCAGTGATAAATTACCTTCTAAGTTTTTTGTGTAAGTACTAACATGATTTTACAAAAACTACACATTACATTTAATATAAATAACATTCATTTACTAAATACCCGTCATGTTTTAGGCGAAATATAAGAATTACAATTTCAGAGAGGCCTATTCTGATGTCAGCTAATGAAAAGAGATTTATCCCTATTTTTATTTTACCTAAGTGTTGGATTAGAAATGATAGAAGACTATGTTCATCAAACAAAATTATTATTATTAAAAAAAATATATTATGCCCAGTGATATTAAATAAGTGGGGAAAAACAAAATTTCAAATTTGTATATTTTTAAGTACTCACCCATACAGCAAGAGTTAGGATCTATACGAACTCTAATAATATATGATATGACATTAGTTACGTACGTATACACCAATGTACTTTTCGATTAGCAAATTCCATAATATTATATGATAATTATACATATTTTCCTGTTTTTAAGGATAATTTAAACACAGCTTTTAAATATCTGTGGCCACTCTATTATGCGCATTGAAACACATATGGATAGTTTCACATGGGAACTATAGACTTTATAGATATCTATGGTTCTCAAAATACATTACGGGAATTGGAATTCCTTAGTGACATGAAAACAATATATTTCAAATTGATATTAATAAACTAGTTTTCAACGTTCCCTATTTTGACATAAAATCTTATAGCCTTATAGGTCTCAAATAAGCCATATATAGGGGGCGTTGCAACAGAATATTTTAGTAATATGTATCTTGATTTCGTTGTTATCGGCTATAAAATTTTATGCAAACTATAACAATGCGTTATTTTTATAATCTGTTTTAAAAAGTTCGTTGTATGACTAAAAAAATTAATTGTTAACCTAATTATAATTACACAATTAAATACATCAATTGGCACATTAAATATCGAATTTATAATTATATTCATATAATTTTTTTATTTAATTCAAACACCAAAATACTCGTATAATTATGCACAATGTCCATGGGGTTGGTTATCTCTCTTTGACTTTTGAAATTTATTTTTAATGTACGAACATAAAGTAGTTATTAAATCTTAAAATTCGGTTGCACAATTTAAACACTTTGATTTTAATACAGTTACGAAGAACGTGATTGGAAAGATCTGTCTTTATCAGATTAGGTCTTTCATAAGATTGAAAGTTGATCTGCATTTCAAAACGTTAAGCTGAATTGCATAAATGATGCGAGATAGTGCATTGCACTACAAACAACTAGTGCGTAACAGATAGTGGTGAATAGATTAATTTTATACTATTGTCTGTTCTGAAGTTTCAAAAAAAAAAGATATTACCCCTACTAATGTTTTTAAAATTTTTGTTACGGTCAAATGTACCGGCAGATGCATTTTGCCATACGATAAGATATAATATACAGTACAGTAGATAAACACACCGTTATAGCCTACATTTTTGTTCCCTTCGGTGTCAATCCCATAGCCCAATATGTCAATATCATTGGTGAGCCCAAAGCTGGTAACGTACCTACCATATCTTGTATATATATATCTTACCTCAAAATAGGTATTGTGTACCCTTTAAGTACCTAAATAATTGCTTGCTAGGTCTATCAAAATAAGCTTAAATTTAGCATCTTAAATAAAACCATAGACCATCTTTAAAACACAGTAAAAGACGGTTACCATCTTTTTAGCGTAAGTAAGTATATTTCAAGACTTTTTACTTTATTTCAACTTCTCATCCGTGTTCAATTAAACAATACAATATTATAATAGAATCTTGCTATATATTACTAATCAATTTTGATTAAAATAAAGATTTAACACTATTTAATTAAAGTCACAAATTGTTCGAAAAGGGCTCCGTACGAAATGATATTACAGTGAATTTTTCAAGTGGTAGGGGCGAATAAAATTTTATATAAGTTTACGCTTGACAAAAGGACATCGACAGTTCCACTTAAACTAATTAAGGATTACTCAATTCGCTTTTAAAAAGTAAAAACCGATTTTTAATTCCAAACACTTATAAATGCAATTGCAACATTATTATTATTTTTTACAATAAATTCCTCTGTACCTCTCAGCGTGGTATCGTTATTACATTATGAGTTGCATTCAACAACGAATTAAGAAATTTTGGCATTTTTTTATTATTTTGAAAACAACAAAAATTAGACAACAGGAATACTTTGTATTCCTGTAAAATATGATTTGTTGCAACTGATAATGCAGGTAAAAATATAGGGAAGACGTAACGCATGCCAGGCAGACGACGTACTTCCGGGTTTAAGAATCTATGGTCGAAATATCTCCTCCGCCTCGAGGGTTCAGTTAGCCATTATGACAGCCAACCTCCGGTAGATGGCGCCAATGGAACATTAAATTGTGACTAAAGACTTTGAAGCAGTCGGACGAGGGTTTCAAAACAAAACTGAGTGTCTAGGGTGTCTAGGCTATGAGGTAATCTAGTACGAGTACATTACGGCAAACCAGATTTGGCCCTCTCTCACATTTCCCTAGGTCACGCTCTGCCGAGCATGGCAGCTACGTCGCCAGCAGACTGTGAGTGAAGAAGGGCCTTGGCAGCTCTCGGTGGCGCCAGCCGTGGCAGCGCCAGCACCGCGGATTGAGATGCGCTCAGAGGTATAACGAACTCGTGCCGGGACGCTTCCGTCGGTGTGATACGACGCTTCGGATCCCATCTGAAACGTGAAGTAAGCTACTTTATATATGTATATTTCTATACAAATACTTAACATACTATATATTATATACGTATTACATAACATACTATATATTATATACGCATTACATAACATACTATATATTATATAAGTATTACATAACATACTATATATTATATACGCATTACATAACATACTATATATTATATACGCATTACATAACATACTATATATTATATAAGTATTACATAACATACTATATATTATATACGTATTACATAAGATACTATATATTATATACGCATTACATAACATACTATATATTATATAAGTATTACATAACATACTATATATTATATACGTATTACATAACATACTATATATTATATACGCATTACATAACATACTATATATTATATAAGTATTACATAACATACTATATATTATAGACGTATTACACAACTTACTATATCTGACGACACGTTTGGTCTAGTGGCTAGTAACCCTGGCTGTTAATCAAACGGTCGCGGGTTCGAATCCCGCTAGGGGCAAATGTTTATGTGTTAACATTTTACCTTTGTAACTGAGTCATGGATGTTTTGTATTTATAATATGTATGTATTTACAAAAAAAAAGTAATTTATATATTATATCAACTGTCTGGTATCCATAATACAAGCATATAGTTGCTTACAGTGGAACTAGATGGTGCTGTATGGAATGTGTGAAGATATTTATTATTATTATTATTATTTATTATAAATCCAAATCGATACTGCACCTCTAGTGTACAAAAAAAAATCCAAATTCAAAAAGATGTTCTGAGCATAGAAATAATACGAGTATACATATCTTCTGTGATAATTAGGAAATCGGATGACTATAAAATACCTACTTTTTCTAGTATCTAAACAAAATTTAGTATTTCTAGTATTTAAAGAGTTAAACAAGTCGACGGTCTGCTTAATGGTAGGAGATATTACCGTCGCCTAAGGTCACAAGCAACACCAATTGCCAGCTCTGCAGGAATGTATTTAAGTAGACATTAATGAAGTTAGTTAAATTATCATTGCCATTAAAAAAAAATCACATGTAATGTAATTTCTTTTATAGCTGATTTATTTTATTATTCTTTTGTATTTTATTTCTTAATTCAAATCAAATAAAAAATGAAATATATGGAACCATTGTAATTCTATATTCGATTCGATTTTATAATTCCATTTAACGTGTCCACAGTTATTTATGTCTTTCTAGTTTTTGCTTGCACGTGCCCCTTTAGCATACCTATATACACTGCATTGGTCGCAATTAACTTTTTAGTGTTTAGTGCGCATGTGTGTAAAGTTGTTTTGATCGTAGACTTAAGAAGATTTTCGCTATGAATATTGTCAACCTTTAATGCCCTTCAGTTGTAGAGTGCAGATGGAGATTTTGGTTTTAATTGTCGGCAGAAAATCCCTATGAAAACTCTGAATTGGCTGAAGCCATGGCAGACGAAAATTAGAGTAAGTAAGTATTTGATATTTATTTGTTTATCTAGATAAACTTTCACAAGTAATATTTATAAATCGTCAAATATAAGAAAAATAAATGAATCTACCAAACGGTTCAGAATACTGTCTCTACGAGAAATAAATCGGCATTCACAAGAAATATTAAATTTATACTAATACAATAAAGCTAAATAAAAGAGTTTTTTTTTTAATACCACTGGAACTAACAGTCGAATTTAAAAATAATTTTTGTATTTGAAATTTATCAATTCTTTAGGTAGGTTATAACCGCGACTGAAACCGCGGTACACACCTAGTAATAATAATATTATATTAAATACAATACCAATTTTTACTTAACTTTACTCATTATTACTCAACTGTTTTAACCAACATAGATTGTGTATGCATGTCTCAAGGACGACACTTTCAAGAAAGAGCAAAGAGCATCTGTAAGGCACTCAAAATTTATAATACCTACTCAATTTGTACATAATAAGTAAACAAAATTCGTATAAGAACGTAACTTTAAACGTAACTTAATGAATTTCCTAATAGGTATCTTATATGTAAAATATTTAATAGATAATTCCTAATAGGTTATTATGTAAATGATTATACATAAATGAAAAATACACAACGTAAAATATTCTCTTCATTAATCTATATTAATAAAGTTATTAATTCATTAATCCATATTAATGAAGTTAATCTATTCATTAATATATATTAATGAATCTATACTGTTATATATATAAACAATTTGCTTTTTTTAATATAATTATTGAATTAGGAACTATCTAGATATTATAACTAATGTATAAAAATATAAAATTTAAGTCCAGTTGCCTGCAAACAAATGAATTTGAATTTGAATTAATTAATCTGTTTAACTTATATTTGTATTAAAATGCATAATTGTTGTTAAAATAATTTTTAAAAAAATCTTAATTCTTAATTTTTTTTTCAATTGAATTTTTTGATCCCAATGCAAAGATATATTATTTCGATGTTTGATCCTAATTCAATAAAAATGTTTATAATAATAATTATTTAAAAAAACTTATAATTAGTTTACAGCTGGTAGCGAGACAAGATCGGTAGTTAGGGCTTTCATATCAGCTGTTCCTTGATCCAGGATACCATTTGGACATCCTCCACCAAAAATAGGAAACTATTTAATTACTCTAACTGTTCTAATACTGCCAGTGTCTTTATCTTACCATATCTAATAGTTTTATAAGGATACTTACAGTTAATGAATGCAATCACTCAATATATTCAGCTCAAGGCAACGACAGTTACTTTGGCTCCCCCTGACATCCATCGTGTGGAAGTAATGGTTGACTTTAACGCACATATGTTTGGTAAACTGGATATAAGCATTAATTATATCTCTCCAGTCTCCATACAACACAATGTTGATAAAATTCAAGGCGATTTGAGAATAGAAAGGGTGACAAAGTTTGACGTGGATTCGAAAGTTTTAAGCATAATGATAAAATGTTATAGATTTCCTTGTAGTTATTAAAATCTTTATATATAATATATCTGCTCGTACTTATATCCTAATCCATGCATATTATAAAATAAAAAGTAGCTGTCCGCTTTTGCCTTTTTTTACGCTAACTTCTTCTACTTTGATTGAAATTGTAGGCGGTTTGTGTAAATAATTTGCAATGAAAATTCAATCCAATCGAAGCCAGCGGCGGGGGCGGGTTGCCAGTAATAATAAATTATTATTTTGTAAAAAAATAAAAAATGGAACTAAAA
The DNA here is from genome assembly GCA_944738685.1 of Synanthedon myopaeformis. Taxonomy (NCBI): domain Eukaryota; kingdom Metazoa; phylum Arthropoda; class Insecta; order Lepidoptera; family Sesiidae; genus Synanthedon; species Synanthedon myopaeformis. The sequence goes on from OX122915.1 coordinate 12,094,617, forward strand.
TATACTCATTGACGCTATTCTTGAACTGTTCATAATATGATTGAGTAATTCAGTATTCTTTATAAAAATGTGTATGTAATAACTAAAATTTTTAACATATAGTATTATTCGAAAATTTCTGTGCAATTTGATCCTTGTATTTATTGAAAGCATATTATATTCGACATATAAGACATAGATCTAAGATATTACAAACAATTCATCTATGCTACTAATATTACAAACCAATGAGAAACTTTGCAAGGATGGATACGCTTTTACGTAAAATAACTGAACAGAATTTAATGAAACTTTACAGTTATATAGCGACTTGATATATGAGAACACATAGCATAAATTTATAAAAATACGCGGGCGAAGTCGCAAGAAAAAGCCAGTAATTATAGATAAGTAACTTTGCGACGATGGATAGTATGTTTCCTCTTCTCCAAGCAAAAATATTTAAACGAAGTTTAATGAAACTTTTTATATGTAAGAATAACTTATTTATAGGATATGCGGACGAAGTCGCTGGCATAAGCTAGTAGTAATATTAAAAATTCGAAACTTTGCGAGGATATATATATGTGTGTGTGTGTGTTAGTTTCTCTTTCACGCAAAAATATCAAACCAGATTTTGATAAAACCTTACGAGTACGATGAAATATACGAGTAGGTCATAGATCATAATAGAACATAGATCATAAGATCACAAGATACGCTGACGAATTCACCAACAAAACCTAATCTATACTAGTCTATATCTATACTAATATTATAAATGCGAAAGTATGTTTGGATGTATGGATGTTTGTAATTCTTTCACGCAAAAACTACTGAACCGATCACCATGAAATTTTGCATACACTTTGTCTCTGGGACACCAGAAAGGACATAGGGTACCTTTCATCCAGAAAAAAACGACTATTCCCGAGAGTTAAATAAAAAATAAAAAACTAACGCGTGGCCAAAGTGTTATAGCAACACGAGGTCAAGCGTTATATTGCTTTTTTTTTTTTAATTTTCAAAGCGGACGAAGTCTCGGGAACCAGCTAGTAAGCAATAATACCACAATGTGATAAAAATAATAATTATATTTGCAAATAAAGAATGTTTATTTTTTAAATGGCTCTCGTGAATTCTTCGCGATAGTATACAATTATGGAAATTTTTATTAAAATATGCAATTAATAAAATGTAAATACGGGAGAGTTAATTGAATTAATAGTTGGCAATATGCAAATTTTAATTTTTGAATTATGTTTGAATTGCATATGATGATAACATGTAAGCTTTCGTTTTTCGTATACCTAATTTGGGTGAGCATTAAAAAATTACTTTCGCTGTCTGTCTGCATTTATTTATTTTATTGTTTTTGTTATTTGAAAATAAAAATTAAATGGCTGGAATTAACCATAGACATAGAGTTGGGGACTGAGCAATACCCGTATGAAATTATCACAACTTTCTAGAAAGAGAGAAAGCTATCTAGAAGTGTTTCTAGAAGTTTAGATTTCGAAGTCCAGTAAACGGATTTAAAAAAGTCCTAATATTTGTGTTAACATCATATTAATTTTTTAATTATCATACCATACTAATCCATAAGTGACTTCGAATGCAGATATTAAACTTAATACAAGTGTGTATTAAGCACTAATCTATTTCTATTCTATATAGGGATTTGCCAACGACTTCGTCCATATTCATTTTCTGAAATCCTGGAGTCTTTGGAGTCCATAGAATGAACACATCGACTCTTATGTAAATAAAAGATTTATATATACATCTATACATAAAATATTATAAAATAAATTTGTTGTCCACCTCTATCTGTTTCTCCGCTAAATTCTTCTACATAATCCAATAGATTGTGATACGGTTTTCATTAATGGAAGGAATTATATTTAAAAAAAAAATGGAAATATTTTTTTCCAACTTCCAAATGAATTTTTTTAAATAAATGAAATTTAAATTTTATATATAATAATTAATATTTAAAAAAAAAATCAAATTTTACTCAAAACCCAATCAAAATTAAAAAATAATTTAACTATTAAAGAAATTATTAAAGAAATAAATTTGCACATAATTATTAAAGAAATATGTGAACGCATGAATCAAAGTGGTTCGATAAGCTCGTACAACTCATAAAATAGTCAATACTAGCATCAAAGTAGACAACGCTAATTAAGAGCACGTCGCGTCATCCCCTGACATTATTATCTTCAAACGCTCAACATAATTCCAACTCTTTCGCCCGGTGTTAAGGACTACAGTGCGTTGGCTCGTAAATTACATGTGGCTGACAAACTTGTTCAATTGAATGAACATACTCATCACTCATTGGACAAGAATGTGAAATGAAATCGGTCATCAGATCGTGATAGTGGCGGCACGCACTCCCGCGCATCGTGACGTTACGTAAACTAAATGCGATTGTCAAAGATTAAGTACGAACGACAGTTTTGTATAGGTGACACTTCTTTTATTTTCTATTCAATTTTAAGTTATTTTTAATTAAAAAGGCAGGCAGGCAGCGTGACGATCTACATGATATTAGATGAGTACCGTCCCTATACAGGCAATTATGGGATCGTTTATACCTATATACAAGTATAAAAAAGAATCGCTAAATATGTCGCTGAGCACAAAACTCAAGAAGGGCTGAACAAATTCAGATTTTTTTTTCTAATATTCATTCCAATAGCTTCTGTGAAAATGACAGGGATTTTCATTTTGACAGAAGCTATTGGAACGAGAATGACAAGGATAAATAAATCAATTTCGACGCAACTTTCTCGGGTACCTTTACTCTATATCAATTCTATATTTAGCTATATTATCTCTATATATATATATAAAAATTACGTGTCACGTGTTTGTTCTCGATGAACTCCGAAACTACTGAACCGATTTCGATAAAATTTCGTAACTATGTGTAATTTGGTCCAACTTAAAAGATAGGATATATAAATTGAACCCCGGGCGAAGCCGGGAGTGGGTAGCTAGTCTATACATATTATAAAATAAAGTCTGTGTAAAAAAAATCATAACAAAAAGAAACTAAACTGTTCTTTTTTGTTGCGAATCAAAAAAGAAACCCAGTCAATTAATTGCGTGCGATTTAAATGATTTGTCTTTTCGGTAATTTAATTCAATATTAGGTCAAGCAAACGGTCGTTCCGTTGTGTAGGAAGTCTATGATAAGTTGTCTCTTCAAAGTTACGTCACCAAGTTAACCTTTCACTGCGTACACGCCCGTATTATGTATTATGGGAAAGAATTTTTCATTTTAGGTAAAACATTTTATTTCATCTAAAATTCCCTGCCCTAAAAAAATCTTTAGTCGGTGTGTATGAATGTTACATATGCAATAAAATCGGTGAAACGCTGTGATAATTGGAGTGTAATAGTAGGAAATGTATAGTAAGAGATTATTAAGGGAATATAATAAGGACAAGAGACAATAAGCCTGGAACAAAAATGACATCCTCACATCACTTACTGGAACAGAAATATATTGGTGGTCTTCTATAAGTGTGTGGTTAGTGTCGACAAAGGTCTACAGTACCTTTACCATGAGTTTACAATGACTGCACTCGCTAGCGAGAACATAAAACATTTATATGAAAAACTGTCAACTGTCAATGTCAAATTGACAATTTTCCATATAAATATTTTATGGTCTCGCTAGCGATAACATAAAACATTTATATAAAAAACTGTCAACTGTCAATGTCAAATTGACAATTTTCCATATAAATATTTTATGGTCTCGCTAGCGATAACATAAAACATTTATATGAAAAATTGTCAACTGTCAATGTCAAATTGACAATTTTCCATATAAATATTTTATGGTCTCGCTAGCGATAACATAAAACATTTATAAAAAAAACTGTCAATGTCAAATTGACAATTTTCCATATAAATATTTTATGGTCTCGCTAGCGATAACATAAAACATTTATATGAAAAATTGTCAACTGTCAATGTCAAATTGTCAAATTTCCATATAAATATTTGATGGTCTCGCTAGCGATTGCGGTCATTATAAACTCATGGTAAAGGTACTGTTCATTATCTAGTTTATAAAAATTGTCTCCTAAAACTTGAGAAAATTAACTCGAATAATTCAAATATTTAACGGTGGAGTAGGTAGAGAGACTTTTTGAATTGTGCGAAAACTTATTAGCCCTAGTACGAGGCAAGGAACTTTCTCTGGCATTCGCTAGCGTAAAGGTCAATATTACGAGACTGATGTTTGTGACGTCGCTGTTGGATCCAAAGTCCAAACCAATACACATTTGTCCTCAGAGTAGTGTATAGTCCAAACTGTCCTCTTATAATGATAAAAACATAGACAAATACAATAACATATAGTTCCAAAGGATTAATGTGTTCTTTTTTTTTTCATTCAACTTCTTTTATTGTTACTTTAACTTATCTAAAGGTTAACGGTTAACGGTCCACTTGATCTCCTATGACACAAGAAACGTCACGGACTTAAATGATAATTCATCAACAATAAGGTTCAAGTGCAGCAAGTGCATTGCCGACCATTGTACGATTAAAGATTAGGGATTAAAAAGAAATAGGGAAATGACTATAATGGATGTCATTATAGCAAAATTGTATCACACCATTCGACATCTGACTATAATGGGACTCGTAATGTTAGAGATCCGTAATCAGATACGTAAAAATTAAAAAAGAATTTGGAGACGGAACATAAAAAGATCTAGAATGAAGATCAAGGTGGATTGAGAAGGCACAAAATTGTAAACACTATAATATGGTCAATACAAGTAGAAATAAGAGAAATGAAAGTAGTTTTTTTTAATATAATATTCAAATATAATACTTACTTACTAAAGAAATATACAAGTAATTATAACTTTAAGGCTTTTTCCCGCACGCCCCTTTTTGTTAGACTTATTATTCTTATTATTTTTAATCTTATATATATTTTTTGTCAGGTGTTGAATTTTTTATTTCATCTTTAGATGAATTGTCTGAGATTTTAGGATTGTTTGAGAAAATTTTCGTTGATACTTTAAAAAAGGACGCTTCCTGTCGCTTTAGAAGCAACGCCAACGTCGCTTTAGAACTACTACATTCATCTGCATCAATAAACAAATGAATTATGTAGATTTCACCTCCATTAAAGCGTAATAATAGCTTCTAAGAAGAGTTAAAAAACGCGTTTGTAAATCACGATCTTCATTGATAGTCATCAATGACGATACCAAGCTATTGATACAGCTGACGCTTCAACAATGGCTTAACTTTTAATAACTTCCTTCGATTCTCTCAATTCATTGAACTTCATGTTAGAAAGTTAAGATGGGTTTAATAATTTACTTATATTAATTATATTGACGATTCTTGCTACATTATAACATGTCAATGTAACGTTCCCTTAGTAATATGGTTATTATCTATTAATAAAAGTTTGGTTATTTACAAAAAAATATTTGTTTATATTTATTTATACATTTTTGTGCATTGATACCGAATTTGTATTGTTAATAAATAGCTCAGCTGCTAGTCCTATATAGGACAAATAAATTTAAACCGAAAAAATCATTTATCTAAAATAAACCTGAAAGTACCTACTCAAGATCGGGTATTAATAATTTTGAGCTTGAATCAAGAACATAGTCGATACCAATATATATCTATACCTAGATAAATTCGAAAATAACTGATGCGACTTCACTAATTAACTTTTCGTTAATTTTTTAACGAAAAAAATTTTTTTTTAGTTCTCCCTCAAATTTATATCGCCCACGTTATCACTTATCTTATATCTTAACTGACCCGTTAATTTCATATAAAAATACCATACAAACTTCAGATGCTTACACTATTTAAAAAGTATACTTTCTAAAAATACCAGCGTTATTATATAATATAAAGTGGAAATAATTTACAATGCATTATGTATTTGCATTGAAGATACATCATTCAGGAAACGATAGAGTTTTAAATTAACGCGTCACTTTGTAACATAAGTCACGATTCACAAATGCAATATCTACTTAGTTGCTTTTATAACAAACTTATGCACGTATGCAATTTCTTCTGTTAATTATATACAAAAACCTTCCTTGATTGTCACTTTAAATTGATGAAAATTGCATCAAAATCCGTTGGGTAGTATAGAAGACGCTAACAGAGAAATATATTTATTTTATAATAAATAAATATAGATACCATCGAAATAATATGATGTATTCAAGTTCGCTGATAGATACACTCAAGTAGATGCAGATACAGACAGACATCGATTGATTAATATTTGAAAAATTATAAATTATATATATTGAGAAAGAAAATATTATATATTACGAAAAATTTTCTACAATAACCTATTTGTATTTTTATGTGATAAAAATATTATAATTGATTTATTTTAAAGAACGTTGTATGAACAACCGTGGTGATAATTAACCAATTTTTATCGCAGTACTTGGATATAATACTACTCTGTACGTACACTAGTCTAAATGCGAGTAAGTAGTCTAAAACTACCTCATAAAACGATTATCCAAACTGCCGTTACTTGAGTGAGCCATGTCACTATAACTCGATAGCTGAAATGTGGCATTGGTAGGGTAGATCATATTGGTATATAACTTTTTTTTTATCGGTATATATCAGTTATTGGATTGGATATACTCACTCAAGACACCTATGCAGAAAGTGTAGGAAGGCAGGGTCGTCAGCGCGTACTGCCGCCGCTAGCGTCTTGGACGCTGGACGTCGCTTCCTCCCCTTCGAGTTAGTAACGCTGCGAGGAGATCCCTTAGAGTCAAAGAACAGCCTTTTCCTCGTAGCATGGATGAGGAGATCAGGCGGTGGAGGTCCTAGTAGCTCCATAATGCAAGCGAGCTGCTCCGCTTCGTTTTCCCCCGGAAACAACGGATATCCCGTGTGAAGTTCCGCAAGGATGCATCCTGGAACCAATTTTTTTTTTTTATATTTATAAAATATTATCTCTCATTTGTAACTTCGCCCACATTTTTGTATAAATTATCCATTTAATCATTATATAGCATTAAAGCATTATATAAAAAATACATTAAGAACCGAAAAATTAGCACATGAAGGTCAAATGGTAAGTTACACCACGGATTAAAAATCTCATCTCCATTGAACTGTTCACATATGACGTGGAGAGAGGTAGCATAAAAACAAGATGTTAATGTTTTTACAAGATGTCGATATTTGTTGACGACACGTGTGACTCGTCGGTCACCTTTCTCTCAGCTTTCTACAAACTTTGTTATGTAATAACAGACCTGATGCAACGGCATTAAATGTTGTTTTACTATGACAAATGGATATAACTTATTTGATGTTATAATAGCGGACATATAAAAATTAATAAACTAATAAAACAAATGAACTCTTGAGCTGGGGTGACAATGATTGCTGCTTTGTTAAAACTGTAATTAAATATTTAAGTATTTATTTAAATACACATATAATTATATGTAATTTAAAAAAAAATCTAATTTAATTTAATATAATTACTCTAATACTAACCCATACTCCACATGTCTATGGGTGTTCCGTATTGTAGGCCAAGGATGACCTCAGGACTCCTATAGAACCTGGACTGGATGTAGGTGTAAACGCGAGTGTGGGTGTAACATGAGCTGCCGAAATCTATCACCTTGATAGACGAGCTGCCTCTAGCTTTGAGCAAAATATTCTCCTGAAAAAGAAATGTGTTTTTTTTTTAAATATCTGACTAGCTGATCCGAACAAACGTCGTTCTATTAAAAACTATTGAACTGGGGCAACTTATGTGTAAATTGTGTAATTATTAACTAGGAACCTTGGAAGGTAAAAATATTTATTGTTTAAGTTTTTCCGGGAAATTTTTCGATTTTTCTCTTTCATCCTTTTTCGGTATTACCTAAACGAATATTAATTGAGTTGGAACATTCGTCTTCGAGTTTTGAGCTTAAAGATGTGTTAAAATCAAAATTTAGCTGTTCTAGTTCAAGATTATATATTTATAGGAACACTCACAATATATTTACAGAAGTATTTACATTAAATCTTATAGGAAAATGTCTTCCTCTAAACTGCGATTGAAATAAGATTTAACAAAAATACTCACAGGCTTCAAATCACAATGTATGATGTTCTCAGCTTCAAGAAGTCGAAGACATCTTAGCAGCGAGCTAGTGAATCGTCTGATGAGACCAAGACTGAAGCCCTGGTAGTTATTCTTCTTAATTAACTCGTACAAGTTTATACTGTCGAAATTAATTATACAATTTAAAATAATTTTTGATAAAGCCAAGGATCTAAGTTTAAGTTTTAATAGCTATACTTAATGTTCAGATACACTAAATGGCCAAATCCAAAAATCTCAATATAAAAGGTATGTATTGAGTAATTCAGATAGATATGGTATATTATTGATTTCAGAAGACTATACAGAAATTAATTGGCTCCACACCGCAATGCGCACCAAAATGCAAATTGTCAGCATAAATTAGGCAACAATGTACGTGGAAGGGGTCATGTCAACTGTGACTTGTGATTTTTCTTCGCGGAATATTGTTAACATTTACAGACGACAGTTACCGTCAAACGGTAACTGTCGTCTGACTTCCAGGGGAACATTGACAGATTTTGGGGCTAAATTGACAATGGGTTGGAACAGGTCTGTCGGTGTCTTTATAAGTTCCATTGATTGAGCTGGCAAAGAAGGATAATTCGAAATTATATTCTATATGCAAATGCGACTATATTTCTATCGGCTTAATGCTATTCAAAGTAGCCTGGGTAACTTTGACACCTATAAAAAACAATAAAATATTTTTTTTTCATTTGAGCATTGGACTGTAGAGCCAAACGACTAATAGAGATAAAAAAATTATCAAATATCGCAGAAACGCGTCGTAGGAACAAAAATTCCCTCAAAACCCTGTCAAATTAACCCCGTTTTACGGTATTGAAAATAAAAATACTTGGCATAATCGTAACCCCAAGTATGTATAATCGTATGTATAACATGTTAATCAATATAATATGGTTAGGTTAGATTAGAATTTTTCTATTTATTAATTTTATTAATGCAAAGGTACCTAACATGCTGGTTGTATTACCTCTCTGTGTTGATGAGAATTAGTCTAGGCTAGAATTAAAATCACTACGACTAGCCAACAGACTTATTTATGATACTCGTACACGCTGTCAACTATGATAGGATAAACAAGGCATTGCTATTATAAGTAACTAGCTGTTGCACGCGACTTCGTCTGCGTAACTTTATAAAATATAGCCTATGTTACTCGCTAATAATATAGCTTCCCAATAGTGAAAGAATTTTTCAAATCGGTCCATTAGTTTCGGAGCAATGCAAACAAACAAACAATCAAATCTTTCCTCTTTATAATATTAGTATAGATAAATAAATAAGAGTTTTTTGGCCTTCCTTACTTACGCAACTATATAAATACAACTAGACATGTGGTATTAGGTATTTCACTATGGCTTCTGTAACTTGTAAAAATTTTTATTCACCTCATCAACTCAAAACTGATGCACAAATGATTTCTGAAGTAGAAATAATCAAGCATGTGTATAACGTTGTGTGACTGGTCCTTGTCTTTGAGCCTCAAATGATCCAACACCCTGACTTCCACCAGGGCCTGATGGTGAAACCGCTTCTTGTTTCTGATTATCTTGATGGCGACTTGATCTCCGGTGCGGTGGTCCAAAGCTCTTATCACTTGACCGAAGGAACCTTTTCCGATTATGTCCAAAATCTCATATCTGTATGCTACGTGATCGTGGATTTGCTGGAACAATTTTTTGGAAAAATTTTTATTACCGAAAAAGTGCAAATAAGCAATCGGCAATGACTTTGAACTAGTTCAAAAGAAAATGACTTAAATATTTAGGAGCTCAAATGCAAAGCTGCTAGTCTATTTAAGAAATAGATATGTAGGTAATTTGTTTTTGTTTAAGATTAAGTGTACCTACTAATCTTTTTATCATATTTCGACGACTCTGGTGTATGATAAAAACTTGAATAAGTTTATATTGCACCTAAACTGTGTACCGATGTAATTGTAATTTCTCTTTGTATAAACAAATAAAAAATATTCTTATTTCATTGACCCTTAATAATTAAGAGATTTGTCTAGTTGTCTCCAGAGAAAAGACAGTTAAAATTTGTTGTTAAGTGAAATATTTGAAGTAAGTAATAAAGCATATTTCTTACCTTATTATAACTTCCATTTTCATCATCAAACCCACAATTATTCGGCAAATTGGAGCGCGCGTGAATCTTACTAGAATCCAATCCGAGGAACCACACCTCCGGATATTTACGTACTTCGTTGCGTTCCCACTCCGAAAGACGATCACCATATAACTTCAAAGCCTCTGTAAAAGAAATAGGCACTTATTTAACTTCGTCCTCGTAATTAGTTCCTCGGAGTTTTTTATTGAGTAGCCGACCCGCTCCCGGCTTCACGTCGATGCTATTATTTTAGGGAAATACTTCACACAAACCTTGTTCTTCACACAAAATATCAAAATATTAAATGTACCAAAAAGGAATGGCGTGTCCTGAAATTGAAATTTCTTGAAATGAGACAGAAATAAAAGTAGTCCTAAATAGAATGATCTATTTTCCTAAATACCTAAAAGGTACCTAATGGTAATAATGGATAACCGTTGGTTAACGCTAAAACAATAAAACTCGCGCCTGACGTAAAGTAATATCACTGAATAGATTCGTTGAAACATTGCAGTGAATGTTCAACTAATATTATAAATGCTCAACTGAGTTTATTTGTTATTTTTTCATTCCTTAATTACTAAACCGATCAAAAAAAGATTAAATAAATGTTTTAACATCTAAGAATATGGGGCGCGAATAAAGTCGCGAGCAAAGATTAGTTTATTATACTTCTGTGGTAGCAACGCGCCTGGTACCAGCTAGTTTAAAATAATTCCCGACAAAACTTTATAGAATTAAATATAACTTTGGCTTTAGTTAAATTGGAAACCCGTTTGAAAGGTAAATAGAATATCAATCAACTCACCATCTTACATAATTCGCCGAAAATATCCACAAATGGTAACTAGGTAGGTATAAATTTGATATTGAATCAGGAATTTTGTTGAATTTCACTTAAACACATGAATTAACCAATGGCTTCGCACGGATGCATTTTTTTTTACAAATTATATACACATACCTTCCAAGTTGATCGCTCATTTCATTAGTGAAAACCGTATCAAAATTCTTAGGGTGGTTTAGAAGAAGATATTGGAGAAGCAGAACGCGACTGAAGACAACGTCACTTTTGCTGATATTTATAGCTATTCAAATATAAATTTCTATACATAGGATGACTAAACATTAACTAACATAAACTAATTACTAATTGACAAACCGTGTAATGAAAGTAGATGGTATTGTTTATCCAATCAGAAAGTTGTGTTTGATATAATGTCGATAGTACCGAAATAAATTCTCTTTGATATTGTTGTGTGGGAAGGCCCGGGATAGGTCAAGGTCGGGTCGAAAAGGTGCTACGGGTAGTCTGAAGACCTTACCTGCAACTAGGCTTAATATAGGGATATTAAAAAAATCATCCTTCTCATTATACAGACTATAATTTACCAGCTATTGCCTACGACTTCGTCCGCGCATCTTTTTCCTGAGCGTGGAAAAATAAGAAATTCAACGTCTGACAAAAATATATGAGCCATATTTTATTCTCAATCTTTATTGCTCATATATTAATGACAGGCGTTGAATTTTTTTATTTTTAGATGATCCGTCAGGAATAGTTTTTTTTTTCTGGATTTTTTATGTCTTTTTCTGTATCCCTAACAACATGTGTGCAAAATTTCATGTTGATCCGTTGAATAATTAAGGCGTGAAAGCGCAACAAACAAACTCTTTTTTTTTTTATTGAGTCAAGGCAGCGCTTGGCCGCAATCTCACTTTATGTAAGGTGCAGATGCGGCCGAAGGTGGACAAAGCTTACCTAGTAAGTGCCCATTTACCCTTGATTTGAATACCCCGAGGTTGTAATTTCGAGGAAACACATACGCAGCCAGTGAGTTCCACTCCCTAGCGGTTCGGACAAGGAAGGTGGAACTGTAACGCTTCGTGCGTGACCGAGGAACATCAACCACGAAGGGATGAAACTGTCCGCGCCTCGTGGTCCGCCGTTGTATCCTACAGGATACAATATTTATATTACCAACAATTAATTTTTTAATAACCTTTATACTTTTTTATATTATAAAAATCTATGTGTTTATTACGAGTATATTCCATATGGACTCCAAGACCGCTAAACCGATTCTGATGATTTGGAGGTCTTAATTCGTTCAAAACTGATAAAACATAATAGATAGTGTGAGGATTTATATTCTGTTTATGCCGACCAATTATATCAGAGTTAAACTCGTCTTCCAAGTTCAAGCCGATATGACATACTTACCTATTATTAATTAACTTTAACTTGTAAACTTTGGAAGTGGCGACAGTTTCAAAAGACCACTTAGAAATTAAAGTTTCGATTTCATCGTGATGGGTGTCTGGTGAGATTAGGTACGTAGAAAGGGTTTGATGTTGACCTACATATGAGGTTTGGAAGATGAGAGCACTCAAGATAAACAGAATAGCGTCCAACTCGTAACGATCGATAAACTTAAGACAATGCCTAAACATATTAATTAAAAGTTGCATATTTAAATTAAAAATAAGCAGATCGAGAAGTTGGTTCAGAATATATTTTACTATTGCAACCCATAAAAGAATTAGGTATCCTAAAACCCCATGGGATCCTAGACATGGGAATTTATCTAGCGCCCCCCTACGCACGGATTAAATTGTTTTGAAAATTATATATACAAACCTTCCTCATTTATCACTCTTTCCATCAGTGATTCAACGGTTTATTGCTAAACCCATGCAAAACCAATTAAAATACCCCGGATACAAGAAAAGACGTCTTCATAAGCGAACGAAGTCGCAGGCAATAGTTTGTTCTCTATATACTTTCAAATACATATAGTATACAAAAAAATAGCCCCGAGCCCGTCTGTACCATTTCTTTATTCAGTATTCTGTATTTATTATAATTTATTTTATTTTATTTGGGAAAACAAACAATTACATCATACATAGTAAATTTGGAAAAGAGAAACTTATACATAAATAAAGGTAATAGTGCAATGAACGACATTTTCCACGAATTGGTAAACTAATTTTATACAGAGAAAACTATACATATATATAAATAACAAGAATACACAAAAATACAAAAACAAGGAAGAACAAAACAACACCATAAAACATAGTACAGCATCTTTCATAAAAAAAGTACTGATTCAAAAAAAAGAAAGTTTTGGAAGTTACTCTTCCAAAACTAAAGGAAAAGCCATAAACTCTGGACTATAAATCTTTGACTCTAGATCCAGGTTACTTTTGACCGACCTATCTGGAAATTTGTTTGGAAGCCTATGCTGATGATGATGATGATGATACTTCCAAAACAATAAACAACAATTTCAGTATTTGGATTTTTTTTTTAAGTCTTATTTTATTTTATTAATAATAATAAATAAATGTCCTTAAATAAATAATATCACGTAACATGAAATATATTTAATAATCAATTAACTACAGTATACGAATAGTTATAGTTAATTATACAAATAAAATATAGTTATACAAAACTAAATAATAACTAAATAATTAAATAAATGCACAGACACGATAATCTATAGATTGAAATAAATTGATATATCCAAAATTTATACACTTTTTGAAAAAAAAAAATCATAACAAAATTCTGATTGGTATAATTAAAAAATACAGAAGGGAAAACCCTTTGATATTTTCTCATTACAGTTTCCTTTGATATAAAAACGGGACACGTTGTTTTCACGAGGCATTTTCTCGGTACCAGTCGATTTCTAATCTTCGTAATGTTATCTCTTGCAAAACAGGAAAAATCATTCATAAAGCTTCGCACATTTCATCATTCTTTCTGCTTTTAATGTAAACAAAAGCTACTTGACCAGCTTTTTTCGCTTCTTTAGTATATTGAATCATTGAAAATAAATTATTATTATTATTGATGTGACACTATTATCTCTTTGCTTGTGTTTGTTTAATATTAACAAAAAAAAATTTCTCTCATTTAGCTGTAGGATTAATATAATTGATGTAACTTAGAACTTTCATTGGTGCAGATTACGACGATTTTGTTAGATGCCTGCCTCGTTGGAGGCTTTGTAGCATTCGAAAAAGATCAACAATGTCGTTATTATTTTCATTTATATCTTCAATACGATTATCAAATTCTCTTAATCTGTTTCAATCTTGATTTGATTCGATTATCCAACTCATAAAGGAGTAGAATCAGTAATAGTTATTTTTAAAGTTATATATCAAGGTAAGTGCTTAAGACAGAAAACAGTAATTTCCAACTTGTACATAACCCTGGGGACATTTTCGACCTGTTCTGAAGGCACTGTTCGATGTAATTTCCGGGATAAAATCACTATCCTCGATCTTGATTTTGCGAGTAGGTTCATTTACTGTCCCCCATGACCAATCACCGTCTTTTTTACAGTTAACAAATGTTGTTATTGTTATAACAAAGAGAAATACATAAACGCACTTCATTGTTACTAAACTAAGAACCCTCGAGTGAATAACTCACTCTACTATTGAATATGTTTTGATTGTGGGCAATTAAGAAATTTTACACACACCGACAACTTGTTAATAAAAAGGAATTTGTCATATTATTTTTTTTCACATCACAACCTTCAAAGTATGTGACCTGCAAAAATAAACAACATAAAATAACGCTGTTGAACCTAAAAGATATAATAAAGGATAAGAGAATAGTAAGAAATATATTTCATCAACAACAACAACAACAACAACGACGACGACGACGACGACGACGACGACGACGACGACAATAACATCAACAACAACAACAACAACAACAACAACAACAACAACAACAACAACGTCGTCGTCGTCGTCGTCATCATCATCATCTTGTGTGTCTCCACTGTTTGATATAAGCCTCTCCCAATGCTCGCTACCATTGCAATCACTTGATAAGTTGTGATAAATATTTGATCGGCTCTAGCATACTTTAGGCACTCCAAAAGTGTTATTATTAGGTTGTGATCCTCCGTGAGGGCGTGGATACTGCCGGAAAAGTTTGCCAGTTTATGACCACGGAAAAGTCCCGAGACGAAGGTGACCTTCAAAGGAATTTCTTTCCTCAGTTTACTTTAGAAAATTAGCGCAGTCTCCGCACCAGAAGTTTGCAAGAAAATCAAAGTTTTTAAAACTATCCATGGAAGCGTGGATTGTATGTGCCTCCCTAGAGATTTATATTCCGTACATGTGTGAATTCGCCTTAATTTAATCTCGGTGACCTGACCTGTCGATAAATACTTGTAAGTACTCGTACCTATATATCTGTTTCGTTCTATGTATCGTGATTTCCATAAAGCTGTCCTACTCTTACATGAAATTTATCTTTTGTGGAGCGTAAAAACCGTCTATAAGTGAGGAAAAATAAAATACCAAAAACAATCTTATGTGCGTTTATATATGCGGTCTTCTGGTATTCCCAAGTCTAATGTCTAAAGATCGCCAGATAGAAGTCCATGTAGTTATAAGAATCCACAAATATGTCTCAAAACAACTGTATTAGATACAAATAGACGTATACTCGTAGCAACAAAATAAATGAAAAATCGCCATTAAGATCTACTTAAAGTACTTAATGATGTGGCTCAAAACAGTGGCGCTTGATACCCTGGATTAAACTGGATTAAAGCCCTGGATTAACCCTGGATTAAAGCGCAGCTTGCTGTATCATTGATTTGTGACGAAGCTCAAATCGAAGGTAAAGATTATTTTATCGAAGGTAAGATACGATTTTATTTATGAATTTTTGCTTACACACGTAGAGGCCAATATAGTCCGGGTCCCATATAATTGATACTGCTGATATGGCGGTAACTACACCCATGTCTTGGAAATAACTTCCAAGCCAGACTCAGACAGCTGATTTTCTAATTTGAGAAGAAATCTAAGTCACCAAGAGAGCAATACAAGAGAACAATACTTCTCTTGTAATATCTGAATACAAAGTATGATTTAATTATGTTAATTACAATACTCACAGACTGTAAAAAACTACGAACACGGAATCTAAAAAACTACGATTGCTTGTCATAAAATTATATGAAAATCCCGCAGTAACCTAATATTTTTTCAGCATAAAAGTATTTTCCAACATCCTGTAGTTTAATCCAGGGTATCATCAATACATCAGTGAAAACCACATTCCAATCGGTTCAGCCGTACAGATAATTAAATAGTAACTCAAAAAACCTAACCTATTATAACCTAAATCAAAAATTTGACAAAAGATATCACTTGGGCCAAACATACTGTTTATTGTGTCGAAGAAGATTGATTATTTGATTGATGGATCACTATAACGTAACAGACGTTCGTTATCGAAGAAATTAATGTTGCCAACTAAATGTTTTCAAGTGAAGAGAAACGTTTTTCTGGTTTTATGAAGCCACAAAACTTTATAAAAATGTAAAATAAATATACATGCCCATTGAAACATACTATCTAAACGAATATAACTGTCAGATTGAATAGATATTCATGATCTTTTCATCGATTCATAATTCTATTCACTTTCTATCTATTCAATATTTCCTATTGAAACTTTTGGCACGTCAATATTCATGACATTTTGCCATCCTGGATACTTTAAACTAACTTTTTGTAAATGGGATATAACCATATAACAGCTCAAGCCAAACGCACGTTCGTTTTTGAAAAATCTATTTTTTATCCCAAAATAACCATGCTTTATACACCATGTTCAAATATAGAGATATTCTAAGTGCAAAGGACGTATTTAATCGTTCGAAAAATACCAAACCGATAAGTATTACCGGGATAAAAAGTAACATGTTTTAATTACAAAAATTTAGCCTAAGTTATATTGAAAACTTCGAGTCAGAAGGAGCCCGGGGATATAGCTAGTATAGTATAAAGTATTAATTCCATTTACCTTCATTCATTTATTACGTTCCCTTTGTTTGAATCACGTCACTCGACTCGCGTCAACCCTACTGGGGTATAATAAAATGGATGTTCATCGCAAATTGATATAAGTAACATTGGTGTTACATTAAGTGCTTTTTGGACGTTTTCCCTAATGTATGATATATCATCATATTCTAACTTATTGGAAGGTGTTCCGCCTCTATATTGGATTTAACCAGTTAAAGCCAGCCACTTCAGTTGCGTAGACTTCATAAATTACTATATAATTTAAGCATTGGTTATTTACAACCATCTGCATATCTGTCTATTACTAGATTAGTCTCTACTTCATTCGCGTACCTTTTTCTTAGGCGTTAGAATATTTAAAGATTTAATATTTAATCTTAAGTATTTCAGGAACAGTACTTTTTTTTTTGATGAATATTACCCTATGTCTTTTCCTGTACCCCTGACGACGTGTATGCAAAATTTCTCGGTGATCTATAAGATTTGTTGATAGCAAGAGGTCTCGTGGTCGTTCTCTTAGCATGTGGACAGACAGGTCGCTGACCACAGAGACCTCACAGTTACGACCGTTACTACAAAAGCTGAAGACAGAACAGCTGATAGCCGATGTCATACGGGCATTTCTAAACGGACAAGACCTTTAGCAATGAAGAGAACAACTTGGATTTGTTACTCACCGGATGGTGTCAATGGAGATCTGGGTGAGGCCGGTTGAGGTGGATTATGGTTGTCATCTCTTGGTGGACTCGCTACAGCACCCTCGGAGTTGTTATTGGGTGGGCCAGGGCCATCGCCGGCGCCCGCCTCTATTTGTAACTGAAAAGAATGAAAATAATGATGCCCTATTTTCATGGCTATACTCATGTCAGCAGGCAGGCATAGACTTATTTCATAATATGTATTTATAATAATATAATTTAGTGACAGGGAACGCTGCGTTTCGCAGTCATTTGGGTAACCCATCAGGCAGCAGTAGCCACCCCCTTACAGAAGACCACCGTCAAATAATAGCATGTGTGCTGTTGTGTTTTTGTGAGTGAGTAAGGGATGCCAGAGCCCGTTTCCCTATCCTGGCAGAACACTTGCAGCACCTGTGGCGTTGCTTGTGTTATAGGCGACGGTAGTCACCTACCATCAAGTGAACCGTCAGCCTTTCTGTCAACCTTAACATAAAAACTGTAATATAAAATAGTTTTTATTACAAAATAATTCTTTTAAAACGAATTTACTAATGGTATCTGTAACATTATTCTTCGGAATGGTTACACATAAAGTCTGTTACGAGTAATACCAAAATCATTATTAACTTGGCGTTTATTAAGGAAAATGTCGCGTGTAAGACATCACGCGACTCATAGAACAACCAGTGCAAGGCACTGTGTCTAATAATTTGTATTCGTTGTAAGTTAAACTTTATCTTTCTTCCGTGAGCGAGTGGATTTACTTAAGGCGGTTTTAAGTATTGCAATTATTCTAGCTTTCGTCCGCGACTTCGTCCGTACCCCTTTTTCTTTGGTGTTTAATCATTTATTCAATCTTTATTGCTTAATATATTTTTGTCAGGAATTGAATATGTTATTTTTATTTTTAAATAGAAGAAAAATCTTATTTTGTACATTAGAAATTTCAATCAACATTCAACTTTGACAAGTCATGGTATAAAAATAATGTGTCGACACTACAACTACTTATGGCAACTTATCATAAAAGTCAGTAGTTTATGATTCTATCTAATGAATAATCTCATGACACTTTGGACAACAACAAAAAATGGCACATTTTTGTAACAAGAAGACCCCATAGTTATTATGCTTGAAAATCTAATTGGTTCCCAAAACTTTTGGGCCTTTGTTACTATAGCAACTCCATAATTATGAAATTTACCGAATAGTTCCCTTACAAGTTAATGATCTCTATAAATATCTCTGAACGACAATGACCGTAGATCTAAGTATGACATCACAAGGAGAGGTTATACTATGACGAATCACGACTCTGTTTCGTTGATTCTATTTAGGTATTATTTTTACTGTGAATCTATATATATAAAAGGCAATGTGTGTATGTATGTTCCAGTATATTCCCTATGGACTCCAAAACCGCTGAACCGATTTTGATGAAATTTTCAGACAATCTTCAGATTAGTCCAGCGGGTGATCCTGTGAAGTTTGGTAGCGATCATATAAGAAAAATTCACGCGGACGAAACCTAGTTTTATATGCAATTGTAATGACAAGTTATAATAAAAAAATATAAACTAACCCCCGTCATTATATTGAGACCTTCTAATTGGCCCAAGGCGTTGGATATCCTGCAGACTATAGGTACTTTTGGATTAACTTTGTGTTATATAATAAAGTCGCTTTATGCTTCTCTATAAATGGGGGCTTATTAAAGAAGAAAAGGCTTATTATCTGAAAATGATAAAGGACAGACAAAAACATAATATTACAACGAGCCGAAGAAGGATCAAAATTGGGTCCTTTCAAAGGCTTACTACTTCAAAGATTGAAACGAGCTCTATCGACGAGATTTTGTATTCACCATTCAGCTTTAAAAGACGGAGAAAACAATAGACACTTTACGTAGCTAATTGTAATCCGCGTTTAATTATTATTTATATTAAAACAATAATGAAATAAGAATAAAATAAAAAGCCATTACGTATTTTTTTACTCATCCTATACAAACATTCACACACCATAAAAATCTAATTTAAAATTTGATTATTGTTGATTAAATATTTGAATTATTACTAGTACTTCCGTACTGACTTATTGGTTCCATTCCAACTTGAAATATAAGATATAATTTATAAAGATACGTAACGAAAGCAATGAGCAAAAGCTAGGTTATTTATAAATTAAATGATATTATAAAATCCCAAAAAGCCTTTTTAGCCTTTTTTCCCAAAAAGCCAAAAAGTATAGTATATACCTAAATCTTTCAGATATTAAATTTGAAAGCAAATCTTCATAATATACGGCACGGTGAACTACACATAGCGGACAAGATGTCGTCTATCTATGTTTAGAAACAGCGAAACACAATTAATTTATTTATAAAAAATATTAGAATTTTAAAACTTTTAAATGTATTCAATCGTTATGACATTTTTACTTTGTTTTTTGTGTGTTTGAGAAATATTTTCTATAACTATAACATTTTGTAAACAAGTCTTGTTTACTGTCTAGTGCGGCCCCCTGTCGAATCCGCAGTCCGTCCTAAATGGAATAAACGTCCCAGGAGAGCTCATTACTGAGATTAAAATGTCAAAGTTTATCCAAATCCACAAGTTATGCTCATATATAATAATAATATAATATTATTACAGTGGTTATATCATCATAGAAATTTGTTATAATTGGCAAACACTTTTTTAAATGTTTAATTTTTGAAGTAAAAACTTCTTTAGGTGCATTGGGCATTTTTGAGATGGGATAAAATCATTGAACTCGCGTCAGTGTCATTTTACGTAATGTAAGCGTCGATGTAGCTGATATTAATTTAAAATAATTTAAAAAAAGAACAATAAGCAGACAACTGTATATGAAAGTAAACTTACTAGATATGATAACAAGGATCAATATGGTATACACCTCTGACCAATAATCTAGTTTCATATCAACATCAAATCTTTTTAATGGTCTATCATTATGAAGTTCATGTTAAATAATTATGTTCTATTTATTGTTATTGTGTGTCAGTGTCATATATTTTTTTTTGTATTTCTTGCGATCAATAATAATCGTATTTACCTAATTCTATAATGCCAAGGAGATTAAATATCATACAATTATTTTTGTGAAGCTACGTTTTCACTTCTGACGTGCAGTCCTACGACTGCATGTATTTTTTTTTTAGAGTTGTTTACACTTATAAAAAAATGTCTAAGTATCCAAATGTAAAATTATACGTAAAATATAAGGTCTTATAGACAAAAATAAAGACTAAAAGGTCATAAGTAATAGTCGTGTCACCGTAGCCCTCCAAACGAAAATTTATTTTCATAAACAGACGGCTATTTCTTTTTAAATGGCATTCGCATTTGGTTTCTTTGAAAGCGATGACCATTCAAGTCACAAATAAAACTTTTACGCGTTTGATCGTCTTTCAAACGAACAAAGCCTTTGAAGATTTATTTATAAATCTTTCAGTTAGTATAAAGTGTGCAGTTAGGGTTTACAATCAGAATGGTAAGTTGTAAATGGAAAATATGATGAGATATCGTCAGATATTATTATAAAAATAAATATCAATTGCCACATGTATGACGGAGCATAACTTGAGAACTGAACGACCGATGTTGCTGATTATTTATTGTTAGGACAAGATTCGCATGAAAGAATTTTTTTGTATAATCCATGGAAAAAGTCGGAAAATATATTATGAAATTGACATAGGTATGTATATGAATATATGAAGCGAAGCCAGGGGCGGATAGCTACTTATGTAGTTATTTAGGTATATATGGCGAAACTAACAATATCACTTGATAACTAAATCAGAGGGCAGCCTCAAACCTAATAATCTTGACAGAAATATTAGGTATTAGCTGGTGCCCGCGACATCGTCCGCGTTAATAAATGAAAATTATAACGCCTGATAAAAAATATGAGCAACGCCTGACATCTTTATTGCTGTCATAGTATTGCCAGGCTTTTTATTTTTAGATTATCCCTGGAGAATAGTAGGTAGGTACTGTTATTCTGGATGAAAGGTACTTACCCCATGTCTGAATGCCTGACAATGTGTATGTAAAATTTCACTGATCGGTTGAGTAGTTAATGCTTGAAAAGGTAACAGACAGCCAAGGTTACTTTCACATTTATAATATTATATTAGTATGGATATCTTATCAGTCAATGTGTGTGTAAATAAATTTCGTAAAAAATGGCTTGAAATCGATAAATAATGGAGCCTTAGAGCGCGCTGATCACAAAAATCGAAGGTCGAGCGACGTTTCGAGTGTATATTGGATAAGGCACCCGAGTGAAACGAGGCGCGACTCCTGATAGCTTTGATGACAGATCTTGTAGGGAGAGCTTATTACCAAATTATTTAATTTAGTTTGTATTTTTACAATGCTGTATTTGAAGCTCTACTTTTTGGAAGTTTTAATGAAAAAATGTTCTCGAGGTATAAAAATTTTAAAAATTGGGCACCACTGCCGCCATGGCGGCGCCACCGTCGACACAGCGATAAAAGTGTCGAGATATTTTTTCAGGTGTTATATTTCTCAATTTTCAATGCGGACTAAGTCGCGGGAACCAGCTGGTATGTATTTTAAAATAATTTCAATTGGCCTTAATACAATTCTTGAAACGTTGTGGCCAACTGGCCAGTACGTTTCATTACTTTCAATTGGTATTGGAGTACTCTACAGCACAGAGTATTCCAATTCCAATTCATGATGAGGATGGTAGAAAATCTGCAGATCTGAGGAAGGCAGAACCTTCGGCCTCTTTTTCAGTTAAACAGTTTATGAGCTTTATGAGTCAATTATATTAATAAATAGATCTATAATTATTAAAATCGATAAATATAGTTAACTAATAATAAGAAAATTATAATGTAGGCACGCGATATTTAAATTCAATATGTGAATTTCTATCCTTTTAACTAGCGCATTGAGCTCATATAACTGAATGTGTGTATGCTTGCAAAGATGATAATATATGTATTATTTCGATGGTGTATGAATTCTCGGCACTGAATGACGTCACAGTACGCAGAGATCTTCGTAAGAATCACGAGCGCTAGCTAAGTGGCGGGGACAAATCTGAGCGACGCTGAGTCATTGATCCTCTACTTTTCTTTCTATACGAAATATCTCGAGAATAGGTTAATGAGTTGTCTTGTCGTCATACTACTAGCCGTCCTAGGCTATACTACTAGCCGTCCGTCCTAAAATATGAACTTAGTTTCAATAAATTTATAAAGAAAATATTCTTTGTCTATATGTGTATTGCTTTAATAATAACATACTAATTTTATTAGTGTATTGTTTTCCTTAGCTAATACGAGTACTAAGGGATCTCACGATATTGGTAAGTAATAATCTTGTGTCCACAGATGTATGGTTTCCCTAGTTTTCTTTCTTTATGATTTTCAGACAAGCAAATCTTTTAATGTCGTTTAAGATTTGTTTTATACAAAATTCAGACAATTGTTATGCATATGTAGATTTTATTTAGTTAAAGTTGACAAGCTAATAATCCACTCAACGCTTGATTTAGGTACAGACTGACGGTCCACTCGATGGTAGGTGGTTACCGTCGCCTATTAACACAAGCACCGTCATAGCCGCCCGTAACAACTTTT
Organism: Synanthedon myopaeformis; assembly: GCA_944738685.1. Lineage (NCBI taxonomy): Eukaryota > Metazoa > Arthropoda > Insecta > Lepidoptera > Sesiidae > Synanthedon > Synanthedon myopaeformis. The sequence continues at coordinate 12,118,063 of OX122915.1, forward strand.
TCGCGTATAAACATGTTTATTTGACACGTTTGGTCTAGTGGCTAGTAACCTTAGCTGTTAACCAAACGGTCGCGGGTTCGAATCCCGCTAGGGGCAAATGTTTATGTGTTAACATTTTACCTTTGTACCTGAATTATATTTATAATGTGTAATGTATTTACAAAAAAAAAGTAATCTATGTATTATAAATTATATCAACTGTCTGGTATCCATAATACAAGCATTAGCTGCTTAGTGTGGAACTAGATGAAGCTGTGTGGAATGTGTGAATATATTTATTTATTTATTCATTATTTATAAACATCAGTTCCTTTATTCGGTTTCCAGTAATTTTATACAGCTATGTTGAATCTATTATTGTGATGAATCAAGAGGGACCTTTTGTAATTGAGTCGTAACATGAACTCTGTGTTTCATTACTAAATTGCCGGTTCAAACTTCAGCATCAACGATGAACGTATTATTATTGCGTGCAACACTTGTTTATAGAAAACTAGGCGAACCCCCCGGCTTCGCACAGAGTTGATATTTTCAAAACCTCATCGCATTCTTCTATCTATACTAATATTATAAAGAGTAATACTAATAATACTAATATTATGTTTTTATAAACTCAAAAACTACTGGACTGATTTAAAAAATTCTTTTACCTATAGAAACCTTCATCATCAACGAGTTACATAGGCCATATTTTATAAAGTTACGCGGACGTAGTCTCGTGCAAAAGCTAGTACGTTATAAAATAAACTAATGTTCCTTTCAGCTTACTTAGGCTTAGCAGTTAACGAGCTTTCCGTAGCGTTCTAACTCAGGAGTCTCGACTCGGGTTCGATTACTGGCAGGGCCAACTTTAGAAATGGCTTTATTTCTGTATTAGAAATTGTGTATCTAAGTAGTGGCAGGACACGCTGCGTTTCGCAGTCATATATTGGGCAGCCAGTCTGGCGACAGAAACCATGTAATACCCTAACAGAAGAACACCGCGAAATTAATAACAGCACGATTGATACAGATTACGCTGATTTTATTGAATCCGAAAATGGAGAAAAGAAATAAAATCCATTATGCTCTCGTGAATATATTATAAATCGGATGATACTAAGTCAGTATAATGTAGGTGTATGCTATATACTAGTATGCATCTGAATATGAAAACCAGTGAGTGCCGAGTTATTGAAGTGACCTGAATTAAAATTTAAATAATGCTATAAAATTGATTAAAATTTTAAATATTTATGCCGCTTATGATTTTATCGTGCTGAGGTATATTATTTTTATATTTAAAGGTCATCAGATAGGCTGGTTCATCAGTCCACTTGATAATCGGTGGCTTAACGTCCCCTATAACAGGTGCTGCAAGTGCGATGCTGATCTTAGTAAGATTAAGGATAACTGATTAGGATGGGATAAAGAAATGAGCTCTGGCATCCCTTAGTCACTCACCGAAACACAACAGCACACTTGCTGTTATTCCACGCTGGTAGGAGGGTGGTAACTAACGCCAGACGGGCTGAATAATTAAAAAAAATATTTAATTTAATAAAAAATAATATGTAGCCGTTTAAATTTAATTTAATAATAATTCCAATAAGCCTACTACTATGTTGGTATCTAATTTGAAAACATATAATGCTATTTCGCTTGCTAAATATAACAAAATACGTATTTTTCAATCTTAAAATATAATTTGTAGAAAAAAATTATACCAGTGCGAAGCTGGGACTAGTCTATTATATATATATGCGCGGGTCACTAGTCTAATATATATAAAACAGTGGTGTTAGTACTGTTAGTTACACCACTTATAACTTGAGAACGGCTGGACCGATTTTTTTATGTTTGATTTGATCATATGTCTGAATAGCAGTATAAATCTGAATACATCTGAGTCACGAAAAAAATTTTGAATAAAATGAATTTTCTTATACGTTTTGTATGGAACGGGTTTTTATTTTAGGGCGGTACGAAACTCGCCGGGTCAGCTAGTAAAAATTATTAAAAATATATAATTTAATACATTTAATTCCGGCCACTTTTAAAGGCCATATATATTTATTATTATTTTTTAACTATAACACAAGGGAAATTGACGTCATGATTATTGGCACTGTGGACGTCTCTACCCTTCCAATGAGCTAATACTGTGGTAGAATATATACTCCTTAGAAGACTGTCTGTAGCATAGATATTATAGAATTATAGAAAATTCTATACACAGCATAGGTTACTAACAAAGTATGAAATCACCTGAAACAAACGTCATAGCCCTGACATGTCGAGAGCTTCCTGAATTTCAAGTACGAATGGCCACATCCGCATACTGCATTGTATTGTGTGTAGTATACTCACAGTTGGCCTTGAAGCCGGGGGTGCAGTGTCGACGCCCATTCTCAAATAATCACCGAACAAATCACCGTTGATTTTTATTTACATAATATCACAGTCATCCACTGTTATTCTGATATTTTTATTTCACTTATAGGACGCGAAGTTAGGTGGCGTGTTCTCTCATCCTCAGGAGGGTGGGTACTGGCTGTAGTGTTGTATACAGCGTACACTGTTAACATCGCAATCCTGCGATCCCAATAAAACTTATGTTTGTTTGTTATGCTTTCACGCCTTAATGCCTTATCATTATGATTTTTTTTTTTTCATACACATTATTAGGGATACAGAAAAGGACATTGGGGTACCTTTCATCCATAAAAAAGTCCTGTTAGAGATCATACAAAAAAAAATTTTTGAGGAAACTGAGGGAAAAAAATTAAAACGGTTTAACAGTTTTTGTAATATGTTGTCATTGTGAAACTTTTCTTAATATCATTAATATTCTAAATTCATTAATAAGCTAAAACATTCTGTCACAATAAAATCTAAGCAATAAAAAAATTAATATTTAATGAATTCAGAAAGAATATCGACCACGCGGCACATCACTATTTGGTACAGATGCTGCGCGCGCCTCTTCTCTCAGGGCAACCCACTCCTTTGAATCAATGGTTCACACGAAAATATAACTTATGACCTATACAAAAGCGTCCAAAATAATTTAAAATGTCAGCGACATTCGTTTCTATAGCCCTACGTAAGTGATAGGAGACAAGCCGTAATGAGAACGGTGGAACTAATGGTTGGGTGAAAAAAATCTGATCCATTACACACATTCAATAGTAGTGAAGTGTTGTATTATTCATTATATTACAGAAATTTTAAATCAGAATAGCATATGTAACCCTTTTCTTGTATTCTGCTGTTATTAAAAAGAGAGTTCTGGATACTGTGAAAATAAGTTTTGATACATAAGAGATGCCAGAACCCATTCTCGTTTTCTCTAACATTGTTTGAGTTTATAGTTGACATATATTTTTTTAATATTTTATTCTAGGTACTTCTATATTATCATCTTACAAAATAAAGTAGCTTTGCGTCTATATATGACACGGGTTTTTATGCAGTTAGATGGGTCACCATCAATTAGATAATTTTTCACTGATTTTTTATGTATACAATAAAACCTAATTTAGTATTTTCCTGGGAGAAGCCGGGTCGCTAGTAAAGTATATTTTATAAAGATGCACGGCTGAATTCGCGGGCGGAAGCTAGTAAGTAATAAAACCGGTCGTCATCAGATAAAGCTTTCTCTACGCTCGCGCTGTAGATACTACGCAAGGCTACAACTCAATGCTACGCTATAGTGCTACGCAGAGTTTACGAGCTACAGATAGAACCGCCGGCCGTAAATGAAAGTTATACAAAAATAATTTATAACACTATAATTTTGCTCACCCGGTTTTTGCTTTTTTCCCTTGGGTTGATGATTACAAAAGTTATAATTTTCAAAAGAAAAACAAGAGCTTTTCTTGTCAGTTTTCTATTCCTAGGATCCGTATTGAAAACCAGTGCTTAATAACTATGATTCTAAGATTATTATATTTATTTCTTATGAATGAAGTCGGCAGACAGGCTGACGTTAAACTCGATTGTAAATGGGTACCATATAATGTGAACACATCCGCTGCCATATTAAAATAAAGAATAAAGGGCAAGGCGACAGGGTAGGTGAATAAAGTCTGGTATCTCATATATTCACGTATCGAAACTCGCAATTCTGTGTGGCTTATAATTTTAATAAAATTTTAGTGTCATAGTCAACCATGACATTTAGTGTCATAGTGGAATACTGAATATAACTGGCATTCAATATTATGTCGACGCAGTTCCTTCCGTTTAGTTCAAAGTTCACATCTGTACATATGACCTTTAAATTAATAACAGACGTACCTATAATAGTTTCCTTTGCAGTTTGGATTTTCTAAATCCAAACTATTACAAAGAATCTAATGCTCCATTAGTTATTTTTTGATTCCAAGCCTTTTGTACGGAATTTATTTTCACACAGATTCACGGAAAAAATATCTATGATACTAATATTATAAATATGAAAGTAACTCTGTCTGCCTGTTACATTTTTTTTTTTCATTAATGTTTTGGGTTGTAAATTTGTTGACATAAAATCTCACTCACAAGTGAACAGTGTATAGGGATTTCATACATAATTGAATTACAAAGGAATTCCATGCGAATGTATATATAGGCGTAGGTATTGAACTGTACTTAAAAAGAACGCAAAACATTAAACTGAAGCCTTATAGTGGACTTCGCGTGTACTAGTTTAGGTGAGTAAGGCATCGAAATAATTATATCTTTGCTGGAGTAAAGTACCTACTTAACACTATGTAATTTGCTTATTAATATTGAGCATTATAATACTGACATCCATTTCGTCTAAGGATAGAAAGAAAATGGCGTTTTATTTTATTTGGCATGAAAGTTTTAATAAAATCAATCTTTCAAAGGTTGGAGCCAATTATCGATTGAGACGTGCATTGTTTCAAATCATCATGCTTTTAAAGTTATGTGAAATTTACTCTTTAGGTTAGAGCCATCGATCATTAAATAATTTAAGGCTATAAAACATAATCTATTTGATTAAGATCGGATCTTGATTTTGACTCTGGTGAGATCAGAAACGTTTCCTTAGAACTGTCTTGCTCAAAGTATTATTATTGGTTACGAATACCACCTTCTGAAGAATCGTATCTATATACTATTATATAAAGCTGAGGAGATTGTTTGGTTGTTTGGTTGAACGCGTTAATCTCAGGAATTACTGGTTCGAATTGAAAAATTCTTTTTGTGTTGTCTATAATTTTAGTATAATTTCGATTTGCATCAACTAGCGCCATCTGTCAGTGAATAGTGACATTAAATATAATATTGGCAGACTGAAGTGATAACAAGTTTTATTTTCATCCCATCAGATGGCGCAAATAGCAACTGATTTTTTAAATTTGTTTTTGCGATGTCTCATTGTATAATAATTATTACTCATATATTTTCTTTTTCAACGCGGACGAAGTCGCGGGCACCAGCTCGTCTTAAAATAACTTGGGATGAGTGAGTCCTTGAAAAGACTAACACCACCACACGAAAACACCAGTGAAGAGCCGTTTAATGCCTACTGATTAATTAATTCTCTCTGATTAAGTTTCTTTTGAACTTTACTTTAAAGCACACTTTGTTGCTCGATAATAAATACTTTCTCATCAATATTTTTTATGTGTTATAATAAGTAATACGACTAATATGTATCTTATAAGCTGCAAGTATTATACTCAAAGTCATCTTTTAAAATACACATAATATGGTTATTTCATAGGGGTGTCCTTTGTGAGGCGGTAGGAACTCTAGAAGCCCGAACACAGAATGAATTACCCTAATGGACACATCTTAATAATCCACCGTTTAATACGTTACAAACAAACCTTAATCCCACTATATCATGCCAAATCGGTTTAGTTGAAGCCTTCGTGAAGTTTACCTACTATGTATAATCTCTGACGGTTATATTTTTATTATAAAGATGACAAAAAGAATTTTAAAATATTTACAAACTAATATCTAAAGTGTATAAAAAAGAAGGCATACAGTTTATATCTGACTGTTGTTGATCAGTAAGGCAGTCGTTAAATGGGATTATTTAGTAATTGTATTTGGGTGTATACATATAGATGTACATATAGATGCAAATTCATAAACACAAATCACAATTTTTTTTTTATAAAAGTTGGGTTTGCTCTTGGCCAACACCCAGCTGTGTAACAAGGATGAGGCCTAAGATGGAGCGAACCTCATTCTCAACCCTGAAGATGCCTATTCACTCGAACTTTGAAAAGATTTGGGTTATATGAGCTCGGAAATACAGACGCAGGGAATTATAGCCCGTAACAACATTATTGTTAGTTTTAAGGTAATTGATTTTTTTGTGGATTTTCCGTCTGCTTAGTCGCTCGTAAATTACTCAACTTGACACAGAGCTATAAAAAATAATAATAGAGCTAGATTATGGACTACTTAAGAAAGTAATAAATGAGACATTTAGGTATATTACTACGTCTACAGGAAAAAAGTCTTACAGAAAATTCTTATACTGGCAGCCACAGGTGCTGCAAGTGCACTGCCGACTACAGTAGGATTGGCTATTATTATTTTCTCGAAAAGGCTATTATTATAATAAATTAAAAATTATAATAAAAATGGCTATTACTATAATAAAAAAATAAAAACAAAATAAAAAAAAATCTCGAAAAAAATCATTGATATAAATATGTTTAAACATAATTTTCAAAACTCAATATGAGTTGTTAGTGATTAGGTATGTACATATAATAGCGCTGAAATGTTTCATGTAGTGATGGGTCTTGTCAGAAAGCTCAACATCCATGAAAAAGCTATGTAGGATACGGGTTATCCAGCCAGATCGAAGCGGAAATGGGCGGCATAACCAGGCGGATTTCTTTTTCCCGTTTGGCTTTTTGACCCCCCCTTGCCATCTATCGCTTAGAGCGACCGCTTTTTTAACACTACGACAGGGCTGGACGGCGCTGGAAATAAGCACTGAATATTGAAATAAGAAAAAATGAGCTAATCTAAGCATGTAAGATTTTTTATCTGTGTATTAGAAAGATGGCACGGTGGCAAAGAACGAATTTAAATATTATTCTGAACCAAATACTCAAAATGACGATCTAAATATCAAAGGAATTAAACAAAGGCGTCGTCTTAATTCGCGGTATTTCACTGGAAGTGTTTGAGAAATATAAATTGAACTACATATACACTATATGTATATACTTACTATTAGTATGAGAGCAATATAAAACTATACTCGTAGAACTAGCAAGTTAACGGTGTGCGTATCGCTAGAGCTGCTTACCATCAAGCAAGAAGTTAACCACCTACCATCAAGGGACCGTCATAAAAAATATCTATAATTAAACTTAAACTTAAAAACTATAACTAAACATAAATTGCTATTGCTATGCAACTCTCACTTACATCATATAAAATCATGTTAAGGCCGATCGCAGCAACCACCTGTTTGCACTATTGATAGTCTTTTGACAAAGTCACAATCAAAGGTCTTTAATACGAACTGATATTGTAAGCATTTAAAATAAATTATAAATATTGTTTAGTCTTTATTGTCCAATATCAAATGCGAGTTTGAAATTAGAATGCGTTGTATACACCACAAATTGTTTGTTTTTAATATGGATGCAAAGGCTTTGAAAACGTGTATGCCTCCAGAGACGTCGAGTGATACTGAAGAGGGGCGGATTTCTGTACAGCCCTAAACTCGGGAGGGGTGGAGATCCTTACAGATTGAAATTTAACTAATGTTATTATGATAAGTTTATTCCCTAAATTTTCTTATTGAAATGCTAATAAGGACGCTTCAGTGTACATTAAATAAGATCTTGCGTTATCTCTGGTTTATTCAAAAGCATTATACATATACTTAAATATATTATGAATTGATTAATATTTGTTGATTAATGTTGTTAACGTAATTCGCTGAGAATTATAGGTATGTACTGGTTTTGAAGAATAAAAAGAGAAGAAGTCTACATTTTTTTGTTAAGGTCGTCAGACAGGCTGACGGTCCACTATTTGGTGGGTGGCTGCTGGCTACCGTTGCCTATAACACAACACAAGCAACGTCACAAGCGCTGCAAATCCTGCCGATCATAGGATAAAGGATAAAGGATAGGGAAATAGGCTATGGCATCCCTTAATCACTCACCGAAACACAACAGTACAAACGCTGTTATTTCACGATATAATATTGACTGTTTCACGATATTTGACTTACAAGGTGTCTTTTTTGTTCACCTCTACGAAATAGGTTCATATTTCACGATATAATAGTTTTTATATATACTGACTAATAAATGTATGCATAATCTGCAAAAATAATGTAGTTTTGGGAGGTTTTGGTATAGCGCATGAACCATGGGGCACATTTCTTGTTGTTTATGCTGACTAAATCGCGACCAAAAGTTATTTTGACCTAACGATAAATTCAGATCAATGAAGATATTATTGAAATTTGAAAAGAACCACGTCATTATAGATATACCTATGTTTAAGTTAATTTAGAAAGAAAAAGCATCAACTACTCCACATGATATCCTGTAAGCACCCCGTCGTCACGCCCGAATATAATAAATATAAAATATGATATAAGGGGGTGGGTTGGGTACTGCTGCCAGACTGACTGCCTAAATGACTGCGAAACGCAGTGTGTCCTGACACTACTAAGATACAAACCATTTCTATATGGAATCATAATATTATGTAAAAATTCCCTAACCACTGGTAACTCTTGGGCTCTGCCCCTCTACTCTAGTGTTAATTTTTTTATAATATTTATTGGTTTTTGTTAAAATTTATATTATAATAATAAAATAATTTAATTCAGATATTCATGACGCAAATTTTTTGAACCAATTTAAAGAGAACACCGCAGGTTAGAGCTTTACCCGGGTGAAGTTTCAATATAATCCCCATAAATTGCTATAATGCGCAGGAACTTTGTCACAATAACATCCATGTAACGTAATTCGTAACTAAATCTCGCAGGCCAGGTGAAAGAGGTTATTGGCGTTATTTTTAAAGTTGGTGATTTTTTTAAATTGTTTATATTTCTTGAATTAATGACATTGTGATAGCTTCAAGATGAATCTAGTGTAACAAAGACTTGATATACCTACTTTGTGTTAATGTTATTTTCAGACAAAAGCCATAAAATAAGAGATAAGATGGTACTCCGGTGGTCTTGCATACGTGTTCGTTAAATGTCGTCAGAAGACTACGGAATGCAGAATGGAGAGAGACTTTCTACAATTTAAAATTGTGTAAGCATATACATACGTGGGTTATGACACCAATGTATGAAACGTCACGACTGTCGTTGCTTTGCGTATAAGTAAACACGTATATAATCCGAGTCTCGTGGTACAGAAGCCCTTTGCGAGCTACAATGCCTATAATCCAATTAGCAATATTTCATCAAAACGTGCGTAAAAAATACTGTGAGATTTAAGTGATTTTCATTATTCTGTTTTTTTGTTTAGCTCTACGAAATAGGTTCATATTTTTTTGTGATACAAAGTAGATCTATACACATTATACTGAAAGTAGTAGAAATGCTTTTTTCACGGGTGCGGGGAACTTTCAGACGTCGATTTTTCCGTGTGGGAAAATGAAGGGCAATCTCAGTTAAGGCTGAACGCAGTAGGCGGCTCCGAGCTTGCGGAGTGTATATTGTAGCTCCCAGCTTTTCAAAAAAAAAAAAAAGTTTTTTTTTAAACATGACGTGATCGAGATAGTTGTTACCTACCCATTATTTGTGAAAATTTGTTCAGACCTATTTGAAGATCATCAGCTCATTTCTTAGTTAACAAAGTTAACTATAATTAAGTTAAGTTATTAAGTTAAGTTAAGTTAGTTATCTAACTAACTTATTTTGACCACAGGTACGACTGATTTGGAATTTCCGTTACTTCGGTGGCATTTTCATGAAATGATGTTGTAACCCTGACTTGATGTTGCAACCTATAGCGTGTTTGGGCTCAATAGATACTTATGTCGGGAGTTATTTTAAAATTTTTAATTATAGGTTGCTACTAGTTAAAAATGTCACGAAGCTCAAAGAAGAACAACACACAACCGTTTTACTGAAAAACAGTATAAGATGGGCGTTAAGAAACAAAATATGTAGTAAGTACTAAAGAAGTTTATAAAGAAGTTTTATAGATGTTTCTTTGACAAGTAACAATCTGGATATATACCTACTATAATATCATTAGATACTTTTAACTACTCTTAAGATGTTACGCTTAACTACTCAACCGTGCATTGATCCCGAGGGACGCAGACGAAGTCGAAAATCCAAAGGTAGTATAAAACTTTTAGAATCCAAAAAATATTTTTATGGCTTTGTGATGTGCTCCGTAAAGAGAATTATATGTAAATGGGAATAGGTACTTTATAATTTTCCTCGTGGCGAATGGGAATTTAAAGTCGTATAATAAATTGTTATAAAGCAAGAGCTCATTCGCAAGTTCTCGACGTTGAGCGACAGGACAAAAGTGATAATTCAAAATGTGGACTTCACTGACCTGTAATATATACCACTTGGTATACAGGTCAGTGGTGGACTTGCAATAATAAAAACATCTTACAACTAGCAACATTACCGATAACTAGCAACATTTCCTCACTGTCAAAATAAATTCAAACGTGACAGTTACACTGACAATGACATTTTGAAATCAAATTCAATAAATCGAATCAATCAAATGAACAGCATCGAGCGTTTATGGAATTGTTTATATAAATTTTGAATCATAAAAAATAAACATCTTAAAGTTATATTGTGTTTATTATTAACAGCAGATGACACTGGGACGTAAATACCACCAATCTTACGGGTAAATGCTTCTCCTAGCCTTGTACATGGAAGTAAACGATGCATGAACAGTTTGAAAGGGTCTGTTTATAAATAAATAGCGAATTGATTTTTACATATTTATAGGAATGCTGGGGACGCTCGAAAGGTTTACGCTAGCCAGTCAAAGGTTGGAACTCTTTCAGGGTGCTCATCTTCTGTGAGTTACTATTTAACGCTATATTATACTAATTGCATTACCTATAATGAATCGTATATTAATTATCTATGATATACATGCCCTGAATTTATAATCTAAATCTAAGTGTTACATTAGCAGGACGTATTAAACAAATATTTGCATGAAGCATGTCCAGTTTAATCAATAACTTATTAGAATCTATTATTGTATTTGTAGTATAATTAATACAAGTTTTATTAATAATATGATGCTTTATATTATTTTTGTTTGTTTATTATTATACTACCTATTTCATTGGGCTTTGAACCAAGTTAGAAACTTAAATACTAGGTTTTTGTCTGCGTCCATTTTTCTTATCGCTCCTAAACTTCACAGGATCCCCTGCTGGATTAATCTGAAGATTGTCTGAAAATTTCATCAAAATCGATTAAGCGCTTTTGGAGTCCATAGGGAACATATATACATACATTGCCTTTTATATATATAGATAGATAAATTATTTTCTTAGGACTTTATAATGTATAAACAATGTTATTTTTAGACACTCAAAAGTTACGTATGAAATAATAAAATAAATTTGTCAACAGATATCACTTTGCGACATGATTGAACCACCCGACTATGAGGAAGTGTGCGAGAGGCTGGTGGGAGAGAGGGACCCACTGGCTTACCCTCCTCACGATATAGACCTAGTCAACGTACCCAGGCGCATCAGAACTTTGACCCATGTGTTACCTGATGAGGATTTGTGAGTCATCTTATTATTATTAATATTTTATGTGAAAGAGTGGCAGGTAGGATAACTGACAATCCCGTTCTGGATGAGTAGTGGTATATAAATATAAGCAACACTAGATGCAAGTGTGCTGCAGACTCTTCTATATCTATCTATGCTAATATTATAAAGAGAGAAGATTTGTATGTTTGTAATGAATAAGCTCAAAAACTATACAAGACATTGGCTATATTTTATAAAGTTACGTGGGAGAAGTTGCGTGCAACAGCTAGTGTGAGATAAAGTACAAGAGACAAGAACATAGAGGAATGATCTTCACTCACACTAATAATCAACAGCACATAATATACAGCATATTATGTGTATATATTCAATCTTTTGAATCTTTTCAACCAACTACAAGTAAAGTGTTAGTTACTTTTAGAAATAATTTTATGTTTTTTTTTTTTTTTTTTTTTTCAATGAGAGAGAGGAGGAAAATCTTCCAAAAGACATCGGTCAGGTGTCCGATAGTGTGAGGTTTTTACTCACTAAAAACCTCCCCTCTAGTACCTAGTACCACAGGACCGCGCTAGCATTACTTCGCGGTACTAGGCCTTCCTAGCTGCTGTCCACAGCTACACCTACGGATGTTCTTCCTCCTTCTTTTTCAGTAGGACCTCCCTCACAAAAATGTCTAAACATAACAAAATTTTATGTTTAGGCTTACCGCATTCTTCGATAGGCGTTTTTTAATTTATTATTTTCTTTTCAATGTTTGAGACTTTTACCGTACAAATAAACGTATATAATCTCTATAATTCTCGGTTACCGGTGACTTTAAATGGTGGTTTAAAGTTTTATTTGACACACGATGAAAGAGGCCCTTAGCCTGAAATAGTTTAATATTAGATTTACTTGTAGGAGCAAGGCACCAATGTTTGTCCGGGATTGTATCCGATCATACACATCAGACTACACCGTGGTCGAGTACAAGTACCGTCAGTATTCGGGTTCGATGTGCGGTCGCGAACGGATCGGTGAGCGGCTTGACAAGCTGCACGCTGCGCCTCGACATCAGTATGAGATTGATGCCGAACCGAGAGCGCCCTCCACAGAGGAGTTGGCTCCGCAACAAGTGAGACAAAAATGCTTTGTATATGCACGTGTGTTTTATTATGTATGTGTTGTGTGTGTTATACAACGCCATAGCTTAGCTAGCTATGCACCCTGATAGGAAAAAGGGTAAAATAAAATGTTTAAGTATAAGGGAATGGATTTACAGTGTTTTTCAGTAAAAAGTTGGTTAGTAAAAACTGTTTAGCGCATATTAACACGTGAAGGGAATCCCTTCTTGTATTTTGCTAGTGAAACCATTTTTTTAAAATTTATTAGGTACCCATTACAAGCTATCTTTAAAAAAAATAATCGAATTTGGAACATTAGCACTAATAAAAAGGATATTTCATTGCTTGTCAGTATTATTGAAAAAAAAAAAAAAAGATAGTCTGTCAATTTCCCATGATAGAAAAATATATTTGAACACGAATTTTCAGTTTGAATCTCAACCATCAAGCGGACGACAGTCCGTTGCTTCTATCTCCTCATCGTCTTCGTGCAACGAGACACTGACTCCTCGAGGCTCCTGGGCCAGTTTAGATTTAAGGAGCTCATCATCAGACCCCTTGATACCGGATCTCTTCGAGAGGAAACCTCTGGAGCAACTCGATGCTGCAAATGAGATCAAGAGGTTGGGTTTTTCTACAGTCCATTACTACTTAAGACGTTTTAAGAAGTAACATTTGAACTGATTTTGTACTAATCTCTAGTTGGTAATACAAACATCTCCAAAGGTTAACTTGGTCTCTAATATGCTAAAACGATATAAGTCCAATTTTGCGTTTGTAACTAGGCAACCATAGTTTAGTTAAACGAAATATACATATATTTTTTACATTTTCAGACTAGAGAACCGTCAATCCGACCTCCTAGGCTTGTACACCCCTTATCTAGATGAAGATGAAGCAGTGGAAAGGAGGCTGGCTGCGGAGATGCCTTGTGAGGTCACCGGCCACAGGATCATGGTCCACTGCCATCAATTGAAGTAAATACTAACAATAAGATATTAAAGTTCTTCCTTGTAGAATATACATTTCGAACTAACGATGATGATATTGACTGCTTATTGTGAGAAGTTGAAATTTGGTTGATAGCAATAAACAATATTCTTATTTAGTTATTCTCCTTTGTATACGTTATACTAACGACTCAGGGATTTTACACTTTATTATTAATTTAATACAGAAACCCTCGTTTCAATCTTTCCACTAGTGAAAACAGTTTCAAAATCCATTGCGTTCTTGAGAAAAAGTTAGCAGAGAAACAGACAGAATATAGATAGTGTCGACACACTCGCATTAAAAAGTTAAATTAAATAATAATATATTTAATCATTAACAATATTAACTCCACCGGTAGAAGGTATATCAGATTGATGCGGTACTGCACAATTTCTACCAAACTCAATATATTATGTTAGTTTATTTATGAAAGTGTCAAATGTTTTATTTCCAGATTAGAACTGGACGTGGAGCCACTGTTCGCCTCCATGGCTCTCTACGATGCAAAGGAAAAGAAGAAGATCTCTGAGAATTTCTACTTCAACCTGAACTCGGAGTGCACTCGTCAAATGGTGTCGGGTCACGTGACCCACGCCGACCTCTCCACTCTGAGTCGCACCGCCATCTTCGACATAGTGAACCCCTCCGGCGACGTGTTCCTCGTTGTGAGGGTCGAGAAGGTGTTGCAGGGGGACGTCAACGAGTGCATTGAGCCTTATGTCAAGGACGATAAGGTACATTTTCGTTTTGCAAAGTCAAAGTTTACATACAAAAGATTGCATAGACAGTAATTGCCTTGAAAATTTGTCCCCAGAATCGCGAAAAAGTGAGGTCACTGGCTCAGGCGGCTTGTAGTCGTCTGGGGAAGTATCGTATGCCGTTGTGCTGGAGCGCGGTCTCTTTGCTCAATATCCTCAACGGCAGCAACAGCCTCGACCGGGAATCGGACAAGGATCCTGGCTCCAACACCAACAGCCTTGGTGTGTATCACTTCGCTCCCTTTATTTCAGGATTATTTCAACTTTGATAGAGCTTCTCAACACAAATTAAAGCGAATATACTTAGCACTTGAAGGTCCTACTAGGTTTAAAATTTACGTCTGAAAATATTAGTAGACTAAATTAGAGAGAGAGAATTATTTTAATTATATTACTTTACTCTAATATATGGCATTTTAAAATATAAAAACCAGTCGTCTCCAATCACTGTTTATTGAAGACATCTCGAGACGGTGCCTTTACAATCATTTTTGGTCTTTTCCCCAAAAATTGTTCATAGTTTTAATGTGTTTGACGCTTAAATATAATATAATCTATTTTTAAATTATTGTTACTTGTGTAATTCAAGTATACTTCTTAAGAATAAGCCCAAATAAGTTTGTATGACGTGTATGAGTCTTCGCATCGGAACAATACAAACAATATCAATTTAAACAAATGTATATCCCACAGGAATTGAACCGGGACAAAATGTGCAGCAGCCAGGTAGGCCATTGGCTAAGTTCTCATGTGCCCTGGTGAAGCTATCATTGGGGCAAATGACATTTTTTTTAATCCCTCCTGTCCCTGAAAAAAAAAATATAGAAAAAAAAAATTTTAGTTTAAAAATATTTTCAATGAAACATGTAAATAATGATATTTATATCAATACTGTGTCTATAAATACGTATACTGAATTAGAAGTGATAAAGAGTCACCCCAGAATAACTCAGGTAGATAAAATAATCTAGTACTTACTTGCCACGTATTAATTAGTAAATGTATGGATTAATAAGGATAGAAGGAGAACCAAGTTAAATTTAACTAATAAACGCCAATAGAAGATAGGCTTTAGCCTATCTTCTAGAAAATAGCTCTTAAGACTTATAGATTCGTTCCCTCTAAAAGTGTCACTTTCAAAATCCACAAAAAGTAGAATGCATAACTAAAGTAAAAATAGTAAAAGTAATAAATAATTCTAGTGAAAAAGTAAAAGTGCTTTTTTTCACGTTAGTGTTGAAAAGTAAACATTAAATGCGAAAAAAGCGTTTTTTTTTTTTCACATTAGTGTGAAAAAGTACCCATTGCCGCACTAATGTATGAATTTAGTTTTCATTAAATATCTATACAAAGTTCTAATTGAAATGTTTATTACCAAGAAGTTTTACTTGAATTTCATAAAAATGAATAAATTCAAAAGTTTATAAAAATGAATAAACTTCTAAAACTAAATAAAAAACTTGCAAAGCTAAAATAACAATTGGGTTTAAATAATCGATAATTGCATTTAAACTCAATTTTAGTTATATTTTCATAAATTACTCATTTATGTACTCAAAATGGTGTATTATTATTATTATTATTTTTTAATTTACATAATATATACTAGCACGTGTATTTTTAATTACAGACCGAAAGTCGTCGTCGAGTAGCTTGGAGCAGCTGCGGCGTCGCGCAGGCGAGGTGGGGGGTTCGCTGACCCGCAAGGGGTCCGTGGAGAGACGCCACGTCGCCCCCCAACCCCCCGACGAGTTGGCCGCGCAACTAGACAACTTCAAGCACATCGTCATCACACTCACCAGCTTCTTCAAACAGGTCATAACTATATCTTAACTATACTTTAACTTTAGCAACCACGTTAAGGCCGGCGGACAGGCTCACGGTCCACTCGATGGACGCCATTAAAAATAAGGGATTTTGAAGGGATATGGAAATGTACTCTGGCATCCCTTTCTCACTCAACGAAACATAACAGCACTTGTGCTGTTATGTTTCGGTGAGTCTTATGTTTCGGTCTGTAATTAAAAATACACGAAACATAACAGCACTTGTGCTGCTATGTTTAAACGAAACATAACAGCACAAGTGCTGTTATGTTTCGGTGAGTCTTCTGTAAAGGGGTGGTTACTGCTTGCCACCTATTTTCCAGATCTATACCGGAGTCAACTTTGAAAAGTTCATTTCCAAAGTTTGAACCTACCGGGAATCGAACCCGGCAACCCTAGACACCATGTTAAGAACGTTTGACATATTTAATAGTGGCATCGAACTCTCACTCAACTCCGCTGTTCTCCACATTAATTACAGGAAACTGATAAACTTCGGGACGAGGACTTGTACAAGTTTTTGGCCGAAATAAAACGTCCAAGTTCAGCTCCCAAGAAACTGAAATGCATACCCGGCACGTTCAAGATAGAAGTCTCTCCGTGTCCCGACGAAGTTAAGAACGGATTGACCCCGGAACTGGCCAAGCTGAATCCTTATGGAGGTACACGGTTTGCATATTCTATCTATATGTGTATCTATGTAAAATATGTATTATGTAATATGTGACTTAGGTGATTGGCTGTTTTTGTCTGTACATTTTTATGTGGAGAGCTGTGGATTTTTTAGATAAATAAATAAATAAATAAATACAGTACGAGTAAGTAGCTATTTTTTTTTTTTTTTTTTGTCCTACCGGCTAGGGTTCCTCTGACACATGTCAGAGATCTTGTATAGCTGGCAGTGTAACAGCATAATAGTGTTTTTTAATCTACGTTTGGAGGCACGTCTATACATAGTATACAGAGTACTGATCAGCCACTTTTACTTATAATATGTAATTTAATTTTTAATTTTAATTTAATTTAATTTTAATTTTTTATCATGTATAGTAAGTAAGTAGCTATTGTAATCAGCATTAGGCTTTTTAATGGACTTGCAACCGTTAGAATTGCAAGTGCACGAAATACTTTCTTATATACATATTAGCTTAGCAGACGTAGTCCTGCCCGAACTTGAAAAAAAAAAAATTTTTACCCGATTGAAACGCCATCTATGTTGTCCAACCTGCTACCAAACATAACTAAACGCTTACACCGCCATCTGTTAGAAACTTGTGGAGTTTTTATTTCGATTTTTATGAACTTTTTACGTATGTTACATAAAGTTCATTAAAATCGAAAACTTAAAATCGAATCTTTTAAGTTGGTCACAAATAGTTAAAAATTTACGTTACGAATTTACATAGAGATAGTTACAGTAAAGAAATTTGATCAAAATCGGTTCAGTAATTTCGGAATTTATCCCGAACATACATCGTGACACACGAGATTTTTTTAAATATATTATACATACTTATATGTGTTGCGATGTGTTACATAGCGCCAACTTCGGATACATATATAGATTAAAGACCAACTTACATTGGTGTGAAAATTGAAGAACTGACAAGCTACAACCACCAAATAGAGTGGTTCATAAATTGAATTGAATGGCGATTGTGTAGCAACTGGTGTTTGGTATGAAATAAAAATCGATTAATCCTATAAACGCCCGAGTCGGATTTATCCGACGATTATTTTCGTGTCCATTTCGTCAGAACCGTATATACTCGTATACGACATTGCGTTGCTTTCTCTTAAAAATAAAATTACGAGTAAAACCAAGGTTAAAGTGTTAAAATGAACGTTTCAAAGATGAGAAGATGCGACCGTGCAAGGAAGTCCTGGCTTTCCCCTGGAGCGCGCCTCCGGTGCCTCACCATCAGTACCGCAACCTGCTTTACCTGCACGTCAAAGAGATCAACCTCACCAGCTACACCTCAAAGGCGGGCTCAGCCAGGAATATCACGGTAAGTTGGCTGAATATACACAGAAAAATCGCCTGTCTGAGTGTGTTCAGGAGCTGCCATCCCCCTTTCTTTGCTACACGGCTAGATGCTGGCCAAGAGCAAACAAATCGTTTTTTTAATAAAATAAGAAAATAAAAAACGCGGAAATTTGAATCTTAAGTAAGAGCACTCAAAGTTCAAATTCCAATGTACGAAATTATGTTTCCAGGTACGAATTCAAGTAATGTCCGGCGAAGATCAGGCGTCAGCTATTCCCGCCATATTCGGTCGCAGCTCGTGCCCAGAGTTCACTAAGGAAGCGTACACAACAGTGCTTTATCACAACAAGTTTGTACAATAGAATATAATTTGTTTTACTTCTATCTTATAAGTTGTACATGTAAAATGTATTTTTTTCTTCTATACTATATTATAATATTATAAATGAGAAAGTATGTTTGGATGTTTGTAACTCTTTCACGCAAATACAGTACTGAACCGATCACAATCCGGAAAAAAAAAAACTATTCCCGAGGGATAAACTAACGTCTGGTCAAAGTGTTAAACAACACGAGGTCAAGCGTTATATTGTTTTTTTTTTTTTTTTTTTTTTTTTTTTTCAACGCGGTCGCAGTGATAGCTCTAAATGTGGATTTTTTTATTTATTTATAAATACGAAGTATTTACGATAGCGCCAGATTGGAAAAAAACTTGGCCCATGCAGTGCCAGATATCATTCTCCTGTCAGCCTGTCACCAACTTTTTTCATTTCTTAATTCTCTTAAGGCTGGTGTTGTTTGTGTATTATAGGTGACAGTAGGTTATCCATTGGCGTATGATGGATTCACGCTTGGTTTGTATTTTTATATTAATATAAAAGTATAACCAAGCGGTGGATCCATCACTGACGTCACTCGCTGTGACAACTGTGTGAAAACTGCGGCTATTCGTTTTTACACGATTGAACTTTAAAAAACGAATACAAATTAAAAATGCAGGACAATGCCGTGTGAACTTAGCCTAAGTTTAACCATTGAATATTTCAATATTTATCATTTCAGGAACCCATCGTTGTACGATGAGATAAAGATCAAGCTGCCGGCTGATCTAGGAGATCAGCACCATTTGCTGTTCACATTCCTGCACATATCCTGTCAAAGGAAACCCGTGGCTCCGGAGCAGGAAAAGAACGTAGAAACACCCATTGGATATTCGGTACTGATTGTTTTTTAAATCATTAATTGGAACAACTCATTACAGCCGGTAGACCATTTTTTTTAACGTGAATACGTCTTTAAATTTGCTTTCATAATTGAGAATTGAGGCAATTTAGAAAAGTGATAATAACAAAATCAGTTGATACTGTAGCTATATATATATATCAAAGTATTTTTTGGTATATAAAGTATATTCGGATTCGTTTCGTATACGTATTAGCGTAAAACATACAGCCATATCCCATCTTTTAGTCGTCAAATCTGATGTTTATAAGTGAGAACTAGTGATGTGCCGGATATCCGTATCCGTATCCGCGGATATCCTAGGGAGAAGAAAGATCCGTATCCGTTATTTTTTGGCGGATCTTTTTACGTATCTTTTAACTTATTAATTTTTGAATTCATAACTGAAATTCTACATATATATGATTATAGGTAGCAATGAAAAACTATTAATTTCCATTCAGATATTTTTTTATTTCTTAAAATCGAACATTTGGCACATTTATAATGCAAGCGTCAAATGGCGGGCGTCAACTATCGTTTCAAGGTCACGCGCGCAGACACCGATCGAGTAAGAAAGTTAAGATCCGTATCCGCGGATCTATATTTTTAACGATCCGGCACGTCACATCACTAGTGAGAACAGAAGATGGTCTCTAAATGGTTAATCGGTTCCAGTGGCTGCCTCTGTGCCGCAACGGCAAGTTGACGTGCGGCGAGTTCAGCCTAGCGGCGATGGCGGAGGAGCCTCCGCCCAACTACTCGTACATCTTCCCCGACGTGCTTCTGCCCGGCACTCGATGGATCGACAACCACAAGCCGCTCTTCACCATCTCTCTCGATCCGCACACCACTGTGCACCCGCTGGACGGGTTCATCGAGCGTTTCGCGACTGCGTGCGAAGCGGTGCAAGAGGGCAACATCCCGCCGCGCATCGGACTCGCCAACATGGAGGCGGAGTTGCGCGCCAGGTATACTTTTATAGCTTAGAGTTTAGAAGCGTACACGGTTTGCCTAAGAACGGAGCCCCCTTAAGAGGCTATTGATGTTGTCCACAGCATCGCGTGTCTGCCGCAGGCCGGAGTGGAGGCAGCGGCTCGGTTCGTGCCGGTACTGGCGGACAAGCTTGTGCGACTGTTGGTGGCTCCTCCCACTCTGGCGGGCCACGCCCACCCGCTCAACATAGCGCAGGACGCCTTCACCTGTCTCGCCAAGCTCTTTGCAGACATCGCGGTAATTACACTACTTTTTAATTTAACGCGAGTGAAACCGAGAGGAAACACCCTAACTATACTGCTGCACTTATTTCGCATTTAATAAATACTAGTATTATTTTACAAGTTTATTAAAAATATATTCAACAACTAACCCCTATGAGAGACTTTTCGATTATAGAATTCGGTAATCGCAAACTAAAAATGCATTTCGAATATTTCGAACAGTTTAAACAGACAAGGAATAATAGTCTATTAAAAAGTTTTTAAACTTTTTTTTTTCAATCGTTTTTAATAAAATATATCAAATCTAAGTTTGTTGCGAGTACGCGATGGTATTGGGAAATCTCGTAGTCGCTCACTGAAAAACAACAGACAAATAGGAGGTTGCAATCCAACAGAACATGAACGAAGGCGCAACGTGCGACTTGCACGGGCGCAGCAGCCTGATCACGACCTACATCCAGTACCAGTGCACCATCCCCCGACCCTCGCTCACCGACCGCGACATCGGCCTCCCGCTGCCCGCCGCCGTCATGAGCGACGGCTCCTGCAAGATCCTGCACGAGGAGCTGGCGCTGCAGTGGGTGGTCGCCAGCGGCGCCACCAGGGACCTCGCCATGCACAACTCCTGGTAAGCCGAGGGCGGGGTTAAACATTTGTTATAATGTAAACAAATAATTATAAATAAATGTGTTTCAGGGCGCTGTTCGAGCTGATGGTGAAGTCTATGGTGGAGTACTTGTACTGGAGCGGAGCGGTGGAGGCGCCTCGCAAGAGTCGCTTCCCGGACCAGTTCATCGACGACCTCACCACCCTCGTCAACAACGTCACCAACGAAATCA
The DNA here is from genome assembly GCA_944738685.1 of Synanthedon myopaeformis. Taxonomy (NCBI): domain Eukaryota; kingdom Metazoa; phylum Arthropoda; class Insecta; order Lepidoptera; family Sesiidae; genus Synanthedon; species Synanthedon myopaeformis. The sequence continues at coordinate 12,139,746 of OX122915.1, forward strand.
TATCCGGGTCATTATCATTCAATTCGCATAACTTGTTGTTGAGTAAACATTATCAATGTGAAAATTCTATCAGAAAAAATGAATAAAAAATACCTCATTTTGCTGTGATTTGGTGTAATTATCAAATTAAAAACATGAATGGAATGAATAATTAAATGCAATTTTCAGCTTTTAAAAGAAATCGGGAATGACACTGAACATAAAAGCTCAATAAAATCCAAAACCAAGGGGATGATTGCTTAGATTTTTAAAGTTTCGTTTGGAGTTTGTTTTTGATAATAACGTGTATTTGTGCAGATACGGCAAGAACAGCCGATTGACCCAGAGCCTGAACAACAGCCTGGCGTTCTTCCTGTTCGACCTGCTCAGCATCATGGACCGCGGCTACGTGTTCAACCTCATCCGCTCCTATTACAAGCAGATGTGCGCTAAGATCGCCTCGCTGCCCGACGCCGTGCCGCTGGTGCATTATAAGGTTCTCTACTGCATTATAGTGCTCCACTTTTCAACATTCTCATCCCGCACATTAGTAACTAACTAACTAACTTTATTGCTGTTATGGTTTATTTTTATCTATCCATTAGCTGGCGTTCCTGCGCATCGTGTGCTCGCACGAGCACTACGTGGCGCTGAACCTGCCGGCGGGCGGCTTCGGCGCGGGGGCGGACGGCGCCTCTTCGCCAGCCCCGTCCGCGCACTCGATGGCCTCGCACTCGAGCGCACCGCCCGCGCACCAGTTGGGCCACGAGTTCCGCTCGCGCCACTACCTCGCCGGACTGCTGCTCACCGAGCTCACCAACGCACTCGATTTGCAGTAAGTGCACTCGTTTTTCGCATTCGATTTTGATCTCTCAGAGGCTAATGCAAAAGACTGACAATCGCAGGAGCCCCGTGCTGCAAAGCGCGGCGGTCGGCGCGCTCGCAGCGTTGCTGAGCGCGCACGACGCTGACCCGCGGCTCTCTTCGGGCGAAGTGAAGGCTCGCGTGGCCGCTCTCTACCTTCCCCTCGTCGGCATACTGCTGGACGCAGCGCCGCAGCTGCATCGAGGCTTCAGCAACCAAAAGGACATCCTGCAGTTCGACAGCGACTTGGGACAGCTCGCCAACTTCTACACGCCCTCGTCTCCCGAAGGAGATATTAAACAGGTGCACCATCTTTATCCAAACATCACGTTGCCAAATAAAAACTGTTTAGCGTGTGTCTTAAATTTTTAATTGTAAATGAAAGTAACCACAGCGAAGTGAGACTCACCGTTTGAAATGTAAACGCAGAGCGGACGGCCGGCGCTGAACAGCGAGACGAGCCGAAACCTGCTGATGTGTCTGGTGTGGGTGCTGAAGAGCAGTTCGCGGGCGGCGCTGTGCGCGTGCGCGGGGGAGATGCCGCCCGCGCGCTTGCACCGCCTGCTCGCCTTGCTCGACCTCTGCTTCAAGTGTCACGAGTACAAGGTACTGTCACCTAATACAAGTGACACGAGTTTATTACAATTGCGCTGTCGACTTGATATGAAAGGCGAAAGTTTGGACAGAGTAAAGAGCACGTCATCGGACAGTTAAGTTGTTTTAATGACTTATTGTTTATAATAAAACTAACGGGCCGCCCCCGCTTCGCACGGATTTTTATTTTTTTTTTTTGCAAATTACGCAAACTTAAACTGAATGTACCGGGAAAAAATGTTACTTTAAATTGTAAGTTTTGAGACTCTAGCATAAGTTCACCTTGAAACTTTTTGGTCCTTCGTTCCGCATGATATTTTGATTTTGTGTCGACAGGGTCGCAAGGAAATATTGAAATGCGCTCAGCAGAACGTCCGCAAGACCACCGACATAAAGGCCAAATTGGAGGATGTCATATTGGGCCAAGGATCCGCTCGTTCCGACTTTATAATGAGACGCAAAGGTACAACAAGTTATTCTAAGTTTTCTCTTTCAAATCACACTTTTCTTTATCTGTAGAAACTTTTACTTATTTTTTATTTTATTTTATTTTATTTTATTACGGAAAATAAACAATTACACCATATATAGTAAAATTTGAAAAAGAGAAACATACATAAATAGAGTTAATAGTGCAATCAACAACATTTTCCACGAATTGATAAACTAATTTTAAACAGAAAGAAACTTTATACACATACTTATATACAAAAACACACTAAAAAGAACCAAAACAACGAAAAACAAAACAAGACCATAAAATTAAAATAACAATATTCGAGTGAGCTAGTTGAAAATAGATCAACACGTGTAAATAAACAATTGTACATGTGCGTAATAACACGATATAAAGGCGCACGTTCACCAGCGTTAATTTTGCAGTACTTCGGCATAAATACGTGCGTATTACAAAGTGTTCGGAATAGAATAAAAGTTGATTCGGAAAGCTGTCAAAAAAGAAAGAAGTGTGTGTGTTAACTGTACACTGAGTGAGGGAGCACTTTTCGCTTTAATCCGTTCAGCGGGAGCGACGTGCGGCGCGGCAGGGAGCGCGCCGCCGAGTGGCGCCGGCGGCGGATGGCGCAGGGAGCGGTGGCGCAAGGAGTGGGTGCGGGGAGGGGCGAAGGACGCGCCATCCTCCCCCGCGCACCCCCACCCCGACCTCGCCGCCGCACTCTCGGCCGAGCTCTCGCTCACGCTGCTGCACGCCATCGAGACCATTGTGCAGGTATTCTATTTATTTCACTGGGCGTGTCACAAGTCTACGTCATCAGGCTTGTGTCGCCAGTGTAGTGTATTAAAGTGTCCACATTATTTCTTTATATAAAGGTCGTAACACAAGCTGACGGTCCACTTGATGGTAGGTGGCTAACGAACGCCTACGACACAAGCAACGCCGGGGGGGATTCCTGTCATTAGGAATTAAAAAAAAAATGGTTTTTCCAGTCATGCAGCAACCTGGAGTCGGGTCAGAGCGTGTGCAGTACAGCGCTGCAAGTGGTTCTGCGCGCGATGCAACGCAACCAGAGCACCGCCGTCTTGCAACATATGTTCGCGACTGTACGCGCACTCATCGCCAAGGTAAACACTCTTCTTCTCTCACCCCGAACGTGTCTCCGCATTTTAATTATTTAAAATGACCACTTGACGGTAGGTGGTTAATACAAGCAACGCCACAGGTGTTGCAAATGCACTGCCGACCATAGTGGGATAAGGAAGGGACAGAGAAATATTCTGTTAGAAAGAAAAATGCGAACATAAAGTGTGATAGAGAGGCCAGATGTCTTTTTCCAGATCGCTTTTTTTTTTCTTTCTAAAGTGTTTAGAGATATTCGGGTGAAAATCAGTCCAAATACGATAAATAAAATCACACATAAGCACAACGTTATATTTTCTCACCCGATACACAAATTGATGACAAAAACATACTTTAGCCAATTATTTAAATATGTAAACAAGCCGTCTGACGTGCGGCACACACAACACACCGATCATATCATAGACAACAGGCGACATCTAGCGTTCACTTTGATAACTACTTATACATAAATATTGAAATGATAAAACGCCTAAACATGCCGCCCGCCAAGGACCGATGGTCCTTTAATTGGCCCCTAATGTGTAATGTAACATGAAGTAATATGTGATAAAGTACGATTTGAAAATTAGGTAACCTAGATAGATACACTGATTTGATAGATTACCCAGATAGACAGATACAGATAGATAGATTACTCAGATAGGTACTTAGACAGATACAGATAGATACAACACAATTTGTTTTTTTATACAGATTTACAAACAACATTTACAAAAGATTTACAAAAAAAAGAAAAGAAATAGTGATTTATGATGCAACAGGTAACACAATTAATTTAGAAATAGGTCTTTTACATGTTGAATTTTTACACCTTAACGTAACTACTCTAGTAACATTATCTGGACCAGGGTGTTTTGTTCGATTTTTTCCAAACAACCATTTGGATGGAGGCAGATCATCCTCCTTCACTAAGACCACATCGCCGATATTTGGCTCAGGAATAGTTCTAGTCCATTTGTACCTTTGATGGAGTGTGGTTAAGTATTCTTGAGACCATCTTTTCCAAAATCCTTGTAGCATTCTCTGCGTTAACTGCCATCTGCGCAAGGTACTGATGTTACAAGTCTCGTAGTTATTGTCTGGTGCAGTAACCAGTTGCTCTCCCACTAGAAAATGGCTGGGAGTTAGAGGTGTAGAAACATCCTGGTCGGAAGGTAATGAATACATAGGTCTCGAGTTCAGGCAAGCTTCAACCTGTGATAATACCGTAGAAAGTTCCTCAAATGTTAAGGTGGAATCAGCTAGAATTCGACGTAAATGAAACTTTGTCGATTTCACTCCCGCCTCCCAAAGACCACCGAAATTAGGAGAGCGTGGTGGAATGAAGTGCCATTCCGTACTAGTACTTGCAAGACAGTCAGCGATATCCTGTAAAAGATTAGAATTTTCAACCTTCACCAACTTATGCAACTCCTTAGAGGCTCCAATGAAGTTAGTACCATTGTCACTCCATAGTTCAAATACATGACCACGACGAGCAACAAAACGTTTATAGGCCGCAAGGAAACCTTCTGTGGTGAGATCACTTACGGCTTCTAAATGAATAGCTCGAGTAGCCATACAGATAAAAAGGCAAATATAACCTTTGTAACACTTGCAGCCCCTACCCTTTGAAATTCGCACGTTGATTGGACCTGCAAAGTCCACTCCAGATCTAGAAAATGGACGACTCATCCTCACCCTAGCTTCCGGCAAATCACCCATAATGGGAATACGACTCCTTGCAGAGTATCGTATGCATTGAATACATTTCTTGATATGGCGCCTAATTAAACTCTTTGCTCTAATAATCCAATATTTGCTCCGTAAATAATTCAAAGTCAGTTGTATTCCCCCATGAAGAGTTTTATTGTGCGCATCTGCCACAATTAATTCAGTAATATGATGCTCCAAAGGTAAAATAATAGGATGCTTAAGACTATAGTTTTCTTGACTTTGTTGGATACGTCCTCGCACTCTTACTAGACCGTGATCATCCAAGAAAGGACATAAGGTTGCCAAATTACTATTTCTAGAAACGGCTTCAAATTTTTGGAGATGATTGATTTCTTTGGAGAACGTAGTCCTTTGACAGAATTGTAAACAAGTCCTCAAGGCTTCATCGAGTTCTGATGCTGATAAATACATAGGAAAGCCTTTTGTTTTATCTTTACATTTTTGAGAAAATCTACGACACCAAGCAACGACTCTTACTAACTTCTTTAGAGTTGAATATTTTGTCCAAAGGGTAAGATCTTCTTCTGGTGTCTCGGTTTTATTCGATGTCACAAAAAAGGCTTTCACTCTATTTTCCTCTAAAGTTGTAGATGGAATTTCAGCCCGAGAAACAACATACTGTCGATTATGTAACCATGATGGCCCCCGAAACCATTGTTCTTTATCGACTAATTCTGTGGGGCACAATCCTCTTGATGCACAATCTGCAGGATTTTCTGATGATTCCACATGTGCCCATTGTTCATTATTTAAAATATTTAAGATATTTGATACACGATTTGCAACAAAAGTCTTCCATCGGTTTGGTTGGCCTTTTAACCAAGCCAAAACAATTGTGGAATCAGTCCAGGCGTTAATCTTATCCTTCTCTATACCCATAACTGATGATACCTCATCAAGGAGTTTCGCCAGAAGCTCAGCACCGCAAAGCTCCAAACGCGGTATTGAAATTTGTTTTATTGGAGCGACTTTGGTTCTTGCTGCTATTAAACTGACATGGATATCCTTTTTGTCAACCACCCGGAGATAAACCACAGCAGCATACGCATCTTTTGACGCATCACAAAACCCGTGGAGCTCTATGTTCTTGCTAGTGGCACTTAAGTGAACCCATCGAGGTACGGTAACATTATTAATGTTATGTAATTGATGTTTAAATGTCGTCCACTCTTCCAAAATGTCGGCAGGTATAGCTTCGTCCCATGATGTTCCAGTAAGCCATAATCGCTGCATAAATATTTTTGCCCTAATAATAACAGGAGCGATCCACCCGAGTGGGTCGAAAAGACGAGATATAAGAGAAAGAACTACTCTTTTTGTAACTATTCCGTTGGTTTGTGGTAAGTTGACTTTATATTTAAAGGAATCCAAAGATACATCCCAGCTGAGCCCTAAGATATTTACTATATCATTTTCTTTGTTTTCCAAAAGTTTCTCGGATTTGGATATATTCCGAATTTGATTCATCAACTTCGTACTGTTGCTTGCCCACTTTTGCAAAACAAATCCCCCTTTTGCCAAAAGCTGCGTCATTTGATTATATATCTCAACCGCCTGCGATTCGGTTTCACAACCAGATATCAAATCGTCAACGTAAAAATCCTTCATAACTCGTCCAGCAGCCAATGGATAGTTATGGCCGTCATCTTTAGCAACTTGCTGCAGACTCTTTATGGCGAGGTATGGCGCTGATGCCACTCCAAACGTGACTCTCAATAGTCTGTATTCGGTAATATTATCTTGTGGATTGTCTCGCCATAAAATACGTTGATAATTGGTGTCGTTTATTTTAACTTTGATTTGTCTATACATTTTTACGATATCTGCGACGAAACAAATAGGATGTTCACGCCAACGCATCAAGAGGTGACGCAATTCACATTGCAACCGCGGGCCGACCAGAAGATCCTCGTTTAAGGATCTACCGTTTTGACCTTTACACGAAGCGTCGAATACAATCCTAACCCTAGTAGTTTCCTTGTCTTCTCGAATCACCGCATGATGAGGTAAGTAGACACAATCGGATTCAGCCAACTCCTTAGCATCCTGGATAGGCTCCATGTGATTCAAGTCAAGATATTCCTTTATAACATTGGAATAACCCTGTTTAAGCGATGCATTTTTGTTAAGCTTCCTTTCAAGTGATATAAAACGTTGCAATGCTATTGACCTTGTATCCCCATATTTACACGCAGGATCTGTATCTCTGAAAGGTAGTTGAACGACGTATCGACCGTCTTGATCCCTCGTTGTATTAGTTTGATAATGGTTTTCACACATCTGATCTTCTGTAGATAGTAATGACTTGGGTTGTTCGGTTTCGATTTCCCAAAATCGTCTAAGCAAATCGTTAGTGTCTTCTTTGATGTGCAAGCTGATGATATTGTTGTTGGGCTGGTGATCTTGGATATCAACACGCCCTGAAAGAATCCATCCAAGTCGAGTATTTTGCGCGATTAAAGTACCTGAAGGATTCCTGATAATTCCATCCATAAGAATTTGTCCATAAATGTCCGCTCCCAACAACATGTCAACCCTGTTTGGTGTGCAATAACCTGGATCAGCCAATGATAACTCAGATAACTCTGGCCAATTACGAATGTGACATCTCTTCCCCGGCAGATTGGTTGATAATTTATTTAAGACATAAGCTGTCACATCACAACTGAACAAGGCACGAATGGACTGTAATTTAAATTTCACAAAAGAGTTAACCGATAGGTTAAGATGATCTCCCCCCAAGCCTGATATTACCCCCTTTACTGATTTTTTATTAAGTCTTAACATTTGTACAACCCGCTCTGTAACGAAAGAAGCTTGGGAACCCTGGTCCAGCAATGCCCTAAATGTGTAACAAATTCCCTTATGTTCTACCTTAACTAAAGCAGTAGCAAGCAATACTTGACCAGGTGATATAGATGAATGATAACTTAAATTAGATGACATATGGTTTTCTGATGTAATTGGTAATGATTCTGATCGGGAAGCTGAAGCAGAGTTACCCTCGGTCGAAGGTACGGTAACAATATTTGAATCTGTATGAAGTAGTGTATGATGCCTTCGTCCGCAGCGTCTGCATGAGTTGCGACCTCTGCAACGTGTGACTGGGTGACTCGGTGCGAAGCAGTTGTAACAAAGTTTGTGATTTTGAACGAAATCACGTCTTTTGTTAGAATTTTCCTTCTTGAACTCATTGCACTGGTAGAGAAGGTGATTTTGTGAACAGAAAGGACAAGATACCTTTGTTGTAACAGAAAATACTATAGATTTGTCTGTCCATTCCTTCCTCTTACTTCTATTCTCTCTTTTCTCCTTTGTTGGTTCAAAAAATTCCAACGCCCTATAGCGTGATTCCAGGAATGTATTAAATTCTTCTAATGTTGGCAATTCCTCATGTAGGTCACTTAGTTTATTTTCCCAAAGTTTACGAGATTCATTGTCCAGCTTCATACTAATTAAATGTATGATTATTGCATCCCAAGTGTCTGTTTTGATGCCTATATTTGATAATGCATCCATGCAGTCGTTAGTTGTATCCAGTAGCTGTTTTAATGCATGTGATGATTCGACTGCCAGTGACTGTTGATTTACCAATCGCGTTAAAATGTTATTCGCGATGTACCTTTTATTGCTATACCTCCGCTTCAACAATTCCCAACATCGTTCAAAATTAGAATCGATAATTGGTATATGTCGCAGTAATTGCTCAGCTTCCCCACCCAGGTGTGTTTTGAGATAGTGAAGTTTCTGCACGCCATGCAAAGATTGATTTTTATTTATAAGTGACTCAAATAAATCGTGAAATGTGGGCCACTCCATGTATTTTCCAGTAAATTGCGGCAGTACTATTTTCGGTAATTTGACTGATGAATTATTGTCTGAGGTATGTTCTTGTGTGGTAGTGTTTTGTGACCATTTGTTTGATCCATTGATACTTAATAAAGTCTCCTTTAAGATAGTCTTGTATTCAATATAGCAATCTTCAACGGCGTCGTATATGTTGCCAGTAAAATAGGGATCCGTTGTCAATTTATCTTTATCTCCCTGCAACATAATAGACTGATGATTCGCTTCAAACTTCGTCCAATAACCTTCTAATATTCCAAGTCTCGTTTCGACATATGATAGTGTAAGTCTGGCTTTAGGAGTCTTTTTGAAGTTAGCAAAGCCGTTGACAAACTTTGTATGTAGATCTCTTTGAACACAAGAAAGTCCCTCCATGATTAAAAATCGTATGATTAAAAACAAGATAATTCGATTTTAATATAACTTCTTTGACACTTAGTGAGTGAGCAATATTTATTTAATTTAATTTTAACACAGATAAAATTCAGTTTTATTAAGTCTATTATCCATGATAAATATATTAGATGTAACAAAAACTAGAAGAAATCGGACATTGATATCACGAAAAAACGTTTTTTCACTAATTATTCCAAGTCCAAATTAGGTATTATAATTTCATAAATTTTACAAGTCCAACACTTTTTATAAGTTTTTTCTTCTATGTAAATAAAGTTCAATTTTACTTACAATTTTTAAATGTCACTGTACTTACGACGTTTTTGCTCACTTACTATCACGACAATGTTTAACAATGTTCACATCACTACCTACCCACTTGATTTTTAATATTAATTAATCCGGCTCGGTAAGGACCAAAATGTTTAGAGATATTCGGGTGAAAATCAGTCCAAATACGATAAATAAAATCACACATAAGCACAACGTTATATTTTCTCACCCGATACACAAATTGATGACAAAAACATACTTTAGCCAATTATTTAAATATGTAAACAAGCCGTCTGACGTGCGGCACACACAACACACCGATCATATCATAGACAACAGGCGACATCTAGCGTTCACTTTGATAACTACTTATACATAAATATTGAAATGATAAAACGCCTAAACATAAAGAGTGGTCGACTTCATGCTGGTAAGGCTCAGTCAATCTCTGTGCGTCATGTGATCAGTGTGGTTTTTGATATGAACGCTCCCCCGCAGTTGGGGTGGTCTTGCTGCGGCGAGGAGTCGGGCATTTGTCGAGTGGTTCTGCGTCACTGCGCCGCGCTCTCGCCGCAGACGCGCGCCCACGCCTCGGCCACTCTCTACGCGCTCATGCGCCAACACTACCAACTCGGCAACGTAAGTGTCTTTGTCACACCTATCACTCACTCTCATGGCAGATTCTAATATACGTCTCATGAAGGCCATGCCTTCATTTACAAAAATACTAAAAACGCATAATTATTTAAAATTACTAGACATTTGAAAATATTAAATTTATTAATAAGATAATATCACATTGTTGAGTAATTTGGCCAACGACTTGCTGAGTCGTGAAAGAATCACATTTTTACTACGTTTTTTATATTTACAATTATTTTCACTATTGTAATGGTTAATAAAAAAATACAGATTTGACAATCAGAAATGTTGTGATTTGTATAAGAAGTACAATTTGTATGACATTGGCAGAACTTCAGCCGCGTGAAGATGCAGGTGACGATGTCGCTGTCGTCGCTGGTGGGCACCTCGACGACTTTCAGCGAGGAGTCACTGCGGCGCGCGCTCAAGACCATCCTCGTCTACGCCGAGCACGACCACGACCTGCGCGACACCACCTTCCCGGAACAGGTCACTTTAAAATAAAAAATATTTAAAAAAGCATATCTTGTGAACTGTTCAATGACCGATTCATTCTCCATTCGCAGGTGAAGGATTTGGTGTTCAATCTCCACATGATCCTGTCGGACACGGTGAAGATGAAGGAGTTCCAAGAGGACCCGGAGATGCTGCTGGACCTGATGCACCGAATAGCGCGCGGCTACCAGCACAGCCCCGACCTGCGCCTCACGTGGCTCAACAACATGGCGCAGAAGCACATGGAGCGCTCCAACCACACGGAGGCCGGCATGTGTCTCGTGCACGGCGCAGCGCTCGTCGCCGAGCAGACGGCGGCCGGCGGCAGGGGCGCGGCGCTCTTGCACGCCGTCACTCACAACGCCCTCGACGAGAGCTGCGCCGACTCACTTCACCACCACCTGACTCATCACGAGCTGCAGGCGCTCCTCGAGCACGCCGCCAGCGAGCTCATCACGGCCGGCATGTACGAGACCGTCAACCAAGTGTACAAGGTGCTCATACCCATTGCCGAGGAGCACAGGGACTACAAGAAGCTCGCCAACATACACGGGTCAGTCTCTTCTGTCACATTACTAACTTATATAAACTGAACACACATAAGCAACGCTGCAAGTGCGCTGCGCTCCATTTTGGGGGGTGATCGAAGTAATAATGTTTTGCAGCAAGCTGAACGAGGCGTTCACGCGCGTGGAGCAGTTGCACGGCAAGCGCGTGTTCGGCGCCTACTTCCGCGTCTCCTTCTACGGCGCGCGCTTCGGCGACTTGCACGCCGAAGAGTTCATCTACAAGGAGCACGCCCTCACCAAACTGCCGGAGATCTTCAGTCGGCTCGAGGTGCATTCACTAACTTCACACGACGAGCCTGTTGGATGCCATCCGACATCTGACAACGGTGGGCGGTGATTTCAGAATTTCTACGGTCAGCGGTTCGGCGCCGAGAACGTGGTCATAATAAAGGACTCGAACATCGTGGACACGACCACTCTGGACCCCGACAAGGCCTACATCCAGATCACCTACGTCGAGCCCTACTTCGAGCCCCACGAGCTGCGCAAGCGCGTCACTCACTACGAGCGCAACTACAACATCAGTAATCTATTTTACATTCGCTTACATCCACTATTCGCTAGGACTTCACAACTCGGATACTAGATTATATGAAATTATTGGAAAAAAATACTGTAACATAATATTTTCTTCTGTCGAACTAATCATTCTAGAAATTCTTTCTTCCATCGTTCCAAATATCGCTATATTTGACATATTTTCCAATAAAATTTATGGCGACAGAACTTTAACGTGTAAAAGTCTGATTGTGCAAGGGTTAAATTGCTTCAACGTCAAAATGTATCTGAATGAGTATTGATTACAAATAACAAACGATGGTGTTACAAAAAGAAATTTTCAGTTTACTTTTTAATATATTTTCTTTTTATCATTTTTTTTTTTTTCTTATTGATAAGATTAATTTAAATTTAATTCTTTAGACTGTAAAACTTGTAATACTTGTATATATATTTTTGGTGTGACGACAGAGCGGTTCATGTACGCGACACCGTTCACGCTGGACGGTCGCGCTCACGGCGACATCGCCGACCAGTGCAAGCGGAAGACCATCCTCACCACCGCACACCACTTCCCCTACGTCAAGACCAGGATACAGGTACCCACGAGGTCCCCTATCGGACAACTGCTCTTCTTCTTCACTCACACTGATGCATACTCATACTCATGCAGGTGGTGCAGCGCACTCAAATCATCCTCTCGCCCATCGAGGTGGCCATTGAAGATATACAGAAAAAGGTGAGTTTTCTGGTGTCACCAAACACCAACCAATAGGATAAAATGACAGCCGACGGTTTCGTCGGTGGTAATGAATGCACTTGGAACGTCACTTCAGACGAACGAGCTGGCGGCGGCGACCAACCAGGAGCCGGCGGACGCGAAGATGCTGCAGATGGTGGTGCAGGGTTGCATCGGCACGACCGTGAACCAGGGCCCTCTGGAGCTGGCGCAGGTGTTCCTGGCGCCCGTGGCCGACGGCTCGGCGCCGCCCACGCGCCTCTCCAACAAGCTGCGGCTGGCCTTCAAGGACTTCTCCAAGAAGTGCCACGACGCGCTGCGCAAGAACAAGAACCTCATCGGCAGCGACCAGCGCGACTACCAGCGCGAGCTCGAGCGCAACTTCGCGCGCTTCACCGACAGACTCGCGCCGCTCATACACCACGCGCCGCTCGCGCCACACGCCACCCACGAGTCGCCGCATCTCACGTGAGTCAACGAGCTATGAGATCCGTACGCTACCTCTACACGATGGGTCATCAAATGGTCGGTGAGATGGCTGTGCGACGGTCGCAACTCATCTACGCACGATGGCTACGTTCACTTTTCATTTATTTTAATCACGTTCGAAACAAACACTGACAGTAATAAATGTTAATTTTCAGGAATGGATTAAACAAATCCGACTACAAGATGCAACCGTGAGCGAGCAGCAATGAAATCGCCAACAATAGTTCTGATCTATTATCGTATTAAGGGCCACACGCCTTATCCTTTATCCTTATTATAATAAGTATTAATTTGAAACTCATTTAAATTTATAATAATCGTATCGTATAGAATGTAATCTTTCTAATTTTTAAACCCTGTCTTAGAACAGCACTAAATAATTCCCAAACATTAAAGACTGAAATACAAAAAATTATTTTGTATATTTCAATATCCAATCATTAATAAATGTCCTCAGCAGGCCAAGGATAAAAAAAAATGGCTGACCCTTGTCAATGAAATGCAATCCGCTTGGTTATTAGATCTCGCATGTAATGTTGAGCTTTCTTACGAGACCCATGTAAGCGTAACTATGAACTTTTATTTATAGCCGACTAGGGACCCGTTCCAGGCTTTGCACGGGTTCAATTAGTTTCTACAAATTATATATTAAAAACCTCCATCGTTAATATCTAATAGTACATACAGAGGGACAGACGGCGGAAAGAGACTTTATTTTATTTATATACAGGTAGATGTGGTTATTTGCTATAAAAAAAATCTCTAGTCCTATCCTACCCTAACTCGTTCTTATTAAAAAAGTGATGCCTGAATGTCACCAGGATTGAACTATTTAGAATTTCACAAAATAATTTAAATGATATCTTGAGCGAAACTGAAATTCCAGAAGATTTGCTACCGATGCAATTCAATTACTATTTTTTTTTTTATTTGTACACATGGAAGAGATTTGTACTAAAAAGAGAACCAGACAGTACAAGAGTTAAGAAATGAACTGGAGATAGCGAAAGAAAATGTTAAAACCATAGAAACGCATTTCGTATGTCGCTGGAGGAAGATATTTCGAATAATTTTTGTGATTTATTATTTTATAAAAGATTTAAATAAATTCGATATCTGTTTTATTTTTCTGCTTCCTCTGATTTACTTTAGTTTAGACATTGCTATGAAAAAACGATAATTAATAAATAATTTAGTTTACCATTTTAATCGTTATTAAATGGGTCATTTTTTGGTAGTACATTTTTTTTCCACAGCAAGCTTCTAAAGCTAGATTTTTTTTTTTTCACCCCATTTAAAAAATATTGCCTGTAGCTTAACTCCACTGCAGTTCTGTTGTCTTCAAGGAAATATTGTTGAAAATTAGAATGCCATTGTTTACATTCAATTAGTGGTTTATTTTTGAGATTTTGACAAAATTGGCTTGTATAAACTGTTAGCTAATTTAATATTGTACATTTTAATACAGTCTCATTTACATCGTTATGGTCTGTAACTCACCATCAATATGTAAAGGTCTGTGTTAGATATGACATTTGTGAGTGGATGTTTATTTTAGAGACTGTGTACTTTTTACTCTGTGTCTGTTGATTGTAAAGATGACGAATTTTCAATATAGACTCTCGGCTGAGTGAATAATACAATTGTTGGAGTTTTATTTTCTGTTATAAAACAATTATCCTAATTACTAACTTGAAGAAAGTGTATGCAGTCTAGCCTAAGTTTTCAGTCAGAAGTGGAATCCTAAACCTGCGAATCTGGACTTGAACGCATTCCTGACAAAATTTTGTACATCCTTTGTCTTTGTCCTTTGTCTGACAAAGTTTTGTTTTTGTTGAGGCCAACTTATAATACACTTAAAATTCAAATTGTGTGTTGACTGCGACAACTATTAAGCGAGAAATAAGTAATTTGGTTGACAATTGAAGTTTGTGAGGTGATAGTTTTGTGATAAAGTATAAAAAAAGTGAACATAATATATGTATAGGTACCATAGTATAGTGCTAATAAGCTTGAAATAAGCAGTCATTGACGATTGGTGATTTGCAAGTTGAGGTTCGTTGGTATTGTGATATACCTAGTGTTTTCAAGCGTACTTAGGTGAACATATATGGACCAAATTATATTGAACATTGTATGTAAGTAAGTAAATGTAAGTTTTAGTTTTTAATGTAGTGTTTTAACTGTTGTTTACAACCTTTAAATAATTTTAACCTTTAAGTTTATATATTGTAAGTAACTATATTTTAAGTAGTTAGCATTCTAAAATAAAAATAAAGTTGATATGTATAATACTGGGTCAAGCTAACTATTAAGATAAATTAAGTAATTGTGGTTTTTATTTTTTTTTGGGTTTTAATTACCCTTAAAATATCATTTTTCTTTCTGTTAATAATTGTTGAATTTAATATAAGGTATATTAATAATGTTAATATAAAAGTTACAAATAATTTGATACGGTTAGTGAGATAGTTATTGTTATTGTCATCGCTATTTGGTTATTTTTTTTATTTTATTTTTTCTTTTTCCATTTACTTAAAAAGAAAGTATTTTTCTTTTTCTTTTTGAACACCACATATTGTGAAAACTTTTAGAAATGGGAAGATCCCATAATAAAAAGAGTAAAAGACATAGGAGTAGTTCGAGTAGCACGAGCAGTTCTGGTAGAAAAAACTGTAGGGATTGCTCGACAAGAGTTAAAGAGAGAAGGAATCACTCCAATGAACAACGTCGTCATGGGAGTAAACGGCGTACAACTCAAACACCGCCATTATTACCATTTTCGCATAGCTATCACAATGCTAGTCATATTTCGTTAAATCCTTCACAAATTTTAGGTGAAAATTCACTTAGTTCTAATTTTCCTGTCACGTATAATGTAGTTCCAGAATTTGACCTGAACGATACTTGTCAAACACTGGAAATATGGATAAACAAAGTAAATGAATGTGCACAAATTTATAACTGGAGCGACCGGCAAATTTGTCATTATGCCATTCCTAAGTTATCTGGGTTAGCTAGGAAATGGTATCAGGGGTTGCCGTCCGTTTTATATAGTTGGAGTGAGTGGCAAGAGAAATTAAAGTTGGCATTTCTCACTAATGAAAATTTTGGTGAGCTTTTAACGACCATGTTAAAATTCCGGTGTCGCCTTGGGCAGCCTTTAGAGGTTTATTACTATGATAAAATGGCACTTATTAATAAGTGTGAAATAAGTGGAAGAAAGGCTGTTGATTGTCTTATACATGGTATTGACGACAAATTTGTAAGGATGAGCGCAGGTGCATGCATGTTTACTACACCTGATCATTTATTAAATTATCTACGGACAATATCTCCTAATGATGTTCACACATTGAACAACAGAAACAAAGGTTTTGGACCAAATAAAAGATTTTATAAAGAAAATGACAATGATACTCCGCAGCTTCGATGCTTTAATTGCAAAGAAGTTGGACATATTAGTACCAGGTGTAGTCACCCAATTAAAAAATGTAGTCACTGTACTATGTTAGGTCACGAAGCGAAAGATTGTCGGAAAAAATTGCAACCGGGGCCTAGCGTAGATAAACAGCGCGATTTTACTACAACTAAAAATGGATCTATTATGATTATTAATACTAAATTAACTAATAATGATAAATACACTAAAGAGGTTAAAGTTAACGGAATACCATTGACAGCGTTTATCGATTTTGGTAGTAAGCGTACATTAATTCGGGAAACAGAAGCGAGAGCTGTTAGCACCGAGTGGAATGATTGTGGAGCTTTGATATTACAGGGTTTTGGAAATTCAACGGTTAAGCCCCTAGGGAAAAGTTATGTGATTATTGAAATAGAAGGAATAGAAGCAGAGGTTGAGGTTCTCATGGTGGCTGATAAGTTGTTGCAAATGCCTCTATTAATTGGGCAAACGTTTACTGAAAAACCAAATATTGTTGTGTATAAAACAAAAGATGATTTGATATTTTTGCCAAGTCCGGATGTTGTTGAAGAAAAACAGAAAATTCGACTAGAATTGGAAGAAAATGTAACACTAAGCCCTAAAATGACTGCACCAGTTAATGTTATGGCCGAAAATAAATTTACAGGTGGATTATTTGTTCCATATTGTCGTAGAAACTTTGGTAATGTTGACTATGGTATTCTTCCAGGTATTTATAATTTCGAGAGTGGTATAGGATATGTCATGTTATCGAATTTATCAGTTGAGAGTATTGAACTTAAAGCAAAAGAGTTATTAACGAGAGGACATAAATATAAAGAGGTTCATCATGAGTTTATAGGACTAATATCTAAAACATTGGATATTGGAAAGTTTACCTTAGAAGATATAAAAATGGGAAACACACTGAATAATGTAGAGATAGATAAATTATATAAATTAATCAATAAGTATTCCGACTGTTTCGCTGCAAAATTGCAGGAATTGGGAAAGACTGATTTGACAAAAATGAAAATTAACTTGACTGATGACATACCTATAGTACATAATCCTTACAGAATGTCGCAGTACGAGCGCGAGCAACTCTCGAAAATAGTTGAAGATCTTTTATCTAATGATATAATAAGGGAAAGTAATTCATCTTATTCAAGTCCAGTAATACTAGTTAAAAAGGCAAATGGGGAATATCGACTCTGTGTAGACTACAGAGCTTTGAATAAAAAAACATTAAAGGATAAATACCCACTGCCACGGATTGAAGACCAATTGGATAATTTGGGCAGGAACTCTTTTTTTACAAGCCTTGATTTAACATCAGGATATTACCAAATACAAATGGATGAAGATAGTAAACATCTTACAGCTTTTGTAACCCCAGATGGTTTGTTTGAATTTAACCGTATGCCGTTTGGCTTATCAAACGCTCCAAGTGTGTTTCAAAGAATGATCAATGCTATGTTAAAAGGTTGTGGACAAAAGCTTGCTTTAGCGTACATGGACGACTTATTGGTGACATCTCCCACTTTCGATGAGGGTCTCGACAAACTAGAGAAAGTGTTTCAGTTAATACGTTCAGCAAAATTAACCCTTAATTTAAAAAAATGTAATTTCTTTCAAAATCGTATAGATTACCTGGGCTACGAAATTAGTTCAGAAGGTATTCGACCGGGAAAGAAAAAAATTCAAGCAGTGGAAAATTTTCCAGCACCTACCAATAGTCATGAGGTTCGCCAATTTATAGGACTAGCTAGTTATTTTAGGAGATTTATCAAAAATTTTTCAATAATAGCTAAACCATTAACGACACTTACAAAGAATAACACTATATGGGAGTTCGGAGAAAAAGAAATGCACGCGTTCAAGGAACTTAAAGATAAGTTGGTAAGTCGACCCGTGTTGACTTTATACGATCCAAAAGCCGAACTAGAAATTCATACTGATGCTAGTAAACTTGGTATTGGAGCTATATTAATGCAACGTCTATCTTTATCAGGGTTACAACCCTTATCATACTTTAGTCGTCAAACTACTTCAGATGAAAGTAAAATGCATTCATACGAACTTGAGACTCTGGCGGTCGTTAGTGCCTTAAATCGATTTCGCGTATATGTATTGGGTAAGCCGTTTAAATTGATAACAGATTGTATAGCTATTCGAAGTACCATGACAAAAAAAGACTTAATCCCGAGAGTCGCCCGCTGGTATCTTCAAATGCAAGAATATGATTTTGTTGTGGAACATCGTGACGGTAATAAAATGCTTCACGTTGATGCCCTTTCTCGAAATCCAAATTGCTCTGAGACCAACGATTTACCAGAAGTCTCAGAGATACTAAAAGTTGATGATGACGCTTGGTTGCAAACCGTACAAGAACAAGATTCCGAATTACAGAGAATCATGGAAATTTTGAAAGACCCAGCGACTAAAGACATAATTGAAGTTCACAATAATTATATTGTGAAAAATGGCAGATTGTACAGAGTTCTAAAAAAGGATGGTGACGTGAATTTAAAGTGGGTGGTGCCAAAAGCAGTAAGATGGCAAATAGTTCGCATGAACCATGACGATGTAGGACATCTGGGATTCGACAAGACTTATGAAAAAATTAGTCGGGTATATTGGTTTAAGAAAATGAGGCGTTTTATAAAGAAATATTGTGAAGCATGTTTGAATTGCGCTCATAGTAAGTTACCTGGTGGACCCAAAGAAGGAATGTTACATCCAATACCCAAGGTTACTAAACCATTTGATACTTTGCATACAGATCACTGTGGTCCTTTCCCATTAAGTAAAACTAAAAACTGTCACATACTCTGTATAATTGACTCTTTTACAAAGTTCATCATCATAAAAGCAGTAAAGAATCTCAAGTCTAGTACTACTATTAAAGTGTTCAATGAATATTTTTCCGTGTTTGGTGTTCCAAGACGAATCATATCTGATAGAGGGACTAGTTTTACCAGTAGAGAATTTCAATCATTTTTGAAAGAGAAAGGAGTACAGCATGTGCTGAATGCAGTGGCCACACCGAGGGCAAATGGACAAATTGAAAGATACAATCGTACAATTGTCGATGCATTAACTGCTCTTAATCATGATAAAGCCGAAAATCTGTGGGATCAGGCTGTACCGCAGGTGCAATGGTCGCTGAATAATACAGTTAATAAGACAACAGGACACACGCCAGCTGAAACATTATTTGGAGTAAGAACTGCAGGTGTTTCGGATTGCTACATGAACTCATTAATCGCAGATATTGAACAACCTCAAGACCTTGAGTTGATACGAGGTAAGGTTGAGCAAAATATAATCCAAAATCAAGAAAAACAGAAGACTCGGTTTGATAAGACTCGAAAGAACCCCAAAATCTATAATGTCGGAGATTTAGTTAGAGTCGAAAGGGAATTTCGCTCAGAGTTGGGTCAAAGTAGAAAGTTACTGGCTAAGTGTAATGGGCCTTATAAAGTAATCAAAGTGTTAGGGAATGATAGATATGAAGTAGAGGATACTCTCATTACTAGGAAGAAAGGAGGTAAATTATACAGAGGAATTTATCCAGTTGATAAATTACATCCATGGCTTGTGTTTGAGAACGATGTTCTTTCTAGTGATTCAGAGTAACAAAGATAAAGTGAATAATTGAAATTAATTATGTTTTCAGTACAGTAAAAATAGTCCTAATTGGTTTTATTGTTGTCCTATAATATAGGAAAAGCTTTTATATAACTTTAATGGTAATTAAAATTTACAGCATAATATTTATTTTCTGATGTAACATTAGCAATAAGTGTAGTAATTCTAAGTGAGCCAACCATTAGTGATAAACAAAGTGAGTCAGCCCTAGCGAATGCTTGAGGTGACATTAGTTGTAAACCAAGTGAGTCAGCCCTAGCGAATGCTTGAGGTGACATTAGTTATAAACAAAGTGAGTCAGCCCTTGCGAACGCTTGAGGTGACATTATTATTAAACAAAGTGAGTCAGCCCTAGCGAATGCTTGAGGTGACATTAGTTGTAAACAAAGTGAGTCAGCCCTAGCGAATGCTTGAGGTGACATTAGTAGTAAACAAAGTGAGTCAGCCCTAGCGAATGCTTGAGGTGACATTAGTTGTAAACAAAGTGAGTCAGCCCTAGCGAATGCTTGAGGTGACATTAGT
Organism: Synanthedon myopaeformis; assembly: GCA_944738685.1. Classification (NCBI taxonomy): domain Eukaryota; kingdom Metazoa; phylum Arthropoda; class Insecta; order Lepidoptera; family Sesiidae; genus Synanthedon; species Synanthedon myopaeformis. The sequence goes on from OX122915.1 coordinate 12,160,046, forward strand.
TGTAAACAAAGTGAGTCAGCCCTAGCGAATGCTTGAGGTGACATTAGTTGTAAACAAAGTGAGTCAGCCCTAGCAAATGCTTGAGGTGACATTAGTGATAAACAAAGCGAGTCAGCCCTTGGAAATGCTTGAGGTGACATTAGTGATGAACAAAGTGAGTCAGCCCTTGCAAATGCTTGAGGTGACATCAGTGATAAGCAAAGTGAATGAGCAAGCCCTAGTGAATGTTTAAGTGATATTAAAAATAAGTAATGATTTTTGTTCTAGCGAATACTTATATCAACATCAGTTTTAAGTTAAGTCTTTAAGTGAATAAACTGTGAAAATAGTTGCCAGTAACCTTGTATTGGTGTGTTGCTTAAAGAGAAAATTATTAAGATTGTATTGTTTCAGTAGAGTCATAACGTAAGGTCATGTAGTAATCATAAATAATAGTAGTGACGTATGCAAAAGTATATAAATATATACTTGACATATGCAGTGTTAGTATAGATTAGTACTTTAGAATATTACTGACCACGGTCATTATATTATGTTTTATATCGTAAGAAAATATTAACGCGCAGGGGCGCGTTTATGGTCAGGATTAGCCGAATGTTAGCTAATTTAATATTGTACATTTTAATACAGTCTCATTTACATCGTTATGGTCTGTAACTCACCATCAATATGTAAAGGTCTGTGTTAGATATGACATTTGTGAGTGGATGTTTATTTTAGAGACTGTGTACTTTTTACTCTGTGTCTGTTGATTGTAAAGATGACGAATTTTCAATATAGACTCTCGGCTGAGTGAATAATACAATTGTTGGAGTTTTATTTTCTGTTATAAAACAATTATCCTAATTACTAACTTGAAGAAAGTGTATGCAGTCTAGCCTAAGTTTTCAAAACGGAGTGAGGCTATATAAAGAAAATTGTATGCGTTGAAGCTTGCTTGATTTGAATGATGAGTGATGGATGATTGTTGATTCACTTTTTTTTTTTTTTTTTTTTTTTTTTTGTTTTGTTTTTTCTTATTATTGTGGCTTGGTTTCTTAACATTGCCATTACTCATAAATCGTGCTATCTACTGTTATAAAAGCATTTTTGTGGTTATGATGCATTACCTAGAAGGAATTTTCACAATTTTTTTTAAGTGGCACAATTTTTTTTAAATTGCCCATTTAGTACAAATTTTTGTGTTTTCTTAAAAAAACACAATCAGGCATAACTTTTAATAGGATCGAGTTAGGTTAGGTTAGGTGGCTGTTTCGTTTGAACCACCCTGTATACTATGTAAAGATAGAATCTTGTTTATCCAACGCGACTTTTATAGTAATATATTTTATTATTACTTTTTATTTGAGATGTTTATTTCACATAAGTATTTAGTTATATTATTATATTATCAATTATCAATCCGAACAAAATAGAATTCCACCTAAAAATAATTATTCCACAAAAAATATTCCGAAATTGGTTATTTATGTCATAAAATAAAAGATTAATGTATCTTTAATTTAAAAACATTTAACTTGTGTAAAACCAAAGCATAAATATTTTTTTACTTAAGCGGTTTGTGATAAAAAAAGCACTCGCTACACAATTATATTGCAAATTGCTTTTTTTTGTGAAAATGTATCTCATAATTGGAAGGTCTGTTATTTACAGATCTAACTCAATCATCACGTTAGATCACGCGACACGTCACGTCACACAAACATAAATCCTGTAAACAAATTTAAACACAATAAATTTATTTTAATAGCTTATAAATTTGTTTTATTTAATTAATTTTTGTCATCCTTTTTGGGGACTAAACCCGAAAAGGATACTAACTAAAACTTAGTACATAATCAAACATTTGGAAAAGTAAGGTATGTGTGAAATAAACAGTGGATAAAAATAGAATTATAAATTACTACCTGTGGCCTGCGGTTTCACCTGCCATTTTAGTTAAATTGACACAAGCATGCACGTTACCTTTTCGCAGCTTTTCTTTTAAGAAATGGGCTAACAAACGAAAGGAAAATTTTTGGAATTCTATTTTTTTTCTTTTTAGTACTAGCATTAAGCGTGTTAAAACACTTAAATTTTTACTAATATTGTAGATCAGACATTTTGATAATAAAGTAAATTTTACACATAACATATTTCGACAAATAGTGCTCATAAATAAACACTTGGCAGTTTTTAGTTTGACATTGGTGGACCTTAATAAAAAATAAAAACAATTACAAGTAGACGTTTATTAAAAGTTGACATTTACATTTTGTTCAATTAAACAACCTTACACAAAATATCTATGCATGCAGATGTTATGTCAAATTGTCAGATTTAGGCTCGAGTTCACCAACAGACGGTTATTTTTAAACAGCTGTTTAAAATTTAAACAGCCGCTTAATAATATTTTGTTGATCACCATCGCTAAACTGCGGGTTAAACGCCTTAAACATCAGACTAATCGTTAAGTTAATCAGATGTTTAGGCCGTTTAACCCGCATTTTAGCGATGAGGAACAACAAAATATAATTAAACGGCTGTTTAAATTTTAAACAGCTGTTTAAAAATTAACAGTTAGTTTTTAAAAGCTGTTTAAAATTGCGGGTTAAACGCCCTAAACATCAAATTAATCATTAAGTTAAACAGATGTTTAGGGCGTTTAACCTGCATTTTAGCGATGGTGAACAACAAAATATAATTAAACGACTGTTTAAATTTTAAACAGCTGTTTAAAAATTAACAGTTAGTTTTTAACAGCTGATTGCGGGTTAAACGCCCTAAACATCTGATTAACTTAATGATTAATTTGATGTTTAGGGCGTTTAACCCGCATTTTAGCGATGGTGGTCAACAAAATATTATTAAACGGCTGTTTAAATTTTAAACAGCTGTTTAAAAATTAACCGTCTGTTGGTGAACACGAGCCTTAAACATTTGTAGGACAAAAATCACACACACATATTCTAATAATCGATTCACTGTTCAAATAAGTATTTGAATATTTGAATAGTGAACTGCAAGTGCAGACTGTATCCAATCATTGCTCATTAAAAATAAAATGCAACTGTTCACTTTTAAAATGAGTAAGTTTTTTTTAAAAAAAAATTTTGCCAGTTTTTAACAGCAACGCAGTTTTTTTTTTTTTTTTTTTTCGTTTTTTCTTATCACTAAGCTTAACTTACATTCATTATGAGAAATTTCTTTTTTTTTTTAAACTTATAATATAATCACATAAAATTTGTTAGGTGGTTTTTCTAACAAACAAAAAAAAATAGTAATTTTAAAAATTGAACAAGGGCCTGCGCAGATGTGGGACAGTTTGTTTTTTGTTCGACTAAATAGATCGCTTACAACCGAATCGAATAAACACGAGAGACTTCAAGTACCGAAAACTATAATAAAGTAATATATTATATGACATCAATAGTATGCACGAGTCGTCAGATACCACCCTCATCTGTCTTCACCCTACGCACAAGGACCAGGGCTGGTGATGGTAGCCACCTACCATCATACACCTACATCTTACCTTACTAATTAAAAATTAAGCCAATTTGGCATATTTGGGATTTTGTCGATTTCAGATTCAGTCGATTTAAAATTCAATCTATTTGGAGTTCAGGTGTATTCACATTTCAGGCAATTTGGGATTTGGCCAAAATAACCGTCTATGAACAATGACACTTGAAAACCTATTGTATAAATTTTAACGATTGAGTTTTCCACAATTGAGACAGTTCTGTCTTACCAAATGAAAATCCCTCGTCCGCGACTGGCCCTAATTCAAAATTTACGAACCAAACAAAGAATTCTTGTACGAATATTAATAAAAAAATCAAAATTGGGGAAACATCATAAATTTAAGTAACAACTCATCCATTTGAATAATACTTGATGAAATTTTGTCAAACATTTACGATTCAGACTCGATGGGCGAGTGCCACGTCAAACGCTCCTCGTAGAATGCTATTACCTGAAAAATTAAATTATTCTTTATCTTTATATCGACAGAAGACAAGTGGCAGTGCACTGCCAACCAAATATCTCTTTCACAAATAAATACCTGTTGTGGGCATTTGATGTTGGCCACTTTGGCTGGTACAAGCTCCGCTTCATCAGAATCGACCCACTTCACTAAGAACATCAGCTCGCCCGTTGCATCCGAAGCGCCTACAATTGTCCAAAATTGATACATTCAAACTAATTCAAAACAAACTTGACAAAAGTCTAAATTTATTTTAGTATAGATTTGTTTGTATCAATGCAATAATGACATTTCTGATATCATATAATATATAATACGTATTAAAACTTTCTCATTTAAAATGTTGCCTATGTACATAATTGATGAGCTATTAGTTAGTTATACTTCCCAAACTTACAATAAAATTATTAATATTAACTGAAATTAAATAATTACCAATAATTTTTTCGGCTTTTAACCCTCTTTCGAATCCAGATTTGGCCTTCTCCTCTTTGCGTTCACGCTTGTAGTCCTTTGTGTCCTCCGAGGACACACTGGTGCGTCTCCCCTTCCTGGATCCTTCATCGGTAGACTCTCTCGGACGCTTTTTGCCTCTGTCATCAGACTTCCTACTTTTCTGTAAATTAATACAAAAATATTACTAAGAACAGTTTATTTACAGCAACCAGTCATTATTTCAAGTGCAACTAAAGCATCGGGGTTTATAATTTATATTATAAAGTATAATTGTAAGGTTAATAAGGAAGTAAACAATACATCTTTATCCTTATGTGTCTCTTCATAGGTCCTAATAAGCTCCTCACAATCCAAGTTCTCCACGGGCTCCCATGTGCTCTCTTCTTCCTTGTAGCCTTTCCACTTCAGAAGGTATTGTATCTGAAAAATTTGAATGTGTAATGCTTTTGCACGTGAGTTAACAATTTCTTGCAAATAGAGTATTAAAGAAAAACCAGTATTATTCATTACAACAATGTGTATTGTCACTAGAAATAATTAGGTATAAACTACTCATCCGACTTAACAGAATTTCAGAATGGACATAATCGACATATTATAATGGAATGGACGGCTAAATATTTCAATAGGGCACTTTTTTATATAAATGCAACTGCAATGCATCTTTTTTATATAAAAATAAAAAAGTTGCATCGCTTGGCAAAAGTATAATATCAGGCATCAACGTATGGCTGGCGTTATATTGCTTCCATATTTGGTCTATCTTTTTACTTTTCAACCGAAGCCGCGGGGTCAAGCTAGTATGAAATGAAATTGAAAAACTTTTCAAATGATCTCATATTATCACAAACGTGATGCGAATGGTATTAGTATAAGTAGGTATACAAATAGTTTGATTTTTTTTTTTTAAATACTGAATGTAAATATAAAACAAAACAAGCTAACCTTTCCCTTCACCGTTCGTTTGTTTAGGACTTTCTCAACAACGTATTCTTCTTCTTCACTGGAACCGCTTGAGTCTTTTTTATCTTTCTTCCCCATGTTAATTATACCCAAGCGTTACTAAATTATTTCGACGTCTGTCTACTAACTTCGCGTAGATCACACGTATTTCGTAACTTCCTGCCAACTGGCAATATAACAGAATGAAAATGGAAAAAGCGGCTGGCGTTCCTTTTAAACTTTTAATTTAATCCGTTCGTTATTTTTATTCCAATCCAAACAAAATGGCGTAGTAGTAGGTAGGTAGAGTCTAGAGCTTGGTCTAGAGTTGGTCTAGAGTATCTTATGTATGCATGCACGCATGCACAATTCACCATTCAATCACCACGCACCGGCATCGGAGTTTGGCGGTAACCACAGAACAACAGAATCTACAAGGAGTTTGTTGGAGTTTATATTATTCTATGGAGTTTATCTTCAAATCAAAGTATTTAGCATAAAGTAATTTGTAACACAGACTAACTTTGAATTATTGATATAGATAGGGCATAGAATTAACGAAGCCCGCCATTGCATAGCCATAAAATAGAAGCACCACAGCCATCTCTTTCTTACATAGAGATTTAGATTAGAATTTAAAATGGAGTGCAGATTATAGCAAAATGAGGAGTGCACATGGACGCATCATAATATAACAGAGACTGCTCACTTGAAAAAATTACATTTACGAAAATTAACTGTTATTACCAATAGTTAATAGTTAAAGTATATTTTTCATTGCGCCTTATACATAGGCTAATCCGAGCAAAGAGAGATAGCCAAACTGTGTCCCTTTCTTTCATCTTCCCAGACTAAAAATATGTATTTAATTAAAAATTTAGATTCATTTAAATTTAAATCTTAGTTCAAACACTTGTATGTTAATTGCACTTCAATTGTTTTAATAAATTATAGGTCAACCTATAATTTTACAAAAAGTTAATATTTATTATTTCAAGCCAATTTTATATTTTATTTTCTACTGGTATCCCTTTAAAGTGACATTACGATAAATGTCCATAAATTTGTAGCGTTGGTGGATATGATTATGTACAATTGGTGCAAAATTATTATAAGCAATAAAATGAACAATGCGAAAATTACAACTGGTAAATGTGTTGGTTAAATCATATTTAAATTTAAAAAAATATTTTTAAGAAACTACTATTATATGTATACATTTAAATTTATCTTAGATAACAAAAAACTAAGTGTCCCCCTATTAGAAAGGGACACACAGCCTCTACTACATATTCTGCTCGGCTCGCTTTTTAGCAAGTAATAAATCCTGCTTATTATGTTAGATCCATGGGAGTTAAGGGGCCCCTAGCCAAGATACAAACACTTCGTTGCGTACTTCGGAAACGAATAGAGAACGCTAAGATAACTGTCCCGTGTCAAATGTCAATGACTACAGACAACATACGTGTTGTAGCATTATTCTGTTCTGTGGTAGTATGTAACTAACTTCATTCGTGTTTCATTTTCATATTATATTATCGAGTTCATATCACATCGTCTTTCGTCTGTTCGTGCATTGCAATTTCATTCATATTATTTTTGATATCAATCAAAACACGCATGGATTGCATGTGTGCGGTTCATGTCGGCAATTTATTGTTTTCGAAATCAGATTGCATGACATACTAGAAAAAAAAAATGTTAAAGTGTTCTGTGTTGTGGTAATGGTTTAGTGCATTGTTTTCAAAAACATTTATTAAAGACTAGTTTGAAGTTTTATGTCCTCGAGCAAATCATAATTGACTTTTGACGTCACACGCGCCTGTCGACCAATCGTTTGTTGTTGTGGATAGTGCAACAGGCTGATAAAGTGAATAATTTCAAATGTTATGTAGCGATTACTTTTCTTGTAAAAATAAACATTGAATGGATCGTATAACATAGAAATATGTTATTAAAATGTACAGCGGACGGACGACGTATAAAAGTGAACGGAGTGCCTGTGAGCCAGGGAAATGTTGCGAGAGGTACGTAAGTAATATTTGATAATGATATTCCGATAAACCCGTCCAGTAAACTATTATTAACGCTCTCTGATAAAGAGGTTTTCATTTCAACAGTGGCATGATAATAGAACTAGAACGATAGTACAATGATAACTTTAATAAATACAACTCCAAGTGTTCCTAATTATCCTGTATTATTACAATTATTTATCTATGTGTACTTAATTGTTAAAGAACAATATTTTTTTGTCTTCATCAATATGTGAAGTAATTTCTTAACAGATATAATGATATTTTAATAAACTTTTTTGTTTACCTCTTTGATAAAATATCGTAAAATTTAAAATTGTTTAGATATTGATAAAAAGTATGTCGTATCTATTTTGCAAATAATTGCAACCACATCTATTTTGAGAATGGGATACATTTATTTAAAATTTATTTATATAAACTATAATACTTGGTAATAACTTCAAATACAACTTTATTTAGTTACTTGCAAGACATTATAATATATTTTACAAGATATTAATCACAAAGCATTATACAATGTGACCCAAAATTTAATGATAAGCGGGTACCGGTGGATGGACATGCTCAGGACTACTTTTGAAAACAAAAATATATCATTTTTTTTTTAATTTATAAAACTTTATTGAAAACCTTTGAAATTTGATGCCCTTTATAATATTTTTAACTACCATGACTACAGTTTTTTTTTTAATATCAAGATTCCAAAATGGTATTAATACTCTAGGAAACCATCCAAAATGAGTATTTTTTTTTTATTTATTAATAAAAAATGAGTACTATTTCCAAACAAGATGCTGGGTGTGTGTCACCCCAGCAAACTAGATTTTTTTTAACAGAAGTTTCAATTAGATTACTTTATTGTTATTCCGAATAAAATAAATAAATAAAAAGACAGACAAAATGAAGTTTAAATAAAATTTAAAAAGTTTCCATAAAAGTTTTGAACTAAAATATTTTAGAAAATATGCTCAAAACTCGACTGTAAAATTGGCAGGCGTATGTTTAGCTCCATGAATGCTTTTCGATTCCATAGTGTCTAATTTCTAAAGTTCATAAAGGGCCCATAACAATTAAAATTTGATATAATATTTGGATGACTGCAAATGTAGGTAAAGATGAGAGTTATAGACACAATTAATATACAATGATATTATACTCCAAACCATCTTATGTAATATTCTTAAAGCTATTACAAAAAAGATTATTAGAGCTATATAGGACTATCTGAAACAAGTAGTTGGTTCTATTATAATTCCAAATGTAATCTATACATACTAATATTATGAAGCTGAAGAGTTTGTTTGATTGGTTGAACGCATTAATCTCAGAAACTACTGGTTTGAATTAAAAGTTCTTTTTGTGTTGGATAGTCCATTTATCAAGAAAGGCTTTAGGCGATATAACATTTTGAACACAGACGAAGACGCGGGCAACAGCCAGTATATTATAATGTCTGTTATACCTCAAATAAAATCACAATTAGGTACTGGTATGATATAATCATACTAATGTTATAAATGTGAAAGTAACTCTGTCTGTCTGTGTGTTTGTTAGGTACCTTTTTATGGGTTAAATACTTGATAGGTCATCATGAATTTTGTGTACACACACATGTGTTATATTTTTCGTTTTCTAACGTGGACGAAGTTGCGGGCAATAGCTAGTAATGAATATTTGTAACACATTTAAATCGTTCACACTATTTGAAATTGTTCGGATGTTTGACCTGAGTGTTATCAGTATAATCGGCTACACTAACTATCAGCGGGTCACTGGTCAAGCCCCTATTTATATAAAGCGGAGAGCATGAGACAAACAAATGACCACCTTCACCAGCCTAACTGGCATTCATTGGCTTTTTTTTTTCTATTTAATAAACATTACTATAATTAATACTGCCTTAGCAGATATTTTTTTAACCCATCTTTAATAATAAAAAAATAAATAAAAAAAAAAAAAAAAAAAACAATAATTGCCGCCTATCTACCTACCGAGAGATATTAAATTGAATGAACCAGTGCTGTATGGTTTTGGGATGGCAGGACAAAAATGTTTCCATTTTCTTTTAATTGGTAACACTATAAAGGTTCACCAACAAATAAGAAAAAGATTTTGACTTTATACCCATTAGTATGGTTATTTATATAAAAATTAGCTAGTTTGGATACCTATATAAAAATTATGATGATGAGCAATCTCTATATATGTGCATAATCTCCTGATTCGTAATTTGGTCTTTTTTACCTTCTAAATTCAATGTTCATAGAAAACCGACCCTAGGGACAAATTGTGGTCTGTACAATTGGATTTCAACATCCAACGCGAAGCCAAATAACAATGATAAACAATTAGGTTCAGTGTGAACGACCGCCGATATCGGTCACACCACAGATCACCCAAAGATGTATATAAAGTACATATATACTGCACACGTAGTTTATTTGTAAAAACAGATGCCAAATCAAATACACATAGTAATACGCAGAAACTACCGCCAAGGTGTACCTTTTTATCTCTAAATTAATTGCTTACATTATTTGTATTAAGATTTAAAGTATGAATAGTGTGCCGAAAATAAACGACATTAGGGCGCCTCCGTGCACACGACTTTATTTTTTTCAGGCGCTGTTGACGCGCGTTTCACGATCGCGCGTTAGCTGCGCTGCTAAACTTGATGCGTTTTGTTGCGTTATAGGAGCGTCAACGGTGCTTAAAAATAGTCGTCTACATACTACAATTTTATGAACGTGTGCATAAGCAGCGTTAACATCGCGTTCGCAACGCAACGCCTGAAAAAAAAACGTCGTGTGTAAGGAGGGCCCTTACACACATACATTTAAATTATCTGAGTAATTTCTAGTTATAAAAAGTTAGTAAGGAGGATTTTAACTCGCACGAGAGGACTAAGTTGTTATTAAAATTCGTCACTACAGATAACCTGATAACTAACACTGAAAATTGTAAACTGTTACCGTACCGTAAATAATGATGATACTGAAACTGATAAGATGATACTGATAACCACTACTATTGATAACTTTTTTTACTGTTAGCATGTTAAATATAATGGTTTTTTAATTGTATATTAATAAAAAATTGTTCTTTATGAGCAATTTTGAACTAATATCCATGTTATCATTTATATTACAAGACGTATTAGAAAGGACGCTTTAAACATATTAGAAGGTTACTTTTATATATATATATCAATATATAAAATTCTCGTGTCACAGTGTTTGTAACCTAATTCCACCAAAACGGCTTGGCTGATTTTTATGAAATTTTTTGTGTATATTCAGTAGGTCTGAGAATATGTAGTAAACTATTTTTTATACCCCTAAGTGATAAATAATTTTTTGCATATCGTTTGCCGGTTTTGCTAGTATGTATTATATAAAATTATAATGTTCATAGAAAATCGTTTGTCAATGACTATCTGTCAATCAAAGATATATATTTCGATTCTGTCAACTGTCAACGCATACCCTATTATTTCTACACGTCACCAAACAAGACAGTTAAATTTTAGATTACATTTGTATTGAGACAGTTTTACAAATATCTTTAATTGTTGTTCCATTTAAAAATACATTTTCTCTATCAAACTAATGCGATACATAAAGGAATTAAAGATAGTTGATTTTTTGACCATAACGCAACGGAAAAAAAACGTGACTACGCACAGGTAGTCACGTTTTTTTTTTCTTAATTTTTTAATAGTTTTAATATTTTCTTATTGTAATCGACTATCTCACACATACAATGCTAATTTCAAAGAAAATGTCGTGGTTGTAAGTTTCGTTCAGATTATGGAATCTAAACTATCTCATAGTACCTAGACCTAGTAGGTGTTTCGGTCGCTCGCGCATGCTTATCGATCACTAGCTGTTGCCCGCGAGTCTCGCGCCCTCGGGCCCTAGCCAAGAGCAAACGTACAGTCGTAAACGCTACGCTCAGGCTAACTACGCTAGGAGAAAGCTTTGTGATTGGTCCAAATTTTATGTGGGCGTTACAACAACCAATCACCGGGCTTTGTTTCTTTCGTTTCGTAAGAACGCAACGATACGTTTGCATTGGTTTGGTTCCCCTCATCCACGTTGGATAATAAAAAATATATAGGACAATATATATGAGCCATAATATAACGCCGGACGCATTCATTGCTATTATACTTTAATAAGGCGTTGGATTTTTATTTTTAGATCGTATGTCGGTAACAGTTTTTTTTTCTGATATGTCTTTTTCTGTATCCCAGACAAAGTATGCACTTTGTAAAATTAAATGATGATCGGTTAATTAGTTAAGGCGTGAAAAATGCTACTTTCACATTTAATGATATTAAGATATGGATTAAACAGCCAAACAGTTGTTTAACAAACAGCTTAACGTAGCCCTTATTAACACATTAAACTGAAAGTGCCCTCGGGTACCTATATTATTGCTTAATTGAACCGGCCACAGCACCACGCCCACTCGGACGTAAAAGCTACTGGATTGGAATCACAACATAATTACGAGTTGTCAACCAACTCCCTCGAGGACGTCCTATCCTTAATCTTATTTATTTTGGAACTGACTTAAGTTTCGTATATATTCCAACAGACATCAGAACTGACAGTCATTAATATCGTTTGGTTGACACACCCACTGGCTAACTGGCTATTTGCTGTCTATTAATTCTATTAATTAAAAATAAACCATTTCTCTAGATAATATTTATTGACTATCCGGTACTTATGATTTCGTTCGCGTAGACTTCATCTTAAGACATAAATATTTAATATTAAAATTAAACAAAAAATTAAATGTATAAGTACCGAATAGACTATGAGCGTAGGGCTGTTCGTTTTTTTTTTCCTTTCAGGCATTTTTGTACCCTTCGTAACTTCTAAATGAAAGGTCCGATTCCAATAATTTAAAAGAGGAATTCACCTACATTTAGATATAATTAACCTTGATTACGAATGTCATCACTTTTAGATTCTACCCATGCTTTGATGATTTTATAAAAACCAAAGTGTGCGAGACTACTACTAAAAATATTTTTTAATTTAAAGTTGGCTCTTCGCACAATTCGTACGAAACATAATTGTGCGAGACGACTACTAAACCAATTTTTTTTGTATGTGATGATGATGAAACATTAATTTTATATATGATCAATAGTTTCGCAGCGCACACAAAAAAAATGACTGTAAGTATGCACATTTTTGATACCTTGAGTTCATTATTGTAATTTTCGTAAGGATTTTGTATTTTTTGCGAAATCAAAATACAGTCTATGTTACTAATTATTAGCTTATATTTATTTCTTTTCCCTCTTTCATATGTTTTTACAGGACTTTACCCAAGTAAAATTAATGTAAGCAGTAATAACATAAATGATACATTTTCTGTACTTAACGTTTTTTTAATTAAATAAAATGATGTAATACATTAGTGTTGAAAGAGATCCAAAAAAGTTTATATTCTTAGCCTATTTTCATGGGAAAATACTTTCCAGTGCGTTAAACTTAACCATTTATTAAATTATGGTAATTATATCTTTTGCACAATGAAACAGATGGTCCATCGTAAAAAGTAATCTTCGTTAATGGCTGAACTGTCACTTACTCATCAGGCAATGATGTATTATTGTTACGCTAATTTATTTTCAGTTGAAAGAACGCGGAATTGCGTCTGAAGTCTTGTGTATCTGCCGAGTAACACACCCACTCGTCTGTCCTCTCTTTCGGTTCAAGGGTCGTGACGCGCGTGCGAAAGAGACGGACATTCTTAGTTCTATGTTGTATGAAACGCTGCGCGGACGCAACAGTTCTAATCAGCCTTGACCTTGTAACTTATAGTGAATCAAGCTATCACGCTGAGTGTTCTAGTAATTTGCAATGTTTATATACTATGTAATTGTACAGATTTACGTTTAAAACAATGAGCACAACTTCCATATTGCTAAGTAATTATAAATGTTTTAAAAACCGTAAAATAATTACAGAGATTAATATCCTAGAGAATAAAATTTTTATAAAAACACACATTTCTCGAGAAATTCCAGAAAAGTAAATTCGGGTTACGGGATTCGGGCACTAGGTCAGAACATTTATTGTCATTAATTTGTGCACGCTGTAAAAGAATAGGATAGGTATAAAGGCAAGGTATACAGTGTTGCACCTGGCGTTTCTTGCCTTTGTTTGTATTTCTGCAAGCCTAATGAAGAGTCGGGTAATAAGTAGGTTTATACTCATTGTACAAATATGAGCAATTGTAAATTATACAACGGATTTTGATGCTATTTTTACAGTTAATTTAAAAAAATATATCATAGTGTTATACTACATTCAGTAATCAGATTTTATAATTTTATTTATGTTCTGTTCTAGCCATAAAATTTTATTTTTCTGTCCAGGGATAATAAGAACATAGATTAAATGATGACGCTCCAAGCATCGGTGACAAATCATAAATCTATGAGTTAGAATAATGTCCTAAGTCTAATTGGCAATAGTTAACTGTTTAATCTAATATTAACAATTTAATTTACGGTATGACTTAACATTTTATCAGTTTCAACACTTATTCCCGTATTGGCGCCAACCTTTGTCGTAGGCACTATAGTAATTCTATCTATTTCTTGTTGCCTTTTTATCACACACCTTTTAAATCTATGGTTAATAATATTTGAACAGTTCGTACGTAGGCGTCATCGTGTGTTTTTATCGCCATATGTAAATATAATAAAATTGTTATTTCCTAAAAAAAACTTTAGAATAAATTTCATTGCAACTGGCGGCTGCTGACATAATAAATTTGGTATACTAAATATACAGTAAAAGGAAACATAATTTTGGTCTAAAAGGAGGTCTCGGAATGACAGATGTAACTGAAAATTGGAAATATTTACTATTATCTATTTTAAAATGTATTGTTTGGAAGTAGAGACAATGCATAACCTAACTTACTTTTAAGTATAATAATTGTCATTCAACCCATTATTGTTTTAAGGGCCGTTTTAAGAATGCACATTTGACAGTTCGTGACAGAAGACGTCTGTCACGTGAAGTTCGTCCGCGGTGAGCTCATTACGACGAAATGTTTCAACTTTACATTTTGACTAATTAAAACAAAATGTGATATAGTTACGTAGTTTTACAATAAATGTAACGTTTAACTCTTAACCTGTTAGTTAATAATAAATAATGCACTATTTTTTCGTGATTTCTTAAGTCCTTACTACGATGTTACAAGGTTACGCCCGGAGCCTATTTTTATAGATCTAGTGAATCTCTAATTAATAATCTCCCGAACAAATGTGTTTAAGTGAAATACATACCTACTATGAGTCGAAAAATAATAATTTCTAGAGTCAGTGGTACTAATTTTGAATTTTGTCATCAATTTTGAGGATGTTGGCAAGGGTTTTTGAATTTCCTTATTAATTTGCAATGTAAACACACAGACTATACAAAATACTTTAAGATAACGACACCCACTTTTTTCTAATTAAATGTTGAATTTTTAACGCATTTGTATAAAAAATAGGGGAAGGTTTGACAAATTGTATACCGGTCGTTTAATCGTACTAATTATCTAATTTCGCTATCTAATGCGCAAAAGTCACGAAAGAGGATTGGGCTAAGGTCGTATAAAAATCCAAGATAAAATTATAGCAAATTTTGAACGCGCATTATTGGTGATAATATTGTAATTCAATTCGGTGAAGACGATGATGACGAGAGCGCCTTTTGCGAGTATAATATAATAAGTTTATTTTTATATTTTTAAATTAATAAAAAAATCGTCAGCTACTTTAATAACGGGGGTAAGACCGTCAGTCAGCGTCATAAACCTGTTGCGCATAGCTGACTGTGATTTTTAATGTCATTAGCAAAGTAATTAAAATTATCTATCGTTAAAGTGACTTAGAGTTTATTTTGTTTTCTAAGTTAAAATTAAAAGCATTAAATATTAAGTAGTCCAAGTTATTCTGACTTGCAAAAGATTTATTTTTTACCATCGAGACAAGAAGTAAATTTAGTCCGAATAATTTTAAAACTCTTAACATCAATCCGAAGTGTTCATGTGGCAATTATTCTATTTTAAACACCGATAATAGTACCAAAGACCTTTGACCGTATAATCTAACTGTGATCAATATGGGTCAAATGACACAAGCTTTTTTTCCTCTCCCTAAAATCTTATAACTTAAAGTACTTTGTGCCCCCCCCCCCCCCCCCTCTCAGTGTGTCCATGTGTCCATCAGGGATGCTACTGGCGCTTCCCTGAAGGTGAGTCCATAAGTACTCAAAAAATAATGACTGAGAAGTGCCTCCATAAATACACTCATACCACCACAACGCCAAAGCAGCTCCAACAGCACCCTAAGCTCATCGTTATATTGCTCACTCAGGTCGCTGTATACTCGCTAGGCGACGCTAACCCACCACGGGATGAATATGTATGTAAATAAACGTATGTGAATGAATTTGTGTGATGTAATATATGAATGAATGTGCCTATATATATAATTATATCAACTAATTATGCAATAAGATGTGGTATTTATTTGTCACCAGCTGTTTCCCCTAGTTACCTAGGTGCCCCGTCTTGTCATATTATGTAAGTGTTTAAATTTATCGATATAGGGTCGGGTCGAGGTGACGAACCTCAAAGTGCGTCACAATAAAATAGTTGATAATTTATTACCTTATCTCGCTGAGGTCTTTTTTACAGACTGTCTCTGTCTCTTTTGAATTCGTCTAGACTCCCCGGAAACGCCTACGAGCAGTGTTATCTTACGAAATATTTGACTCTCTTGCAATACAATATAAAAACAAATCAAATTTATCATGTTTAAATAGGTTTTACCATTAGGTATAATATAATGTACTAACGTACTATAGAGCGACGCTATCTGAAGTACAAGTTTTGCTCCATTTTGATAATAGTTATATAATTAAATACGCTGGATCGCTTAAACGATAATTATTATATTGTCACAACAATTCACTATACACCAAATGAGTAGTGACTAGCTACTATGCGCCCCATAGTCATAAACTAGGCATCTATCATCAAGTGGAACGTCAGCCTGCTAGCCGCTAGTCGACTTTTATAAAAAATATACCAGTTTAAATGTGACAATAGTAACAACGCCTGATTATTTTCGGCCATTACTCATTCATTATTTTTCGGCGATGTAAATCACCAATACAATTGAGCAATAATTATAATGTTCGTTCAACATTAAGTACCTACTTACTGTTTTACGTTAATATTATTGAAATTATTCGTATTGTTTCGAGCAAAATCGCAGGAAGAGTGAAATAAGAGAATGCCATTCATTGCATATGAGCGGCTTGAGTAGGTACATAGTGTCAGTTAAAAGTGCATTATGCTTACATTATACCTATTGAGGGCATAAGTTCTGTCATATAATCAGTTTAAAGCTCGAGTTCACCAACAGACGGTTAATTTTAAACAGCCGTTTAATAATATTTTGTTGATCACCATCGTTAAACTGCGGGTTAAACATCAGATTAATCATTAAGTTAATCGAGAACTCGAGCCTTAGAATGCTGACCAAAAAAAATTTATTGAATTCGAATTTCGAATCTTTTATGAAAATAAAAATGTGCATTCGGGCTCCTATAAACTACTGGCTTGGTTGCTAACCTATGTTTTAGTAAGTTTCTTTTGGCATATAATGGTTAATATATAAAAACAAACATGTCTCAACTATTTCACAATGAACATGCGATCAAACTGGATTAGGTAATATGTAATAATTAATTAAATAAAGAAACATCATTTTTTGTTGAACATCCTTTTCTAATCCCTTATCCTTAATCCTACTATGGTAGGCACGGCAGCGCCCTTACATCACCTGTTGCGTTGCTTGTGTTATCGGCGCTTGATGGTAGCCACCTACCATCAAGCGGATCATCAGCTTGTCTGTCGACCTTAACATAAAAAAGTCGTGGCAGAGCTCATTGGGTTTCTCAGTGTATAAATAAATGTAAAATCCGTAATTGGCTGTAAGGTATAAAACATGTTTTTGTCTGTAAATTTTATGTTTAGAGCTGTGGATTTTGTGATAAATAAATAAATAAAGTATTCTTTATTCGGACCTTGAAATGCCAATTTTAAATAACAACATATTTGTTACGGCGCATAAGGGATGCCATCAGTCTGCTTGTATGGAAATTTTGTAAAGAATCGTCTGAAATAGTTTGCACTTTTACAATATTACGAAAAAAAATGTACTAGGCTTTAAAATAATCAACTATGATATTGATGTGTTTGTGTGTAAAAAAGATAACGATCAGTAGCCGTAGTAATATTAGTTATATTAATCCGTTCTTATGCAAAGGATTTTATATGTCACAAATAGAGTGAGAATAAAATAAAAACATTTTTTTATTACGTAGGACTAAATTTCAATCTCTTACAATAGTCAATTCTTTTGCACTTATCGTTAATGAGGAAGAATTAGCAAGAAAGCACATAGTTGCTCTTTTTAACATCAATTTGCTACACATCACTATTAGTATAGTTGGGTATATAGAAACACCATTCGATGTAATATTAATAGTTGCATCGCGCAACGCCTTCATCGAGTTGCACGGATGTTCTCTTCTTTATCTAATCGCGCACTATCTGCAGACCTTGGTGATCGCGATGTCTGCGCACGCGCCTCCACGCACAAGCTCATACTACGTAATCTAGCTATACGTATGGAAATAGGGAAAACTGTTGCCAAGCAAATTAAAAGACGCAATCTTAACATTTGCTTATCAAACTTTGCTCGCTTAATTGACTTTCGAGAATCGTGTTGCCAATTTATTATAATTCGCGGGGACTTCATTTTAAGATATATATATATATATATAATTTTACTAGCTACCCACTCCCGGCTTCGCACGGGTGCAATTTTTTACTCAATCCAGCCGATAAGTAATTACCTTACACTGCCAACATCTGTTAGAATCTTATGGAACAGATAACTTTTAACATAGCGACATCTATTGTATACTTACTCAATCCAGCCGATAAATTACCATACACCGCCATCTGTTAGAATCATAGGGAACTCACATATAATTATAACTATTTCTCATATAATAAACAAATAATTTGCAATAAAAAAATATTGCGACTATAAATCGAAATACAAACTATCCTATCTGTTAGGAGTTCATTGGCGTAAAACAACGTGACACGTAATATATATATATATATATACAAAAACTAATATTATAAAGTAAACAAAAATAAAATGTATAGGCAACTAATAGTGTTAGCTCTCACCTCGGTATATTTTTTACTTTTAACATTTTTATACCCCTCGTAAATTCTAAACTAAAAGTTCTGATTAGAAAGAAAGAAAGAAAAATGTTTATTTGGTACGTTCTAAATTAAATTATACATTATATTGGTAAAAAAAGTTATATAGAATAATTTAAAGAGAAATTTTCATGTACCTACATAATCCACCTTGATAATGAAACTATTTAGTTGGATAAGGATTTTATATCATCACACGAATGTCATCATCTTTTAAGTCTACCCCTGTTAAGTTACAATTACAGTTCAAATTAATCTTTGATAGATTAATTTGAACTGTAATTGTAACTTAACTAGGTATAACAGTTTTACATAAAGGCCCCACGAACTTTTTTGTGGGTAATGTTGGGTACTGCGCACGCCAAATAACGACTTTTCTGGGCGTCTACTCTTAAACTAAAATGGCTGAAATAAGCTTAAAAAAATAAAATATGTACGCTTAAAAAATAAATAGGTGTTAAGATAAGCCTCTTAGATTAAAATCTTAATACACGTGGACACAGACCTCTATGATATGATAAAAATTTATAAGTCTTATAGAGTTGTTGCCTGGCACTAATTTTTTGTTTATTTATAAGGACGATTAATCGATTTGAAATATACTTACACAAACAGAATTGTATATTCCAATATAATTGTTTTTATTGAGTGATTTAGCCTGTAGTGAATATTTCGAGGTGCTGGTGCTGAAGTTTCAAGTAAATCATACAGAACCTCTAATCACGTATCGTGACCCTGGTCATTTCTTGGTGTTCTGAACTGTTACCAGTCTGTTGGCTGTGTTTTTTGTGACTGCAGACCATTATGACCAAACGACACTTCGAAGTAGGAATATGCGAAGTAGGTACTTATTTAGTTTAAACATATCTTACGCGCTTGGCACTATGCCCATATTACCCATGCCATACCAAGCAACTAACGTCTTGTTTGCTAAGTCGCATTGCGGTATCGTCTGATCGAGCTAATCTTATCAAATACCAGATTGACTATAATTGCACTGTGAAAGTACATTAGCACTAACAGGTAGAATTAATTTATAGCGTGCCACTGCCTAAAAGGGTCGCAGTTTTATTACAGTACAAGCGCGTAAGAGAGTTGTTTGAGTAGTTAGCTATAGCATATAGTTGAATTGCAATGTTTAAAAAAAAAATTTGTATACCTAAATTAATTCTCAATTTTAATTGCGCACTTAATTTTGCAAGATTTTCATGCCTATAAAATCGATGTGTAATACATATTACTATTATTTTTAATAATAAAATATTCAATCAAGGATCAAACTTTGGACCTTTCGTCTAAATTTTATAAAACCTCCGACCTGATAATACTTGACGTTATTAACGTTTTAACGTATCCTAACTAATCGTACCTGTTAAGCCTTAGGCTCTCAATGCCCAAGTGTCACTTGGAAGACTAGGTCAAGCTTAAAAATATTGGTGTGCTAAATAGGGCTAAGAAGTACTTCTCTTCTGAGCAGCGCTTATTTCACTAAAGGTTGGGTCTGGTTCAGGCCCAAATATGGATTGTTCTCAATGCTGAGCTGGCGAACCAATATAATTGCGGGATATTCACACAATAGCGGTTAATTCTTCTCTGAAAATATGTTTTCTGTGTATTCTACCGGCAGTGCAATGATGAGTGCTTAACCAACCAACCACACAATCACCTACGACTCCTCCTCTCTAGTCGGATAAGAAGACTACGAATTGTCCATTCAGGTAGAACCTCTATGGCGCTGACGCCGCGACATTTAGAAGTGTATCTTGTATGATCCATCATTTTGCAATATTTGTGTATCTTGTATCATTACGTTGGGAATGTTTTATTAATGTTTATTGATACTGCATTTGATGTTTAAAATACAACCATTTGACATACAAACGATACAGTAACATCAAGACAATGAGCTTTGTTAATTATCGCACTATAACGTGCAATGTTTACTCGAAACCTACATTACATAGGACATAGCATGCGCCCGCGCATCTGCACTGCATCAGTTGCATAACTGCGTCAACACACGAGCCAACGTTCTGCCACCAATGCACTCAAGGTCTTTTCTAACTAATATATATATTATATGGTTAGGTTTTTATTTCATTGTTCTCATTAAAACTTGAATTTACTTACATCTGCATGTCTGTAAGTATAAAGTCTGTAAAAATAAATGTAACACAATACAAACTAATAAGGATTTTTATATTGTTTCAGGTACTTTTGCAAATTTATTATGTAAGCTACACACACACATATACATAGGAATATATATATACGCTTTATGTAAGTATGGAATGGAGATAATTATGTTTCGTAAGACTCAGCGTGAAACGATCGCATACATCGACACATTCCTATTATAATTTATTGTAGTTGTTTAAAAAGGAATCACAATGTAAATGAATCGACATTCGAGAATTTTCAGTGTAAACACGACAATTAATGTAAATAAAAAACAATTAATTCGTAAGATCCGCACGCGAACGCATGCCAAGGACCGTTCTTAATCACTTAATAGCCACGGGCCGTGAAGGGCTGACTTAACGCGTACCTAACTAGACATACATACATACAAATATAAAATATTTATGTTACGGTCAGTGTGATAAATTATCATTAATAATTACACCTCACTTTTGGTTGATGTAAGAAATTATAATTATATAATAAGTATTAATTTATAATAAAAGTTGTAATCGGGTGTAGGTAATCGGTTCATATTACCTATACATTCGGGAACCTAATCTAAACTACTTTTTTGTAAAAAAAAAAAAGAAAATAAGTATTTTCTAGTATTTAAAAAGTAATTATCAAAGTTTGGTGACCTCTCCTAAGTTTATTTGAACGCAAGTAATATAATGAATTTTATGTAATTAATTTTAATTTCCCGATTAATTTGAGCAATTTTTTATTATTATTATTATTATTATTTAGCATTTTTGTCACCAATAAACACTGAGCAAAGAAACCCATTTGTTGTTTGAAACAGTGACTATAGTATGATAACGACAGGTAAAAGTGATAAATTTTACATTTACCAAATCTAATGTTTACCACATTTTAATGAATATGGTAACTGTAATCATTTACTGTAACTTAAATCAGCATATACGAATTCAGAAGTAGTTGCAATTTTATTCTAATCGCATTGCTCGACGGCAAAGCCTACTTTTAGTTAACATGTTCGCATAACATTCTGTCGAACTTTGTTATGTCTACGTTATGTTACACCGATTTGAAAGAAAAAAAACACCTACACGTTTTTCTGAAGGTTCGACTTGTCCTTGTCAAATTACGAACTCTGTGTATTGCATTTGTGCACGGAAAATGCGTTGATCGACTGGAAAATATGATTCAATGTTACACTGTGTCGCTCTGTGTGGCTCTGTGTGGCTCTGTGTGTCGACAGGAACGATTGAAAGAGAAAAAAGCCGTGTCCGCAGGGCGCAAACACTTCTTGTTCCGCAGATACACTGTGTTATGTCGTCAGACGCGTGACACTGCAACTGTAGATATGCGGTTTTGAAGTTGGCAATTATTACCTATTAATTTAATATGAACCTGTATTTGTGCTATACATTAGTAAGGTAGGTTACTAGGTACACGTAGTCAGTCGATGTTGAACTGTGAAACGGTTTAGATATCAGTGTGCTGATTAGTTAGTTATATTCAAAGAAAAATTTGTAGTGTGACTGATCTGATTTGTGAGCGTTGAAATTTGGTATGTAATATAAACGTTTATGTGAACTGTTTGAATTGAAATTAATTGTGCATGCCAATTTGTTCGTATTGACTGTTGTTTGTCTGACTGATAAGCCTTTATCTTTATATAATGTGATGTAAACAAAACGTCCACTTTTTTAGGGATCAAATGCATCAAACAAAACAATTCAATATTTCAATATTGAAACGGAAACTATGGAACTTTAAACAGTTTAAGCCCGTTTGGCGGCAGTAACCACCCCCTTACAGAAGACCACCGTGAAATAACAGCACATTTTCACTATGTATGATATGTATCCTATATACCAATATACATACATTATATATAATGTATGTATATTGGTACATTATGTACGCATTCAACTTTAACGCATAATATACGTTGCGTTTCTCCGTTGCATTTAAACGCACCAAGGAAACCCTATCTTTAGACTTGTTACTATTTAAAATAAAACACGATTAAACTTAATTAATAAATACTTCGAATAAATATAAAATTGTGGTTCCCAGTTCAATTGTAATAAAATAAGCAATTCTTTTAAAATTCAATGTAAGCGACATTCACTTCATATAATAACGATTCACAATAATATAACTGTCTATCTACGATATAAATTTATTTATTTATTTATTTATTATTTAACACGTATTTGTGTAACGATATTTGTATAATTTTATCGAAAGAAAATTGTGAACTAAAGCCTACTACAGTACAGTGTAGTAGGCCTTAGTTCACGAACTATCATGCAAACGAAGAATTCGTGAAAATGAATTATTTTTATCCACAATGTCAACGTCTTGTCATTGAAACTATATTTTATTATTTAATACTAGCTGGTGCCTGCGACTTCGTCCGCGTTGAAAAATGAAAATATAACACACGACATATTTTATATTTTTAGACGATCCCTCGAGAACCTAATATTTTTTCAGGATAAACGGTATCCTATATGTTAATTTAGGTAAAACTATTATGTGCTCAATTTCGTTCAAATCCGTTGAGCCGATTTTACGTGAAACAGTAACAAACGTAGATACATCCATCAATCTTAACAAACTTTCGCTTTTAAATATTATAGTAGGATTTTTTGTTAACTGAAGATTTATTTGAAAAAGGCATAGTTTCTGTCCCGCCCCCATAAAAAAATTGAAACGCAACATTTTACGGATAAGGAATTAACTGGAAAGCATAACACGAATTTGTTACACAATATCCATGTCATTTTGAACTGTATTCCCTTCGCATAAGGTCGATTATATCGCAATGGCAATCAAGCGTGTATAATTGCATCTGCAATAAACGACTGCAATTTAAATGATATTTATCGTATAGTGAATCATGGCAACATCTCATTGGAGAAAAGAGGTTTGGTGCCATTATAAGCGGATAACCAAGGGAAATCGCTCTCAATGATTTGGTATTTTTAAAAGCCAATAATTATAATCCCAATACTAAATCCAGTTTGCTCTTTGAAATCTCTTGCTAGTTATTGTAACGAGAAAAATATATTTTAAGAAAACAAGGATATATCAGCATGGATTATTTTTACAGTATGTTAATCCATATTAAAATATCAACTATATTTGACCACATTAAACCGTTAAATGTAAATTTAACTACCGATTTCCAGGTTAGCCTCTCTTATAAATCTTTAAAAAAGAAATGTCTAGCCTTATAGAAAACTCTCGATGAACTTTTTGAACGATTTTGAAGATTATTTCAGCCATAGAAAGCTACATTGTTAACGACTGAATATATATATAGTCTGTATTTCATTTTTTTAAAATTCAGAGTTTGTGTATAACTTACATAGGTATACTTATAATTTGCAGAAAATAATTGCAACCTTGCGAAAGTAATAATATAAATTATTCGCTACATATTGATAAAAACAAAAATAATCTTATTATCATCATTATCATTATCATATTTATCTTTATTACCTAATACGGCGCTTTTTGACGACCCCCTCCCCCCCTTGAATGGGTCTAATAGTATGGGTACGTTCCCTTAGTCACTATAAACGTATTTGTGTCTGGAATATTAGTTTTTAATGCTCCAGACATAAACATAAGTGTTTATGTACGAGTAGTTCTTGCATGATAAGATCGATAAGAATTTTATACTTAGGTACTTACTTTTTTTATATAGGGCTGGGTTTGCTCTTGGCCAACAACCAGCCGTGTAGCAAGGTTGAGGCCTATGATGAAGTGAGCTCACCCAGAAGATGATGCCTATATTCACTCGAACCTTGCAAAGATTTGGATTATATGAGCTCGGAAATACAGACGCCGGCAGGGAGTTCCAAACATTGGCAGTGCGCATTATAAAGGATGTTTTAAAGCTCTTGGTCCGTGGTGGTGTTCTGTAGGAGGGTGGTTACTGCCGCCAAACGGACTACCCACTCAGTTTATGACCGTTGAACGTAGTGTGCCTTGCCATCATTAAAACTCTTTATGTTAATTAACATCAAAAATGTTTTTTAAAATTATTACTATTCATATCAAACCTCATTACATAAGTTGTAGTTCATCTTTAATCTCATTTCATTCTAAATTGAGCTTTATTCGAATTGCGTTTCAGTTGATAATCGCTCACAGCGAGCGACTCAAGCGCTTACCTACCGGAAACGCTTATTAATTATATTTATGCCATTTCATATTAATTAAATAAGCAACAATATCATTTTATATTGTTGCTTATTTAATATGTGCAATAGCAAGCTAGCCTGTTTTTATTTATTGTAACTGTTGCGATTTATACACGTAGGTATGGTTTTTCCTATATTCCTAGATATGTAAGTTACACGGAACTGTCGAGAATGATAATGGTTTTCGAGTCTAGGAAATGGTCATTAATAATTAATAACATCAACTCACGTTTGACGACATTTCGTAAAAGTTTGAAATACATCGATGATTAACTGGCATTGCACCAGTTAAATGTAAAGTTAACTGAGATTAGTAATTAGACATAGAATATTTATCAATATTTAAATGGAATTTCATTTAAATGTGACCTCTTTTTTGAACTAAAGCAGATCAATCATTAAACAACATTGTAATAATTACTTATCTAAAGTATAGTTTGTTAATTTTAATAAATAAATAGTATTTTTTTACGCCCTTTTTAACCCAACCAGTCGCCGGCTTGGCACCCATGCAATTTTTTTCTGCAAATTATATAAGCAAACCTTACGCGTTTATCGCTTTTTCCATTTTTGAAAACCGTCACCAAAATATGTTGGATTAGAAGTTTAAAAGAAGCTAGTGGCTGACAGCGACTTTATTTTGTAATATGTACATAATATATTATATACCCACCTATAGATAAATATAGCATAAATATTTGTTTAAAGTGGAGGCCCGAAAATGTTGAACTATTCATTAGGAGAACGAATCAACGAACTCTCCTCTGAATCTGAAACGTCGTATCTATAAATGAGTTTTATATTAATATTCATAAATACGTCGACCCCTTCAATATGTGTTCGATAAATTGTCGACCTAATTGCAAATCTCATTTTTTTTTACAACGATCAACTTTTTTTGTGATAGACGCGGGATGCTAGACACTATACTAAAATATCTATATCTATATTTACATACTATGAAATAAAGTCGCAAATACTGCAATCAACAACATTGTTTTTCAATTCACTTATAATCACGATTTGGTTCGTCATTGTCTGTATCAGTCTAAATCATATCTAATGTCAATATCAATCAATATTATAGAACTAAATCGCTGTCTGCCTCCTGTCTATTTCTGCGCTAAATTCTTCTAAACCACCCAACGGGTTTTGATAAGGTTTTCACTAATCGAAAGAACTATAAATTAGCAAGGTTTGTGTAGGTATATTGTTTTCAGAAAAAATTGCATCCGCGCGAAGCCGAGAGCGGGGTCGCTAGTGTAACATATTCATTTATAAAAAAAACCAAAACAACATTGGGTAACATTACAGTTATATATTCAAATGTACCCACTTAAAAAGTAAATTGTGTTCTTAAATCGTAATAACAAGCCACAAACTACACTGTTTTTTAAGTCTTTAAGTACTGCTGGATGTTTTAGGCGGTATAATTTCACGCCATGGTGGGCATAGTTGTTGACATGTTGTTGATTATATTGTTTTTTATGTAAAGCCCGCCAGACAGGTTAACTGTTTACTTGCTACTAGGTGGCTACCCTCGTTAACAAAACATGCAACACCATGTGCTACAAGTGCGCAAACAAATTTAGTAGAATTGAGGGATAAAGGGGAATACAATGAGTCATTAGAGTGGAGACAACGCATCGGCATCAGCGGCGGGCGGGGGAATTATGTGATGACACTCAATTTAAAACACTTCTGTCCAACAATGGACAATTAATCCCGGATAGGAGATGGTTAACAGCTAGATATTTAGCTCCAAACATATATTTTTGTTGCCTTAACTGCCCAATAGAAGTAAAAGATTGATAGATATTGTTGATATTAGTGCAATAAAAAAATCTACATTACCACATCACGTCACGACACGTCAATGCAACGACACGCCAAGCGCACTCATGCATTTAATTGTCATTATTATTTGCGACCGTTGCAAATTAAGCCTTGTGGCCGTCGCTATAAAGTTTCGTACTCACTTAATTGTTTATTCAACTGGGTTTTTCTCATTCTTATTCACAAGGTGAACGAGAGATGCGCGTGCGTCAGTCGCTCGCTCACTCACTCACTCACTCACAACATTACAACCCTTCAGTTCTGTGAAATCATCGCATAACTTAATAGCCAATTAAAACGAGGTCGCTCTGAAATCATACATTTTATTTATAATGAAATACCCACATAAAACTGACCGCAAATCACATTAACAACATCGCGATATTTTTCTTCTCAAATTTGCCTCACTGCTTTAAAACTCGCAAGGCTTAATCCGGTTTAGGTATTTGCTAATTACGGATATATGTACACAACCATTTTTATGCGCCAAAAAACATCACGAAAGCAAGATTGTTTGTTTACGTAGGTATGTACAGTCGGGTTAAGAAAAGCTTCGTCACCTTTAAGTCGACTTGACCAGTGTTAAAACTTTAAACAAGAAATTTTAAGAATTTAAAGAACAATTGATGAAAGACGCAAAGAGAACGGCATTTGGTACAAGACCATTCATAACCAAGCTCCAGACCATCTAGATCCAGATCCCTTGGTTTTTAAAGGAAAAACTTAACAGAATTCGGATTAAATTAGCTTTTAGGCTACGATCCTGGCATTATCCGGTTAGGAAGTTTGGACATTTAATGAGAAAAGTTGGCTCTTCCGATTGCGCCGCAGTTTGCGGGAGCAGTGGCATAGTAGATGTCCAACACTTGCTTACTGATTGCGCCAGGTACGAAAAGGAGAGAGCTTCATTGATGCAAAAATTTACAAGCAAAACATTGGTGGTTTTAATTATTATCATTTATATGTTGTAACTTAGCTCAGGAGATAGTACAGACATGCCTTAAAATTAAAAAGATTAAAAAAATATATTGTTTACGTCTATATCGATGACAACGCGCACTGCCGCATGGCGGGGAAAGGAGTGGAGCAGGGGCGCTTGTTTACTGAGTGTTAGATTTTAGAAAAACATCGATATTAACATCGATTCAAGATATCGAAGTAACAGTGGTGAATTATTAAAGGCTAGCCTGCTTCTCTATTATACTGCACATTACGCTTTGCTTCTCTGTCGCACATTTTGCTTGCTCCGATTGCTTGTATTATAAGCAACGGTAGCCACATACCATCAAGTGGATCGTTAGCCTGACTGTCAACCTTAAAAAAGTGACCCACTTAAAGACTAAAACTGGGTAGGGGGAGTTCAGTGACATACAGTACAGACTAATTATATTATATAACTAGCTGCGACTTCGTCCACGTTGAAAAATGAAAACTATAACACCTGAGAAAGTAAGAAAATATCTGCTTATCGCTATGACGACGGTGACGGCGACAGGGGCACACAATTTTAAAAATTTTACAGGGCATGTTAATTCAGGTAATAATCTATCTGTGTGCTAAATTTCATCCAAATCCTTCAAACCGTTTTTGCGTGAAAAAGTAACAAACATCCACCTTCAAAATCTTTCCCATTTATATAATATTAGTAGTATATTTTGTCCTGTGGTAACTTGACTTGTAGTCTTCTGTTGTAGAGTAATGGCGCGGCGCCATAAGTAGCAATTCGCAAATCGCATAATTTTAGGTCTAGTTAAATGTCACGAACGTTGTAAACATCTAATCGGGATAGCCCCCCGTCCAATGTAAGTAACGTAAAAAATATGTTTACTAATATTTATGATTTCCTCGTAGTTAAGTGGACTCGATAAAAAAGTCATACGCACGCAAACTGGTTGTAAACGGCGTACCTTAATTCATATATTGTTATTGTAATATTAATCGAGGTCCGAGAGCTAGTTTTATTTTTAAACTTACATTCACAATTCACAACACAATTCTATTTTGGCCAGCGCATGTAGTTGCGAATGGCCGACGCTCTAAGTCCGAGACGTTTGGAAATTACGTTACACAATTAAAACGGAGGTTCAGAAGTGACGTGTCTTTCGCTCTCAGCTCTAATGCCAACGGCATGAAGGTTATATTTGCATAGCAACGTGTTATCGTAACGGTAAACAAAACGTTGTCTGAGTTATTCGGTTACGTGTGAGAGTTGTTATTTTTAGAAATAAAAAATCTAATTATACTCACAAAACTTGTTTGGTCCGGTTAGAACGGCGTTCGTAGTCGCTTCGCTTCAAGCAAATTTGATCCTACTGTTTTTGGTTTTGGGCTCAATTTTTTTTTTACAATTTTGATACTTTGAACGTTCTTTTAATAGTTATGGTTAAAGATTATTGTAAACATTTTGTTAGTCATCAGTTTACGATTTATAAGATTATGATATTTTGGCGCATTCTACTTTTTCTACCTACCTTTTTTACTACCTTTTCTAGATCTTTTCGTTTTCATAGATTTGAGTGAAGGAAAAAACAATCAACTTTTTCCTGAACAACAGCTCTAATAATTAATAAAACAACAATTACATATAAGTGCGTTCGCCAACCCGCCTGCCACCTTGGCAGCCTCAAGATAAACCCTTGGCTTAAAACCTGTGAAGCGTGGCGAGAATTGGCATTATTGGCATCAACTGGTTTAAATTTTTTTAACATAGTTAAAATAATCTAAATAAAAGTCCAAAGTAAGTATACAAAATCATGAAGGTCCTGTGGCTGGACCTTCATAACTTGGCATAATACCAGTTTTGGGTTTCATTACACATCAGTTGATCTCTGTTCAACGTGAAAATTAATACTGAGCCAGTATTAAGTATCTAGGACCATAAAATGGAAACTGAAATCCAGTCAATAGCCATTCTGTTCTTGTAATTTAATAAAATTCTTGTAAATTTAGGACCCGACAATTAATTTATATTATTGATGGGTTATTAGTTCAATATTTTATTTTCAATATAGGTATAGTCGCAATAATTTTAACCATGTACTGGGTGCTTCCACTGAAATGCGACATGATAGGCTCAAAATAAAATTTTCACAATCGTTACGACTTACAGGCAAAACGGTAGCTTGTTAAATATATTTACTGGCAACATTAAATTTTGAAGCAAAAGATGACCGTTTATTTTTTCTCTATGACAGTTTGATTGGCAATGTTGTCGACAGTTACAAAACACGTAAAACTTTTGTATTTAAAGAAGATTGTTTATTTTCACAAAAGTAATGTTAGTGTAAAATTGAACAAATAATTTGCAAAGAATGAAGCAAGCCCTGACACGGATAAATAGGGCGAGTCCATTACACACACGTGGCGAGGGTTAAAGATGTTTGCTCTGTAAACTGAGCGACTGAGCGACCACCCACTCGACCCTCGACCCTCGACCCTCGACCCTTCACCGGTCCGTCCGCGCCCTGCCTGTTGCCGGGGGAGCCTGTCTGCCTCTTGCTGTTGCCCTCTATAAATTTATTGTGACACTTTGCAAATGACACATTGTAATCAATGTGTCTTTTACTTTTTACGAATAATTTTACTAATACTTGCTGCTAATATTAAAAAAATAATCACAAATGTAATTTAATTTATCTATTCTAATATAAATTAAAATCAATTGCTAATACATATATGACGGCCTATCACTTCGAGAACTGCACTATCAATTTTGCTATTTTTTTTTTTGTTATGTTCTTATTGTAGGCAGGTTTGTATGAAAGAAAAAAATTAAAAATCTGAAAAATCGGAAAATATTGATGGTTTTATATGATATGAAATTGACAGGACAACGACTGTCGGGTCAATTAGTAAATAATAAAAAAAATACAAAAAAAATTATAATATTATTTTAATGTCTATAGATTTAATAAAACCAAAGAAAATAATATTTAAAACGAATAACAAAAGAAAAACTCCTATTTGACACTACTTATCAGATTTCCATGCGTTTTTCGCGAATAGATTTAAGCTTAGCCAGTAGCGGCGTTCAGGCATTGATTAATCGAATTTAGAAGTAGGGAGAAAACTAGTTTAAAGATTTAAAGTTAACTAGCTGGTACCAGCGACTTCGTTCGCGTGGAATTCAACTTTATGTTTTATGTATTTTATGGAAATTTTATGTAGAGATTGAAACTCAGTGCATTACAAAGAAAAGTTACAGAAGATGAGTTTCTCATTAGAATAATTTTTAACCCGAAATTTTGAAAAGTGCCCAAAAAAACTCGATATGACGGGGACGTTCCACGGGGTCGAAATCGGGTGGCAAGATTTAGCAATAAATAAATAAATATTTATTTGCATATAAACACAATCATGTTCATAGGATTTTTTATTATTATTATTTAATTATTAGGATTTTAATTCATAGAATTATTTGTATACACAGGAGTGCGATATGTGTATAACGGATGGACACACAGCAGGCAGTGAAGTGAAAAATAAATTTTTTTTAGTAAGTCTGTACAAGAGCACCCAAAAACGCTCTGATCCCCATTAAACTGTTAGTTAACGGCCTCTATTATCTGACCGTTATACAACTGTTAATAAACATTAAAAGAAAATCTTTTTAACCTATACTTAAAATATAACAAATTTATTCGATTAACCAGCGATTAACATTTTATAAACTTGAAAGAAAACCGGTAAAATCTTCAATTTTTCCACTCGTTCCGGTTTAACGCCGCTTTTTAGTGTTTCGTAACTAAACAACACAAAATAATTAAGTAAAGTTAATTTCACTTAACATCTACCTACTAAAACCATGAATGAAAAATTACTTTAAAAAAAAATACAAGACAAGGAATACGCGAAAATAACCCGCTCCCGGCTTCGCCCGGGGTCCACCCCGGGCTAATTCCAATTTAAATAAAACATTGCAAATGTCCTATATGGTAAACAAGCTGTGCCCGCGGCTTCGTACGCGCTCGTACGGATTCGTAGTTCGATTTTTGAAAATTCCATAATATAACCTAATATTTATCCAGGATAAAAAAAAAATGTGTGTGTCAGCTCCGACACACGACTGGAGTTTACTCCTTACGAACGATTATAAAATTTAAATTTTCACATTTCGAACACGCCGAAAGAATAATATTGTGTTGGTGGCGCAATATCTCTGAAATATTCAAAAAATAGAACGTAACGCATTCGTGCTCGCATTTCGTGTGACAATTTTGATTTTACTCCCACTAACAAAAGAAATTTTCATACCACGTTCTTATATATAAATACTATGTACCGCTCCCGGCTTCACCCGGGGTTGTTGTAAAACTTATTTTAAAAATTATCTGTGAGTTCCATAAAATTCTCACAGATGGCGGTGTAAGGTAATTTATAACTCTTTCTCATATAATAAACAAATAATTTGCAATAAAAATTACTAAAAATTGAGATAAAAACTATTATATCTTTTAAGTTGGACCAAATTACACATAGTTACGAAATTTTATCAAATTCGGTTCAGTAGTTTAGGGAGTTCATCGAGGACACACAACGTGACACGTAATTTATATATATATATATATAAAGATATACAAATCGGTTCTTAATTAGTAAACTCCAATAAGTATCCTATAGGTATGTTAATCCAGTTAAAAAAATGAGTAAAGAGATCCCAGAGCCCAGTTCCCTATCCCTTATCTTTCCTAATCCCGTATCCTTAATTATTACTAAGATTGACAATGCACTTACAGTGGCGTTGCCTGTATTATAGACGACTTGATGGTATCCACCTACTATCAAGTGGACCCTCAGTCTGTCATAAAAAAAAATACATTTATTTAAACTGACTTCCTAATGAATCACACTTTTTAATAATGTAATTTTGAGCCCCTTGTGTTTTTGCTATATTGGTGTCACAAGCAGATCCCAACAACTGAAGTCCAATGGTTCGTGAAATGAATTCGAATGAATTTTTTTTATTCTTTTTATTCAGGTATTTAGAAAATTTATTAATTTTAGTAGTGACTGGGCACACTACGTTTTGCAGCCTGTTTGGCGGCAGTAACCACCCCCTTACAGAATACCATTCTATGGTCGGCAGCGCATTTGCAGCACATGTGCACACATAATAATAATAATAATAATATACTTTATTTCTTAAGCCAGTAACTATTGTATACATAATATATTTACATTTTAACAGCAACATAGATAGAGAGTAACATAGGCTTTAAAATACATATACATATATTGTCCCCTGACCTCCAAGCTACGATTGCCTATGTTATGGAGATCAGTTTTGATCTTTCACTTGGGCCACTACTAATATACTTGTACTATATATGTTTTCTGTGCTTGGGCCAAAAATCCCCATACTTAGTGTAAATAGAAAACGTTGCCAACGAGGAGTGAAAAACATATTCCCGACGAATCGATCATAAAGCTATATTTGAATCGATGCAGGCTTGTTTGTTTAATCGATTTTATCGGTGACAAGTGTGAGTGCAATGAACTTAATTGACGTCCGAAGCCGGTCCTCGACTGTCTTTCAGCGTCATAACCTCAACCAAAAACAATCTCCTTTATTTTTCAACAAAATTAACTCCGAATTTAATAATAGAATGTTAAAAAAAAAACAACCTTAATTTGTTAGCAGAGTCACTTATTCTTATCATATTTTTTTTAAATCACCAAAAGTCAACACATCAAGTCTATGGCCCCGAAAGTAAGCACCACCAAGTCTATACCCAAACCAGAGATAATTATTTTGAAAAGTAAATTTTCACAGGAAACCGAGGACCCCAAGTTCTGTCTCAGACGCTAAGCAAGAACCTTAACCACTTGACGATTAATAAATAAATGATTCTTTCATCTATTCCAAAGATAAATCTTAAATATATAATAAAATACAATAATTCATTTATTTATTACAATTAAACATAGTTAACATGTTAGTTATTAGTAAAATAAGAAAATTTATAATAGATCTAAAACATATAGAAAGAAATTTTTGCATATAGATGCTCTCGTCGGGTCGAACGTACGTACTTTGTACTGTAACTGCTGTACCTACTTATATATATATTAAGATTCTAGACATGGTGTTTGTGCAAATAAAGATTTATTTATTATTTATATTAAAGATATATCGAAAACTAAGCCCCCAATGTAAGTAAGTACACTGTGTTGCGGATAAACTAAAACATACAAAGGACATGGATCGAAACTATTCATTTTAAAAAAAAATATTTGCCGAGAATAGAACCCTGGATCCCTAAATCAGAGCGCTAAGGCAAGGACCCTAGCTCTCTACTCGACTAATGAGCTCGTTAAGTATTGAACTTTATTGGACTGTAACTTAACATATACCTATTTGTAACGACTTATGAATTAACGACTCACGAATTCATTAATGTTTTGCTTATGGAGCGAACATTCTTGTTTTTATGATCATTATTATTTTATTGATGATTGTACGATTCCGAAACACCGATTCGGATGTTTCATTTAACACCATTCGACTAGTAAAAGATTTAAAAAAAAAAAAAATCAATTTATGGCCTTCGATTCGATCACAAGTCAAGCTATTACTAATAGGAAAGCTAAT
The DNA here is from genome assembly GCA_944738685.1 of Synanthedon myopaeformis. Classification (NCBI taxonomy): domain Eukaryota; kingdom Metazoa; phylum Arthropoda; class Insecta; order Lepidoptera; family Sesiidae; genus Synanthedon; species Synanthedon myopaeformis. Next base: position 12,194,591 of record OX122915.1, read on the forward strand.
TTTTTACGACGCGCTTAGCTTTCAGAAAACTCCCACTTAATATTACTGAGAAGATTATATATTTACTTACATCTATGTACATGTAACTTCTATATATATTATATTTACTTTATGCATTCGCATAGGATGCGCGCGGTACTGAACACGGCTTTTTTTTTCTACAATAAAAGTAGCCAAACTTACTCAGTATATGACAGTGAAAGTCCCATCAAAATCGCTCCAGCCGTTTCGGAGATTAGCAGGAACAAACATTATAGACAAACTATTTAAAAATTGTTTTTTTTTTATGTATTAGTACCCTATATAATTTGATATACATTTAATAAAAAAGCAGTTATTTTGACATTACAAACAGTTTTGTTTATCAAGTATAGATAAAGTCGCCGAAAAATTAATGGCGAATACTCAGCTGTACTAACGCAGCCGAACAAAGCTGTTAATATTTATTTACACAGTCTTGGTCGGAATCTCTTAATTGTAATTATTATAAGTTAGACAAATTAATCGTCGGCCCACAAGTGGGGCCATCGCAGCGGGATCACACAACCCTAGCAATCTTTTATCTTTCGCCATGTTACATACAAGAACAATGTTGTGAATGCGGCCTCGAAGTGTAGTTGTAAACACGTACCGACTCCCGATTGTGTTCGATTTGATTACACGAGTCCATGTCCATCAAAGTATATGAGCCGTTTTACGACTTCGTCCTCTGCGGTTGCGACACTCTTGTCGTTGAGTACTCCGTTTACCGACATAGATCACTGTAGCAAGTTCCAAATTTAGAATTCGATCATTTTTAATTCCCACATTTGAAACCGCTGTCAAGTCATGTTTCAATTGAGTGCGTTCAAAACATGTTGTTTTTGAACGCATTCAATTTTTTTTTCTTCTTCGTGAGAATTGAATATAAATTGCTTACTTAGGAGGTGAATAAAACGGTCTCTTGACGTCAAATGATTATTTATATCAGATACGATCCTTATTCATTTGGTGGAGACCGACAAATGTGTTTCTAGTAGTTTTTGTGTACTGACAACAAATAAATAACAATTTAAACTTCATTGTGAGTCTTGCCTGCTCGTGAGTGCTTATCCCGTATCCTGTAATTCACTAAAGTGCTAAATTCAAATAAAGAATTGTTGATCTATCCCAACTAATGCGAAAGTGAATATGTTTGTTTGTAACGCTTTCACGCCTTAACTACTCAACCGATCATCGTGAAATTTCGCATACACGCAGCACAGGGATACATAAAAGGACCTAGGGTACCTTTATTCCAGAAAAAAGTACTGTCCCTGAGGGTACTTCTAAAAATTATAACAAAATTTGCATATGTTAAAAACCGCAGCTTGCCTAAGTAAATGATGTGTGCTTAAAAATGGTTGTTATTCAAGGGATGTAAGTGGTTCATCGATGTGGTGGTTATTTAAACTCGTGATATATTTAAGATGCAAATACCTACAATTAAAGCCGCGAGGCATCAACCTGTTAATGAATGTAGATTCGGCCATCTTGTATCTCTTGGAGGAAGTCCTCCTTTCACTCAATCCGGTCGAGCTGGTTGCAGTTCTCAATACAGTTACGAACTGAAAGCAGACAATTCTCGCATTTGAACCATACGCAATAAAAGTGCATGTCGCGTGCGCACGAGCGAGCCGGCTAGTTTTTACGTAAGTATTTTCTATTAAGAAATTGCTACACGCATGCCACATTATAATTTAGGACGGTCACAACTCTTAATATTTTTTGCTATTGACTTATAATTACAGACAAAACTACGCTCTAAATGAGGTCTTTATTTCGGAGCAACTGTATGAGACGCTTAATAATCCAATTTATGTACATAATTACATACTAGCAACTTCACAATGATGCAAAGTTTTTCTGCATAATATATACACAATTAAACATTCCTCGTTTGTCGCTTTTTGAAAGTAACTGTCTTCTGTCTGTTACCTATTAAATTTTGCATACACAGTTCTGTTATGAATACAGAAAAGTACATAGGGTACCTTTCATCCAGAAAAAATGTACAATTTCCGAGGGCACGTATAAAAATAAAAATTCCAATAAATACAGAAGAAATTATCGTTATATTTTGTCGGGCGTTATATTATTTTTCAACGCAAACGAAGTCGCGGGCACCAGCTACTGCAGTACACGGTCGTATATAGATATATACCTATTGACAGTATGTATACATAATCATACTGTACACCCCCACCCCATCGTGTAAAGGAGGCGGTGCGGTGGGGCGGGGCGGGGTGCGATCGTGCGTCATCAAGACGCACTCGAAGTGGGCCGATGCAATTTAGCGAGCACCACGCGACTGTTGAACTCCACAGTAAACACTAAACAGTGACCAGTAGACTGTACTGTACCTACATCACAATTACCAATTACTATGACCGTTTGCAATACACTCATCGCGATTTCTAGCCGCCTCGTGCTGTCACTTTTAAGTTTTTAACGTGAATACGTACTTAAATTTGCCTCCATAGTGTGGGACTTGGGAGGCATTTCAGAAAAGTGATGATAACAAAATCGAGGGATACAGTATGATGCTTTTCTACATATCTATTATCTACATCCAAAATTTTTTGGATCCATCCAAAAGCTCTTTTTTGTTTAATCCGTTGAAATAGACAGCTATCAAATTTTACAGTCATTGTACCGTTTCGTCTCAATCGGTTTCTATTAATTATAAACTAGCGATCTAACCTTAACTACTCAACCAACCGATCATCATGAAATTGTGCATAAATGTGTAACTTCATAATTATTATTTAATTGTTTGTCTTGTTGTAACTGTCTAGTACGATTTTATTTTTGTATGTTGTGTTCACATGTAGTACCTAGGTTACATTCCGAATTAATTGCTGTATTTGTATGTTCTTGTTTTTTTATTTGCTTGTACATGGAATTGTATACCAGTTTTGTGAACCTTAATAAAAAATAAAAAAAGTTGATAGTAGTCCAAACATTAGATGCCTTACTACTTATTTAATTAAATTTCTCAAATATTACCTACCTACTATGACCTATTCTCCGAAAACTACTTTAAAACAAAAAGCGTTAATTTTTAGAACCCTTCCTGATGTCGAACGAAACTACTCTTTTCATTTCAAAGTTTGAAATTTGATCTTACATTCTAGGTACGATTAATAAGTAAAAAGATTGCAAAATGCAAAACTTCAAAATGGTTGTACCTATTCGGCACTATTAATGCAATACACTATTGTTGAAGTTTAAGGAAGAAAGTTCTTATGAAGAGATAAATTGAAAAAAAAAATATCCCGAAAAATCGTAAAAACAGTGATGAAATTTTTCGTTAGCTATATACCTACACGCCAACGAAATAAATGTTGTTTCTTGAATGTACCTACATGCAAAACCTATTTTTTTTTCTATTGGTGTTGTAAACCTTTAAATAGAAAAAATATTCGCTAATAAAATGACGTGAAAAATATCTAATAAGACAATGTGAACTCTCGCATCGCGAGCGCATGCCACCGAGCGCATGCCGAATAATTCTGGTTTCACGAGGCGGTTCAGACCGGATATGCCCGCAAGGCCGTCACCAACTATGCGTAGTCCGGTCATTCTACGAGTATGTTTTCGGACAAACAAATTAGTAAAGTTTGGAAACATGCGTGGCATGAAACTTGTGTGAGGATTCAAAGTTTCAAAGATACAAAAAAGTGTCAAAAGGCATAAATTATCCTCATTAAACTCTAAACAAAATACCTATGTCTATACATTATTTGACGGTTTTCAAGCGAACATAGAATTTTCTTTAGAATTTAATGAGGATAATTTTTGCCGTTGACACTTTTTTTGTAAGTATCTATTTTTTTATACTTACAAAAAATACTTACAACAATATTTATTTTCTACTAGCTGTCCCGCTCCCGGTTTCGCCCGGGGTGCATTTTTTTCCCGTATAAACTTTCCCTGATTATCCCTCTATCCATCGGTGAAAACCGCATGAAAATCGGTGCAGTAGTTTTTGAGTTTATCGCGAACAGACAGACAGACGCGGCGGAGGACTTTGTTTTATAATATGTAAGGATTGATTTTTCTTCTAAACAAGATACGTTCCAATTTGTAAATAATGAATAGGAATCCTTACTGGTCGTCATTGCTTACTTTTTACTTTAAAGACGACCAAAAAAAAATTAATTTCTTTCAGTGTTTTCTAAATATTGTACTTAATCATTATTTACTTACTTAGTTATTTTTTTGCTCGAAACCCTGCGAAAAATGAGTTTCTTTGAAAAGTTCAAGTTCTTTGAAAAGTTTTTTTTTTTTTTTTTTAAAAAAACGCACATTAACTAATGTTACTGAAATCTTAAGACAACATGAAAACTACAATACTTACTTGCGTGATAATCGCGAACAAAATAATAATAAAAGTAATAATGATGGTTCGTTTGTCGATATCGTCTGGTTTACGAGCGCTTTTATTGCTCCGGTTGTACGAGGGACGTAAAATCGCTCAATTGTTAAGTACGGGAGCGTATCTTGTTTGATTAACTGCCGGATATTTTATTTGCAGCGTACAAAATAATGTCTTTAGTCTGTGATTCATCACGTCCAATCACGTCAAAGTGCCGCCGAAATCGCGGAACACTTCAATGGGATTGTGATTTCGTTATTATTACGTTCCTACCACCTGCAGAAACAAAGGGGATTGGGTAACTTTGTATGGAGGGTTGGCGTCATTTTTTTTTTCTAGCTGCCTTTGATAAAACCTTTAGCAATGGCCGTTTATAGTCCTTGAAAAAAACATGTTATAATGTGCAAAAAGTATTGCTCCAATTTTAATTTTAGATCTAGATCTAAAAGTATATCTAAATAGATACATAAAATAAAATAATTCACTGAAATTGGGTTTTACCTAAATAGAGATTTCATAGGTTAAAAATTGTCCTATAGAATAATGGACAACAGTTCATTGTATGTTATTTATACAAATATTTAATGTTTTCAATTCTTTGAATTAAATATTTCTCTAGAGCAAACTGTCGTGATCATTTTAGTATGTTATTCTGAGACGGCGCTAAGAAAAGAGTATGAATTCCATGTCCGGTACCGGGTCCTCCTCGGTTCACGAAATTAATACACTTTTAATTATCAAACTGATACGGACCTACTAATGGACCTGTAACGAGTTTTCAATCGTTTAACAAATTGCTGGAGGTTAATGACGGTCTAAACCACCAACACCTGGTCCTACACTCGTTGGGACCTTAAAATGCTGCTTCACGATCAGACATACATACTTATTTATTTGGTTGTATAATAAATAATAACTGCAAGGCATAACTTTTAATAATACATATTATTGTTATAATATTACCTATATACATGTATAAAGATTATATTTTATTTGCTTAGGTAATTAAAGTCAAAAAGTACAAGATTCGCCAAGATCTAAATAGAGAAACGTTTGCAAGATATCTTCGAGGTTATGCATAATTCTATTATCAGTAAATAATTCTGACGCTTTTACTCAACCATTTATAGCTTTGTTTATATTTACTTACTATAACATTAACGACAGTATCGTATAGTAAATATACCTATTATAGTTTAAAGGTACTGATGATACCTAATTTCATCTATGTCTCAAATGGGATAACAGTTCATATGAATTAATTTGTGATTCATGAATAGTATCAAAGGAAAGGAGTTGTGATCTTAGTAATATTAGTTTAGAAATTTTAACAACTTTAATAGACGTGGCGCTAATAGCATGTAAACTAAATGTGGAAATATGTGACTATATTTTATGTTACTAATTAATTGCAGACATATATTCAATGACTTGTGCAGTAAAGTGTGACATTTTATCCTGGACATGGTATAGATGTGTGCCAAGCTATCCTAATTATAAAATATCAAGTTATAATACCTAACTCACGCCTTAATTTCTGCTTTAGTAATTAGAGTTTTGCATCTAATTAGTACTTATTATTTCTAGTCTTGAATGCGCTTGGATTAGATGGTGTGTTGCACGTTTAGTGTAAGATAGTTCAGCTAAACCCTCAGAAAGGTTAATCGCACGAGCAAATCCCCTGGCAAAAGTTAGTCGGTAATAAAATCAAGTTAATATAGAAAAGCAACATTTTGGCGGCCACAGAACACGCGGTTAGCGCGTGTTCACTATTGATTCGATTAGAAGCAACGCAACATCGTTAGCAGTCCAATATCTTAACTGCGAGCAAATTTTAAACAATACTCTTTTAAACTAAATATACACACACACACACCTACTTTAGTTCCGGCATGTTCCGAGTCATCTATTTTGAAACTATGTTAGTGCATTTTCATATCTGCATTATTATAACTTGTTTGTTATTTTGTCACGGTTCTATTATCCCTAATATTGTTATTCGTTGTGTGTGTATTGTCTGTGACGATGACAATATATTTAATTTGTTTACTTATTTAAGTGTTAAGTTTTTTTCTATTTATTGTTTATTTATGTCTCACACTTGTTAGTAATGTTTGAGATAAAATCTAAAGTTTTTAGAACTATAATTACTAACTACTATCGTAGTATTTGCGGGACCAATAAAATTGAGACCTTCAAACAGTCTATACCAATAGTCCACTTGATGGTAGTTGGCGACCGCCACACGAGTACGATTAGAAAATATACAGGATTAGGACGGTATAGAGTTCTGGCATCCCTCCTGTTAAAAGTGTCTGTATGTTTATCCCTTTTAATTAATATATTTTCAATTTAATTTTTGTTTTTCTAAATCATAGAGAATAAAATTACCTAATTTATACACACATTTTATGGATTCAATATCAAAGTATCTAATTTTATGTGAATTCGATTTCGATGGTAACGCAACGCGTCCCAATATTTAAATTCTAAAGATTTATAGATAACGAAAGGCTAGAGGTAAACAACCGAAAGTCGCTATCGACACACTGAACATAAATATTTAATATGTAAACAGTGGTGTACGTCTGTAAGTGTGTCACGGAGAGAGCAAGGTCCTGTTTATCATAGCCACACTTTAACGATAATACGGGCGACAGAAGATTAAGTATGTGTATTAAGATTTATAAAATATAATATAGTTCATATATTATTTTTTAATAGTTTAACTCTTTAACTGTTTCCGTTTAATCACTTTGCTCGCTTGATTAAATAGTAGTCTATGCACTTAACCATTATAGGTACCTTTTGTCAAGCGTTCGATAATTATTTTTAGATATTTTATATCTAAACTAGCCTATGTTCTATGTCCACCCTGAAAGCTATTTTTTAAATCGTATGAGTAGTTTCGAACATTACCTCCATTCCTAACTTTATCTATTTATTATAAGATTATTCCGATAGATTTAGTATAAGACAAAAGATACAAAAAGCATACATTATAATAATTATGGACTATCTGTGCGCCAAGTTCTGTGCCCATTTCGTTGGCGTTCAGTGGTTCACGCGTATTTACAAACATAGAAAGAAAATTTTAATATTAATAAAATAATATTACGGATTCTCAATCTAGCGTTTATGAGTGAAAGTTAAGAAAGTCAATACCGAAATTTCTTCTAATTCTTAGCGACATATTAGATTGGCTACGGTGGCCTACAACAAAAGCAACGCAACAGGTGCTACAAGTGAGCTGTCGACCACAGTAGAATTGGGGATATGGGATTGGGAAAGATAGGAAAATGGACTCTGGCATCACTCACCGAATCGCAACAGTACACGTGTTGTTACTTTTTGGAATAGTTAGTTACTGCCGCCAGAACGGCTTCCCGAATGACTGCAAAACGCAGTGTGCCCCTGCCGCTATTATCCAGATCTAGACCAGACCTTAAACATTGAATAGTCCATTTCCAAAGTTGATTCTCCCGGGAATCTAACCCGGCACACGTGAGACAAAGCGCTAAGGCAAACACCCTAACCACTCATTCAACAGGCTCGTCAATATTTAAAAGCTTTTCGTCGTTCATAATACTGTTGTTTCGCCCCTTACTTTGCCTGGTCATTTATGTTATGACAGGCGAGTCTCAGTGGATTAATGCGGTGTGTAATTTTAGTACCTGTCTACACGTTTCCTCCATTTAAAAGTCTGACTTAAAATTCACTTGAGCTTTTTTTTTGCCAAATTTTCAATGTAGTAAACAATATCTTTTCCTTATTATTCAACTAACTTATTACACCACTCGCTTATACTTGATTATTTTATCATTTTTCTTTGTTACAAGTATGCGTTAAGACAAATTAGGTCGCGCGTCAACTAAGTGTTTATTGTTGTTAAATCCGATTTATATTTGGTTTAAATAATATTTTGCTTTGAACCAACATCCGGCCCCGTCCACTTTGTTTGTCTGACCGTACCTACCGCCAGGCGCAACGGTCAATAACCTAGAACCATTTAGAGTGCCTAGCACTTACATGAATTATTTCTAATCGAAAACTAATTTAGGCTTTGTTTAACAAGTTTAGTGTTTTCAAAATTGTATTATTGTCTTATTTTATTTTTATTTGGGTAATATACAAATACATTGTTTGTTGCTTTTTATCTTTATTATATCATTTTGTGAAACGTTTTCACATTCATTTTTATGACGGACGACGATACCGACGATTATTATTGTGTAATAATAGATTTGTTATTGTATCAATTTGCGCACAATTATTTTATTTTATCGTTTCTTTTAAATTGCGTCATATAAATGCTTATTGTATGCTGCAGTTGCTAGATGCTATTTAGGGGTGTTATAAGTTTGACCTGTATGTCTGTGTATCCGTGTGTCTATCTATGGCATCGTATCTCCTAAACGGATGGACCGATTTTGATCCTTTTTTTTCTTGTTTTATGGCTGACGTGATCGAGATGGCTCTTAACTATAATTTATGAAGATCTGTTCAGGCGTTTGAAAATCATCAGCTGATTTCCTAGTTCACGACTTACAGCAGATATAGCGTTTTTGGGCTCAATAGAATGAGGATTAGTTTATAATAATTTTTAATATAGCTTAATAATATTAATAAAATTCATAAGTACTTAGTTGATTTTTCATTTGGTAGAAATTATTATTACTAAAATATTAATGCTCGAAATTTGGGTCAGCGCACCGCGCGTACGCCGCAGCGGGTTTAACTAGAACATATTTTTGACCCGCATGCTTTCAAGTTACTAGATAAGTTTCAAGTACTATACGTTAATTAATTGTGAGTAATGTAGACGAGGAAGTGTTTATCGGTAAATTTGACGGACCGTCATTCAGGTGGACTTTCGCCGTCTCTTGTATCGACCGATAACCGTCGATAAGGCAGGTCGTGTCCCGGCGCGCTCGGGGTAACGAACTCGCGCCGTCTCCTAGTCAATCAACTCACGAACCTCTCCATAATACACTCATCTACCGATACACCTTTCATTGGGTGTGTTTTTAGTTTAGCAACTCTTCGTCACTTGTTATCTTTTGTTATCAACGCAATACTTAGATTATTGCAGATGCTAGACTCGCACATGTCTGTATGCAACCGTACCGCCATGAATTATTTAGAACCATACCGACTCGTGCAAATGTGAACAGCAATATTTTGCGAACGAGAGGCAATTACCTATGCTGCATATTAGGTAATTTTGCAGATCTAGTCATTATGATTGTTACCCAATTAAAGGCGTCGTATTTTTCAATTCCTTTCTAGTTATACAAATATTATCAATACGAAATCTGTTTATCTTTTTGAACAGCTCGGAACAGCTGTTTCGACTTTTTAACATAAACAAGACGAGATTGTAACTTTGTCGGCCTAATGTGGAACATTCGTATACAGTTTGTACTTTAAGGTGTACAAGATAACGATCGAAGCATTGAATGAGAAGGGCTCACGTTAACGGTAACAAGGTAAGCGTTGAATCGAGGGCCAACGTCGAGGAATGTCGACGCGGAAGACCAGTTCATTGTGTTAATTGCTCAGAAAAACTTCTAGTGACATCGCAACGCGCGGTCGAGCAAGGACATTGCTGCGTTTTACAATTTTATTGTCTAACTAAAACGTTCTTATAGAAATCAAATTAAATGGATGGCTATTGTGCGAAAGTCACGAGGTGAACATAGAAAAATATTTTTTCTCCCACTTGCTTGGGAATGACTTTATTATTTTAAAAAGAGGAATACGTCAATTGACTCTTTTTCTGTCCACCCGATGGCAATGTCCAAGGCGAGTTAAATAGAAATTTCTGGACAATTTTAAAGCGTGTCCAACTATGAAGATTGCCGAAGTGCGACCAACTAGGTAGATCAGAAGAAGACGACCGCCAATTTGTTTTATTCATATTGTCATTTCGTCAATTCCATTGTGAAATCCTAATAGGTAATATTATAAATTTGAAAGTTTGTATGTTTGGATGTTAAAAACGGCTGTACGGATACTTGTATCCTATACTTTTTATCCTTGAAAAATTTTAGGTTCCTGTTGGATTTTCAAAAAACTAATACTTAAATGTTAATGTTAATAATTTTAATAAATTAATGTTTCTGTAAGCGAGTGGTTACCACCTCCAGGCGGAACTCATAGTGAGCACTTACGGGTTAAGGCTAGGAGATATGCAGGTAAACGTTTTTTGTTAGTTATAACCACATATAGTGAGTATTCTAACCAAATCCTAACTAACACAAACTTAATATGACTTATTGCTTTGTGCATAAAGACTTTTTCTATTCAAACATACATTTATTATCAACAGCATAACTTATTATTATTTAAATATTACTTATATTAATTTTATAATAACCAAGTTAAACGCACGCGTTAATAAATATTAATTATAATTATGTTAATAATCATTTCGATGTCTATAATTATGTCATAGACGTTGATTGAGTTTGAAATAAACGGTCTGTGACCTCCACTGATGCGCAACAACTTGTCCATGTACAATACAAATGTCAACAAGCTATATTGTCTGAATAAGCATAGATTACTAAGTATCCCATAGGATATATACTATAGTACCTATTGAGAAAAGCCGATTTACGCATTACCTGGGTTCTAGAGATATTTATACATATGTTTAAATTAAAATAGTGAAACTTTTAAATATTATATAATACTAGCTGACCTGGCAAACGTAGTTTTGCCATATTTTGGGGTAGGCCACCCTTATCACTTAGGGGTATGAAAAATAGTTTACGACCTATTCTCAAACTTACCGAATAAACACAAAAAATTCATAAAAATCCGCCAAGCCGTTTCGGAAAAGTTTGGTTACAAACACTGTGACACGAGATTTTTTTTATATATATAGATAGATATAATGAAATGAATAAACAGTCATTGAAATTAATATATGGGCTATAAATATCGTAAACGTCTTCAGCAAAAGTCGATTGAAATATTATTATCTGATGCTCGTCATATCCGTATCAAAGATCAAAGTGGCCACTGACGAAGCCAATAAATATATCGACAGTCATACTTACATTTGAGTTGTATGTTCATGATAGATTTCATTTATAATAAATAAACTTAACGAACTAATAAATAAATGATAATCGTGCTTGTAATTTAAATGAATGTTTGTATTTTAAATTGGCCGGAGAAATGGTAGTGCAAGAATGAAAAATTCCACCTTTAATTCCACGTTTAATAAAACCCTCTTACACAAAATAACCTTTCATTCAGTTTATAATCACAAAAAAAAACTATAATTTAGGTGAGTTCTACAATCACTTAAAAACCTTTTATGCAGTTTTATAATTTTATTTAAGTTTTTCAATTACTCTTTAAAAAAACCTTTAGATCAGTTTTACAATCATTCTTCCAAAAACCTTTAATCCAGTTTTATAATTATTCTTAAATTAAAAAATATATTGTATGTGGAATTTAAATGTTATGGAATAATTACGGATTTCTATAATGATAAGTTTAGGAAATACGATACATAGGTAGGCATGAATTGTGAATTTGACTCTTTAATTTGATTTTAAAATAATTTTAAAAAACTAATAATATTTAGGATATTGAAGATAATAGTATACACAAAAAAATTAACACGATGCTTAGAATTTTTTCCATAATAAGGTAAGTACACAGCTAGAAGACCTCTACACTGACTCCAAATTTTAATACTAGGTTTTTAATGTACAAGTAATATTGAAAAATCTATATAATAAATGAAAAAATACAATTATTAATTCTAAATAAAACTAAACTAAATAAGCCTAAAAAATATCAAAAAAATTGGGCGCCCGGCATGGTGCCGAGGATGCTGGCAGCATTTCCTCGCTATATTGCAATTCTAATGCGTTGCGCGAGGAAGCTGCCAGATCGTCGGACACCAGTGGTGTCGGTAAACCTTTTTAATTTAATATTAATTTTAAATTAATATACTTTGTTGAGGGTCTGATAAAAAGATAATCGAGGATGGAAGTCCAACCGCGGTTGTTGAAGTGGTCATACATTATTTATTCACACCGTGTTGTGTCTCTATGGTTAACATTCGAAAATAAAAATGTTCTAAATTCGAATCATGTTGACCGACATGTTGTAACAATGTCTTGGAATGGACGCCATAAAGTCTACTTACGAAAGGACGCGATGAAAATAAAATAACAGTTTTCTATTTGATATTTATTTTACTCTTTAAGGGTTAGCGCACATATGGCGAAGCGCAGTGTTTTCTTTGTCAAACTATTACGGAATGTTGCTTGCTTTGAAAAAACCTCTAAAATCAAAAAAATTCTTCTAAAAATTTAAACTTTAGGCAACGCCATATGTGCGCCGGCCCTTATTGTTGAAAACCTACCTGTTCCATTAATTACCAAACGATTACCATTTCAAATGTTTGAATTCATTTTTAATTTAGACTCCGAACGGTTTACATTTCTGAAGAATCTTTTATTTTTAATGTCATTTCACGACGACGTTGTGATAACATTAATGTTATTTGTATTTACATAAAACCTTGAATAAACCAACGACATTAATAAAATAATATAGTTCCTTGCTTGAATACTTGTGTATTCACAGCCTCGCCTAATTTTACGAGAGTTTTCATACGTTATGGCAGCAGAGACCATAAAATAGAGATTGCGATCTCTTTACATGAGTCATTGGCTCCAGACGCCATCGCCAGAAACGGCACCATGGCGTTGTATTACTTCCGTAGTTATTATGATAGGCCGTTTTAATGTCCCAACAACATGCTATTAAACGTGATGTAACAATTACATATCTACTGGTTTATTTACTTTCATATTTATTTGTTTTTATATAGAGAGAGGTCCGCAGGTAGGCTGACGATCCACTTGGTGGTAAGTGGCTATCGTCGCCTAATAGCATCGAGTTTTAGTACTCGATGCCTAATAGGAACGCCCTAGTGCTGAAAGTACGCTGCCGGCTTTAATATGATTATTATTATTATTATTATTATAAAACAAAGGAGGCCGTCAATTGCTATTTTAGCCGAGACTTTACTACTTTTTTTAAAGAGATATCTTGCTTAATATGTTTTTTTTTTTCATTCATAGGCATGAAAATGACCATGTCAACGACGCCCACAATGAGCTCGCGCGTACACAGGACAATGATGCGGGCTCCACATAAGCGAACACATGTCGGGAAAATTGCACACCCAGGCAAAATGTCACATCACCCGGGCAAAATGGCGCATCACCCGGGCAAGGGAAAAATGGCACACTCAGGCAAATTGGCACATCATCCGGGCAAATTGGCACACCTAGGCAAATTCGGCAAAATGGCACACTACACACAGAATGCACACACTCTTCGGCCACCTGAACCGTGCGATAACAGCAACGACAGCGGACTCGGTCCAGATCACGATCAGAGGCACTCTATCAACAGGTGAGTGAGGTACATAACTGTTGCAAACTTCGTCCATAATCCATTAAAAGATACGTTATATTTTTATTAGAAACTGCAGCTCGCGGTTTCTATTTATTATCTTAGTCTCGCGGCTATTTACTATCTTAGTCCTGCGGCTACACTCGGTCACCGACGCACCCAGCATCGCAACGTTCGCTCACCTGCAGTGTTACTTCCTTTTCATTTAGCGTTCTTTTCAGAATTTTCTTGCTCGCCACCTATAGGTTGAGGCGTGATGTTAAGTAGTCTATTACCTTCTTACAATCGGACTGTCAAAAGCAAAAAGGATTATTCAAAATTCAGAAGCTGATATATTGTATGCCGCTGAATATATAATCGTTAAGCTTATATTATAGAAAGCTGCCTCAGCCTTTAATAGTTCCTTTTTTATTAATGAAATAAGTTAATAATAATAATATAATTAAAGTTTCACTGTCGAATATTCGGATCGTTTTGTTAGTCAATTTAATATTAATCAAACTAACAAACAATCGAGCTGTTTCGTCCACATTTGTTGAGATCACAGCAAAGTTACGAGGACAGTTCAATAAAAAGTGAGAATGACAAAGACGCATCCTAAATAGGGTGAAGCAATACTTTACGCCCAGACTTTTTTCTAGACTTAAAATTCCCTTAGTGAAAAACTCTTTATCCTGAGCTTCTAAAAAACTGTGTACTGCGGCGACTACTGTCTCATCGTCTTCAACCGCGGAAAAAGATAAAAATCACACATCACAAAGCCAGCATCTTCAATGGGAGCTATCGCAACGTTGGACTTGTGCGCTGGGGCGTTATCTTGGTGAAACAAAACAACTTTAGTCTGTTTGCCACTTGTCCTGCATTGAGGTATTCGATAATTACCACCCCTTGGTTGTCCCAGAAAAAAGAGCCCATGATCTTACCGGCGGATGGAGTTACCTTAAATTTCTTAGGAGTTGGAGATGACGGCCTCTTCCAAGTCATGGACTGCTGTTTCGTTTCCGGGTCATAATGATGAAGCCATGTTTCATCCATGCTTATGAATCGAGACAAAAATCGATCAGAATCTTGCTGAAACAAATCCAAACAGCTTCGCGAAATCCTTAGTCTAGTTTGTTTCTGCGCGTCCGTAAGCATTCTGGGCATCCAGCGCGCAGACACTTTTTCAATGCCCAGATGGTTGTGCATAATATTATAGACACTCCCTATCGAAATCTTTATTTCTTTAGCTATAAAACGAACTGTAACACAACGATCCGTCAAAACAATTTTTTCAACTTTTTTTATAATTTGTTCGGTTACTGCCGTCGCAGGGCGCCCCGAGCGTGGGTCATCGTTGGTGGAAGATCTTCCTCTCTTAAACTTAGCACACCAACAAGCAACTGTAGAGTATGGAGGATCATGAACCCCTAAAGTTCCTTGAAAGTCTTGATTTACCTGCTCCGTAGTAAAAAAAAATAAGCAGAGATATTTAATTAACGCTTGAATTTCAATTTTCTCCATTTTCGAGAACACGTTCCGAAACGTAGAAAACAAATGACTACAATTTTTAAAATAGAAATGAAAATCTATTTTATTTTTATTTTTATTATAACAAATGTCTAGGCTTTGCCTGCCAGTATCAATTTTTTATTTCTTACCAAGGAGTATCTATTTCATTCTTACTTTTTATTGAACACCCCTCGTATAATGACTAGAATAAATACATTGGAAGTTGTACACGCGTATGGCAGCTGATTGAAGTGACCGAATCGTAATACAACTCAGCTCACACAACCAAACATTTACTCAAATATTTAGCGAGCCGACGAATAATTTATCATATTAGCGTTATTATAACTTTAACCAAAACCTCTGGTTCAACGAAGACGATGTTGCTACGGTTTATATAAGTAATCTATTTTGTTAACCCGTATGGATATTTTTCATCAAATATCACAGGAAGAGATATACTGAACTACTTACTATTTTCCATTCGTTCATGTTCCTCTCTTTAAAATCTAAGGCACAGCGTTAGTATTTTGCCCCCGACTTCGTCCGTGTATCTTAATAAATTATAGTTATGTGTATGCATGAAAAGCCATATCCATCCTCACAAACTTTCGCACCTGCTAAATCCTCATTTATTGCATTCGTGTGAACGTTCCATAAGTTTTTGAGCGGCTGACTTGTGTGAATTCATTAGTTTTTGCCCGCGACAATTATCCGCGTCTCTCGGGAACAGTAGGTACTATCTTTCTGGATGAAAGGATGAAGGCATATCACTATGTCCTTTTCTGTATACAACGTACGAGGGGAGGTCAAAAAGTTCGCGAAATGGCAAGGAAAGAAAATGAAATTAAGCCCAAAATTATTTTTCCTTTTCAATATAATCTCCCTTAACTCTTTCTGCTAATTGCTTCTTCTTCAAGCGAACATCTTCAAGTAGTAGTTTTTCCACTTTTTCGACAATTTCTAAGGAAATGGCTTCGATCGGCCGACCTGGGCAGTCATCGTCTTCAAATGATTCTGCCTGGCTTGAATTGGCCATGCCATTTATAAATCATGGTCCATTATGATCTGCGGCGTTTTCCCTGCTTGCGCGAAACTCAATTTTTTGTATAGTTGACATTTTCTTCCCGATTGACTTGTTTACTTGGCAATAACTAAAACATAAGTAACCCAATATAGCTAAAACTTTTTATTTATAGTAAAGTTGAGTTACCAATTAGTCCTAGGTATACGAAAAAATTCCTCTCTTTCTAACCCTTTCATTCCGAGAACTTTTTGACCCACCCTCGTACCTATTACTAAATTTGAGGCGTAATAAACAAACAACTCTCTTTCGCATTTAAAATGTTATTTGTAATGATAAATTCTAATTCTCTCCACTGGTTTCCTCTTTCAATCGTAATTGCTGTAATGAAACAGCGCTGTGCTGTCTTCTATTAGTTTCGGTCGCCACGCCACGCGCACACAGATGTCGTTTCTCTCACTCGTATTTTTGGCACGTTCAACCGCTATGACTCACATCACATCGCCCACTGAAGAAGCCATTTAATTACCGCTAACATGTGAAGATGGTTTCATGAAGTAAAGAATACTCATCATAAAATTGAGGTCAATCATTTTAGATTATGGGGATTTTGGTTTGCTGTTATATTTTATCAGATTATCGCTTTATAATTTTGTCATGTCTACATAGCTCATCTCTCATTTAAGACGCTTGCGCAGCGCGCATTCCACTTTTTTCGTCCTATATCCATCGCGTTTTGAAACGTTATTTCATTACTTACTTTAGTAGATATAAGATACATGAAATGGTAGTACATTCCCATAGTACCATGAATTTCTCCTAAATATTTCATCGAATGCGGTTTTCTTAAACATACAAATTGCATTGTGCGGGTTTGCGCAGATCGGACACGACGGACGAGTGGGATAACAACGCGAGCTTGACAAAACGACGCCGGTGCGAGAGCGAGACGGCTGTTAAGATCGAGTGCGACGACGCTAACGATGCTTACGCTTTTCCAACGCCGCCAACCGCGCCCGCGCCTACCGCTCCGCCCGCGCCTACCGCCCCGCATGTGGATCCGCTCACACTCGCGCAGCACCACGCCGCCACTACCATGTTCACACCCGTAGCCGCCCCCACGTCAGGCGAACCTTCGTACGTTTGAGTTGTTTTATTTTCAGACGTCATAATCACAAAATTTAAGCATTAATTAAATGTACGCAGCGCAGGCGTGAATTGAGAACCAAGAAAGTGCATGGAATTAAAATTCAATATTTTTTTATATTACCCCACCATCCTCATATTTATCATTATAACCATTATCATTATTAAGTGGAATGAGCATTATTTCGTATGCATCTCAATATAAAAATGCAAAAATAGTAGTCTAGTCTACATAATTATATCCAAAGAGAATTTGATCTGCATTGCTCTCATTCAAAGGGCACTGCTTGATCTCCGGAAGAAAAACAAAAGCTTTAAACTAATCTCAAAATGTATCATCGGTTGCAGTATATCTAGTCCAAGTATAGCGGAAGCGCCAGGCCAGCGTTTCCAAGATGAATCCTACCGGTCGTGTGGAAAACTAGGAGGGAAATACGTGGGGGGTGGAAAGCTTAGTGGTGGTGGAAAGTTGTCCGGGAAGCTGGGCGGCAAGTTTGCGGGGAAGTATGGCGGGAAGCTGGCACAGGCGTTGGCGAGGCGGAGAGCGTTCGCAGCTATGCACACCGGACCGCCGGGACTTTCGGCGCCACTCTTAAATAAGTCTAGAGACGGCATGGTAGAGTTGCAAATACTTTGCCAACCCGAATCACAGCACAGAGCGAGGTAAGGACTCTAGATTAAATTCTACATGAATGTTTCCGCCTTCGTGAAAGTGGATTACAAATTGTTATAATGTGTTCGTAATATTTGTTTCAGATATCAGACTGAAGGCAGCCGAGGTGCTGTCAAAGACAACTCCGGGAACGGATTCCCAATAGTCAAATTAGTCGGTTACGATAAACCAGCTGTGTTACAGGTGACTTGTTTTTTCTGTAAAATACCTAATTCACTGTCCCTAAGTATTCTCAGTCGGAGGGATAATTGTGAATTAAAGCTCGGGTCAATAAAATATTATTATTTCACGTCCTAATATTATTATCTCTGTCCGCTTGAGTTACATCTCCTACCGTTTATATTTTATTAAAAAATGAATGGTAGGTGGCTAGTGGCTCTACCATTGTCCCTTAATACTAACGGGGCAAGCGGCGCACTTGAATAACCTTCGTATGCTGGTGTTCCTAGACTGTGACAGCCTTCCCACTGTCATTAATAGTAAGAAGAAGACTCACGAAGGAGGTGTTATGTATTTTTCAGGTGTTCATCGGCACAGATACGGGCCGCGTAGCACCGCACATGTTCTACCAGGCGTGTAGAGTGTCGGGCAAGAATTCCACTCCATGCAAGGAGAGGAAGGAGGACGGCACTGTCGTCATCGAGATCGACCTGGACCCGACCAAGAACTGGCAGGTCACCTGCGACTGTGTCGGCATACTTAAGGTAACATTACATTACCTATACTTGCCTCTGTCATATGCGAAAATAATAAGCAGTTTAGGTTATACGAGGAAGTTAAGTGATCAAAATTTCATACCAGATTTTTTTTGCGTACAACCGAACTAATATGTAGGTAGTTTAATAAGTAAAAGAATTTTAATAAGTAAGAAATAATACCAATTTATTGCGGATCTGATACACTTATGTTAATATGCTGATGATTTAAAACTATACAATATAGTTTAATATAAACTTTTTTTTTTTACATTTGACTAACATAAACAGAGATATCTATAATACATAATTATTATTTTTTAGTACATACTCGTATATCAGTCAAGGTGTGCTCGCTTACATATAGACTATAAAGTTTATCTCGACATTCTACATTACAGCGACACGCACGTAGCTAATCGAAATATCAGTATTTTGAATACTATTGTTAATTAGTCAATAGGAAGACTTCTCAAGTGAAAATATATTTTTTCTCTTCATACTTCAGGCTAATGAAATAAAGTGGACGTGTTTACTTGTTAGGCATTGGATGCGACCCTTATCTGAGGGTATCGCGTGTCATATCTCGGGTCGTTGCGCTCTCTATAGGCATATTGACTCGTCCACGATGCATTACTGCAGTATACGACAACTGCATTTATAGATTCAACTATTATTTTACGAAAGATCTCCTTGTATAATTTCTTGTATAATTCATCGCGATGACGTAGCAGTTTTGAATAAAAATTTAGATTAAAGTTTCTTATACATTTTTATCTCGTTAGACCGCGTGCTAGTAGTATTGTTTTTTTTTATGTAAACGGTGACAGGCCGGCTGACAGTCACTTGTTGGTACCGAAAGTGCACTATTTATTATTTACCCATCATCAGGAGGCGTAGCGAAATGGACAAAGAACCGAAACACAACATCGAATGGGCTGGTATTTCAATATGGTCTTCTGGAAGGTTGTGTAGTGTGGATACTGTCACCTCACCGGCTGCACAGTCCATGTTTCTGTTTGACATTAGGAAACAAAATATATTTCCTAAACAACAATAACAACTTCCTTTGTAATTTAGATGTTAACAAGCGGCCCGCTCCCGCTTTTGCACGGTTTTAATTTTTTACAGGAAAGGAGGTGTTCCTTTCTGATTACTCTTTCCATTAATAAAAACCGTATCAAAATCCGTTGGATGGTTTAGAAGAAGTTAGCGGAGAAACAGACAGACGCGGACGTGTATAAAATTTTGACCAAAAAGGTTTTCATTGACATTCAAGCACCGACAAAATTAAATATATAGTTTGAAGTCGACCCCTTTTTTTTTTAACGTTGGAAAACCCTTTTGGATACCCGGCAGTGTATAGGACACTGCGGGGTTATGCCGGATTAGTACCGGCTAAAACCCCAACGACTTCCTAGTGCGACAGACTTCCTAGGCGGGGTCGCGGGGACGTTATGACACTACATCGGTGCCCCGCCACGGCAATTGAAGTCGACCCCTGGGGTTCATATGAACACATTGAGAAGTCTCGATCTGTGAAACAGGAGCGCAATGTGGACGTGGAGCACCGCTTCGGAGAGTCGCTGGGCGGGAGCGGAGGCGGGGCGGAGGCGATCCCGCATCCCGCGCCACCGCCCGTGTCGCGCGGCAAGAAGAAGTCGACACGGTGTCGCATGGTGTTCCGCACGGAAATCGTGAACGCGGCCGGACACACCGAGACGCTGCAGGTGTGCTCCACCCAAATCATATGCAGTAAGTACGCTTTGTACTACCTCTTGTACACGAGAGCCATACCTAATATTCTGCTTGTCAATATATAATAGCTTATAACTCGTCGGAAATTTCTTAGCACTTCGAAAGAAAGCAGAAGATTTTTTATAATTTCAAAATATTTTAAGTTAAATTAGAAAGCACCGTAATGGTGTGACAATGGCGTATAAAATGTTAATATTATAAAATTTCATTTCACAACTAGTACAAAAACATCAGAGGATGCGAACGTGCGAGACGAAAATGTGCGAATAGCTAGAAAATTATAATTTACCCACATTGAAAGCTTAAATACAGCCTATTTCCATATACTGGAATATTCCATATAACTGTTTACAGCCCAACCGCCCGGCGTGCCGGAAGTATGTCGCAAGTCTTTGGTGTCGTGTCCGGCCACCGGCGGACTGGAGTTGTATCTGCTCGGGAAGAACTTCCTCAAGGAGAGCCGCGTCGTGTTCTCGCAACGGCAAGACAGTCGCACCACTTGGGAGGAGGAGGTGGTGCCGGACAAGGAGTTCTTGCAACAGGTAATTCATGTTCACATGTCGACAAATCACAATCACAATACGCTACAACCGTGTCGCATCATCCGCAACTAAAAACTCGTCGGGAAGTGTTTTGCTGACGGTACTGAGTTGTGTCACAAGAGTGATCACTGCATATCGGCTTTATTTATTTTTTTCTGTCTTGGCACCGTATTTCGAAACTGACATTAAAAGTCTTAAAGACTTTTAAGGCGACCAAATAGTAGTGGGATCAATTTGCAAAAACCTTAGAATTTTGCTGGTAGAATGCGCAAGAACCTTGTCACATTAGAAATTTGCGGAGCTTTACAATCAATCAATGAATAATAATTATGACGATGTTTGCTTTCACAGACGCACCTGGTGTGCTGCGTGCCGGCGTACGCGCGTACGGACATCACGGAACCGGTGCAGGTCCAAGTGTTCGTGAGGTCGGGGGGCAAAGCGTCCGAACCGCACACCTTCTACTACACCCCGCCAGCGCTCGACACCGGGCCCCAACACTGCACACGCCACCACGCGCCAGGTACGCACGCCACGCACTCGCACACACACGCCACACACACGCCACACGCCGCACACTCATCACACTCACTGTCTGGTCACATTTTATTCATTTCTCAATTTTTACACGTAAACGCATGAAAAGTGTGCAGAAGGAATTTCGTATGTTTACCTCTGCAAGCAAGTGCCTCCAATACTTCTGAACAGTGTTTGTGTTTATCTTATCGTGGAAAACTCTGTGCCTTTAGGTTTAATCTTCTGTACATAGTATAGAACGAAGTAGCTTCCCGCACTCTGTCCCTCTGTATGTATGTACACTTAGATCTTTTAAACTGAGCAACGGATTTTAATGCGGTTTTCACTAATGGAAGGAGTGTTAAAGGAGGAAAGTTTTTATATATTATAATTATGAGAACAAAAATTGCGCCAGGAGCGGTTCGTTAGTATAAAAACAGTCGACATACAATACACGACTGTTGCGAAAAGAGCCTACCGGGATACCTAGTTATAAGGCTCATTTCGGCTCTTCTCGTTAATGCTCGGTTTTCGTCGGCCACCGTGGCCTACCGTAAAGCACCGCCCACTCGGCGCTATTATTACCTTTTCTTTTTGCTCTGCTCCCAAGAGTAGTGATGTTCTATCTATCTATACTTACTAATATTATTAAGCTGAAGAGTTTGTTTGTTTGGTTGTACGCGTTAATGTCAAGAAAAACGGTGACTGTACGTGATTCTTTCTGCTCCTATAAACTAATATATAATTTATCAAAATGAGTACAGTTATCTGCTGTTGCTCAATATATTTTTTTAAATGTGACTAGATAAGATACAAGTATTGCTATCGTATGAAACTTTGCTTGCTTAATCATTTTAACTATCAGCACACAATAGCTGTGAGTGTTGTCATCCCGCAATATTACTAACTGGACATTCATTACACACGGACATACATACACGTGTATAATTTATACGCTTTTGATATACTTGCTTGAAGTGTTACGAATTGAATTATATGTCTAATATATGAAATTTTGTTAACACACAACAATGGGCCTCGTAACATGTTTTAAAGTATTCCATTAGACTTTACATAATTGTTTAAAAATTTCACCGGAAATGCGTCATCATCAAATAGTTCAACTGACGTGACAGATTTTGTTTATGAACCGAAGTTATCGATGCCCATTGCGTGTGAGAACGCAATGAGTTTGAATGCATTCGCTTGCGAATAGTGGAATAGTGGACACTATTCGAAGAGGTGGCGTACAAGTGAAGTATATGAGTCCGTTTGTTTTTTCCATTCTGTTCAAGCTAGGTGTGTGTAGGTAGCGGGGAGACGCGCGCCCTCCCCCGCCTCGCCCCCGCCCTGCGCCGCCCGCCGCACGGTACTGACGCACCACGCACACCCACTCACACCCACTCACACCAACTCGCACGCACTCACACGCACTCGCACACCCTCACTTACGCCCTCACACGCCCTCACACTGCACACGCACGCTCTCCCACACGCAGTGGCGTACGTGACTAAGATTGAGATTTACAAGTTGCTCATTTGTGGGTCGGATTATATTAATATATCGTCTTAATAATTGATTCAGCCATTGACCATTGATTGCTAAGAAAACAATTTTAGTACACTGCGGCTACTATAATGAAAGATATAAGACTACAAAATTTGCTTATGATTTTAAGCAACGAATAAAACTTGTGTCTATTTACACTGCGTTTAGATTTAAAATCGTTCGTATTTCTGTTGCTACAAAGCAGCAAGGAGTCGCTTGGTCTATTGGTCTAGGCCCTAGAAGTCTAGGCACTAGACAGTGAAATGGTCCGCGTTACGCTACTGCATACACCGCTCACTCGCGTCGTGGAGTCGAAACGTCCTCATCTATCGCAATCTGTATTTTATCTATTACTTATTTATTTCATATTCTTGAATTAACTTAAAAATTTAAAGACAAACCTAAATTGTGTGTGACATTGCTCTGCAGAAACAATGACTATGGGAACGCACATTATGTTATATCATTATGTATAACGATTTTAATTGTTTTTTCCACCTTTATGTTACATATTTTTCACGCATTCGATGGTATTTTTGAAATATCTCTAAAAAAAAATACAATATATTTAATGAAAATATTTTTGTTAATCCTCATTCCAATTTGAAAATAAAAATGCAATGAATTTAATGTTATTTATGGCGTTTCTACACCACGACTACGATACTGTAAAAGCGCAATATATACACTAAATCTTTTCAACACGCAACAGATGAACACTTGTTTTAAATTTTAAAAAAAAATTAAAAACATTGTTTAAGTCTGGTTTGAAACGGGGATAATTTTATGTAGATCTTTTTTTTTTATATATGCAATAACGATAGAGACTGCGAAGGAATTTCTACTCTGCTATAGACATAACTCACGATTGACTCACTCCATCGACACTCACACTAGGCGCACACTGCACAGAACCTGTCCCAACACCACTTAGCTAATTGGGTCGAGTGCCTGAGAGAGGGAGAGAGAGGGAGAGAGGACGGCACGCGTTAGGGAGAGCCGAGGCTTTAGCGCGTCCCATTCACGAGTTTGTTGCGCATTCAGGTGTTTCCGGTGAGGAGGCGAGGCCCGTTCTGATGTGGGGCGGCAGCGCTATGATGCCGCCGCCCGCTTTGCCAGTGCGCAGACCCTCGCTCATACTGCCCGACCCTCACTCGCCGCTCGGCCTCAAGAGTGAGCTGGCCGACGACAGCAGCCAGCATTCTCTCGTAGATCACTCCGACGAATCGGCGGAGCGCGCGGACGACCTCACCGGCGTAGATCTCCGCCTCAAGTCCGAATCGATGGTTGCCGCGTACGACGCCATCAAGCTTTCCCCCCCGCAGGTCGCCAGCGAACCTCCCTCCCCCCTGGCCACGTTCACGCAACAGCTGCAAGCGATACAGAATCAAGTGCAAACGGACAAAATGGTCGAATCCGTCACCGCCGCCATATTCAACTCGGACGACAACGCCGGACAGATGTACGGCGATCAGCAAATGATGCCGATGCAACCGCTCGATCCGATGCAGAGGCTTATATCGCAAAAGAACGCGATGAACTCGATGGACAGCGAGATGAAAGTGCTCGATCGCGACTTGATGCCGGCGGACGCTTACGATCCGTATCGCGCCATCACCAAAGTGCAGATACAGAATCAGCAAATGGAGCGACAGATAGTGCAGCAAGCGCAGATGGAGGCGCTGGTCGAGGACGCGATGAAGGCGACCGCGGCCATCCTGCCGTCTGACGCGGCGAAACTGGACGAGTTGGTGAACGCTCGGGTCGACGACCACCTGTCGGGCGCCGCCGCCGCGCCGGCGACCGACGTGCTCTTGAGCCCCGGCACCGCCAACGCCGCGCCGCCTCCCGTCCCCTTACCGCCGATGCCTCCGTCCGCGATCTCGCCCGAGGTTATCCTGAACCCTCAAGTCTCTCCGAGCATGCTGTGCGACGGCGGGCAGCGCATCGCTCTGCAGGCGCCCGCCCCGCAAGACGAGCTCATGATGCTGCCGGAGATCCCCACGTCGGTGAAGACGCCGCCGGCCGCCGTCAAGTCGATGATCCTGTCGGCCGCTGCCGAGATCCTCACGTCGGACACGACGATGAACGCGCTGGTGACGTCGGCGATCAACACGGCGAACATCCTGAGCACGGAGACGCCCGCGGAGCCCGCCGAGCCGGCGGCCATGTCGCACGCCGTGTCGCAGGCGGTCAGACAGGCCGTGTCGCAGGCGGTGTCGCACGCCGTGTCGCAGGCCGTGTCGCAGGAGATGACGGCGCCCGCGCCCGGCCTCACCGACATGAGCGACAACGATCTCCTCTCCTACATCAACACGAGCACCTTCGACCAAGGTATGATCAATTCTATGGACCTAATCATTTTAGACGACACGCGCCGACATAACAATTACTATTAGTTTTTTTTTATAACACCTACTTTTCTAGAATATTTAAATGATAAAGTTATTATTACTTAGAATTATGTACTTGTGTAGATTATGAAAATAACTAATTAGCTTAAGAAAAAATTTGACTGTGACAGAATGCAAAATATAAATTATGTGTATTTATATTATACACTGTGTTAATGTTATTTTTATAATAAATTATTAAATGTCTTCTATCTATATAAAATACGAACGTAGTTTATACACAAATATAATAACAATAAGAGTTGGTAAAATTTTCCAAAAACACGAGCTACAAATTATCAAAATTATAGTGATATTTTGGAAAGGATTTCAATAGTTGCAAATTTTCAATAATAACATTTTTTTATTTATAAATTTTTAATGGGCATTTTTTTTTAAATAATAGCAACATTATTAACAAGGCCCAAGTTACATTTTTCAAAGTATTAATACTGTTTACTTGAAAGTTGCTTTTTGTTTAATTTATTATTGAGGAATACTAATGAGGATATTGACGTTGCAGTGTAACTTGGTTGCGGTCGCCATTGGCGTGGAATCCATCGGTTGTTCGCCTACAAATATAATTTATGCATTTCTTATATATATAATATATATTATTTATATTAGTGATGTGCTGAAGGCTCAAAAAGCAGTTTTTATGTGAATTTTATAATGATTGTAACTATTTAACTAAGTTAGTTAGTTTAAAAAAAAAAAAATACGTTAAGGACCCTTATAATCTCCGTGCCCGTTTTTTTTAAAAAATATATATATATATAATTATTTTAAACTTCCCGATCGACTGCAGCAGTCAATTATTTCATCATTATGAATCAGTATTACAGGGCTAATAAATTTTTTTTTTATATGAATCAAAATGAAATGAATCAACGATATATTTGTTTTTTTTTATATGTATGAAAATGAAAAACATTTTACTAAATATGAGATGTGTATGTTCGGATTCGATTTATTGAAAATATATATATATATATATTTACAATATATATATATATATATATAGCTTTGTATTGATGTTGTTGATGTTGTTGTTGTTAATTAGGAAATTGTGTTGTGGCGATCTCGGAACAATTAAACTAAAATATTTTTGTGTCAGTTAAACTCTGTGAAAAAAAAAAAAATCATATCAATATTTTTTTTTTACAATAATTTATCAATGTCGGTCACGAAAGTATAAATAAAAGTGTCTGTTTTTTTTTTTTTTTTTTTTTTTTATGTCATAAATGAGAAAATTCTAAACATACTTGAAAGTTAATGTCTGATATTTAATATTAATTTTTATTAATATATAATTTTTCCAATAAATTTCGAAGCTATGTAATTTTTTTTAATTACGAGTAAACTTTTCAAGGAGCACATTATTATGTCGAGTTGAAGGAAGGGACCAAGCGATTTTTAGAAATATACATATTAAAATACGTATATATTTTTTCAAAAAGAAGAAAAAATGAATTATAAAAGTTTTAACTTTAATCAATTGTTTAAGTTTAAGAAGCTTTATCTCCTTGAGATCTCGCTCGTCTCTTTCGCACTAACAACGAGTGACAGAGACAAACTATCTCTTTTCGGTTGACTTTTATATAATTAAAAAAAAATTTATTAAACTTGGATATTTTCGTGACCGTATCAACGATACATTGAAAATGTTAAATTCCAAGTAATAAATAAATAATATATTTTATTCGTTAAACGAGACTTACGTGTTTGGATATTGTGCAATTTTCCACAGAAGCCTTAACAATTGAGATCACCTCGACCGCGTCCAATGTGATATAGGTATGTATTATAATTATTATTATTATGTATCTATATTATTATTATTATTATTATTATTAATAATTGTTTTACTATTGGAAATTATTTTTATACACTTAATATGTGATGTACTAGAGCAAAGATTTAAATGTTTAAATGAATATTGTTTTTTTTTTTTTTTTTTTAATATTAATATATATATATATACATATTAAATATAGTTTATAATGGAATGCAACATATTTTAACTGTGCCATTTTATTTGTATGTAAAAAAAAACGTAGCTTAAGGTTGAAGTGCATATCGTGACCATTTCGTGTTTTGAATGATGGTTCATAAAAAAAAAAAACGAACGCTAATTTTGAACCAGCATCTAGAAACAGTTGCAGGCCGACAGTTAAATTGAAATTGTATATAGATAATATTATACATTTTTATAATACAATGATATAATATACAATCATTTATTTTTTATTGTAGTGCCTTGTCGTGCAAAGTATACACAAAATATATAGCGGTTATAATTGTTAATATATAAGTCCTGAAAATTGCTAATTCTCGTGGCCGCCATTTTTGTGACACACTCAGTACATATGTCAATGTGACAAGGTTCCTGCGCATTAGCAATTTAAGGTTATGTACTTTAAGAAGTTTACCTTAACGGTGCTTTTCATGGATGTTTTTTTTTTTTTTTTAATTTTTTTTAATTTTATAGTTATAATAAATCTGGACTCGACGGGATTTTAAATTAAAATCTGATGTACGGTTTCCTTTAATTGTTTGCGTAACTCGTGTGTTACTTCACTAGCAGCTAAATGAACTTTAAAATATTGTTATATATTGTGTAGAAGAAAAAAAATATTAGAATCAATGAATAAAATCAATTTTATTCACATAATCATATATCTGGCCTATATTACATATATTATTTTATAATAATGTAATTATAAAGCAGTATTCAATTCAGGGACCACGATGAACAATATCGAAATTACTTAAATGAAATAATAATTATGATATCAATATATTATACAAAAACGGTCTTTTGCCGATAAATAAATAAATATGTATAATGAAGATGTTAGCCAAAAATAAATAGTAAACAAAATTATGCTTAAAATAAAGTGAGATATATTTTTTTAGCTTTTTTTTCATCACTCATACTCTAAATGTAAGATTACAACATTAAGAAAATTTATAAAACGTAATGAGGCTTCTTTACATTCGCTGACTAAAATAAATCACTCGTCTAGTTAAATGGCTGGGATAAAATATTAAATGCTTTTTTTTTTTTTCAATGTTGTCTTTTTAGGCTAAGTATACAAAATGCTAAATGAATTGTTTTTGTATATAAAAAAATTAATAATTGAAATTTTATAAAAAATTATAAATTTTAATTATAACAAAAATTTTGTTTATAAATACTTTACTCGTTCGATTTGTGCAGTGATAAAATATATAGCATATATTATGTGCTATATATTAGTCTAAAAAAATTGACATGAAATATTTTTTTTTATGGAATACTTGTAATTTTATATTTTGAGTGATGAAAAGCGGAATAATTTCACTCGGGTGCAATTAATAGCTTACCTCTATTGTATATAAATTATATTATTTAAAAAAAAAAATAACATGGGTGTAGTTAAAAAAATATGTTTAAAGTTGAAACAGAGTCAAATTCAAGAAGGCAATCGGAATCTCGTTTTTTGATTTTTCATTTGTAAAGTGAATTTTTTCTAAGCTAAAAGAGTAATCACACTTATACTCTATGATGACTTTATTCGCATTTTTTATTTACACGTATAAAGCTAAAAAATTATGGGTACAAATTCCAAAATTAGGCAAAAGTGCAATAAGGCCCAGTACACACAATCCGGTAATGTCTATGGGTGACAGAAAATGGAGGGTAGAGGTGAGAAGTACCGATTCATATGACAATCAAACAACTGAAAAAAATAATACTCTCCACCAATAAAATGAGGGTTCTAAAAGTGGCCACAGTGGCGCTAGTGTAGCGTATCTTCTATCTATCTGTCTTTGTCTAATTTACTCGTCAATGCTTACACCAGCGCCATCTTAAGTCGGTCCTCCTCAACTCTACCCTTCATACTTCAAACGAAGACATCATCCAATGCTCGAAAGATTAACCTTTTTAGATGTTTGCAAAAATTTTTTTTTAATTAGATAAAACTGCACTCATATTTTTGTTTTTCTTTTTTTTAAATATATTTAAATGCCTAGAGATTGGTGAAAAATGAGTAACATATGTAGTTTAGGTCTTTTTACACGTTGAAAATTAAAAAAAGGAATTGATTAAAATTTGATATTCTTATGAATGACGTGCTTCGTGTAGTGTATTTTTACGTTTATACATTAAAAACAATTATTTTTTTTAATTTTTTTTTTGTTAAATGAGATTACTTATTAACTTGTTTCGACAGAGAAAATAGAATACATCCGTTACAATATGTCTTCCAATATATTCCAATGTTCCCGTTATTGGATCTGAAAAAGTAATTAGGAATATCTAAAATGTTCAATAGCTTATAAATTTATTTATTGAATTATTATTGATTACTTAGTGCGTATAGTATAGATCTCTAGTCGGTCTAACGAAATCGATGCAACTTGCCGAATAATGTTATGATCAAGTGTATGTTGTTTTCATGTATAATTAATTAAATGTTATAGAAAAATATACTTTTGTTTTTCATTTATTTATTCCAAATAGGTATTTGACCTATTCTCCCTATGTCCACTAACTTAAGTTTACTGATCTCCTCATTTCTGATTCGATCTCTTAGAGAGTTTTAAAAAAAACCAACATAACATTAAATTAAATTTATTTAAATTGATCCTATTTATAAATAGATACATGTATGAGCATAATGTCGACCGTAACTAAACCCAAGGTACAAGTGTAATAACAATTAAATATAATAATGAATAATGATGTATAAATGGGTTAAATGCCCAAATAGGAGCACAGAGTGAATGTGCAGAAGAGTACGAACACGATCAGGACGATGGCGACCCACGCGGGAATAGTACCTGTTGACAACCACTTGCTTATTAAATATCCTTTTAAGTGAGGAGGATTAGGAATCACTCATCGGATCGCAGCAGCACGTGTGCTGTTATTTAACTGTGGTCTTTTGTAAGGAAGTGATTACTGGCGCCAAAATGTATTACTGAGAAACGCAGTGCGCCTAGGCCATTATTGATAAAATTTAAATATATGTAAAATAGAAAGTGTGCGTGTGTGGCGGCGACCTCCTTTTAATATCCTATTTGGAATTTACGTTTTAGTTTCCGTGTCATTCTTTGAGACAATTGTAAAATATGTGTAATATATATCATTATAATCATGTGGAGTTCATCATTTCTTCCCACAAGTGATATAAAAAAAAACACTGAATTCCAAAGTCGGCCCTGCCGGGAGTCGAACCCGTGGCCATTGAGTCAAAGCACCTTAACATCAAATAGATAATCAGTAGTGGTATAGAGTGGGCAATCTGTCTCACACACTCACCTGTATTGTAATAGGTATATACCACTGGACAGGTTGCTGTCAAATCATTTTTATGCCTATTTGAAAAACGCCATTTTGGCGCTGTAGGTTATGGACCGATAGTCCATGGAACTAAAATTAAGTGATTATACATATCTATGGAATAAAAATACGCAAACGTCAAAATTAGTTCTCGGGACAATCGAGGGTGGCGTTTCAAAATGGTACAAAAAATTAGCTGTCATTTGTATGGGAGAGCATATTACAGGTCAGTGGTCTGACAACAGTAAAGCTTTATAAACAAAGCACATTGAAATAGTACAAGTTTAGTGTTGTGCTTCTGTGTGTTAGCTATTCCCTAGTAATCCCTTATCCTACTACTCATCGAGTGGACGCAGTGAGGCTGTAAATCACTAAAATAGAATGAATATATATAAGAAGCTAGTTACTTCTGTATGGCAAGGAGTGCACGCAGAGACAATTGTCGACGGAGATCGAGAGCAGGTTTGCCTCCGAGCGAGCGGCGACGGGCGGCCCGAGGCCCGACGCGCGCACCGGCACGAACTGCAGGCCCGTCACGAACATCATGTGCGCGTTGCGCACGCGCAGCGCACGCTGCAAACACCATCATTTTCATGTCGTTGACCGAATGTGGCTATCAATGGATAAATTGGATAACCACAACTAGTCTCAATTTACCTGCAAACTGAACGCCACATAGATTTCAATGGATCCGCTGAACATTGTACCGATTCCTACAAATCTTCCATCGTCCCTCACAGCGAGTGCGGACAGCGACTCGTTCACCACAACCGTCCTCTTCAACACTCCGTCCCGAGGATCCCACAATTGCAACAATCCCTTTTGCTTTCCCGATCGACTCAGCGGGTTGGCGATTGTGAACATCCTATAGACATCCTTCTTGTCTTCGATCATGCCGAACCTGGAATGGAATACATTCAACACACTTTTCACTGTCACATTGCTTGTGTTATTTTGAAATAACATAACACAAGCACAACATACCTACACCTCCTGAATAAATATTTGCTCCCGTTGGGTGGTTGACATGTAATTTGTAGCCGCGGCTCCCTTTTGCTCTCCGTGGACCACAGATTGGCCAGACCATCTTTA
The DNA here is from genome assembly GCA_944738685.1 of Synanthedon myopaeformis. NCBI lineage: Eukaryota > Metazoa > Arthropoda > Insecta > Lepidoptera > Sesiidae > Synanthedon > Synanthedon myopaeformis. The sequence goes on from OX122915.1 coordinate 12,226,654, forward strand.
CCGATACTCACTAAAGTCTTATCGCATGGACTGAAATCTAAATCGTCCAACTGAAACCAACGGAATTCACTACGTTACTTGTTCTAAATTTGCATTTTTATAATTGGTGACTGGTTGTTGAACATTGGTCATGAACAAATGGAAAGTTTATAATTATATTATGACTTCATTCAATTTTTCACATCTACAAACACACCCATTCAAACACGTTCTATGAAATAATATTCTGTACTTTGATATTTGTTCCCAGCAATGGCTTAACAAGATTTTTTTTCTCTAAGATTGTTAGTTATTATTTCTCTAAGGAATATTTATATTTTTCTATTGCACACATGAAATTATTATTTTCTTAATTTGCATCATTCCATCAGTCCAAGGACTATGAGCAGATTTTAGGTTAGGGTAACATGTTTTAGGGGGAAACATTAAAAATTAATAACAAATATAATATTTTAATTATTTTTATATTTTTATTTAATTTAATTTTACCTCCTTTGTGTGGCCTTCCAGAATAAACAATAAATTCATCTTTGGAAAACTCCAAACTCTCACTTTACAATCAAATCCACCAGTAGCCATCAGTTTTCCATTGTTACTTATCCTGACCACTCGCTGAAGAGGATCTGCACTGCATTTAAAAAAAAAACATTATAAAGAAGTGAATCCAGCAATTACATAGTAAATAACAAGAATTCTGACATTTAATGTTCATTATGAATAATAAAATCAGAAAAATTGTATACAATAAATTAATCATGTGATGCTAAAACACTAAAGGCAATTTTTTTTTTAATCTTTTCAAGCATAGCAAAGTTGTGTAGCTCTCATTACATTATTGTACCACGACAACATATATCTCATATAATGCTGTGTTGTTTTGGTTTTGCAAAAAATATCCAGCATAGTTGATTGGCTATGCATATCCAGATGGTTTTATACCAATGCAGACTTTACATTTAAATTAGTTATTTCATGTTCTTCAAAAATATGTTTTCTTGTACATATCTGTGTTATTTAGCATCACATGATTAAATAAACATTTAATATTTTTCATATAAGTACTTGGAATCTAAACAATAATTACCCAAAGTCTGTCTGTACACTATCACTTGGCCTTATTTCAAATGATATTCTCTTCTCTGTGGAGTTGCTATTGTTGTCAGTTTTGGATATGTTATCATTTTCAGAGACAGTGCGCCGTCTCCTTCTCACAAGTCCATTCTCAGCACGGAAACTGCCTCGACGCATCTCTGCCGTGTCCACCATGCGAATGTTTACCCTGTACAGCTGACAGTGACTCTCTTGACCAGCAGTCAAGAATATCTTGTTCTCTAAACTCCGTACGTCACATGTCATCACAACATTTGGACCAGTTTCATGTCGCATCACCTCCTCGGCCACAAATTTCGTGCCATTGTGTGATATTTCGAAAATTTCCTGGAAAATCATCAAATTGATTATATACTTATATATACTTCGAATTGTTGCCGAGTCTAATTAATCCCGGGACTTAAAAATTGGTGGACACCCATAAAAGAGTGCCCAAATTTTAATATGCATTTGAAAACATCAGAATCCGTTTATTAGGGGAGCTTGGGGAATTGTTATACATTATATATCCTAAAATATAATGTATAAACTGAGCATATCTAGCAAGTATTATGTGAATTTATGTGCTGACACGTATCACGAGATGGCTTATTTAAATAAAGTGTTACATGAAGCCAACAGTTTGATTACTAACAAATCCATTCGCTACGCCAGTGTTCGATGCTCCACCGCCTCCAGCCACGAGAACATGACGATTTGTGAGAGTTTGTAGAGTGTAAAGAGGAAAATCAACTCTCGCCAGTAAACCCTCAGCCCTATTGCGAGACATCTCTGCTTATATCATCTATTCTACTTATTCTGAAGCACACACGTCCTCTTTGACATTAGTTAAACTTAAAACAATGCTACATCAAAAACTATTTTCAATAAAAACACGGAAAAATGTGTTAATATGGTAAAAACCAACAAATTCACGAATCAAACTTTTGTTGAATTTATGAAGTTCCAACATGACAAAAGTCAAAATTTGACATCTTTTTGACAATTGATGTTTACAAAGATTGTTATAACTTTTAAATGTCAAAAATTGTAGTAGAGAATTTCTTAAAAATCAAATGTCATTTTTATTTGTTTTAAGCATATTATATAATTTAACTTTCTACTTAATTTAAATTACAAGCGTCGTTACCGTTAGGCACTTTCAAATTGGCAGAATTATCACCCCAGAGTACTTTAATAATATGATTGCGTTGGTAAGCCTGTTTACGTAGTAACTGTTATAATTTGAGGAGTCCAAACTCCATAATCGATCAAATCAAACTATCGACCTCTGGAAGTTACATCTTCAATTCTTCATTCATTACCCTCTCGCTTAGAGAGTACTATTACCCTTGTTCATTACGTTCTTACTATTTAGGATCTGTGTATAAATAATGTACTTTGCTTTTTCCAATGAAATACTACTTACTGCTATTACTAATGAAATCTATTTACTTTTAATTTAAATAACTCTTTCTTAATTAATTCTATTTAAGATCTAATATGCTAGCTTTGCTACTGTCAGAAAAAGCAATTTCCTTACGACGTTTATTTCACCTTTATAGCAAGAGATCATTAATTGTAATTCACACTTACATAAGAAAATAATACACTATTGAGATACGTTGCTTATTTGTAAGATAACAAACTCCAGGAAATATGAAAAAGAGTGTAATTGAAAAAAAAAAAAACATTTTTTATTTAATAATTTTAAAACCTCTGTTTACAAATAACATCAAAACACATACATAATAATTATACATCATTTTAAACATTAGTAAGTGAATATTATGGCCCTAATGAGACCGTCCCGGACCGAGTCACTGGTCTGACCTATTCCAAAGTTGAAGAAGACCGACTCGGCGACCACCTGTTGGGCGCACGTGCCCATCGGATACCAGCCCATCTTGTTGAACACGATGCCCACCTTGTACACCTTGTTGCGCTGAATGTACACGGGACGATTGAAGATGATGTCCTGCAACTGGCGATAGGGGACTCTGTTCGTGTAGTGAGTGTAAGTGAGCCTGGCGCCGTCCGCGTCGAGCAGGTGCGCGTAAAGCAGCTCCGAGTAGGCCGGGGGCGGAGGGGCGCAGGTGCCGCTCTCCTCGCTGGGCGCCTGCGTGGGCACCTGGACGCCCAGCAGACAGATGTTCTTGTCCACCATGAACGTGACGGAGCAGTCGAGCACGCTGGTGTTGAGGCAGTCCGTGTGCTGGATGATTGGCCGCTGGCAGTAGATCTTGTTCAGCTCGAACCCACGCTCGCCCGCCTCGTGCGAGTGACTAGCGCCAGCCCCCAAGCTCATTGGCACGTACATACTTGCTAACATATCATATATATATAAAAAAGCCTTTCATTGTCTATAACCGATAACATACAGCCTCCGACGCAAAGGAATTGCAGATATCAAACTGTTTATTAATTCGTTTAGTAGAGACAGCTTACCCACAATGCGTTTCACAGTCAATTCGGGCAGCTCATCTGGCAGCAGTAACCACCCCTTTAAAGAAGACCACGGTGAAATAACAGCATGCGTGCTTATGTGTTTCGATGAGTATGAATAGCCAAAGACAACTTTCTAATGCACTTGCAGCACCGTCAATAGCAGGCGAACGTTGGCAATTTTGTATTTTTACATATTTCACCGCGGACAAAGTCGCGGGCACCAGCTAGTATTTAAATAAACGAATGACATGAATATATTAAAACAGATTCATATTATAATTATCTTTTAAGAGATTTACTAAGCGACAACAGATTCATAATCAATTAAATGATGGTGACTTACCATCATGCCTGGCCTGTTTGGGCAGCGAGGGAGCCAGACCCATCTGCGGGGCCTGATGAGAAGAACTGTGCCCGTTGGGCGGTGGGGCGCGCCATAGGTCCACTAGACCGTTATAAACAAACTCCACCAACTCCGGGCTCGGGACGTCCACTGAGAACCCCGGTTTGGCCTACAAGTACATTACAAGTTTATGTCACCTCACTTGTAGCAAGTAAATGTGATGTGCCCTGTAAAAGGTTAAGGGCCTTCTATAATACACTTCGTCACTCGTCAGTCGTTAGTCTTGAAAGTTAGATGTCAACTTCCTGAACCGGTCTCTGTCGAGAGCCAACTGGAACAGCTGCTCGACTGAGGCAATTCCAGTATGACGGAAAAAAAAAACGTAAAATAATAACTTACATTACTATTAGAGTTTGTCGGTCTGTTAGTATTGTATCCACCGATGAGCTGTTTCCTGGGCACCCGACACGTGGAGAAGCCCTTCGGCATGGCCACATCCGAGGTGCTGGAGAGGATGTTCATGAGGATGGCGAAGGACTCAGACTCGGTGAGGAGAGGCGAAGTGGCCGGACCCTTGGCGAACTGTTGAGGGGTCAGCGTCAGGAAACGGATCTTCTGTATGGCACTACGGATCGACGGGATTTCTCTGCCTTCTGGCTTTTCCTTCTCTGGCTTGTCTATAAAAAAAAAATTACTGTACACAGAACAGCAAATTAACCAAAGTCTTAAAGATAAATTTTTTAAACGCTATCTTAGGAAACCTGAATTATTTCTTGCCATATTCTTTGTCACAAAATCTGTATTATAATACCTCTATATACAATATGTATTAAAATATTAATTAATATTTGTTCAACACATAGCGCTCAACAAGAGAAGATAGAATCATACTAAAGATATTGACAAAATATAATAAAATGAACCTCTGTTCCTTGTGGCCCTATCACTTCTTTCTTCATGATCAGATTGAGGTTCTGTCTTATGTTGGTCGCAGTGTGTCTCACCGTTGTCACCATGATTTTCCCCTTTACTTCCATCGTCACATGAATTGGACTTGTCGAGGCCACCGCAAGAGCTTGACTTGTCATCTATTTTATGAGAACAGGTATCATCTTTTTCACAGTCGGCGATAGTTGGATCAGATTCTATGACAGCTTCCGGACTACTTTCAGAGCTGCTCTCCACATTCACTACCTGAAATAACAATATAAGATCACTTTCAAAATGCCTAAAAGTAATCACTCAAAATGATCTATTTAAATGAAAAGCCACTGCAAACTGGCGACTAACTTTGACGAGCCCACTGATCACTCAATCATACACTCACTTGATCACTATCAGGCCTTGCAGGGACAGGAACCTGGGATCCAGGGGCCCCGGGTTCATGTCCCGGCAAAGCCAACTTTGTAAATGAAATTTTCAAAGTTGGCTCTGGTCTAAATCTGGCAAGTAGTAGCAAAGCACACTGCGTTTCGCAGTCATTTGGACGGACCATCTGGCGGCAGTAACCACCCCCTTACAGAAGACCACTGTGAAATAACAGTATATTTGCTGTTGTGTTTCTGTTGTGTTGTGTTGTGTTGTGCATGCTAGAGCCCATCCTTATTCATTATCCCATCTGTTAAAAGGCGATAGTAGTCTGGTGACCATTTATGACAATCATAAAAAGAAACTTAATTTGATTAGATGTGTCATTTACTTCTGTTTATAAGAAAAACAAACAAAAGCAATTAAAAAATAAAATTACCTTATCTTTGGATGTAGATGGTTCTGGACTCTTTCTCCGATCTCTTGGTGGACTGACACTTCTCTCCGAAGTCCTTTTGTCTTGAACCTTGGCATACCTTTCGGCTGCTTCAAACAAATCCAATTCACTGTCAATATTCAGATGATTCTGAGAGAACACTGTGATGACAGTATTTAATTCAACATCTTCAAAACTATTATCATTTAATACATCCTTAGTATTCGTGCTGATTATCTGAAATTAACAAAAATAAGATCAAATTAATCACTTGCGTGATGACGCACTAAACCATACTTTCTCTAGTCTATCTGTTAGCATTATGTATTTAGAAAGCTTATTTCAATTTTGTATCATTACTTGTAAGAGTATTACACAACCAGTATGGGCTAAACCCACTGAAGCTTATTTTTCAACCTTTTTATTACGACCAATTTTTGTTGGTCAATGAAGGTACTATAATTACAACTAATTTTATTTTTACATAACAAAATAATATTATATATTTTTTAGCCACCAAAAATCAAGAAAGATAGAAGAAAAAATGTTTTGTAAGAAGTATTAATTATAACAGGAAAAAAAAAAACATGACTTTTTTTATTATATCCGGTTTTATTTTAATTTTTTATTGCAATTTCATTATTGTTAGTTTTAATAACACAATAGTCCTTTAAGATCAATCTAACTAACGGTAAGCGGATCATTAGAGTAGTACGAAAGTTTCAATAAAATTATTAAAAACTGATACTTACTTGCAAGCATTTTTCCATGAGGATATTTTCTTCAAACAGTCTAGCAAATTCGTATGCCCTGCAGGCATTTTTAGGGTACAAATCAGACCAGAGATATCTTGTACACTCTTTAACGAGATGTGGTAACATGTACTTCTTGGCTCCATAACATAATTCGCAAGCTTTGTCAAAGGAGCTTATGTTGATATTGTCAGTATATATGTACCTGAAATAGAAATATTTTTGTTAATAAATAATATATTATGTAGTTTACTTATTAAGAGTGTACTAGAAATAGTTCCATAACAAGAAAAATTAAACTAACTTCACCCTACTCATATTCCATTCAATCTTTTTTATATATAAAATTCGATGTGTGTTTGTATGTCTCCTATAGACTCCAAAACCGCTGAACAAATTTTGATGATACTTTCAGAGAATCTTCAGATTAGTGTAGCGGGTGTTCCTGTGAAGTTTGGTAGCGATCGGACGCGGACGAAGTCGCGGGCATACACTAGTATTAAATAAAATGCAAACAACTCCTACTAACCTTGAATTATTTTAAAAAAGACAAACTAATAATAGATATGTCTAATGAGTCAACAACTATATAAAAATTAAAATATATTTGATACACATGTACTCACTCTAAGAGGGCTTTGAAAGCCTCTGGCTGCACATCGAGAATGCGAATAGGTTCGTTCCTTTCTGGCATGTTTCCGAAGAACATAGCTTCGAAAACTGGCGACGCCATGGCGAGTATAAGCTTGTGACCAGGGACGACGACATGATTAGGTTCGGTCCCTACTAGAAATGTACAATCTGACCATTGACCAGTTTGCAGCAGATACCCTCCTCTTTGCTTCACTTCGGTACACCCAGATTGCCAGTCGTTGGGCGCTCGCGCCATTTCAAGTATCTTACGATACTGTCGTATGAATTTTTATTTTAGTTATCTCAGCAGTTCTTTACTGGATTCACTCTGATTCTTGTGAAAAAACGGAGTATAACTATGAAAAAAAAAAGATTGAACACAAAAAAAAACAAGCTCAAGCAGCAAGTAGGTACCCACTAATAATAACAAACTAAACTAATGAATAGATAGAATAGATCATAATGGAAAATAGCTAATTGTCAAAGCAACAATAAATTCATTTCTTTCAATTCAATATTCTTGTTACTTTGACAAGTGACCACAGAGAATAAAATTTAACCACAGAGAATTTCGATTATAAAAAAATAAAAAAACCTTATTTTGAAGTTCCCCGAATTAAAAATAGTACCTACTTAATTTAATTATTACCGATCAAATATGTTTTTTTAAACATAAGCATAAAACAAACTACAACCTAAAATGTTAATTACCTAGGTAATTTTATTGTTATTTTCTTCAATTAGTTTAGTTAAATATAATTTGATGAATAAAATATATCAATTATCAACTTAAAATTTATTGTATATAAGATCCCTGACTTGTATATATTAGGAGTGCGTGTAGTAAAATTAATAATTAAAAAAAAAGTGCGCTGATGATTTTGATAGGATAAAAGAAAAAGATTGAGATTAGGATAGATAGAGAAATTAGCTTCAGCATCCCCTACTTGCTCAACGAAACAGAATAGATTATGTATTGTTTGTTCACGTTGGTATTATGTAAGAGGTTTAAAACCACTTACAAAGAGCACCGGGTAGGCACCAGGTAATCAGGACATGATCATCATCATCATGATCATCACTACATGATCGATCACTACACCATGTAGCGTCGCACCGTTTGTTATTTTGCATCGAACCCAACATTACGACTATACTGTACTAAAACTTCTATTATATTATTTATTAATGTGGGCAACATTATTCCACGTTTGGTAATTGCATTGTAAATTCGATACGAATTAAAGTGGAAAGAATGGTCTGTGGCCAATTATAAAATTACAAAATATTGAAATCGTTTAATCGTTTCGTAACTATGTAGAAAAAGAATTATCTGTGTTGTGAATCACACATTTGGAGGTTCTGTTATAAATAAAAATTGCTTTATTTATTGTTAATTTAAAAAGTGATACAATACACCACTAGCGCACACAAATCCAACATTGAATATGTCAGATGGATTTGTTTGTGAACGATGTCGAAGTTCAGTCAAATCAATTTACTTCGATGTTAATTAAGTTTATGAAACAAAATGAATCACGAGGAGATAAAATCGGTGGTGCAGGAGAAGTTTTTATCCAGTGAAAGAGTTACAGCGTTTTTATGTGATGCCAAAGTGTTGCATCCGGAACGAATAAATAAAGATAGGCTATTGGCTATCGTAGAGTATGGAGAAGAAAAGGGAGTGTTTTGCTTATTTACATCTTGCTACCCACCTAAATCGTTTACTGATCTGTCAATAGAAATAGTACTACCCATCGATGATACTTTTAAATGTGAGATAGACAACAAGCCATCAGATCCAGAGGCAGTTTTGTATCTAAACCTCCAGTCTCATAACAGTAAATATAAGTTCGAAATTCAAATGACTCCGCGCGTAGACAATTTCGTGGATGACCTTTTTCGCGGCATAGAGGCAGTTAACAAACTACCCACACAACCGGAGTTTGTTTGGCTTAAAAAGTACAATGGAAAGACCGAAGAGGACATAATAAAACAAAGTATGATAATGCCAAGAAGTGGCATGGCTCACACGTTGAACTCCGCTCCTGTTGCGATCAGGGAGAGTCTCATAAAGAGAAAGATGTGGGATAAAGAATTAGAATACACATTCACAAAAAAGTTTACAGTGTTTTGCGGTACATGGAATGTCAATGATAAATCACCTATTCCTTTAAAAGGTTGGTTAAATGTAGATAAAGAGCCACCTGATATATACGCAGTAGGTTTTCAAGAGCTGGATTTGTCCAAAGAAACCTTTCTGTTTGATCAGACATTCCGCGAAGACGAGTGGTACAATGCTGTTTGTGGCTATGTGGATCCACGAGTGAAATATGTTAAAGTTGAGAAAGTAAGGCTCGTTGGCATGATGCTTATTATACTCATAAAAGAGAAACATTTGTTTCATGTGCGTAATGTTGTCTGTGATACAGTAGGAACTGGCATTATGGGGAAAATGGGCAATAAAGGAGCTGTTTCCATTAGGTTTGACCTTCATAGCACTTCATTGTGTTTTGTTAATTCACATTTAGCTGCTCATGTGGAAGAATATGAGAGACGAAATCAAGACTTTCGAGATATATGTAATAGGACAAGATTTGTTCAGCCCAACCAGCCATCCAAAGCTATAAAGGATCATGATCAAATTTTTTGGTTGGGTGATTTGAATTATCGCATAACAGAATTAGATCCGTCAACTGTAAAGAAAATGATAGATGAGAACAACTTTGGACCAGTCCTAGAATGGGACCAGTTAAAACAGCAGCATAAAATTGGAAACGTGTTTTCTGGATACATAGAAGGCAATATTAAATTTAAACCAACATACAAATATGACCCAGGTACAGATAATTGGGATTCTAGTGAGAAAAACAGAGCACCGGCTTGGTGTGATAGAATATTTTGGAGAGGGGATAACATTACACAGTTGGGTTACAGAAGTCATCCAGCATTGAACATCAGTGACCACAAACCAGTTTCAGCTATATTTGACACATCAATAAAAATTATTGATGAAGAAAAATACAGGAAAGTGTATGAGGAAGTTATAAAACAGTTAGACAAAATGGAGAATGAATTGATTCCACAAGTTAGAGTGGATCAGACGGAAATTGATTTTGGCACAGTTAAGTACTTAGAGCTTCAAGTGAGAACTATTACAATAAAGAACACTGGCAAATCGCCTGTTGAATTTGAATTCATTAAGAAACTGGACGAGACAAACTTCTGCAAGGAGTGGCTTATTGTTGAACCTTACAAGAAATGTATATGTTCAGAAGAATCATGTGAAATTCAACTTAAAGTTCTTATAAATAAGACATCAGCTTGTAAGATGAATGCTGGTACTGATAAATTGTATGATATTCTTGTCTTACATCTGTATGGAGGTAAAGATATCTTTATAACAATTAATGGCACATACCAAAGAAGTTGTTTTGGGTCTTCAATAGAAGTATTAGTTAATTTAAATATGCCTATAAAAGATGTGGCTGTAGGAAAACTTGTTGAACTTGAAAGCAACAGAGATCAATCAGTCTCAAACCAGTCAACCTATTATATACCAAAAGAAGTGTGGTTCTTGGTTGACCACCTTTATGTGAATGGTTTAAAGGAACCAAATTTATTTGAACAACCGGGATTACATTCGGAAGTGTTGCAAATAAGAGATTGGTTAGATAATGGATCTGTTGATCCAATACCTGGCAGTATTCATTCAGTTGCTGAAGCACTCTTGCTCCTACTTGAGAGTACAGTTGATCCAATTATTCCTTACAATTTACAAGCGGCATGTTTAAGGGCATCTGCTAATTACATACAATGCAAACAAATTTTAACAGTGTTGCCTGAATATAGAAAAAATGTATTTCTTTACCTGTGCCAATTTTTGCAGGAAGCTCTATTACATAGTGCCGAGAATGGACTGGATACAAAGACTTTGTCCACTTTATTTGGCGCTATATTCCTTAGGGATAATCCAAACCACATCCAAGAACCACAGACACGGATGAACAAACAGATTATAGATAAGAAGAAAGCCCAATTTGTCTACCATTTTCTAATAAATGATCACAGTGACTTAATATTCTCTAGATAAATTATATTTTTATAATCTCATAGCTTATTTGTGTATCTTATTGTGATCTTAACTTGATACTGTAATATCTATGTTTATTTGGTATTACTTTTAAGTGTTTATTGTTAATCATCACACTATTTAATTATCTAAATGTTAATACTCAATACACCTAACATCGAAAAATAACATGCCATCCATGTTTAGTAAGTAATTTTAGAAACTTAATTAAAAAATAATATATGTAAATTGTAAACTTTCATTCTTTTATATTGTGTGCTCTGATATCAGTAAGAGAAGAATTTATATTTATGTATAATATTATAATAGTTTTATTGAGTTTTAGTATTAACCATAAAAGAATGAAACTATAAATTAAATAGGTACTGTTACATTTGTTTAAAAATAACTTCCCTAAAGAAGCTAATGTTTTTATTATAATTATGAATAGGTAACTTTGTTTTTGTTACATCTATTAGTAATTTGGCAAAACAATCAGTTGTATTTAAAAAGGGCTTCTGTACAAATATAAATTTTATCTTATTGTATTTATTACTAATTCGTATGAATTTAGTTACATGGGCATTGTATTCGAATATATTTTACTAGGAATGTAACATTTTATCTAATGTGCTAAAATGAAATGTGGTAGATGTACGAGTAGGTAGTACATTAATTTATTAAATTTATAATTAGACTTGAGTGTTTTAAGTTATTTTTACACCTTTTTACCATTACATAGATATTGATCATATTACGCGAGCCATTTTCTGGGTCTCTTGCATATTAATTATGAAAGTAAAAAAAGAGTTTATAATGATTATTGCTTATACCGATCTGAATGATTTAAAAATAATTCTTTTTTTGTTTATTAATCAATCTGTAACCAAAATAAACTTGAATTTTCTGTCCATATCAATATCATACTAACCTATTTTTTTAATACGAAAACAGTATGTACATACTTAAATGTTCAACTAGAAATATTTTTTTAAATTTACGCCAACCGCTGCAGAATTCAAATCATTCATTAATTTTCTATATCCTCTATTGCGTGAATTCAGAAGATGGTGTTATAAAATATTTTAAAAATTATTTTGTATCACTTATATTTGTGTTCAAATTGAGTTAAAATAGTTTAAGAAAGAAATATTGTATAAACAATAACAATATAAACTTAATTTTAAAATTTTGTGGTTTTGTAAAAGTAACAAACGTATTTATTTCTGAACGCAGCTTATAGATCTCAATCGATTGGATCGAACAATGGCGCCAAATTTGAATTGACCAATCACAATTCAATTTTAACCGTTCCCATACAGAGATGTCATTCTTGAATTGTTTGTTTTCATTTCATAGCGTACCGGATCGGATTTACTTTGACGCGTCTTTTTGTGTTGTTGTTTTATTAGTTTGACCAGTAATTTCCAACGGCATTCGCTTTAAAAGTCCTGACAAGTAATAAACGTTTTTATAACTTATTGAACTTTAGATTTATATAGACGTGTTTTTGGCGAAGCCATCACAAATATATCTCCTTTGTTCTCCATTAATTTCAAGCCTCTGTTCAAAAAGAAAGCCATGGAAGTGCAAGTTGAATGTAAGTACATTTTCTAATAAGATTTATAAGAGATTGTATTATAATATGATCTAAATTTATTTTCGTTCAACAATAAGTAGGCTCACCTACTTATTTATTTATTAAGAATAAAATAATGTTTTGTAAGGGTATCTTGGTACGTATGCTTACTTTTAATAGTATTATTATAAATATTTATGCAGTAAGTGTATTAAAATTTTTCGTAATTATATGATCCACATAATAATTTATTCTAATTAAAAAAATATCTCACTTTTCGCACTGACTTGATAAGAGTTCAAAACTTTTCACAAGTGTAGTAAAAAATTTAAAGGTACCTATTACTGGAATCATAGGAATATCAAAGCTAGTAGTAGTAGTAGTACGTAGGTATTTGTAAATTATTATAGTATTTATTAAACCATTAGGTATTAGACTAATGTGCTGGTCTATTTCTAATTATTTTTTAAAACAATAAATAATTGAAACAAAGTCTTCAACAATCTACTCATTGCCTGATAGTATTAACTATCAGGAATATTTATGAATGAATACAAAATTTATAGAACAGTATATTATTGCACATTTTCTATTGTATAGATTTTTTCTTTAATGTTTAGTAAAATAAACATAATTCAAATGGTAATTGTAAAGTTTTTAAAACTATAGTAGATAAAATAGTGGGTGAATGCTAGGTCACATCAAGGGAAACACATGTAATCCTATTTCAGCTGCCTTTTTTATTTCATGTGTATATTAGTAGTAATGGGCATTATTCTCTTTCTCTTCATGGGAAAACATTAGAAGTAATGAGCACTATTTCCTGGCTATTCGTGGGAAAACCATTAGGAAACACATAATTTATAAAGACTAATGACATACACACACAAAGTTTAAATTATTAGTTGCTTTTCTGCTTTCTTTTTCACGTGTAAAATTTACAAAAATTTTACTTCACTACATTACACAACATTCACTATAATAAACTAAATATTAAGTTTTCAATTTAGCCTTTCAATCAACATGGAGGAGTTATGCTGGGCATTTCTCAAAAGAATTACAACTATATTATTAAGTACCTACTAATAAAAATATTGACATTTTTCTACCCATTTTTACAAACAGTAAAAAACTGGGAAAATTTTGTAGCAATAGAGCTACTAGAGAATACTAGCTTGTTTTACTTCTATTTTACCACGAGTACATAACATGCTTGTACTTTAGTAAAACCATTAACACTAACATTATGTATGACTGTCAATTTATTTTACTGGAAAAAAAAATGGAGAATATAATTTGTTTGTTTTGTTGTCGAATAATATTTATATTAGGTATTAGTTATTGCTTAATCGCTACATATTATAAAACTATTTGCGATAAACTCAAAAACTACTGCACCGATTTTCATGCGGTTTTCACCAATGGATAGAGGGATAATCAGGGAAGGTTTTTACGGAAATAAAAATGCAACCCGGTGGGAGTCGGGAGCGGTACAGCTAGTATTTTATATTTTTTTAGAATATTTATTAATATTTTTAGAAAAGAAATATTATAAAGTAGGTATATAAATAAAACAATTTATCACAATTTATATAATATTTTAAGCATTTTCTTTACAATGAAAATCAAATTTTTTAATAAAGTTAACACAAACAATTAACTATTTGTTCAATTAAATGAATAGGTATTATGACATAGACAAGTATCTGTAATTGTCTTGTATTATGATAGCCATACGTATTATGCTTGAACAAGACAATTCGACAGTGTATGGTGTCATATTGTATGACAAGTAACTAGGCATGATCCTGTATTGCTAGCATTAAACATACATGTACTGGTATATTGGTACATGTATGTGCTGTAACTGAGATAATAAATACCACCATTCTTACTAATCCTAATTCTCTTAACAGTCTTCGCTATTTTTTTTTTTTAAATTCTGTACTTATAAGAGAAGTACACAGAATTAAATGTAACTCTTATGGTAACTTTATTGTAATGAGTAAATTTTGTCCTATATGTTAACACTATAAATATTATAATATATAGTTGTATAGAAAACCGTTATACAGGTTATAAACAAGTCGAAAGTTATTTTGTGCCGAGGAGTGTGTCATCTTGTCTCGTATTTAAAACGTTGACGGTTGGCGAGCGGTTGACCGTCGTTGGCGGCAAGGACGTAACAACCGTTGTTTCGGTGACTCATCCCTGCACTCAACAGTAAACACTCTGCTGCAAACTCACTGGCCTGTCTATTTTAAACTTGGAATTCCATGTGCGGATATACTTGTAGCACAGCTGTAGATAATTATCTTAAAAGCAATAAAAACAAATAAAGACATATTTATAATTCTTTCCGTTTTAGTTATACACGACATTATTATTGAGTCTTGTAGGTAGGGAAAGTAAAGTACCTACTTGTATAAATTATAATTTTTGACTCTTTACTGATAAAAATAATTAAAAACGTTTAGTACCTACAGGATGGAATATTTAATCACACATGGAGGGTACTTACTTTAAATAATGGATATTGCGAATTTTATTCAAAAGAAATATTCCTTTATTTTTTAAAGCAACAAATCTTTGAAAAAATATGGAGCCGGCTAAAATTAGTATTTATGGCATCAATCGATAAGGTCAAATCTTACTAACCAACATGGTAAATTAAAGAAAAACTATGAAATCATTTTAATTTCTCGTTATTGTCGAATTATTTATTGTTTGCTTATTAAACATTAATATAGATAGGCAAAAAATAAAAACCGTCTTCCCTTTTGAGATAAACGGTCAATTCTACGCCTAATTAATTTTTTTCATTAAATTGACACAGAAAGAAGAGATCCCAATACTCAAAGGGATGCCTTGATTAAATGGCGAGGGAACGGTAAGGGCGAAATCGTGTTAAAATGCCTAAGGTAAATTCCGATACAATCCGACGATGGTGTAATGTAATTTCTGGAAGTACGGCGCTTAATGGCCTATTTCGAGGTTCAACTTTATTCATTTGCTTGTATAAACGGTTTGCTGTAAGGGTTCGGAACCGAACCCAACTCCCTCATTTGGAGGATATTTAACGCATTATCATTGTAATGGTAGGAATTCTACCATCGTACACTTCGAATACACATGAAGCAGTGTCACACTTCCCTTAATTTTTTTATCTATAAATAGTACATTGTCTGGTCATGTATAATTTTATAGATCTTCAGGATATAACATATAGGTCATCCTATTAATAGTTTGTCCTGACTAACTATTATCGCAGAGTCAAAACTAGCTAAGTTTAGAAAACTGAAATTTGGAACATGGTTGCAAATATCAGCTTTCTAAAAAATTAAGTTTCAGCTAAAATATTTTTTAAAATATCAACTTCGTGTAAAGCCGATTTACGAGAACGATTCCAACTGAGATTGTAATAGCATATTTTGTGCCACCAGCATATGCATACCAAGAGGTTTCTGCAAGACATTCATGTATAGCCAATACATAGCATACGGTACCTACTATTTGTCGACAGTTCACTAAACTCATTTGCGGGTCTCGTTAAATGATTGTTCTTGGAATGGTTTCTTTGTTAGTCTATTGAGGCGAAATTGAGTGCAATCAAAATAACCGTCCCCGTCCACCTACACCGCTTTCTATAGATTCCCATTCTCGCGTGAGTCAGTCGAGACCGGGTTGTTTTCGTGGTCTCATTACTGCGCGCAACGAAAGCTTGTCTGGTCGCGTTGTACATACACTATCCGCAAAAGGCTACACATAATGTGGGCGAGGCGGTCTTGCGCCGCTCACGCCCACACTTACTGAACTTACACTCGGATACCAGCTTAAGGTGATCGCACACTTACTGCACCGAAAGAGCCGTAGAAATCGAATTTAGAATTCGTTGTATGAAATTTTATCCTCGCAGAGATGGACGAATCACTGAGAGAATTAGAAAGGTACTAGGTACCGTCAGAATTCAAAATTTAGAACCTTTTGACCGCTTGATGAATTCTGTATGATTGGATTCCCGGCGGAGACATCTTTGGAAATGAACTGTTCAAAGTTGTCTCTGGTTAGGATTTGGAAAGCAGTGGCAGGGCAAGTGTGCCCTCGCACTCGGGAAATGCAGTGGCATTTCGCAGTCATCATTCTTTCCGAAGACCACCATGAAATAGCAGCTTGTGTACTCTTGTTTCGTGAGTGAGTAAGGCATGCCAAAACCCATTTTCCTTTCCCTTCCTCCTTTAAACTTAAGTGGGCCATCAAGTGGGCCGTCAGCCTGTCTGTCGACCTTAACATAAAATAGTTACTAGCGGAAAGAATCCGAAAGGTACCCGGTTGATGCTGGACTGTCATCAGTCTAGTAACTCCCGAATATTGGGTTATGGGAAGCAATGAAAAATTAAATTTGTAGTAATGATATTATTTAATTAGTCACTTTTAGATTAGCAGAAACGTGTGTCAGTATTTATTAATACTAAGGGGCGCAGTTAGAACTGACTGAAGCACAAAGTCAAACGTATAAGACTCCAGCTAGTATGAAACAAAGAGCTATTGTAATGTTTATATATGTGAAGGAGAAAGACTCAATCTACTTGTTAAAGTGAGACAGATTTATTTTGATATATTCCAACATCGAATTCGTGTGGGATTCGCGTATAAAAATAACTACGAATTTTCACAATTCGTTTGATTCGTTGCGGACAAGTAAGTGTGTGATCACCTTTACTCGGCTTCTCGCGAGTTGACTTTTTGCAAGGACGTAAACCGTTTACGAACTTTGACCTTAAACTCGGTGTCTTTCTATCTGTTCCTGAAACCGTTGTGTTTGTATTCCAATTTCGCATATATGAATCATCATTTAATTCGCAAAAGTGATTTATAACGTCGGCACTCCGGCAATAGGGTCATCAATTAACTACTTAAAATCGATCAACAAACATATTATTATCTTTTTTTTGTATTATTGGAGGGATTTCTTGTTAGACGTTATCCGAAATTTTTGACATACTTATCTTCATGGATATTTTCATTTATCATTCTCAGAAAGACATTAGGCTCACTTACGTAAGTCTTTTTAGCTATTTTGGTGCTTCCCAATACCCAACCAAACTTTTATCTAAATGCTATTTTTTTTTAAATATAGGTCGTCAGGCAGACTGACGATCCACTCACTGAAACAGTTGAGCTGCACATCTGCACAATAAATGAGTGCTAAATGCAGTTAACTTAGAAAAAGAGTTGCGGACTAAATCGCGGGGAAAAGTTAGTAAAACCTTATAATTGCGGCGTCAATTAAAATTCAATTGTTCATTTCGTTAAGAGGCTGTATAGCCATTACTGAAAAGGCGGTAGCGTTGATTGCCAACCCTCTGTCAGTCCGGAGGGGGTCCGCTCATTAATTTATCTGCCCATAAATTCAGTCTAGCGGCGTTTTTACTAGAGTTTTATTATCTCCCTGAGACTCCTATTGCGTATATGAAACCTTTATTGCGGTAGTTTGGAACTGATAGCAAATGCTGGCCAGACTCAGTGACCACAGACTATCTATACTAGTATATAATAAAATCGCAAAAGAGCCGTGTCTGAACATTATTAAATGCGTTTGTGCACGCTAATTTCAGAAACTGCTTAGCCCATTTTGATACGGTTTTCACTTATGGAAAAGCTATAAACTAATAAGATTTGTGTATATAATTTGTAGAAAAAAATGCATACGTGCGAATCCGGGGTGGGTGGCTGGTACTCTAATAAGAACATGATTTCTTCGTATCTATTCATCAGTAGGTATATTAGCAGCATGAATTATATAAAATTTCTGGTTTTTTTTTTTGGAAATATGTTCAATGCCCAAGTGAAATTAATCTAATTATCTATTTGGCTATGCAATCCTTAAAATGTGAACAGAACAATTTCAAAGTATAAGGTTGAGGTTAGCAGACATCGCTCGATCATTTCAATAATTCAAATCATAAGTAGTATTACTTATTCCTTTAGTTAGAATCTAGTCTTCTAATGTAGATTTTATTCACCTCAGAAAATCAATCTCTTAGGTCACATGTGCTGTGAACCCGATCGGATGGCGAATTGTTGGATATATTCCAAATTGTATATGAAACATACAATCGCATGAATGAATTTCCTTCCATAGAGACGCTGATTGCTATTGTTCCGCCATGCGAACAACTGTAGTGATTCACCAAAAACCAAATATTTTGTCTGAATCAGACGCGAATAACGGTTTTCAGTTTTAATGCAATCTTCGCATAAAAAAAAACTTCATTTTTCTACCTAATCACCTATATATAGAATTTTATCTGTGAATTAAAAATTAATAAGGTAAAAGATCCGCCAAAAAGTAACGGATACAGATACGGATACGGATCTTTCTTCCCCCTCGGATATCCCCGAATACGGATATCCAGCACATCACTAATACACGATAAACAAATATATATATTTTTTATTTTTTTTGCGATACAAGCTAAGCTTAGTGCAAAGACCAAAGAATAGTTCTAACTAATCTTTAATGAATTAACCAATTATTGGAATTTCAAATTAAAATAAATAAGATAGTAGGTGATAATTCAGTATTTTGGGATCTCGGTACATTGGTTAGATTAAACATAAAAAAAAAAATCTGCCCCAATGTGTTGTGTACAAAGACATAATATAAAAATTGCAATTAGAAAAAAATCATTAAAATAAATGAGAAAAAGAGAAGGCTGTGAGTGAGATTCATGAAAATGAAAAACAAACATCTCACAGCTAGTTTAGTTCGTTTTTTGAAAATCCCACAGGAACATAATATTTCAGAGATTAGCGTGCACAAACGCACAGACAAACATACAAAAAATCTAAAAACTATTTTTTTTTTATCTCGGAAACACAAGTCAGTGCAACGTGTACAAATGGTTTTTTTTTTTTAATATTTTAATGTACAAACGGCTTGTTTACGATTCTATTATTATATATGACAGAAACTCATAAGTATTGTGCAGATAAGGTGCATTGATAAGTGTAGGGTCAACAAACTTTATGTCTTGTTATTGTTTTAATAAAACTTCTTTTATACTTATAGACATTTTTATAATATAGAACATAGTTTTTTTTTAATCTCTATTCTCTTTTTCTCGACAGGCCTAAATATAAAAAAAAGCTACATGTTTTTTTTAAAATATAGGCCTATATATTATAACAAAACCATAATCTTCGTGTTGGTTTCGTACTTGACGTCCTTTACAAGGTCGGTTTATTGTTACAAGGTGAAAACCTTGGAAGGTTTTTTAACACAGATGTCTATGAAACCACAAAGCATTGTTATGATAGTAATAATTTCAATGTCCTATGAAAACTTTATTTTTGTATTTGAACTTTGCAAGTTCAAGTACAAACCACGAAGAAAATTTGGCGTTTAGCTTTTGATCGATACGTGGGGCGTTGTCTTTTTTACAGTAACATATTTTTCATATGTTTACATAATAAGTACTTGTTCAAAATTTTCCGATGTATAAGTGTACATAAGATTTTGCCCGCAAATTCGACTGCGCCCTTGTTTCTTAGGTGTAAAAATTATTAAATTTAACTAAAATATATGTGTTAAAATGATGTTTATCCAATCTTTATGGCTCAAATATTTTTTTGTCAGGTGTTAATTTTTAATTGATTTCCCGGGAACAATACTTTTTTGGAGGAAATGTACTTCTCTATGTCCTTTTCTGTATCCTTGACAACGTTTATGCAAATTTTTAATGATGATCTGTTGAGTAGTTAAGGCGTAACAGCGTAACAAACAAACAAACTAGCTTTCACATTTATAATATAAATTTTAGGATATGTGGGTTCTAAATAAAAGTGTAAAGTAATTCTCCAGGATACAAGAGAGTCATAGAATAAATTAAAATTGGTATATACAGAGAGTCACTGAAGGCGAGTTTGTCGCTAACGATGCATCTGAATAATTAAAATTACCGACGTGTACTTTGGTGGCTTAACATTTTTCAAACATTACATACGTATTCGTTTCTCATTATTAAATGATACATTGAAGGATAACCTTAATATTTTTATTGTGCCTTTAATATTTATGTTAGGTGTTAGCGGTTTAGGTGTAATAGACAGATTTCCTTTCGCATTTATAATATTAGTTCGGATAATACAATATTATCCATATTGTATAAAGAAACTTTTGTTATAATCATAAAACTTTGTGCGTCATAGTTAAGGCTTCTTTGGTCACAGCTGGCTGGTGAATCCCGCTTACTCAACGGCTGTTATTGGCATTAACAAGAACTATCCGCGTTACATCTTAATTCCTATTTTATTACCATTATGATGGTAATGGTCATTTCTCTACGAAACCAGTAAAGGCTCATAAAATACATATAAAAATATAGGTCATATTAAGTTTAATAAGTTATATTTGTGTTATAAAACATTAGCGCTATCGCTCCTTTCATTAGTGAAAATCGTATCAAAATCCGGAGGGTTGTTTAGAAATAGTTAACAGAGAAACTGACAGGAAGACAGCCATCACAATAATATAATAAATATCCTACTGTATAAATGATAGATTTACCATTTTTTGTTATGTCAGTGCATATATTTATGTCGTTTTGATTGGATGTAATTAATTAAAAAGTAATATGTTGGAGCATGTCGCGTAAATGCGACGCGAAAACATTGAATCGTTATATTTAAACAAAGCCTGAAGCGAACCTGAACTGAAACCGAGGCAAAATCGATACGGGAACCGTCGCAGGCGGACGCGCGCCGCTACCCCCAAATATATTCTTAGCCAAATCCAGCCGGCACGTGACTCGAACTTGTTGCCATCGTTTCAAACAAAAGTCGTAGCCCATGGAATTGGTATTATTTACCTTACATCAAATAAAGAAGTTCTGATTTTTTTATATGTTGGTACTGATGAAATGGTAATAACAAATCCAAATTTTCCACCTGGAAAGCCTTACGGATCATTGTTAAATTCATTAAAATTTAGATCTTTTTTCAGTTTTTGTCGATTTTTGCTACCAAGGATCTGTGCTACGGCAAAATTCATCATCCACACTTTTTAATTAGATTAAATTTGCAATTGAATGAGGATAATTTAGTCTTGGTAGATCAAATAGTTTTAAAGATACGGCAATTCAAAAGTGCAAAATTTCTAAAAAAATTGATCTTTTACATTTGTTTTTAGTTTTCGACAATTTTGTCCAGTAAGAAATGGGTTTATTGTAAAAGTTACCTTATAAGTTATTAAAGAGCACTAAATTTTCAATAAAATGAGATAAAATTGGTTGACATAGACCTGATAGTTCCTGAGATACAACTGTTACCATTTCATCAGTACCAACAAATAAAAAAATCAGTACTACCTTATTTGATGTAAGGCAACGCCGCTTGTTTGATACAGTTTCCATGTACTATCAACTTCATTTCTGCTATATGATATGATATGATATGATGAGTGTGTTTACTTTAGTTTCTTAGTTTGAACACATCGTCATCAAAGATGAAATGTGTTTTCAGATTCATATCAATGACATTGTAATACATTGGATTTGGATGAAACTAGGCAGAGATATAAACTGCGTTTATAATTTAAAAACACGGTTGTTTTCATACCGGTAATGAGTTCTTTGGGATAATTTTTCATACTTTAGTGTCTTAATATACAGGTCCTAATAAGACATAAGATGTCGCTATGAATCTATTAAGTCCTCAGATTGCATCTTTAAAATTAAGTTTTAAGATTTTGGCGCTTAAAGTACTTAATGTAGGTGGCGCTTTTCACGAATTTAATGAAGACATTACGCCGAATTTTTATCACCGTACTGCGCGCTATAGATGCGGAGTTCATCTGCATTACTTGCACAGTTCCCGCTGCGCACGGTCCAGTTGGGTGGAAACTTTAGGACTGACGCGCGAACCAGTTTCTCCTCTGAGATGTTTCCTTATAGCTACTAGTACAATAAGAGTCTGCAGCAAACCCTGGTGTTACTTAGTCCTTAGCGACGGTAGCCACTTACAAATGTCAAGTGGACCGCTGGTCTACCGACCACCCTTTTTTAACATTAAATAATATTTAAGGTAAGGGAGGCTAACTCAAAGTATGTTGTATTTAACACATGTAACGATTGTCTGCTGTCATCACTCATCCTAATTGTTCCCATTGGACTATCGTTTTCGTTGTCTGAATATTTAGAACTGGCTTAGGTGACGGTAGCCACCAACCATCAAGTTAACCTTCGAACTGCCCGCAACCCTTTATAATTAAAAGAACATTCACTGCTTTGACTGGCTTACAATCACATAAAATCCCTACGCAAGTTCTTAGCATATCGGTCAGCAATTCAGTATCGACAGACAGACGCCAATCACTAAGCACGGTATTCCCGTATCAACGTATCGCCTGAAAAGTGGAATTCCCAGTTATTACTGCAAGGGGGACTCGGTCTCGGGGTTGATGCCCGAATCGATCTAACGCTCCACCACCACGGCCGGTGTTGTATTTAGGTGCACCGGGTTATACCACCGCAACTGCAGATTCTCTTAACATTTTTTCTAATTCACCTAAAGCATTCATGCGCCACAGCAATTGACGATTCTTAAATTTCAATTAAAGTTAAAATTATTACTTATAGATAGAAACTTAATTATTCTAGTTTAAACTTAGATTTCCTTAGAATTAACTAGAATGAGATCGTAATTGAAGTGAAAATTTTTTTAGGCGCATTGGACATTCAGTAGTAACAGTAACAGTTCCTAATTCTATGATCATTGCTGATAAATTAATAGAACTGCTACTCATCATCACGTAAGTGAACAATTATTTAAAAAAAAAAAATTTACGTACATTTAAAAGTATTTCCTGCACAATAAAATATTTCCTGACGATTAAAAAAAATAAAAACGTAATGGTTCAAGTTTTCATTTCTGTCGGCACTCCCGGTGTGCCACCGTTTTTTTTTTTTTAGTTTTTTACTAATAAACTCGACGTATCTTCGGCGTAACTATTCCGACTTGCCGTTATGTCATGCACAAGACGGCAATGTTGCTTTTAATTAAAATTTTAATGAAAGAAAAAAAAAACGAATTTTACAGTATTAGACAACGCCTATATTTATAATGATGATCCTATAACAGTTTGATGCATCACGCATTTTTTATCGTTATCCATAATCAAGTCTCAACAGATTTTATTGCTCGTATATCCATCATAATTTAGATTTCTTTTTAAATATCTAATATATTCAAAAATCAAAACCGAAGTCCTATACTATAGTGAAAGACAGTCCATAAATATTTTACCTTGCTCCTTCTTAATATTCTTAGTTCTCCTTCTTGGTATAAAAGATAAATCAAGTTTATTTCACTAATTTTAGAATTAATTAATCGTGCGCTCGGTAATTTAATTAGTGTCAATGTTTCGTGTGACAGGTGTGAGTAATTTTGAAAAAACAGGAAATCAATCGGAAGTTATCCGAGTGGCGAAACAAATTCAGCATGCCCATGCCTACTGTTAATTGGCTGCGGGCGGCGGCGCCGAGACGGCGGCGGAACCTCCGCATGGCACCCCTCCAACCCCCCCAAAACCCCTCTCCGACAGTTCAGACTTTTTACGAGCGCAAAGTCTGCCGAGACGTGTAGACCTATGAGAGCCAGTACGCCCCTTGACTTCCATTCCATAATATCAAGACTCATTTTGTGGCACTCATCGCACGATGTGCTCTACATTGTTCACGTGAAGTTTTGCATGATTTTCATTTATTTTTTTAATATTTGTCCAACAATCAGTTCTCGCTTTTTTCAATAAGTTTTTGGGGGTTATGGTGGTATATTACACACTTACATGTCACGTGTGACATTATTTTTCCATTTGGTAGGCTTATTTTCTTATGCGGGTTATCAAGTTTGGGGTGACAGCGCACTTGGGGTGGTCTCGGGGTGAGTCCGCAAGGTGGTTGGCAGAGGAGTGAGGGGCGCTGATATCGACCAAGTACCCACCCCCCGGCGCGGTTCAGTTTCCGGGCGAGAGTCGCGCAGTCCGCCCGCGCTGCGACCTGACTCGCCACTCGTTTAGATAGTCAATTCAATTTTATCATCATGTTGATAGGACTCGTTCGGGACTCGGTGCTGCAGTGCTTTTGCCACTCTTGCCGTGCACCCGTCTTACCCGCAGGTTGGAAAGCTTAGTGGACAATTGGCAATGATCGTTTCGCAAACTACCGGCGACGCCATCATCACTGACACTGCGGAGACGAACGCCCAAAAACTAGTCGTTTCTTCTAAATTTTTGCACCAAATTTAATCTGCTTTAACTTGCTTAATGCATTTTTTTTCTTTAGACATGTTGTTTTTTCTTTTTTGCTGCCTCAAAAATTATCCATATCTAAGGTACGTCGATTTCAGGAAAATATACCTAAAAACCTGTGCTTGTTTAGCTCATTCGTAGCCGATATCATTTTAAGATATCTGCTAATACCCGTGCTTTTAAATCGTCTCTATGTTTCTGGTTAAATTTTGTTCGTAATGTTTTTACGTCATCGAAAAGCCGGCCGGCTAGTGGAGGGGGTAAACCGCACCGGTGTTTAAATTTTTAATTGACATCAAGCACGTGCTCCGTTACAAAGGGATAGCTCAAGAGATTAGAATAAAACGCTGATAATATAACTACATATCTTGATTAAATCTTGTTGGAGGGGTGAACGGTGTATAGTAGACATCCCCGTCATAAATTCTAAAAGTTACATAACTTTGTTGATGAAACTGATGAAAGTCATAGAAAGTTCGGTGGAACTTTGGACAAAGTTTCCGCAAAATGTCGTGTTTTACGACTTTGCTCCATGAATTTTCTAAATTGAGGTGTGGTCAAATGTTGCGGTGGTGGTCGTAGGTATTATATTATGATTCTTCATTCTTCTAACACTAAAGTTATACTCATTTGTTTTATTGATTCCTTAATTATAACATTTTTTTTCTAAATGTAGCATGACCACCATCTTGTCTATAATGGATATGAAGATATTTTTGGCGCAGTGGCTGCTGACGTGACGACTGTCTTCGTTTCTCATTTTATCGGATAAAAGCAGGGCTTTTTTGAAAATATTATCTAGTCTTGCAATATTATTGTGTATACCTAAAAATATTTCCTAAAACGAAAGAGCTGCACTTATTTTTATCTGTTTACGAACCGATTTGTAAGTAGTATTTACTAAAATTTTTCCTTGTCTGCTTTATTCTTGTAAATGTTAGAATACCGTACCTACTATTTTTTTTTATAGCAGTTATGGTTTTCAACTAACTAAATCGATACAAATGCTAATAAAGTAGTTTTGATATTTCTTCATCTTTGCGATCAATTTAATTTCTTTAAAATAATGAGGATCATACGTCCTCTTTAAATGAGGATTTAAAAATTCGGATTTCAAAACGTTTTCTTGACTATGTAGCTTTTTGGAAATTACCACAAGAATATCCACTCAATCGTTTTCAAACTGGTCAAATTTAAAGATTCTCAAAGGTTAAGTGAGGGTACATTATCAAAAGCCTTTCACCAACCATGTTTAATTGGCTCAACAAGTCTTGAACCTCCGTTCAGTTCGGAGGGAGAGTAACATGGGCTTTTGTCTAAGTTTTCGTGTCACTTAGTTTGAATGGCATTTCAGATCCTTTTTTCTAAACTCTCTAATATTTTTGAGTTGATCTGCAGTTATCCTTATGAATCAATTTTTCCTTTTTGACTTGTCATCAAAAGCATATATTTTAATTAGGTAGGTTACAGAATTTTCAAAGTAAAGTAATACTGTAATCAGTTTCATTTGAAATGATGCAATGCAGGGCCTAAAGAAGGTTCGCGTGTCATGGAATGTTGTTTGTTATACATTAATACACTATAATTTGTATATAACTTCCAAGCATCGAAACTTACGAGATTCTGAAGGAGACCTGGTACTAGCCATAAACGTGTACGTAATATTGACATCAATGTTATCTTTCAATAATTAAATTCTCAAAAAAAGTTTAACTTGTGGAATCGAGAATATGCAACCTTGAACAAAGGGATGTGTGTACAGTTGAATTTAGAGAAAGCTAAACCATACTACTCGATCATAGTTATTATAGCAAATTATTATGATATTTGTGATAAAAAATCGCAACCTAAAATAGTTTCTGACGTCATACATTACCATTAAATGATACGATTAGTTTGAAATGACGACGTGGAGTCATTGAATTTTCATTTTTTATTTAATTTATAAAATATTATAAATTCTATAGGAAGATATTGAAAAAGAATAAATTTTAAAATTAAAAAAAAAATCGTACGTAAATTATTATATACTCGATGGTTTCGTTTTCTAGGCGGTATGCAACACATTAAATTCCGTTGCGTAGTTTAAAAGATCTCAGTGTAAATATATTTTATCTTTTATGTTTTTTTAACGTCAGTAAGTATGGTATAGATTTCTTTGCTTTTGACTGTACACTTTCACGACCAGCTTAAACTACTTTGATAGCGGATCTTCTTATTTATAGTAAGGCGGATCGATAACAAAGTCTTTCAGTGTTTTCAGTGAATGATGTTCTATTCACATCATCTAATTGATTACATATATTATTATGTATAATCAGATTATTCATATGAGTAATTAAGACTTTATTTGAATCAGGTCTCCATCTCGCTAATGAGCACTCCTGGTAAACACGACTCGCTCAGAATCCTCAATATGGAATGTTTTATCAACATCGCCTCGACGTCGCATTTGCTTTGTTTAATCCCACTTTTGTAACATTCGTATTCCCAACGGCAGTATTTTTTTCCTCCCCTCGCGGGTTTTTAAAGCTCGCTTTAAATATTATATCAGTTTTCATGTAGGTATCGTGTGGCGTCGAGGGGTCCGAACGGTAGTCGTTAAAATTTTATAACTTCAAAATTTATTTTTCATGAGGCTAACATTTTAATGAACGATTTTTTTTTGTTTCGGTTTGCTGGTTCATTATATTGACACACATTTGTCATATCTGCGTGCTTATAAAATACTCGAAAATATGAATTCGTTAGAGAAATTTTTTTAAACTTTGCTTAATCTAAGACTTATTATGCTAATCCGTTTATGTTTACGGTTATGTAAACTAGGAGCGAGCTGTACCTTGAACGGAAGCTGATACAACCGCAGTGCTTTAGTTATAATGGAATATATTATATGGTCTACCTACGTCAGGTTTTGCGGGTCGAAGCGAATAAGGATTTTTATTAATTATTATTAAACGATTTTCACCTTTTCAACTGGAAGCGGATGTTTTAATAAATATTTTTAAATTACACCTTAAAAGTAATTAACTATGGAAGAGAGAAAACAATCATATTACTAAATCGAATCGAATCTGGCTCGACCAATATTGATCCTCTTAAAATGGAGAACCAGGGAAGATAATCAAATTAATGCCAAAACACAAAATAAAATTAAACTATACATGAGAGACTAGAAAAAATATATCAAATAACAGCCAACAAAATAATATACGAAGGTATGACATGATTTGAAAAATAAAAATAAAATAAAAAATACTCTGTACAAAACGATGCTTTAAATAAGGTTCAATACGAAGATTACAAATACAAAATAATTCATTTATATACTTAAGCCTAGGTGCAGGGGGCCTCCTATTAAGTATAAAATACTTGTATCAGGAGACCCCCGTTTGATACCAAATTTTATTACATTGTTGACTTGAGTTTATAATAGGCAATGAATTTTATAAAACTCAATCGAACAAGACTCACAGGGGATTATATGGCTTCTGTGTCGTCTCCTTACCGTCTGCCGTGTAAACTGGGGCTCAACCTTGCCGCGAGGGATTATCCGTATTTGCGGAAAGTTTTCCGACACTTCACCATTCGTCTCACGTACAAGACTCATCTCGCGATGTCGTGCCTCCAGCTTATTACCTCCCAACTTATTGCCCAACATCGACCGTGTCTCTGAACATGCACTGAAATGCCGACTAAACGACGATCTATTTGCACCCCGGATTTTCACAATTTCATTCGTTTTGGTATCCCTCGTGACTCATGGAGTTACTGAGAAAGTTTTTCCCTACTTCATGTCCAACTCGCCACAAGAATTCTAGTTTTTATTACATTACTCTATGCATGTAAGTTTTTAATTGATGATGGCTATCTTTATGTAGCGTTGTGATCGTTGTCACACATTCAGTGGATTAAAAAAGTATGAAAATAATATTAAATTGGCCCCCGCCAGTCATATTCCCTGTCTGCGGTCATGCAAACATCGATCGCTATCGATTCATTAGCTTGGCTCCGACGGTCTTCAAATAAACATTATTTCGTCAATATTTACCGCACGTAATCGTTTTTCGATTGTACTCTGACTGGTAGCAGTTGCGACGTTATTAGCTGGAAGGTTGACTTCGGACGTTATTTCTGACGCACCCTCAAAGGTCTTGGTCATTAATGGAATTCGACACGTAATGGATTTATTTTGTATGTCAACTGACCCGAAAAGGTTGTTCATTACAATTCTACCTGAGCTCGAATTTGTAGGGCACTAAATCGAATCGAACAAATATCGGGTTTGTGGAAGAGTTTTAGGCTAAAATTTACAACCCTTTTTATATATACCGACTGCTTTTAGATAACTATTTAAATCGCAGTCCAATTTAATTGCTGATTAACATTGGGTTAGTAGTAACGTACGTAACATACATATACGTACAAATCATAAGTATTGTGGAGAAAACTGCTTAGACTAAAAATTGTGATTGTTTTTCGACTCATTTCCCTCGGGGTTTCCTTCCACTTTTCCTGCGAGCGGAGGTGGCTCGCATCTAATGTAATTTTTTGTAATTAATTACCGGAGAAGAAATAATTCGTAAAAAATGTTAAATTATGTATTAGTATTTTTTTTTTGGGCGTACGGATCTTCAGTGGCAGTGGATGGTGAACGCGTCACGGGCACCGAACCCGTTGATAACATTTCTTTTTCGATTAGCCCATCGGCGATCGGCACCCGTTAAGAAGCCAGTCGGCAAACCGAGGACCAAGCAGCCGAAGAAGGTTAAATTTATAAGTAAGTGTGTACTTGTGCTTAGTCATCACCCAGTGTCTTTTGGAATAATGTTAATTTTTTACTTTTTCACATTTAAATACGTACATGGCAATAAATAAATTAATCAACAAATCATCATCGGCTTGCTGTCAGAGACAGAGGCGAACAGCGATTTTATTTTATCTAGTAGAAAAAAGTACTGTTCCCGAGGGATCATTATAAAAATAAAAACCCAACGCCTGGCAAAACTATAACAGCAATATTTATGTAAATTGAATAAATTATTGCTCGTATATTTTTCAGGCATTATGTTTTTAGTAGTATCATAGATAAAATAGTACTTAACTGGTTAAGTTGGTTAACTGGTTAAGTACTATTTTATTTATATTAATACGCGAAAACTTTGGATCTCATTTTAAGAAAATTGCGCCGAGTGTGAACTTTAGTACACTTAAAGTTTATATGGACAAGTGCTGGAGAAGGTCTAATTTTATATATATATATATATTAAATTATGCATTAGAAATATATTAAATTGATTAAAATAAACTGCGTGTTTACACACAATAAGTACTGCGTGTTTTACCTAATGTTCAAACGTGTATCAAACGCACACACGTTTGACATTACGTATGTAATACTAATATATATATAAGTACTCTTTTGTTTATGGTCGTACTTACCACTGGGCGACCACTATAGTAGGTATAGATGCTTTTGTGTGCAGTAGTACATAAAAGCTTCCTCGTAAAAAGTCTACATTGTAAATACGTTTCCACGGAAACATCGATCGATATTAAACTACATCATTGTTCATCGAAAAGTTATTAGATGCTCAATTAATGTACCGGTATTTACATTTAGCTCCTTAATATTTCGAAATATTTTTTATTTAATATTATAATAAATCTGAATATGTTGAGCACCGCACTTGCAGCAGCTGTGGCGTTGTTTGCGTTACAAGTGACGGTAGCCACCAACCACCAAGTGACCGTCAGCCTGTCTGACGAACTTACCTTAACATTAAAAAAATGTTTGGATGTTTGTTTACTCGTTTCTTTATAATTGAATTGGACTACGAGCTAGCGGTCCTCAGACGCAGGACGTCCCCTGCTAGACGTAGGCCTCCCCCATAATGTTCCAATAAGACCAGTCAGGTGCAGCCTGGATCCACTGTCGACCCGCAGCCCTTAACAGGTCGTCTGTCCACCTGTGTGAGTGGAGTCCTGCGCTGCGCTTGCAGGTCCGTGGCCTCCAATCGAGAACATCCGGCCCCAGCGGCCGTCGACTCTCCGTACTATGTGTCCTGCCCACTGCCACTTCAACTTACTGATCCGCCGATTTATGTCGGTAATTTTCGTACGTCTACGGATCTCCTTATTCCTAATTCAATCTTGCAATGTAACCCCAAACATAGCCCTTTCTATAGCTCGTTGAGCGACGTTTTCTGACGAGACCACATTTCAGCGCCATATGTCCTCACTGGCAACACGCACACTGGTCGAAAACTTGTTTTGAATTGTTTTGAAACTTTTGTTTAGTGTGATTTCATAGTGATCGGTTCAGTAGTTTTTGCGTGAAAGAGTTACAAACATCCATACATTCAAACATACTTTCGCATTTATAATATTAGTATAGATAATGCGGGCGAAGTTGTGGTCAAAAGCTTGTTAAATGGTAGGACGTAAATCATTCACGAAGCTATACAAGCCATTGCAATATGGAGTAATTATGGACTTATATAGATGTGTGTATTTATATTAGTCTCAGTTGAGCAGGAACTCCGTAAGTGCAATTTCCGCGTGACTCATCCGTAAGGGTGTCGACTCCCAGTCCCTCGCCTCCCCCTTTCAACAATAATTAATCTGAAATTCCTCCCTCGTCGTTCGGGACACCGACGCTAACTCTTAATGATGTGACCTTGACAATTACGGTAATTTACTGAACAAACGAGTCAACGACACTCTTTAAGGGAATAATTAAGATTTCTGTTTTGCGGTTTAAAACTGGAAGATTTTTTGAATATTTAAAATATCTTAACAAAATCAGTGATTCGTTTTTCTAATTTGAATTTTAGCGATTCAGATGCTCCTGGGGGGCTAGCCAAGATGCAAACGCTTCGTTGCGTACTTCGGAAACGAAGAGAGAACGCTAAGAGAATGCTTGGTTATTGGTCAAAGTTTTATTTTGACGTTACAACAACCAATCACGCACGTTTCCGAAGTACCGCAACGAAGCGTTTGCATCTCTTGGCTGGGCACCTTGATCTGTGATCCGATCGGAGAAAAAATTGTAGATACCTACGTTGTTATAGAAATTGATTCATGTCTATTTTAGCATTGTCTTTTAAAAATATTAATGAATTATAATTATTACCATTTAAATAAAAATCCAAATTTTGCATGATTCCCGACAGCAACTGAAATCCGCTGCCAAGAAATGTCGAAGGGTGGTCTCGCCTACGAGGTGATACTCGCCGAGCCTGTGAGCGGACCTGTTCCTCGTCGGGCTGATTCCCCGGAGAAGATACCCTCGGTGGAGGAGATACAGGAGAAATTGAAGGCAGCCGAAGAGAGGAGGCGTGTAAGTAATATTTCAATGAATCTCATTTATTATAGACTATCACATTGACAACAACGATGAATTTTGGAAAAAGGTGTCGTCTTAAAACAAAAACAGTCACTTCGATAAATCGATCTAGTATATGATTGGCATTAATTTATTTCACATTTTCTCTGCTAGAGTAGAGTAATTTCTCGGTATTTTATAAAGTATATACATCTATTAATTAAAACACATTACAGAGCTTGGAGGCGAGTAAAATGGCCGCTATAGCGCAAAAGATGATTAAGATCGAGGAGGCGTCTCGTATCCGCAGCGAGCAGACAAACAACTTCATAGTGTCGACGAAGGAGGCGCTCGACGCCAAAATGGACTCTCACGAGGAGAAGCGCGAGGCGTACATCAACGAGCTGCGAGCGCGATTGAAGGATCATCTCGAGGGTGTCGAGAAGACAAGGTAAGTGGATGGCAAAAAAAAAGTGTAAACAATTAAAAATTTAAAAAATCTTTAAAAAGCCTTTAAAATATGAGCCTGATCAAAGAAATAAGACAAAATTAAAAACAGTTATATTTTAAACTAGTTGTTCCCGCTTAATTTATAAAATATGTTTACCTATATTACTCGCTGATAACGTAGCTTTCTATAGGTGAATTTTTTTTTTTTTTTTTTTTTTTTAAATCGGTCCAGTAATATTTGAGATTATTATTCAAACATACAAAAATACAAATGTTGTCTCTTTAAGTATAATTTAAGTGTGAAATGCGATTTTCCATTTAATTTTTCTCTAGTAGAAGTGTATATTGTGATAAAGAGGGAGTTGTGAACTGTAAAGGTTGACCCTGGAGCAGCAGACGGCGGAGGTGTACAAGGCGATCGAGGAGAAGATGACGACGGCGGCGGACAAGCGCGACGAGAACATAAAGAAGATGTTGGAGCGGCTGCGCGAGCACGAGGAGCAAGTGCGCAAAGTGCGCGCCGGCAACCAGGAGCGCTTCCAGCAGCTAGAGAGCGCCATCCAGGACAAGCTCCATCAGGCCGCCGAGCGCCGTCTGCATCTCGAGCACGAGCAGAAGGAGAAGCTGCGCACTTACGTTAGTATTTTTTTTTTTTTTATAAAAGATGGGTTTGCTCTTGACCAACAACCAACTGTGTAGCAACGATGAGGCCTAAGATTGAGCGAACCTCATTCTCAACCCAGAAGATGCCTATTCATTAGAACTTTGAAAAGGTTTGTGTTATATGAGGTCAGGAGTTGAAAACCTTTGGCAGTGCGCATTATAAAAGATGTTTTAAAGCGCTTCGTCCGAAATAGAGGGATATAGAAAAGATGAGGATGGTAACGATTTGTACGTCTGTATGTCAGATGGAAGAAAGGGGAAGGCGGTATGAGCTCATGCAGCTCCTGACCACACTCTCCATAGATGTACTACACCTTCTTCTTCTTCTTCATCTTCTTGTTCTCTTTTAATGTCTTGGCTCCATGAGATCTTCTCCGATGGTTTTGCCAGTGTCATTAGTAAAAATAGCAATTTGTACCTTTTTTTTTTTTTTAAAAAAAAAGGCAAAATTAAAATCAAAAGTAACAGATCCCGAGTTTAGTTAGTCAATTCAAGTCTATAATAGTTCTTAGTTTTCCAAAACAGGTCAGGTCAAGTCCTACTACACCTTCAACATCAATTATGATATAATATTGATAAAAATAAATTATGTCAATGTCATTTTAAAAAATAAAAGTACCGGTTACTGCCGTCAGACGGATCGGCCCACTCTATACCACAAGAGGCTCTCTTTAATAGATTAGTTTTGACAGCGTCACTTTTGGCAAGTGTTAATTGATCCCTTATCAATAGTTTCTTTTGATCCCTTATCTCAATGAGATATAAAATAATAATCCGTTTAATTAATGAGCTTCTTTGTACTTTAAAAAAGACAATAAAAGTATTAAAATCCCTTGACTGTAATTCTTGATTCATTTTTTTCATCATATCTTTTTTTTTCCATTTCATTGTTCCACTTTTGTATATAGTTTTCGTGTAGTTTAAATAGTTTTCGGCATGGCATTATGTTTTTTTTTTTTTTTTTGTTTTTGTTTAATCATTGTTCGATGGGGGGACAGAACTCGAAGTTGGCCGAAGTGAGGAACACGATGACGGCCAAAGTGGAAGAGATCAACAAAGACATTGAGACGAAACTGACTGCCGCTGAGCAGAACAGGGAAAAGGAAATACAGAAGAAATTAGACTTCGTCAAGAAAGAGGTTCGTATTGGGTTTAGGGCTAGTTTATATTACATTTCATCGTGTACATTAATAGTGTTTAATTGTCATTTTTATTTAATCATATAAAACTATATTAAGTTCGTACGCACTTTCGTATAGATACAATTAAGTTGAGGGCATTTTTTTTTTTTACCACACTTTTATAGATAAAATGCTATCTATAAAATGAATCCCCAGATATTCTCCGAAATAAATTTAAAGAAATCAATATACTAATTGTATTTTCACAGTACACTAATTATGAGAACTTAATGCACGTTCATAAGAATATTAAGAGAAAAAAATTACTTAAGGCTCTGCGCAAACGTAAGACACATAATGTGTTTTGTGTTTTGGATACATGAAAATGAATATTTTAATTTTCATATATAATGTTAGTTGCTAACACTACACACAATATACGGATTGCTTATCAAAAAATATTCAATATTAAAAAAATAAGATGCAAAAAAGTGTCTACATTTGCGCAGCGCCTAAACCAGGCCTAATAAATAAAGATAAACTCGTTGTTTCTAATTTCTAGAGTCCATAAAATGAGTATAATGCTTTTAAAGGTCAATGAATAGCGTTCTACAACAAATAATAACAGTATGACGCACAAAAACTGTCTAAGTATAACTACATTAAAGTCAATTTATCAACAGACAATTAATTGTGTACCTACTAAGGTCTATTATAATGTAGCAAACTATGTTGCTTACAAAAGAGCATGAAAATAAATTGTTTTTGTTCATAATTACATTGAACGTTTTTTTTTTAATGGAAGATATACTTGAAAAAAGCAACTATAGAGGTTTCTTGCCCTTTTTTCCTCAAACAAACAGATTTCCTAGTCAGTGACATCTATATACAGTTTATGTGGCTAAATAAATAAATATTAAAAGCAGTTGGCAACTTGGATTTTCCAAATTTAGTGCTGCGTTATTGAACTAGATGTTAATAGGGACAAGTTAGGAGCATAAAAAATTTGCGATCATACAGACAGACAGACAGACGCCAAAGGTGACTTAATGTGTTTAATTAATTGAAATAATTATTATTTTGTTACTTTAAAGATGACAAAAAGAATGGTATTCTGAGTTTCTTTCGGGGTTTCTTCTCAGGATCGTTATCATCTTGCCCTTTTTTTCCCCCAAAATTCTGGTAAATTTAAATTTGAATTAAGACACATTCGTCAGATTCCTTTTTCGCCAGGATAAATTATAGCCTGTTTTTATACTAATACACTTTTTATCCGTCAGTTAGATATTTGTATTTACTTAACACGTACTAATATTATAAATGCGCAAGTATGTTTGGATGTATGGATGTTTGTAACTGTTTCACGCAAAAAAAACTACTGAACCGATCACCATGAAATTTTGCATAGACGTTGTCTCTGGGACACCAGAAAGTGACATAGGGATTACATTTCATCGTTCAACGCGGACGAATTCGCGGTC
Organism: Synanthedon myopaeformis; assembly: GCA_944738685.1. Taxonomy (NCBI): domain Eukaryota; kingdom Metazoa; phylum Arthropoda; class Insecta; order Lepidoptera; family Sesiidae; genus Synanthedon; species Synanthedon myopaeformis. The sequence goes on from OX122915.1 coordinate 12,262,663, forward strand.
ACCAGCTAGTATAGAATATATTAGTACAAATTGTATTATCCGACTGTTCTACATAATAATATACTAGTTCTACATAATCTCTCTATTATTGATTGCTATTATTGTTTTATTGACTTGATTGATTTTTGATGATGTTACTAATTAATTATAATAATATGTAAGTTGATTTTAGGTATTTGTATTTTTGATCTCTGACATTTTTTAATTCATTTATAATTTAATTAATCAAAATTAATATTGTGCTTTCCTATAATTTAAATTCATACTTGTGATTAAGTATGTCTTAATAAATAAATAAATACTAGACAGTTTTAGCCAAGGAATAAATAACAATCCCTCAAAAACCATATTACGTGGTCACAAATTTGAATGTTGTTGCAGGAGCGACGCGCCGAACTCGTGCGGCAGAACAAGAGCGCTCGCGCCGACAGTGACCCCGCTGCCCCCATCTGCGGGTAGGCGACGCACGAGACATGGGGCACGGGGGGCACGGGGGCACGGGGGCACGGGGGGCACGAGGGGCACGAGGGGCACCTGGGTACACTAGTGAACTGAACATGCACACACGCGAGGCGCTTAGAGTTGAACACCAGAACCTTCATAGACCGAGTCTTATATAGTCTGGCTCATCAGAGGAACACTCGGCCCTTAGACGCCTAATAGACATACGAAGCTATATTAATTAACTATATTTCTCATACAAAAGGTGAATTGAGATGAATATATATATAGTCACTGTTTCACTGATATTGATTATTCTCCAATGATCACATTTAGTATGGTTTACAAAAACGAGACTAGGTGAGATTTTTTTTTTTTTTTTTTAACATCGAAATAAATTTGCCCAGTGAATGGACTGTCCAATAATTGTGTTAATTTAATTTAATTTTTGTGTATGTGTATGTTAATGTAAATGTATAGATTAAAAAAGTCAAATTGTCATCACCTAATCCAGGAGCCCTAAATACCTCAATCCCCATTTACGTGGCTCCTATAATATAGGATTATTAGGATAATTTATAATATTATAATTAGGCGTTTATGGGTCAGCATGTTCACTTTCCCCGTTTAACTATTATATGTTTTGATATAGACATTGATTATTTTACTCTAAGCTCCTCTAAATTTAATACATTAAATTGATAATTTACAAATGACACGAATTTCCCGAATGAAAATGTAAAGAAATTGTATTTTTAATCAAACGTGAATTAGAAATGTTAACAATTTTCGTCTTTTATCTAGTGTCGTTGCTATTGTCACATGGACAAAGTTAATACTTATCAAAATTAGCTTTATGTATGTGTCTCCTTTATTAGGTGGATGTGTAAACTTTTTTTTTTTTAGCGTGTGTGTGAAAAAAAAAAATAATGCAAAGAAAACTCTCAATAATGTATATCCTCAAGTGTGTTTAAAGTTCATTGATCGATTGATATAGGTATTTTTGAATCATTATGTGAGTTTTCCTTTGATGATTGATATCATATCAGCAACAAAGCCAATGTGTATGATCTTTCAAAGGGTTTTTAAGGGTTAGGTTGTCAAATATTTACTAGTGTATCGAGGGTTGGTTGCATTATAAAAAAAATTGCTTTCAAAAGTGTGTCGTACGGTGTCTGTGTACGGGGTTGGCTGGTCCATGAGTGATGTAACTCTGTGCATTGCATAAGGCGGAGGCCGGGATGCGCGCGAGTGTTGCTACAGCAAAAGAAAAAAAAAAAAAAAATATATTGCGATCCGAAATTTGTCAACAACCTCGATTGCGCGCTTTTATCACAAACGTTATCACACCAAAAGAATTCCCAATCGATCACGCTTAAGACGAGTTTAGTTTAGTTTAGTTTCCTTTTTTTTTTTTTTTTAATTTAATATATATATAAAAAAAAAAAGTTTTAATTTAAGAAATTTTTCCTTGATATGGCAACTTCGCTTGCTATTTTTTTATTGTCTATCAAAAATATCATGGCCTATGAAAATAGTAATATTAGATGGGATCTTCTCTATAGCTATTAACATGATAATATAGTGATGTGTTAAATGCTATTGGAGGCTATTTTATTAATTAGACGGGCGGCGAGAAAGATGCTCGAAAACTTTATTCCTAATCGTTAGTTATAGACTTAATATATATATATATCATTATTTTTAATGTTTATTCACTCACAGACAGTATTTTAGGGAAGTATATATATATAATATAATCTTGATAATTTTAAGTTTTATCACGTTCGCCGTAGCCGTAAATGTCACTGGTCGTACGGATTGGGGAGGGGTTGCTTGTACTCGATCACACCGGTCTTTTATTTGATCTGGCAATACCGATTCGTCCATAAACAAAACACGTTTTGACTATTTTTCGTTCTTTTTATTATGAAACTTAAGAAGGTACATGGTAACAATAAAATCATAGACAAACAACAGAAGTGCCTAAAATAAAATAGTATCGGCTCTTGATGCATAATAAAAAAATTAACATATGAGAAATCTGCCTTTGATAGCGTTTTATATATTTTTATTGAAGGTAGTGAACGAGTAGATTGCCGCGGATGAGTATAGATCGTATATCAATAGCACTAGTGCTGAACTAGGTGCCATTGGTATAGAGTCGAGTGGTATATAGGTGTGTTGAACACAAACAAACCGCTTCTGTGATGTTTTTGCTATAGTAATGTAATAGGTTATCGGTGATTCGGTCGAGTTTCCTTTATTAGTGTGTCCTTTTTAAATTGGAAAAAAATATGATAATAATTTGTATATAATGTATTGAGACAGTGTATCGTTGCTTGGCGCGATGGGATAGCGGCGGGGCGAGTCGCTTGCCTGCTTTAACTTGTAACCGTTACTAATCACTGACGCTAATACTAATACGAGTAAGGGAAGAAGAAGAAGAAGTAGAAGAAGAAGAAGAAGTAGGTGTTAAGTCGAAGCTTGTTTATCGGTGAAGACGTTAAAACCTCTGACCAATTTGCCTTGGGTATTGTGTAGCATTTAGATCCATTTAAGCTTTCAGAGAAGAATTATTACGATATTGTTTATGGTGATTTTGCGTTCAATTAGTCACTCCTATTCTCGTAACTGTAATGGTGTAATGGTTAAGTTTATACTTTGTGGTTAATGTGCTTCAGTTCGTGAGGTAAACTTAATATAAAATTGCTGAAGTGCAGGCAACTTTTGTAGTTTCATTGTCGTATTGAATAAACTCATAAACACTAATAAATACTGTTTGTTTTATTTGATATTTGTGAGAAACGTGGAAAAAGGGTGGCAGACAGGCTGACAGGTAAGTGACTACAGTCTCCTATAAATAAGCAAAACCAGGAAAGATCAAGGTGCGCTGTCGTTCGTCATGGATTTTTTATCTAATAAAAAATAGGGGTATGGTATCCGGCAACCCCATTGAGATGGCAACCCTTCGAAATACGACAACACGGTTATTTTCTATAAGGGTGTGGTTGCAGTCTCCAGACAGGCTACCGAATTATGTCCTCGATTCGTGCTGCCGCACCCGCTGCCTTATTATCTAACAGCAGACTAATTGCGATCGCGTGTGCTGCCATACAAAAATGATGCACTTTAATTTTAGTTATTGTCCGTAAGAGGCCTTATCGCAAATCACACCTTTATTATGAGTTATGTGATACTAAAAACACGATTTAGTGTGATATTGCACAAATTGATAGAAAGTTTTCGCCTGTCGCAAGTCGTCTGCTGTTAGATAATAAGGCAGCCGGTTTTTAAATGTTTAAAAAGAAATGAACGCCACTAGATGGCGCTACAAACGAAATCAATTCTACGTTTTTTGTAGGAAGTTGTCGTTCTCTTATGAGGACCACACTAAATTTGGACCAGACACTAAACAAAAAAATATGTGAAAAATTGTAAATGTCAAAATGACAATATTTCCTTATTGGCGAGTGTGGCCAGACTTATAGAATAACAACTAATTAATTGACAAACCGAAGCAAGCCTGATTGCCTAGTTTTGATTAGTCTGTAAATAAATTTAGTACATTTTGTTGTTTTCATACAGTTTGTTATATGTGTCTCTAGTATGGTTTATTTTATAACTAAGAACAAGGACTAAAGCTTTTTTAGAAGTTAATTATAATCCGAGGTTTATTTATAATGCCCGCACTCGGTACATAGCGAGAGTTTAAAATATTAATACAGAATTCTGTGTGAATTGTGAAGTGTCAATGTCAAGTGCGTGTGTGTAACTGTGTATGGTGTGTGTGTTACATTTACATTGCATCAAGGCATTGCATTGTGTTTGGTATTCCAATTGAAATGATTTTTATTTGTTTAATTGTATTTAATTAAAAATATAGTTTTAAAAAATTGTGTAATAACTTCTTATCAAAGGTTATCACTTTTGTTGTCAGTGTTGACAAATAATGGATACTAGAGATAGTAAACGCAAGAAAGATAGAAATCACGATGACGACTCGCAGAAGAGAAGGAAATCGAGATCACCACACCAAGAGGAGAAACGTGGAAACGAATCGAAACGGAAGCGTAATCATTCGCCTGACCGTCCCTACAATAAGCAACGCGAAGAGCCCCTAAGCAAAAGCGGGAAACGAGATTCTCCCAAAAGAAAAGCTAATGACACAGACATGTTAAACACTAGAACGGGCGGCGCGTACATCCCACCAGCTCGTCTTCGGATGATGCAGGCACAGATTACAGATAAATCCTCGATTGCCTATCAAAGGTTAGCTTGGGAGGCGCTAAAGAAATCCATACATGGTCACATCAATAAAATCAACGTTGGCAATATAGGGATTATTATTAAAGAGCTGTTGAAAGAAAATATAGTTCGTGGTCGTGGTTTGTTGTGCCGTTCAATTATTCAGGCGCAAGCAGCTTCATTGACATTTACAAATGTATATGCAGCTTTGGTTGCTGCAGTCAACTCGCGTTTCCCAAACATTGGAGAACTCTTGCTCAAGAGGCTAGTTATCCAGTTCAAAAGAGGTTTCAAAAGAAATGATAAACCTACCTGCATATCATCTGCCTCATTTATAGCGCATTTAGTCAACCAAAGAGTCGCTCATGAAATTTTAGCTTTGGAGCTGTTAACACTGCTTGTAGAGTCGCCCACTGACGATTCTGTGGAAGTATCCATTGCATTCTTGAAAGAGTGTGGTCAAAAGTTGACAGAAGTCTCGTCTAAAGGTGTTAACGCAATATTTGAGATGTTAAGGAATATCCTTCACGAGGGCCAGTTGGACAAAAGGGTCCAGTATATGATTGAAGTAATGTTCCAAGTATGGAAAGATGGATTCAAAGATCACCCAGCCCTGATTGAAGAGTTGGAGTTGGTACCTGAAGAAGAGCAATTCACGCATCTACTGATGCTGGATGACGCTACTGACCCTCAAGATATCCTGAGTATGTATAATATTATTAACTAATTTTTAACTTTTGTGTACTAGGTTTTTTTCCAATTATTGTTATTGAATATGGTATATTTGTTATTCTGGTGTTGTGTGTGTGTTCTATATTACTGCAAAATTATATCAAAATCAGTTCAGTAGTTTTTGCATAAGAGAATATGTGAACATTCATACAAATTTTAAAATTTAAAATGTGTTAGTTCTAAGGTTGAATATTTAAATTAATTAGTTATTGGTTAAATATTCATGACAATATCCAATTATACTAAAAAAAATACACTTGCAGAACAGATTTAATACTTTTTGTGTTATTGTCTATAAATTTTATATATTTGTACAATTAAGATAAATGTATTGCTAATCCGACCATGTACAATACATATTTATTTTATATACTAAATTTCATATCATATATTATTATTGTAATCTTAACACTATCTTTAAAATTACAGATGTGTTCAAATTTGATGAAAAGTATGAAGAAAATGAACAGAAGTACAAAACTTTGAGTAAAGATATTCTTGGTTCTGATGCGGAATCTGGCGACGAAGAGGGCTCCACCGAAAGTGGTAGTGAAGAATCAGACGAAGATGAGGAGGAAGAAGAGAAGAAGGGAGATATGACTATAATTGACAAAACTGAAACCAATTTGGTAGCTTTACGTCGAACCATTTATTTGACTATAAACTCCAGTTTAGACTTTGAAGAGTGTGCACACAAACTTTTGAAGATGCAATTGAAGCCTGGACAGGAAGTGGAGCTTTGCCACATGTTCCTGGACTGCTGCGCGGAGCAGAGAACCTATGAAAAGTTTTACGGGTTACTAGCGCAGAGATTTTGCAATATAAACCGGATGTACATAGGGCCCTTTGAGGATATATTCAAAGATTCATATTCAACAGCCCACAGATTGGACACGAATAGATTGAGAAATGTGAGCAAGTTCTTTGCTCATCTACTCTTCACTGACTCAATAAGTTGGGAGGTGCTCAGTTGTGTTAAGTTGAACGAAGAGGATACGACCAGCTCGAGTAGGATTTACATCAAGATTCTATTCCAAGAGTTGGCTGAATATATGGGAATGAAGAAGCTGAATGATCGTCTTCAAGATCCGTAAGTTTCAATTTTTATTCTATTTATCTATTACATATCCCAATATGAAAAACCTAATATGATAGTGTAGTACAATATTTCCCAAAACTCTTTCCTAAGACAGACTCCTAGCTGCTTGCTTTTCTTTGCTCCCTTTCTATTGCAACCTAACTGCTCCCTCTGAATTTCTGGTAAATTTATTTAATTTACACTAACAAATATTCTTTTGTATAATTATACTAGTGTACCCAGCAGACGTCCTATTCGAATCACAAAAAAAAATTTACCCGATTCAAACATAATCTATGTTGTCAAACCTGCTACCCAACATAAATAACAAAATATGTTAAATGTTGTGTCAATAAACTAACTTACAACACCATCTGCTAGAAACTTGTGGAAATTTACACCCTTACTTAGTTCTATAAAGAAAAAAACAATTGTAATTTGAAATATAATTGAAATAAATACATCCCGACACGAGATTTTTATATAAATGCAGATGTGAGTGTATGAAGGTGATATGTGGCATTTTTGGGTTTTTTCGTTTTATTGCGTTGATGAAGGTAATATGTCCATATAAATGATTACAGTCCTTAACATCGTCGATTTAAGACATATTTTGGAAAATAGAAAGTTGAAAAAGGTGTTATGTACAGTTAATTTTAAAAAGCAAAAATTGCAGAAAAGTTTACTTTTGTTAATGGAAGAAGTAGCTATGTTCACTCTTTTTTTAAATTAAATAATAAATAAATAATACAAGTGTTCAATTGCTATCGTACCATTAATATTTTAGGTTGTTTTACACAACTTTGCATCATAATTTAGTACAAAAAAAAAAACAGTTCCGTGGCGACTTGAATCTCAAAAATTAAATGTAAAACTTTAACCTCGATTTACTCAAAATTGGAATTGAGCGACTTTATCATCCACCTTCATCCACTCACGTCTTCAATTATATAATATATAATAATAAATAAGATGTATAGATTGAATCTCGCCCTTTCACCGCACAAATGTTCCCTTAATAAATAACTCATAAAACTAGTTGTTCCCTAATTGTAGAACACTCCAAGAAGCCTTCCAAGGAATATTCCCCCGCGACAATCCGAAGAATACGAGATTCGCGATTAACTTCTTCACATCAATTGGCCTCGGCGGCTTAACTGACGAATTGCGCGAACATTTAAAGCAGATGCCAAAGGTAACTTAATATAACATAACTATAATAAACTTGCTTGTATGTTGTATTTATTGTATACGACTTGAAAATCCTTTGAAAAACTCATTTATTGTGAATAATTTAGTGGTAGTGGTATTGACGACACGTTTGGTCTAGTGGCTAGTAAACCTAGCTGTTAACCAAACGGTCGCGGGTTCGAATCCCGCTAGGGGCGAATGTTTATGTGTTAACATATTTTACCTTTTGTACCTGAGTCGTGGATGTTTTGTATTTATAATATGTATGTATTTACAAAAAAATAAGTAATCTATGTATTATATTAACTGTCTGGTAACCATAATACAAGCGTTAGTTGCTTACTGTGGAACTAGATGGTGCTGTGTGGAATGTGTGAAGATATAATTTTTTATAAATTTTTTTAAAAAAAAAATTTTTATAAATTTTTTTAAAAAAAATTTTTTAAATTTTTTTTTTATTTTTTAATAATTTTTTTTTTATTTTTTTTTGTTTTTTTCTCATAGTTAACGTGGGTTGAGAAAATGCCACCAATTAAAAGTTTGTCACTTTTGTCGTATATATATCGTAAAGTGATTGTTACAATAATTTCTAAACGGATTCAAAAAACTTGTGGTTTTTTTTTTTTTTTTTTTCATTCAGAATGTCCCACCACCGATAACAGAGATTCAAGTGGACAGCGAATCCAGTTCCAGCAGTTCGTCGTCGGAAGACTCCAGCGATTCCAGCAGCTCAGGTCTTTAGCTCACATATTGTTTTCAACGTATTAGATGCATTGCGTTTCGCAGTCGTTTGGGGCCAGACCGTCTGGCGACAGTAACCACCTCCTTACAGAGTCCCATTACTTAACCCTTATTATCCTTAATCTTTCTATCGTATGGTAGGCAACGCACTTGCAGCGCCTACGGCTTTGCTTGAGTTATAGGCGACGGTAGCCACTCACACCATCAAGTGGACCGTCAGCCTGTCTGTCTGTTTACACGACAGTGATGACGTAGACTGGTGCCTGTCTGCATGCTTATTTAATAAGCAAATAACTTAACCACACATAATTTCATAAAGATTCCACTTACAAATAAAGGTGAACTATATTTTCCCTCATCAAAATTTATATTTTGTCATCAACTTGTATCATCTAATAAATAATTAATATATCTGTCGACACAAAATATTTTCATTGTCAATTAAATATTTGTATCGCCTGGTGTGAATTACCATATTAATGTCAATGTGTATTTAAAATATGAAATGTATAATAATAATAAAAATCCTAGTTTGTCCTATGAATAAAACTTTGTTGTGAAAATGATTAGATTATTCCCCCAAATTAATAGGCTCGTACTCAAAATAGTTTATCTGTCAGCAAATAAATCAATAATTATCGTCACCAGATCGCGACTTCATTTTATTTGTTATTTTGTCAGTTATCAAATAATACAATTCTTTACCAATTGAACAGTTCATTTTATAAATTTAATGAAAAAATGTTTAAAGAGGCGGAGCAAAATTCTACTAAAAATTTACTATTACGTAAATAAATCAATACAACACCCCAAATATATAAATAAATAAATAAATAAATACATCCTAGCAATTTACCGGATGTAAATAGACAGCTACCACAGATCTAGATATCTGTTACTAAACCACATATTTTACTAAAATACTACCTTTTACTAAAACCACATATTTTACATACATACAACCTGTATAATATACTAGTAGGTAATGTAAAAAGTGGTTAAATACTATCTACGATAATAGGTTTTTTTTTGGAACTTCAGGTGACATATTTCATTTTTTTAATGATCGTTTTCAATTATTTTGATTGTACAGTTATCAGGACAAACCAATTATAATAAATACAAACTAATTTATTTGATAATTGATAATATATCCCGATGATTATATGTGATTTATTGTGGAGTTGTTTTCATATTGTTTGGCGACTACAATTTGCTGACAAATCTACTATTTTGCGGACAAAACATATTATTTAACAAATTCAAAACCAATTAAATTGACGACAGCTTAAATCATACCCCAAATAAAGTACACCCATCTTGATCAACGATGTAATCTTGCTTATATTTGATGCTTTTTTTTTAGATTCTGAAGAGGAGTCCAACAAAAAGAAAAGTGACAAAAAACAATCAAAAAGCTCTCCTAAAGAACCAATAGAAGAACAAGCTAGTAAAGATAAAGAAAAAGAAAGATGGGGTCACAGTGGGTTTTATGAAGTTTATGGTAAACACTCGAGAAATAACGGATCGAAATCTAATGATGAGCGTGACGAGGACAACTTCGTTAGGCCAAATGATAGAAGAGATAGAAGGACCCGACAGTTGCAAAGAAATGGTGATGATAGATCAAACAGAGGAGACAGATATGATAGTGAACGTGATTACAGAAGTAGAGATGGTCGAAGTAGTAGGGAGATGTCTGGAAGTAGAAGAGATAATTATGAAAGCGGCGATGGTCAAGAAACCCGTAGAAAAGAAAAAAACAGAGATGACAGGGGTAGATATAGGGATGAAAGCGGCGATGGTCAAGGATCCCGTAGAAAAAGAGATGACAGGGGTAGACATAGGGATGAAAGCGGCGATGGTCAACAAACCCGTAAAAAAGAAAAGATCAGAGATAATGACAGGGGTAGAGATAGAGATGAAAGCGGCGGTGGTAAAGAAACCCGTAGAAAAGAAAAGAACAGAGATAATGACAGAGGTAGGGATAGGGATGAAAGCAGCGATGATCAAGAAACTCGTAGAAAAGGAAAGAACAGAGATAATGACAGGGGTAGAGATAGGGATGTAAGTGGCGATGGTCAAGAAACCCATAGAAAAAGAGATGACAGGGGTAAAGATAAGGATGAAAGCAGCGATGATCAAGAAACTCGTAGAAAAGGAAAGAACAGAGATAATGACAGGGGTAGAGATAGGGATGAAAGCGGCGATGGTCAAGAAACCCATAGAAAAAGAGATGACAGGGGTAAAGATAGGGATGAAAGCGGCGATGGTCATGAAACCCGTAGAAAAGAAAAGAACAGAGATAATGACAGAGGTAGGGATAGGGATGAAAGCGGCGATGATCAAGAAACTCGTAGAAAAGGAAAGAACAGAGATAATGACAGGGGTAGAGATAGGGATGAAAGCGGCGATGGTCAAGAAATCCGTAGAAAAGAAAAGAACAAATATAATGACAGGGGTGAAAGATATGAAAAAACCGAGAGTGGATACAGTAAACACAGTAAAGAAGATATTTCTAGGAGTAGAAAAGATAAAGAAGAAGATAGGAGTTCGAGAAGACACAAAGAAACTGCGATTAGTAACGATAGAAGTGAGATTCGGGATAAAACAACGAGAGAAACAACTCCGAGTATTGAGCCGAGGAGTTATTATAATAACTCTTACTACACTATCAGATACGATAAAGAGCGCGACAATATCAAGACCACTAGAGATGACTCTAAGGAAAAATATGAAGAAGAATCCAAACATAATAGACAAACTGAACAATTTAAGAAAAGAGGACACCAACGTGACGATGAACATGATAAGAATGAAAGCGGAAGTGATAGCTCACAGGAGGAATCCGTAGATCGTAAGCATAAAAGAGATAAAAAGAAGAAAAAATCACATAAAAAGAAAAAAGAATCAAGTGACGGCTGGGATATAAAAAGTAGGAAGCAACTTTTGAAAATTTAATTTAAACATATATGTGGAGATATGCTCAATTTTTTTGAATGATACCACTCAACAAAATTACTTAAATAATGGTCAGTCTTTGAAAGTACTAAATATATATTTAAAGTTTTTAACCAGTGTATAGTTACAGTTACATCCGCGAGTAACATGTTTAGTTTCAATAAACTGTCCCAAATTAATATTTGAAATTAAATTGAAAAAGCGCCGTTTTTGTACCTAGTACTACGCTAGAAATTGATGCTATTTTCTTTGGCACTTGATTTACCACAAAAGAGTGTATGAAAACCAAAGGCAACTCCAATCCTGGCTCATATTTTATAAATATAAACGATTTGTTTGTTAGCCTTACGTCTTAACTTCTCATTCAGAAAAAGTGCTGTTCACATGAGTTCATATAAAAAAAATATATAAATTATACATTCAGATTGTATGATAAATAAACAGAGCCTTTCTTTCTGACATGTTACTTTTTTTGTACATTTCGCTATTGTTAATAAATTCTAGGTTTTTTTTTTCTTTTAAGTATTTGGTTTTCTTTCTGTGTGTAAGCTTGTGTAAGCTTGGCAAGCTACTACCTAAAACTCTCCACAATATTTTGTCTATAGTGCACTTGCCATTTCCCTGATTTCATCTTTTTCATTGTCTTCCTCTCATTCTCTTTCCATCGCGAGGATATCGTGTAGTTAACGTCTTTCGATTATTTGTTTTTCTTATTTCTCAGTTTTGCAACTTTTATTTCACTCAAATGAGTTAGTCCTCCTTGTTTTAATTCTTCATAAAATAAAATGTCAAAACATTACAGTTACATAATGACACAAATATTATTAATGTAATAGCGAAATATTGAATAAACCTAAAATACCTACTGTGATATTGTGAAGATCTCGTCGATCGTACGAGTATCGTAGGAGTCACTTCACAGTGAGTAGTGAATTTTGTAATTAAAGAAAGCTCTCAAGTTGAGTAATTTAGAATGGGCGACGCCAAAGATCTAGATTTAGCGGAAGTTTTAGAACAAAATAATAATACTTTAGAGGCAACAGCGCCAGCACCCTATTCAGCTTCCGCGCCTCTTGTTCCACATGTTGATTCCAAGGAAGAATTAAAGCAACAGATTTCTGCTCCAAGCTACTTTCATTCGTTGAAGAAAAATGAAGAACCACCTTTTAAAGCGCCCGGTAAAGAAGCTAGACCTTGTATCGTGATAGGAACATTTATGCATGAATCTGAAGCCATCGACATGATCGCAGCTGCCGACAGCGATCAGTTAATATTTTTTTTAGGTTAGTTTAAAAAAAAAATCATTAATAAGAGCCGCGTATGTATAAATATGTACTCTAATAGATAAAATCGAACAGCAGTATAATCCAAAAACAAATATAGTAAGTAGATTGTTAAAATATGTGCTTGACGATTATAGTTTTAATGTTTATTTCAGGTCAATTTTTGGTAAATAAAAATGTCACGCAAAATTACAATTTATCAGAGAAAAACTTCCTCATAAGTTTTCTATCTGAAACAATAGATTACGCAGCACAGCGCGATTTTGACGCTTTCAAACTGGCATGTCTGTTGACCATATATGTAACTACCCACCTGTACTTTAAAGCACAATTTTGGACCTCACCTGTTGCAGTCTGGAAATATTTTAAGGAACTGATGATCCGACAGACGATAGAGGTGACACCCATAATTTGATGACTTCTAGTGTTAAAAAAAGCAAACGTTTTCTTTTTTAATTAGCAAAATCACAAGTTTTCTTTATTAATTTTAGGATTCCCCCGATGGCCAAGAAGGCTTCAGTCCCGAAGAATGCTACGATATACTGACCCATTTTCATACTATCTATATGACTAATTTACCTCTGATACATATAGTAACGTTTGGTGTTTACAGGCTTAAGTTCACATGGCCGTTTAAACCTAAATAAAAGCCTTGCCTTAATGCTCTTTGAACTTAAAAATTAATTTAATCCATAGCATATTTATCTTCACTTCAAATATTAGCTCTATTATGTTCTATTACATTCATAAACCAAATTAAAAGACAGATTTATAACATGTGTAAGTTACATGGCATCATTGCTAATCATGCACATAATTTACCTAGTCTAGTTTGTGTATTATCTCCTAACTAATGCTTGCGACTTCGTCTGCATTGGAAAATGAATCATTTAACACCTGAGATAATGTATGAGTATTATTACATTTTTATTTATCGCTCTGACGACCGACAATGGTGCCCAATTTTTTATATATTTAAATGACACCATGGGTTGGAAACCTCTTAACATTTTTCCATGATAAGTATCCTATTTGTTAATCCATGTAATAAACTATCTGTGTACCAATCATCCAAATCTGTTACGGATTTTGCATGAAAAAATAATAAACTTCATAATATATTAGTCTTCACAAAACAAACTTTCCCATTTATCATAATTATTAGTAGGATTGAAGATGTTTGTGTAGAAATAAAAAGTCTTAATAAATTTTACTTATTATTTATTGTTTTAACTATTTGTTCCTCAGCATGTTTGGGCAGTTTTCTTCTCTTACGTTTTTTCACTTTACCCTCCGACACACCTTCCTTATTTTGGCCTGGCTTTTTCTTCTTCTTTTTACAAGACAAAGGATTAGGGTTTTTCACCTTTTTCTTTTTAAATTGGACTTTTGGTTCCTGTATCGTCTCTATCACACCGAGAGCCTTTTTCAACTTATTAAGTGTCTCTTGTTGAGTTTCAGTTATAAATAAAGACGTATTTGCCTCAAGATTATGCCCAGCCTTGTCATAGCTAGCTTTTGAAGGCTTTTCTAATGTCGGCGACTTATTATGTAGGTACAGGAGAGGAACACCAGGTCTTTTCCTGAGTTTTTCCTGCAAATCCCTATCTTGTGTAGCTATTATGTAATGTTTCTCATTGTTGTTGTTAATCATAGATAATATACATTTGGAACCAGTGATGTGTTCTTTATGACCGCAGTCATGGACACCGAATTGTTTCAATATAGTTAATGCCCCGTGTGTCTTTTTTGCTATTCTCTCTGTTTCCATTACTAAACATCTTGTTGTCAATAATTTAGGCTGACTGTTGAGATATTTTGGTAATTGATCTCTTATGTTGACCTGCTCCTGAAATTTATAAAATTAAATTTTAATAAACAAATCCGAATTAGAACATGGTTTTGTTTCACGGTGGTTTTCTGTAAGAGGTAAATTTAAATTTGTAATGACGACCATAAGAGTTTCTTGTTTATCAACCTAATTGATAAATAAATATTTTGATTTTGAGAGTGGTAACTGTCACCAGACGGGCTGCCCAAATGACTGCGATTTTAAATAAATTCTAAGGATCAATTATGTAAATGACGACCAATAACCACCAAGACATTTATCTATTTAACAATATATACATTAGTGTACTATTGTGCTTATCAAAAAATATTACTATTTTTCAAATTCTAATATTAAGATTGTTCTATGGGCATTTGCACACAAATGTTGGGCATGTCAGTCACTATGACATGTGAAGCTGAAGCTTGTTTTTGATCATAGAAGACTGAAGTGCTCATCTGATAAATATCTAACATTAGTTTAATTTTGATTTTGCATCAATTTAAATTCAGTAAAGTATTTTCCTATCCCTTCATGTTACTATGTTCGGCAGTGCACATGCAGCACCTGTGGTGTTGCTTATGTTATGGACAACGGTAGCAACTACCAAGCAAGTGTTACTGTCAATCTGTCTGACGACCTTTACATACAAAAAAACATTGAAAAGTATTTGGAACCTTTTAAAAGTTTATGAATCAAGACAATGTTTGTCTATTCAACATTTTGTAAAACAAAATAAGATCACAATGAAATAACAGTGAATATGCTATTGTGTTTCAGTTAGACTAAAATATGCGAGTCTATTAAAGTATCCCCTCCTTATCCCAGCAAGGTCAGCAGTGTATTTGCGAAACTTATAGAATTGTGTTAACAGATACATCAGTCTGACGAATTTTATATGAAAAAATAACATATATGATATATAATCATAGAAAGGAGAGTACCTAGTTTTGATTACTGACAGCTGGTTCAGGAAAATTTTCTTGCCATCTCATACTTTGCTCTTTCAGAGTAAGATGAGAGTCAACAGTATCTGCCTCAGGGTCGGGAAGTTCCTCGAGAGGAACTTCGATATCTTCGTGTGGCAACTGTTCTGCTCTCCACTCGTCATCCACTATGTCGATAAGACGACCACGACGAACGCATTTACTGTCCATCCTGTAGGAAAATCATTTTGAGGTTATCATCCCGTACGAGCTCGCGTGAAGTGAAAAAAGTAATAATTAGAGATGGAAGTAGTAGACGGAGAAGTTAAGCTGCAGTAATCAAAACCAACTCTTCTTCATAACATGTGATCATGAACTTACTTTAAATGCAGAAAAACAAAATGTACCGTCAATTAGTACTTGGTATGGTTCATGAAAGCCAAAATTGTTGTAATAAAACTTTAGATACTTTTGAACTTTTTTATATCTCGTTATTTTCATTTTTCAGACTACAGACCTGTGTTAAATGATTTATACGCAAGAAACACAAACACTTGTTATTCAATTATAAACCTATTTTGATGTGATTGAGATTTGAGCCAATTGTTAATTGATTGAAAAAAATATTATTAAATTCAATTGTCAAGTTGTCACAAATAACCACAGAACACTATAACCTTGGTAGTCTTGAGTTTTATACAACAATATAAATATAGAAGAGATATAATTTGTAACCAAATAATAACGTAGAAACGTTACAGTTATCAATTTTCAGCTATGCATAGCAATGCATTAGACGACATAATTAACATTTCAACGCCGTTATTATGTAATATAGTTTGAGCTTAGAAAGCCATAAGCTGTATTACATATTAATTATTTTTGATGTGTATACTTATAGTATTGTTAGATTGTATGCGACGAATATACGTTTTAATCTAAATCTAAGAATTTCAAGGAAAAACAATGATGCAATGAAAAAACATCAATTCATTAAATATTTAGTGTGTGCATACCCTTATACCATAGATTCGGATATGGTTCACTGAATCAAATTAAATGACGTATGCCTAGCCATAGACAGTTTCGGGAAAAACGTCTCTCTCTCGTTCGTTCGCTCTCTCGCTTCCATGTTTGTTCGTGGTCATTTCGCATCGCATTTCTGTGCTAGATTTTCCAGTTTTGCATTTTGATTTAATGATTTTTATTCGTGTGATTGTGTGATTAATGTAATTTTCGTCAACACGGCGACCTCGTGAGATTCAGTCGCCTGAAGAACAGTGTAATTCGGCGATATAAAAACAGGGGAGGGTACGTCGTATTTCATATCCTAAAACCTAGTAAATGCGTCATTTTATCGAATAATGTCGCTGCTGATATCTAAAACGCTACATTGGTTAATTTAATTGACTTTGTGTATGTCTGTATGTTTTATTAACATGTAAATAGTAGCGTTGTGTGAATTTATGACCTCCAGCTGATTTGGTTGAGGGCGTCTTATAGACAATTGAATAGTTAAGACAAAGTAGGAAATTCATTGATATGAGTAAAAACTGTTAGTCATCGACACAACAACTACATTTTGTATCGCGCACAGATAATTATTGATAGAAAACTGTCTGTTATTGGTCTCCGTACAATGCGCCAATTATTTTATGATAAATACGCTTAATCTGTCTGCTGTTTCTTTGTGAACATGCATTTTTACAAGTCGGCGGAAAGATAACAGACTATTGTTTGCTGTTGTTTTTTTTTTATTTAACCTCCATTAGGCATTTGTTGTTTACGACGTTCAAGAGCTAT
The DNA here is from genome assembly GCA_944738685.1 of Synanthedon myopaeformis. Taxonomy (NCBI): domain Eukaryota; kingdom Metazoa; phylum Arthropoda; class Insecta; order Lepidoptera; family Sesiidae; genus Synanthedon; species Synanthedon myopaeformis. The sequence continues at coordinate 12,279,898 of OX122915.1, forward strand.
TCATCATCTCTTTTTACAATATCCAAAACAATTGGCTGTAATTTGGCCTTTGTTGATACGTTACCGTAATTCAGTATAAACTAGTATAAAGTTTTATTGTCAATGGTGTCTAATTGTGTATTTATTGGACTCTTAGCAGGTCAGTAATGTTTTCTTATATTTACGAACAATGATCTAAATGATATTTCATAAGACAATATAATAACATTTCCTATATATAATACTAACTGTGCCCGTGACTTATTGCGCGCTGCAGTTCGTTTTTTGAAAATTCCAAACATTTTTTTTTTTCAGAATAGTGTCATATGTTAATCCAGATAATAAACTATATGTGTGCAAAATTTCATTCATTCATTTTTGCATGATTGAGTAACAAATATCCAACCAAACTTTCACATTTATATTATTAGGATTAAAACTAATATAATTTCATTAACATTGTAGTATTTCAGTGGTCAAATTGACTTAATAGTCATAATACTTATTTATTCCAGGTGTTTTACTACACTAACAAGCAATACATAGAATTATCAACAAATTGTAAGAATTATAATTTAAAGATAAAATTGTAAGGTACCTAACTATTTTTAAATAAAAATGTAATAATTTATCTATATTAGCTGCTATATCAGAAAAACAATTTCATGTCATCAATCAATTTGAAACTTGAACATATTACTATTGGTATAGATTAAATGGTTTTACTCAAACAATGTCCTTTAGTATCCCTGTGCCCTGGGCACTTTGCGTTTTTAGTCATTTTGGGTAGCCCATCTGGTGGCAGTAACCACACAGAAGACTGCTTTGAAATCAGTCTGCTATTACCATTATGGTAATGACAGACTGATTTCACTTGATGGTAGGCTACCTTTGTCTATAACACTACAGGTATCTACTGCAAGTGCGCTAGAAGAATAAGGGATAGGGAAATGGGCTCTGGCATCCCTTACTCACTCACCAAACCAAATTTCACATTTTTTATTCTATAGATAGAGAACATAATTTGTATTATCAAGTTTCAATTTAATTTACAACTATCATTGTTAAATCAAAATAATGATGTCTAATGAATGAATTGTTTACTATTAGTATCAAACATTCATCAGATAGTTTAATAGTGATCTATAATATAATTATTGTCAAGTTGCTTGTTAATTTTCTTTCTTTATTTTATAACAGCAAAGTATAATTAAATGAAATTTAATATTTCAACATTTGCTTATTTAAATTAATAAAAATACATCAAATTTACATTAAATTAATAATACTATTTTAATATAATAAAAGAAAACAGTGGAAAAACTAATACAGATCTTTTGTCTACTAAAGTAAAAATTCAGTAATATTTTTATTATGTCAATACCACTGGTACCATATAAACATAATAAAAACTCATCTGTATGAGTAGTTTGTACTACTGTTTGTAGTTGTAACAGCTATACCAATTTAGTAATGTTCCACAGCCACAAAGTGGGCATCCCATCTGGTAATCGTTCCCTTATGGAAGACTATGGTGAAATAACAGGAGCAGAATGGACAGATTCGCTATACAGGTGTTAATGTACATCCAGCTCATTCCAGCTCCAATTTGTTCTATACAGTCCACATATTGTTTGGTAAAAAGTTACACCATTTTTAGCGTTGGGTTGGGGTAGGGGGGGGGGGGGGAAGTTGGAAATTATCATTTTTCTTAAATATTTAGAAAACAATGCGGTTTAGTGCAAAAGTCCCAAAAAGTTAGAGCTGGAATTATACTTTTACTTTGGATGTTGGGGTTTGGCCGTTTTTTTTGGGCTAATTACACCATACTAAATGTCAAGGGAATTCTATTACTCACACTGGTATAAAATTAACACAACTTTGTACACAATTAGCACTTTTACCCGCAATACTAATAATTTTATTAATACCTAGATGAAAATAAAATGGCATCAAATGTGACACTATTTTTGAACTATTTTTAAATTTTGTGGATGAAGAAAAGTAAAATTAGTAAGAGACCACTGAAATATTATTTAGTATCTTTTATTTGAATGACTTCAATATTGAATTGATTTGAATGACTGTACTCTGTACAGTTGTGAATCTGTCCAATTGCTATGGAGCTTTGTATTTTGGTGAGTGAGTTGAAGGTGGCAGAGGGTGTCTGCCCTTGCCTATATATGCACTGCACTTGCTACTCCTGTAGCATTTCCTATCTTAATGATGGCCAATTCCCATCAACTTGACTGTCAGCCTTCCTGATTGAATTTTTTTATGAAGCTGGTAATTCCAGTTGTGTCTTGTCATTGTCATATATAGAATACCTGAAAAATCATTGTGTAAAAAAATATGCGTAGATATTTATGAACTTATAAAAGTTTATCTGAATGTACACACGCTGAACATCTCGAAGCCGGAAATCGCCCGTAAATCAAATGATACACATTAGGTCACCATATTTGCTTCGAAACGTAACGTCGGAATCATAATTGAGTGGTCATCTCCAATCTAAATGATTAGGAATAAAAACTTCATCATTTCACAATCATCTATCTATAAAATTATTCTAAGGGAATAAATTGTTTTAAATTATTGTCCAGGATTGTTTTTATTTTATATTCGAAAATTATTTTGAATACTCATATTCAGCATAATCTATGAATTTTTTTTAACAAAACTATTATAACAAACTTTTTTTATGACAAAAATATAGATAAAAAGAAAATTTCAATGACACAAATTGTGTCATAAGGTAGCTATAGAAGTGTAGAGTTAATTGATACAGTAGTGTTTATATTTAAAAAAAAAAACACATGAATAATAAAATATAAATCCGAAAGGTCTACCTGTTAATAGCAGAAATTCAGCTTAATTTATTTGAGACTCAGATGGGTCTTAATTAATTGACTTCTCTTACAGTATAATTGATATATACCTCATGCTTTTATATTAAATTTAATTAAACTAATTACTTTAAATGTCTGACAATAGAGAACACGCAATTTGAATTATTTGAAATTTTCAGTTATCCTAAAAATTTTAAACGGATTTTGTTCCTGCTGCTTTAATAGAATGCTGTTTTTGTATTTCATTGTTATTTTTTTTATTATTATTTATATTTGCCGTTTCTAGTGCAAGCTACTTAAATTGTTGTTTAAGTTAAAACAATGTCTCAATAAAAATGTCGGTTTTGAATAGATTTACAAGAAAGTACAAGTCAACAATGACAGTATAATATGTTTTTTTCACAGACAAATTTTTTGATGTTCTTATATTTAGGGCGCACAAGGCCACGGGGCACAGCTAGGCCATTAATATTTACGACATGTGCATGGTTGTCTCGATGTGTTGTATAATGTAAATAATAAGGTTGTGGTATTACTAGGTACGTCAATACTAATATCCTATACGTGTAGTACGCCATACGGTTCAATCATAATCCGTGTCGCCACCACTCGCAGTCGTCTTCGTCATAATACGATACGAACTATTATGTAAACACTTGTACGGTTTTTTTTTAAAACGCCAGAACAAAACTGAAATCAATATCAGCGGAATATTTATTTTATACAATACTTTGGCACGCGTCTTCGCCCGCCTTGAAATTTTACATGGTAAAATGTTTTAGTCCATTAATGTTGCCACTGTCTTGGGTCATGTACTCATGTCGTAGGCTGTTCTATGCCTATATTTGTATAATAATTTTAATTTATATATATATTTTATTTTAAAGCCCTGGTAAAAATAGAATGAGGATTAAAAGTAATGATTTGATACCTATTTAATGAATAAATCCCTGTTTCACTAGTACCGCCGCGTTGCATGCTTTACTAATTTCGTGATATCTCAAACACTGTACTACTCAAAAATTATGGTGAATTGTTAATTTTATCTCCATTTAACACTCGTGATAAGAGTTTAATTTATTTTTGATAGGGATTCACATTTTACTGTTAATATCTTCATCTAAACATTGCATATTTTTCATTTTTTGAGAGGTAAAAGCGGTTTAACTTACAAATACCGTAATTTCTCATAATTAGAATAAAGTGTATGTCTGTCTACTTTAAAGACTTGTTCAAAATATTGGTCAAAATCGAATGAGTATTTTCGGAGATTACCTACTACATACCAAGTTGTGTTCTTTACCTTTTTACCCATGTATATAAATACTTTATTAGTAGATTTAAGTCTAACATAAAAAATTGTTAACAGTATTAGTTAGTCGTGAGTAAGTGTAAGTATATTGGTATTGCAGGCCATGTCGACAAACAGGAGCGGGGCGGCGCAGCGTCCGAACGGCGCACCGCAAGCGAAGGTGTGCCAGTTCAAGCTGGTGCTACTGGGCGAGTCTGCCGTGGGCAAGTCGTCGCTGGTGCTGCGCTTCGTCAAGGGACAGTTCCACGAGTACCAGGAGAGCACCATCGGCGCCGCCTTCCTCACTCAGACCGTCTGCCTCGATGACACCACTGTTAAATTTGAAATATGGGACACCGCCGGACAGGAAAGGTGAGCCAAACTACACACTGGCATATTAGGGGGCGACCATTTTAATAATATTTGTAAGCGACACCAGACCAAACCATAAGGTCGAATTTCACTTGAACACAGTTTTCAGTGTTCAGTGTTTCAATGAAGGACAGCAAGGTAAAGAGAAACATTAAAAACTCGTCTAGGTAAACTGGCTGATAATAATAGTTGAGTAATTATTGTTTTCACATGCAAAGTCGACGATCTGTGTCCCATTTAGATATTTGTTTTTGTGCGCGACAATAGAGTGAAAGTGACGTTTACCGGTGACGTCACGCTCGGTAGAGTTTAACTCTATGGCTCTGGGGGTCAATAAGGATTGAAAAGAACAATGGAACGCCTTCGTTATCGCTAGGGGCGTAAGTGTACGAGACCAGTAAAGGCAAACTTTTATGACTACACTTTACACTGCTTTGTATGAATTAAGATGCGTTGTAGTGTCTACTTTACAATAATTTATTGTAAATTTTCTAATAAGTAAATGTGTTTTATTGTTATAAATACTTAAATGAATTACTGTATTTTGTAATAACATTTTATAAAAGCTAAGATTGAGCAGCTGAGCTGAAGCTGAGATTTTATAAAATTTGTACAGACCTAAAATATAATGTGTGATATAATTGTGATATTGGTTATTGTCCATACCTCCTTACACTGAAAAGCATGTCGATAATATGTGTACTTATTATGATGATAATTATTTCAGATACCACAGTTTAGCACCTATGTACTACAGAGGTGCGCAAGCGGCGATCGTAGTATATGACATTACCAATCAGGTAAATATAAATTGCATTACCAACTACTGATAGCATTTTAAAAGGAAATTTAGGCTCTCTTTAAAACTCTACAGGTTTTTAGATGTATTTCTACACACATTACGTTTTCATTTTACTTCTAGATTTTTTCCCATTTAATAGTTCTGTCATCACAACTAATAACATTTAATAGAAGCAGTAGTAATCATCCTCTTGCAGAATACCGTAAAATAACAGCATTTGTGCTGTTGTGTTTCGGTGAGTGATTTAAGGAATTCCCATTTCCCCATCCTCTCCCAATACTGTGTTCTGAATCCTATTAAGGGCGACTGTAGCCACCTGCCACCAAGTGGAACGTCAGCTTTTCAGGCATAAATTTACATAAAAATAATAATAAAACATTTGCCCCCAGCCTAGCTATTAGCATCACATTGTCGTTATCAGATAACAGTTGTGTGAATATTAAAACTTGTTTGATTACATATTTGTGTCATACAGTTTGCTCACACTCGTTTGAGAAAGATAAAGCAAATTCATTGTCTCATTTTTCGCAAAACTATTTTTCAATTTAAACTAAACTTCAATATAAAAAAAATATAATATTACAATTTGACTTTGTCGCTCTGCTCTTTTTCATCTGAGTGCAGAGAAAAAGACTGTCTCTTGGTCACTGTTCCAAAACGTCTTATAATTATTAAATCAATACTAGCAATCGACTCCCGGCTTTGCAGGATTAATTTTTTTTTCTGCAAATACAAACATATACAAGCCTTTTTCAATTTATTGGTCTTTTCATGAGTGAAAATTGAATGAAAATCGTTTGAGCGGTTTTTTAGGCCATAAACAATTTTTAATTATAAATATTATCTGCCGAATCCTTTTCTTATGCAGCTTTTTTACATTAGGCTTTGTCCAGATTTCACTTACAATAATTCCAATCACTAAGACCCTAATTTATTATATATTAATGTAAAAATATTAATCTGATGGGTATCAAAATATCCATTATTATATCACAGTCTACATTTGAAATGTTATATATGCTTTTGTGTGTCGTATATATTGTAACACCGTCGATACTGTTATCTGTGTCGGTCTGTCCGTTGGCATTCGGCAGACGCTTGAAACGCCCTTGAACTCTCGCGAAGACCTACATAAATACATATAATGGATGTTGTCAGTCACGTTTGTTCGCAACCTTTCGCTGTACACAAATATACGATGCTAATTGTCCAATGTCCAATAAATACACAATCGTACCTGACCTGCATCCCGGACTTACATCGCCTGTTGCTTGTGTTATAGGCGACGGTAGCCACCTACCATCAAGCTTTGACCTAACATAATAAAAAAAATTCTAATGTTCTAATCTTTGATGAATATTAAAACATTATATAATATGTGTTTGTTTATTTAGTAACATTCAGTACTAAATGTAATAGTCAACTTTTATGCTCAAGGTGAGTTGATTTGACGAAATTGCTCAAGTTCGCGCTCGTACATCTACAACTTATTTTTATAATATATGTCGCCAGAGAGGGCGGACGGTCCACTTGATGGTAAGTGGCTGTCGTCGTCTAGTAACACAAGTAACGTCACAGAGTGCATTGCCGACCTGACTAGGATTTAGGATAAGGGATTGGGAGGGGATATATATACTCATCGAAACGACAACTGAGTATGTGCTGTTATATAATAATAATAATTTATTTGCTGAATATAGGTAATTACAATGGTTTTTAAATGAATAAGGCTCGCTACATTCTACCCTTTGGGGTATGCAAATATTTTGAGAACGCCTACATAACAAAATAATTTTTTAATCACCACCTTATCACGCTCACTGATCTTCTGTAAGGGGCTGCCCAATTACATACATGTATAGCGTGCATGTATATTTGTATATACATTTTAAAGTAATATTTTTTTTTAAATGTTTTATTAAAATATGTTGTCAATAGGATAAAAATATTTATTGAGCATATGTGATTTGGGATCGCAGGACACGTTCGGTCGCGCCAAGAACTGGGTGAAGGAGTTGCAGCGACAGGCGTCGCCGTCTATAGTGATAGCGCTTGCGGGCAACAAGAGCGACCTGGCCGCCAAGCGGATGGTCGAGTTCGAGGAGGCGCAGGCGTACGCCGACGAGAACGGCCTCCTCTTCATGGAGACCAGCGCCAAGACCGCCATGAACGTGAACGACATCTTCCTCGCCATCGCCAACAAGTTGCCCAAGAGCGACGCCGCCGGCGCGCCCAACGCCGGCGCGCGCCGACTGGCCGACGGCGAGCAGCCGCGCTCCACCTCCTGCTGCAAGTGATACACGCGTCTCCACGCACCGCCGCGCACGCGCGCCACCCAGCGGCCGCGCGGGTAACTCGACACACACACGCACGCACGCACACACACACACCACACACACGCAACGCCGTCACTCAACGTGCTCTGTGACAGTGAACGAACACTCGCACGCACCGGTCACTTGTCACACTTGTCACACTTGTCATGTACGAGTAAGTTTACCTCTATACTGTGAAATAAACACACAGACGCACTGGTGCAATGTCAAACTTTTGTCACACTGCGGATAATCAAAAGTGATAGTTAGTGACACGGTAACATAGAAGTAATTATGAAATTTGTGCAAATTTAGATTGGCTCAGATCAATTTGTCGCTTGATGTCACACTGTCACACCGTGTGTATAAACTCACCTCTCGACACACACTCGCACCGAGTGTGACTTGTCACATTTGTCACGACGTTTTACCCCGTGTGACAAAAGTGATGACATTGTGACAAGTGAAATCCGAAAAACGTTCTATGTGACAAAAAAAAAATGCCAGTGACATGTTCGAGTTCTGACCAAGTTCTGTTGTTCCCAATGAAGCCTCCGAATATTCCGGTCGTTAAGTTTAGAAAAAAGATACACACGTAACATAATGCTGTTTTGTTGTGTGTATGTGTGTGCGTGTGTTGTGTGTGTTTTACACACAAGTTTGGTTCGAATCTTTGAATTTGTGAACGGCAACATTTTTTCAATTTAAACTGGTATACAAACAGAAGAAAACTGTATATATTCCGCGTATAGATAGAATTCGGACACGTTTTGAAAACGTACAATTGGAATTCATTTTGTGTATTGTTCATGATGATATCAGTCTCGAAATGTGACTCGTGATGTCATTCGGAAGTTGATTAAAGGTTCGAGCCAAAGTGTGTGAATCCAGTCCCCAAGTAACATTAAAAAAAAAAAAAAGAAAATTAGGTTTACTATGTAATGTAATGTAATAAATGATTTATATTTATACTTGATTTCGTTTCGACGTAGGCAGTTGGCAGTTAGCAGTTGGCAGTTAGCAGTTCTAAGTTGTTGGCGCTTAGATTAAAGGGATTACTTAAAGAGATTTCGGTTTATAAATAGTTGTGCTATTCTCGCTCTAAATATATTATAAAATAAAAATAAATAACACAATATTGTTTAACGGCGAATGTGATTTGCTTGGAAAGGAAAACATTATAAAATTATATTATAAAGGAAAATAAAATACAATCGTTTTGTTAGAAAATAAAAAGGAAAATGGTGGTAAAAATAAAATGGAAAAGTCGTCACCCACAAAAAGCAGTAGAAAACATTCATTTTTAAAATTGAATGTTTTCAAAGTAAAATATATAGATGCTATTTTTCAGTTTATTAAATGGTGTTTTTTTTTTTTTTTTTTTTTTTTTTTTTTTTTTCAAATTAAAGGCAGGTTTAATTTTCAAAAATACACATTATTATTATAATTGAATATGTTTCTAAGAAATGAATGTTTTTCCATGTCTTGAGTGAATTGCATTCAAGTAAGCCTTAATTAAAAAAAAAAAAAGCTTCATTACTTTCGAAATTGTGGTGAAGGTGCATTTACATAATTATTTACATATTTACATTAATTTTTATCTTTATCATTTACACTGACTGTCTCTAGTTTTATTTGAGAGGATATTGTTTAAATTTGGGACACAATCGCTCGGATACCAATTAGGCAGTTTTTTTTTTTTTTATTTTTTTTTTTTCATTCTAAACGGAAGTCTTATTTATTTTTTTCTTAAAAAAAATCAATAAAAATGCATAGGAAAACTGAATTTAAAGAGTCAATTCTAAACTCGTTTAGTTTGTGAAATTAGATATCTCTTTAGTCAGAAAGTACTTAGTTTAATTTCTGACGAGTGTGAAACTAAAATAAATTTGCATATTTTTTTTTTTTTTTTTTTTTATCCGCTGAAAATGGAATTATGAAAAGTGTAGATATCCATTTAAGTCTAGAAAAAAAAAAACTTGCTTAATTTTTTTATACCTGACGAAAATGGAATCTGAGTAATGTGTCCCAAATTGAGAAGTTAGTGCAGTCTGTTGTGACAACCGATGAAATTGTTTTGCAAAATAATATCAAGTGAAATTTCATTTATTACTTTCACTGAATATTAGTTCCTCATTTTAAAATGTAATAAAATATCAAGTGTTAATTAATTTTTTTTTTATAGATAGTCGAGTGCCTATATATATATATATATATATATAATTATTAGAATGACTGTTTGTCCATTGAAAGATGATGTTTTAATGAATATTGTCTTGCAAAGCAATATTTTGTTCAGACGAGATGGTCTCTTGCAATCGTTATGAGGCTGTACTAATTCTAAACTAATTGTTTAATAATTTTTTTTTTTTTAATAATTATTATCACACACACACACGTCTGCGTTTTTTTTCCTTGAATTTCGCCTCAATCACAAGATGTAGGCCAATTTTAGATTGGTCCTTCGTGTGAGCTGCAAATGTTATTTTAAATGATTAAAGCCACACTGCAGCTTATGTGATCGACTGCTCCATTTTATGATTTAGTTCAATCATATAAATAAATACTTAGTTACGTTTCTCAGTTATAAAGTGTATACTAATTATTTTTTAATATTAATTATATTTATATTATATTATATGAATCGATTGTTCTTATATATATATTAAATATGCGTAAGTAAAATTTAAAAAAATAAAATAAAATAAAAGGTAGGTGTGTTACGTAAACAGGTGGCCGTAATGTATCACTTGGAAAAAAAAATAAATGATTTTTTTTTAAAAAATAACGCATTCCATACGGGGGGGGATAAATGCGTCTGCGTGTGCTCTTCGTACGAACGAAGGATAAAATAGATTAATGGCTTATTTTGAATTTCTCGAGGCGAATGGTGTTGCCATATATATATATATATATTGCAAAAAATAAAAAAATAAATAAGTGAACTCTGGCAACACCGCCGCGCGTCGATCTCTTCAACTCGTGCTTCATTATATTTTAGCAGATGTCAAAATAAGTTTTCAATAATTATATATTTATTTATATATGCAATCGCAGAATTAAATTGTTGAGAAAGTGTTGCCTATTGTAAAAATTTAAAACGATTATTAATTATTATTATTATTATTTATATATGTTTCAATCTTAACTTACATAAAACTTAAACGCACTTATAATAAAATAAAATATATATGTATGTATGTATAGGATCAACAATTAAATTCGATCGCTATTATAAAAATATTATTAAATACACTTTTTCAATAGATTATATATATATATATATATTTAAGAGAATGCGAAACTGTATGTTCTATAATAGTAGACTATATTATCATTTTAGCGCGTTTTAATAATAATAAATTGTGCATTTTCTCACTGCGTTTGTATTTAAGGCATAAAACAGCTTATTAAAGTCTCGTTGTAATATAGCGTTAAAAATACAATTTTTATTTAATTATTTTATTAAAAAAAAATATTTTAATTTTATTAACGACTGGATGTGTTCTTTGATGTTCATGTTCTAGTCAAAACGTCATCACACCAAATCTGAAAATATTTGTCATTCTTAAAATTGTATAATGTGGTTTCTTTTAAGAGAATATTACATAAATATTATGTATATATATATATATGTATTTATTTGTTTGTTTGTGAAATGAGATATTATTATATTATTAGTTGTTTATTGTTTTTAAAGTCCGCAAAAAGTTAGTAAAGTACAAAACGGATAAAATGTTGGAAATTCGCTTATGAAATTGTAATTGAAAACACACACACACACATTATGTGCCTACCGGATGTCTGCAAATAGAATAAAATGCGAGATAAAATTTGTTTAGTAGACGTAGAGCTTTAAATAAAAAAGTTCGAGTCGTCAGTCGCGCGGAATTCGCATCCTTTGATCCTTTGATCCTTTGGCGAAGGGACGCCAATTCAGGTCATGTTGTATGTTTTTGTATTGTGTAAATATTTTTGATTATTAAGATTATTATATTGAATAAAAAAATATTGTAAATGATGTTGTGGCGTTTTATTTGTGTAGATCCTATTTGGGTTAAATTTGAAATTTTACATTGAAGTCATATTATAAAAAAAAAATCCAGATATTTTCATATAAATAAAGCCAACGCCAAATATAGGGCACGAGTATTGGCTATTTGTGAAATGTGCGCAGTTCAGTTGTGTTTAAAGTGGTCATTTGCACCTTAATTAATATAATAAATAACAACATACACAGCAGCAAATAAATGTGTGAAGTAGTCCTTCACAGTCTTTGTTCAAATATTTGAATGTGTGGCGCCAGAGTAATATGTTGCAAGCAATAAATATGGACAGATTTAGGCTCGAGTTCACCAACAGACGGTTATTTTTAAACAGCAGATCACAATCTCTAAACTGCGGGCTAAACGCCCTAAACATCAGTTTAATCATTAAGTTGATCAGATGTTTAGGGCGTTTAACCCGCATTTTAGCGATTGTGATCAACAAAATATTATTAAACGGCTGTTTAAATTTTAAACAGCTGTTTAAAAATAACCGTCTGTTGGTGAACTCGAGCCTAAATGCGAGCAAGGGAACAATGTTAGTACATATCGCTCTTTCTCGTCTGTGTCATGTTTGTGCAATAAGTCAGTGTGAGTAAATTGCTAACACGTGTGTGTGCGCATATGATATTAACCCCTAATGCGTTCAATTCTCACCTTTACGTACTGAAGCAAAAAGTTTCACATTTGGGGAGCAAATTAAACAAATTTATATAAATAAATATTTTTTATTAGTGAAACGCACACAAGATTTGAGTCACATACCACTTTCATTTGGTCGTAATTTAATTAATTACACATTACTTATGGCACTATTATACATTACCATCTACTTGTATTATACATAAAGGCCTTGAGATATAATAATTAACTCGTCACACAAAATTGTAAAAGAAAATATTTATTAGGGTTTACTATAGATGCAAAAAATATTATTTTGAAAATTAATAGTGTACATATTATATATGAATAGCATGATTATAAAATTAAAACCAATCTCAGACCACCTTTTCGAAAATTCATTTTTTTAAATTATTTGTTGTGAGGTAGGTTTTTACAATCTTGCATTCATATAAATAATATGAACTGACACAAATAAGTTATGTTCTATTACCAAGAACTTCTATTATCCTCAGTTATAATTATAATAGAAGTGTTTGTCTTTGGCTATTACAATATATTAAATTTATACACACAGGTAAATGACTAGCGGGACATTAAGACACATTTTGTGCAAATATTTTTAGAACTTTGAATTGATTTGTACTGGCAACATTAGGATTTTCCACAGATTTATTATTTATGTTAAAATAAATAAAGTTTTTCTTAATATTATAAACCGAGAATCATATCATTTATGTTATGTTTATGTACAGGTTATGTTAAGAATGTTCTAAAGCGGCTCAGACTTTAGCTAGGTTTAGAACTTGTAAATGTGCTGTTCATATCTCTGAACCAAATCAAGTTAGATGATTATTTACATAAATAAATTGTCATCTAAATTAATTCTAATTTATTAATTTTAATGTCAACAAAAACATATATGACTGTCTGTTGACTTTAAAACAAAAAATATCGAGATTGTTTAGTAAAAAGTAATCTATAAAAATGAATATTAATATAATGGAATATATATCTACATTCCATTATATTATTATATGTAGTTATGTATAATGTTGTTGTAAGTACATTATGTCACATTTAAATTACCTACGTACATACATAGGTAACAAAAACATTACATTTAATTAGGTAAAAAAAAAATTATAGAAATACAAAGTAAAATTTAGTGCAAGATTTTAATAAAAATTAAAAAAATCATCAATATGAATTATGTAATCATAAATTATTTATTAAGTGAGGTCATTATCATATCATGAATAAATACTGTATTAAAAAATAAATTAAGTATTTTCTATCAATAAATTAATAGTATTTTGGCAGTTATTAAACTTAACTAATATTTAAAATATTTAATTCCTATTATTTAAGTCTATTATTGATTTAAGGAAGATGTGACCTAGATCACAATATAGTTGGTTGGAGCTAAGTTGAAATTAAGAAAGTTGATAAGGCGAATGTTAACCATCACTTAATGATGATTAGTTGCAAGTTATAAATTAAAAGTTTTTTTTTTTTTTTTTTTATTAAACCGTGATTAAACCAATAATTATTGTATTGGAAGAGATACATTTTTTTATGTATAAATAAATAACCACACTGGGAACGTCATTTAGTTTGAATATCTATATATTTCAATTATGATGTCAAATCAAATATATTTGTAAGCCACTGTGCAGATTTTATTAGACACTAGTTGGCCCGCGGTTTCACCTCCGTAATTAAATGTTTTCACTTTATTATTTTTTTACGAGATTTTTCTTATTTTCAGTATAAGTTTACATTTAAATACATCAGTATACATATTTAGTTATCACGATTGCCTGCAATTTAATTTTGTGATCAATATTTTAGAAGAAAAGTTACGCTTTAGTTAAAAGGGTTACTTAATTCATTTGAGTTGCGAATCATTTCATCACTCAAGTGACAAAAAGTAATCCCCTTGAGTTATATAACACATTTTATCATTCAAGTGACAAAAAGTAATACTTTTGTGTGACAACACGTTTTATCACTCAAGTGACAAAAAGTAATCCCCTTGAGTTATATAACACATTTTATCATTCAAGTGACAAAAAGTAATACTTTTGTGTGACAACACGTTTTATCACTCAAGTGACAAAAAGTAATCCCCTTGAGTTATATAACACATTTTATCATTCAAGTGACAAAAAGTAATACTTTTGTGTGACAACACGTTTTATCACTCAAGTGACAAAAAGTAATCCCCTTGAGTTATATAACACATTTTATCATTCAAGTGACAAAAAGTAATACTTTTGTGTGACAACACGTTTTATCACTCAAGTGACAAAAAGTAATCCCCTTGAGTTATATAACACATTTTATCATTAAAGTGACAAAAAGTAATACTTTTGTGTGACAACACGTTTTATCACTCAAGTGACAAAAAGTAATCCCCTTGAGTTATATAACACATTTTATCAGTCAAATGACAAAAAGTAATACTTTTGTGTGACAACACGTTTTATCACTCAAGTGACAAAAAGTAATACCTTTGTGTGACAACACGTTTTATCAGTCAAGTGACAAAAAGTAATCCTCTCGAGTGATTTTGTCACTCATGTGACAAAAGAGTACTTAATCCGCTCGAGTGATACGAGTGAGTGGGCTCACAGTTCGTCGTCGAAGTGGTTGGAGAGCAGTTGGTCGCCATAGTTGGTGGCCTCGCTGCCAACAAACACGTCGTGGTGCCGAAGGATTTCGTCGAAGGAGAGCACGTCGTCGTGGTCGTCGTCGGCAGAGTCGAACAGGTGCTCCACCTCTTGCACCGCGATCTCGCTGACGAACACATTATTATAGAAATGAAGAATATACCACCCTTGTGCGATCAGCTTCTATGATATGGTAAATTAAATACATTATATGTTCTACTCACTCGTTGTCGGGGATGACCCAGTAATGTATCTCCTTGGCGTCAAGGATTCCATCCTTATTCAAATCGGCGTCATGATCGAACTTGTCCTTCTCGGCGATCAACCAAGCCTTGTCCTGTTGTGTGCCTGAAGTGAATGTTATTCATTATAAATTAGGTATATTTATAATGACAACATCTCCTATCAGTTTACATTGTAATTTAGTGACTTTCAAGTATTGTTATTCGTTACAATGTAGTTAAATGGGTGTAAACAAATAAAAATGTGTGTTCCACTTGCACTTTTGTAAATTCATGTAAGTGTAATTCCTTCATTATCAAATTACTTTATATTTATTCTTCATGCAAATTCAATTAAACAGAAAATTTGCAAGGTGAACAGCCTATTTCCCTATCAATTCCTAATCAATTATGCTTATCCTTCTATGGTCGACAAATTGCAACTTGCGTCTTGGAGCAAATTACGTTTCTTGTGTTAAGCCCGTCACACACATAGCTATAATATATATTAATTATAATTTATAGCAAGGCATATTACGATATATTTTCTATACAAATATTGGAGCGACCACACATGCAGCTATAATATATATTTATATGACGTCACCAACGTATACCGTAATATATATTATAGCACGGTATATTAATACGGCACGTTTGGTCTAGTGGCTAGTAACCCTAGCTGTTAACCAAACGGTCGTGGGTTCGAATCCCGCTAGGGGCGAATGTTTATGTGTTAACATTTTACCTTTGTACCTGAGTCATGGGTGTTTTTTATTTATAATATGTATGTATTTACAAAAAAAAAAGTAATCTATGTATTATATCAACTGTCTGGTATCCATAATACAAGCATTAGTTGCTTACTGTGGAACTAGATGGTGCTGTGTGGAATGTGTGAAGATATTTATTTATTATTATTATTATTATTATTTATTATAGCTACGTTTGTGACGGGCTTTATAGGCGACAGAAGTCATATCGTCAGCGTCAGCCTGTTTAATGTTGGCAGAAGACTTCATAAAGGTTTTAAAGGTCTGAGAAAAATGACCATATACTAATGTCTTCTGCATAAGGAAGAAACAGTCAAATTATGGCAGGACGAATTCATTATAGAGAATTTTCTTTAAAAACATTCCTTTATATATTTATGATAAAGGCTGGCCGACAAGCTGTCAGTTCATTTGGTGGTAAGTAGCTGTAGTTACCAATGCCATTATAAAACACTGTCAAATTGGACCGGGAATATAAAATGAAAAAGAATATCAGGAAGAGCATTGGACTTACTATTTGGTGGAGTTGTATATCAATAAAAAAAAAAAAAAAAAATGTAAGGATACTTTATAACTAATTACCATATTGTCTTTAAATGGGTGTCAACACTAGATAAAATAACATATGGAGCTGATAATGATCATTAAAATATTTTAATGGTTGTTTAGTTGGCCGCCCACTTGATTGGTTAGAATGTAATTGAATATTACATTCCGACCAGAAGCTCTTTGCAGCAATGCATAAAGGAACAAAATCCGTTTACAAATTACGAATTTTATTCGCAAATCCCTTTTAGTTTATTCTATGTATACATATAGAAACGACCTAACTGATTTTAATGCGGTTTTCATTGATGTATTGATGATTACCTAGATAAAACAATAGGATACTTTTTATCGTGGAAAAATATTAGATACCTGTGGGATTTAAAAAAAAAAAACTACAGCGCGTACAATGTTGCGGGCACCAAATTTTTTTTTTTTTTTTTTTTTTTTTTTTTTTCTTCCAGTCAAATCTGCAATCAGTTGTCGACTTTAAACAGATGATTTGCAATGTCATGTCGAGGAGAGAAAGTCTTCCAAGAAGATCCCCTATATTTATAAGTACCCTCAGTTTATATTATAGGGTAAGGAAGTGACGTCTTTTTAGACGTATTGAATAGTCTGGTGTTATTAGCTTTGTAGCCAGCTGGTTGGGATGTTTTTTAAGCCTGTTTCTATGAGCGGCAGCCAAAGCTATGATTTCTTCCTTGACTGTATTCACCCTAAGTATGCTATGTACTTCAGAGTTTCTAATGAACCAGGGTGTATTGCAGAGACTTTTCAGTATAGAGTTCTGAAGTCTTTGGATGATACTCAAGCTCGAGTCACAGGCGGAGCCCCACAGCTGGATACCGTAAGTCCAAACAGGCTTTAGTATGGTTTTGTAAATCAGCATTTTATTGTCTATAGACAACTTCGAATTTCTGCCAAGAAGCCAGAACAAGCCTTTGTACCGCAGATTGATCTCCTGTCTTTTAGCCAGTATGTGGTTTTTCCAGGTGAGCTTTCGATCCAGATGCATGCCAAGGTATTTGACGGTGTCACATTGTGGTAGAACATTTTCCCCTAGCTTGACTGGTGGACAGTTTCCTTTTCGGAGGGAAAATGTTATCTGGACAGATTTGGAAGCACTAGCCTTGATCCGCCACTTTTTGAGCCAGTTGTTGATTTCGTTCAGTCCTCGTTGTAGGGTTTCTGATGCATCCACTGGATTTGTACTGCTGGCAAGAATTGCAGTATCATCCGCAAATGTTGCCATGGTTATTCCGGTAGGTTGTGGCAAATCAGAGGTAAATATGACATAGAGGACTGGTCCGAGGACTGATCCCTGTGGCACTCCTGCTTTGATATCGTATAATCCAGACATACTCTGACCCTCCTTAACCTGAAATATTCTGCCCGTCAAATATGATTGTAAGATGCTAAAAAATACGTGTGGAAGGAAAGTTTTGATTTTACAAAGCAGACCCTTGTGCCAGACTTTGTCGAATGCCTGCTGCACGTCCAGAAAAGCAGAAGAGCAGTATTCTTTTTGCTCGAGAGTTTTCCTTATGACATCGCAGACACGGTGAACTTGTTCCACTGTTGCATGGCATCGGCGGAATCCAAATTGGTGGTCCGGTATCACTCCCTTCTCAAGTAATACTTTGGATAATCTAGTCAATAAGATTCTCTCGAACAATTTCGATATGATTGGCAGCAGGCTAACTGGCCTATATGAGCCTGTATCGTGCACTGGTTTGCCTTGTTTGTAAATCATTATTATTTGAGAAACTTTCCACAGGTCTGGATAGTGTTGGACTCTCAATATGGCATTAAAAAATATGGTAAGGAATATTACTGCTTTCCTCGGCAGTTTTGTCAGAATCTTCTTGGTGATCAAATCAAAACCCGGGGCTTTATTGTTATCCAGATGTTTTATTTGACCCATAAGTTCAGATGGGCTAACTGGTTTAAGGGGTTCGCACAGCTGGAAAGGCTGCTGCAACACGGCATCCACGTCATTATCATCCATAAACACATCCGCCTCATTGTCAGTAAATACCTGGGCCAGATGATTAGCGAAAATCTCTGCTTTTTGTTTGCTTGTTCTGGCCCACTCATTATTCCCAAATCTAATAGGTGGCTTAGCAATTTTAGGACGATTAAACTTTTTGCAAGCTCGCCACAGAGAATAATTGGTCGCACTGGTTGCAGTTAGTGATTCCAAATGAGCCTGGAAGGTTGCATTATTGGCGGCACACAATAACTGCTTTAGCTCCCGAGCCGCGCTATTGAAAGCCTTTTTGTCCTCCCGGTCTCTGCTCAAATGCCATACTCTGCGCAGTCGTCTTTTCTCACGGATCCTTGCCATAATTTCCATAGGCACATTCTGAGATAGTGTTTTGTGTGGGATCTCTGGAGTGCTCATCCAACATGCTGTTTGAACGGTATTCGTAAATTCCATGGCAGCATTGTCAATGTCCTCACTGGTTTTAAATTTTCTGTTCAAGTCAATGTTCTCTTCAACTATGTCCTGAAATGAAGCCCAGTCTGTCTGGTTATTGGTTAGAACAGGTCCTGTGTCACTTTCCATTAACATGGTGCTGGCAGTGAGTATGACTGGAACATGATTGGAGGAGCCCTCCAAGCACGATTCAACCCTGTAGAATAGTCGCGACAAGCCCTTACTTATGAAGAAATCCAATAAATCGGGCAGTTTATTCGGGTCTGATGGCCAGTGTGTCGGCTCCGCTGTTGTAAGAAATGTAAGATATCCCCTGTCTATACTCTTCTTCAGTTCACGACCTCTTGTGGTCGTAAGCCGGGCACCCCAATGGATGTGCTTCGCATTCCAATCGCCCCCAGCTATGAAACGGCAACCCAGGGAGTCAAAGTACTCCGTGAACTGCTCCTCCGTTATTTTGTGTCTTGGAGGGCAATATGCTGAGGATATATAGAAGCAACCATTACTGTCCTTCACTGCAATAGTTGTGGCTTGGATATGCTCTGTTTGAAACTGCGCCATCTCATAATGTTCAATGGTGTCCCTAATTATGATTGCTGTGCCGCCATGAGCTGTACCATCTGGATGGTTCGTGCAATAAATGCTATAATTCTGAATCCTAATTTTACTTTTTGATGTAAAATGGGTCTCAGAGATGAGTATTACATCTAATTTATGCAAGTTAATTAGGATTTCCAATTCGTCTTTATTTGGTGCTAGGCCGTTGATGTTCCAGGTAGCAATTTTAAGAATTAGTTTGGTAGCTTTTGAACTAGGGTAGCTATAAGTGCCACTAGCGTACCTATTTGTTGCAGCAGCGCATCCATCTTTATAGTTTGTTGTTTGATTAAGTCCTGTAGGACTTGGGTTGGCGGGCACCAAGTTAGTAATTAATTTATTACCAAATATTAATTAAATTGAAACGCCTTACCTCTATCTCCAACAAACTCATTGAAGTCAATCAGGCCGTCTTGGTTGGTGTCTTTCTCCCTCAACGTCTGGTTGACGAGGAACGGATGCATCACCTCGTGCTCCTCGGGGTTTATGAATACCTTTCGTACAACAGTTTATTGGCAGTTTATTGGAATGTCTTTTTAATAGTTTTTCTTCATATAGCTATAAAGTAGACGAGTACTAAAAAATATAACTACCTCAAACTCATTGATGTTAAGGATTCCATCGCCGTTAGAATCTGCCGCAGCCCACATATTTTTCTCATCATGTAAAAGCTGCATAAATAAATAAAGTTATTAAATTATAAACACTATTAGAAATTATGGGTTACAATATTTAATAACAATATTAAATGCATACCATGCCCGTATCTCCGGTGTCTTCAGAACTGATATCCTGTTCATCGTCAACACCGAATGCATCTTGAATATACTCTGACCATGTCACCTGACCATCCTTGTTATCATCCGCTTCGGACATACGCTCTTCTGCTTCTTCCCGTGATAATTTCCTATAGAATTAATTATTACTCTTTTTAACTATAGGCTTTTTAAATGAGCCTAGCCTTGCTAGACATAACAATTCCAGTGGAATCACAAATTAATACAATTCTGTGGCCTGGTGCTAAAAGGGCCAAAGTCCTTTTTTGTGAAAAATGGGATTTAACAGCAAAGTTGTTGAAAAAGAATGATATTTATTTGTCCTAACAATAACAAAAAGATATTTTAGTAATACTACAATATAACATGTAAATTATAACTATCAATTCTTGTTCATTGTTCTAATGCTTATTACCGAAATATAGGAATATAGATATAGGCCCTTTTAGCACCAGGCCACAGAATTTATTTATGAATTTAGACTTAAGCTAGGCTACCTTCCTAACAAATACTATAAAAATCAAATGGAACTCCCATTAAAAATTCAAAAAGGTGTTTACTGGCCTCAGACCTACTTCTCAGATAACGACCCTAAAATGCAGCTTGCCTGCGTCTAAAGAAAATAAAGTGAATATAGGCAATCTACCATCAAACATACAGTCAGCCCGTCTAATGACCTTAACATATAATATCGTTGATTTATTTAGTATAAACCAATAAAAGAAAGCAATTCAAAAGATTTATAAATATTAAAAGAAAGCTACAAAAGTGCACTCACACAAAAGAGTTAAGAATCCAAGTCTTGAGTTCCTGACGGTCGATTAAGCTGTCCCCATTGAGATCCATTTTGGGCAATAAATGCGCTAACCGTTCTTTGGACTCCTCAGGGCTAAGCCTGTCATATTCCTCGGCCTCTTTCACGCTACCTATAGAGAACATATAAGTTACATACAAAATGATTGGAACAATGAAAAACGCGTACTTCACAGACATAGTCACAAAGAACACTGCTTATTGCTTTTCTTATCTGAAGCAATAAAATGAGTCGTATGAATCGAAACACAAGCAAATAGTATTGCATCGCCGGGTACCTAAAATGGCTTCATGGTCGAACTCAGAGTTGTGGCCGGAGTCGGTGTAGTGATCAGCGTCCCTGGGTCGGTAGCTGCCGTCAGATTCTCTCTCCACATTGTCGAGACTATGAGTGTGAACAGCGGCCGAAGCACAATGCATTAACATGTCATTCGTAACTAAAAATATAAACACTGCGATAAAATGTGCTGCCATTTTAAAACGTCTCCTGTGTGTGCCACTACACTACACAAACAGTTTTATAGTTCTAGTCTCGTTTTTATTATGCAAATCGCATTATACTCTAGGTTTATTTTCAGAGAAGTATTTCTTTTCTTTCTTTCGAATCGTCGGTCGGTCGAGTCGAGTCCGAGTTGAATGGGAATGATTTCCCATTATTTATTATATTTCAGTGACATAACATGAATGTATGTCACTTCAAATTTCTATTTGTCAAAGTTATATTATGTCAAGATGACATATTTTATGAAATAGTGTAACTTTTAATTGACGTATATCGGAATATATTCACAGAAAACTAATGTAATATAAGAATAAAATTAATTATGTAACAGGAACAGTATATATATTATATGGTTTGAACTCTTAATAAATCGAGAAATATTATTCTGGTTAAGTATATTTCAATAAAATTAGTTATTATTCCTATTCCTACAATCAAAGATCATACAATGATGAAATCTGCGTGTCAGGCCTTAGCTAAAAAAAAATTATTTTCTTGAGTTTCTCCAACATGAATTTTAATCGTGCATGTTGTTAAATTAAAACTGTTTACTCCGAAACAAAGGACCAAAACATATGAAAAATTGGAATACCTTATCGCAGGTATTGGAATAATTTTTGAGGGTGAATACTCATATTCACTCAAAATTAAAAATTTCAATATTCTAATTGCATGCCTAGGAGCTACAAATTAATTAAAAAGTATAATTTACTAACTCTTATTTCGCGCCCCTTTCTTCTAAGGCACTGTGAAAAACATTATCCATCTTTAACATAATTTATTTTTCAAATTCATTTCACGGGAACACTATTCTTTTCTAGATGAAAGGTAGTTCTATTCTTTTCTGTGCTACTAACTACATGCATGTAAACCAAGGAGTATAGATATAAGGAGGACCAACTTCAAGCTAAAAGCATTAAATAGTGGTTCATAAATTGACCAGAATGGCGCTAGTGTAGCAAGAGTGTATGAAATGAATGTAGCAGTTGTTGTTTTTACTACATATATTAGTTACTATTTTTAGATTCGTTTCTAAGGATCTAAGGAATAACAAAATAGTCATGTGTAAAATTAAATTTTAATTTTTATACATTTTACATTGCTTTTACAATGTCACTAAGACAATTTAAAAAAAAGAAAACACAATAACATAATATTCTCTTAGTAAACATAGGTACTCTTATCAAATATGAAACATAGGGTTGTTTCCACATGTGTGTAATCATTGATAATTGGTTTAAACATTAAAAATTGCTGGCTGTAATCTAAGATAAGGGGTCGGCATTATGAATCGCGTTTACCGTAATATGCCACAGAATAAAAAAATAGATCAGATAGGCCAGGAGTACCTACAGATCTTTTCAGTGGGAATATGAGATCAGCATGGATCAGCTAATATGAAAATAAAATATGTCTGACAAACTAATTTAAACCATATTCCCTTACAATGAGATCTAGTATCATATCTATGTTTGGCTAAGCTTTTGAAACGAACTGCGGGAATTGAGCAGAAGTAATTATATTTATATAAAAAAAATAGTTTTGACACGACATATCTTTATATGAAGTCGACGAAGCGCGATTACTTTGCATACAAATATTTATTAATAGAGATTATTTAATAAATTTATTTAAAAAGATAATACTAGATTGTGGAGACTTTGCAAAACAAGTATCAAGAGCAGACATACACAGTGCACAGGTACACAGAATTCCAAAAATAGTTATCATTTAAACTGCTTCTTTGTTACTTGTTAAAATGTCTCTTAAATCAAATTAATCATTTAAAAATAAATTTTACTCCAATTGAAAAAAATAATAAATAAATAACATTATTGAACACAAAAACAGTTGAGTAGACTTTATCTGAAGTTTCTTTTAGTTCGTTCAGTTGAAAAAAAATGAATGAAATAATTTATTTTCACTTCCTAAATGATACAGTCCAATTTCGAATTGTGGACGTAAGACTTTAGGATTTGGGATATATACATATTTAAAAAAAAATTCCAAACAATTAATCCCTCTATAGTTATCAAAATGCAGTAATATTATATTTAAAACCACATTCATAGTAAAATATTCAATCATCCTTTCATATTGTTCATAGACAATACTGTTGTTTAATAATCGCTTAAGGAATTCTTAGGTTCAGGTTTATTTTAAAACTTACTGCGTTTTGTTTTAAGTTTGATAAGTTGATATAAGTTGATGAGGACGTGTTTGAATTTGGAACATTGATCTGACATTCTACAGTTGGCTAATTTGTAATATTAGATTTCAGATCACAGCCACAATATGAAGAATGCTAATATCGATTGTAACATACACAAAGTATAACAAATAGATAATTTTCGTATATAAACAACTACCTACTTAAGATACCACCCAGTCTTCGTTCTTCTTTTTTTTTTTTAACTTAAATTTACAACGTTAAATCACATTTCATACGAGTAGCTATGAGTATTGATAGTTGAGGTTGTTTTTTCACATCTGTAGGGACTAATATAAAAGCACTGCTAAAAAGGGGGGTGGATTTTGAGCGAAGGAATTGGATTACACATAACTAGTAGAGTATCTTAATATAAATTATTTGTTCAACAATCTTCAATAAGTTAAAAAAAAAAAATTTCAATTAAGAAACAAAAGTTCAAAAAAAGAAAATACAACCCAATAGGTCGTTTATGATGTTACAAAATAATTTTATACGATTTCGTCGTCATTGAAGAATTGGTCCTTCGAGCCGGACAGGCTGCACACATGAGAGCCTATTTCAACAACTACTACGATTCGATATTGTTTCTGGAAGACAATTTATGGACAATGTTTTGCACTAAGCAGACCACAACGCAGAGTAATTTCAGTTTACTCTGAATTTGTTAAGCAGCTTTCGTACATCTTCCACCAGGAAATGCGCAAGCTAAAATCGACTCACGATTGTTGCGCATAAGTTCGAATTTAGCTTGAGACCATTCCTGTGACATGCAGATGTCAGTTCAATCAACGCAGTCAGACCCGTAGTGTGTTGTGCACAGCCTGAGAATACCTTCTCAATCACTAAATCTCTCGTCACTTGAATCACCACTTAAGAATCACTTTAGCACTTATTAAATGTCACTGTCATTTGAATGTCATCGTTCTGTACATGTTAACGCACGGGCACTGTCCATCTCTGTGTCAAACCGTGGTCTTGGCAAAGGCTTCCGTCGCCAGAAGCAGCATGCGGAACTGACGCGAGAGGGCGTGGCCAGGGTTCGAATTGAGGAACGAGACTATTTGCTTCTTCAACTCGTGGACTACTGCTGGCAAGTGCTCTCTCGTCACTGGATTCGATGGGTCGAGATTCATTATGGCCTCTTCTAAATATCTGCAATAAATTCGTTCACAATCACTTTTTATTGATGTTAAAGTAATATAAAAGAAATGACCGAGGTCAGGCATTACCTTTGCTTGAGGTGGGTGTCGCGAGTCATGTCCGCGGCGAGCTGCTGCACGAGCGAGAGCAGCACGTGCTGCTTGAGCGCAACCACGGCGGTCGCGGGCTCCGCGGCCCGACACGCCGCCACCACCAGCGACAGGTCCGACGCCGACAGCGCCAGCTGGAACGCCCCGTTCACGTCCCCCGAGCCCATCAACGCCTGGATCTGGGCCACCTGCATCTGCACCCACCGCATATGTACTATTACTCATCAAATGTACCACGCAAACTGTATGCCCTACAGTTGGGTACACCGTCGGTATCCTCCGGTATCCATCGGAGCAACAATTATTTGTGCAGCAAATTGAAGGCTACATGATAAAAAGTACTTCTTCGTCACAAGAGTCACTCGACATAATTAAAACATCAAAATGTTGTGTAATTAGGAATGATAAAATCAAGGTTCATTTTTAGTTGCGTAACGGCGCCGAGTACGCAACTATCGTATCTAATGATGATCTATTGAGTGTCGTAATGTGCGAAGGGCATACCAGTAACCAAGCCACAAAGTTCGCGGCATGGAGAATAGAGGTGACGAGGAAAAACTTTACACGTGAGACAGTAATGTGTCCTTCGGTTACCAGTTACGAGTAAATGTGAGGTGCTGTAGTATTTTACAGTGAACCATTTTATTTCTACGAACCTACTTCCTTAATAACCGTTTCCGAGAATTGCGATAAAAATGTATTTTAAAAATTAATTAGCTTTAACATCTAAAATAATGGTGACAAAATAAACCAGTCAAATCAAAGATTTTTTTATGAGCTGTCGCCTATAGAACTACTACAGATGAAGTGCATAAATGCACTGCAGACCCTCATAGGATAAAATGGACTTATTTATAGGCATCCCTTACTCAAATAGGTAAACTCAAAAACACTCGATTTTATTTCACAGTGCTCTCCTATAAAAATAGACTATTATAGGAGTACAATAGGCAAATTTAATGAAACCAGTTTTAAAAAACTTTATATTGAAAAATGTTGAGCTTTTAAAACTAATGACAAATATATTAAAAAATGAAACTAGATTTATAATAATCTGGACTAAAATAAGATAAATCATTACAACATACATACATACACACACATTTATCTAAATTAATAGGGAATATGCATGGTGAAATAATATCTGATCTGTTTATGGTTGTTACGACGATGAACTTTTTATATTTTATATAACTTTTTACTATAAGGGGTAATGATACACAATAGACTATTAGGACTTGTAATCCTTATATATTATAAAACAAAGTCCTCCGCTGCGTCTGTCTGTCTGTCTGTTCGCGATAAACTCAAAAACTACTGCACCGATTTTCATGCAGTTTTCACCAACGGATAGAGGGATAATCAGGGAAAGTTTTTACGGGAAAAAAAAGGCAACCCCGGGCGAAGCCGGGAGCGGGACAGCTAGTTTATAATAAAATACACAATGACGACGAGAGAGAGAGAGAGAGAGAGAGAGAGAGAGAGAGAGAGAAAGAGAGAGAGGAGCGACTGACATAGACAATACAAATTAGTGTTGATACCTAACAATAACCAGTGACCGAGTAAGGGATACCTTAACTCCGTTCCCTTATTCCCTATACCATCCGTATTCTTTAGGATAAAGGTCCAAGGTGGTCAGCAGGGCATTTGCAACTTCTAAGGCGAAATAGCGTACACGCGCACAAGAGGCTTGGCCGCTAAGTTTTTCTATTTCATGCATACACCCTATTAGTTACTAAGTAGTTACACCTCAATAATATAAATATAGCTATATGAAGAATTTAAGTAATACTTGTGTCAAATATGGCAAAGACTCTTGAACGCAATTCCTCATAATACGCGGCTTCTGAAATAATGTCAGAATCGGTGTCAAGTTTGTTGGTGATATAATAAAATTGCACGTGACGTCATCCGCAAATAAAAACTCGCCGGCCTATGTTGCTAACGGTACCGAGTGTGTCACGAGATTACGTCACAAGAATTTCTTTTGACGCATTGGGATTTGATCATTGAAACATTTAAGACAATTTCATAGGGAAGGTTAATAGATAGATACCTACCAAACGCGTAATGAGTAGAGTATAAGTGTAAACGTGCAACCAAACCAAGGTACTGACCTGCCGCTGTGAGAGGTCCTGCGAGAGATGCGAGGCGGGAGTGGAGGGGGAATGAGCGCGAGACATCTGCGCGCAAACGGCGCGAGTCTGTTCGCGCCACCACGTCAGCTCCTTCTCCACAACTCTACACATACGACAACACATTACTACCACTTGGCGGGACAGTAAGGCGGGACACTATTGTAGAAGGAAGGCGTACTGACCCGTGCACTAGGTCCTTGAGTTGCGGCTGCAGGTCGGCGAGACGCGGCGCGGCGTTGGCGGCGGCGGCGGCGGAGGTGAGCGCGTCCGCGTGGCGGTCGAGTGCGGCGCGCAGTGACGTCACCGCCAGCGCGCCTCCCTTCTCGGCCGCCGCTCGCGCCGCCGTCGTCGTGTTCTCGGCCACTGCCAACATTTGGCCATGATTGTAGCACAGAGCCTATTATAGTACACAGAGTCAATATGGCGAGTTACTTACGTTCTTTAGTCCCGTTGATGTAAGTTTGGCTAAGCTGCTTGAGCAGCTCCGCTTGATTGGCCTGAAGTAGAGGCACCGCCGTCATTAGGATTGCCTCCTTCAATGATTTGCGCACCATGTCCGCCAGCGAGGTCGCTATGGCAGTGCTCAAATGCTCCATTGTTGACTGTAACACCAATACATGGAACATAAGTCACAGTGGTCTATAAACATAGCAACACTTATAGCTCAACCAGTATTTTTGGGTTGGGAAAGTTTGGAAGTATAATAGTTTTTTAAAAAAAAATCAATCCCTAAGAAATGATAATGCTATGTGCTCGCATGAAAAAATGAACCTATTTATAAAAATAGGTTCATTTTTTTATAAATTCTATAAAATTCTGTAAAAATATAAACTATTTTTATATTTTTACAGAATCCGGAACTGGTTCTACCGGTAGGTAGAAACCAGGTCCATATGTGGGTAGCGATTTAATAAAAGTCAACAGAGCAACTGATTTGAAATTGAAAAGAACTTGTATTAATAATTAATATCGACACAGTGTTTTACAGTGCGATTTACATTAAAGTCCGTTGCGTAGTTTAAAATGTACCTTGCTGGTGACGAGCTTCTCGATGTTGTCGCGCAGCAGGGCGTCGGTGGCGGTGAGCTTGGCGGCGAACTGGTGTTGGAGTGCGCCGGCCAGCGGCTCGAGCGAGTTTGCGGCGCCGGCGCCGGCGGCGAGCGCCACGCGCGTGCTCATCGCCTCGCTCGCGCGCAGCACGCGCTCCCACCCCTCCGTCAGCGCCTCCTGCACGGCGGCGGTCGCGCGCGCCTCGTGCGCCTCCAGCGCCGCTTCCAGCGCCACCTGCGGGGCCTACTCAACATTATTGTGTTTACCAAATAAACACGCAAGCGTTTATTTTGTAACACTCATCAGTAAAATACCTGCAAGGCCGCCCGAGCGGCGCTCAGCTCGCGGCTCTGCGCGCGTACGAGCTCAGTGAGCGAGTCTATCTTCTGGTCGAGCGCGTCGAAGCGCGCCTTGTCCACGGGCGACGCGGCCCGCTCGCACGCCACCGCCGACACGTTGAGCGACGCGTTTAGCGACGCGTTCAGCGACTGCCCGCTCGACTTGTCACTCGACGCCAACCGCTGCCGCGTCTCCTTCATCGGCGGCATTGGCCACGACTCACCGGTATCTGTGCATATCACAGACACTTATGTATACGGTGTCTCCAAGCGAACCGGTAATCTTCCCTGGTTGCTTGTGTCTTTAGAGGATAATTATTTACAATGATACAACACAGTTATACCTATCTAACTTTAGAATCGTTCGTGCATGAAAATAAATAAAATAATACTCACTGTTGAGCAAAGGAGCGGATTGTTTCTCTGTCGACGCAAACATATCCTCATCCTGAAATATGGACTCGGAACCATTCTGCACCATCATCGATGTGTTATCCTGTGGTACTGGGGTTAGACTTGATTCGCCATCCTGTTACAACGATCAATCGAATCAAGGAAATGGGTCCGATTCCTGAGCGCAGGTGCTGAGGAGCTCATTAGTGTAACGCAACAAAACTGTTTTTCTAATTTTTCTTTACTTAAAAAAACCTCTAGAGAACAATTATTTATGAATATGAAATAGAGTTCTTTTTTTAAGATAGGTTAATGTGAGAAAGGCGAACTTACCATGTAGTCGTTGTAGTCTGTGTCGGAATGCGCCATAATCTGTTGAACTTCGCGACTAGGGCTAGAACCTCCAGAGGGAGCGCAAGTTACTCCGGTCACCGCCTCGGCGCCTCCACCCCCACTTGAACCTGTTCCATCGGTTATCATCATAAATACTTGTGATCATTTATTCTGAATATAAGTGACTACTAATAAAATTATATTTTGTTACCATACAGTAAGTAGTTAGCAGTCATTTTAATAGCCTTAAACTGACGCGGTTGCAAAATGAAACAATAAAATAATACAAATAAAATTTATACTAAACTTTTACTTTTATATGTTCATAAGCATCAAGTTTTATTAAAGAAAAAATCAGAATTGAAGAAATTGAATTTGATGGGTAATACAATAATACGCCAAAAGAAAACATTATCCGTAACATACACGTATTCGCGAATTGAATTTGTTGGACAATACAATAATACGCTAAAAGAAAACATTATCCGTAACATACACGTATTCGCGAATTGAATTTGTTGGATAATACAATAATATGCTAAAAGAAAACATTATCCGTAACATACACGTATTCGCGAATTGAATTTGTTGGACAATACAATAATACGCTAAAAGAAAACATTACCCGTAACATACACGTATTCGTGTAAAACACCTTTTTGGTGTTGCAACGGACGACGACGACGTGTGAAAATTAGATTTCTAGTGAGTTTTATACCTGCGGTGGAGGCGCGCTGTTTGACCACAACTTCGGGTGTTGTGGACAACGGTGGGTCCTCCTCGTCACGTTTGCCAGGGGAACTGCACAATCAAGTCCTCCCATTACAACAACCAATACACACGTAGTCTAACATCGACCGTTTAGGAGTTTAAATTAATATTATATGTAGTTGTAGTTGGTATTGGGATTCGATCATTTTGTAATAATAAATTTTTATTGTTAAGGCCAAACTCAGATTGTTTTTAAAAACATCAAAGAACACTTCGTCTACATTGTCTTGTCTCTTATTGTATTATAATCAAATCCAGGACACCACTGAGCCTTAACGACACGACCCATAGGCTCCATTTGTTACATTATTCATGTATTCGATCAAACGAAAATAAAATTATTATTATTATTTAAACAAATAAATATTACCTGAAGGCATCTGGAGTCATCAAGTTGAGTTGTGGAGGCGCCGAGGATGGCGATTCTGGACGCTGTACGATCAGACTACCCGGTTGAGTCTGAAAAGTATCATAAAGTTTAAACTACTGTTTTGCAATTTATCATTAACCATTCGATGTTAAGGTTATGTTACAAAACAACAAAAGAGGGAATTTCGAATCTTGTTAAAATTGAATTAAAAAATAATTACTTCTATCAAATGTATAGATCATAGAGCCTCCATCAGAGCTTAGCCTTCGTCCACGCTAATTTCAGAAATCGATTTCAATGGATACAGAAAAATGAATATATGTACGTTTTTATTTAAGCTTAGATTATATGCTTAGTTATAAGCTTAGATGGCCAACTAACCTGTGATCTCATAAGAAGGTTCTTGAGTTGTTGGGTTTGCTGTTGCAGGATACTTGATCCGATACCAGAAGGTTCCTCCTCGTTTAGGCTTATATCTACGAGATCTGTGGAGACTAAGCGAAAACACTATTTATGATATACAATCATAATTTATTACATAACCTGTGCAAACGCAATACTAAAAAAATATGTATTTTCTAAGATAACTATGATGACAATGTATAGATTAAGTTGTCACTGTTTAAATGGACCCCAAATCTAATTTCCTCTCTTCAAATCTATTTTACTATAATTATGATTGTGATTCTAAGTAAAACTACAGTGTCACGAAAAGAAGTAGAATCGATTCAATAGTGAAGATTTATTGTGAAGCAAGAAAATGACTTGGAGCTGTACATTGCAGTAGGTAGATGGCTCACCGTGTATGTCTGGACCCGCCAAGAGCGAGGGCTCCGAGTAAACCAACTCGCCCTCCTGCAGCCCCTTGGGGTGCACTATGTACAGTCTGAGGCGCGTCCGCTTTGAGCCGACGCCGGGCGTGCACTGACAGCCGCAAGCGCTTCCCGCGCCGCTGCCTCCCCCCTCCCCGCACCCCGCACACGCCGCGCCCTCCTCGCGATCACCCTACAAGATCCGGACGACTTGTCAGAGCATAATTATTAGTCAGACTAATTATGCTCTGCCTTCTACCTTTTGAATCGGCCATGGACAAAACAAAAACTCTGACGACACACAAACCCTCTAACATACATTCTCTGAAATAGGGGGTCATTCTAAGTCATCATTCTTTAGAATACAATATGTATAACATTTTAATCATTAAATACTTCTCCATTACCGTATGGTACTGCTTCTGGGTGTGGATCATCACGATAATCTCAACGTCTATCAATTCATGGGTGGGGTCTGTATATGCTGGTCTGCAGTCTCCATACGAAAACTGTCTGCATCTTTTCCTACTATGTGTCCGTCCCAGAAAGTGGTAGTATGTATGTATACTCTATCTATGATAAATATTACATATACGAAAATGTGTCATATTTACATCGCGGTGCAAATCAAATTCATCTGGAGAATCTGGCATGTCCGCGTTCGAGCCGTTGCGGTGGTACGGGTCCTCGCATCGGGACTCGCATTTCACCGTTTCCTCCTCTGAAAATTGATATTTTAACTTCACTGTATATTGTACTGGGTATCAACAGATGGAGTTAGATGTATCTTATTAGTAATAGAATAGTGTACAGGACAAGTTGAGTACCGGCTTCGGCTATGCAGAAGCTGAGCACGGGATAGGGCAGCGGGAACTCTGCGAGACTGGCGCAGAAGGCGGCGCCCTCGTCCTCGCGGTGCTGCACGCGCAGCACGTACAGCGCGCGCGCGCCGTAGTCCGACACGAGCAGGTAGCGCGCGCTCATGTCGAGCAGCGCTCTCAGCGCGCGCCCCTCCCCCGCGCCCACCTCGCCCCCCTCCCCCGCGCCCCCCGCGCCCACCTCCCTCGCGCCCGGCGCCGGCGCGAACGTGATGCTCTGCAGGCACGCCCACGACTTGCACGACCACACCTTCAGGCTGCTGTTGTTGAACGCGCCCGTCACCGCGAACTTCCAGAAGTGAGTGCTGCACACGTTCAAATGTTCCATTTCACACATTTTAAAATTATATCAACGTATCTATCAAATTTTATTATAATAAATTTAGTAATTCTATCAAATTAACGTTGAACTTTGGTACAATCTTTTTATTTGTTATTAAAAAAATGATAGAATCTCTATAAGTAAATATATGTGGACTTTGCTGCAAGCAAAAGCTAGTGATTATATGTGAATAAATATATATTCGGGTCCACACAACAATGAAACGGAATTGGCATAATTTCATATGCCGGGAATTGAGTACACAAATTAAAACCATTTCGACTTTGATGAACCTTCAAAAATGTACACGCAGCCTGAAAGGTTTTTTTTTTTTTTTTATTATATCAGAATAATTCTTGTCTATGACTCACTCCGTGCTGGAAACCTTATGGTTGTCCAAAAAGAAGAGACAGCTAAGTGGCTGACCGTCATGAGGCTGCCACTTGTGAAGGCATCTGGGAGTACCCCCGCTGTGCATGTACACCTTAACAATGCAAACGAGTATTAAAGGTTGATTAGTAAAATGTCAATTCAGTCCTGGAATTACCCATTTACAGAAGAACATTGCGAAATTGCAGGACATCCTTATGTTTAGGTGAGTGATAGAGCTCTAATTCTACTAAAGCCAAAAGCGTACTTGCGCGCTTATGATGATGCTTGTGTTAACAAAGGGGACGTTCAAGTATTACGTAACGCAATAAGGTGGGAAGGGAGTCCCTCGAGTGTATTGGTATGTCATTTTTATTTTGTTCTCCCAAGTTGCCAACGCTTTGGTAAAAATGGTCACTTGATAAACTTGACCCGTTACATGAGTGTACAGAAATACTTGAACGCTCCCAAAATATGTTATTAGTAATCACATTAATAAATAATCAAGACTCCATATGCATACTTGTTGAATTTTACTTTAAAAAAAAAAAAAAAAAAAAAACACTATAAGTTATTTGATTCCACCTGACTTTTTTACCGGCCCGGTAAATTCGCTGGACCGGTATAATGTAAACGCCTACGTCTAGGCGCCGGTTAGAGCTATAGTGGCGTAGTGGGAAGCTATCCTGAGAATACCTGAAAGAACATGACGTAGCCGTCTTCGGAAGCGGTGGCCAGTGCTGTGCCGTCGGGGGAGAAGGAGGCGTCCACGAGGGGGGCGGTGTGGTCGGCCACAGTGAGCAGGCCGTCGCCGTCCTCGAGGGCACTGGCGGCGCCTCGGCCGTCCGCCGCGCTCAGTTGCTGCGCGACCCAGCGCAGGTTCCACATGCGGCCGACGTTGCCGTGCGTCGTGAGCAGCAACCGCGTCACGTCATCCTCGCTCGAGTCGTCCTCGTCCGGGATGTAGGGGCACCACACGACGCGGTGGGACTCGCCGCCGGCGCCCGTGTCCTCGCGTATCTCCGCCAACAGCTTGCATCTGTGCGTGTCGTTATATAAATATTTACGCTCTTATTTATAAAAATCCCTTATTAACATGTTTATAAAGTTAATTAGTTAAAACGCTCATAAGACCTTAATAAGCTTATTATAAAATTCCTATTCATAAACGTTCAATAAGCCTGTCATAACTTAAATATTCGCTATGGGTTAGTTTATAATTTTTATGTTGCTGTTCTGATGATATCATAGACAAAAAAAGCTAAAATCTCCCTATCCACGCCCTAAATTATAGTAAAGTGATTATTGTGATTTGACATTTTGATATTTCTTATGAAAACAAAACAATCAGATTACTTGTGTGTGATCCCGGCCGTTTTCAGTTGCCAAAATTATATTTCTTTTCCAATTACAGTGAATAATGGTTATGTTATATCTTATATAAGTAATTTAAACTATTATTTGTATAAATAAATATCTTAGATATGACTAACTCCTTTACAAACATCAAATTCTACATCAAATGTCATTTTTAATTTAAATCTTTTTCTTAATGTATTAATGCTAAAAATATTAAAGCAGTTTTTCTTGTTTCAGTTATTAGTGGTTACAGTTCGTTTGCTATAGAAGTAAACCCTAGGAAAGAGGTTGCATAATCCTGACATGAGCAATAAAATTCATATATTTCTTATACCTTAAGCCACTATCCGTGAGTTCAATCTCGTGTACATATAAGTTTCCTTGTTCGTCAATACACGCTAGCACAACTTCGTGTTGCAAATGTGCAAACCCGAGGTCTTGAATCTGATGGTCACCAAAAAATAATAGATTAGTATCGGCATGTCACTTTAAAATTAATCTACGATACCAGTAATCGGACACATTAATTTCCATCGTAGGACACAGGCTTGTACGAGGAGTTGTAGGTTCTAGACAACTGCACTTCACATGTCTTCCACCATTGGTGTTATCACACCGTAAGTCTTTCCATTATGTACTATTTTTATTATTTATTTCATATCTATACTAATATTATAAAGAGAGATTTGTATTTTTGTTTGTAATGAATAATCTCAAAAATTCTGTTCACCTATAGAAAGTTACATTATCAGCGAGTAACTTCTATACTAATATTATAAATGCGAAAAGATGTTTGGATGTTTGTAACTCTTTTACACAAAAACTACTGAACCGATCACCATGAAATTTTGGATACACGTTGTCTGGCACACCGGAAAGAACATAGGGTACTTTTCATCAGTTTCAGTATTTATCCCTCAGGAAAAAGGACTATTCCTGAGGGATAAATAGAAAATAAAAAACTAACGCCTGGCCAAAGTGTTATAGCAACACGAGGTCAAGCGTTATATCGCTTTTTTTAAATTTTCAAAGTAGACGATGTCGCGAGCAAGAGTTACTTAATACATATCTGTATAAATTACATACCTCTCCCTTCATACCCTTGATTAGTGTACGCCAGTCGCTTCCCGATTCGGGATTGTACAAGACTCGCACCATACCATTGAATGTGCCAGGATTCAAACTGTTCGGAGCTAAAAATTTATATTTAAAACATTAAAAACCTCAAGTGCACTCTTAAAATTCACACTTTTCTTCAAAGAAAAAGTTTATAACATGAGAGTTGTTAAGGTGCGACAGTTTCATAGCGTACAGTGTCAGTGAAAATTAATATATTATAGTTTTTTATACATTTCTCAAGACGCCATTCGGATCTTGTCAGTAATAGTAATATTTTCACTGACACGATCGCAGTATTTCAAGATGGATGATGAAAAATTAATAGAACAGTACATCCTCCAATTTATTATTTACCGCTTAGGAAGTATATGGATATCATTTTTTTCAGTTAAACTAAACTAAACTAGGTAAAAATATGTCCAAACAATGATTTGTCATTGTGAAATGAAAAGGCAAACCAAGTGAATATGCCATATATTCACTTGGTTTGCAAAAAATTTCAAAAAAATAAAATTTACTTTTGATAGAATAGGCCAAGTATTTTCCGCTCATATGTATAGCTAAAAGCTGTCCGGAATAATATTTCGGCTCCCAAATATAATCAACGAGATTTTTCAATTTCACTTTTGAACTGCCATGATTGTGGCTGCCAGCGTTGGTTGACACAACCACATCTTCGGCATATAGTTCAGCACTGCACACTCCATCACCCTCTGAAAAAGATCTGTAAAGATAATATAATACATTATTATATGCAAAGCAAGGAAGTGTAAGGCATTGGTGGTTAGATGTAATATATTGGCCAGCAAGACAGTCTATTTATATGTCTAGTCTAATCTAGTCTACTCCAAAAACAGTTTAAAATGCTTGGTTATTTACAAACTGTTAGTGCATTGGGTCATTGGAGAGGTTTGCTTATTCCCAATTGGTTGATTTTTTTGCAAGTATAGGACATTGGTGGTTAGATGAAATAAAATTACACCGGTTATTGAGTTACCTAAGTGTAATATATTAAGAAGATTAGCGACCACAAAAATTGTCGGTATAACGGTTAGGGGGACTGCCGCCTGCACCCTGGTGCAAGAACTACGTGCGCGCGACACTGTCCTGCTGTTCTGTCTTTTAAATTTTAAACAATAACTTTTTTAGAAATTAAATTATCTATCTATAAAATTGTGAAAAAATCATTAAATTCGGTTCAGTTGTTTAGAAATCGGAAGAGATTTCTTGCAAAAAATATAGGTTACATTAGATTTTCATTTTTGATAAAACTAACAACAATAAAAGAAAAATGAACTTTATACATATTTTTTTCAGATTATTTGAACTACTCGTTTAGGACATCTATGCCTTTAAAGATACGTTTCTTTCTTTTGCAGTTTAGCAATCTATGCGCCTGAAAAAGATGTATATATGTAACGACAGGTTATAAAATTTCCTAACAATTGAATCCTAAGACTATTTAACATCAGTTCAACGCCTATTTCACTATTTAATTCAACCGGCATGCAAAATATCGTTAATGAATTTGGATGCCATACTATACAGTTTTCAATGGAAGAAGAAAACTTGTAGAGCCAAAAGAACTTTTTTAACTTACATGGTTTGAGTTGTTGGCGCCAACTTCAGAAACGTGCTTGTTGGTTGCATTTTCTTCACGATTTACTTAAATTCTTCATTAATCACAAAAAGCAATTTGCACTTTTTGCAATTGAATATGCAAAATTGTATTTCGCAAAAACTGAAGTTAGTTATCAAATTAACCAAAAGCCGAACTAAGCCGAACATTGAAGATAGTGACAGATTGACAGTGACAGTTGAGAAGTGAGAGAATTTTTTTGATTATTTCTTTCTAACAAAGCCTACTATTGGATTTAGGCTGGGTAGTATGTTATGTACCATCTATGGCTGTGACAGTGGGTGTTGGCAAAGACATTATACCTAAACAAGATTGTACACTTAGCTGAAAAAAACGAGCCGAGCTAGAGGGTCTTAAGGGGGAGTGCGTTTCTGTCTAATATAGTAACCATGCGATTTAAATTTGTATGGAATCCCTATCCTTGAATCTCTTTTATGGGTTCTTTTATGAGACTCGAATAAGAGACGACCAAACGGTACACCTAATGGTAAACAGTTGTCGCAACCTACGTTTTCTCTAATATTTAGCTTACTTAATTTTACTTAGAAGTACTTAAATTTTTTAAGTACATAAAATTTTAAAAGTAACAGCACAAATGTTTTAGTTGTGACAAGGCTTCAAATACAGAAAATTTTTCACTTTTTACCTTTTTACTAATGAAATGCAAACTCTCTAGATTGTAGAATATGTTATGGTCACCCTACATTGTATTAGAGAGATAATCAACTATTAATACTCAAAAGACAAGGACACACTCCCCCTCTCGTGCCTCTCGCTCTGCTCCTTTTCCTCTTTTTCTAGCTTGTACAGAAATTTAAACCTTATGTCAACAAAATGTAGCATAATTTGCTATAGACCGATTATGTCAGTGCACAATCTTGTTTAGGTATAATGTCTTTGGGTGTTGGTAGTATGACGAGAAATAGTAGCTACTGGCCAGGAGCATGTTTCAGCAGTCCTTTAGACAAATATTGCACGAGCTAGTTTTTCTCGATGGTGCTGTGGCTCTACTATGAGTTGAGTATATAATGTGAGCACTCGTATGTGTGAATAAAGTCCATTAAATAGAGAGCGTTGTAGTAGCATTGGGGTGAGGCGACCCCCAATGCTACTACATAATGACCCATAATAATATATATATAAATGTTTTGCGCTCATACTAGACTAGACATATAGCCTCCTTACCTCTATTTTCCATGGGGCACACGAAATAATTGTGGAAAATCCATTGCAACATTCTGACAAATCCTGTGTGTCACAATATAATTCTGTGCTCATAATTTCAATACCTTCAATCCCATAGACACTATTATACTTTACGAAGTATAATAGTGTCTATGTTCAAGCCCAATTCAAGCCTTCAAGTCCAGATTGACAATGACAGTAAGTCAATTTTAATTTACCAGTCAGTGAGTTTGTGTGAGTGGATTGATTTTTCCAAAATGGTAAAGTTTTTTTCATATAAATTAATTATTTGATGTAGTATAAAATATTTTAAAATGAATTCTGTTGTTTTAGTCATTCACAGACAAGATAACTATGCTTATGGCGCGGCCTGGCGGCGACAATGTGCAAAAAGACGATGTGCCTTGGTGGATGCGATATGCA
Organism: Synanthedon myopaeformis; assembly: GCA_944738685.1. Taxonomy (NCBI): domain Eukaryota; kingdom Metazoa; phylum Arthropoda; class Insecta; order Lepidoptera; family Sesiidae; genus Synanthedon; species Synanthedon myopaeformis. The sequence goes on from OX122915.1 coordinate 12,318,480, forward strand.
GGACGGGGGTTGGGAACTGTTGGCAGCTTCAGTTCGTATATATTTTTTATGTTCAGAGTGATCATGTCTTTTATTAATATTATATATCATGTCATTTATCTGATCATATTTATAAATTTAATAAATTTTGGTTAATAGCTATTCTTTTTATTTAATTCTTTAGTAATATTATTGACAATTTTCTATGAAAAAATTAAAACATTCGTGTTTAATTAATAATATTCATGTTTAATTTTTGGTAGTAATTTATACTTAATGCAAACATTTTGCTTAACTCATCTTGCCTGTCCAAAGTTACATATTTACTTTTCTTAAAACTGTCCTAATTTGTTAAGCCTAGTACACACTTGTAGACCATGTTGCGCGACCATGTACCGCCTAGAGATACCATTCTTTGTTTTGTCTATTGTCCACACTATAATGTTAATTTCTTAGTTTCATCTCTGAATGAAGTTTCTATCTCTGCCAAAGTTACATTGTGCTTTGCAGCCAGAGATTCCAGGGCCACTTTTCTTTTTCCCCGTTTTTGTAGTCTCCACTCATAACATTCCACAAACAATAAGAGGCATGTTAATCTTCAATAAGTTTTTTAAAATTAAATAGTCAAAACAAAACAAAAATAGTTAAAATTAAATTAAATGTCAAAGAGATAGACTGGGAAATGTCTCACTTATAGATGCTGAGAAGCAATGTCCACATTGTCAAAATGTTGCATGACTTGTCTAGCTTTGTATATCATGTCCCATTCCAATCGGGAGATATTGGACCTGCTATTTTTGATCTCATAACAGGCCCGTAGTTGAGGATTGGTCTATAGACAGGTCTAAGTAGACAACCTGAGATATCTCAGAGACCAAAATCGCACAACAATAGATGTCTACTAGTGTGAACTAGGCATTAGATGGCACTGTGTGCTCTAATAACAGTAACTGTTGGTTTTATATGAATGTACATCAAGTATTAATACCTTTTGGCCTTTATCATTTGATTTGTTTGATTTCATTGTGATATTTGATAAAGTATGTCCCTATCACATAACATCTACATATTAAAAAAAAATACAATGGCTTAGTATGCTATAAATATTCACAATTGCAAATATTTGATGAAAAGTTGTTAAATAGTAAAATTAATTTAGTGTTATTCATTGAAGCTTCATAAAGGATGTATTTATGTATGAAACAAATTAACTAATTTAGACATAAAAAAACTTGTAGGTCCAATTTTCATTAAAAAAAAAATCAAACATTGTTCCTTGTTTATATTAACTTAATAATTATGCACAATCTAGAGACACTTTGAGTTCACTTTGACCCTTTTACTTTTACCAGTCATATATGTTTTTATTAATTTTTATCTTAATAATAATATCAAATACTTTTTTTTTCTTACTATTTCAATGTGCGAGAAATCATCAAAACCAGTCAACCTTTCTCCAGATAAAAAAAAACTGTTCCATACATTTCAATTTTTAGTTCACAGTCAAAATGGCTAGCTTCAAAAAGCTTACTAAAAGAGCTCTTTGAGTGTTTGTATGCATGTTTATAATTATTATCTTTAATTTCAGTTGCCATAATTCTTGGCTTGCTGAATTGCACGGGCATCATAGTGCTGAATGTGGGCTGCCTAATAGCTGGCATATGGCAGATGTTAGCCGGATTTATTGTGATAGTTTGTGAAGCGCCGTGCTGTTGCTTCTTCATAGACTATGTCCAATCCCTCTCGGACAAGATGGAGTCAAGGCCGTACTGGAATAAGGCTATTTTATACACCACGTAAGTCTAGATTTTTACTTTTTTACTAATAAGCTATAATTAAAAATTATAAACTAACCCCTGACTTTCTATTAAGGCCAAACATGCTATATCTGCTTTAAGTTGCTGAGGAGTTGGTTATCTCGCCAACTACTTGATGCATTCGGTCGATTTCTTAAATTCTGTTAACCTGTATAAGTTATGATGTATAAATTTACATATTATTACAAATAATAATAGATAATGCTTATTTGTTATGTTTGTATGTGATTCATTAAAGTAGTTTACAACTTTTGGTAATCTAATCAACCTGTTATCATATTTACATTGTTTTGTATATTAATTTGTACAGACCGAGACAACATGAAAATTTAAAAACTACAGTTTAACCACCATACAATATTTCGAACAAATTTTCAAGTGTTGTATAATATATACTAGCCGATGCCCGCTACTTCGTTCGCATCATAAGATATGAATAACAAAAAGTAATATTATAAACTCAAAAAAATAAAATAAAATAATACCCATCGTAACAAACTTTTATAAATAATACATTATCAAAGGTAACAAACAAAAGATCCAGTGGGTCTATTACCGAGTGTGCCTAAGTCAAATAAATTTGCAACTTATTAAATTAATTCAAATCTATTATTTTCGTTGAAAAAAGCTTCGTCAGCTTCATCTGTGATTTAACAGTATACTTTAATGAATCCAATGATGTACTTAAAAGTAAAAGAGATAGATATCCTAGATTCTTCTTCTTCTTCTTCTTAGGTTTAAATTGCAATGTGGCTCATTTTAAAATGGCCATTGTCTGCCAGTGTCAAGTTAATGTCGATTGTCGCGTTATGATTTTGCCAGTGTCATTAGTAAAAATATCAATTTGTAATAGCTTTTTTTTTTTAAAAAAAAGGCAAAATTGAAATTAAAATCAAAAGTAGCAGATCCAGACACTAGTTAGTCAAGTCAAGTCTATAATTTTTCTTAGTTTTCCAAAACAGGTCCGTCAAGTCTAAAGCAGTCAGGTCAAGTCCATATCCTAGATAGATCAAGAATCTGTTGACTAACATTGTGAGATTGTGACCGTCTTTGCTTTAGCTCATCATGAAGCAACTAATCTTAATATATAAAAAGGCGATAATATGTGTATGTCCCCTATAGACTCCAAAACCGCTGAATCAATTTTGATGAAACTTTCAGACAATCTTCAGATTAGTCCAGCGGGTGTTCCTGTGAAGTTTTGGTAGCGATCGGACACGGACGTAGTATATTATAAAATTACATTAAAAAAATATAATACGTTTATTTCAGCCTTGCACTTCCACCGTTCTTCATGTGTTTCCTGAGCGTCAGTACCTGGTTTGGCAGTGGACTAATATTTGCTACCGGAGTTGTCTATGGTATGATGGCTCTCGGCAAGAAGTGAGTACTAAAACTTGTTATTACACAACGAGCTTGCACTAACTAAAGACTGACTTAATTTAAAGTTTTTATTGGACTGAACGTTTTGATCTCAAATAAAGGTAATTAATCTTTAACAGTTTGAAAAATGAGTGTTGATATTTAAGAATAATGTTCATCTATTTCTTTTTTTCATTATTCTCAGCCCTCTGTTAGATTTTATATTATATAAATAAATCTTTTAAACATATTATGTTTGGTACTATAGTATTAATTTAACGCAAACCAGTTCACATTTACTTTTGAATTTTTAATTAATACCTCATATACCTATTTATTATTATATATTATTATAATTATTTATTATATATTTATTATCTTATATATATTGTGTAATTCAATATCTCACAAAGATGTTAATTGATAATATTCATAAAATTTCTTGTATGAATGTCTTTTTTTTTTTAGTGAATAACATCTTGTTGTTAATAAATATGCAGTTTCCATTGCAACTGAAGTAGTTTACGAGAGGATTTTTTTTATTTGTAATTAAGAATAATGCAGTTAATTAAAAAGTGGTAATTTTTTTTTCTTGTATCATGTATCAGTAGATACACCAAAGTGTGAGAAAAATACACTAAAACAATTTAAATAATTAAAACAAATTGTTGGAAAATAATGCAGATTGTAACATTCAAAGGAGAATTCGTAATTGATGGTGTTAAATAATAAAATTAGTATTGTTGATTTTTTTTTATTTTTTTTTTTAAAAGAGATTGCATTATATTATCAAAAAAGCAAGAGTATAAACAACACAGAAATAAGCCAAAACTACGTGATGCAATTGATTGGGCTATGAAACTATGACGTCACGTGACGTCGATCCATGAACTAATTGACTTTTTTTTATAAATTGAAAGTATAATGAAGGGAACCACCTTTTGAAGACTAGACGAACACCATCGAGTGTGATTTGATATGGCTTTTTAAATACGGTTGCAGTGGAACTGTGTTAACCAAGCGCTAACTGGTGTGCGTTTGCGTGTGTGTGTGCGTGCGTGTGTGTGTGTGCGTGCGTGGGTCGTGTGCGCGTGTGCGGGTGCGCTTACGGTGCGGGGCGGTGCAGGGGTTCGCGCGACGACATGGCCGCGATGGCCGCCGGCGGTAGCACGCCGCCGGGCGCCGGCCCAATGGGCGCTTCGCACGACCACAGCGTCACCCTCATGGAGGACCCGGACGTGTGGCGTCCCAACTAAACGAGGCAACTAACCCACCATCGACACACTTAGCTCCGCGCTTCCCAACCTTACACTAACTAACTGCGCTTGATTATGGTTTAATTACTCTTTCTCATATGTGTGTCTTTGAATTTAATTGTTCCAAAAATAATCAAACAAACGAATGGTAAATGTTTGCGGGTAATAGTTTATTGAGTAAGCGCAGGGCTAAGTTATTTTTTAAGATGCATGCGGTAGGCAATGTACCTTACTACTTCACGCTACGATAGTTATTTCAACGATTCGGCTTTGGAGGATCATTCACTATTATTGTTTTTGTACACTTTTGTCGCATGAGTGGATTTGACGGCCATGTTTTTTTTTTTTTTTAATTTTTTTCAGGAATGTTTTTCTTAATTTGTCTTTGATTGCTTGTTCCGGTCGATTTACATTTATAAGTCATAAAATAAGTTTACAATGCATTGTATTATTTTATGTAGTTAGGCTATTTAACTCGACAAACAATAGGATTGGTATATACACGCACAATGTCACATTATATGATGCACAAGCTAAAACAATACACATTCGTGAGCAAACAAATTAAGCAACGCTCTATTTAAAAGCTTACCTTACACTATATCTCATCATATAAATAAAGTTTAATACAATATGACAATCATGGTATATCGTATTGTATATGTTCCATGATACAAATATAATAACGTATATATAGCTTATGAATGAATGTTTTTATTATTTATCTCCCTAGCGTGCTTTAATAAAGAGATACCTATCTATTTGTATTTTTTTAATTTTTAATGTGATATTATATTTTATGTTAACCTTTAGAAAAAAAAAAACACATTTATGTTCTTAAGTATTATATATCTCAGAATTAACACGCAAAATTATCTATACCTATTACTAACTAATGTAATAAAGCTGATTTTTTTTTTGTTTAAAAATTTCCAAAAAAAAATAACCGTGACACCGCGTCAGATACCAATTTTACATTACAAATATATATGTAATATAAAACTTGAATATGTGATAAATAGAGTGGTATCGTACAGTAGTATGCACTTGATAAGGCGAGTAGGTACGGTAAAAAAAAGTACATCTCCCGACGTTTAACGAAGAAAGCTTAAAACTTACAATTAACCTTAGATACAATATACATAAGGTTGATAATTGGATGCGCTCTCGCGTAAGATGGCAAGCGTCGCACGCTAACATGGCGGCGCTAACGAGTATGTGAAGCGTTCCGATTGGTCTATAGCTTTTCGTCTTCTCCGCATGTACCTACATTGGTAAGCCATATCAGTTGGGTACTACTGTGAGACTGTGTAACCTTTTATCCAAACTCAACATATAATAATTGAAAGTGTCCGTAAATGTAGAGCATCTGCTGAAGATATGCGGACGTCGGCGGCGAATCTCGAGGCAGGTTTAGGGCAACCGTCGACCGCCACTCGCGCCAATCTCGTCACCAACGAACAGCCCGTCAGCATCACGGGCCTTCCGAGGAAATAACGTCCGCACTTGTCAACATTAAGCCCAGCTCAGACGTACCTATCGTATATTACGAGTATAGTTTACCAACGCATATTGAAATATACATATTTCACTAATAACTTGTCACTATCTTAAATAAAAGTGGCCCAAGTTACACCACACAAAATCATCGTAAAAATTTTATTGTTCCCTCTGTTTCGGAGATTAGCCGGAACAAACAGACAAAAATTGTTTTTTTTTTTAAATTTTTTTTTATAAGTAAGTACCATTATTACTATGTACTTGATACATTTAGTTATTGAACCAGTTATTTGAACATTATAAACAAAAAAAAAACACTTCAATTTTATTTATATCACTAGCTGTTGCACGTGACTTCGTCCGCGTAAATTTTATAAAATATAGTCTACGTTACTCGTTAATAATGTAGCTCTCTACAGGTGAAAGAATTTTCAAAATAGGTCCAGTAGTTTTTGAGTTTATTCATTTACAAACATACAAATCTTCTCTCTTTATAATATTTTGAGTATAGATTAGTTTTTAACGGTATCTAGGAGGCATATATTGAAAAATATAGTAATATACTGTAATAATATATGTATATTATAGCAACGTGAACGTTTGATACTATTAATATGTTTAATATATATTATAGTGACGTCTGTGCCGGGCTTTATGCGCTCGTGTGGTATTTGTGCCTACCCCCACAAAACTTTCAACTACCCTCTCACGTCTCGTTTCGACCTTTATAATATTAGTTTTGCAATTTTTATGAAGGTATATTTATTGTTGTGGGGCGCAGTGTTCATGTTATAAACTTTAATGTGTTAAATATTCATTGTTCAATAGGAATCTAATAAATAATTATTTCTCTACACACCTTCCATACATAGGTTTAATTTTTTTTAGAATCTGTTTTTTTTTTTTTTAAATATAATTTTCCGCGACTGCTATTCAGTTTGACGTAGCCAATAGTCCTCCAAGAAGTATTGCCAAATAAAAAAAAAAAGATGCAATTTCACATTGTTTTTAGATAAACTAATTGACATTATTATATATTTATAATACTTATTTCATGTAATTATATTAGTAAAAATTGTATGTTTACGGTGTTTTAGATGTATAATAATTAAACGTAGTTAACATATGTACTAATTTAGGGTTTTAGTCCGGTTGGAATATCGTCAAAAATATATTTGTTACCGACTATAATATAGCTCATTTGTATTAGAGGCTTCTTAATTAATATACATACGCATTAATTAAGGTCATTTAACGCTATTTATGCACTTACTTGTTAATAATCACGAAGTTAATTTAAGTATATTTAATCAAATTTCGTGAAATATATCATTTTGTATAATAACGGTGTATCCAGACGCATATTATTGTTTATGCCGCGGTTGACATATATACTTATATATATATAGATTTAAAGTATAGTTATTATGAATTTAACTAACTATCCGGTCAATGAATTTAAAATAAAAAATAAACTAACAAAATTTAATAAAATTGTTACTATTATTAGAACATTTAAAGAAGGCTGTAAATGTGGATTTAAGATTATTTTTATTTTTTATTCACTTGTGATATATAATTATATTTACTTAAATGTTTAAATGACAAGTGTAAGCAATTCATTTAAAAAACAGGGCAGCTTAAAAAAAAAAAAAACAAAATTTGATAGCTATTTGTATATCACTTCGTTTGTCCATTTAAACAACTTTCAAAATAGTAATGTAAATAAATTACTACAGAAAGGAGACTATTCGGGCATCCATTATGCATTTTTGACTCATTTTTGAAAATGCTGGTTAATTGAAAAAAAAAAAAAAAAAAAAATTGCTATATATTTTTAGAATTGATAATTATGAGCAACTTTTATGATGGAATGAAAGTTGTACTCCGACTTTTTATGAGGCTTCGAAAACTCGTGAATTATTCGACTTGTGGCTAAAATATTTAGTGTATGTCTGTTTTTTAGAAAACGTCTACCTACAAAAAGTTTAAAAAAAAAACATAATTTGGTGGGCAAGATTTTTGTTAAAAGCTGAAAAAGTAAAAACAAAAAATTTTTTTCTTACTAATTTCGGTAACTTTGAAAAATATGGACAAGATAGTTTGCATTAATTTATTGCCACTCGCCGTGCTGAAAATTAAAATGGCTGCCACATCATGGTCGGAGAAAAATTACAAATGAAGGCTGATTTATCGATAAAATCGATCTAAAGGCTCCGACATCGGTGAACCCTGACACTGTATATAGCAACATTTTTCTTGTCTGATCGACATTAAAAAAAAAAAAAGCCCAATTTGATCATGTCTTTGGCGCAACATTGACCTATAACTACTGTGTAGCCATTAAAGAATATTCCTCATTGACTTGACGCCATTTTTGTTTAATATAATAACGTAGACTTTGGAGCCTGCCACTTTAAATTTATTAAAGGAGTAATTAGGAAAATTCTTAAATGAAGAATATTAAAAGACATCTAAGACTTAGTTAACGCATTCCAAACGAATAAACATTTTTTTTTTTAATTTAAAAATAATGTATTAAAACAATCAATTTTAAATTAATACAATTTTATTAGTTAATCAAAATTAACTTTATCTTGTATAAATTGTATATGACTGATTTGTTTGTCGTATTATGACTTTTGCCTGTTAGGTATGTTATTCATGAATCATTAAAGTTATTATTTTTTTTGCCAATAATCAAAATCTTTATATTTAAAAGTAACTTGATGTTTTATAAACTTTATTTTTGTAGTAATATTGTTTGACCATAAATTACCCACAATTAGGTATAATTTTCCTGTCGAAGATTTTTTAAGACAAAAAAAAAATAATTCAAAGTTATTAGAGGTTTCATACACTATTTATCTCTGTTAATATAATTGCAATATACATATTTTTGTAAATTCTATGGAGTTAAGAAGACGAGTATTATCACGTTTAAGACCCTAGTCTTTAGGTAGATATGTGTAGATTTAATTTTTCTAATGACTTTTATTGTTGATTGATAAGATCAACTGCCACTAATGGTAATAGCCGGGGTCAACGTTGTCTTTGGTCCGGGTATTGTCTCATTGGAAGTCATTATCACTTGGTCTCAATAATTTAGTCAAAAGACATATTGCTAAGTTTTGAGACACGAGTTATGTGGTGTGTATGTATGGCACTATTATTATTTGCTCACCCGGCGAAGGCGAAAAATGTCCAGAAATCTATGGTCTCTGTGTTGCCAGTATTATTATTTCCGTATATCATATTACTGGCTGCACTTAATTTGTTTAATGAATTTATTTTTAGAGCTTCCTTAAATCAGTGTAATAAGTAGGACTTTTTTTAAAACAATTTTCAACATATGAAATGTTTACAATAATCTTATATTTTTGTCATCGATATTTTATTTTAGCGTATTTTGCCGATATTAATTGTACACTTAGGTTTAGTGCAGAGTAGAAAAATATATGTATTTTAGTAGTTTTGACACGGTTATACATTTACATGTGGCAACGTTATAGATCAATTATATTAAAATATTGCTATGTTAGCACAGATGATTGTCATATGATTGCATGAGAAAGTAAATACATAGATAATGTTATCTGCACTGAACATATGTACCAAAAATAGGGATTAATAAATAAAGCTCATAATATTGTATCCAGTCCTAGGGGATCTAATTGTTTGAATTACTACTTCATATGTCAATAGTAGATCCCCAGATACAATATTTTTTTATTGTATAGTTGTATAATGTTTATTATAAGCAGTTACGAAGTTGTTTCACGTGGGCTAATGTTACTGTTTAGAATGGCATATCTGTAATAAATGTGTGTATATTGAATTGTTGTTGGTTTTAACATTTGCCTATCCCATTCCCAAGAGATTATCCTTATCCTTAGTCCTACGTGGCCCGCAGTGCACTTGCAGCACCTATGGCATTGCTTGGTTAGAGGCGATGGTAGCCACCTACCATTAACCCTCTAACTGCTTGGTTTTGTAGGAGTTGTCGTGCCTCTAAGGCTTGACTTGTAAAAATATTTTTTTTTAAGAGAAAGCAAAAAAAATTAAACAAAACAGTACGTAGTTATAATAAAATTTATTTACATAACAAAGTTACTTTTACATAATTTTTTTTTTCTGTTTGTGAAAATTACAAAATTAACTACAGCTGATAAAAACAACAGAAATGTACCACAATTTTGTGTGAAGACAATATCAATTTTTTTTAATCACTAATAAAATCTTTATCCCAACATAAAATAAAATATATTGGAAATAACATTGATGCATTAGAATAACCGGACTTAACATAATATTATTATGGCTCAAAATTTATATAATTCAATAACATGAAGTCTGCATTGTTCAGTTCAATTGACTTGAAGTAGACCTGAAAATTAGAAATATCAAAATTTGGTGCAATTCATACTTGGCAGGTAACCCATAAAATAGTTTTCAGAACAATATTATAATTATAATAATATTATATATGCGAAAGTTTCAGTTTTATAAAAAGTCCTAGATATGTTAATCCAGGTAATAAACTGTATTTATGCTAAATTTCATCCAAATACGTTCAGCCGTTATTGCACGATTGAGTAACAAACAAATTTTCGCATTTATAATAATATTGGGATTAATATAGCCGACTAACTAACAGCAATACTAAGAGATTAAATTAAAAGGCTTTTAAATTTTAAAATTATGCTTTTAAATCAAAAGTTAGGTGAAGAGGGTATAATTATCATGTATGCTATTATACGTGCTTGATGCGCAATCGCGAGGTGTGCTCTAGAGTACCTAGGAGGTCTGTCTTCGAGGACCACCTGAGCTTGGACACCATCTGGGTACAAACCAAGACATATGCGTACATTTAGTTACATAAACGTTGATTTTGATAGGTCACATCAGCAAACAACTCGCAGTGCAGACTTTCTATACTTTCTGTTTGAAAATAGCTCCCGTAATCGTTCCGTGACGTTGAATTAAACACTGTTTGATATCCGTCTCTAAACTAACTGTCGGTGGCTTTAAGTTTGGTTGTATCTTGCACGCTTGCTCAGATATGGCTACAATGATACCAGCAGAGTCGACGTGAGCACTTCCTTTAGAGGCTAAACACAATCCTTGATGGTCTGCCACTAAACAACCCGCCACATCAGGCGTCGACATTATCTCCTCGATCACTTTATCTAGTTCTTTCTCCATAATATCTCTTCTTACAAAACTATTTCGACCTGTACGATTCAAGATATTCAAGATAAAATATAATGCAGTGTAAGTAAACAAAAGCGTAAAATAAAACACAAACAAATTAATAAGGAACAAGACAAGTCAGGCAGTGGAGGGAGACAAGCTGACAGGCACAGGCAGGCTTTGACTTTGACAATGAATTTTGACGCTGACTCTTGTTTATGTTTAGATCTTCATTATGACCATAGATAACGGAAACAAGGTGGAAACAAACTATCGGACGCGGCTGCTAATGTGTACGGTCGTTCACATCCCAGTACGCTAGATTTCTATTTAGCGGACGTCCGAACGCTCAAAAGTCACGTCCGCGACTTACGTCCGCTAATTTGCACAGCTTTAGTGTATTTGTACTGTCCAGATACCTGTCAGCCGCGGCAGTCGGACAGTCTGACACATCCGGTAGTTTATTCCCACCTTAATATATAGATTTGATATTATTTCGACGACGAACTGAATGATTTGGACTCGACGGACCTGTTTTTAAAAACTAAAAGAAAAATTGTAGACTGACCAGTCTCGGGATCTACTACTTTTGATTTTAATTTGATTATGACTTTTTTAAATTGCTATTTTTACATTGGCACTGGCACAAAATAATGATCTGATAGAGCCATGAAACGGAAAAGATCTGATAGAGCCAAGGCATTAAAAGAGAAGAAATATAACCATTACGTACGTATGTACAGAAGAATACGGTCTTCTGTAAAGAGAGACAAGATAAAATATATACCTGGTCACGTGACCATCGTGAGGCTTTTTGAATATAACGTTTCTTAGACCACCCGTTATATCACGCTTGTTGGTGTTAGATAATAGTAGGTACTAGGCAGTGTGTGTGTGTGTGTCTATCGAGTTGCACACGCACAAAGCGTACGTGACGTGCCTTGCCTGATACCTCGGTCGGCCGATTTTTTTATGCTGCTTAAAATTGCATCTTGCATCTGCATATTTGCACACATAGCTAGCCAGTCATGTTTATAAATTATAATGTTGTCATTGCGTTAAAGAAAATGTCTAGACAACCCTAATCGATCGATCTCAGCGCCGGACGATGCTTGTTGACATCACTGTACTGAACTCGTGTAAGCCGAAAAAGATAAACTTAGTAAGTACTTATATAGACTTGGCTCACGAGGTGACCGCCATGTAGGATGGTCGCTAGGTTTAAGTTTTTTATATACTTAATTATTGTTTTTTTTTTTTAATTTATATTGTAAAAAATTTAAATCTAAGAAAAAAAATTACTTGAATAATAATAATAATAATAATAATAATAATAATAGCCTTTATTTAATAATCTTACATTCTATATAACTTAACCTATTACAATGAATTTTGATCTGACACCAATATGTGTAGATTATCTTGCTTTCCAGCATAGGCCTCCCCTAGAGTTTGTTCAAGTTGTATCAAAATAGTTTCCTGAATATCCTTACATATTATATAAACAAAGTCCTCTGCTGCGTCTGTCTGTCTGTTTATTCGCGATAAACTCAAAAACTACTGCACTGATTTTCATGCGGTTTTCACTAATGGATAGAGGGATAATCAGGGAAGGTTTTTACGAAAAAAAAATTCACCCCGAACGAAGCGTCTGGCAACAATTACCGCCCACGGAAAGCGTCTGGGAGCATTGAATATTTTAATTATTAACATTATTCTGTTAAACATACATAAAAATCTGCTCTAGAAAAGTGAGTAATGTTTTACGTAGGTATGTACCTATCTTACTTGATACCTGTAAATTGGCTCTCGGCTCAAGCTAGCAGGTATGCAGGCGTTCAAAGTATATACTAACACTACTCTATCGAAAACATATTATAAAGAGGAAACATTTTGATTGTATGTTTGTTTGCATTAAATAGGCTCCGATTTAAAAAATTCTTTCACTGTTGGGAAGCTATATTATCAGCGAGTAACATGGGCTATATTTTATAAAGTTACGCAAGAGCTAGTATTTTGTAAAATTTAGCGGACGAAGCATCTAGTGCAACATCTAGTTATATATAAAATAATAAATACCTATTAGAAAAAACTGTCCACTTTGTAGGAAATGTTCCGATACCGGGAATCGAACCCGAGCCTCCTGGGTGAGAGCCAGGTATCCTAGCCACTAGACCATATCGGATTATATACAAAGTACTGAATTACTGCTTTAGTTGATTCGCTTTTAGACATTTTTTATAATGAATTCGGTCATCAAACACGCTTGCATGGGCCATAATGTATGACCCTTTGTCAGGGATACAGAAAGGGATAGGTTACCTATCATTCATACAAAAAATAAGTAGGTACCTATTATTCCCGAGTGATCATCTAACTAAATAATTTAAATTGCATCACTGCAATAAAAATGTCATATTTTCTCAGGTGTTACATTTTTTTATTTTTCAACGCGGTCGAAGTCGCGGGCACTAGCTAGTATTTTCTACAAGGCGTTAAAAATGTTTTTGCTTTAACCTTGGCCTACACGGTCACCTACCTTGTGCGACTTGTGTGACTAGTAGGTATATCAACATGTAGAATAATTACATATTATACTTATGTAAGAAATTTTTAATGACTAGACGTCTAATAAGACATCTTTTATTATATATTTAAAATGTTTGGAGGGATATGTATTTTATTGTTGGCGGTATTGCTTATATTAATTTTATTAGAAATAGCATTGCTATTTAAAGACAGACTCAATATTGCATGGGACAATTGTAATGGTAAGTGATTTTTCTTGCTTTTTATTTTAAAAATCGGTATAATAATATCATTTATTTCAGTAATGATATACCTACTTGCATATTAGTTACAAAATATATTTAATAACTATCTCACAACTAATGTTATAAATGCAAAAAGTACTACTCTGCCGATCATCATGAAATTTTACATAGCATGAAAAAAATGCACTGTCTGGGATACAAAGAGGACATAGGGTCATACCCAAGGAAAATAATACTCTCTAGGTCATACATTTCACCCATAATGAAAGTACCTACTGTTACCGAGGTGTCCCCGTAATAATATTAAAAAAATTAACGCCTGTCACAAAATATATTACTAATAAAAATTTAATAAATATATTTTTGTCAAGCGTTGAATTTCTCATTTTTCAACTTTCAATGTTTAGTCGTACTTGTCCATAATAATTATTTTAATAATGCTATTGGTACTGCCACGCATCCTGTGGCACTCTTTTTTCTTATCATAAGAAATTAGTACAATTTCGTTCAAAACATTTCTGACGCACTCAAATAGCGCGGAAGCCTCAACTACATCCTGAAGGCTCATTACATTGGATGTTGTACAAGATAATATTATTTTGATGGTTGTACGAATATATGAGTTGGTATAAGTCCCTATGGAAGTAATATGTATATACGTATAGATATATGTAAGTCACCCATAGACACGAGCAGTGTTTTGATTATGTTGGAACATAACGGACAATACAATGCTCCGCACTTCCCGGTCCTAGTCAAGATAATAATATCTCAAATTTTTCTAAATTCTTCTAAGTTTTTTTAAACTTCTAAACTTTTATTTTACAGGTGTAACGGGATGTCTTAAGAGCATAATGAAGAAAATTAACAAAAATCAAAATGACAAAAAGGAAAACGTGAATGAATTGATTGTACAAGTTTAATAACAATAATAATTAATAGTCAATATTTAATAGGTAAAACGGATTGTACTTAAATTGCCAAAAGTTTTTTTTGTAATTAGTTAGTAGGTATAATATGTATATATTTTTAAAAGTGTGAATGTTCATTTTTAATTATGCCTCGGTCTTCGAAATAAAATACCTAAATCTAAAGTAACTTCGCCTTATAACATTCTTTTAGTTTGTACCTAGGTACCTACTTAAGACTAAATTTTGACATATAGACCCAAATGTGAAATTTTCGCTGTTATAACATTCTTTTTAATTTCTAGACTTTTTTGCCAAGGTGTAGATAGATATGTGTAAGTAAATTAAAAACAAAAAAAAAATGTTTTTAAATACAACAACTTATAATTGTACTATTTCAAATATAAGGTAACTTGTAAGAAATACGACGTGTAATTAATTAGGTGCTTAAAAAGTTCATATTTTGAAGTTTTTATCCAGGATCCAGATTATCCAGGTTTATTGACAAAATTGACTGTGAATTCCTTTGAATTGTGCAAGGTAAGTAATTACCGGGCCATGAAATTCCGAAAAAAAAATGCAGTAAAAAAAATAATACAGCACATACAACTGCTTTTGCTAGGGTTCTATAAAAATGTTAAATGTTTTCCTTGTGGTTTAACATTATTTTATTTTATATTTTGTTTAACATAATTTCATATAATTGTATACCTATAAGTAATCATATCCACCAACGCTACAAATTTATGGTCATTTACCGTCATGTCTTAAAATTATTGAAGTACAATTAACATTCAAGTGTTACAAGTAAGATTTTTGAATCTAAATTTTTAATCAACTACATTTTTTTAGTCTGGCAAGATGAAAGAAAGAGATACACGGCCTCCGTTTGGCTCTCTCTCTGTCTCTCTCTCTCTCGCTTCTTATAAGGCTCAATGAAAAATATACTTTAATTATTGCTAATACAGTTCATTTTCGTAAATGCAATTTTTTCAAGCAATCAGTCCTGTTTATATTTTTAATGATACGTCCATGGGACTAGCATTAGCATTAGCAAGGAGGATAGAGATAAGGAGCACCATCTCTGTGTATTAAAAGTGTCAATTGAAAGGCGTTAAAATGGTGGCGCTAGTGTAGCCAGAGTGTAACTCAGCGCACTTCACTTCGTCAACAACTGCTACATTCATTTCATACACTGTTTACACTAGCCCCATTCGGGTCAATTTATGAACCACTATTTAATGCTTTTAGTTGCCACTTTTTCGGTATGTAAGATGTAAGATGGTGCTCCTTATCTCTATCCTCCTTGAGCATTAGACTGTGACTTTGACTTATGTAACTTAGTTAGACATCTGTGTTAAGTTAATGATCAGCTGGCTGTCACTGTCACTGGCACTGGCTGCTTCAAACTTCAATGTATGAATGCATTATTTTATATATTTTATATCTATCTATTGACTAGTGACGAACTGACGAATGTAAACACAACACAAACCAAACACACTCATTATTAATCAAATCAGCGTTTCAAGCGTTGTGCTTCATAAAATAAACTGAGTCCGTAGTCGTGTTGTAAGATATTTGATTAATCGAATAATAAATAATGGTGTTAATAGTCCTGTTTACAGTTACTGGATTTGTAGCAATTTGCCGGGTCCTTTTGGATTCCCTATGGAGTCCTTTAGAGATGTTAATCTCCTATTTAATGCCATATTTCTTGCCTTCAGAAGTACAACCTCTATCGAAAAGATTTGGAACATGGGCAGGTAAGATTATATTATTTATTAAATAATTTTAGTAAAATTGTTTATTTTTTATTTTTGATGAGCCACTCATTTATGCTTAACAACAAAAAAAGTAGGCACCTTTCACATTTGTCATACAATCGAAAAAATATAAAATAAAAGATCATTTCAGCCATTAAAATATTTATAATCTACTGATAATAAGTATATGCGGTTTTTTTTCATAGTGGTATTCTTAAATCCTTCCATCTCTAAAGCAACATTATTTTTGAACTGTTACTACATTTTAGTGATAAAATTTTTACTTACTTATTTTAATTAAAAAAAAATAATTATCATAATTTTTTAAAACCTTATTGATAAATTATTTTTTTATTTTAGTTTAGCTAATAAAAATTATAATAAACTTAATATTTTGCCTTTTAACATATAAATTGCCTGTAGAAGTTTTCTTCAGTTTATTAAATTATTTAAAATTATATTTTTATTTAGGTAATGTGTAAGGTATTGAAAACTAAATAAAAATTTAATAAAATAAACTTTACAAAATTTTGTTAAATTAATAATAAAACGATAATAATATATTATTTAATTTAATACAAATAACAATTTCATAAATGTAATTATTAATTTATGTTAAATTTGATGATTACAATAAATATTTTGCATTGTTGCAAATATTCACATATTGCAAAATTTTCAACATCAACATTTTTAGATACACATTTAATTTTTAATGCAGAAACAAATAATTGAAATTGTATTTGTTTTATTAAATTTTTATTTAGCGATCAAGCTTTCATAAGCTGTAACAATTTTATAATTCATCCTGATGCAACCTGCCAATTTTGTAATAATGTAGCTTTCTATATGTGAATGACTTTTTCCATTACGAACAAACATACAAAAAACATATATTTCCTATTTATAATATTAGCGTAGATAGATAAGTGCAATACGGGACAATATTTACAATGTTTAATATTCAGTTTTAGACGATCCCTTGGGAACAGTACTTTTTATCTGAATGAAAGTTAACGCTATGCCCTTTTCTGTACCCCTGACAATGTGTATGAAAAATTAATGTAGAATATGTAATTTGGCAAGTCAATAATAGAGAATCGGTAATTAATCTTCAGTAACTGGTACGTCATAGAAAAGAATTTAATGTATTTTGGATAAAATATCTCAGTCTATCCAATTGGCGTAACAAACCTACTTTCTATTGACATTGCACTTATCATGACCCGTCTCTATATGATAAACTATGTGCATACTACAGTTGACCACGTCTTTTAAATATTTTGTAATGATTTAAAAAATAATGATTAAGTATATAGTGGTCACGACATTGAGCTCGTATCTTTTATTACTAATATTATAAAGCTGAAGGGTTTGTTTGTTTGTTTGTTTGGTTGAACGCGTTAATCTCAGGAACTACTGGTTCGGATTGAAAAGTTATTTTTGTGTTGGATAGTCCATTTATCGAGGACCAATAGGAGCGGAGCGTCAATGGAAAATGTTGCAAAAACGGGAAAAATGATTCCTTTTTGCATCGATGCCTTTTTGAGAGCTTCCGTTGCGTGCGCTGCGCAAACATTCCTCTTTAAAAGTTCTAAAAAAAAAGTTCGCAACAGCATATGTCTATCTTTTAAGATTGACTCACTATAACCTTTTTTATGATAATCAAATTTGATCGAAATTAATGCATTATTTGCGAAGGTGTTTTATCAATATGATATTAATCCTTATCCAAATAAATACGTTATTCATGACAAGTATTTAATTGTTGAACAAATTTGCCCTTGACAACACTTGATTTCAATGAACAGCTTAGGAGATATTATAATTTTAAAATAACTCCGGAAACAAAATAGGTATGATAACGTTCGGGTCCGTTCAATTCAAGCACGCGCATACCGGCCGGCCGTCCGGTAGGTCTGCGAGATACCATGCCGCGCGGCTCAGACGCGTGGTTGGCTCCCCGCGGAACTACTGAATCGATTTTAACGAAATTTAGTATAGAGTTAGCTTGAACCTCAAGGAAGGACATAATAATACTTTTTATCCAACCACGATAACCGACATTCACGCGGGCGAAGTCGCGGGCAACAGCTAGTATGTTAATAAATTACTAGCGATCCGCTCTCGGCTTCGCACGGATGCATTTTTTTCTACAAATTACACAAACCATACTCGTTTTTGTTGCTCTTTCCATTAGTGAAGATTAATCTTTCCATTATTAAAATTAATTAATTAATTAATAATTACTATGAATTAGTAAATTTTTATGTTCTGTTGGTATTTCGATTAAATAAAATAAAATTAAATTAAAATCCGTCCAATCCTATACTATGATCACCAGCACACTTGCAGCACCTGTAGCGTTGCTTTCTATATAGGCGACAGTAGCCACCTACCATCAAGTGGACCGTCACTTAGTCTGACGACCTTCACATAAAAAGGACGAATTAGGATTTGAAAAAAGACAAATAAAGTGATTCTATATTATTTTCAAAGTAGACAAAAACATGCGGACTGTACTACGAGTATGTATATTGTATGTGACTTACACACTTACACAACAGAAGCACGCACGATGTTCACACACTGTCTCTATTTGTATTGCTAATGGTTCTGTATTTGTATTCCATTGCATCACGTCTCGTCAAATCTTTGTTGAACTTTGATTGTTTCCGGGTATGTATGTATCGTGTTTATCCATTGACTTGTATAGTTGTGACATGGATGTAGCCATTTTGTTGTATCACAAAAAGAAATGTGGCAAGCGGGCTGGTGCTCCTCCACTTAACGGTAGGTGGCTACCGTTGCCTAAATAGACAAGAAACTTTTGAGGAATATATGTTCGCTGCTGAAACTGCATGAATTGTAATTGCTTGAAGAAACATAATATTGTAGTTAGGCGAAAGAAAGTTCAAAGTTCAAAGTTCGCGCACTTCGTTCGGGGTAAAGATTCTAATCATTCGTACTGTGCGCAGCGGCACCTTTTTTGTCAATATAAGGAGGATGATCTCTGCGTCTGTACGAAAACGATGGTATATAACTTAAGGTTTCACGAAACGGCTTAATTTAATTTATGAAATTTTAGTCTGTAAATTATATATAATCAAACTTTCCTAGGTTGTCACTTTTTCCATTAGTGAAAACCGTATCAAAATCAGTTGTGTGGTTTAGAAGAAGTTAGCCTAGAAAAAGGCAGCCTATTATATAAAATCAATTGCAGTGCGTTATTCTCCCAAAAACTCAAGAATGGTAGGGCTTTTAACTATGTTTTCACTTATGGAAAGAGGGTTAAACGGGGAAGGTTTGTATAAAAAATACACCCCGGGCGAAGCCGGTAGCGAGTTTATATTATACCTACTATATTTTTATATTAATACGTGAAAACTTTGGAACGTGAAGCAAAGGAGTGTGAAATTTAGTATTGGTACACTTCAAGTTTATATGGAGATAAGGAATCGAGAAAGCTAATATTTTTATATAATACTAGCTGTCACGCTCCTGGCTTCGCCCGGGGTGCAATTTTTATAATAAATATTTACTTAATCCAGCCGATAAAATACCTTACACCGCCATCTGTGAGAAACCCATGGAACTCACAATTGTTGTTTTAACTTATTTTAAAAGTTATCTGTGAGTTCCATAAAATTCACACAGATGGCGGTGTAAGTTAATTTAATATAATTTTCAATAAAAATAAAAAATACTATAAATTGAGATAAAAACTAACCTATCTTTTAAGTTGGACCAAATTACACATAGTTACGAAATTTTATTAAAATCGTTTCAGTAGTTTCGGAGTTCATCGAGAACAAACATGTGACATGTAATTTATTAGAAATACATTAAATTAATTAAAATTAACATTACACACAGTACCGCCTGCATATATCTACTACAACGTAGGTAAATATATACCTACACTATGTAATGTACCTTAGACACGACTATGTAAATATTTATAAATATTTTTTGTCGAACTGAGAAGAGATTAATATTTATACTTAAAATTAAATGTATAGATAGATAGATACGAGTTACATATAGATGTCGGCAGCGCGCGCATTTGCGTTTGCGTGTCGTTTGTTCGGATTAAGGCTCTGTTCAGACGTACCACAACTAAACCACAACCACCATACGTGGGCGGGGGCTAATTTGTATGAAAGTGAATAGTTTAATTTACACGGACCACATTTTGCCGTCAAATTTAACCGTGTTGTCGATACCGACAACATCGCAACCACAACGCAACTAGCTGCGGCACTGCGCAAACACAACAATGCGTCGTCGCAACCACACTGCGCGACATCGATTCTTCTTCTTCTTAATAAAAGCCATAACAAGGATAGTAACAAAAATGTTTCCTCTCCGAAGTCTATGAGTTCGTTCAGTCAAGGCGTGTTTCCTCTACGAAAGCCGAAGTCGATCTGTCTGTCTGAAAACACTAGCCACAATGTAACCACATCGCAACTACTAGCGACAACGCAACCACATCTACATTTTGTAGTTACCACAACTTAACTGCAAAATGCTGCAGCATCACTATTCACACGTAACCACTGCTTGACCACTTTTTGTCTATGCGATGTGGTGTGGTTGTGGTACGTGTGAACAGAGCCTTACAGGCGACGGTTTCATAGTTTCATTCTGAATAATAACATAAAAAGTCGATAATTTATGGATTTTAGTTGAGAATTTAACACGTCACTAATTCTCTATTGTGGAGTTTTTGTATTAAATTATTTATTTAAATAAACAATGCTTTGTCTTAGGGTGTGAGTGATCTATGACGGCCTTCATTTTTCAGAAAAAAACCACTAAAGAAAATCATATTGTTTTCTCTTCGCAGCTTCATTTTATGAAATGTATATATCATACTTTTATAGCCACATTATTATAAATGGATGACTGGGATTTTCATGTCGTTTAGAAAATTGGTTCTCGTCATCACAACTTGGAACGAAACGGTGCGGTTTTGCTGGTTACAAATTGACCTGAGCACTAGACCTCAATTTGTTGGTTAGACTATCATTACTTATGGATTCTAGAACTCATTTGTATATTTTGTACCAGCCAAAAGAAACTTTCTCCCAGACATGTTCATATAAACTTTGAGGCGAACGTTCAAAGCTTGACGTAACTATTTGAACTATTGTGTTTTCTGTTACGTACCTAATTGAAAGTTTGTCAAAGAAGAGCGAATTGAAAGAAAATTACTCAAGACACCTATTAACCTATCGCGCGCGCGCGCACACATCATATATATTCACATATTACTCATATCACATATATATATACTCGTATATATGAGTACCAATTTTAATGCTACTTAAACAATTTTTTTTTCTTGTTTATAATAATAAAAATGTTACTAGCTTTTATAGAAGAGCGAAGGCTCCTGGCACAGGCTCCGAGTCTTCAATCACGGGTTTATTGCAAAAACGAATTCGTTTGGAAAATCATTTTTTTAATTTTTTTTTTTAAATCATATTGAATTATGATTATGCGATTACTGTAGTTTTTTGGTCAAGCCATGATTAAAATTGTAAGCTAACCCCCCCCCCCCCCGACTTTATATTGAGCCCAAACACGCTACATCTGCTCTAAAGTTGAATTGGGTATTCCGCAGATTGCTTGATGCTGCAGCATCAAGTCAAGGTTACCATGTCATGGAAATACCACCGAAGTAACAGTATACCAAAATTCACATCAATCGAATCCGTGGAAGTTAGAGAAATACCTTCGTTAACTAGAAAATGGGCTGATCGTCTTGAAACGCCTAAACAGATCTTCATAAATTATAGGCTAAGAACCCGGGATCACATTAGCTTTCAAACAAAAAAAAAAAACGAACTGATCAAAACCGGTCCATCCGTTTGAGATGTACAGATGTACACAGAATACACAATACACATACACTCACGTCAAATGCAAAAACGTCAAACCCCGTTTTTGCGTCGGGCGTTAAAAACACACATTGTTGGGATCATCATTATTTATCGATATGATTGAGGAACGGTTTTTGTTTTTGATTACAGCCATAACAGGCAGTACCGATGGAATAGGCAAGCAATATGCAATGGAGTTGGCAAGTCAGGGCATCAACGTGGTTCTTATCAGTCGCAACGTGGACAAATTGAAGGCTGTGGCTTTTGAAATTGGTGAGTAATTGTTAATTTTTCCTATCTGTTGCTAGGACTAGCTTTTGCGTGCAACTTCATCGGCGAATTTTTTTATAAAATATAGCCAATGTTACTCGCTGATAATGTGGCTTTATACCTGTAAAAGAAGTTCAATAGTTTTTGAGTTTATTCATTGTAAACAAAAATACAAATCTTCTCTCCTTATAATATTAGTATGGACTAGGGACGCGTCCCTTTTTTTTAAATCCGATCGCTACCAAACTTGCCTGAAAATTTCATCAAAATCGGTTCAGCTGTTTTGGAATCTATAGGGAACATACTGGAACATACACACATTGCCTTTTATATATTATTAAGAAGATTTACAAAAGGCGTACAAAGGTAAACTAGCACCACACATTTAAAAAAATATTATCTCGTGACTGAGAAGGAATTATTAATAACGGCTCAATCAGGACCCTCGGTAAACAATTGTCTACAATTTTTTAATACCTTTTATAAATAAAGTTTCATATTGAGACACGAAGCAACAAAATACGATCTAAAGAAAAGCGGTCCTGATTGAGCCGTTATTAATAATTCCTTCTCACTCACGAGATAATATATATTCTTAAATGTGTGGCGCTTGTGTACCTTTGTACGTGCTCTTCAGATGATTACGATTGCAGTATGTATACTCAGTTGAGTTATGAAACGCTCTATGTCGCAATCTTAAGTTACAAATTTCTCAATAAACTACATAGGTATCTGTATATAAAAGGAACAATTGTTATATAAACACACTAGCGACCCGATTCCGGCTTTGCACGGAGCTTTTATTTCTAGACCTAGTAGTCTTGACCGTGCGTTGATAGTCAGCCAGGACAAAGTATAGGATAAATAAATAAATATCTTCTTACATTCCACACAGCACCATCTAGTTCCACAATAAGCAACTAATGCTTGTATTATGTATACTAGACAGTTGATATAATACATAGATTACTTTTTTTTTGTAAATACATACATATTATAAATACAAAACATCCATGACTCAGGTACAAAGGTAAAATGTTAACACAAACATTATTGCCCCTAGCGGGATTCGAACCCGCGACAGTTTGGTTGACAGCTAGGGTTACTAGCCACTAGACCAAACGAGTCGTCAAACTAGGATGGATAGAATACATACATTGTGAATATAATGTCATATGCAGTTATTTCGTCCATAAAGGCATTGCGGTTAATTAAAATTTTTATAGAGGAAATACAATTTATGTGAACATCGTAAACGTTTGTTTGCAACGTTCCATCATTCAATGATGAATGGCACGTTTAAATGTTTAAATACGATTACCTACCTGTTATTTACCTACATGATTAAAATAGTAGATTTAGTACGAAACTTCGTTATTGTTCATTCTTTATTGCTTATCTATTTTTATAAATATAACGTATTGAATATATTGTTTTCATTTTTATATGATCCTACTGGAATAGTACTTTTTTCTGATATTCACAATGATTGCTCGAGTTGAGTAGTTAAGGGGTGAAAGCGAATTAAACAAGCTCCCTTTCAGGTTTACAATTTTATTTAAGATTCGATTAATACAGGCAGACAGACAGATATTTTTATGGTCGAGCCACTATAAAGATGAATATTGATTACGGCTGTCATAAATTAGTATATTGTAATCCTTAGTGGAAAAGGACTTTTTTATATTAAGGTCAGCAGACATGCTGAACATTTGATGGTAAGTGTATCCACCGTCGCTTATAATACAAGCAACGCCACTGATGCTGCAAGTGGCCTGCCGACTAAAGTAGGATTAAGGATAAGGGATTGGAAAGGGATAGGGATAGGGGAAATGGGCTCTGGCGTCCCTTACTCACTCACCGAAACACAACAGCACACATGCTGTTATTTCACGGCTACCGCAAGAGGAGCTGCTCAAATGACTGCGAAGAAAACGCAATGTGCCCTGTCACTAATTTCCAGGTCCAGTTCATTTCCAAAGTTAACCCTACCGCGAATTGAGCGAAGATATTTGAATTTAAAACATTAATTAATTAATTAATTTTCCAGAGAAGACCTACGGCGCGAAGACGAAGATAATTGTTGCAGATTTTAGCAAAGGCCCAGAAATATATTCTCATATTGAGGAGGAGCTCAAAGATATACCTTTGGGTATATTGGGTGAGTATTTAGTGTACCGAGTATATCAATTGGAGCGTCATGTCCATTGATAGTGTGAAAATTGCAGTGAACAACGTAGGGGTCCAGTACGAGTATCCAATGCCGCTGTGCGAGGTGTTGGCGTGCAAGGCGTGGGAAGTGATCGCGGTGAACGTGGGCGCCGTGACGCTGTTGACTCGGCTCGCGCTGCCGGGGATGTTGGCGCGCGGCAGAGGCGCCATCGTCAACGTCTCCTCCGGCTCCGAGCTGCAGCCGTTGCCTCTCATGACCGTCTACGCCGCCACCAAGGTACTCACACACTCACTCACTCACATTCACTCACTCAATCACTCACACTGACTCACTCACTCACGCTGACTCACTCAATCACTCACACTGACTCACTCACTCACGCTGACTCACTCAAACTGACTCCCTCGCTCACACTGACTCACTCACTCACGTACACAGACTTGCTCACTCGCTCACACTAACTCACTTACTTACTCACGCTGACTCCCTCGCTCACACTGACTCACTCACTCACGCACACTGACTCTCACTAACTCACACTGACTCACTCACCCACTCACTCAACTATTCACTCACTGACTCACTCACTCATACTGACTCACTCATTCTCTCACTGACTCATTCACAAACTCACTCACACTGACTCTATCACTCACTCACTGTCTCACTCACTAATTCACACCGACTCATTCACTAACTCACTCACACTGACTCACTGTCTCACACACTCACTCACTCACACCGACTTATTCACTAACTCACTCACACTGACTCAATCACTCACTCGCTCACTCACTCACTCACTCAATTACTGACTCACTCACTCACACACTCACTCACTCTCTCATGGCGCTGACAGACTCATTTCCTTTTTGGCGTACTTTTTATGTGTCGCTGTGGCATATGTGACGCAAATTCCATACTTACTTGTAGTATATAGATGGTTATAATAAATAATTGCGCAAGTCTACACTCGCTCAATTTAATCGTTAAGTGTGTGGGTACTTTATAAGATCAATAGCAACTGTTGGATCGAATGTAAGGGAATAGAAGTCGTAAAATACTTATAAAACACTCACGGATGGACAAGCAATTGAGTCCAAGTAAATAGAAAATTGTCGAAACAAATTGGCGTACTACGTGCGTCGGCCGATTTGATTGCAGCCAATCCGATTGGCGGTTTGATTGGCGTTCGAATTGTGTAGTTTTTTTTTTCATTATTAGAGATGGGGCGCACTCGAACCTTGAAAAGACTTGGATTATATGTGTGTTTGGTGGCACTGTCCAGGCGTACGTGCGCAGCTTCACGTACGCGACGCGCGCAGAGTACGGACCCAGAGGACTGTTCGTGCAGCATCTGTCGCCACTGTACGTGTCGACGAAGATCAACGCCTTCTCGCAACGGCTGATGGACGGCAACGTGCTCGTGCCCGACGTCGCCACATTCACCAGACACGCCGTCGCCACTCTCGGCAGGAGTCACAACACCACCGGCTACTGGATCCACGGCCTGCAGGTATACATGAGCACTCTCCCCCCCCCCCCCCCCCAGTTTACCGTTTTTACGCTATTAATCAAAGAAAAAAAAGTGACGCTTGCACAGATAATTCAAAGAAAAGTAAACATTATGAAAAAAAAAAAAAAAAAAAAAAAAAACAAGTAGAAGCTTAAAGAGAAATAAACTGAGTAGATTAATGTATTGTGTGTGCGTGCGTGCGGGTGTGTGTGTGCGTGCGTGTGTCTGTGTGTGGGTGTGTGGGTGTGCGTGTGTGCGTGCGGCGAAAAAAAAATTTACTTTGAAAAATTATTTTTATCACTTATAGAATATTCTCTTCTTTTTCTTCTTATTATTTTTTTAATTTATAAATTTAAAAATATATTTTTTATGATTCTTTAGGCCTACCTATTTGTATATAATGTATAAATAAAAATAAAATAAATAAGATGTAGATGTTGTAATGAGTTGTAATGGCCTGAGCAGATGACTCAATGTTTATTAATGACAATTGTATATTGTTACAGTATTTCTTCATAAAACTGACTCCCGAGTGGATCAGAATGTCGATAGGTGAGTATATGAACAAACAGTTCAGGGAAGAATACATTCAAAACGCTAAAATAAAAGGGGACTGAACTATGAACAAGTTGAAGCCAGAATATAATGAAAAAAAAAAAAAAAAAAAAAAACTGACTGCCCTTTTGATGAGATTTCTTCGTAAATTTGTATGAACAAAAAAAATAAATTTTAAAAATTTGAAGATGAAATTTTTTACGAATAAATCTCTATATAATTTTCATGTTTTTTTTTTTTTAGTGCAAACAAGCTTATAGCTTTATATAACATGAATAATATTAATATATATATGTTATTTGATAATTGGTTTTATGTAAAAAAAAAAAAATGTATTTAACCTCATGGTATTTGGTATTTATGGTTTAGTTTAAAAATTAATTAGCAATCAAATGTCTAATAAATAGTTAGCTACACATAAATTGGACATGAAAATTACTGAAGCATTGATGTGATATTAATTGTTAAAATATATGTTAAATAAAACAGTTTTCTAATTACTAAGCGATTTTTTATTTTAATTTTTTTATTATTTTTAAATTTGCTTTCATAGTGGGAGGCAATTTCAGAAATGTGCAGTTTGATGCTGAACTATATATACATAATAACCACTGTATATATATATATACACAGTGGTTATTGTGTGAGTGTGTGTGTTTTGTGTGTTTTGTGTGTGTGTGTGTGTGTGTGTGTGTGTGTGTGTGTGTGTGTGTGTGTGTGTGTGTGTGTGCGCGTGTGCGTGTGTGTGTGTGTGTGTGTGTTTGTGTGTATATATTAACCAGTGGTTATTACAATAAATTGAATTGTAATAATAAACACTCGAGTTTTTTGGTATATATGGTGTATTCGAATTCGTTGAATATACGTACTAATATTATAAATGCGAAAGTATGTGTGTCACAGCGACGAGCGCATACACTCAATCTAACAAAATCCAAAACTAAATATTTAAATAAGAGTGCTTTCTGTCTGGCTCCTAAAATATATAACAAGATGCCCCTTTCTATTAGAAGCGTTTCTGATACGGGACTAATAAAGAAAAAACAAAAGGATTTATTGGCAGGGAAAGCTTATTATGCTCTGGATGAATTTTTAAATGACAGACTCTAATAGTGTTCTGATGCATTTTAAATTTTAAATTTGACGTAATATAGATATTTTGCACACCAAATGTGGTAGTACATGTTGGGACGTTGCATTGAATGGTATTATCTGGTTTTGCACCCATGTACAGGCAAATAAATAAATAAATATGTATGGATGTTTGTAACTCTTTCACACAAAAACTACTGAACCGTTCACGATGAAATTTTTCATACACGTTGTCTGGGACACCAGAAAGGGCATAGGGTACCTTTCACCGTTCAACGCAGACAACGAAGTCGCGGGCACAAGCTAGTATACAATAATACGAAACGGCCACACGCATTTTTTTTATGTAAAGGTTGGCAGGCAGGCTGACGGTCTAGATTAGTGCTCTTCTTCTTACGGTACTATCACCTAAAGGAGGTTAGTGTCTTTTTAGAGTTAGTGTTTCGAAAAAAAAAAGATTGTCTTTTTTAGAGTTGAAACAATTTTTCGAAGATAACTTAATTTTTGTTACTTGGTATTTGTACCTTGTAGCTACTTTTAGGGTTAAATGTTTTTAGGTTAAGTAATTATTGAGGAGTACCTAGACTACCTAGATGTCGCACGCCTTAATGTAAACGCGCAAATGAAGAGTCTCGCTCATAGTTTTTAAGAATAAATGTAAAAATTAAGACTTTTTTAAAATGTTTTTTAAGGCTCGTAGTTCACTTGATGGTAGGTGGCCACCATCAAGCTTCTGTAAGGGGATTCTGTAGGACACAGTGTGTCCTAAATTACTTAGGGCCTCTTTCACCAACTACAAATAAAAGTTACTTTTAGAAATAATTTTATATTTTATTAAATTATGCACTCGGTTTATTGCATCCTTCGATAGGCGATTTTTTTTTTATTATTTTCTTTTTAATGTTTGGGACTTTTACAGTACAAACAAAGGTATATCATCTTCATCATTCCCGGTTACTGGTGACTTTAAATGGCGGTTAGCCTACTTGACACATGGTGAAAGAGGCCTTTACTGTAATAACACTTACCGTGGGGAAGGAGCTCATTTTTTAGCGAGCCTAGTTGAGCTCTGTGGTAAATTTTGTCGAAGGGCCCTTTTAAAATTCTGCATCCTCAACCCTGATCGTCCCTGACCCGAACAATAGCTAAAAACAATAGCTAAAAACCGCATCCAAAAAGTAAAGAATAGGAATTACTTAACTAAATTTTATTTCTATTAAAAAACGAATAGTTTTTATTCTCCATAAACTATTCCCATAAGAAAGATTTAGATCGAATCTCACAGCTCTGTTGAATATCAGTACAATTTGGAATCAATAAATATTTTTCTGTTTATATCAATAACAGTTCTAATTCGAATAGCAGGTGTGCGAATAAGCACGATATTGGTTTGATTATTTGTACAGAATCATATATAATGTGGTTGAGATCAATTAACTTTCATTCGAATGTGTGAAGCTTGTGTTTCTGATTATTGGAGAACGGCGTGCGTTTGGAATTATGCCAGCATTGCTAGCACACAACTATTTCGATTCGACCTCCACACCACCGAAAACCCATTTTATACGATTGTATATAATTTCGCTGTTTACTCTTCTCAAATAAAATACAATCTACTACACAAGTACTCGGTAAAAATAAAATATTCAATGTAACCATTTAAATGCTGTATGTTTGTTAAGATCACGCCTTTACTAGGTACTTACTCAATTTTGCATATACGTTGTCAGGCATACAGATAAGGACAGAACTGATGGATGAAGGGTACCTTTCATCCTGACACCCCTGACGAAATTATACGAGCAATAAAGGTTGAATAAATGTTTTAACATCTGAGAAAAGTTGATGATTGACGCGCAGAAGATATCGCGGGCAAAAGCTATAGTTTTAATATGGCTAGGAAGTTGCAACATGGCATGGGCAAAAGTTGATTCCTTTATGAAAGTCAACAAGAATGATTGAGAAATATACTTTGTCATACAAAATGATGTATTGCATTGAGTAATTCTGTAGTATTTTCAAAGGTAAAATGAGATTCAATAATGATTTTAGCAATTTTGTTGCAAAATGTGCCTCGCGGTCGTCTGTGGCCGGAATTATTGCCTAGGCTTGAAATTATAACCAAGGATAATTGGAGCCAACGCTGATTTATTCACTAGCGCAAAAGCTTAAAATCCCGTTCAATTTAGTCCGCTAAAATGAAACAAAAATAGATTCTTCGGCATTTAGTGTTTCTAGGTATTTGTAACTGAATTATTATATTTTTTGTTACATTTATTTTAATATAAGGACTTTTCATCCCCCAAGTAGTACCTAATAGTATCGAACTAGTAATAGTAACGTGTCTACAACCTGAACTCATGCGCATGAGTCTTCTTAGTTGAATTGTATAGTTTTAAATAGAAGACCAACGTGAAATAACATAATGTAGGTATTCTAAGATTGAGAAAGGGATATTTATTTTCATCGTGTTCCTATTTAAAATATACAAGCTTTTATCTCGACTTCGTTTGCATCCCTCAGTAATAGTATTTTTTCCTAGATGCAAGGTAACCTATGTCCTTTTCTGTATCCCTGACAATGTGTTTGCAAAATTTAATGATTTTGTTGAGTAGTTAAGGCGTGAAACTGTAAAATCTACTTCATTTTCTTATTTATAATATTAGCATCATTTATATATTACAATTTGCTATTTTTTATCTATTATTATAATTTTTAGAATTTTTTTTAATGAAATGCGTATTGTTAAAAAACCTTTATTAAAAATATTTGTTCACAAACGACGATAAAATTCTTAACAAAAATGTTGTTCACCGAACACCAACAATTAACTAAGTATCAATGTTTGACATTATGACATTTTAATACGTGTCTTTCATTATAATTTAATTAGTTTTTGGCTTTAAATAAATTGGAATGCCCAGCACTGATTTTCTGGTGGTCATTTCGGTTCAAGACCTTCACTATTGCGGATGGTGTATCTATGTCTTGTGTCAACTTTCACTCTTTTGTACACGGTCTTGGTATAAATGCTTATTATTACTTAACTTAGTCATAACTTAATGCTACAATTACGGTTTCTTAAAGTATTTATTCTATTTTGTAGCGTCCATCTAACCGCTCCCTTTCGTTGCTTGGTCTCATGTTTTGAGTAGCTTTAAAATCTCCACCTGAAACAAGGAAAATGAACACATTAAGTCGATTTGCAATTTCAAATCTACGTGGTTTGTAATTAACAAGCAGACCAGAGCCAACTTTGAAAAGTTCGTTTCCAAAGTTGACCCGCCGGGAATCGAACCTGGGGCCCTTGAGACGTTTAGTTAGGCAAGCATCCTTACCACTCATTCAACGGGCTCGTTAAATATAATAATCTGCGTCAAATAATTCTATACAATACCATAGAGTAAACAGTATTACTCTATGGAAATACCAAAGATTCAAATCGATTTAAATCTTTGGACAATACCTAGTTTGCGTTAGTGCATAGAAATTACAATGAACTATTTGTCTATTCTTCCAGACAAATATTCCGCAGTATTAGCGGATCTTTATAGATTTTACCCAGTCCTAATTTTCAAAAATATGAAGGGAGTGTTAAAATAAAAATTACTTTGACCTTATAAAGCTTTGACTCTTTCATATTCGTATTTCGTTGCATTGTACAATAAATATGGCATTAAAATATTTATATAGAATTAGACGCCAGTTAAACTTAATTAATTACATAAATTATCTTATTAATAGCATCTTATTATGTCAGACTGCAGTGTCAGTGTTTATAATAAATTTTGAAACTCAACTTTATAATGAATGGGTCATAAAGGTGTGAGCTTGGCAATATGCCATACGCCAACAATTAACGTGTAATTAACAGAGGCAACTGTTTGACATTTTCATTTGTATACTTAAGTCCTAGAATAAAAAACTAAAACAGAAGGAGCGTTCAATCAAATTGCAATTAATCAATTAATATTTATATATTATTAAATCATTTAAATTAAAAATTAATACTGGCAGGACACACATAAAAATATATTGCAAATTATTGATTCTAATAACATCTTATTACTTTCAAGATTTTAAACAACAAAGCGACATAACCGTATAATTTAAATACAATATGTTTTTTGACAACTTGATATTGAGAAAACTACTCTAAATAGTACCTAGTACCTACCTAGTCTCTGTTGCCACAATTTTATGTGCAATCGCTCTTTCTGGTTTGTTCCGTGTTTTGAGATGTTAGTCTACAAAGTTGCCATTATTTGCTTTTAATGTTATCTGGTTACAAATTATTAATTTAAACAAAATAAAATTTCTATGAGTTTATGCGAGGGTCTAGTCAAAGTTTTGGGAAATCTTTATTAATATTATCTATAGTTATCTATATCTATTTCAAAATCTAAATTTGTGCACTGAATTTAAAATCATTGATCATTTTATATAAAAAAAATCCCAAAAAATAAAGGGTGTAGGTAATATTTATTATTAGACGAGCCTGTTGGATGAAGTGTGTTTACACTAGCTGTTGCACGCGACTTCGCCCGCGTAACTTTATAAAATATAGCCTATGTTTCTCGCTGATAATGTAGTTTTCTATAGTTGAAAGAATTTTCAAAATCGGTCCAGTACTTCTTGAGTTTATTCGTAACAAACATACAAATCTTCTCTCTTTATAATATTAATATAGAAGTTATACATCTCATGTTTAAGTCGCACAGCTGTCGCACTTTTTAGTTCGCGCCGATCATGATAATAGAAAATCTTAGACTTTAATTAGACAGACTCAGTTATATAAAAAATTTAATGTATGGTATGTAACGCAAAATAACAATTTACGATAGCTTGACGTCCAACGATCACAAAAAATATTTATAAACAGGCAATCTGACAAATGTCTTCCAGCTCAAACGACGCGATACCGCATAAACTCAGGCGAAAAAAAAAAAAAAAAACTATAATATTCATAATTTAAAAATAAAATCTTTTGACGATTGAAGCTTTTTAATTGAACACATGTGTTCATTATTTGACAGCTCACCATAAATTATATTTTATTTCTGTATTTCCTTATTAGTTTTTTTTTTTAAATTGAATTTTAATAGTTGAGACAACCAATGATCCCGTATAAACATACGCCTCGGATTAATCATTTCTAATGTGGAACTATAAAAGTTAACGACGTAGATTTTTAACACTTACCGAATCTTTTTTTGTCCAACTAACCTTGAGTATAAATTTAGGGTCATAAGGGATAATATTATCCAATCAGGTCGTGTAAATTAAGTCAACCCGAATGAAGAAAAAAAAAGACGTGGCCAGGTCAATCAGTATACTGCTAAATGAGATTTCTAAACTATGTCAAGATTGTCAGGGGACTGGGGAATCCTATAGCCGGTATTGTATGAAAACAAAAAAATGGGCCATCAAGACTTGTCTAAGAAAGAAACTAAGAATGGGTTTATATAGTCACGTGATGACGTGACGCTTTACGGGTAAACCTTTAACCACACAAGTAAAATAACATATAACTCGAGCTCATATAACCCAAATATTTTCAAAGTTCGAGTGAATAGGCATTTTCTGGATTGAGAATGAGATTCGCTTCATCATAGGCCTCATCTTCGCTACACGGCTGGATGCTGGTCAAGAGCAATAAAAAATAAATAAAAAAATGCTGGAATGACTCACTGTTTACTAAAAAACAGCACAAGTGCTGTATTGACGATAGTCTTCTGTTACGTCTGTAAGTCATTACCACACAATACATACCAAACCCGATACAATGACCAGTGACTAATGACTAATGACCAGTGACAAGTGTATTTAGTTGGACTGGGTTATTACCCAGTCCAACTAAATACACATGTTGATAACTTCAGAAGAGAGAAAAATTCTTTAAAGCAGTAAGTTCGCGCCCTATATATTTAGTGCGTGGGTGTTGTCAGTCAAGAATAATGCTAGTGGCCCTGTTGGTCTTGGAGAATTCGAAAAAGCAAGGAAAATCCAATTAGCCAGCAATCATATGTTTTGGTCAAACATTTACGACATCTTGTCTTCGTTGTATGTTATATACTAAAAGCCTGGGGCATTAATTAATGAAAATCGTATCAAAATCCTTTGGATGGTTTATTTAAACATACAGGCCGAGGTTGATTGAACTTTATTTTATAATATATTAAAACATAAAAATTTCGTGTCACGTTGTTTGTCTGCGATGAACTCCTAAACTAATTAACCCTATTTTGAAAATTCTTTCACCTATAGAAAGCTATATTATCAGCTAGCAACAATAGGCTATATTTTATAAAGTTACGCGGAAGAAGTCGCGTGCAACAGCTAGTTCAGATCTTCTGTGCGTGTGTTGCTGGATCGATTTTGATGAAATTTTTATTGTGTGTGTTTGCCTGGATGGCTTAAATTCGCAATTTGAAAGTTTCTTTCGGGTTTGAGAAGGTCAAACGTCAAAAAAGGTAAAATACACATAGCTCTATTTTTGATATATTTATATTCTTTAGGACTCAATGAATGAAATCATATATTTAATAATTTATTTTCAAACAATTAAGTCCTTACGGTCACTAAAAATCTTAGTTATGTATGTCAAAGAAGAAATTCAACATTCAATTGAAATCAAAGCTTAAAGCTCGTGTTAGAAAAGGCACTAAACAAGAGGCAAATACGAAATAACTTACATCAGTTGCTATTATTGCATTTTCTTGTTAGTATTTTTATTTTGACTCATCTATGTTCTGTTTTCACATTTTAAATTTGGTATTTTCTCTGCCATGAAATAATCACCGCGGAATTTGAGGCCGTCAGCTTCGATGTCATTGGAATGATTTATTATTATACTTCTCATAACGATTCTATTCTCCGAATTTCGTTTCCGAGAGAGAATACATTTACGACAAATTGTTCGTAAAATTGAAAACGGTTTTTCTTATTTTTTTCGTATTTTTAAGTCTTAGTACCTTTGGTACACTAACTGTGTCTAGCGCGCGGTTCATCTGCCGTTTAAGTTTAGTTTAGCCTATAATCTTCCCTAAGAATTAGGCAAAAAAAATCAAATGCAAAAAAAAGTTAAATCCGACTGGTAGTTCCAAAATTGACGCATTACTATAATTGTATTTAATGATTTACAAGTTTAAGTTTATGTATAACTTGTATAAGTTTATGTAGTTAAACAAATAACATTTCTTACTACGCATAGATTCCTATTTCGCGAATTTTGTTTACGAATATATAAGTGATCTTAAAACCTAACTCGATCAAGACTTACGTACTCGCTGTCGTTATACTTCATGGAATGTCTGAATAATAAATTGTCGCCAAAATTTGAAAGATTTCAGAGCTCAAGACAGTATTAGAATTTGAGGAACTACCTTCGCAATGCAATCAATGTCTCAATTGAGTTGTAATCGCTGATTATTTTTCATTTATTTTAATTAAGTAACCAAATACACCGTATGATTGATTGACATACCTATGTATATAATTTAAAAACTGTTAATGTCCATGTTGTGTCCACCCCAGTAACAGTTGGAAATTCAACTCTCGAAGTTGTTAACGATTAAATTTACTTGGGACAAACAGTCCAATTAGGTAGAACCATTTTCAAGAAGGAGGTCAATTGACGAATTCAACTCGGATTCGCAGCGTTCGAGAAGCTCTGAGACATCTTCTCGTCCAAATTTCTTCAGTGCCTCAAAACACGTTTTCGTCCAGTGTGTCTTGTAAGTGACATATGACGCTGAAACGTGGTCTCTAACTATTGGCCACGTAAGAAAGCTCAACGTCGCCTAGCTATGAACGGGGTTACTCTGCTTGGGGCCTTGGTGGACGAAAGTTACTGGCATAACCCGGCAGATTAGCAATTGAAGTGGCAGTGGACAGTACATATAGTACGCAGAGCCAACGGCCGCTGAAGCCAGGAAGTTTTCGAGTCCACCCACAAGGTGGACAGACTATCTGATAAGAGTTGCGAGTCGACGGTGGATCCAGGCTGCTTCTGACCGGTCCTACTTATTGGAAAATTATAGGAGAGGCTTATGTCCAGCAGTGGACTTCCTACGGATGAGTTACGTGTGCGCTACATACGTATTCTTTTTTGTTTAGTCTATACACGCTGATTTCGGCTTTTGCTGTCTCGAGTATTGTCTTAGCTCAGACTATATAGCACCACAGTGCACGATGTGGAGCTCAGAGGTAATTCGACTGAGTGACATGTTTACTACGTTCCCACAATTTTAGTTTCAAACACATCTTGGCAGGTGTACAAAAATTTTGTGGGGGAAAAAAAAGACAAATAATTCAGAATTACGCGCTGTTAGGTACTAAGTAACAGTATATTTTGTGTATATAATTTTAGACTACGTTATTATGATAACTGGAAGAGTCACAGGCGCCAACGCAGCCGCAGACCAGGGTACAATTTTAGACATTATGAAGCGATATTAGTTACGCTCTCAAATGTGAAAATCTCCATTGAGCTGATGTAACAGACATCTGGAACGTGTTCATCATGGTTTTTTATTTTTATATCCAACAATAATAATTCTTTATGAACGACCGCTTGGCTGCAGATTACTTCGGATAAATTATTTATCTAATATCATGAGTTGGATTCTTTACTATTTATTACCACATTTGAATGTTTTTCATGGACATATTTTACAAATTATCCCTTAGGGTACAGCAAAATTACAAAATGCCACAATTAGAAATCTGTATTCGGAATAACTGAGAAAGTTAGAGAAGTTAAATGTATTATGAAACTTATATTGATATTTTTTTACAATTCGAGTTAAGTAGATATTTTTATCTTTATTTATAATCGGAATTAATCGTTAGTTATTTACAGATTTACAGACTACAAAGATGAACTTTTACAGATTGTACCTACGAGTAATACCGCAAAATACAGATACCTACATTTTTGAACAAAAAATGTGTTATACGTAAATATAATAGATTTGACACAAAAATCTCAATTTCGAGATAAAATATTTCTCAAGCTAATAAATTTATAATTCGAAAATTAATTGAAAAAATAGTAAAATATGAGTAAAATAACAAAATCCACAGAAGCACATGCAAAGGAGCACCTTAAAACATTCCCGAATAGAGTAGCCAAAGGCTGGCCAGTAGGAGCACCAGGATGAGGTAGGTGGCGATCAAGTTCGTGGTTTCCGCGTTGGGCATCTTCACTGATTTTCCGTCACCGGCACCTTCACTGGACAAACGGTTTAGTGGAACTGAGATGCGAAACTAATATGTCGCCCGCTTGCATCCGCCTACGCTCGCCACGCCTCTTTGTAACGCCGAAATTTTCACATTTCTAAATGTAAACCTACGCTAATAGATAGTCGCCGGTGATGACAGATGCCATCGCTTCTGACGCCGAACTTTTGAGGTAAATTACCGGGAACGACAACAATATCGATAGGTAAAAAACAAACACAAGTTATGTTCGGGTTGAAAGCTTTCCCAACATTTGTCACTACAAACTGACGCCAAGAACACGACATAGAACTTACAGCCTCCGATGTGTTGTGTATTTAGAAGACAATCGTGTATAGCAACCACAGGAAAAACAGCAGAACCACTAGGATCATATAAGTGGCAGCTAGATTGACAGTCTCCGCGTTGATAGGCATGGTTGCGGTGAGGGATCAGAAAGGACTGATCGGCCGAGGATCCTCGACACGCTTCAAGCAAATCGCACGCGTCATTACACAGAGACAGATTTAACCGTAGTTGGATGATTCCAGAAAAAAATCAGCTGGATTAATTTAATTATAAAGGGGGAGTTTCTTTATAAAATCACAAAGCGTATAGATTATGACTGAAACATGAAGCGCAAGCGCAAATTCATGACTGAAACGATGCAGTTTTTTAAGGATTACCTACTTAGGTAGAAAATAAACAGTTAAACTAAACTTATTTCCATAAGCCTTTCCTTTAAGTTAAATTTTTATCACTTAATATTTTTTACTCACAAATAGATTCTATTGTACAACTGAGTAGACCAACCACAGGGACACTAAAAGGATGAGCAAGATGCAGTAAGTCGCCACTAAGTTGGAGGTTTCCGTCGTAAGCATTGTGATGTTTTACTCAACACGTTTGGACAACAACTGAGTGGGATAGCCGAAGCTTCTTGTAATTATTTTAAAAGAACAAGACGTTTTAATTTGTTTACTGTCTTCGGAGTGATGCGATTAATTATGCGTCAAGACTGTCATGCGGGAATTCGCGCGACGTCCCGCACTTTGTAAGAAATTCGTCGAGTTCAAGGAATTTTCTTTGGTTTTTCTTTGTTTACATTTCATAAGTGTAAAATTTGCCCTTTCCAATGCCAACACTATTCATCTGTGTTAAATTTTTTGTGCGCACGACCCAATACTTCCTTGGCGTTTTTTATTTTAAAATTGTAGTACATATTTTTTATCCTAGATAAAAATATTCCATTAATGTTTTTAAGTGGATCTTATTGTTACTCTTTCACGCAAATCCTACGGAAAATATTTGAATGAAACTTTACAATAATACAGTTCATGCATTAGAATATGTAACACATAGGTAGGCTATAATTGAAAATGATATAGGTACGGAAGAAGTTGCAGGCACAAGCTAATATTTCTAAATGTTCCCTTACATATAATTTTGATAACCTTTACTTATATATATACTCTCTTGATGTTATGTCTGTTCCGTTTCCAGCGACAGTACCTAAATAAAATAAGCCTGTGTGCCATTATCATGAAAAATAAAACCTCTGGTGAGTATGCAGTGAATCAATCAACTTATCATAAGGTGACGGAAAAATACAACATTGTAGACTCCATCTTGGACTTTGTCATTTTTAGGACTCATGTCTTGATACACCAGACATCTTATAGGTCATAGATGGATTAGACAAATGGAAAAAAATATTTTTTCGTCAATTAGCGCCCTAATTGACACAAATCTAGAGCGTTTTAAAAAACCAAAAATATGACGATCTTTTACAGGGACATGTTCCAACCTATTATTATCCTAACTGATATTATAGGGTGGGTACCTTTATTCCAGAACAAAGTACTTCTCCTGAGGGACCATCGAAAAATAAAAATTCAAAAAATTCAACGCCTGAAAAAATATAAAGACTTAGTAAATGTTTTAACACCTAAGGAAAGGGACGCGGACGAGGTCGCGAGCAAAAGCTCGTCTTCTATAAATGTATTATTTATTTTATTAAATTTAAATATAGTTAATTCTTGTGAATATCCACGAGGAAGTCATGGAGCAGTAGCAGCAGTCATCATTAATTATATTGGAGACTAAAACATTTATACGTATATAGTTTTTGGGAATGTACCTTAGGTTTTTATGGTGCATATGTATTGGCAGGGCACATTGCGTTTCGCAGTCATTTGGGCAGCCCGCCTGGCAGCAGTAACCACCCTCTTACAGGAGACTACTGTTAAATAATATGTGCTGTTACAGCATATGTGGTGTTGTGTTTCGGTGAGCGAATAAGGGATGCCAGAGCCCTAATCATTCTATGGTCGAAACCCACTTGAAACACCTATGGCATTGCTTGAGGCGACGGTAGCCACCTACTATCAAGTGGACTGTTGGCCTGTCTGCCGATCTTAATATAAAAAAAAAACATATGGTTGTGTCCCATTCTAGAATTCTCCAGCAAAAAGTGTTCGAAGTAAGTCCGTCCCTGTTCCCTATTCACACTTCTGGAGAATGATAAGCCGAGGTATTTGCGGCACTGGAGCATCGGCCGTGATGTAATTTTTAGGCGCTATCTACAATGTACAACGCACAGCTAATTCTGTAAAACCGAAACGCTTGTCTGAACAAATTAATATGGGCCAATGATTTATTGCGATATACTTAGTAAGTATATATTTTTGAATTGGCTATTTACCGTAGCAAAATAATAAAAGTCTATAACCGTGTCTCTTATACTTAGGTGCCTTCGTTTCGCATTTTAGAATAATGCACAAATATCATATTGAGTTAAGTATATTCAAGTTACTTAGTATGGATAGGTGGAACGGGCGAATATTTTTCGTGTCGGCTTGTGTCGCTAACTTTTGTCTACGGATCTCCTCATTTTTGATTCGATCTCGCAGTGTACCTAACCCTGAGCATAGCCTTCTCAATAGCTCGTTGAGCGATTTGTATATAATCGATCTCTCTCTCTCTCTCTCTCTCTGACAGCAGAGCCAGCTTTCTTAAATACATCGGTTCAGGAATCATTGTAGGTAGATTTTTTGCCTAAATTTTCAGTAGGTATACCTACTATATGTATAGTAAATTTTAAGGAATCTGTGGTATATCCGACGTCATCATTTGTAAAGAGGCGTGTCGCAGTAATTAGCCAGCATGCCAAATGTCTATTCCCGTTGCCAATACGGGAATATAGGTACATTCTCTTAACGTGAGAAAATAAGTATGCCATTATCACGACCAGACTTTGGATGACCAGGACAGGTATAAGTTTTCAGTCAACGGCCAATCTCCAGTAATGGAGAAGCATAATTATTAAGAAGAATAAGAATAAGCTATAGACGAGTCGTAGGACTGCATGTCAGAAGTTTTACAAAGTTTTTACTTTTCATTTCAAAAATCAGATTGTCCAGTTCAATGAAACTGTAGCTCACTGTGCCCTAGAGGGCTATGTCGGCCATTTTGTTTCTGCGAAGTATATCCATATTTCGGATCATATCCATATCATGATAAGAATTAAGAATACAAGCACTTCATGTTCGTATTTTCTTTCTTGTGTCGAGCAAGATTTTCTTATTTTCTTTGGAAATATTTCAAGTATTTTATTTTTACTCTAAAACATGACTAATTGAGGTCAACGTACGTACCGTCTTCAATAATAGATTATTTTAAAAGAAACACTTTAGCGTGGATTAAAATCTGGAAATGTCGTTGACTTGTAACTCATACGTTAAGCGCATTAGGAAAGTTTTGCATTGCAAGGCAGCTTTATTATATTTTTTCCAAATAAATTCCATGACAAACAATAGGTACATCTCTCAATCCTG
Source organism: Synanthedon myopaeformis (assembly GCA_944738685.1). Lineage (NCBI taxonomy): Eukaryota > Metazoa > Arthropoda > Insecta > Lepidoptera > Sesiidae > Synanthedon > Synanthedon myopaeformis. Next base: position 12,359,587 of record OX122915.1, read on the forward strand.
CAAAACCAATCCTTAAATCAACATCTGTCATAAGTTCTTAGGGGTCCAGCCTTCAGAAGGTTTTTTCAGTGCAAACTGCGTTCTCTGCGTTTCTGCGAGTTTCTGCATACTGTGAATAAATTGAAATAATTAAACATTAAATGGAACAACATTTAATAGAAGACATTCAATTTTTCATAACCATAATAACCATGCTTTTTGAAAATCCCTCGGGAACCTAACATTTTTTCAGGAAAAACATATCCTATATGTCAATCCAGTAAACTATCTGTGTGCCGTTCACCCCTTTTTGTGTGATTGAGTAACTAACATCCAAACATACAAACTTTCGCATTTATAATATTAGTAGTATTAAACATATCTAAACTTATATACATATTGCGGCACAACGCTTTGGCGTTTTTTTGGGGGTCCGTAAAGAGCAGCGGAGCTTCGGCTTGACCTCGCATTTTGTCGGCACGAATGAAGGTCGACTCGATGCGCGACCCTTCGCCGGTGGGAGCAGAAGGGCACTCAGCCCCGTGGTTTTGCCCCACCGCGTGGTGACGCCGACCACGCGTCACCACGAGACGGTAGCCCAGCGAGTGACAGGGTCGATTCTGATCCTAGCTCGCGAAGGCTGGTGGCGATCCGAGAAGAACACAAACTTTCGGATTCCTCATCCACCGGTAGAGACACAGTTATGTCTGCCGACAGCAACGACGGCGACAACGTTAACCCGAGGCCAATTGCTAATTTCGGGATTCAGTACTACTGTAGATACTCTTGAGTGAAACCACGAGGATTAAACTAAGTATATGTTGTCCCCTAATTAATTAAGTAGATATGTGATCCATTTTTTTTTACAATATCCCATTAGGCCTACCAGTAAGGACATAATTTGTAATATAAATAAATAAATAAATATATATTTTAATTCTATTTTAAGTAAGTAAGCTGTTCAAAATTTTGGAGTATAGATTCGCACGAATTCCGGTAGTATGTAATTTTAGTATACATGTGTAAAAAAAAAAACGAAAATCGTTTCTTAAAACTTTTAAAATTTCTGTACGTACGTAAGTACTTTGAAATAATAAAAACAGCAAGCGAGATGAAACGTAATGGGAATCGTAAATAGAACGTAAATAGGTATTTAAAATCGAAGAGATTAACGATTGTACACTGTGTAATTTTCAAATGTCTGCTCGTGTTTGATCTCTAGTTTTACTGCACACTCCGCTATAAAATAGATATCGCACTCCCAACTGTTAAGAGGCATTCCAATGTCACCCATATGCTTATTCATACAATAGATTCTTTAAATCATCTTTCTACACTAATATTATAATGGGAAAAGTTTTATATTTTTGTTTGTAATGAATAAACTTAAAAATTCTGGACCGTTTAAAAAAAATACACTAACATTGTCACTGAGTAGGTAACATAGAATATATTGTTGATCAATTTAATTAAGTGGAGAGAGTTATTGGGACCTTTAAACTATTATATATTACTATAAAATTACATTAAAATATATTCAGTAGTTTTTTTTATGGAAGAGTAACAAACCTCTTTAAAAATTTTCGCATTTATAATTATTGTGTTGAGATCGTAAAGCGTCCTAGTCACGTGACTAGGAAGGTCGAGATTAAAGTGTTTGAGATTTATTAAGTATTATGTAAAAATACAAATGTATTTCAAACTTTTAATCGAGTTAAGTGCAATAAAATAAAAAGTACATGTATTATATCGGTATGTATACATGCATTTGTTCATTTATTTATAAAAGTAATTTATTTATAAACCTCAAGTCGCTAGGCAGATATTTCCCGCAGCGCGCTGCCCACGGCTCATGGAATTATTCCAAAGAATTCTCTTGGGTTCAAAACACTTTATTTTTCAACGAATGAGTGTATGTTTAAGAATTGCGGATGCGTCTCCATTTTAAAAGTCACATTACGGCTTATTGATTACATTTTTTTTTATTACGTTATTACCTATTTAATTTGTTCAAAATTACACAACATTTCATATTTATTTTTTAAATTTTTAGTAATCTTATGTTTAAATACCTACACACTATTTTTATCATGTCTCTTACTTATAATTAATATTATACAACCATTGTTCCAAATTGGAAAACAGGAAAGTTATTACTGCATTGTGAAGTAGATAAGCGAACTGAAATATTTACTTAAGATTTTTTTTTATTATTATTGAAGATCTAGACTAGACTGCCGTCAGGATAAATGGTAAACATTTACAACAGTTGAAATAAATATTCATTAAGTAAGTACTACTTTTGCCTGTGACATCGTCCACGCCCCTTTTCTAAGCGTTTAAGCATTTTTTCTCACACGTTGAATTTTTCATTTGATTTTTGATGATCCCTCGGGAACAGTACTTTTTTCTAAATGAAATGTAAATACACAATGTCCTTTTCTGTATCCCCGATAACGTAAGTATATGAAAAATTTCATAATGATCGGTTGAGTAGTTAAGGCGTCAAAGCGTAACAAATAAACGTACTCGATTTCGCATATTTTATAATACTAGTTTGGATAACATTATTACTCGCATTTTAACTAAGTATCTACCTGCATTCAATTAATTGAACATTAATTATTTATTAACATAAAGATAAAAATAACTCCTTATGTTTTGTAATAGCAATATCTTTGTTTCTTAACGAATAAAATAAAAGTTAGGAAATTAAAAAAAAATCAAAAGCATCAATAATACCTAGGTATATCTACAAAATTATGCTATTTTTGTAAAAGTTGCGTTGCGGTTTTCTCATAGGTCAAATCGCGATATTGCTATACCTACTTAATTGAATGGATGACGGGAATTACATCATCTGTGACAGTACAGCCAATTAAATTCATCTACCTACGCATGAAGATAATGAAGCCCCAGGACCATTATTCACCTAAAAAGCATATATTATACCTATGTAACTATAAGGCAAGTACTTAAGTACTATTTACTCTATGCTATAAGGTTTATGAGAGACTCTTACTCACTGAATCCCACCTAACCGCGTAGATGGGTTTGGTTCTGGTTTGGAAAGAACTTTCGTACCGTCTCCAGTCGTTTATCTGTTACTTTTAAAGCTTGTGAATATATAGTATTCCTATTGTAAAATTTATTGTTAGTTTGTTTAAAACTGCAAAACCTATTTGCATACATATTGCATATGTACGTATATACACGAATCAAATCTTGCTTGCATGCATACATACATACGAGTACATGTTGTCAGGATTACAGGGTACTAAACTTTCATTCACAAACTATGCTATTATACTTCTTGAGTGTTCTGTGGACAGATTGACAGTGACATTGACAGTCAGAAGTGTCAATGTCAATCCTTCACCTTGACACTTGCTTGACATTTATTTTTATCATAATATAATATATTATCCTCGAATATCCTCGCTTCGTTCGGTCGGTCGGATATAAATTATAAAACGAAAAACGAACGAAAATCATGAAAAGCGGTTTAGTCGTCTCAATTAAATAGCGGATCATTTTATTGATAAAGTAATTGGTAAATAAGTAATGTTTGTGTAATTTTAAATTAATGGGAGACCGACAAATCGGAGAAATGGCTACTACGAGCACTGCTGTGGCTACGACAGTACCTCCACAACTGCAGGACGTATGTGTTAGCTTTTGATAAATAATATCTATTACATTTATTTGCATAATTTTATAGCTTTAATGCGATACGTACGCGTGACCTGTACGAGTATTTGTCGTATCAGCGTCGTGTAAAATGGAAGTTTTTAAGAGATATCTTAGCGCTTCTTTGTTAAAATCACATCGTTTATACTCGACAAGTGTACCTGGTCTACTAAATGATATTAATGTACTCGACATGACGCGAATAATAGCTGGCCCCTTTTGTACTATGACTCTTGGAGATTTGGGCGCAAATGTAATAAAAGTGGAGAGTTTGGAAGGTGATGAAGCGAGAAAATGGGGACCGCCCTTCATAAATGACTGTGCCGACTCCTTTTACTTCCTCTCTGTAAATAGAAACAAGAAGAGTATATGTATTGACTTAAAAACACTTGAAGGTAAGGAATTATTCACATTACAACCTTGATTCTTGATATTTTGGGCCATTTGTGCTAAAAAATTAAATATATTGGTACCAATTTAATTTCAGGCAAAAATGTATTCTATGACTTAGCGAGGAAATGTGATGTCATGGTTGAAAATTTTGTACCCGGTAAACTGGACCAATTAGATATAGGCTATGAAAAACTAAGCAAAATCAACTCTAAAATGATTTACTGTGCCATTACTGGGTTTGGGCCTACGGGACCATATGCCAAGAAGCCAGGGTATGTATGAAGACACACTACCCAGATATGGTAAGATATCTGTATCTGAGCGCATATCTTTCAATATCACTCTATATAATCCAATCAACTAACACACACACAGCACTTATCATTAAGTATCTGTATGAACCGACCTATATTGAAAAAATGGTGACAATAATAATATTATCTGCTTATACAAATATGGCATAGGATTTTACCTCTAGGTAAATATCCAAATTCATCGCCTTTTAGTAAACGCTAATGCAATACTCAGAATCCTCTTCTGATGAGCTGTCTCGCAAATCCAGAAGCAATTTAATATTTTAGTGCTCCATATAAACAATCCACACGAATATATTAGTGTGTTGGTTAATTAACTTTCAGATAATTAAGTTTTTATGTGCAGATAAAATATTATTGTATATAATATTATTATATACAATAATATTTAAGATAATATATGTCATCGTGTGTGACTCGTCTAAGGGTGAAATATTAATTAGAAAGCTTTCAATTAATATTGTTTATTTAACTTATGAAGAATATAAACACATAAATAGGTATACATTAATCATTGTTAACTTGTCAGTGGTCAATATTGACCATTTATTTTATTTATTTATTATCTAAAACGTATTTATAAACAAGATGATAACAATGTCTGTAAATTATTATTAGGTTTGTCTAGACATTTTTATTTTACACCGACATGACAACATTACAGTATGTGACATTACAATTTATTAACATGTCATGCCTAACTAACTCAATCGCATACAAGATGCCAATTCAGTTAGTAGCATTAAAAAAAAGAAGAAATCTGGTTGAACAAGGCATCGGGCACGCTTTGTGTGTGTGTAACTCGCTACACAGGGTGTCCCATTCTATGCAAGACTTTTTAACACAAAGTAAATTATATTAATTAATAAATAGGCATGTATTTTCAGAGGATACTTATTTAGTTTAGGTAATATTTTTTTCAAGGTACACTTTGTTATTTTGTGTAATTTCATTTTTTAGGTAAGTTATTAATTAGATGGGGAATTATATATTGTGAGGTTCTTTTGCCATACTCATCAATAAATTTTGGTTTATATAATACTTTATTAGAGACCCTTCTAGTGACAATTGTGTGACTTTTGACTACCTGAATTTCCTCGCGAAAGTACTGTTCCATGAGTAATGTATAAACTTCACAGTACTTAAAGAGTCCATTTGCTTAACTGTTGTAGTTTCATATATAAACCATTCAATTATTTATATTGTTACAGCTATGATGTAATAGCGTCGGCAATGGGTGGTCTACTCAATGTAACAGGAGAACAAAACGGAAAGCCTTGTAAGCCTGGTGTAGCCATAACCGACATTACTACAGGGCTTCATGCCTTTGGAGCAATCGTTAGTGCACTATATTACCGTCAGAAAACTGGTAAAGGCCAAAAAATCGATTGCAACCTTCTGTCCACACAAATAGCAAGTATGATAAATGTGGCAAGCATTTATTTAAACTCTGGCATAGAAGCCAAGAGATGGGGTACGGCTCATGCGAATATAGTTCCGTACCAGGCGTTCAGCACTCAAGACGGAGAAATAGTTATCGGCACTGGTTCTAATGCACAATTTGTCGATTTCTGTAAACTTATCAATAAAGAAGAGTTGATCGGAGATGAACGTTTTAAAGATAATTCTGACCGTGTTAAAAATAGAGATGAAATTGTTAATATTATCAGTGAAGTTATCAAAACTAGAACTACCAAAGAATGGACTAGCATATTTAAGGAAGCGTCATTTCCTAACGGACCAGTGAATAAAATGAGAGATGTGTTCGAGGATGAACATGTAAAAGCTATCGGTTTGGTCCAAGAGTTGTCCCATCCCGATGCGGGCACAGTGAAACTTGTCGGTCCTCCGACGGTTTACAGCGAAGGTGGTAATTCTGCGAGAACAGCTCCCCCTATTCTCGGTCAACATACTGTAGACGTTTTATCAAATTTTTTAGGATATCACAAAGCTAAAATAGATAGTCTGGTACAACAGAGAATTGTTAAATAATCTTGCGAGTGTACTTGTTGATAAGATATGTCTGTCACTTTGAAATATTAACATGTTTATACTTTTGTATATAGAAGAATAAAATGTTACATTTGTGTTTACAATAATTATTATAGTAATAAATATAAGTATGTTATGAAGAATATAAATTTCTTATTTTCCCTTTTACATTATACCAAAACACACAGGGTGAATTCGTTGAATATCTTGAAAAAAAAAAAATCTAATTAACATAGTAAAAGAACCATTTGTTTTTCTTTAATAAATTCGATGTAAAAGAAAAGTTATTTATAGTTTTCTTAAAAATATTAATTTTTCTAAATCTCAAGGACTCATTAAATTTTGTTTTGGTGTCTAAATCTTGTTGTCAATCTTGATAATGATAATAATAACTTATATTATATTATGTATGTATATAGGCAGGTAGGTCCACTTGATGGTAGGTGGCAACCGTTTACCTATAACAATAAATAAAAAGGGACTCAATTAAAAAAAAAAATTGTACAAAGAAAAAATTTGTGTACCTCCAGGAGTCGACAGAGCCTGTCGCCGTGATAACGCTTCGACCGAAGCGACGAGAACGCAAGAGGGTCGTGTGGACCGAGGACACGGTGGACAATGAGAACATGAACAAGAAAAAATCCAAATGTCAGTATTTAAACACCGAAATAATGGTAATAATATAGATTATGGGCCGTCGATTTTTTAATTGGGGAGGGAGGGGGGGAGGGGTGTACCGGAGAGACCTGCGCCTGCGCAAATGTATAGTTTCCAAGATGTTAATGGTTAAAGTTTGAGGTTATTTATTGTCTGTACCGCTTAAAAAGTTGTGACACTACTTTTGTGTGTGCTGTTGTGTTTTCAGTGAATGAGATGGGATGCCAGAGCCCTAACCTAACCTAACCCAATTCTTTTTGTAATAAAAATAATAGTTAATAGGGTAATAGTTAATAGTTCGCACACATTTTCATATACATTATTAGAACCTAACCTGAACTAATTCTTTTATGTAAAAAAAAAGACTACACAGTTGGAGACTTTGCACAATTACTAGTACTTGTTATACTTGTCCCAATTTTAGCCCCAAATAATTTATAGTACTTATTGTATTGTAGAGATTAATGCCATGTACAAGAGGTTACATCACACACAAAAGCCTTTTAAACAATAAAACAGCTTGTTAAATATTATTTTACTATATACTTGGCATACAACCGCCAATTATATACAGATTTTACAATATTTGATTTCGAAAAAAGCATCTTATGAGGTTCGTTGTCAGTTTCTTTTTTTGCCAGAAGCAGCGTTCAGGATTGAGGGTAGTTGTAAAAAAATGTGTGTCGATTGTGTATATATATATATTTATTAGGTTTTTAAATAATCCACATTTTTTTTTACATTTATAATATGTACAATGACAACCAATTCGTTTAGTCTGTGGCCTGTTGCGCAAGCGCAGCCTTTATTTTCTTACGTCTCTGTCTATAGATACTTATTATTTTTTAATATTATAAAGAGGAAAGATTTGTTTGTTTGTTTGCATTGAAGTAGGCTCCGAAACTACTGGACCGATGTGAAAAAAAATTCTTTCACAGTTGGGAAGCTATATTGTCAGCGTGTAACATATCTAGGCAATATTTTATAAAGTTACGGGGGCGAAGCCGCGTGCAACAGCTAGTTCTATAATATGATACACTTCAATGTACCAAAACACAGAACAAGATCAAGTGATACATTTCACATTCCCTATTGTAGAACTAATCATTCTAAAAAATTCCTTCTTTCATCTATATAAATTCTAAGTATCACTACAATAAGATTCATAATGAATATTGACATATTTTCCAACAATTTCAATTCTTATAAAAAGTAAATTGGCGAATTAATTACTTTTGAAAAATTAATTTTATCACTCATAGAATATTCTCTTCTTTTTCTTTTTTGGTCTATAATTTTTTTTTTTTTTTTTTTAAATTAATAAATAAATGTAAAAATATTTTTTTTTATAATTCTTCAGGCCTATAATACGTATAATCTATAATACGTATATATATATTTTTAAATTTATGGCTGTATGTAATCTACATATGTCTACATAAATAAATTAAAAAAAAAAAATGATGGTTATATTATGTTGTGATATATTATCCAAATCGAAGGTTGTTGCATTTACGAGAAGCCTCGAAAGTTTGGAGAGTCCGATTCGGAGGACAGCGAAGACGAGTGCGAACATTGCTTCGGACATGTCGAGAAGAGACATCACCATCAGAGGGAAACGGCTACCGCTTCCACTTCAGCCACACATGTAAGTACCTACTGATATTATTAATGCGAAAGTGTGTATGGATGTATATGGATGTTTGTGACTCTTTCATGCCCAAAAAAAAAACACCGGCCGCCTTATTATCTAACAGCAGACGACTTGCGACCAACTCGCGACAGGCGAAAACTTTCTATCAATTTGTGCACAATATTTCACACCAAATCGTGTTTTTGGTATCATGTAACTTATAATAAAGGTGTCGTTTGCGATAAGGCCTCTTACACTAAAATTAAAGTGAATCATTTCTGTATGGCAGCACACGCGATCGCAACTCGTCTGCTGTTAGATAATAAGGCAGCGGAAAGGACATAGGGTACTTTTCTCATCGTTCAACGAGGACGAAGTCGCGGTCACCAGTTATATACAGTATGTCATACAGGTTGATAAGTAACAATGTAAAGAACAATTAGTATCATATGGAAGAAGAAAAGGCATATCAAAGGTTCGAAGGAAAAGAGGATTTTTTTTTAAAGCTGACGTGATCCAAGATGGTTCTCAACTGTGATATTTTATTTATGTGTGATAATGTGATAATGATAATATGTGTAAATCTGTTGAGGAAGTTTGAAGGTCATCAACCTATTTCCTAATTGATGAAGGTTTCTCACTAACTGTGCAAGTTAGGTAAGGGTTCATCGTTTAATGTGAAATTAGATAATACAGTAACAAGTGTTTCCATGACATGATACTTGACTCCTCTCAGCGACTTAATAGAAAAAAAAAATTTAAAAAATATTAGGCTGAATAGAAAGTCTACGGTTAGTTTGTAATTTTTAATCATTGCCTGTATTAATAATTATTTATTATCCTTTTTATGAATGGTTACGCTAAATACTAGATAAAATTCGTACCTAGCGCTTGTAAAAATGTATTTAATATTTGGTTTATCTATATTCTAATATTATAAAGAGGACAGATTTGTTGGTTTGTTTGTTTGCATTGAACAGGCTCCGAAACTACTGAACCGATTTGAAAAATTCTTTCACCGTTGGGAAACTATATCATAAACGAGTGACATAGGCTATATTTTATAAAGTTACGCGTGCGGAGCCGCGTGTAAAAGCTAGTTAATTAAAAAATGTTATGAACCTCGTGAAAGTTTGTTTACTTTGATAGACATTGTTGTTGCTCAGTTTAACGATCCGTCAGAGAAAGCACTAATATAAAATGAAAAAACTAATAACATAAAAGTGGTCAAAAATAAAGAAGAAAATTAGTGTTTTAATAAGAAAATGCAATAACAGGATGCTCCGACCCCCGAGACGACAGTTGAGACGACTTTGAGACCTAGTTCACCTGCGCCCGCGCAGCCCGACACCAATCACAGCTAATCTTGTACACAACTCTTGTCCACTCTTAACTTGTTCAACTATAATATAATTATATACTCTTTAAGACAATGGCATAAGGTTTAATTTAGTCTTTATGTTATATTATTATAGCATATGCACCGTCCATAAGAGAAGAGTGAACCGTTCAATTCATAATTTTGTCTAAAGACCATCGACACTGTATGTAGATTGTAGATGCAGGTTCAAATCCTAAGTTTAACTTGGATTATAAATTATTTACACCGTCTCCACTACAAGGCCCGCTGCCTTATTATTATCTAACAGCAGACGACTTGCGACCAACTTGCGACAGGCGAAAACTTTCTATCAATTTGTGTTAGATACTGCCGTTAGATAGATAAGACGACAGCAGACGAATTGCGATCGCGTGTGCTGCCATACAGAAATGATGCACTTTAATTTTAGTTATTGTCCTTAAGAGGCGTTATCGCAAACCACATCTTTGTTACGAGTTACGTGTTACCAAAAACACGATTTAGTGTGAAATATTGTGCACAAATTGATAGAAAGTTTTCGCCTGTCGCAAGTCGTCTGCTGTTAGATAATAAGGCAGCGGGTGTCCACCAAGGATGGAGGAGATGTGTAATATTTGTATGGTAAACTGTCGTGTCCGTACGTATCTCCGCTTCGATGGAGTCCGGCCCTAAGGGTCAGATCACACCGAAAAGCATCGTATCGTGAAGCTATGAAGCTATGAAGTTTCCGGCAACGAGACGAACAGAAAGTGTAGCACAGATTCGCACCATTTTACGAGCCTCCATACGAGCGTCGCGAAGCCGACATTGAAATGTGCACCTTATTGTGCTGTGAATAAGTTCTATTAGATTTTGTTTAATTTAACCCTTTAATCGCTTGGTTTTGTAGGAGTTGTCGTGGCCCTACCTAGGCCCCTAAAGAATAAACAAATAGAATGATTTAAATATAAACATTATACAATTAGAGGAATTTGTCGTATATATCCAGCTCTGACGAAATAGACACGAAAATAATTGTCGGATTTATCCGACTCTGGCGGCTAGAGGGTTAATACGTCGCATTTCGGTGTGATTTGACCCTTACGAAGAAGAAAAAACTGTATGTTTTGGAACACTAACAGTCTTCCAGAATATACGAAGTTCCATCGTTCCACAATTTTTTTTGTAGATAATTACTGTATTGGATATAAATTTAGTACTGTATAGAGTTTACATACCTACTCTTTTATGGTAAAAAGGTCAATTGGTATAGACCTCTTTTTTTTTAGTTTATTGTATTTCTATGTTGAATCTAAATTCTATGTTTCATCCTTTGGAGAAAAAGTCACTAAAAGTGTGTCCAGGTATGAATACTTCACTTTAATTGTAAATTATTCGATTACCTTTAATAAATATTGTCATAGAGTAAATAATACTTAACCAGTAAGTACTATTTACTCTATGTTATTATGAAAAGAAAAATAGATTTATGTTTTAATATTAAGACATATATAAATTAATAATATAAAAATAACTTTTTATCAACATTAATAATTAAATATTTAACATTTTCATTTACAGTAAGAATTTAATTCGCAAATATGTTTTGAATTTGGGCGAAGGCCTCCTCGAATGTCCTTAATTTTCTAGAAAAGTCTTCCCATATCATTTTGAGTACTGGGTGATTTTAATCGCGTCATTTCGCATACTAAGGCTCGAGTTCACCAACTGACGGTTATTTTTAAACAGCTATTTAAAATTTAAACAGCCTTAAACATCAGATTAATCATTAAGGCTCGAGTTCACCAACAGACGGTTATTTTTAAACAGCTGTTTAAAATTTATACAGCCGTTTAATAATATTTTGTTGATCACCATCGCTAAAATGCGGGTTAAACGCCCTACATCAGATTAATCATTAAGGCTCGAGTTCACCAACAGACGGTTATTTTTAAACAGCTGTTTAAAATTTATACAGCCGTTTAATAATATTTTGTTGATCACCATCGCTAAACTACGGGTTAAAACGCCCTAAACATCAGATCAATCATTAAGTTAATCAGATGTTTAGGGCATTTAACCCGCATTTTAGCGATTTTGAACAAAAAAATATTATTAAACGGCTGTTTAAATTTTAAACAGCTGTTTAAAAATAACCGTCTGTTGGTGAACTCGAGCCTAAGTATGGTATGTTAGTAATTTTCCAAAATAATTAAACAATAATAAAAATAACGTTACAATATTCAGAATTATTTACATGTTGTGATTTTTGCAATACTTAAGTACTTAATACTAACATGTTGATTCTTTGATAGAATTACTCGGTGTACCTGTTTAAAATTAAATTAATAAAATGTAGGTGTTTACGAGATTATACTTATTTAAAAAAAAAATCGAGTAATTTTTTCGTTGTTTATCCTGTGCTGTTTGTCATAAGAGATATCTTGCGTTGATTGTGTGTTTCAATTTTGATGTTGAACATTACCTTAATGTCTAATTTATTATTGAAATTATTTTTAAGATCTTGAAGAGTAATAAAATGTGATTTTTGTATGTACGTTTTGTTTCATTAAATCCCTTTCAAATAAGCACGAGCTGTTCCCGCGGGTTCATCCACCGTTTAAATTGTCATGGGATATTTAACCATTTAACCGCTTGGTTTTGTAGGAGTTGTCGTGCCTCTAGTCTTTTTTTTTTAAGAGAAAGACACGCAATTATTTAAAAATAAACATTATTCATGTAGAGAAATTTGTCGTATTATATATAAGGGCTCTGGTGAAATGGACACGAAAAATAATTGTCGGATAAATCCGACTCTGGCGGTTAAAGGGTTGTACGTTCCAGAGATTACGAAGTTCAAACGTTTTATTTTACTAAGGACCTGACTATGGGCTTTGCATGGAGTTGAAGTTTTCAAAAAATCCTTTGTTTAACGGATGCTTAAGTTATTATACTTCACGATGGTCTTCTGTAAGATCTTTTTAAATCATTGCGATGCGTAATTTGGGTTTTAGTTCAAAAAGTAAAACTCGATATCTTTATATAAGTATTTAATGATCTAATAATAATGACAATTATAAATAACATTCAATAGTTATAATTCATATGCCGTTATGAACGGTTCAGGCGATAAGTAATAAATAATTTCTTATATTTTTTATATAACCCCTTTCACATATTTTTGACGTGAATACGGCTCAATTGTTCCAAAATGACCAGTCTATCAAAATGTCTAGTCTCAGAATGTCCAGTATCTCAAAATGTCTAGTTTTTCACAATTACAAGTTTCACAAGATAAAATAGTCTGCCGAAATAAGTTTAAATAATTATTATTTATGTAGTTAGTAAGAATACCGGGATGTAAAAAATATAATTTTTTTTTTGTGTAAAACTCGATTTTTTCACACCAAACTCACCCTCGAGTTCTTTCACACCTTTATAACGGCACATGAATACAACTCTGGATCAATATTTTCCAAAAAAAAAAAAAATCTACAATAATCTACAGTATATTACAAATAATCTAAAGCCCGTCACAAACGTAGCTATAATATAATATATATTAATATACCGTGCTATAATATATATTACGGCATACGTTAATGACGTCATAGAAATATATATTATAGCTGCGTGTGCGGTCACTCCAATATTTGTATAGAAAATATATCTTAATACGCCCTGCTATAAATTATAATTAATATATATTATAGCTACGTGTGTGACGGGCTTAAGTCTCGGACCAAATTTATGAAATTACTTTTGAGACTTGGAGCAAGGAAGTCTTAAACACGTTCCGTCTTACTACAAAAGATTAAATATAAGCATTGTTTAAACAAGTGCTTACTTAGACAATGTATAACTATTTAAACATTGTTTAGCGAGCGTTTAAAATGTCCCTACCACTTTTTTTTTATAAAAGATGGGTTTGCTCTTGACCAACAACCAACTGTGTAGCAACGATGAGGCCTAACATTGAGCGAACCTCATTCTCAACCCAGAAGATGCCTATTCATTAGAACTTTGAAAAGGTTTGTGTTATATGAGGTCAGGAGTTCCAAACCTTTGGCAGTGCGCATTATAAAAGATGTTTTAAAGCGCTTCGTCCGAAATAGAGGGATATCGAAAAGATGAGGATGGTAACCAGCCGTACGTTAAACCGTATCGTTTAAATTTAAATAATTCTCAAGCATTGTCTAACCCTAAACAATGCCTAGACACTCTTTTGTTCTAAAGTTTCATTTAAACACGCGTTCAAAGCCTGTTTAAAGTGTGTTTAATCGTGTTTGTTGTAGTAAGACGGGTCAGCTTCAATTCTAAGACTCTTTTATTGTTAGAATTTCGTACTCTATGGTCAGAGACTTGCAGTCTTTTTTTTTTTAAATTATTTTCAACAGGTGGAGTAAAATTATGATTAAAATTATATTTCTATAAATTAAGTACACAACACAATTTTATTACATATAAACACTATAATAAAAAGTTGCAGTGAACATTGTAGAATACATCTACATACTTACTTCGTGAACCTATTTGATTTTTTTTTATTGGGACGAACAAACGGATAAATCTATTTTTATTAGGCACATATTAATATAATATAATATATTTTACACATGATAAATAGTTTCACAATTAACTTTATTGTGTGTCTCCACATCTGTTCGGCTCAATTCAGCTTTTTAGACCATATAGACAACAGTTTTATTTTTTTATGGAGAAAAGTTAAATAAATTTCATTTATTCCCTTATTAAAGACAACGACATGATTATTATTATTATTATTATTATTATTATTATGTCGAACTGAGAACACATGGGATGGCCACTCGTGTCTTCTGTAAAAAGGGGGTGTGGTTACTGTCGCCAGACGGGCTGCACGAGTGACTGCGAAACTTCGCCACGTTTAAAAAGATCATCTTTTTTTTTTTGAGTGTCCACGACTCGTGCCGCTGTTGGAGTCACGTTTGGCGCGCGGTAACCATTATCTGCGCATTTTCCTGGATATTATTATTAACGTGTTAATAAAATTAATAAACACTTCATTTTTTTTATTCTATGCTTATTTATTTGTGATGCAAGGTTGAAAAAAAAAAAAAAAACGTGTTTCGGTGAGCGATCGAGGGATCATCCCTTAATCCCTTAATCCTTAATTCAACTATAGTTTTGAAGCACGTGTGGCGACGTCTCTTGTGTCATAGGCGACTGTAGCCATCGAGTGGACAGTCAGCCTGTCTGCCGACTTTATATAAAAAAAAGCTGGAATGTAGGACCGAAAATGCTCTAGCCCTAGAGAGCACTGAGTTTCTTTAGGGATTTCTTCTTAGGAACATCTTTTTTTTTTTCAAAATCGTAAATTTATATTATTTAAAAAAGATCATAAGAGAATTCTTGGAGAAAGAGGAACATTTAAAAGTGACATAAATATACGCGTAGAGCATCAACTCTGTCATCTGTCATCTGTCATTTAAAACCAACCAAACGTCTGTCATTTAAAGAAAATGAAGACGCGAGTGGACGAAGGTGATAAGTCGTTTAATTCCAGTTTTGAATAAATCGAAGTTGAAGTTTTACATTTAATTTTTTTGAGATATAAGTCGCCACGTAACTTTTTTTTTTGTACTTAATTATGATACAAAATTGTGTTAACAAACTAAAATATTAATGGTACGATAGCAATTAAACACTTGTATTATTTTTTTTTAAATTAAAATTGAACATAACTCCTTCTTCCATTAACAAAAGTAAACTTTTGTGCACTTTTTGCTTTTTTTAAAATATAACTCTACACAACAACCTTTTTCAATTTTCTATTATCCAAAATGTGTCTTAAATCGACTATCTTAAGGTCTGTAATCATTTATATGGACATATTACCTTTGTCAACGAAAAAAAAAAAACCAAAAAAAATGCGACATATCACCTTCATCCACTCACGTATTCAAAATATTATAAATATTTTGGCAATAAACAAAAAACAAAAAGAAAATTTGCGAATGATGTACTTTTGAAAAATTAATTTTTATCACTTACAGAATATTCTTTTTTGGTCTTATATTTTTTTTTAAATTTATGGCTGTATGTAATCTAAATAAGTAAATTAAAAAAAAAAAAAATATGATTTTGATTCCTAATCACAAGAGTGTTTTTTGATTTTTTGATGCAAAACAAGAATTGTTTCAAAGCAATATAAGCAGAAAAATACGATATTGAATGCAAAAAAAAAAATAAACTTTAAATGTATCGTCTCCTGTAAAATTACAATTTTTGTAATTGTAATTTTACAACTTCTGTAAAATTACAATTACAAATTGTAAAATTACATTTGTCTTGCCGAATGAGCGAAATGTAATGTTTGGCATTTTTGATTATTTACCTGTTGAGCGGAACCTCTCTGTACGTGATCGCCCTTCGCGTCCTGCGCGTGCGCGACTGCGACTCTCGATCGCCGCGACTGTCGCTGCTGTCGCTGCGACTGTCGCTGTCGCGATTGTCGTCGCACGAGACGCGTTGACGCCGCGCGCGCGACTTGTGCGACCTTTTCTCTGTCTGCGCGTCCTCAGTCTTCACCACAACCACCGGTGAAGATCTACCATTTTTTCACTTGTTCGTTACTTACGAGTACATCATCGATTGTGATAATAATAAAAAAAAAACACCGTTACCGTTACGGAAAGCCGTTTTTATAATGAATATAAACCCTCATATCTTACATTATTTAACTAGAACTCGTTTTAACGACTCGTTTCGTCCAGTCGCTAGTAACCCTAGCTGTTAACCAAACGGTCGCGGGTTCGAATCCCGCTAGGGGTGAATGTTTATGTGTTAACATTTTACCTTTTGTACCTGAGTCGTGGATGTTTTTGTATTTATAATATGTATTGTAAGGAGTGAACCAGCATCGGTCAGAGCGGGAGGGACGAGTGGGACGGTCGCCTGAAGAACGGGGTGCGAAGCGGGCCTCGGGCTCCGCACGCACACACTCCGCGCGCGTCGCCCAAGCTCGCTCGACACCTGTGCCTAGGACCTATTTTGCTTCTTTCTTTCTTTCTTTCTTTCCTTTGTTAATTATATTTGTCTATTACTATTAAAATTGTCGATATTCTAGAATGCTTTTACTGATTTCCTAAAATCAGAAGTGGGATACGGCTCAAGCAATCAGCCTGACTGTGCCACCTTTTGGTTTTGGTTTGTTTTCATTACAAAGAAGCAAAATAGTAAAATTTCGTATTTACGTCGTAAAGTTTCATTCGTTTCGTAAATTGCGTCCGTATAAAAAATAATTTCGTGTTTTAGCCTAATACTTAAGCGATTAGTTTCGTGTTATCCTGTAAAATAGATTAGTTTAGGGATTCGTGTTTTAATTTAGTTTAGTATTTTCGTGTTTTGTGCTTTGTTTTCAAAAATAATTTAAGTAGTGTGTTTTCGTGGTAAAATAGTTCTTAGATAGCGTTTGTGTAAAACAAATTGGTTTAGTATTTACTCTCTAAAGTAACTCGAAGTAGTATTTTTTATTTACAAAATAGTTTAGTTTTGTGGTAGTTTGTGTGAAATGTCCGAGTCATCACGACGACGACGTACGCGTACGCCATCTTGTAAACATCATACGCCGTCTTGTAGAGAATCTCGCGATAAACTCCGTTCGAAAGATAGGTCACATTCCCGTGATTTAAATCGAAGACGTCATCGGCGTCACGAATACCCTAACGACGTTCAGGAACAGACACAGCGTGCGTTAAATGAGATTGTTTCAAGGGTACAACAACTTGAACGAAATCATGGTACGGCAAATAAAGAAAACTCCACCCCGGGCCCCTCGACTGTAAATCAAACAAGTGAATCAAATACTAATTTCACATCTCGTGTGTCGGGCGTACAAAACGTAAACAATGTTGACTCGGTCGGCTCTCAAGTCTCTCAAACGTTACCCGGAGAATGTAATACGAGTACCAATGCACTAGCGGGCGTGTTAAATTTTTTAAATCAGTCTCACTCACAATATTATGTTTCGAACTTCGATCCTAGTATATACATGATATAGATGTATGGTGCAACGAAGTTGATCGCGCTCGGGAAAGTAATCTCTGGAGTGACGGCGAATGCTTATCACGAGTGGCATCTTGTTTAAAAGGCGATGCTAAAACTTGGTTAAATGAATGGGTGACTAATGATAGGACCTGGACAAACTTTAAGCGGGAATTTAAGCCTCTTTGCCCGCGTAGGCTTGATTTAGCAAATATTTTATTTAAGGTTATGTGTACTACGTCCGATAATTATGCCACTTACGCAGAATACGCTCGCCGGTCTTTACTGCGCTTACGTATAGTTAAAGGGTTAAGCGAGCATTTAATGACATTGATAATTATTAGGGGTATAGCTGATGCACAGGTTCGAGCAGCGGCAATTAATGCTGACTTGACAACCGATAATTTGATCTCATTTTTATCAACCTATTCTAAGCCTGTTCACGCTAAAAATGTTTACCGTCCACCACAATTAAAGCGCCCCGCGAATTCCATGCAGCCAGACAAACCAAAATGTTATAAATGTGGACAAGTTGGGCACAAAAGCTATCGTTGCGGTAAAATTTTGCGTAACGACCAACCTGTAGGAAAAACCTTGACCACGGCTCACTCGAAAATTACTTGTAGTTTTTGTAAAAAAATAGGACATTCGGAGAATAGCTGCTTTGCGAAAGAACGGTCCGAGTCACGAAATAAGCTTAATGTAAATCTGTGTAACCTAGTCGACCCTTCTCTGACGAATACTAATAACGATAGTGACGTCACCACCGCAGTAGTGCAAGGCATTCCAGTAGACGTCCTAATAGATAGCGGGGCTAGGAACGTATCGTTAATTTCAGCTGACGTCCTAAAGCACTTTTCTTGTCAACAAAAGCCTACACGTTGTATTCTAAAGGGAATCTGCAAAGATGAGATAACTGCTGTATCCTATGTTACCTTAACGATCGAGTTTCCTGAAATTTCTCTCGAAGCTGATTTTGTTGTAGTACCACCTTCCTGCATGAATACACCTATTATAGTAGGAACTGACATCCTCAATCGCGAAGGCATAACTTACGTTCGTACAAAGAGTAGGCAGTACATAACTAGATCTAACGTCGAGCTTTCGGAGTCTGTTCATTATGTCGGCGTAATTCACGGTGCTGATATTAATACGCCTGCTCAGGGTAAAGATAAGGAAGACTTAATGTCCATACTGAATGAGTTTTCGGACCTTTTAATATCTGGAACCGCTAGCTCCACTGTTATCACTGGTAAAATGCATATCAACCTGAGCAGCCCCACGCCAGTAGTGTACCGCCCATACAAACTTTCTTATCAAGAAAAGTTGAAAGTGCGAGACATAGTTCGTGATCTTCTGGACAAGGGTATCATTCGTGAGTCTCAGTCTGAATACGCAAGTCCCATTATATTAGTTAAGAAAAAGGACGGTACAGATAGAATGTGTGTCGATTACAGGGCGTTAAATCAAATCACAATTAAAGATCGTTACCCCCTGCCCCTAATAGATGACCACATTGATCGACTGGGTAATTCTAAATATTTCTGCTCCTTAGACATGGCAACTGGATTTCATCAAATTTTATTAGATGAGGCTTCAATTTATAAAACTGCGTTCGTAACTCCAGAAGGCCACTATGAATATGTAAAGATGCCATTTGGATTAACAAATGCGCCCATCGTTTATCAACGTATAATCAATAAAACACTGCAAAAATTGATAGAAGGAGGCAACGTGTTGGTATACGTTGACGACGTACTCTTAAAAAGTAATTCCATTGAAGAGGGTTTAAAATTACTGCGGAGTGTTTTACAAACCCTAAAAGAAGCAGATTTTTCGATCAATCTACGAAAATGCTCATTCCTAACCACGACGGTAGAGTACCTGGGCAGAGTTATCAGTTTGGGTCAGGTAAAGCCGAGCCCACATAAAGTAGAAGCATTAATTAGCAGCCAGGCTCCAGCGAATGTCAAACAGGTCCGACAATTTATGGGACTGGCGAGCTATTTTCGAAGATACATAGAGGGCTTTGCAACCAAGATTGCTTGCATAGCAAAATTAACCAAGAAGGAGGTTAAATATGAGTGGAAACCTGAACATGAACGCGCTCGACAGGAAATCATAGACTGTCTAACTAAAGAACCCATTCTATCGATATTCGATCCAAATCTATTAACAGAATTGCACACAGATGCAAGCAGCGTTGGTTACGGAGCTATTTTAATGCAATGTACTAAAGATGGCAAGAAAAGAGTGGTAGAATACTATAGCAAGAACACCCAAGGAGCAGAAAGCAGGTACCATTCATACGAGTTGGAAACATTGGCAATAGTAAAGGCTTTACAGCATTTTCGACATTATCTTGTTGGAAAACAATTTGAAATATTTACCGACTGTAATGCCCTTAAAGCTACAGCTACAAAAAAGGACTTATTGCCGCGTGTAGCTCGTTGGTGGGTGTATCTACAGGATTTCACGTTCACTATTAATTACAGGAAAGGGACCAATATGTCACATGCTGATTACCTAAGCCGTAATCCGGTTACTAAAACGGTACATCAAATAACTAAGCCACGTAACTGGGCACAAATAGCTCAGACTGCCGACAACGAAGTCCAAGAACTAATCAAACAGTTGGAACAAGGTCATTTGGACTCCAAACAGTACATCTATAAAAATGACCTGTTATATTACCGATACTGCGCTATAGGCGAAGAACCACGTCTCCTATGTTACATTCCGAAGGGTCATAGACTAAGTCTTTTGAGGGCATTTCATGATGAACACGAGCATGTCAGTATGGATAAAACTTTGGACCTTATACAAAAACACTTTTGGTTCCCTGGTTTACGCAAATTTGTCCATAAATATATTTCCCATTGCATAATATGTCTTTCGAAAAAGAGAGTACCTCGTGCACCTCTGCAAAACGTGACTTCATGGCAAAAACCCGATTTACCATTCGATACAATACATGTCGATTCCCTGGGTCCATTACCAGAATCAAACGGGTATAAATTTATACTGATTTTGGTAGACGCTTTCACTAAATATTGTTTTCTCTATCCAATTTATCGCCAGGAAACAAATGAGCTCAAAAGAGCCATTACAAACGCAGTCTCCCTTTTCGGTGTACCAAAGCTCTTGGTAGCAGATCGTGGACGCATGTTTGAGTCGAAGAATTTTGTCAACTGGATTAAAGAAATTGGAGCTGATATTCATCATATCACTGCTGAAATGCACCAATCCAACGGACAAGTTGAACGCTACATACGGACAGTTCTTAACATGCTAAGAATTGAAACCAATCATAGGGACACATCATGGTCGGATACATTATGGAAATTACAACTTGTATTAAACATAACAAAGCAAAAGACCACACAGTGTTCCGCTCTAAATCTTTTGATTGGAACAGATGCTACGACTCCAGTAATCCGAGCACTGGTTCGTGATATAGTAGTAGAGGGTTCGCGCCCAAACCGTGAAGCTTGGCGTGAAATTCGTAGGAGACACAGTAGTGATCTGATGGATAAAAATCAACGATACCAAGACGCATACGCGAACCAGAAAAGGCGGCCTCCCCGAGTTTTTAAAGTCAATGACCTTGCCTTTGTAATAAAATATTCACAGTCCTCAGGAAAATTAGATTCCGGTATGCGTGGGCCTTATCGAGTTGTCAAGGTCTTGCCCCGTGGACGTTACGAGTTGAAGTTGCTGTGTGGGGCCTATGGAAAGGTTACACGTGCGGCGGCGGAATATATGGTTCCGTGGAGCGGGGAATGGTGCCCTGAGTCATGTGCAGATTTCTTCGAAAGTGAGTGTGTTACCTATGTACATACTCTTTGTATAAATTGTATTAGTAGAAGGTTCGAAGTAGATGTTACTGGACCATAGGGTGATGATGGTTCGATGTAGATGTTACTGGACCATAGGGTGATGATGGTTCGTTGTAGATGCTACTGGACCATAGGGTGATGATGGTTCGTTGTAGATGTTACTGAACCATAGGGTGATGATGGTTCGTTGTAGATGTTACTGAACCATAGAGTGATGATGATTCGATGTAGATGTTACTGGACCATGAGGTGTTGGTGGTTCGAGGTAGATGTTACTGGACCTTGGAAGAGGAAATGGTTCGATGTAGATGTTACTGGACCATGGGGTGTTGATGGTTCGATGTAGATGTTACTGAACCGAAGGTGTTGGTGGTTTGATGTTAATGTAACTGGACCACAAGATAGATGGTTCGATGTAGTCGTTACTGGATCACAAGATACTCGTAGATGGTTCGATGTAGTTGTTACTGGACCACAAGAGTAATGGGTAAAGTGTAGTGGGAAACTAAAAGTAAATGGCATATGATCTTAGCTAATTGTTTCTGCGTTTTACAGACGAATCCGATGAGGGAAACCTGGTTCAAAATGAAAACGCTGCCGAAGTCGTGCCAGAATCATTGGAAGCGGTCGGGGACGACGCCCTGTCAGGAGAGGCCGTGTAAGGAGTGAACCAGCATCGGTCAGAGCGGGAGGGACGAGTGGGACGGTCGCCTGAAGAACGGGGTGCGAAGCGGGCCTCGGGCTCCGCACGCACACACTCCGCGCGCGTCGCCCAAGCTCGCTCGACACCTGTGCCTAGGACCTATTTTGCTTCTTTCTTTCTTTCTTTCTTTCCTTTGTTAATTATATTTGTCTATTACTATTAAAATTGTCGATATTCTAGAATGCTTTTACTGATTTCCTAAAAGTATGTATTTACAAAAAAAAAAAAGTAATCTATGTCTAAGTATCCATAATACAAGCATTTAGTTGCTTACTGTGAAACTATAGATGGTGCTGTGTTGAATGTGTGAAGATATTTATTTATTTATTTATTTATAGAACTAGTGGAGCGCGTGGTTATTTTTATTTATATAAATTAACTCTTTAAAAAAAAAATAGATTCACACCTGTGACCATTTCAATAATTATTTATTTCTTGCTTATTAGTCCAGTAACTTTATACATCACAGTATGCGTCAAATCCGGTAGTTCTGATTTTTTGCAGACTTGTTTATGATGTTGGCCTAATGAATAATCCAAGTTTGTGACCTCGAGCGCCGAACGCAACTTTGTCAAAAATCGAAAAAACCGCGAAAAAATCGTTATTTTTTCAAATTTTGGCGATTATAACTCTAAAGGACTAGTTTTTGAAAAAACTTTCTTAGGACGTTTTTAAAGTAGACTAAATTTGCTACAATATGATACTAGAACTGTCTCTGTAGACCCAACAGTTTCCGAGATTAAGCCTTTCAAAATTTATCATTTTTTTCGAACTTCGCAATTTTTGCAATATTTTAGACGTCACTCAAAATTCTAGCGGGATGAAGTTCCAATTACCTCCGACTGAGTGTGCTAGTCTTTGGCTTAGGGAAGATGCAAATGATGTCCATAGTCGAAAAAAATCCGGACATTGAAAAGCAAGCTGCGATTTTTCTCGACACCAACTCTACACCAATCTCTCTCTCTCTCGCACGAAGTGTTACAGTTCCACCTTCCTTGTCCGAACCGCTAGGGAGTGAGCACTTACTAGGTAAGCGTCGTCCACCTTCGGCCACATCAAGTGAGATCGCGGCCAAGCGCTACCTTGATTCAATAAAAAAAAAAATAAAAAAAAAATACACCTGACGAGATAGCAGCAGCAGAAGAGCGAGTCATAATTGCTCTATACGGAGGCAACCTCAACACCCATAACCTTGACGAGCTGCGGTACCAACTATTCGCCAGGGCTGCGACGAAATCTAGCCAGGTTACCTCCTACACGAGACTGCTCGATTTCACTCGTTGCGGATATACCATGAGGTAAAAATTCATCCTTGCATCAGTTACATATCATTCATCATCAACAATCTTCTTAGAGGTACAGGCGTGGTTGGGAGTCACACTGAACCCTCTCTCCTGGGGGTGGCTATCCACGCCACAAGACCTCAACCCCAAAATGATGACCAGAAGAGCGAGTCATAATTGCTCTATACGGAGGGAACTCCCATTTCGACATCGGACAGATCGTCGCCTTCTGGGATATTTACTACTGCAACATCAGGTATATTGTCACAAGAGGCCCCGCTGCAGTGCCTGCAGACTGATGAGCATTTTAATCCTGCCTTCATGCAGCTGCACGCGTTTCCACAACCCTTCGTGCAGCCGCAAGAAATCATCCGCAAGAAGTGTTGTGAGGCTACATCTCTGGTCATCATTTTGGGGTTGAGGCCTTGTAGCGTGGATATCCACCCCCAGGAGAGAGGGTTCAGTGTGACTCCCAACCACGCCTGTACCTGTAAGAAAATTGTACATGAGAACAGAAAATGATGAATGATATGTAACTGATGCAGGGACGAATTTTTACCTGATGGTATGTCCGCAAGGAGTGAAATCGAGCAGAGTCTCGTGTAGGAGGTAACCTGGCTAGATTGAAGGTGGTTTTCGTCGCAGCCCTGCCGAATAGTTGGTACCGCAGCTCGTCAAGGTTACCGGTGTTGGGGTTGCCTCCGTATACAGCAATTATGACTCGCTCTTCTGCTGCTGCTATCTCGTCAGGTGTATTTTTTTTTTTTTTTTTTTTTTTTAATTGAATAAAGGTAGCGCTTGGCCGCGATCTCACTTGATGTGGCCGAAGGTGGACGACGCTTACCTAGTAAGTGCTCACTCCCTAGCGGTTCGGACAAGGAAGGTGGAACTGTAACAATTCGTGCGAGAGAGAGAGAGATTGGTGTAGAGTTGGTGTCGAGAAAAATCGCAGCTTGCTTTTCTAAGCATCATAAGCTATGGACATCATTTGCATCTTCCCTAAGCCAAAGACTAGCACACTCAGTCGGAAGTAATTGGAACTTCATCCCGCTAGAATTTTGAGTGACGTCTAAAATATTGCAAAAATTGCGAAGTTCGAAAAAAATGATAAATTTTGAAAGGCTTAATCTCGGAAACTGTTGGGTCTACAGAGACAGTTCTAGTATCATATTGTAGCAAATTTAGTCTACTTTAAAAACGTCCTAAGAAAGTTTTTTCAAAAACTAGTCCTTTAGGGTTATAATCGCCAAAATTTGAAAAAATAACGATTTTTTCGTGGTTTTTTCAATTTTTGACAAAGTTGCGTTCGGCGCTCGAGGTCACAAACTTGGATTATTCATTAGGCCAACATCATAAACAAGTCTGCAAAAAATCAGAACTACCGGATTTGACGCATACTACCCCATACATTCAGACGACAAAGTTACTGGACTATATATTCTCTTCTCCTCTTTAACAAAACACATATAATTATATAAAAACAAATAATTTTTTACTAAAAACCTCAAGTTGTCTGTGCGACAATGGACTGTGAAGTGAACAAAAAAAAGAAAAAAGAAAAAAAAAAAAAAAAAAAAAAAACTTACAATACAACGACGGCCGCATCCGTGGAGCCTTGGGGACTCGGCGCGTCAATGGCGGGGCGCTTCGGGGGAGGCGCGCCCCCTTCATCCCCATCCCCAAGCGCTAGCGCATCCCCATCCCCAAGCGCAAGCGCATCCCCATCCCCATCCCCGTCCCCGCCGCCGCCGCCTCCGCTCTCATCCCGCTCTATATCCAAACGCATCTTTGGCACCATCACTTTAAGTACTTTGTTGCGGAACTTACAACTGTAACGTACATATTAAAACGCACACTTTATAACTGGCTGTCGCGCACCCGCTGCCTTATTATCTAACAGCAGACGACTTGCGATCAACATGCGACATGCGAAAACTTCCCATCAATTTGTGTTAAGACACTGATGCTGTTAGATAATAACCCTCCATACACCATACTCACTATATCTGGTGTGAGTTGCTAAGGAGTTGGGTGTGCCGAAAACTACTTGATGCTGCAGCATCAGATTAAGGTTGTGGCGAAGTAACAGTACATATTTATATACAGGGTGTCCCAAGACTATGCGACATGAAGTACCTTAAATATATATCGTAGATAGGATATTTTGCTGAAAGAACACTTTATTGTTATATTTAAAAGTTATTAATACTGCATTCAAAGATTTTTTTTAAAAAATTACTTGCATCGTCTGGGAATAAATAATACTTTTCAAATTTGAATCAAATATTTTACGTTATTTCTTACTTTTAAGATACAATGTCACTTAAGAAGAATTATTATTTTTTGTCCATTCTTTCGATTGGCATTATAAAAATGTGGGTGATTTTTTTTTTTTCACATTTAATTCGGTTCGATTCCCAGACGAAGCGAGTAATATTTAGAAAATCTTTGAATTCAGTATTAATAACTTTTAAAAATAACAAAGTTTTCTTTCATCAAAATATCCTATTATCATGTCGCATTGTTTTTGGGACACCCTGTATATACCATATTCAATCGAAAATGTCGATTTATTTATGAAGGGTTTACCCTTGTTTACTCCTTGGCGATGTGACCTTTTGAAAAATTCGCGATGAGTGCGACGAGTTTGGTGTGTGAGGTGACATTTGTGATTCACTGCAACATAGACGAGTACAGCTTCGATATGTTTCTCTGAATTGTTATCTATTAAACGTATTGATTGACATTTGATTGGAAATAGACAAGAAAAACTGTGTTTTTGGTGTCAATAAAAAGAATTTTTTTTTTTATTAAATATTTTTTAGTATCTAAAAGAATAAAAGTACACTATACCAATATAAACAAAGGTTTATTTATATAAATATAAATTTAATGTTAACAGTCGTGTACACGAGAAACTGAGCGATCGAAACTAACTTCAATAATTTCTGTGACATAACTAAAGATATAAGTCTTTATTTTATTTTTTTATACTAACGCGCCAAAAGAAGTATATACTCAAATATAAAATAAAAAATCTCATTCGCAACTAACTTCATGCAACATCCATAAAATAGTGAAAAAAAAAAAAATTATGTCCCTAGGGGAAAAAAAAGACATAGGTACCCTATGTCGCAAAAAAAAAAAATGCTCGTGACGTGCAAGTAGGTATCAATAGTTTAATATGATTATGTAGGCTTTTTTTTATATATATATTTTTTTTCCATTAATAAATCGAAAACAATACGAGTCAGTATATTATTTATTACTTTTTTGTCAATAAAAAAAAAAAAAAAAATTGATCATATCATTTTTAGTTGTTTAAGAGTCCTTTGAAATTAATCAACATTTTACAATACACATAAAAAATTTTTTAAGACAACTTAAGTCATAGGTTGAAACGTGAATCCTATCTGGCTTATTGTTAGGGACAGCCTATAGTTTAGTTTTATAGAAATAAAAAAACAGTGATAAAAAACAATGTTAGTGATTGTGATAAAAAAAAACTAGTGTTAAATAATAGAAAACAATGTTTTACATATTTTTATAGGGACAGTAGGGAGATATATATACTCGTAAAATAGTGTTTTAGAGGTGATTTTTTTCATACAAAATCATAAATCGGTTTGTATAATAAATAGGTAGGGAACATTTAGAAATAGTCAGAAAATATTGTGCAATAGATGTGCAATAAATCAATCTTCTCTTTGTACTATGGCCAGTGAGGCAGGCCCTCATTGACCGGACGTCCTGCCCACTTCACTTGGGTCTAGCCAACACAGCCAGGCCAAACGAATGCGCGGTTGCTAACAGGCCCGTACCACTTACTTACCCCTGAGTGAGATTGTTCGGTGTGCGGGGTAGGAGCGGCGAGCGCGGGGTAGGCGAGTCTCTTTCTCTCCCCCTCTCTCTGTCCCTGTCCCTGTCCCTGGGCCTTCGACGCACGGTCGGCGTGAACACTTGTCGCACAGGCGACGTGTCCTGTGTCACATATCTTAGGCTTAAGGTGACGTTAAAGTATTACGTAAAGCAATTTTGATTTGTCTTGTAAAACGTTGCGATGCGTTTTTATAGGGGGGAAATACCTCGAGTGTATTGTCACCGAGTATTTATTCTACAGAGAAACGGCTTCATACAGGCGCGCGGCGGTAGGTACTGCACTACATGCGAGCAGCTATGTGTGCGTGACCTTTCACCGACGTGTCCACGAATGTAAGCTGAGAGGCCTGAGAGGACTAAGTGGCAGGGAGTCGAACGCGCGCGAGCGACGCAGAAGCAATAGTTTTGTGTTTTGTGTTTTGTGACAGCCCTACAAGAGTAGGCTAATAAAATTTACGCTTCTAGGTACCTGTCGCTCTGTAAGATAAGATACTCAGTGGTATTGTAATAACATCATTTTCATTTAGATCATGCCGGTGGAACTAGATGGTGCTGTTTGGAATGTGTGAAGATATTTATTATTTATTATTATTATTATTATCATCATTTAACCGTAGGACGTCCACATAATGGACTGTCCACTGGTGGACATAGGCCTCTACCTTATTTATTTATTTATTTTTTCAATAAAAATGCGAACGCTATTTGTATATATATATATATGTTCAAATCAATAATAACTTTTCTTTCTGACGTTCAATTTTGATAAAAAATAAAAAAAAAGAGCTATCTATATGTCTAAAGTCAAACTTAACTTTAAAATGCACAAATATCGGTCGAATAGTTGATATGGAGATTAGCGTGAACAAAAAGACCGACAATTTTTTTTTATTGTTACTCACAATATCCGATAAAAGTGTTTATTTACTATACAAAAACACTTCGTTTTATTTTACTAGAATTGATTTAGATATATGTAATAATGGGCACTTACACACTTGTTTAATATCACACGAGGATTACCCAACATCCAACTGGGTCCTTCCATTGGATCGTCCATCCTATAAAAAAAAAAAAAAAAACATTATCTTTATATTTATGTATATAAAAATTACGTGTCACGTTGTGTGTGTGTGTTTGGTGAACACCTAAACTACTGAACCGATTTTGATTAAAACTTCGTAACTATGTTGCGGAACCTGTGTGCGTACACATTAAAAATTAAAATATATATATAGAAAGTTATCTGTGAATACCATAAGACACTGGATATCGGTTGGATTGAGTGAAAATATTTATTATAAAAATTGCACCCCGACCGAAACCGGGAGCCGGTCAGCTAGTGAAATATATATAACGTGACTCGAGTGTGTATAATATATATAATATAATCTGATTCCATTTACCTTGTTGGTGATCCGGCATCACTCGGCTCCAAATCTTCAGCCACCGCATGAAGTATCCGACTTGCACTGAAATCATATAATAAATATTCAACAAATGAAAATTTTTTTTCACCCTTTAGTAAGCCACCCCACCTACCATCAAAGGGGACTGTCAGGTTGTCTGTCATAAAAAAAAAAATTCTGATTTAATTCTAGATACTTCATTTGAAATTTGAAACGGACACTTACTTTAAATTCAGCATTTCATCGTACAATTCTTGTTGTGCATCAACCGGATCTGCATCCTCATCTTAAATAACAATAAATTGTTTTAAAATATCTTGTTGTTATTGTTATAAAAATGTTTTATTTATAAAAATAAATCATTGGAAAAATTGTGGGTAGTAGAATGAATGAATGGTAAAGTTTAGGACATTACCCACCATTACAAATAAAAAGATAGATAATGATAAGAGTTATTTAGGCTCGAGTTCACCAACAGACGGTTATTTTTAAACAGCTGTTTAAAATTTAAACAGCCGTTTAATAATATTTTGTTGATCACCATCGCTATAGTGCGGGTTAAACGCCCTAAACATCAGATTAATCATTAAGGCTCGAGTTCACCAACAGACGGTTATTTTTAAACAGCCGTTTAAAATTTAAACAGCCGTTTAATAATATTTTGCGGGTTAAACGCCCTGAACATCTGATTAATCATTAAGTTAATCAGACGTTGAGGGCGTTTAACCCGCATTTTAGCGATGGTGAACAACAAAATATTATTAAACGGCTGTTTAAATTTTAAACAGCTGTTTAAAAACTAACCGTCTGTTGGTGAACTCGAGCCTTAGACAATTAGTATTAGGGCCTCTTTCACCAACTACAAGTAATGTGTTGATTAGTTACTTTCAAAAATATTTTTATGTTTTATTAAAACTATGCACTCGGCTTACTGCATCCTTCGATGGGTGATTTTTTTAAATTATTTTCTTTTTAATGTTTGCCGCACAAACCAAAAGGCACATCATCTCCATCGTTCCCGTTCACCGGTGACTTTAAATGGCGGTTAGCCTACTTGACACTTTAATCAGAGATGGTGAAAGAGGTGTCATTGCTTACGGTAGATAATCATGAAATAGAATTATGTGTGCTCTTGTGATCTTAAATCAACACAAGAAACAAAATTACAAATAAACAACTAATAGGAATAAATGCTCAAGAAAAAACCTTTATAATTATGAATTTATATACCTTCGTTGCCATCGGCCACATCATCAGTGTCCACACCGTTTTCCATGCTATTATTGGGCATATCAATCCTGGTCAGTGGAATGTATACATCTGTAATATTAATTTAAAGACAAATTAACATAAAGTCTTAGCTTTTATGTGCATAAAAATTATAAATAAATTAAGCTATGCAGTTCCCCATATTTAACAAACAAGGCATTTCTATTTCAAATTTCAACGTAAACCAAATATAATCAAACGATAAATAAAATAATAGTTTTTTAAAAGTGTGCAGAAAATCAAACCAACGATAATATTGGTTAGGATATTTTTTAATTATATTTACTGATAAATAAGATATACTAACTTTGTAACAAATGCATTGGCACAGCCCTGTTGCCCGTATTATGGTTTTGGTTTAAATTTCTTTGTGGTGTCACTGGAAAAGACAAAGTGATATAATTCAGACAAACACTGACTGTGATGCTTTATTTATGTCCATAACACTCTAAAGATAAGTAGGAACAAGTAAAAAAAGTTTGTAATCTTTATTATTACCAGTCATTGTACAAAATAAACACCCTTTTCTTTTGGGATTAATTTAGTGTGTCCTGTATGTAAAGATTGTCTGCATACAAAGGAACAGGAAACACAGAATAACTGTGACTACCCAGAATCACCTAGGCCCTAGGTATTAGGGCCAAGTTTGAACAAAATCAAAAGATCCCCTGAATTCATGAACAGAACTAAAGTTGGCTGTCAACTTCTCAGACATAAGAGGGTGCTTGCCTTTAACACTCTTTCTCAGGGGTGCCGGTTTCGATTCCCAGCAGGGTCAACTTTGGAAATGAAGTTTTCAAAGTTGGCTCTGGTCTGGATCTGGAAATTAGTGGCAGGTCAACCTGCGCTCTAGTCATTTAGGCAGCCTGTCTGAGGCAGCACCCGCCCCCGTACATTGCAATAAAAGCATGTGTGCTGTTGTGTTTCAAGCTACAAATCTTTTCAAACGTGCAGGTTTTCTTAGTTACTGCCAGTAACTTACTGGAAATAAATTGCTATTTCCAATCTATTCATGAAATCATAAAGTCTTAGAAATGAAGACCATACCAACCTTGCAGTGGCAATTATTTTTCTAATCATTAATACTGCAGAATTAGCTAGCTACTTAAACTACCTACAAGGTACATTATAAAAGGGATACTTTACACTTTTTCATTAGTAGTATAAAACAGTAAGAAAACTCACCAGAATCATCACTAACATCATTTAATATATCTGATCTACTGAGTGCAACCACTGGTTGTATTGACCGACCACCCATCATTGGTGGCACCCTATGCACTTTTTCACTCGGTGTATTGGTGATGTTGCTCCATCTCGGCAAATCTATTTCTAATTTCCGCTGTTCTTGGAAGTACCGTTTAGTCAATTGTACAGTTGTTGTTATAATATTTGAGGCTTGATATAGATGCTGTATTGTTCTTTCAAAACCGCTTTGTATTGCTGCATCCAATTGTTGGGCGTTATCAGCCCCAGTGCATCTTATTTTCTACATTAACAAAATATAAATAGTCCATTAATATTACGAAAAACCTGCTTAAATGCAATTCTTTTAGTAGTGGCAGGGCACACTGGGTTTTCCAGTCATTTGGGCAGCCCCTATGGTGGTAGTAACCACTCTCTTACAGAAGACCACCATGAATAACCGCTTGTGTTTCGGCGAGTGAGTAAGGGATGTAAGAACTCAGTGCTCTTTCCCTTCCTAACCCTTATCCTTATACTACTATGGTCAGCAGCTCACTTGCGTACCGGCGGCGTTGTTTACCAACGGTATATATATTTATAGGCGACGGTAGCCGCCTACCATTAGGTGGTTGGATAGCCTTTATATAAAAGAAAATCACTTACACACAGTTGTAACCTTAACTCGGTGATCTCTCTTAACAGTTCGATTTTATCATTGTCTTTCTGTGAAGCCGTAATTTTATAATGCTGTAACTGTTGCGCTAGCTCCGAATTGGCTTCCTTTAAATTTTCAATCAACTTGTCTTTTTCTGAAGTTTCTGAAGTATTATCCATAGCACTGCTTGCTAAGAAAACAAAAAGCGTTTGTAAACATATTGTTAGGTGGACTACAAAAAATAATTGAATAATATCATTATACTGTTTCATTTTATCATAATATAAAACACTGAAGAAATACCTTAGCTACTAATTGAAACAGAATTTAAATGTAAAGAAAAACAATTATGTCTATGAATAACGTTTATGAATAAAATTTAAATATTATAGGTAAAACTATAAACTATTGTATATTAAAGAAACTAAAGAAAAAGAATCACACAATATACATAACTGAAATTGAATATAGGTACCGTACTTATTGTACGTACTTTTGACATGACAATATTTGATTATTTTGATTTGACGGTTGACAATTTGACATGACAGGACACAGTATAAAATTAATATAATCATATGATTATGTATATATATAATGAGTTACGAAATTAAAGATACCTAGTTACAAAATAAATGATTTTTGTCTTTACAAATTAATTTCTGTAATATTAAAATGTTTGTTTATATATTTTTTTAAATACTTTTTGGGCGTTAAGGCAAGTACGCACTAAGCTAATAATTTCGAGATAAATTCGAGTACCTAGCAAGTAATTTAGTAACTAAACATGTCTGAACACCAAAAATTGGTTGATTACATTAGTTCGAGTCAATCAATTTTTTATTTTATTTTTTTCGGGCGAGTAGCGCGGGTGGTAGACTAGTTTTTAGTCAATTTCATTAACTGCCACAAAAAGCAACTTTGAAATTTGTTTCTAACATATGTACAACGTGAATGCTTATGTAATGTTAAATGTCCGAACAAGCGTTTACATATTATTAGTAGTCTGTTACCAGTACAACGTCAAAATCAAAATTGCCAAACACAAGCATGTTGTGAATGACATTGACAAATGACATTTAGGACATGTGCTGGTGTGGTGTGATTAACTGTTGTTAATGTAGTGTTTCTGTTTCGCTTTGAGGTTATTTTTAGTGGTGTAAAGTAAAACTTTAACGTATTATTCATCTATAAACATGTCGTTTCGCGGCCGAGGAGGTGGTGGTAGTGGTGGTGGACGAGGAGGCTTCGGTGGACGTGGGGGTGGCGGTAGAGGCCGTGGCGGCTTCGGTGGCGGACGGGGCCGAGGCGGCGGCGGCGGAGGAGGCTTCAGACAACAAGACTTCGGTCCCCCTGAAACGGTGACCCAACTCGGCCACTACGGCTGGACAGTGCAAGACGATCTAGTTTGCAAGGTTGACATTGAAGACGTGCCGTACTTCAATGCGCCCATTTACCTCGAAAACAAAGAACAAATTGGGAAAATTGACGAAATTTTCGGCAATTTGCGCGATTACTACGTGTCGGTGAAATTAGGAGAGAATATCAAAGCAAAGAGTTTTAAGGAGGGCCAACAGTTTTATATTGATCCAGCGAAATTGCTGCCTTTGAAACGGTTTCTTCCTCAACCGCCTGGTGCGAAGCGAGGTGGGGGACGTGGAGGCGGCGGTCGCGGCGGTGGCCGTGGAGGAGGTTTCAATAGAGGAGGTCGCGGTGGTTTTAACAGAGGAGGAGGAGGCGGCTTTGGTCGCGGAGGAGGTGGAGGTTTTGGTCGTGGAGGAGGCGGCGGCGGTGGTTTTGGTCGAGGCGGCGGCGGAGGGTTTAATCGCGGTGGCCGTGGTGGCGGCTTCAGAGGTGGACGCGGCAGCAGATAGTTGCCTACATAGTCTGCTAATGTACTTCATTAATAAGATATATTCAAGTGAACTAGAAAGTGATCATACTGTTCAAGTGTTGTTAAGGTTATTATTATTATTAGACATATTTAGAAAGACATCCTTGTGTTTACTGTAATTAAAAGTTATGTATTGAAAATGTAGAATGGTTCCAGCGAGACTGGTTACCTTATACTGTCAGATGATTTGCCTTCCACCTTTTCCATTTAAAAATGACTAGCAAAAGTGTTAATTAAAATGAGAATGTTTTCACTTATATATATTTGAAAAAAAAAAAAAAAAAAAAAAATTACATGTGGTTGGTACAAAAGCACACTTCTGTATAACCAACCAGTTAACTATCGGTGGGGCAAAATATTATCAAGCAACACTAAAAGATTTAGGGCCTCTTACCATCTCTGAGTAAAGTGTCAAGTAGGCTAACCGCCATTTAAAGTCACCGGTCACTGGGAATGATGGAGCTGATATACTTTTGTTTGTATGGTAAAAGTCCCAAACATTAAAAAGAAAATAATGCAAAAATTTGCCTATCGAAGGATGCAGTAAACAGAGTGCCTAATTTAATAAAATATAAAATTATTTCTAAAAGTAGTTGGTGAAAGAGGCCCTCAATGAAATATTTGTTAATTTAATTAGTTTATTGGTTGTACTTTAAAAACTTGTGTACCATTTGTGCTGCAATTTATAGAATTCATTTTTGTAATACAATTTTTTTACCTCCACCTGGATATTATTATGAAATAGATTTTTTGAATTATGACTGCCCAAATAAAAAAGGTGTATAATATTATTCATATATTACACAAATAGTCATTTAAATCAGATATGGTTAATTAGTTACTAATGGTAGGCATCTAATGTTGCTACAAGTTGAAAAAGTAGATCATCTCTGATCACACACTACAATACCTAGCTAAAAAATTTTTTTGTTGTGAAATCATTGAAGTAGGAGTAAAAGCAAATTTACATTGAAGCATACAAAAGAAAGTTCAATATATTAAAAAAAAAAGTGTATTGGTACTTTCAACAAATTTTTTAAATTTTAGTTGTGGAGAAAAGTTAAAATAAAGTTAGGATTTCTAATCTAGATTTTACATTGAAAAGATTTATATTTGTGCAAATTTTGCCATGTATGTAATTTTAATATACATATTTGGTACATATGTGTTTCATTTTTCATGAAAATAACTTTAAAATAATTGTAACATAATATTTTTATTAGAATCTTAAATAATTATTAACACAGCCATAGCTAGTAGACTGGTCTTAAATAATGAACTCAATGTCAAGGTTAACATAGATTTCGCAAGAGAACTGGGATTTCGAGGTGGAAGTGAAAGTCATACACACACTAATTCATCCTATTATATTGTAAAAAATAATATTAATTCAGTCTACTGAAACTATGAATTATTTTTTATGAAAATTGCTCAACTATCAGTGCCCGTCTATGCAAAGTGGCATGATGTAAGGTAATTATAAAGTAAATAAATTCGTTATTCTAAATTTTCTAATTCGAACTTTCCCTGTTTTGGTGGAACATATCCATAAGCTAGTGCTTTGCCTCTATGGTTGAACATGTAAAAGGAAGGAATGTTCTTTTGTGTCTCCCAACGGATCGCATTTAATTCTGCCGCTGCAGGAATTTCTCTTAGAGTTCCGGCTACATTTAGAACACTCCACATCACGGCAAATAGACTGGCCACAGCTTGTACGACAATCTGCAATGAAAGAAAACATTCATTTCAAATCAATTTTAAAATTACATGGGCACACATTTTACTATAATAAATACTTACATCCAGTGGTAAACTTGTGAATTCTTGAGAGGTTATTCGTAGATACGAGCGATCTGAAACAGAAAATATATATGCATAATTTTGAAAAGTAATTGTATAAAATATTGTTAAGCATAACAAACATACGTTGCGCGGCTGAAAAAGCTGAATGGAAAAGAGATATGAATCCCACGATGAGAATTATTTTATGGAATGATGTCATTATTAAACCAAAAGTTAAATCAAAGTTTATATATATATTTTTATTTTATTTCTTTAATAGAATTTATAATTATCAATTAGAATTAATTAAATAAATAAATATCGTCGTCCAGTGTCCAGTCCACTGGGTGGCTGTCAAAACCACAGAATAATATTGACTTGACTGGCTTGACAAAATAACACAGCACATGCACAGGCAACATATCAAGTTATAAAGAGAGCTGAAAAATATTTGAAAACATGATTCTAAAATCAAAAGATTTAAAAAAATATCATGTAACATGTATAGTTGCAGCATGCATACTAATTGAACGTTATTCTTATTACTCTTGTCTTGTTAAGCTGGCCATAGATATGCGTTTTCTGAATTAGTTTTTCGCATTCATTATTCACGCGGGTAATCGAATGCTTCAATCAAATCTATATAAAGTGCATGTCTGCCGCACACGTTCGTGGGCGGAATTCCGCATTAGGAGAACGAATGTATGTGGCTGCTTATAAACGTAGATTAGAATAATTTTCACATCTAGAAAGTAAATACTTTGTATGTGTATGACTGTGACATGTACATTATTCATTCTGTGGTTATAAGATTTTTTTACAACATCCATGACAAATTGACAATTGACATGCATCATATACATATCTATCTATTCTATTTCTATTCTTCTATGCTATGAATTTGTTCCGTTGGGTGGGTGTGTTTTGTGTTTGTGTTGCCGAGTTCTATTTATTAGTTTAATTCGTTTTCTTAAATAATAAAGTGCCTTAAACTAATACAAATGCCAAGACATCCGAAATTTGATGAGTTTGAAGTAGAAACGAAGCCCGAGAAAAGTCCAGGAGGACGAAAACTCAATGATTTCTTTTATAATGAGGAAACCGGAGAGATCTTGGGAAGAACACTGCAAAGTTGGGGTTAGTACATCTATTTTTATAATAACTATTGCAGTATTATCGATTCAATATACCTTTCAGTTAGCATTTGTTGAAATGCTTAGGTTTCAAGTGCCGACAGTACCATATTACGAATCGAGGGCGTGGCTTAGTTGTTATTTTACTTACGGCATTTTACAAATCCATTACCATACGTACATCCTATTTACAGATATAGTAAGGGTAGCCCATATACCTGCGCATTACACAACCACAGCACAGGGAAAGAATGATTCTTGTTATTGCCACGTATCGGGAATTAAACTGTTGGCGGGCACTCTTCGTGGTGTTTCGGTAATACAGAAGAAGTCGTAGGTTTCAATATTTTTTATGGCGGATCATAGTGCCGAATATCACTGTATTGGACGAAGGCGTTAGTACTAGCACTATACACTGTATTCTACGCATATAAGCTAAGCAGCCTGCTGTCTAAGTTGGCAGCATATTTGTATTTACCACAATATCCTAACAATAAAAATGGACCTAATTTAAACTACAAATTTTTCATACACATATAGTTAAGGTAGACAGACAGCCTATAAAAAAAAAAGCCACAGGTGCTGCAAGCGTACTGCCGAGCATAGTATTGTTACACAACAATATCACACAATATCACATTGAAGGAAACCACCAGAGTGGCTTATTGTTATTTTGGTACAGATAGTCATCTCATGGTTGAGGAAAAAAACCGAAACACAACAGCACATATGCTGTTTTTTGCGATTGTCTTCTGTAAGCCGCTAGTCTTCTGCCCAAATGATTGCAAAACACAGTGTGCCCTTACATTTTAAGGCAATTCCTTCATTAATTTATGATTGTAATAACAAATATAGTTTATTCTCATTGTAGTTATTTATTTATTTATTTATTGGATTATGCTGCACTAATTCTATTAGATAATACCTAGGTGATGTCTAGTATTTCTCTTTGTAGCCAAAGAATTAAATGGGCTTTGGATATAATTGGCTTTGCTTAGAAACATATAAATAGTAGAATACATAGGTAGGTTACATATACAATAACATTGTAGTAAGGGTTTTTGTTCCTAAATATGAAATTTATTTTATGAATTTTCTTTGAAATCATTTTCAAAGTATGGCAAGCTATAAATGTATTCTATATAACCTCTGGCTTTACAAGACTTGTCTAATAGTCTTAAAGCATTTTATAATGAATTATATTATATAATTTATAATTTAGAAAATTAGTTAATAATGAAATAAATTAACTGTGCAGGAAATATTACCTGATCCGATATTATTAAACTCTATAAAGGGTCTGATATAGGCAACTTTTAATTTAACTCTTCAAGTTATGAGCACATAGCTTTTGCCTGTGTTTTCGTCCTTTTTCTAAAGTGTTAAAATATTTTCAATCTATGTTGCTCATGAAGTTGTTGATTTATTTTATTTTATTTGATCCCTCGGGAATAGTACTTGTTTTGATCAGTTGGGAGTAAAAACTTAACAAACAAACAATCTTTTTAGATTTATTTAATTAGTATAGATTAGCTCATAGTCTGGAAGACTGATTGCATGGTGAAAGGAAAATACCGAAACTGGCATGTTTTCTAAATTGTATTAATTCAAAAGGCCTGTTCTTGAAATGTAGCTTTAATATAAATGCTAAAGTGAGTTTGAGTTTGAGTAGTTAGGCTTTCACGACTTAACTACTCAACCCATCATAAGAAATTTTGTATACACTTCGTTAGGGATACAGAAAAGGAAAAAAGGTACCTTTCAACCAGAAAATAGTACTGTTGCCAAGAGACGCAGATGAAGTAATAATATAATGAATTAGTTGACTGACACTAAGGCTCGAGTTTACCAACAGACGGTAGGTTTTTAACAGCTGTTTAAAATTTAAACAGCCGTTTAATAATATTTTGTTGTTTACCATCGCTAAAATGCGGGTTAAACGCCCCAAAACATCTGATTAACTTAATGATTAATTTAATGATTAACTTAATGATAAACTAACCATCTGTTGGTGAACTCGAGCCTAATCCAACTAAATAAGAAACCTTAAAACATTTATCACTAGTTGTTTCTTCATGAGATTAAGACTATTAACGTTGAAATGTTAATTATTATAGTGTGAAATGGGATTACAGGCTTGAGTAAAAAATTAAGGCTCACATTCGCCGTGTGGCGCCTAATTTTTGAAATTAGAATTCATAGCCAAACAAAAATTATTATTATTTGAAATGGCCACTACTGCAAAACTGCAATTTCATAGGTTAAGATCTAATAGTATGGACAGTGGGACGCGGTATTCGCGTTATGAATAAAAAGTGGTAATAGCTTTTTGCCTATTTGATTCGTGATCTAAAGAATCTTAAACTAGAATAAATATTAATAATATTTTTTACAGGAAAGATCATCCTCTTCTACTTGATATTCTACGCTGCGCTGATCACGCTGTTCACAATCTGCATGGCGACATTCCTCCAACATTTTGTCAACCCTCGAGTGCCTCGGTTGCAGCAAGACGAGGGTCTTATCGGCACCAGTCCCGGACTGGGCTTCAGGCCACTGCCACCGGATGTTAGGAGTACTCTTATCTGGTACAAAGGCACCGGATATGACAGCTATAAATACTGGGAGGATCAGTTGATTGATTTTCTATCAGGTGATATATTTTATTTATTTATTTGTCTATATATATATATATACTTTTTCTTTGAAGACACTACAAATTACAATTTCTCATAATTAATAAAATCTCCATCGGAGTAAATTTATTTTTTCATAAACCTAACGACAACAGACAAGGTAACCTCTCTTTATGGAAGTGTCTTCCATCGCTTTTTAATACAAGCCAACGCCATAGGAAATGTCAGTGTGCTGCTGTCGACCTTGATAGGAAAGAGTAGTGTAGGTAGGTAGGGTATCTCAGAGCCTAGGTAGGTTAAAGAACTTTTCAAAAACTGCCACAAGTTTTCAGAAGAATCGCCTTTCGCTGCTAGTTGAGGTTATTCCGATATAAAAAAAGTAATAAGGAGTTATTCTGTCTTAACTGTTCGTCAACTTAAATGTGAATCATGTCATTAAAAAAAAAAAAATTGTGAATAGAGCGATATCAGCTAAATTTTCCAGAAATCCAGGCTCTACAATTGAGTCTTACAATGAACATTAATATAATATGTTTACAAAAAATTTAATTATTTTAGTTTTTTAAAAATTAACTAATCAGTAACGTATCTTTGAAGCGTGGACTTTAAAATAGTAATTTCGTCCTTGTACTAAATTCAGAAGAGGCGTAATTCAAAATTTGTCTAAAATTGAGAAAGTTTTAATTTTAGACAAGCTTCTTAGACTTCTTTAACAATTTAAATCTAACTTAGTGACCCAGAATTTTTTTGCAAATTGCACTTTCGTAATTAGCGAGTAGTTCGCTAGTGAGATTGACATATACATATATATAAAAGATTTTTTGTTTTCGTAAGTTCTCATTTAAACATTTGTATTTGCATTGTAGCTGAATTTTATTAAAATATGAAACAATAACAGAATAACGAGGCCATCAATTAATTGTAGGTCATGCGATAACTGATACGTTATAAAATATATATATATACATATACTTTTTGTAAATATATCAAAGTTAAACACGAGAATTTCTAGGCCAATAGAAATTCAAATTTTCAAGGGACAAAGCCACAGAGAATAGATAGTGACGTACAAAAGTATAAAATTGATTTTTTGAGTAATAGAATAAGTGTTAATTATTTATTTATTTGAAAAGGCTCACCAACTGAAGACATAATTATTTAATCACAATATACAATTACAAGTATGGATTTAAATCATAGGAGAAACTATTTGTTGGAATCTATTTGATAATAAATATAATAATTAAAAGAGAATGTTATCTGAATTGTATTTCTTTTTTTTGGGGAATTATACATTTACCCCTTGCATATTTAAAACATTTATTTTTATAATTTGTCCAATTATTTTTTACTAGCTGTCGCACGCGGCTTCGCACGCGTAACTTTATAAAATATAACCTATGTTAGTCGCTGATAATATAGCTTCTCAACAGTGAAATAATTTTTCAAATAGGTCCAGTAGTTTCGGAGCCTTTTCAATTCAAACAAACAAACAAACAAACAAATGAAATCTTTCCTCTTTATAACATTACTAGCTAGTGCCCGCGACTTCGTCCGCGTTGAACTATGAAAGGTACCCTATGTCCTTTCCGGTGTCCCGGACAACGTGTATGCAAAATTTCATGGTGATCGGTTGAGTAGTTTTTGCGTGAAAGATTTACAAACGTCCATACATCCAAACATACTTTCGCATTTATAATATTAGTAATTAGTAATATTATAGTATAGATTCAGCCTGATCGACACAAGTCAGTATGCAGTGTGGAAAAATAAGTCTGGCCCTGGAGGGAAACTACCTTAAATCCTTAAGTTGGCTCATTTTACATAAAGGAGACATACCTTTATTTTTAAAAAGAAACAAAACTGCATTCAAAGATTTTCTAAAACTCGCTTGCATCGCCCGGTACTCGAACCAACTAAAATTAAAAAAACAAACACTCGCTATTTTATTATACTAATCGATAGGATAATTATTCAGGATAAAATTTCTCTAACAAACATTTGCTAACAACTCTTAAAAATAAAAATGTTGGATAGATAAGAGAACTGTTACGTGTCTTTTACTTGTTGAAAGTGAACAGTAATTACTAGGTAATGTTTATTAAATGGTATTCTTCATGGATATCTTGTACGACAGACGAGAGTAATACCAAATGTTTGTTAGAGAAATTTTATCCTAAATAATAATAATCCTATCGATTAGTATAATAAAATAGGAGTGTTTGTTTTTTTAATTTTAGTTGGTTCGAGTCCCGGGCGAGGCATGCGAGTTTTAGAAAATCTTTGAATGCAGTTTAGTTTCTTTTTTAAAAAATAATGGAATGTCTCCTTTATGTAAAACGAGCCAACTTGAGAATTTAAGGTAGTTTCCCTCCCTCCAGGGCCAGACCTATTTTTCCACACTGTATAAGATGATTGTAATTTCATAGTATACAAGAAGAAAGGTCAAACGGCTGGCGCCGGTCAGAACGTGATAAACTGTGACTTCCGCAATCCGCCTGCGCCGGGCAAAGTGTGCGACGTCGACATCAGGGGTTGGGAGCCTTGCATTGACGAGAATCACTTCTCATTTCACAAGTCTTCGCCGTGCATCTTTTTGAAACTCAACAAGTACGTCATTTGGTCTTTTTCCAAGTTCGGTAGACAGACAGGGTGACGGTCCACTTGATGGTAGGTGGAGAAATAGTTTAAGTCCATCTATACTTTTAAGTTGACGAGAATCACTTCTCATTTTTAGTCTTTTTCTAAGTTCGGTAGACAGACAGGGTGACGGTCCACTTGATGGTAGGTGGAGAAATAGTTTAAGTCCATCTATACTTTTAAGTTGACGAGAATCACTTCTCATTTTTAGTCTTTTTCTAAGTTCGGTAGACAGACAGGGTGACGGTCCACTTGATGGTAGGTGGAGAAATAGTTTAAGTCCATCTATACTTTTAAGTTGACGAGAATCACTTCTCATTTTTAGTCTTTTTCTAAGTTCGGTACACAGACAGGGTGACGGTCCACTTGATGGTAGGTGGAGAAATAGTTTAAGTCTAGGTATCTATACTTTTAAGTTGACGAGAATTACTTCTCATTTTTAGTCTTTTTCTAAGTTCGGTACACAGACAGGGTGACGGTCCACTTGATGGTAGGTGGAGAAATAGTTTAAGTCCATCTATACTTTTAAGTTGACGAGAATCACTTCTCATTTTTAGTCTTTTTCTAAGTTCGGTACACAGACAGGGTGACGGTCCACTTGATGGTAGGTGGAGAAATAGTTTAAGTCCATCTATACTTTTAAGTTGACGAGAATCACTTCTCATTTTTAGTCTTTTTCTAAGTTCGGTACACAGACAGGGTGACGGTCCACTTGATGGTAGGTGGAGAAATAGTTTAAGTCCATCTATACTTTTAAGTTGACGAGAATCACTTCTCATTTTTAGTCTTTTTCTAAGTTCGGTACACAGACAGGGTGACGGTCCACTTGATGGTAGGTGGAGAAATAGTTTAAGTCTAGGTATCTATACTTTTAAGTTGACGAGAATTACTTCTCATTTTTAGTCTTTTTCTAAGTTCGGTACACAGACAGGGTGACGGTCCACTTGATGGTAGGTGGAGAAATAGTTTAAGTCCATCTATACTTTTAAGTTGACGAGAATCACTTCTCATTTTTAGTCTTTTTCTAAGTTCGGTACACAGACAGGGTGACGGTCCACTTGATGGTAGGTGGAGAAATAGTTTAAGTCCATCTATACTTTTAAGTTGACGAGAATCACTTCTCATTTTTAGTCTTTTTCTAAGTTCGGTACACAGACAGGGTGACGGTCCACTTGATGGTAGGTGGAGAAATAGTTTAAGTCCATCTATACTTTTAAGTTGACGAGAATCACTTCTCATTTTTAGTCTTTTTCTAAGTTCGGTACACAGACAGGGTGACGGTCCACTTGATGGTAGGTGGAGAAATAGTTTAAGTCTAGGTATCTATACTTTTAAGTTGACGAGAATTACTTCTCATTTTTAGTCTTTTTCTAAGTTCGGTACACAGACAGGGTGACGGTCCACTTGATGGTAGGTGGAGAAATAGTTTAAGTCCATCTATACTTTTAAGTTGACGAGAATCACTTCTCATTTTTAGTCTTTTTCTAAGTTCGGTACACAGACAGGGTGACGGTCCACTTGATGGTAGGTGGAGAAATAGTTTAAGTCCATCTATACTTTTAAGTTGACGAGAATCACTTCTCATTTTTAGTCTTTTTCTAAGTTCGGTACACAGACAGGGTGACGGTCCACTTGATGGTAGGTGGAGAAATAGTTTAAGTCCATC
Source organism: Synanthedon myopaeformis (assembly GCA_944738685.1). Classification (NCBI taxonomy): domain Eukaryota; kingdom Metazoa; phylum Arthropoda; class Insecta; order Lepidoptera; family Sesiidae; genus Synanthedon; species Synanthedon myopaeformis. Next base: position 12,403,582 of record OX122915.1, read on the forward strand.
TATACTTTTAAGTTGACGAGAATCACTTCTCATTTTTAGTCTTTTTCTAAGTTCGGTACACAGACAGGGTGACGGTCCACTTGATGGTAGGTGGAGAAATAGTTTAAGTCTAGGTATCTATACTTTTAAGTTGACGAGAATTACTTCTCATTTTTAGTCTTTTTCTAAGTTCGGTACACAGACAGGGTGACGGTCCACTTGATGGTAGGTGGAGAAATAGTTTAAGTCCATCTATACTTTTAAGTTGACGAGAATCACTTCTCATTTTTAGTCTTTTTCTAAGTTCGGTACACAGACAGGGTGACGGTCCACTTGATGGTAGGTGGAGAAATAGTTTAAGTCCATCTATACTTTTAAGTTGACGAGAATCACTTCTCATTTTTAGTCTTTTTCTAAGTTCGGTACACAGACAGGGTGACGGTCCACTTGATGGTAGGTGGAGAAATAGTTTAAGTCCATCTATACTTTTAAGTTGACGAGAATCACTTCTCATTTTTAGTCTTTTTCTAAGTTCGGTACACAGACAGGGTGACGGTCCACTTGATGGTGGGTGGAAAAATAGTTTAAGTCTATCTATACTTTAAGCCAAAAATTAAAACGATATGGAACATATTATGTAGCTTTGTTTATAAAGTAACATAGGCTAAGAATGGATTTTTCAAAATTCAAACCCCGTGCGAAGCCGGGGCGGGTCGCTAGTATTCAATAAAAATCTGTTTAATATAATATTTGACAACTTGTCGTCATAGAGAAGAGATAATGGTTGATAAAAATATAGAGTTCCAATATTCTCTTGCATACTTAACATTGTCTCAGTTATCTGATTTTTAAAAGTACTTTTCAATGAGCACATTTGAGTAATACACTCAAAAAAAAATAAAAAAAAATAAGTTATCCATACATCATCCAGGATTTACGGCTGGCGTCCAGAATTTCACGACGTCGGTCACCTTCCAGAAGAGATGCCCGAAGATTTGGTGAATCACATTGGCAACATCACAGCCTACAATCAGGACTACGTAAGACTACATAATTATACTTCTCTTCCTCTACCAATAAATAAATATCTTAACACATTCCACACAGCACCATCTAGTTCCACAGTAAGCAACTAATAAATGCTTGTATTATGGATATCCAGAAAGTTGATATAATACATAGATTACTTTTTTTTTTGTAAATACATACATATTATAAATACAAAACATCCATAACTCAGGTAAAAAAAGGTAAAATGTTAACACATAAACATTCGCCCCTAGCGGGATTCGAACCCGCGACCGTTTGGTTAACAGCTAGATTTACTAATCACTAGACCAAACAAATATATCCAATATATCCCGTGATTTTTTTTTTTGTAATGTTAAGGTCGACAGACATTCTGACGGTCCACCCGATGGTGGGTGGCTACAGTCGCCTGTAATACAGGACAGATTTCTAGAATTCACGCTGGTCTAGCTTCTAAACTTTTTATATGTCCATTATGAAACTTTACACCAATATTGACCCACAATTAAAATATCTAAAGTAGTTCTTTCAAAGTATCCACCTGACTTGATGAGACACCAATCATGTGTAAATCAAAACTTATTCCTTCGGCGACTTCATCGAAGTATTACAACTATGGAATATGCGTCACAAATGCCAAAGCGGCACATGAAAAGTACGCCTAAAACGTATTCATGGCGGACTCAATGGTGAAAGATAGTAACGACCAAGTCCTACTATTCATTTTAAACTCCAATGTGTTGACGTAAAGTCACACATTTTCTTTAAATGACAGATGTTTTTGTTGGTTTTTAAATGACAGATGACAGATTTCATGCTCTACGCATATGTCACTTTTAAATTGTTTCATAAAGTTCGTAGTGTTTTGTTGTATGGCGTGCGATATCCATAGTCGTAGTACATTTGACGGGCGACCGACATAGTTTGCTTCAATTCAATTGTCCTATAGTCTGTTCGCGTTAAGAATGCAGTGAGTGATCAGTGCAACGGTAGGGTAAAGGTGTATTCACAGTGGAGTTAAAAATCGAACGGATTATATTTTAACACATATAATCTATTTGGATAAAAATGGATAAAAGTTAACTTAATTGTCTTAAATAAAAATAAAGCCCTTATCAATATATTTATTTGTTTTTCTCTATTTTTTTTGTATACCTCTTACCTTTTTGTATGTTTTCTTCCAGCTTCAATATTCTGTTGTGTATTGTATGTTTCCCTAATATAAATAAAATAAAATAAATTAAAAATCAGTGTCAGTGGAATCTGCGTTCGTATTTATTATAATGTTAAAAGTATTTAAAAACATTGTAAATTACTCGTCTAAAGCTCCACTATGAATTATCGCGCCACTTTTACTCTCACGAATGGGTGAGGTATTCATTTTTTAAATTTAAAAATTGAAGATTGAACTCACAAACGATACAACAGTTTCGTTTTGAACGGTCTGCCTTCTTCAACCTATTCATTGCGAACTTGACTTTCTAATTTTGAGCGAAATGATTGATTAGGGGGCGTTGCAATACCGATGGACAACGATGACTCGATGCATTCCTAACGCGAACAGACTATAGATCAATTTGAACACAAATTGATCTAGAAGTTGTGGTGTAAGATCTATCGGTTCAATGATTAAACCGTAACGGATGTATCGTGCAGCTATAGGTATTGGTTATTGGTTGTTCAGGCAAATATGGTGTGGGTGTCGTGTCAGGGGGAGACACCAGCGGACAAGGAGAACATAGGACCGATGAAGTACATCCCCTATCCGGGCTTCCCGGGATACTTCTATCCGTACAACAACGCCGAGGGATATCTCAGTCCACTGATCGCTGTGCACTTGGAGAGGCCTAAAAGTAAGATCCAATTTCGTGTGAACGTGTGAGAGATTAGGAGGGGATAGGTGATTTTGCGGGGTGGTCTTCGGTGTGGTTACCGTCGCCAGACAGGCTAACCAAACGACTGCGAAAACGCAGCGCCACAAATTATCAGATCAAGACAAGAACCAACTTTGAATAGTTCATTATCCAAAGTAAGGTCGGACCTTGGCGAAAATCGAAACTAAAATATTTTTTTAAATTAAATGACTATAAATTCAATATTTATAACATAATATATTATGTTGTAAAGGGTTATATTTAATTTATTTATATTAATATTATAAAGAGAGTAGATTTGTTTTTTTTTTGTATGTACGTAATGAATAAACTCAAAAACCACTAGATCGATTTTGAAAACTCTTTCACTTATAGAAAGCTACATTATCAACGTGTAACATAGGCTATATATTTTATAAAGTTAGGTACGCGGGCGAAGTCGCGTGCAACAGCTAGTTATAAGTAAGTAAAAATGTTAAGTTGGTGTGTGTGCGCCTCAAAAACTCGATTTTAATTTGGTTTGTATATATTTAATTAAAGAGGGATTAACGGGGAATATTTTTATATAATATAAAAATTACACCCCAGGCGAAGCCGGGAGCGGGTCGCTAGTCCTGTATGTAATATTATATCGTATGCCAAGGCCCACTGATGGGCACAAATATTTGCGTGAGTGATAATATAGTCCAACACGTTATTGGTCTCACCATCAATGTACTACAACTATGGATTTCGCACGCCATACAAAACACTAGGAACTTTATGGAACATTTAAAAGTGACATGTGCGTAGAGCATCAACTCTGTCGTATGTCATTTAAAAAAAATGAAGACGCGAGTGGACGAACGTGATATGTCGCTTAATTATAATTTTGAATAAATCGAGGTTAAAGTTTTACTTTTAACTTTTGAGACAAGTCGCCACGAAACTGATTTTTGTACTAAATTATGATGCAAAGTTGTGTAAACAACTTAAAATATTAATGGTGTGATAGAAATTAAACACTTGTATTATTTTTTTAAATATAAATTGAACATAACTCCTTTTTCCATTAACAAAAGTAAACTTTTCTGCATTTTTTGCTTTTTAAAATTAACTGTACGTAACACCTTTTTTAACTTTCTATTTTCCAAAATATGTCTTAAATTGACGATCTTAAGGTCTGTAATCATTTATCAACGCAAAAAAACGAAAAAAAAAAAACAAAACCCAAAAATGCAACATATCACCTTCATCCACTCACGTCTTCAAATGTGACTTTACGTCAACACATTTGAGTTTAAAGTGAATAGTAGAACTTAGTCGTTAATACCTTTACACCATTGAGTCCGCCATGAATCCGTTTATAGGCGTACTTTTCATGTGCCGATTTGGCATTTGTGACTGGCATATTCCATAGTTGTAATACTTCGATGGGTCTCTCACACATGCATACAACAAACGCTGCCATTTTGTGTTTTTTTTTTTAAATTTTAAATTTTAATGTTCTCTAGCCGGTATCGTAATAAACGTCGAGTGCAGGGCGTGGGCGAGAAATATAGAATATAATCGGCGCGAGCGCATCGGACTCGTGCATTTCGAGGTTATGATAGAGTAGCCTGTCTCACTAAAAAGAGTCTTTTAATTAATTAATTCTATGCATTTACAAAACACCGTTTTAGATATTAATTTATGATTTTAAATCGTTCTCGGTCATAAAATCATCACTTTAGCCTAAAAATTGTTCGTGTCAGATGTTTAAGGCTCGAGTTCATCAACAGACGGTTATTTTTAAACAGCCGTTTAATAATATTTTGTTGTTCAAAATCGCTAAAATGTGGGTTAAACGCCTTAAACATCTGATTAACTTAATGATTAATCTGATGTTTAGGGCGTTTAACCCGCAGTTTAGCGATGGTGATCAACAAAATATTAATCATTAAGTTAATCAGAGGTTTAGGGCATTTAACCCTCAATTTTAGCGATTTTGAACAAAAAAATATTATTAAACAGTTGTTTAAATTTTAAACAGCTGTTTAAAAATAACCGTCTGTTGGTGAAATCGAGTCTTAGTCAGTAACGGTTAAAATTAAAAGTTGATTTTTTCAATAATATTAAAAGGTTACTATTAACTTATTATTATGGATCAGATTAATAATTAAGTTAATCAGATGTTTAGGGCGTTTAACCCGCATTTTAGCGAAGGTGATCAACAAAATATTATTAAACGGCTGTTTAATTATTATTTTAAATAATATATTCACGAGATGTCATGACAAACTTTATTTATTATTAACTGCATGTCATAATTGTACAACAGGTGGATTTTAATATATTTTATTCTATTTTTAAAATAAATATATTATAAATTCAATAAAACAATAACACATGGAACTTCAATTCCACTTTAAATAAAAATATGAATCTCATAAACTCATGTTATGTTAATTATTGATTAAAAATTATTGATATTAATTCTTTATTGCAAATAAATCTGGCACGAACTGTATTGAAATAAAAAAGAAATTAAAAAAAAAACGATTTGAAAAAAAAAAAATATCCAATAAATTTTTTTCTCTAAAAAAAATAGTTGGGAATTATTTCGTGGCCTTTAAAACTGAGCTGAAGTGTTGATATTAGTCCGATTTTGATATCAAGACTTAAATGTAGTGTAAGTAGTTTTAATTTTAGTCACAACAAGAGCCGATAAAGTTAAGTTTACAAGTGTCATACATATAAACAGAAATAGAAATAAATATTTTATAATACATATATATATATAAAAGTATACATTCCATTCAAAACGGTTCAAATTTATGATCTGCAAAAATAATAAATATATATACTCAATCATATATTTGATAACATATAACATATGTTATATAACATATAACATGTTACATATATAACATATGTTATATAACATATAACATACGTTATATAACATATAACATGTTACATATATAACATATGTTATATAACATATAACATATGTTACATATATAACATATGTTATATAACATATAACATATGTTACATATATAACATATGTTATATAACATATAACATATGTTTGAGTCTCATGAAGAAATATTTATATTATATGTTCGAATATTTAATCATAGATTATTGTTCAATATAAAATGGTTTACTATAATTTTATAATCAATTGATTGATTGTATATTTAGTATAATATGTGTATTATGTATTGTGTTCATTTGTTTGTATGTTAAATATTTTATGTTTCAAATGTTCACGTTAGAGTCTCTATGCAAAACTACATTTTACATTACAGACAAAATTCGGGTAATAATATAATTAATAGTACCATATTTTTTTTTTGTTTTATATTCATTAAAAACATACTTAAACAAATTTAAATGGCTTTATCTATACTAAAATTAAAAAGAGAGTGGATTTTGTATGTTTTTTTTTATATGTGGAACTAATGGAACTATTTGAAAAAAAAAAAAATGTTACACTAATTGAAAGATACATTATTACTTATTGACATAGGTATATATATATATATACATTATGTATATTAATCCCTCCTTTTTAATATAGTGATTAATATTTTTCTTTTAACTTTTTTATCTGTAAATAAAATAATTTGTAAAGAGACTCCAACGTTCTTGAGAGCTGTCTATAATGAACAGTTCTAAACTGACAAATTCGTATTATAATTCTAGAAATCGATACATAATTATAATAATTTGTGGATTTCTAGAAATAATTGTTTTCAATGAAGTCATAACTGAAATATATTTCGAGTCCGAATCAATTAAATAATGAAATAACTGTTTATATCAACAGTGTTATTTTTGACATATAAACAGAGCAGTGAAACGGTTGTTATATATACAGGGCGTCCCAAGACTATGCGACATGAATGGAAAGTATCTTAAATATCGTAGATAGGATGTTTTGATGAAAGTAGACTTTATGTTATTTTTAAAAGTTAATAATACTGCCTTCAAAGTTTTTTCTAAAAATTACTTGCTTCGTCTGGTAATAAATAATATTCTTGAAATTTGAATCAAACATTTTACGTTATTCCTTTCTTTTAAGATACTATGTTACTTAAGAGGAATTATTATTTTTTGTCCACTCTTTCGATTGGCATTATAAAAATGTGGGTGTTTTTTTTTTCACACATTTAAGTCTATTCGATTTTCCAGACGAAGCGAGTAATTTTTAGAAAAATCTTTGAATGCAGTATTATTATAACTTTTAAAAATAACATAAAGTCTTCTTTCAGCAAAATATCCTATCTAAAATATATTTAACGTACTTTGCCTTCATGTCGCATAGTCTTGGAACACCCTGTATAGCAATAATCAACTATTTATTAAGGTTGCCATTACTATAACAGTGGATTTATGAAAACTGGGTATTTCTGGTTGCCCACAAAACTCAATATTCACAATAATTTAAATATAATAAATCTAATAATCATTTATATGTTGAGTGATATATGTCTTTGAATCTCTTTATACCTGACTATATTATATTATATTTATTAAACACCGCTTCTTAGACTTAAATTATAATCCGTCCATTTGTTTACTTAATTAACCTATTATATATATTTTTATTTATTTATTTACAATTGATATACGAATAAATGAATGAATTTAATTAATAATACTTCAGTTCCATAATTTAGTTTTCAAAACTAAATTATGGAACTGAATAATTTAGTTTCAAAACGTAAGTCTTTTTAAATATTTTTTTTTTTTAATTTTATCGTACACTCGAATAAACGATATTTTGATATTGATCAACACTCATCAACATTTTTGAAATATAAAATTTTTGAATTTTGAAATAAAATTCAACATTATTAAAATTCTATTCTACAAAGTGATAAATGCAATTGTTTTAGGAATTCAACATTGTAAGTCCTTAATGGACAATGGACATTATTTTGTCCATAGGGATCTAAATTTAAATGGAAATATATACCTATATCATTATAATAGGTATTAATTAATGTAAGTTAAAGTGCCTAAAAAACAATTTAATGAGTGTATAATTAAATTGTGACTTTAATAAGTTATTTTGTCAAATTGAAATAACTTATACAATTAATGTGTATTAAGATTTCAACGTTTCATGACAATTTTAATGACATCTTGAAACGTCACTGTCAAGAATAATAAAATGGACGTTTAGTGCTGTCTTTTTTATATATATATATTTTTATTTATTTAATTTCAAATATGTCTGATGCGATGAGTGTCTCCCACCGTTATGAAATTGGAATTAAATTAAACCTTGTGTCTGTCTCATTAAAGTTTGAATTGCAATACACTCGATTGTGTCTGGAGAAAATGTGTGCCTTAAATAAATCTCTTTCTTGGAAATTGTTTTGAATCTTTTGAATTTTACATGAATTTAAATTGATTCGATAAAATCCCTTTTATCGAATCAATTTAAATTCATGTAAAATTCAAAAATAAATAAATTTAAATAAATTTAAATAAATTTAAATTCATGTAAAATCCCTTTTATCGAATCAATTTAAATTCATGTAAAATTCAAAAGATACTATAAAATGTTCCCACATTGGTTTTTTTTTTTTTTAAATAAGTAAATATATTATACAGAGTGTTCAATTAAATTATTCAATAAATGAATTTCAATTTCAATAACTGAAGTCCGATTGTGATATCATTCCATTTGATCAAACGTATCCGTCCCAATGATTTTTTTTAAAACCTTGCACAGTCAGACCAAAGTCAACTTTGAAATGCTAGATAGGTATCGAACCTGTGACCGTTGATTCAGAGCGCTCACGGCGAGTAACTTTAACTGTAGTTCCATCAGTGGACTCGTCATGGAACAGAATAAACCATTGGTCAATAAAAAAAATCATTTTATAGTATCTTTTTTTTTTAAAATAGTAATAAAATCGAATGTCGTATTTCGCCAAAACAAATATATCTATACCTAATCAAAAACTTAAAAAGAATAATTCGTCAAGTGATATTAATTGATCGCTAAGTAAACGAAGAGCTATCTACCAATCGCTTCGGTTTAAACTAATTACAATAATTTTTAAAGATGGCCGCGAACAGGCAAGTAATTTGTAATATACATTACATTCGTTACATATTAATATACATAATATTAAAAGGGTGTAGCATGTCTCTATAATTATAATCTTTCGTAAGGGAATTGGATTTAAAAAATTAGATATTTTTTTCAAAGGATTAATTCTTAGAAATTCCTTGTTTTCATTGAGACCCTTTTTTAAAATCTCAACCCCTTACATAAGATAACATAGAGATATGGTGCAAGAGTTATGCTAGCCATACACGATCGAGGACGTCGTCCAATCGGCATGATACAATTGGCTCAATCATGTCAATCTGGCGGTATATGTTAGCTAAAATGGTATGGTCCCATGACGTCACTGTTTCAAAATGTCAAGAGTTTCAAATTAACAGTTTCAAAAGAAGAGTTTAAAAATGTCGATTTCTAAACGTCAGAGTTTTAGATGAACAGAGTTTTAAAAGGTCAGAGTTTCTAAACGTCAGAGTTTCAAATGAACAGAGTTTCAAAAGGTCAGAGTTTCTAAACGTCAGAGTTTCAAATGAACAGAGTTTCAAAAGGTCAGAGTTTCTAAACGTCAGAGTTTCTAAACGTCAGAGTTTCAAATGAACAGAGTTTCAAAAGGTCAGAGTTTCTAAATGTCAGAGTTTCAAATGAACAGAGTTTCAAAAGAACAGAGTTTCTAAACGTCAGAGTTTCAAATGAACAGAGTTTCAAAAGAACAGAGTTTCTAAACGTCAGAGTTTCTAAACGTCAAAAGATTCAAATGAACAGAGTTTCAAAAGAACAGAGTTTCTAAACGTCAGAGTTTCAAATGAACAGAGTTTCAAAAGGTCAGAGTTTCTAAACGTCAAGAGATTCAAATGAACAGAGTTTCAAAAGAACAGAGTTTCTAAACGTCAGAGTTTCAAATGAACAGAGTTTCTAAAGGTCAGAGTTTCTAAACGTCAGAGTTTCTGAACGTCAGAGTTTCTAAACGTCAAGAGTTTCAAATGAACAGAGTTTCAAAAGAACGGAGTTTCAAAAGAACAGAGTTTCTAAACGTCAGAGTTTCTAAACGTCAAGAGTTTCAAATGAACAGAGTTTCAAAAGGTCAGAGTTTCTAAACGTCAGAGTTTCTGAACGTCAAGAGTTTCTAAACGTCAGAGTTTCTAAACGTCAAGAGTTTCAAATGAACAGAGTTTCAAAAGGTCAGAGTTTCTAAACGTCAGAGTTTCTAAACGTCAAGAGTTTCAAATGAACAGAGTTTCAAAAGGTCAGAGTTTCTAAACGTCAGAGTTTCTGAACGTCAGAGTTTCTAAACGTCAAGAGTTTCAAATGAACAGAGTTTCAAAAGAACGGAGTTTCAAAAGAACAGAGTTTCTAAACGTCAGAGTTTCTAAACGTCAAGAGTTTCAAATGAACAGAGTTTCAAAAGGTCAGAGTTTCTAAACGTCAGAGTTTCTGAACGTCAAGAGTTTCTAAACGTCAGAGTTTCTGAACGTCAGAGTTTCTAAACGTCAAGAGTTTCAAATGAACAGAGTTTCAAAAGAACGGAGTTTCAAAAGAACAGAGTTTCTAAACGTCAGAGTTTCTAAACGTCAAGAGTTTCAAATGAACAGAGTTTCAAAAGGTCAGAGTTTCTAAACGTCAGAGTTTCTGAACGTCAAGAGTTTCTAAACGTCAGAGTTTCTAAACGTCAAGAGTTTCAAATGAACAGAGTTTCAAAAGAACGGAGTTTCTAAAGGACATAGTTTCTAAACGTCAGAGTTTCAAATGAACAGAGTTTCAAATGAACAGAGTTTCATTTGGTCAACGTATCATGCCTACTCGACTATAGGCTCGATCTTGTAAGGCTTCCATTAGATGTGTAATGTGTTTGTGAACCTAAAAAAGGTGCATGCCGTCATTTAATTTATATTAAAAAAAAAAAATAACTTACATTAGAAATATCGTAGACTGAGATCGAATCGAAACCGTCCCGTAAATGTAACATTTTGTAAGTGTTTGTAATAACCTCTAATGTGAATGCGTGTGCAGTATGAATTATTTTGTAATAAATAAAAATTACATATTATGTCAAGTGCTGTATTGTTTATTTTTATTGAAACTGTCCTTGAACCTAGTATTATTGACGTTTAATCCCATTACATCCATATATCTTCACAAATACGAAAGTTTGTGAAGATATATGGATGTTGGTTACTCTCATGCGAAAAGCAGTGAACGGATTTTGATGAAACTTTAATGTTTATACTCCATGTACGTTTTTCTTTATCTATAGGGCTGATTATCAAATAAATAAAGGATTTTCATATCTTGACACTTTATTCACTGTAACTTAATCTAAATACAATTAAAACTTATTATATTTGTGAGAGACGTGTATGCGCCGTGTTAGATGTGTTAGGAGAGAGAGTGAGACAGCTTGCGAACAAGACAACATACTTTGTCATAGAATAGAATTTAGTTGAAAACTAAACACTCCATAATCAAATATTTAAAACGAGAGATACGCCAAAACCGATCAAATCGACCGAAAATGATTAATATTGAGTGTAGTTCATCCTAATAATTATAACTATGGTAAACGGTAAATGAGCTAAGAGATGTCAGAACCATTCCCCTATCACTCCTTATCCCTTATCCTTACAAGGTATGCTTCCCTATGGCAACCCCTATGGCGTTGCTAGTGTTAGGTACCTTAGCGATGTCGGCCATAGGTTCCAAATTCTCAATTTTCCAAAAAGTATTCATCCAGTGGACGCCTGCAGACCATTACATAAAAATAAATAATAACAGTTACATAATAAATATATAGCGTGTGCTCAAATAGTGGCCTTTGGGTGGATATTTCATATTAGTAAATGCGGCTATGCAAATGAAGCAAAACCCTGGCAGAATACTAGGTTCTGATACAAACCTAATATAGAACAATCCATCTAATGGTAAGGTAAGGTAAGGATAAAAAGGTAAGGTAGGTCAAAACAGTGATGAAATTAACAAATTGAGTTCTCTAATGAACTCTGTTACGAGTAGTAGCATATCGTATTGGAATTTTTTTAAATGTGAATGTCATAATATACAATGTTTTTTTAAAAAAAATGTACAGACGGCTCATTTATGATTTAATTATGTCTTATAATACTAAACGAGGAATTCTTGTGTGCCACGGCGATCTCGCCAACGGCTCTTACGTCTAGAAATCGATCTGTCGGGGTTTTATCTTCGAGAAAATTCGTTTTAGGAAGGTTTTACAAAAGTAATTCCGCTTGCTCGTTTTATAATACAGCTAACGCCATCTAGCGCCGAGGGAACGAACTTAATACTTTTTTGCAACTTAATAACACTACTCGATAACAGATGGCGTTTGAACCGGATACCCCATTCGGGGTCTCGCTTTGTCATGTTACATGTACACCAGCGCTAATTAATTCCAGGCAAGTTTGGTTAAGGTAATTAATTAAATTAAAAATAATACTAAACGAGGAATATCGCAAACGGCTCTAACGATTTTGACGAACTAAAGCAAATATCTTATTTTGCTTCGACACACATTAGAAATGTCATGAATTTTTTATTGTAAATTTGAAAAGATATAAATTGAAAGCATGGTCTTACTACTACTTAAATCATATTAAGGTCGGCAGAGTACTTGCAGCACCATTGGCCACCTACTATCAAGTACCTACCTATTTTTTAACGTTGGGACACTGCTGGGTTATGCCGGATTCCTACCGGCTAAAACTCAACGACTTTCTTTCTAGCGCGGCCGTTGATAGGCGGGGTCGTGGGAACATTATGACACGACTTCGGTGCCCCGCCACGGCTATCCAGCGCGGGGAAGCCTTCGCTCCTTTCGCTGTCAGAACCTCGGCGTACTCGAAAGTGGAGGTACGCCGATCATCTCGGGGGACCTTACGACTGGCGGCAGTCTCCCCCAAGATCATCGCCCGGGTCCCAGTCAGGGTGGAAGATGGCGAACATAGGCCAGCTGTCTGCGCCCGAGCCTTCTCCGGCGGATTAGCTGGGAGAGGGGATCCTTTTCCCGCTGCCTTTCCCCCGCTTTGCCTATGCGCGACATAACATGCTCATAGAACGTGAGCATCGCCTCTCAAGGTCACTGCCAACCATCGATTTCATGACGGCTGACAGCGAGGTAACGCCCGAAGCAACCATGCCCTATATATATACACATACCCCATACATATGTATATACATATATACATACAGGTAGTACCATCAAGTATCTAACAGTCTGTCAGTCTGTCTGTCAACTTGAACATAAAATAATATATAGAGGGTTACTTCTGTTAAAGAGAATCGTATACTGATTGTAGACAAATCAAGATTTTTTGCTACTATACTTAGATATAGATAAATATAGACTAGTATTGAATGGTGATTGGAATTCAAAACAATCGTATTGCTTGTGCATGCAAAAATATTTATTACATTGGAAGAGTTAATCACTTTTGCAGTTTGCACGGTGCATTAAATGCGTGACGTGTGTCGACCGCCTAAACTTAGATGCATTTATTTAGATGCGCGCGCGCAGGTCCGCTCGCAGACCTTCTTAAACCGACGTGACGTGCGTACGCGTTTATGGTTTCTTTTAATTTGTGTGCATTATTTTCGTGATGGCCGGTAAATCGAATGGGCTCGATGTGTCCGAATGGGCGAGACATCCTCCAACAGGCAACGCTTGCCAAAGGATCCTCAAAGCTATATACAATCCTGAAGAAAAGAGTTTCTTTGGACGCACAGCCAAAAGATGGGGTAAGTCTAGACCGCTGTATAAATAGTACATAAATATATATTATTTAATTTATTTCTTTCTTTTTTTTAATATACCCTCCTCTTACATAGTTTCATATATAAATATATTTACTTTCTCATACAAATATTTGCTCAACGAAATTTGTTTCTGGACTCGTGTGACATTTTTCTTTATAAATTCTATCTTCATAAAATATCTTGCGAGATCTTAATGAGAATGTCAAAAATAATAGTCAATATCGATCAAAGACATTGTAATATATTTTTTAGTAATATATAGAATGTCAATTGACAAATAAATAATAATTGCCTAAACTGGAGCGATGTGATCATTTACTAACACGTTGGAATATGGGCAAGAAAAGTTGCCTGTAATCCTTTTTTTGTTTAGTAACACGAGCTTTATGTTAATAATAAAAAAAAATTGGAGAAAGGAACACAGATTGATAACTACTTATGTTTTCTATAAAACATTATATTTTAAAGGTTCGTTAATTTAAGAGATACATACATTACATTATTACAACTGATTTTTAATATTTGAATTACGACTTACACAATTTTACATAGGCACCAACAAGGCAAGTACCTACCTACCTATTACCTACGCAGTATTTACTATTTTTCAAGTTACTGATTACCTAAATGCATGAATGCATCTAATATTGGCATAAAATACATTCCTATACTTACACAAATACGATTTTATACGGTCACAGATAGATTAGTGTATATATAGGTATTATAGGTAAATGATTATACTTTTATGTAGATACTTAAGTCCCTACAATGGTACATACCATGGATGACTAATGAGAATATTATAAATAAGATACCTATGTTTGTCGTACAAGTAATAAAATGTGCACAGGTAGGTAACATGTGCGAATAAAATTGCATCGATATGCGGTAATTCGATACAACATATTCACATTACAAGCGTTGAATACATGTATTATAAATTGTTTGACATGCGCGTAAAAAAAAATTCGTTTTGCAACATTTTCAATTTGTAAAATGCTACGTTGACTACTTTGACGTCACGTTTGGTCTAGTGGCTAGTAATCCTAGCTGTTAACCAAACGGTCGCGGGTTCGAATCCCGCTAGGGGCAAATGTTTATGTGTTAACATTTTACCTTTGTACCTGAGTCATGGATTTTTTGTATTAATAATATGTATGTATTTACAAAAAAAAAGTAATCTATGTATTATATCAACTGTCTGGTATCCATAATACAAGCATTAGTTGCTTACTGTGGAACTAGATGGTGCTGTGTGGAATGTGTGAAGATATTTATTTATTATTTATTTATTTATTTTGTAGGTAGGAAATGCATGGTCATAATTTGTGACATCCATACTTATCCCCTGAGGGGATCCTGATGAAACCAGGAGTTCACCAGGATCCCCTAAGGGGATCCTAACCCTTGCTCGTTTGACCGCTCATCTCGACGGCATTAAGGGTGGACGGCAAAGAGGGGGTTTCCGCCTGAACATTTCCACATCAATCGCGGCAGAAAAAAAAAATATTTTTTTTTTAAGATACCTACGCCAACAGGGTGTTCACTCTTCCTTACAACTGCAGAGGACGGTTACTAGGCCGGCCAGGTACTACCGGGTCTTCACCACCCTCCATAAAGCCGCGATTGCAGTATTCTGCCAGACGGTCTTTCCCTGCCGTAGAGCTCAATCTTCGCCCGCGTTGCTCAACTACAACTGAGCGACAGAGCTATTCGAAAGATTCCGGTCTTCGTGCGCAGAATCGAGACCCATATGTCGGTCCTACCGGGGGTTATGGTAGCCACCTACCTAGCTCGATGACACGTTTGGTCTAGTGGCTAGTAACCCTAGCTATTAACCAAACGGTCGCCAGTTCGAATCCCGCTAGGGCGAATGTTTATGTGTTAACATTTTACCTTTGTACCTGAGTCATGGGTGTTTTTTATTTATAATATGTATGTATTTACAAAAAAAAAAGTAATCTATGTATTATATCAACTGTCTGGTATCCATAATACAAGCATTAGTTGCTTACTGTGGAACTAGATGGTGCTGTGTTGAATGTGTTAAGATATTATTCAAGTATATATTTTCTTTCTTAGATTTAAATTTTTTACAATATAAATAAAAAAACACAATAAATATTATAAAAAAATTAAACCTAGAGTTCCGCAAGTAGCGGGGCGAGGCCCAAGCTACCGGTGGTTAGGGCTGCAGAGTGAGGAACCTCCTGACAAGAGGAACCGCCTTCTGTATCTGTCCCTTGACCCAGCGCCATCTAGTGAGAGCCTCTTGAGGTGTTGGTCGAGGCTTTTCGCTATAAGACCGCAGATTATTATTATATTATATTATATTATTAATATTTAATAAACAAAAAGTAAAAACAAACATTCTGTTGATGAATGTGTACATTTCTATTTTGTCCTCAATCAGAGACGTGATTATTTTAGTCAAAACATTTGATAAAAGTTTGTCTCATTTTTTATCGGTCGAGATGAATGACATGGATACATAAGCCACAGCTAAACTTGTAGGCTAAAGTATTTTTTTCTTTTTTTTGACAAACAAATAAATACATATAGATGAGTAAGTATATCTGAGTCTATAAATCTATACTTCTATACTAATATTATAAATGCGAAAGTATGTTTGGATGTATGGATGTTTGTAACTCTCACGCAAAAACTATTGAACCGATCACTGTGAAATTTTGCATACACGTTGTCTGAGACACAAGAAAGGACATAGGGTACCTTTCATCGTTCAACGCGGACGAAGTCGCGGGCACCAGCTTGTTAAAAATATCTATGAAAAAAAAACTAACAATTTCCATATTTTTGCAAATATACTTACTTATACATTTTTTCGATTTGCAAAATTTTTGTTCTCAAATTTATAATAAATGACGCGAGGGTCCAATCTCTTAACTTAACCAACAGGACTTACTGGTTTACTTTTTCGAGTAAGTACACCTTTTATCAATTGCTTACTTATGAAGGGTATCGTGTTATATATTCGTTCTATTTTAATCTTTGTCCGTGGTCAGTTAAGGTTGATTATTAAATGTATATGATAACCCTCGTTAGCTTTGAAAGAAAGATTCACAACGTGTTCAAGGACTTCTTTTATTCTTAAATGAACTCATTCAATCTCATTCAACGATTATATGTACACTAGCTTTTGTATGCGGCATCGCTTGGGTGGAAATTTTTTTTAATTTGCTCGAGTTAAAAAAGTCTTATAAAATGTGACGACACAATGATTACAATTCTAAATAATGTTTAAACCTAGAAAAATTAAGTTTTTGTAAAAAAAAAAATAAAAAAAAAGGAAAAATTGTTTAACATTAACAACTCTGTTATCAATAACTTTTTTTAAATTAATATATATTATATTTGAACGCGTCCATTTGAAAACGATTAGGTTAACTAATGAAATATAATTTTTCCTAGGTGATTCCCCAAATCTAAGTATTTGTGTGGGATTTTTGAATAAAAATTAATTAGATTGAATTAGGTAATTGTCACGCGTTCGGATAATCCAATTAAAAATCTAATTAGCAGCGTCATTATATTTCTATGGCGCTTGAACGAAAATAATGATCATAGGTTCCTATATCTATACATACATATATACGACACGTTTGGTCTAGTGGCTAGTGACCCTAGCTATTAACCAAGCGGTCGCGGGTTCGTATCCCGCTAGGGGCAAATGTTTATGTGTTAATATTTTACCTTTTTAAATGAGTCATGGATGTTTTGTATTTATAATATGTATGTATTTACAAAAAAAAGTTATCTATGTAGTATATTAAATGTCTGGTATCCATAATACAAGCATTAGTTGCTTATTTTGGAACTAGATGGTGTATGTGTGTCCTATGTAGTATGTGTGTATTTATTTATTATTTATTTATTTATATATCCGTACTTAATATTATAAATGCGAAAGTATGTTTGGATGTATGGATGTATTAGCTGGTGCTTGCGACTTCGTCCGCGTTGAAAATTTAAAAAAAAAGCAATATAACGCTTGACCTAGTGTTGCTATAACACTTTGGCCGGGCGTTATTTTTTTTTTATTGATCCCTCGGGAATAGTCCTTTTTTTTCTGGATGAAAGGCACCCTATGTCCTTTCTTGTGTCTCAGACAATGTGTATGCAAAATTTCATGATGATCGGTTCAATAGTTTTTGCGTGAGAGTTACAAACATCCATACATCCAAACATACTTTCGCATTTATAATACTAGGGGTACGAAGTACACAGTACATAGGATATAAACGTAATTTTTTAAGGCGGACATAGCCTCGAGCGAAATCTAGTTGAGAATCAAACTAATAATAACATACCTACTTAGTTATTTATTTTATTTATTTATTTAGATTGCATAGAGCCATAAATTTAAAAAAAATATATATTATAGATTATATACAAATAGGTCTAAAGAATCATAAAAATTATATTTTTATATACAAGACTATTGAGCATCTTTCATTTAACACCGATAAAGTTTATATTGACATTGATTTATTGTGACAAATAATATATTAGCAGTGTGATGCAAAATGAATCTGTTACAGATCACTAAGCGAATGTGAATGAGTGAAGGTCGAATCCACTAAAGTGTTAGCATGTGTCAATAGGTCGCATCCTGAACACATACGCCATCTATATTGGTTTCAAATGACATTTTGTATGTACCTATACCTTGTCAAGGGTGTACGAAGTACCCTTGAAGGTATTTAATAATGATACTAATAGCACACCTACTAATTTGTATATATTTCGGTATTATATATCATTCATCGGAGTTCACTAACGGATATAGACATATGACCTGAATAAAGACCATGGTCTCATTTAGGTTATCTATTCCATATGTGTTCCATTCTTTTTCAAAAATAAATTTTACAATCTTCTCTTAATTATGATTACTTTTGATATTACTAATATCTAGTTATGTGATTTATAAATAGTATAGTCTATATCTATATCTATACTATACTTAATATTATAAATGCGAAAGTATGTTTGGATATATGGATTTATGTATGTTTGTAACTCTTTCACGCAAAAACTACTGAACCGATCACGATGAAATTTTGCATACATGTTGTCTGTGACACCAGAAAGGACATAGGGTACCTTTCATCCAGAAAAAAGGACTATTCCCGAGGGATCAATAAAAAATAAAAAAACTAACGGTTGGCCAAAGTGTTATAGCAACACGAGGTCAAACGTTATAGATGATTGTCTGAAAGTTTAATCAAAATCGGTTCAGCGGTTTACGGTTTTTAGGGAACACACACACACACATATATCGCCTTTTATATATTAACACTAGTTACTCGCCCCCAGTTTCCTTCCTTGTTTATCTCTCTTTCAATTTTTGTAAACCGTATTAAAATCTATCGCCTTTTATATATAATATATAATATAATATAATATCTTCGCACATTCCACACAGCACCATCTAGTTCCACAATAAGCAACTAATGCTTGTATTATGGATACCAGACAGTTGATATACTATACATAGATTACTTTTTTTTTGTAAATACATACATATTATAAATAAAAAACATCCACGACTCAGGTACAAAGGTAAAATGTTAACACATAAACATTTGCCCCTAGCGGGATTCGAACCCGCGACCGTTTGGTTAACAGCTAAGGTTACTAGCCACTAGACCAAACGGGTATAGCTTAAAATATAATATATATAGCTTAGAATATAGAACAATCTATATTCTAAGATATATACTTAGATAGATTGATAGCTCAAATGAGTTAGGTTAGGTTAATATTATTATACTTTATTGTAAACCCAAAAAAGTATTATTACACTTTTGATTGTACGATAATGTTCCAAAAGAACGTTTAAAATAGTAAAATTAAATGTTATCGACCTCTCGACGAGTACGCGCCAGCCATAACTGTGACGACAGCAATTCTAATTCCGTATTACATCGCCAACACTGAAATAGTATGTGTAGTAAAATGCCCTTTCAGACCAAATTATTCTTTCGTCAGCGATATGCTGCAGAGGGAGCTTGTATAAAAATACTAGCTCTTGTCAACGACTTTGTGAAACGCATTTTTTTCTGGAAAATATTATGTTCTATTCTATATTGCTAACTGTATATAGATAGGTAGTTATACTATAAACAAACTAAATAAGCATTTGCCCGAAATTTCAAACGCCTCTTTTTTATTAAATGTTAAAACATTCAATATTTATTTTTTTAATAATACCTACTTTTGTTAAGTGTTGAATTTTTGGAGTTATATACTCTTTAAGAATCGATTTGCATATATTTACCTATATGTATATATAAGCCCGTGGTATGAAAATTTATGGGAGTAAAATCAAAATTGTCACACGAATGCGTTATGTTATGCGTTATTGGTTATAGTTACGTTCTTTTTTTTTTTTAATATTTTAGAATATATGAAGTTTCAAAGATATTGCACTATCTACACAATATTATTTAAAAAAAGAACAATGTTATTCTTTCGGCGTGTTCGAATTGTGAAAATTTAAACTTTATAATCGTTCATAAGGAGTAAACTCCAGTCGTATTTTTTAAATTTTTTTAATTTTTTTTTTTAAATTTTTAGTTTTAGATGATCCCTCGGGAACAGTAGATACTTTTTCTCGATGAAAGGTATCCTATGTCAAATATCACAAAACCCATACATTTTGATATTTTGACTATTTCACTTTATGGGTATAAAAACGTTAAATTTTGAGTCTGTCCGTTTTCAATGCCAATGTATGGCCAATGTTGACATTTTTTGTTTTCTAAACTCCACATGATACGATTCGATCAATCGACACCAAAGGGGCCTTCCACCGCACTCATTTATATTTATCTAATTAAATACATACTATAAAGAGAGAAGATTTGTATTCTTAAAAAATCTTTTACCTATAGAAAGCTAATATACATTATCAACATTTATCAGGTACATTATCAGATCACATACGCGGACGAAGTCACGTGCAACAGCTAGTATAGGATATCACAATTGCCCTGAAGGAGAATCATAGCTATAATGTCATTAAAATTGCACCTTGATATGGTATGAAATGGAGACGATTGACAAAATTCCGAGCAGTTATAATTTAAAAGTTTTGCTCACAATTAAAATTGAACCTTAAGTCAAGCGACTAGAGCGCCTTGCAGATTGCAGCGGCTAACTGAAGTGTACCAACTCTGAAATTAGAACGACCCGATAGCACAAAATGAGACCCTAATCCAAGCGAATAGAGTGCATTACTGCATACGACACCGTTTAACAAACAATATCGCCAACCTGAAATTATAATAACTGTGCAAACGAGTGTTCCCGCGCATTTCAAATAAGAAGTTAATATGAGTAATCTTCTTCAACCAATTCCTCTAGCAGCTGTACGCCTTATACAATAAAATTTTATGTAACAATAACAAAATTAATGACACAAACTACATTCTTTAAAGGATAGGCGATCTTATATTGACGCAATCTTCTTATATAAAATAATAAATAATCACATCGATTCTTCTTCACTTTTAGAATGTATTCACTTCAATGTACCAAAATTCAGAACAAGATCAAGTGATACATTTCATATTCCCTATTGTAGAACTAATCATTCTAAAAATTCCTTCTTTCATCGTTCTAAGTATCACTACAATAACATTCTGAATGATATTCACATATTTTCCAACAATTTGAATTCTTATAAAAAGTAAATTGGCGAATTACTTTTGAAAAATTAATTTTATCACTTATAAAATATTCTATTCTCTTTCTTTTTCTTCTTCTTCTTCTTATTATTATTTTAATTAATAAATAAATGTAAGAATATAATTTTTATGATTCTTTAGGCCTATTTGTATATAATCTATAATATACCTATATATTTTCAAATTTATGGCTGTATGTAATCTAAATCTAAATAAATAAAATAAAATATTACTAATCAAATTATAACTTTATCTTATGTTTAGAAAATCTCGTTTATACCCAATTCCTGCTATCATGTTCGTCCCCACTAATGTTATATGGGAAAATTTAGATTCCTATCAGCTATACCTTTTAGGTAAGTTAGTAATCAAGAATCAGTCTATTTAAAAGTTTTATTTACTTCTGGCAATAAAATTAATTATGCATTTTATTTTCAGGTATAGTGTTAATGTTCTATGCGGTTTTTTACGCTGTTTTGGCGCTTCTATTCGCCATATGTATGGGCGGATTATTTTACACTATTGACCGAAGCAAGCCAACTTACATTTTGGACAAATCTCTTATTGGTAAATATATACAAATTTTATTGGTACATATATACTCACTGTGTTATATGAGCCTTCATGCATTATTATTATATATATATATATAATAATGCATGAAATTATTATATTATATCTGAAATAAATGATTATTATTATTATTATACGTGTTAATACACGAATCAGAGTAGCTATACAATGTGTCCAAAAAAAAAGTGCTCAGACGAAGAGATAAGAAAGTTCACACAATTTTATCGACAAAAAATGCGTAAGGCATAAATCGACGTGTCCATTTGTTTTATGGCCTTAGCCCAGAAAATGACTTGGCCTTATATTGAGCTCAATTTCTTGAAATATTCCACCAATTTGAGTAAAAAAAAAAGAGTACCATATAGTATACATTACTTCCTTTTTAATTTATAATTAAACGCATTCCAAATTCACAACTTTAACATTTCAAAATTAAATAAAAATTGAAAAAACTTAAAAAAAAAATATCTTAATTTTTTCATATCCTAGCAAATCTTCGTAAAAAGTCTAGTAATAAATTTATTTTTATTTATTTATTTTAACATTGATTCTTTTTTGTTTATTCGTAAGAATTATTCTTACGAATAAACAAAAAAGAATCAATGTTCTATCTCTTTCTAATCAGTTGTAATTACATCACAAATGTTAAGGTATAAAATGTTGACATAATGTGTAGTATAAGATACTGATTAAAAAGTTAAAAAAAGCCGATTTATGCCTTATCCATTTTTTGTCAATAAAATTGTGTTAACTTTCTTATCTGTTCATCTGAGCACTTTTTTTTGGACACATTGTATAGCTAGCTTATAGTGACATAGCTTAGTTATAGCTTAGTTATAGCTTATAGCTGTATCTCACAGTCATAACAGCAACACATTTGGTAGCAATAACCAACCTTTTATAGAAGACCATTACAGCATATGTGCTGTTATTGGTAAGTGTGTAAAGCATGATTGGAGCCCATTTCTTTATCCTCCTCCTAATGTAACAGTGCACTTTCAGCACCAATGCTTATGTTAATAGACATTGAATTTTTAATAATCTTAAAAATTCAAGTCCATAAAAATCAAGATGTTGCAGGACAGTAATGTTAATAATTGCATTAAATAATTAATTTAAATATAAATCAGGTAAGTACATAAAATAATAGCACAAATGTTTATTTTCGATTGTCTATTTGTTTTAAAAAACGATTTCGTCAAATTGTAACATAATTACTGACTTAAAACTTTTGGTAACACTTTTTGAAAAAATAAATAAATAATAAATTCTATTACTACGTAGGTATTTGAGTCCTTGGTAGTGAATTACAATGGACAATATTTCTGCTCATAATTTATGTACTTACATAAATATTACGGTTTATGAAAAAATAAAATAGATGTGCTCTTGAACTGTTGCCAAGTCGGACGCCATCTTTAATTTGTTATGATTTAAACACAGTTGGAGTAATCTCCAGGGGATAGCAATCGATATAACTACATAGCTATGTAATAATTATTTATTTTTCATATTCATTCGTTTCATGCAAAAAAAGATAAAAAAGTTATATAAAGTACTTACTAGCTGGTGCCCGCGACTTCGTCCACGTTGAACGTTGAAAGGTACCCTATGTCCTTTCCGGTGTCCCAGACAACGTGTATGCAAAATTTCATGGTTATCGGTTCAGTAGTTTTTGCATGAAAGAGTTACAAACATCCATACATCCAAACATACTTTCGCATTTATAATACTAGCTGGTGCTCGCGACTTCTTCCGCGTTGAAAAAAAATCAATATAACGCTTGATCTCGTGTTGCTATAACACTTTGGCCAGGCGTTAGTTTTTTATTTTTTTATTTATCCCTCGGGAATAGTCCTTTTTTTCTGGATGAAAGGTACCCTATGTCCTTTCTGGTGTGAACAAGAACAACGTGTATGCAAAATTTCACAGTGATCGGTTCAGTAGTTTTTGCGTGAAAGAGTTACAAACATCCATACATCCAAACATACTTTCGCATTTATAATATTTATAATATTAGTACGGATTTCTCAGGATCTGGCTACATAGGTCCCAAATTTTATAATAAACAGACATTATAGATATTATATTTCTCTCTTTGTTATATATGTTTAAATTGTTTCAGGAAACAATCCTGGAGTGGCATATCGACCTCTGCCCCTCGACGACTTGACTATTAAATACAAAGTTGACAATTCAAGCGAATATGAACCTTATGTGGAACGCCTTGAGGAGTTTTTTAAATGTGAGCTCGTTTTCTTATCATTAATATCACCGCTTGTATACTGTATATTTTTTGAATAACTTACTTTTTTATGTTAAAGTCAACAGACAGGCTGACGGTCTACTTAGTGGTAGGTGGCTACCGTCGCCTGTAACACATGCAATGCTACATTATCTGCAAATGATTAGGGATAGAGAAATGGACTCTGACATCCCTCATTCAATCACCGAGACACAACAACATGTGTTATTATTTTATGGTAGTCTTCTGTAAGAGGGTGCCCAAAATCAACCATGCTACTACTAAAATATCCAGATAAGGGCCTATTTTGAAAGTTCATTTCCAAAGTTAGCCCTGCCGGGAATCGAACCCGGTAACCCAAGGGAGGAATTCAATTAAGCTTATTGAACGTACGCGTATGCATCTCAACACAAAACCGGGTTTTTTGTATGGACAAAAGCCGAATTGAGCTGAATAGATAAATGTAGGTAGTTACTCTTAAGTCAGAGTGCTAAGAAAAGCACTCCACTCGAGAAATTATTCACCTTATAACAGTCATTATCCGTACTAATATTATAAATGCGAAAGTATGTTTGGATCTATGGATGTTTGTAACTTTTCACGTAAAAACTACTGAACCAATAACCATGAAATTTTGCATACACGTTGTCTGGGACACCAAAAAGGACAAAGGGTACCTTTCATCGTTCAACGCGGATGAAGTCGCGGGCACCAGCAAGTTATTAATAAATTATAAATAAATAAATAAATAAAAATAATTAGGCAGAATAGCTAATTATCTTTGCCATTTAGATGAACGAGTGACTTCAACTGAACGAGTGAAATATTGTTCGATTTTCAAATATTCTCATTTTTAGATCTTAAACGACTTGTCAAAGTGTAAGAACAAAATAAAGCCTGGGGTTGGCCATATACTCGTATGTTGGCCAGCTAATGATGTCACCCAACAAATAGAAACACGCCTTGAAACCCCCCTCACCTCGTAATTGAAGCGAACACATTGGGAGTGCCTTTGATTGAACTGCGGCTATTGTAGCCTCTGGCCGTAGTAATTGACAACCTTCGATATTGTGTTCCCGAGTTACTACTCCATAGAAAATGACTTTTAGGATATATAAGATGAAAAAGTTGCTCAATATCTGTCTATACTAATATCGTAAAGAAGTAAAGTTTATATTTTTGAATGTAGGTTACATTATTTTATGTTAGTATCATCAAAACTTTTCGCAGAGTATATTACGCCAAACGATGAATTTTATAGGCGAATTTTTCGTAACCTAACCTTGTGTTATATTTTTGTAATTTTCGTAGATAGCATAAATTTTTTTTTTAACTCAAATACAGCCTATGTTACTCGCTGATACATGTGAAAGAATTTTTAAAATTGGTTAAGTAGCTTTTGTTTATCTATTCCAAAAATAAATATCAAATTTTATTCAATTTATTAATATTATTGTAGATATACTTAGCAGTTGATAAATTGCGTATGTCACCTTAGTTATTAATCAAAGACCCTTTTGTGTCGCTTCTGCAAACGGTTGCTGTTTCAATCAGCATTTATTTGTTCCAACATAGAACCGAGTTTATGTTATTATAAATGATTTATTTGTAATATAACGGTAATGATGTTTGACTGGCAATAATTGAGTGGCCACGATCTTTGCGAAGTAACAGGACGACAAGTGAACTTGAATTAGTTACTTATATTGATAAAATAATATTAATAATATTAATAATTAGCGACCCGCCCCCGAATTCGTACGGATGTATTTTTTTCTACAAATTATCTACACAAACCGAGATTTGTGTGAATCATTTCCAGGATGATATACTTATTCCATGTATAATAATTATCACGAGGAGGAAGTGAATGATAATTATGTAAATATAATGATTAATTATACTTGCATTCTATGGGCATCATTGTTCAGTAGGTATATACATAGGCTTTACTTTTGAAGTAGGTATCCCCTTGATAATATGCAACCAGTGATTGGGTAGTATTTGAATTTCCTTTTTAAATAACCTGAAAAATTCCTACATATATTTTCCTTCATATGTAACTAGGGATTCGCCTCCGGTTTTGCACGAATGCAACTTTTTCTACAATTCATGTACTCAAATATTCCCCGTTTATCGCTGTTTCGAATAGTGAAAACCCAATCAAAATCCATTGTGTGGTTTAGAAGAAGTTCATGCAGAAATAGATATCATTTGATATAGAAATATAGTTGACTAGATCGATCGAAAGAAAATATAGATTTAGCACAGGTGCTATTACATTTTTTTATAATGTATTGACCCAGTAACTACACTTTTAAATGATAATATTATATTAATATGTTATGATCATTATTTAACATATTTAAATAAGATGCCACAGAGTATATTTCCGTATCTTCACACACACTAGAGTCAGGATAGCCTTGTACGTGCCTAATGTTCCTAGTCTTCTTTGGCGACGGTAGCCACCTGCAATGTAAGTATCTGTCAAACTAATTAAGTTTTATTTGTTGATTTTCAGCATACGCGAGTAAAAATCTTTATGCATCAGCTACGGAATGTAACGCTGGCGATAACTATGGTTACCCGATGACGCCATGTTTCTTCATTAAACTCAACAAGGTGAGGAGTTTATTTTTTATTTCATTAAAAACAATTGGGATTTTAATTTGTTTTTATGCATTCTTATTGTGTATTATTTGAGACAAATTTTACAATTTGATTTTCTAATCATCGAAGTACTACAACAATGGAATTTGCGTCACAAATGCTAAAGCGGCACATAAAAAGTACGCCTAAAACGGAATCATGGCGGAGTCTTGCATTCGCGCGTCAATGGTAAAAGGTACTAACGACCAACTTCTACTATTCATTTTAAACTCCAATGTGTTGACGTAAAGTCATATTTTCTTTAAATGACAGATGTTTGGTTGATATTAAATGACAGATGACAGAGTTGATGCTCTATGCATATGTCACTTTGAAAAGTTCCCTAAAGTTCCTAGTGTTTTGTATGTCGTGCGAAATCCATACTTGTAGTACATTGATGGTTCTAATAAATAAATAAATCTATACTTGTTATAAAATAAAGTCTTGGCCTCTCCTCCTTCTTTGTTTCTCCGCATTCTCCTAAACCAACCGACGGGGGTTTTTTTTTTACTTAATTTTCACTAATGAAATGAAATCCGGGGGTTGGTCAGTAGTATTAGGTAAATTATAATTATTATACTGGGCATAGTCGTTTTCTTTGATTGTAAAATTATGGGTTATATAGTAGTAATTCTTTTTTATATTGTAAAAACTAGCTGGCAGGCAGACGGTCCACTTGATGGTAGATGGTTACCGTCGCCTAAGGACACGAGCAATACCAGGGAGATGCGATCCTGCATAAATTTTTTTACAATATGGCTCACTAGAAGAAGTCTATATTGTAGCTCAGAAGGGAGATTGTTTTGGTTTAGTAGAGCACACTACTTTCCGCAGTCAAAAAACTGAGCCCGTCTGGCGGCTGCAACCACATCTTACAGGAGTGAAATAACTGCGCGTGCGCGTGTTGTGTTCAATTCTGTTTATGGCCTCGTAAAATATGAATATTTGTATATTTCCTATCCACCTTCCCTAAATGATTTTCGTCAGAACCTTGAGGGTCGGGGCCTGTTATTTATAGAACACAGTTCGTCATAGTCGTTTCCAATGTTTACGCACCATTTACACATAACCAACAGTGGGTCAGTACGTACATATTTAATAATGTGATAACTCTGTGTCAGTCTGTATCTATTTATCTGTAAATATATATTTATACATATCTATAATCTATACATATGATAAAATCGTTAACGAGCCGTTTCTGTGCATTAAAATATATATAAAAAAAAAAAAATTGTTGGGTTTTTTTACGCTAATTATATAGATTTTTTCATCTAAGAAAAATTTTAGAATCCTGTGGGATTTTCATATTGAGCGATATTTTTTCAGGACAGTCGGCTAATAAATTTCAGGCAAAGTTTCGTGCCGATAATGATTATTTACACTTGAGGTAGGTACACAAGAGATTGCCATTGGACTTACTCGTAGTATATGGTGTGAACATATACTCGTAGTATATGTCCTGACTTACTTTAGATGCGACAACTACAGTTTAAAGTTTAATACCTATTTTTAACGTTCTCGATCGCTCCCTAACTGATGAATATTATAAACAAAGCAGCTTTTTATGAAACGTATCCTATATCCTTTTCTGTATCCCTGACAACGTATATATATATACAAAATTTCATTATGATCTGTTGAGTAGTTCATGCTGGAACACGTTAACAAACAAACAAGCAAA
This sequence comes from Synanthedon myopaeformis, assembly GCA_944738685.1. Classification (NCBI taxonomy): domain Eukaryota; kingdom Metazoa; phylum Arthropoda; class Insecta; order Lepidoptera; family Sesiidae; genus Synanthedon; species Synanthedon myopaeformis. The sequence continues at coordinate 12,432,152 of OX122915.1, forward strand.
CTGACTTACTCATTTATAAATATTAAGTTTAGCATTTATAAATATTATGTTTCAGATATATGAATGGCAACCAGAGTACTATGATGCAAACGCATTGCCATCAGATATGCCTCAAGATTTAATCGATAATATTACGGCTTTGGATCCAACAGAGGTAAGATTATTTATTTATTTATTTTTTTATAAAATATGGGTTTGCTCTTGACCAACAACCAAATGTGTAGCAAGGATGAGGCCTAAGATGGAGCGAACCTCATTCTCAACCCAGAAGATGCCTATTCATTAGAACTTTGAAAAGGTTTGTGTTATATGAGGTCAGGAGTTGCAAACCTTTGGCAGTGCGCATTATAAAAGATGTTTCAAAGCGCTTCGTCCGAAATAGAGGGATATCGACAAGATGAGGATGGTAACGATTTGTACGTCTGTATGTCAGATGGAAGAAAGGGGAAGGCGGTAAGATTTGTAAATGCGATGACATATAATTGTATTGCTCATACTGAAATTAATCTGTCCACTTGATCACCTATAAATAATGCCATAAGGTTTAGCCATACATTTTGTTATATAGTCTGGACTCGCTTTAAGAGACGAGGATAGAAAATGGGCTCTGAAATTCTTTAGTGTTAAAGAAAAATTTCCCCTACTGACTATTAAGTATTTTATTTTCGTGTTAACAGCAAAAGCAAGTGTGGATTTCATGTATTGTCGAGAAAGACAATACAACTGTTATCGAGTACCCCTGGGGTCGAGGTTTACCGAGTAAATTCTACCCCTATCTTAATCAGGAGGGGTATAGAAGTCCATTAATAGCGATTAAAGTAAAAGCTCCAGGTAAAATTTATTTCCACTAGGTACTTTTAACTTTTAAAAGTATTAAGGGCTTCTTTCACGATGTGTCATGTGTCAAGTAGGCTAACCGCCATTTAAAGTCACCGGTAAACGGGAATGAAAGAGATGATAATATATACCTTTGTTTGTACGGTAAAAGTCCAAAACATTAAAATAAAAAAAAAATAATTAAAATAAAAAATCGCCTATCGAAGGATGCAATAAACCGAGTGCATAATTTAATAAAATATAAAATTATTTCTAAAAGTAACTTTTACTTGTAGTTGGTGAAAGAGGCCCTTAGTTTAACCATAGAGTAAATAAGTACTATTTACTCTATGTTATTCTGTGTTAGACCTGTCGACGAATTGTTTTGACCCACATTGGGTCAGACGGGCACTTAAATGTGGGTCAAAAGGGTCCGACACCGAATAGTTGACAATTTAAGAAATAAGTATTATTCTTAGAATATAAATTTTATTATAGACTAGCTGGTGCTCGCGACTTCGTCCGCGTTGAAAATTTAGAAAAAAAAAGCAATATAACGCTTGACCTCGTGTTGCTATAACACTTTGGCCGGGCGTTAGTTTTTTATTTTTTATTTATAGCCCTCGAGAATAGTCCTTTTTTCTGGATGAAAGATACCCTATGTCCTTTCCGGTGTCTCAGACAACGTGTATGCAAAATTTCATGGTGATCGGTTCAGTAGTTTTTGCGTGAAAGAGTCACAAACATCCATACATCCAAACATATACTTTCGCATTTATAATATTAGTACGGATTAGCTGACTCAGCGCTCTTATCCGAACTGTTAAAGAAAAAAAAACTAACCTGACCCATTTATCTAGTCCAATTGTGAATATAACCATAACCAAACTGACCATAATTAAACACAACAGCACTCGTGCTGTTTTTCCACGGCGCTCTTCTGTAAGTTAATTTGTTTGTTAAGTGTAGGTACTGATAATGAACTATTTGACGACACGTTTGGTCTAGTGGCTAGTAACCCTAGCTGTTAACCAAACGGTCGCGGGTTCGAATCCCGCTAGGGACAAATGTTTATGTGTTAACATTTTACATTTGTACCTGAGTCGTGGATGTTTTGTATTTATAATATGTATGTATTTACAAAAAAAAGTGATCTATGTATTATATCAACTGTCTGGTATCCATAATACAAGCATTAGTTGCTTACTGTGGAACTAGATGGTGCTGTTTGGAATGTTTGAAGATTTTTTTTTTTATATATTTTATTTATCAAAATAGATGTTCGTTTTTTTTTCAGTAAATACTTCAATGTACGTCCGTTGTAGAGCGTGGGCGAAAAATATAATTTATAATCAGAGTATAAAGGAACCATCCGGCTACACTCGCATTCAACTGTACATTGAAGACGGGATAGCAAACGATAACTCCGAAGTTACCCAGTGAACGCGTAATGGATTCTGTCCAATATCATATACTCGTGATAAATTACTCATTTACGTCAAATTGATCTGCAGATAGAAAATAAATTGGACTAAGGCTCGAGTTCACCAACAGACGGTTATTTTTAAACAGCTATTTAAAATTTAAACAGCCGTTTAATAATATTTTGTTGATCACCATCGCTAAACTGCGGGTTAAACGCCCTAAACATCTGATTAACTTAATGATTAATCTGATGTTTAACCCGCAGTTTAGCGATGGTGATCAACAAAATATTATTAAACGGCTGTTTAAAAATAACCGTCTGTTGGTGAACTCGAGCCTTAAAATTAGTTTGAGAAGTTTAAAACATTTAAAATACCTTAGTTTTGCGTGAGCAATTTCATAAAAAAAAAAATTATATATTTATTTTTTAAGAAAATATTCAAATTTATTCAAAATCCTTAATAACGAAAAATGTTTTATTCGTTGAAAACAAATAATGCTATTTAATTTTGACCTGTGTTGGACAAACACCAAATGATTATGGGTAATAAAATAAAACTTAATCTTGGCATACAATTAAATACTTAATAATTTTTTTGTGTACTTAAAAATACTTAGATATTTAGCGGCAATTTTTTTCTTATATTATATATCACCCAAAAAAAAACTGTCCCAAACATTTGAGAGTGTGAAATTTAATATAAAAATCATTGATGGCAGCATAAATTATTGATATCATATTTATTTATTAATAATTACGAAATCCATATTGAACTGTCTAAAAATAATTATCTATCCCAAAACAAATAAAAAATAAATTGTGGGGGCAAAAGAATTTCCGCCCGTTCCACCTTTCCCTTCTAAGTATCCTCCCCCCCCCCCCTCCCTGGTAAGGATATATAATATACTAACTGGTGCCCGCGACTTCGTCCGCGTTGAACGATGAAAGGTACCCTATGTCCTTTCCGGTGTCTCAGACAACATGTATGCAAAATTTCATGGTGATCGGTTCACTAGTTTTTGTGTGAAAGAGTTACAAACATCCATACATCCAAACATACTTTCGCATTTATAATATTAGTACCGATAATATATAGAACGACTAAGGCTCGATTTCACCAACAGACGGTTAGTTTAAAACAGCTGTTTAAAAATTAAACAGCCTTTTAATAATATTTTGTTGATCACCATCGCTAAACTGCGGGTTAAACGCCCTAAACATCAGATTAATCATTAAGGCTCGAGTTCACCAACAGACGGTTATTTTTAAACAGCCGTTTAAAATTTAAACAGCCGTTTAATAATATTTTGTTGATCACCATCGCTAAACTGCGGGTTAAACGCCCTAAACATCAGATTAATCATTAAGGCTCGAGTTCACCAACAGACGGTTATTTTTAAACAGCCGTTTAAAATTTAAACAGCCGTTTAATAATATTTCGTTGATCACCATCGCTAAACTGCGGGTTAAACGCCCTAAACATCAGATTAACCATTAAGTTAATCAGATGTTTAGGGCGTTTAACCCGCATTTTAGCGTATTGATTTTTTTGTTTTTTTCAACTCGAACGAAGTCGCGAACACCAGCTAGTTAATTAATTTGCGCCACCAAACTTTGGTACTGATAAGTAAAATTATCAAATATAATCACAGCTTTTCGATTGGTTTAGAATCTAGATTCGGGAAAGTCAGGAACAGAGATGAACTGTGAACCCTAAAACGGAATTAAAGGAGCAGGATTTCACCTGTTTTAGAATATAAAACTAATATTATAATAATATATTTAAGTATAGCCTTAAAATAATCTAGATCCCACCTTTAGGTAAGTACTTAGGTTTGCTCAAGCAAATATTAAATGTAGGTATTACCCAAAAAAAAAAAAAAAAATTATAAGACACACTTGACATTCATAGTTACATTTATTTATTTATTTATTTATTTATTTATTTGATCAACACATTTGAACTTATATTTCGTGATAAATAAATAAATATTGTTTAGAAAAGAACAAATCTTTGTTTTTTTTTTTTTGAAAAATTACCCATTTAAATTTAAATATGCTATTCGTATGTTTATATATTTACAAGATTTGATTATGAACACATTAGTTAGTGATTATGACAAGCGATGAAATTTAAACAATTACATGTTAAACATAAGTTATATAATATGTTTATATATTTTATTTGATTTTTCTGGTTTGCAAAATTTATCTGTTGTAATAGATTATATTATTATTATTAAATTAAAGATATCAAAAATAATGAAAATGTATTTATTATGTTTGGTCTAGTGGCTAGTAAACCTAGCTGTTAACCCAACGCTCGCTGGTTCGAATCCCGCTAGGGGCAAATGTTTATGTGTTAACATTTTACCTTTTTACCTGAGTCATGGATGATTTCTATATATAATATGTATGTATTTACAAAAAAAAAGTAATCTATGTAGTATATGAACTGTCTGGTATCCATAATACAAGCATTAGTTGCTTACTGTGGAACTATTTAGATGGTGACGTGTGGAATGTGTTAAGATATTTTTTTTTAATTTTTTTTTTATTAATAGTGATGTAATTATTAGTAATTATAACAGAATGGTTACCTTAGTAAACAATAAACACCCTAAAACCCTAAACCTTATGTTTTTTTTTTTAATTTTCAATTAGACACTTCTCTATTAAATATTTAATGACGTTTAAATAAAATATAATTAATAAACAGATTAGTATTTTTTATTCTTCTTTAACATAACCCATATGTTAATGAAGGTAATCGGAAAAACATCAGTGAAAACCGCATTCAAATCGGTTAAGCTGTTCAGACGAAATTCTAAATACATTTTTTTTGACCTCGGTACAGACATGGTTCGTCTGCTTTAGGTAGGTAGATTTAGAAAGATAGCGTTTACTTATTGAAGGTTTTTTTTTAAAAGGGAAGCAGACAAGTTGACGGTCATCTTGGTGGTAATTGGCTACAGTTGAATATGAATAACACATGGAAAAATATTTTTTTTTATATATTATATATTTTTTTTTATAAAATATGGGTTTGCTCTTGACCAACAACCAACTGTGTAGCAACGATGAGGCCTAAGATTGAGCGAACCTCATTCTCAACCCAGAAGATGCCTATTCATTAGAACTTTGAAAAGGTTTGTGTTATATGAGGTCAGGAGTTGCAAACCTTTGGCAGTGCGCATTATAAAAGATGTTTTAAAGCGTACCGAGAACCAGCATAGGGGTAATCCCTCTGAATAAGCATTATTCAGGTCGCGATCTCACTTGATGTAAGATGCATAAGCGGCCGAAGGTGGACCACGCTTACCTACTAAGTGCCAATTTACCCTAGATTTGAAGACCCCCTGAGGTTGTAATTTAGAGGAAACACAGACGCAGGCAGTGAGTTTCACTCTCTAGCGGTTCGTACAAGGAAGGTGGAACTGTAACGCTTCGTGCGTGACCGAGGAACATCAACCACGAAGGGATGAAACCCCTGTCCTCGCCTCGTCGTCCGCAAGTGGAACGGTTCCGGTTGTATTAGATCTTATAGAATGGTCGCACACTCTCCATAGTGCAGACGATAGATATCATCGATAGGCATGCTACTTTTCGCCGATACTGCAGGCTTTGAAGTTGAGACTCCACAAGGATGTAGTCATTTATATATTTATCTTCTTATAGGCTATTTCTGGTCTGCTAGAGTACCAGTATCACTTCGTCCATTGCTGAAATATTGTGTTAGCCACATAAACTAAAGCTCTCTACCTATACCTACCTATTTTTTAATAGAGGCATTCCTCACATCTTCACAAGCCATTTTGTGGCTTCCTACGCCATCCTGCGTTTGGCCTAGGCCATCAAGGGGGCACATTCGCAAAGGCATTTGTGTTTCTTCTGCCTCATGGCATGAATGAGCATTGGTCATTTATATAATACAAAGAATGTTGTAATTTTTCTGTCACCACACTTACTACTGATGAAAATCAGTATACATAATTTCGGATGGCAGCCATCGCCACCATTGTGAAGGTCAATAGTGCGTGCTGTAAAAAGTGCGACAAATGGTTCCACAGTATATCCATCAATGGAAATACAGAATGGAAATAGTGGAATACACTCAATACAAATATCGCCATAGGGATTGCAAGTGCTTTGCTGACCTTGGTTTGTAAGGGATAAGGTTTATGGAGAGGACAGAGTTTGCCATTCCTTACTCCTATGACAGTTTTTCTGTCTACAAATTCAACATTATTTGACGAGTCCTCGGATGAGTGAGTAAGGAGCTTGCTTTAAAGCTCTGTGTCAGGGGTCCTTGATTCGATTCCCGGCTGGGCTAATTTTGTAAATGAATTTTTTATAGTTGGCTCTGGTCAAGTTTAGAAATACACGAAATAAAAGAAAGGATATTTTTAATTGAAATACAAATAACAAATATTACGTAACGACGTATAGCTTAATATTATTTAGTACTAGCTGATGCCCGCGATTTCGTCAGCGTTGAACGATAAATGGTACCCTATGTCCTTTCTGGTGTCCCAGACAATGTGTATGCAAAATTTCATCGTGATCGGTTCAGTAGTTTTTGCGTGAAAGAGTTACAAACATATATACATCCAAACATACTTTCGCATTTATAATATTAGTACGGATGATAACAATATTTTTTTTTTTATATATATTTGATACAGTACACAAACAGATTGCAATTAAATACTTGAAAACTATAAAACACATGTGTATGGATAATTATCTAAATTGCACTCTTAAACAGTGTACTTAACATCTTTAATTTAACTTAGCTACTAATGGTCTTAAATACATAATTAATTGTTAATTTATAATACTTTCTTAATTTCAGTAAATACTCAACAATAGGTGTTCTATATAAAGAAAAAAGTTATATAAATTAACACACATAGCAAATTAAATTGAATTCGATTAAATTTAGCAGAATAAGCAATTACTTAGAGTAGTGTATGTACGCTAGAAGAGAGTGACTAATTGGCAAGTATAAGGTTGGTAGGAGGTCGTAGGGCGGGCGGGCGTATCGTCACCAAGCTACCGTCACTGCCACCGCCCGGTTTCGAGCAGATTTGGGCGGCTATAAGGCAGATAGGCCAAAGATTATGCATGATCCCGCTCGATACGCAGATGAGACATTGCTTTCAAGCATTTAGTAAAGTGCGCTCATAGATTTAGGTTTAAAAATATTAAAAATATGATTTTTTTGTTATTAACTGATTATTAATTAGTTATTATTATTTTTTTTAAATTATCTATTTCTTGTGTAGAACGTTCGTGTTAGGTTATTATAGTTAAGTATGTTACATGTGTTATGTTTGACGTATTATACCTACCAGTAACGTAAGATGTGAAATGAAATTTACCATACAGAAGTTTTATAATAATCAAAATTTTTAGCAAATAATTATGCTTATTTATTAGAATATTAATTAGAAAAATAAAAAAATATGTATGAACTGATAAAATTTAATCATAATCTATGTGTAACAAAATCACATACTTTTTTAAATGTAGGTACCATTTTTAAATATTTTTTCTATGTTTAAATGAACTGTTAAACAGTCTTTTTTCTTCACAGATTCAAGGGTCTATTAGGTGAAATTCTACTTCATAATCTTTGTACAGTCTTTGGTAAACATTAACAACCACTTCTCGGCCATCGGTCAGTGTACATGAGGCTTGCAACGGCGATGGGCGCAGATAAACTCAATGGTGTGGGTGTGGTCAGCAACTACTGCCGAAGACCTCCATCCAGACCTTTCCTTCAGAGGATCCAATACGCCATCTGGAACCCGGAGGAGCGGACTTTCTTAGGGAGAACTGGAAAGAGATGGGGTAAGTTGTCAAGAAATTATCTGTGCAATTTTATTTATATAGGATATATAATACATAATATAGAATTTATGTATATACAGGGCGTCCCAAGACTATGCGACATGAATGGAAAGTACCTTAAATATCGTAGATAGGATATTTTGCTGAAAAAAGATTTTATGTTATTTTTAAAAGTTATTAATACTGCATTTAAAGATTTTCTAAAAATTACTTTTATTCTAAAAATAATTCTAAAAATTAATACTAATAAAAAGTATCCTATAGTTTAATCCAGTTTATCGTCAATACCTCAGTGAAAACTGCATTCAAATCGGTTAGTTCAATCGTTTCTGAGATTAGAGTGCAAAAACGCACAAACAGACGAAAATTCTAAAAATTATTTTGTGGCCTCTGTATAGTATAGTATACTATGTATAAAATGACTATGTTATTTAATCAGATAACATAATACGTTTATACACAGTAAAATACTTAGGGCCTCTTTCACTAATTACAAGTAAAGTGTTGATTAGTTACTTTTAGAAATAAGTTTATGTTTTATTAAATTATGCACTCGGTTTACTGCATCCTTCGATAGACGAATTTTTTTTATTATTTTCTTTTTAATGTTTGGGACTTTTACCGTACAAACAAAGGTATATCATCTCCATCATTCCCGGTTACCGGTGACTTTAAATGGCGGTTAGCCTACTTGACACTTTACTCAGAGATGGTGAAAGAGGGGCATTTTCGATTTTGCAGTAAGTACAACTTTTCCGTTTTGAAGTTTCACCCTGAGTTAATATAATCTGGTATGATCATAAATCTATTATTAAAACCAATACTTATACTATATTATATTGAATTTCTGTTTCTACGTGAATCATGCATTCAAAATGCGGTTATTTTCAACTGCGTACACACCAATCATAACTTTTCGACACATTTATTTGAGATTAAACACACAATTTGTATAAGGTATATATGCTTGAAGTATTTTTAACACTTTTTCTTATGTTAAGGTCGGCAGACAGGCTGACGATCCAATTTTTATCTTATTTTATTGGGATTTTTACATATACCCCTTTGAATAAAAAAAGGTACCTTATCCAACTTAAATATTTATTTATTTAGACAGATACACCACCAGCGACAAAATCAGTACAGGTACCTATAAAAATGTTTTACTTTTGCAAAATCTTAGAGCCTCTTTCATCATCTCTGAGTAAAGTGTCAAGTAGGCTAACCGCCATTCAATGTCACCGGTAACCGGGAATGAAGGAGATATACCTTTGTTTGTACGGTAAAAGTTCCAAACATTAAAAAGAAAATATTTAAAAAAATTCGCCTATCGAAGGATGCAGTAAACCGAGTGCATAATTTAGTAAAACATAAAATTATTTCTAAAAGTAACTAATCAACACTTTACTTGTAGAGGCTGACTGCGAAGCCGCAGTGTGTCCTTTTTTTTAATGTTGGGAAATCATCTTGGATTCCCGGCAGTGTCGGGGACACTGCGGAGTTATGCCGGATTCGTACCGGCTAAAACTCAACGAGTTTCTAGCGCGGCTGTAGATGGGCGAGGTCGCGGGGACATTATGACACGACTGTGGTGCCCCGCCACGGCTATCTAGCGCGGAGAGGGCTACGCTCCCTATCAGAACCTCGGCGTACCCAAAAGTGGAGGTACGCCGGCCATCTCGGGGGACCTTACGACAGACGGCGGTCTTCCCCAAGACCACCGTTTGGCTGCCTTATTATCTAACAGCAGACGAGTTGCGATCGCGTGTACTGCCGTAAAGAAATGATGCATTTTAATTTTAGTTATTGTCCGTAAGAGGCCTTATCGCAAACCACAAATTTGTTATGAGTTACATGATACTAAAAACACGATTTAGTGTGATATTGCACAAATTGATAGTAAGTTTTCGCCTGTCGCAAGTTGGTCGCAAGTCGTCTGCTGTTAGATAATAAGGCAGCGGGACCGGCTGCCTTATTACACTAAATCGTGTTTTTGGTAACACGTAACTTATAACAAATTTGTGGTTTGCGATAAGGCCTCTTACGGACAATAACTAAAATTAAAGTGCATCACTTCTTTACGGCAGCATACGCGATCGCAAGTCGTCTGCTGTCGTCTGCTGTTAGCCTTATTACACTAAATCGTGTTTTTGGTAACACGTAACTTATAACAAATGTGTCGTTTGCGATAAGGCCTCTTACACTAAAATTAAAATGCATCATTTCTATATGGCAGCATACGCGCTCGCAAGTCGTCTGCTGTCGTCTGCTGTTAGCCTTATTACACTAAATCGTGTTTTTGGTAACACGTAACTTATAACAAATGTGTCGTTTGCGATAAGGCCTCTTACACTAAAATTAAAATGCATCATTTCTGTATGGCAGCACACGCGATCGCAAGTCGTCTGCTGTTAGATAATAAGGCAGCCGGTTCTGGTCAGGGTGGAAGGCGACGGACATAAGGCAGCAGCCGCCTGCGCCCTGGCCTTCTTCGACGGATTGGCTGGGAGAGTGGGTTCTTTTTAAAGCCTAAATTTGAAATAACATTTAGTGCATCAGTAAATTATGAGCAATATAGTTATTTTCCGTTATTTCGCTTGTAACTATTATTGCCAAGTGTGTTTAACGTAGGTAATATACGACCTCGGTGTACCTATTCGTATGAACGTGTAGCGACGACGCGGACGCGAGCTAGTATACAGTATCGAGGTCGGTCACTATTTGTAGAAAATGTAAACTTTACGATATGACGTTGTACAGTTAATATTTCAATGTACTGATCCGATGCATCATTTCCTCAAACATTCATACCACCTTTTACATTCGTCAATTTTTATTTTTAGATATCTACAAAACTGCCTACGTTTAGACTTTTTACGATTTTTACCTATTTAAAAATGTATGTACTTTATATATATTTATTAAATTGATATAGCTGCTATTGATTGATATACGTTGGTACTAGTAGTTTAGTATCGTATTAAATACGATATACAGGACGAATAAACTGGTGTCTTCCGGTATCTTGTATAATAAAAAAAAATTCAATTTTATAAAACCTAGTTTCGGTTTCTATTAGTCAATTCAATGGATTATTTTGTTTCTTATCCTAGATAGTGGTAGGCGCAACAATCATCAATTTTATTGTAACACTAGCTGTCCCGCTCAAGGCTTCGCTCGGGGTGCATTATTTTCCGTAAAAACCTCTATCCATTGGTGAAAACCGCATGAAAATCGGTGCAGTAGTTTTTGAGTTTATCGCGAACAGACAGACAGGCAGACGCGGCGGAGGACTTTTTTTATAATATGTAAGGATCAACGTGTCTGCCGCTGACTTATGATGAAAATAATAATAATATATTTTAAATGCCAAAATCTTTAAGAATCTAATATTATGAATGCGAAAGTTTTTGAGGATTGATGTATGTTACTCTTTAATGCTAAAAAGGCTTAACGGATTTTGATGAAGTTTGACACAATAGTTCTTTACCTAAATTAACAATAGAATACTTTTTATACTAGAAAAATGTTTCCCGAGGGATCGTTTAAAAATATTAAAAAAAAATAAAAAATTCTCTATCACTGTGACGACAGACAGACGACAGAATATCAGACATTATATTACTCACTAGCTGGTGGCCGCGACTTCGTCCGCGTTGAACGATGAAAGGTACCCTATGTCCTTTCTGTTGTCCCAGACAACGCGTATGCAAAATTTCATAGTGATCGGTTCAATAGTTTTTGCGTGAAAGAGTCACAAACATCCATACATCCAAACATACTTTCGCATTTATAATATTAGTACGGATATAGTTACCAACTTTTATTTTTTTAAATTTTTTTTTATTTAGATTTAAATTACATAGAACCATAAATTTAAAAAATATATATTATATACAAATAGGCCTAAAGGATCATAAAAATTATATTTTTACATTTATTTATTAATTAAAAAAATAAAATAAAATTATAAGACCAAAAAAAAGAAAAAGAAGAGAATATTCTATAAGTGATAAAATTAATTTTTCAAAAGTAATTCGCCAATTTTCTTTTTTATAAAAATTTAAAATTGTTGGAAAATATGTCAATATCATTCGGAATATTTCATGTATTAATGGAGTCGGTTTTGAAGGTGTTGAAGTAATTAAAGCGTCGTAAAGGTTTCCATTAAAATTGTAACAGAATGCACGCGACCATTTTAATTGGATCGACAGATATAATTTTCCCTTTTATTACTTATTTGTACATCGTACTCGTGAAAATTGTCATTATAGAGTAAAAACAGAACATGCTCTAAATACAATTACAACACGTTTGGTCTAGTGGCTAGTAACCCTAGCTGTTAACCAAACGGTCGCCGGTTCGTATCCCGCCAGAGGCAAATGTTTATGTGTTAACATTTTACCTTTTGTATCTGAGTCGTGGATGTTTTATATTTATAATATGTATGTATTTACAAAAAAAAGTAATCTATGTATATCAAGTGTCTGGTATCCATAATACAAGCATTAGTTGCTTACTGTGGAACTAGATGGTGCTGTGAAAATATATTAAAAATAAAAGAACATTTTATTTTCAATTAAACGTATGCTCTTTTGGGATTTCCCTAATTTTTGATTTTTTCTAAAGCACCCCAACAATTGTCACAAAACTGTCACAAAAAAAATATTATTGCATGTAAGACAGACGTAAGACTTTTATTAATTGTATCTATCGTGCACCAAAAATAAATATAGGAATTTGAATTTTAATCCTAGATAACTAGGACACGTGACACAATTCAAAATACTGTTTTTATATTTTAATTATAAAAACAGCGAATTAATAAAAAAATTTTTTTTTTTTTATAATTTATAAAATATATTTAATATTTTTAATATCACAGCAAAAACAGGGAATATTAATTACTAAAATTCTCCGAGTGAAAAGTATCAAATGACAAGAACTTTTTTTAAAATTGTGTTCGTAATTGTCAGGGCGAGGTTTGTGAGAAAGATTTTTTTTTGGAAAATCTACTGGAAAAGTAGAAAATGTTGATTGTATTTTCACATGAACTTGCCAGGGAACGACTGTCGGGCATCGAAATGATTTATCTTCTGCTGTCGGGTCAACTAGTTCATAATAAAAATGTATATTTAAGACATATTCCAGAAGTGTTCGAAAATGTTATTCCAAGTAAGTAAACAATCTACTCGTATAGCGGTCGGAAAGCGATTTATACTCGTAGTGCTATTTTGAGTGCGTAAACTGCGGAACCAAATCAATTCGGAGCGAGACCTATTGTTTGAGCATTCTTTAGTTCGATTTATTGTTACTTAGTACCACATATTTGTCTGGATTTCAACTATAGGTGTACATGAAAATAACTGACAAAGCTTTTAACTGCTAAGGCATTTAATTTGCTAAGCCAAATGGCAACTGGAAAGCAGCATAATAGGCACCAACCCAGGACTTGGATTTAGACCGTTGCCACCTGAAATAGCAAGTAGCGTTGTTTGGTACAAAGGAAACGATCCTGGCAGTCAACAGTTCTGGGTTAAGGAGTTGTCAAAGTTCTTAAAACATTAACCATACTGTGCTTGATTATCATCATAGACACTTAGGCTCGAGTTCACCAACAGACGGTTATTTTTAAACAGCTGTTTAAAATTTAAACAGCCGTTTAATAATATTTTGTTGATCACCATCGCTAAACTGCGGGTTAAACGCCCTAAACATCAGATTAATCATTAAGTTATACAACAAAATATTATTAAACGGCTGTTTAAATTTTAAACAGCTGTTTAAAAATAACCGTCTGTTGGTGAACTCGAGCCTTATTGTATTTTGAAACTTAGTAGTGACACTGCGCTTTGAAGTCATTTGGGCAGCCCATATGGCGGCAATTACTACCTCCTCACATAAGACCATCGTGAAATAACAGCACATGTGCTGTTGTGTTTCGGCGAGTGAGTAATTGATGCCAGAGTCCATATCTCTATGCCTTCCCAATACCTTGTCCTACTACGGCAGAGCACTTGCAAGCACCTTTGGCGTTGCTGCTGTATAGACTGAGTTGTCTGAAATAAAATATTTTTATATGTTTAATTTTAAAAGGCATTGCTGACCCTGATAGGATAAAGGAACAAGATAGGGATAGAGGAATGGGCTCTGGCAACTAAAGCAATGAACGGAAACATAATACAACGTCATGTGTGTTTGGTTACTGTTGCCAAACGTGCCGCAATCCAAGTGACAATTGGTAACGCACATAATGTTAGTAGAACATTTATGTATTTTTAAAATTATCAAACTACAGTGTTATAATCAAATACATATTAGCTTCTATATAGTGTAAAGAAATCGTCATTGATCCATTATCGCAAGCATAATGCGATAATAGCAATGCTAAACATAAATAATTATAGAATTATTAGAAAGAACAAATATTAATAAAGGAACAGAATTTGATAAAGTACATCCTATATTAGCATCAAAATTAGCAAAAGAACTATCTGTACCACTAACTATCATTTTACTAAATCACTTACAGAAGGAAGATTTCCTCACATTTGGAAGATGGCATTGATAACCCCAATTTTAAAGGGAGGTGATAAACATGATGTTAGACAGTACAAACCAATCTCAAAATTAAGTATTTTTGCAAAACTATTTGAAAAGATAATCACTAATGAATTAACTAAACCAATTTACCGTTATATTGCACCAGAACAACATGGTTTCTTTAGCGGTCGTTCTGTCGATACTAATCTTTTACTTTACACTAATTTCATTACACGAGCTCTCGATGTTGGCTATCAAGTAAGTAGATGTCATTTATAAAGATTTCTCGAAAGCTTTCGACAAAATAAACCATTCTATATTATTAAACAAGTTACTGAAACTTGGTATACACGGTGACCTACTCAGATGGATTGATTCATACATCAGAAACCGAAACCAAGCAGTAGTACTCAAAGGTTATCGCTCTAATTTTCTTAAGATTTCTCTTTAGGAATTCCACAAGGTTCTAATCTTGGCCCCTTTCTATTTACACTTGTTATTAATGATATTGGAACATGTTTTAATAACTCTTCTCACCTACTATACGCTGATGACACAAAAATTTTCAGAATTATTCAATCGGAAGTTGATTGTAACCAACTGCAAAAAAATCTAGATACCTTTGAAAGATACTGTACCTTAAATCAACTATTTCTAAATAATGATAAATGTTATACTTACTATTACATTTTCTCAAATTCGTGATTTAGGTATCATTTTAGACTCTAAATTGCAATTTAATATCCATATAGACATATTATAGCAAAAGCATTTAAGAAACAGATTATTTCTACGCCTAGGAAAATTCTTTAAACATATATTTACTTTAAAAGTATTTTACTTCTAATTTGTACGTAGTATTTTGGAATTTGGAAGTATAATATGGAACCCACAATACGAGAAGCATATATAGCTAGAATTGAAAAAATACATAATAAATTTTTAAAATCATTTGATTATAAAACAGGAAATTGGAACCTGTTTTTTAAATTGGAACCTGTTTAAGGTACTTGCATTATTAATTCAAAAAATAAAAAATATCCTACGAAATAATTTATGTGCTCCTTTAAAAAAAGCGCCGTTTATCTTGAAAATAATCTGACCAATTTTTTTTTTCCAGGTGTCATCGGCCTGATATATCTCATCATGTATATATGTATAATAATATTCTTCTCGATATGTATGTGCGGATTGATGGCCACGATGGACGACAAGATACCATATTTTACCCTCTCGGATTCCATAATTGGTAAGTTTTTTTTAACGACACCACACTATTTACTTGAATTACTAATAATATGTAATACTAGCTGGTGACCGCGACTTTGTTCGCGTTGAACGATGAAGAGTTCAGACCCTCGCATCATTTATTATAATTTTGAGAACAAAAATTTTGCAAATCGAAAAAACGTGTAAGTAAGTACATTTGCAATAATATGGCAATTGTTAGTTTTTTTTTCATAGATATTTTTAACTAGCTGGTGACCGCGACTTCGTACGCGTTGAACGATGAAAGGTACCCTATGTCCTTTCTGGTGTCTCAGACAACGTGTATGCAAAATTTCACGGTGATCGTTTCAGAAGTTTTTGCGTGAAAGAGTTACAAAGATCCATACATCCAAACATACTTGATGTACGCTTAGATATTTAACTTCGGAACGGATTTTAATGCTGTTCTCACTAATGGAAAGAGCGTTAAACGAGGAAGGCTTTGTATATATGGTTTGCAGAAAAAATTGCATCCATGCGAAACCGGGAACGGATCCCTAGTGGTCTATAATAAATACTCATAAAGTTGTTATCCGCCTCTGTCACAGTTTTGACACAGTTTACACTTATGGAAAGAGTAAGAAACGAGGAACGTTTGTGTTTATAATTTGCAGAAAAAAGCCGGGATCCGTGCGTATATATATATGATTTTCAGAAAAAATTGCATCCGTGCGAAGCCGGGGTAGTAAATAATAATATATTTACAGAGAAACAATAATTCTGAATCTAATTGTGACAGAAATTTAATAGGTAACAATCCTGGAATGGGCCACAGGCCGCTCTTGTATGAGGACGGTGCGCTGATTTGGTACGACATGAAGAATGACTCACAAATTAAGAAGTACGTCGACGATATAAACGAATACTTAGCACGTTAGTACCTGTTTTATTAAACTACTAGCCGTTGCACGCGGCCTCGCCCGTGTAACATTATAAAATGTAGCCTATGTTGCTCGCTGATAATATAGCGTGAAAGAATTTTTCAAATTGGTCCAGTATTTTTAGTGCCTATTCAATGCAAACAAACAAACAAATATTTCCTCTTTATAATAAGTATCACTATTATATGGTTAATCTAATTATTGTTACAATTTTCTGTAATTTTAAAATATATATTTCTTTATTGACACTTTTTTTTCAATTGCCAATCAATTAATGTTTAATCAATTATGTAAAACGGGCGCGGACTAAGTCGCTGGTAAAAGCTAGTAGCTAGTTGTATTTACAATTGTTGGCAACAAATTTGTTCAATTTCAAACTAACACAAGTCGCAGTTGATTTCGATTTGATTGGTCGATCTTGTCTTTGCTATAAGTATAAAAAAAAGCAATATTTTCCTACAATTTTTTCTGTTAAATATTATTAAAATTAATTTATATATATAAAATTTTTATATACATAAAATAAAATTTAAAAGCAAAACTATAAAAAAAAAGCAATATTTTATTACGATTTTTTCTTTTAAATTTAATATATATATATTTTTAAATTATTTTTAAAAAATAATCACAGCATACGAGAACAAATCGCTATTGATAAACGAAGGTGTCAATCAGCGCGAGTGCGGCGACGTTAAACCGCCTCGGGCTGAAGTGTGCGCTTTCAACTTGACTCAGTTCGGGCCTTGCAATAAGGCCAACAACTATGGCTACAGTTCGGGAACACCTTGTCTCATCATCAAACTAAATAGGGTAAGTCAATATTAGAACATCTTTTTTGAACTGATATTTCTTTACCCCCGACCCCAATGTGGTGTTATAAGATGGATGTGTATGTCTTCGTGTATCTGTATATCTTACTTCTTACTTACTAATATTATAAATGCGAAAGTATGTTTGGATGTTTGTAACTCTTTCACGCAAAAACTACTGAACAGATCACTATGAAATTTTGCATACACGTTGACTGCGACACCGGAAAGGACATAGGGTACCTTTCATCCAGAAAGGTCATCCAGAAGAAAAGGACTATTCCCGAGGGATAAATAAAAAATAAAAAACTAACGCCTGCCCAAAGTGTTATAGCAACACGAGGTCAAGCGTTATATTGCTTTGTTTTAAAATTTTCAAGGCGGACGAAGTCGCGAGCGCCAGCTAGTCTATAATAAGTGTGTGTGTATCTTTTACCCCTTAACTACTCAACTGATCATGTTGAAATTTTGCATACACGTTGTCAGGGATGTGTGTGTGTGTGTGTGTGTGTATGTGTGTGTGTGTGTGTGTTTGTGTGTGTGTGTTATTACATTATTACCACTTGCCCTTATTTTTAGACCGTTAAGGACGGTTGCCACCAACCATCAAGTGGACCGTTAGCCTGTCTGACAACATTCATATAAAATAGTTTTAGATAAATATCGACATAGGTAGTTTATAAATTTGCATTTTCTCCCTAACAGTAACGATTGCTTCGTTTTTTTTTTTATTTCTTACAGATATATGATTGGAATCCGGATTTCTTTGACGACCCTGGCGATTTGCCTTCAGACATGCCGCCCGATATCACAGAGTATATAAATTCAACAACTACTGCACAAGAGGTAGGCACGGGACAAAATATTTAATATATGGCGGCTCGAACCCCCTCCCCCCCCCCCCCTCTAATCTCCCGTGAGATTTTTCAAAATGCGTATTTTAGTGTAAATACGTTAATCTGTGCTAGTTAAGACTAGTAATTAAGACTACTAAGAACGTAGTCTCAATAGTAGTACCAATATGTTCATGTGATTTTCAGTAAAATCATCTCCCCCTTCAATAGTACACTATAGTACCTTATAATTGTAGTGTTATTTTATCTACAATTGGTTGTTTTATTAATTAAATTAAGTGCTCGTACTATTACAATATTGTTGTGTAGGATTTGGCCATATTTTAGTAGAGAAACATATTTTACTTAATTTAACTCGATTTTCTTGCAATTTTATACTGTTTCTTGAGGAAAAAAAAGTTACGTGATATTTGCCGAGACCCACTCTCTCCCCCACATGAGATTGGGTGAGATTTGGCTCAACCCCCTCCCCCCCCCCCCCTAAACATCTCATGCAATTAATGGACGCCCCCTTACTGCCGCCTGACAAGCTGCCCAATTTATGACTGCGATACGCTTTGTGCCCTGTCACTACTTAAAAATTTAAGTGTAATATTTCTTTTTGAGCATATTATATACCTATACCTATACTAGCTGACCCGGCAAACGTTGTTATACAAAAAAAAAAAATTGGGGTGGGCCATCCTTATCCTATTCTCATACCTAATGTCAATGTCAATGTCAAATTGTCAATTTTCCATATAAATATTTGACGCTCTCGCTAGCGTGTGCGGTCATAAACTCATGGTAAAGGTGCCGATGAATATTTCGAATTTCGATTCGATATGTTTTAGCGTCGCAAAGTGTGGGTTTCGTGTAAGGGTGAGCGTGCCGCAGACGCGCAGGCCTTGGGCCCTTTGAAGTATTGGCCTTACCCTGGACTGCCGGAGACTTATTTCCCATACGACAACACTCCGGGATATCTCAGTCCTCTGGTCGCAGTTCAGCTATTAAATCCCACTTGTGAGTATCCTCGGTATTTTCAACGCCTAACGCCTATGCTATAAGTTTGACGTGTGTATCTATCTGTCTGTGAACCGATTTTGATAGTTTTTTTTTGTTTGAAAGCTAACGAGATCGGGATTGATCTTAGCTTTAATTTATGACGATCTGTTAAGGTGATTGAAGAGAATCAAGCTCCTAGATAACGAAGGGATTTCATTAACATCCTCAAACGACAGCTTACGTTCTAGTTTAGTTTGTGGTATCTGACCGTATTGGTACTTGGTACTGACTGTACTTGGTAGTAAGGTATTTCGAGGCTGACTGGAGAGTTACATTATCAACATATAATCTATTAATTACGTCTATAATAAATATTAAATTATATAACACGTAGCTAATAACTAATAATAATACACTAGCTGTCGTGTGGTTGTGTATCATAATATCTGATATTTTTTTAAACAATAAATAATTGATTCTTCAGTACATCAAATAATTAACATCCGGTGCAGAGCGTGGGCGCGCAACATCAAATACACTGAGAGCTTGAAGGAGAGACTCGGATCCACTCACCTTGAAATTATGATCGATTGAAACGCGACCACATTCTTACATTATATACTCAAACATTATATTTTATTTGTATCATAAAACGGTTTTAATTAAATAGCAAATGCAGGGATTTTTCTATTCGAAATTGTATACAAAAAGGGCGAATAAAAATAAGCTTAAGCATAGCAAAAAGATTTAAATCGAAAGGTGCGCCCTAATCTCCCCGCGCCATACTTTAAACACACCAAAAATTATCAACAATGGGTTGAGCGCAGGCGCTCAACTTGTTAACGATGGGTTGGGCGCAGGCGCTCAACCAATTACAGTTGCACGCAAGCTACAGCGAGTGACGGTCGCTTGAAGAGATTGTTTCCGTTGCTTTTACTAACAAAAAACTCGTTCGAAATGTTGTCTGTGTTTAAAAGTGTGTTTAGACAAAAGATTCGCATTTCTATAAAAATGTATAACTGTGAATGTTATATGTATTTTTGTAATACAGTTTAGTTAGTAAGGGCGCATCTATCGATTTAAATCTGTTACATAGTGATTAAATTCCCTATTGTAGAACTAATCATTGTAAAAATACCTTCTTTCATCGTTCTACGAGTAAGTATCACTACAATAAGATTCTGAATGAATATTGACATATTCCAACAAATTGAATTTTTATAAAAAGTAAATTGGCAAATTACTTTTGAAAAATTAATTTTATCACTTATAGAATATTCTCTTCATTTAATTTTTTGGTCTTATAATAATAATTATTTTTTTAAATTAATAAATAAAATGTAAAAATATAATTTTTATGATTCTTTAGCCCTACTTGTATATAATCTATAATATATATTTTTTAAAATTTATGGCTGTATGTAATCTAAATAAATAAAATAAAAATAAAAAATAGAAAAAAAAATTATTTAGTTGTCTAATCTAACAAGAGATGGCGCTAACAGTTTCATTTTTTAAACCAAATACCATAATAATTATATTAGTTGATCAATACAGCTATAATTGTTATTCATTCTAATTTACATCAACAATTCCTGTAATTAGGATTCATCAATTCTGGGATTCCTATAAATCCTTACTTTTTTTTTGCTAATATAGCGCATTCTTTTTAAAAGCCATCTTCATTGACAACTTTTTTATACATAATTTATTGCAGTTGAATTACAAACTTAATACATTATCTCATATATAAAATATGTAAATTAGTTTTATATAAAATCAATTGAGATAAATTAATGTGATGTGTAATAAAATAAATATGTGATTATGAGGTCCTCTGATTAATGGCATGTATTGTTATATTATATATTATACAAATATTCTGAATGAACATTATTTTTCTAGGTTTGATATCTCATAAGCAGTTCTTAGTTGTTATTGTTGGTACGTGCCTTAGTAGTAATATTGTTTTAGATATTTAAGTTTACATGTACTTACTTACTTACTTACTTCAGTCAAAAATAATTTATTTATTATTTACTTACTTACGTCAGTCAAAAATAATTTATTTATTATTTACTTACTTCAGTCAAAAATAATTTATTTATTATTTACTTACTTACTTCAGTCAAAAATAATTTATTTATTATTTACTTACTTACTTCAGTCAAAAATAATTTATTTATTATTTACTTACTTACTTCAGTCAAAAATAATTTATTTATTATTTACTTACTTCAGTCAAAAATAATTTATTTATTATTTACTTACTTACTTCAGTCAAAAATAATTTATTTATTATTTACTTACTTCAGTCAAAAATAATTTATTTATTATTTACTTACTTACTTCAGTCAAAAATAATTTATTTATTATTTACTTACTTCAGTCAAAAATAACTTATTTATTATTTACTTACTTACTTCAGTAAAAATAATCTTATTTATTATTTACTTACTTACTTCAGTCAAAAATAATTTATTTATTATTTACTTACTTCAGTCAAAAATAATTTATTTATTATTTACTTACTTACTTCAGTCAAAAATAATTTATTTATTATTTACTTACTTCAGTCAAAAATAATTTATTTATTATTTACTTACTTACTTCAGTCAAAAATAATCTTATTTATTATTTACTTACTTACTTCAGTCAAAAATAATTTATTTATTATTTACTTACTTCAGTCAAAAATAATTTATTTATTATTTACTTACTTACGTCAGTCAAAAATAATTTATTTATTATTTACTTACTTACTTCAGTCAAAAATAACTTATTTATTATTTATTTACTTACTTCAGTCAAAAATAACTTATTTATTATTTATTTACTTACTTCAGTCAAAAATAACTTATTTATTATTTACTTACTTACTTACTTCCGTCAAAAATAACTAATTTATTATTTACTTACTTACTTACTTCCGTCAAAAATAACTAATTTATGTGTAGATATGTAAGATTAAGTAAAGAATTTGCAATGTTTAGTTGCTTAAAAATTTTGGATGTTTTTATAATATTTTAAGTTAAAAGAAATATGTTGGTCTGTTATACTTTTTGTGTAAAAAAGTGTGCTTGCTATATTGTAGAAATAAACGTTGTTTTTATTTTGAAATTTCAAATTTATTTATTTATTCATATAAACTTTTTATTAGGGGAAGAAACTGTCCAGAAACCTTTCTAAATAAATACTTATTCTAATAAATACTTTATCAAAAAAATTACGTTCAATATCAAGATAATTAAAAGCGAAAACAATTCAAGTATTTTTGATTTAATTGTGTATGTCACTTGTCTGGATCCACTTGAACAGGAAAGAAATGACACTACAGGAAAGCGACATACATTCATAATATTTTTATTGTATAAATTAATTACGTATTATATATAGCAATTCAAATTTTGTTTATTATTCTCATTTTCCTGGTTATTTCTCATTGTCCATGCAATAAAATAACTTTAACGATGCATTAACATCGTAATATTTTCCAACGGTTTTCAGTAGATTCCAACGGTTAAAATATCTATTGTCAAGTATATATACGTAATTTATTATACCTTTTTATACACGTTTGAAGAAATATTTTCATTTTTCCTACGCCATGTATTAATCGCCTGTGCTCAAACAGTTTTAAAACGGCCATATTTAAAATATTTACCAATAAATTGTGTGACCCGCAAAATTTTAGCTTATTCAAGTCAAAACCTTGAGCTCTGGCCACTTTGCAGGCTAAACAAAACTTTACATTACGGGCGTCACCCGCATACAAAACTTCACATTACGGGCGTCACCCGCATACAAAACTTCACATTACGGGCGTCACCCGCATACAAAACTTCACATTACGGGCGTCACCCGCATACAAAACTTCATATTACGGGCGTAACCCGTATAAAACTTCCATGTATCATCCTCTGACATACCTATGTCACATCGCATCATGTGCTTACAAGCAAAATACCTAGTTTGATACACTGTAGGTAGTAGGCCTTAGTATAGAATTATTATATTTTGAAAATATTTTTAATCCTGTCTGTCTGTTTGCGATAAACTCAAAAACTACTGCACCGATTTTCATGCTATTTTCACCAATGGATAGAGTGGTTCTCGAAGAAGGTTTTAGTATTTAATATTCAACGCGGGCGAAGTCGCGGGCACCAGCTAGTTTAGTTATAAATAATTGCTACGCATCGTTTGGTACGTTATTGTAGTACTGTTTACATTATTATTCTTATGTTTTATTGTTTCATTGTTAAATAGGATTGTAAAGGAAAAAAAGATAAGGGAAAACGAAAAGGAGAAAATAATCAATTTTTAAACTATTTTAATAAATTACATTTTTCACAAATAAATATTTCATTATTTATCTATATAAATACGCAAGACGCATTCATACATTTTGACCAATGAACATAAAGACTAGATTGCGCTCAAATTTCGATTCATAAAGATTTCATTTGATATTACCTACCTACTTTTATTTGAATTAAATAATATCTGCAAAGCCATAATTTATAAAGTATTGATTTATTAAGACAGTATTGAGTTTAAACATTACAGAAAATAAAGTTTTATTTTGATATTTCATAAATTAAAACATATTTTTAATTTATAAAAAAATTTTAAGTTCCCTAGTATGACATTTCTAAATTAACTGTAAATTCTAATAAAACACACCTACTAAATTTGAACACGCTCAACGAAAACAGAATAAAACAGATGTATTAGTTAGTTATTCTACCATAATTTCAATATGTACTGTGCCCATTCCTTCCATTCGATCGTACTTGATGTTGTGGGCCCAGGCGCGACACTCAATGTTGATCAACATACCAGCTGAAACAGTTTTAGAGTCAATTCATATTGAAGGAGCAGCGGCGCGCAGTCGCGAGCGTCTCTCATTTGCATATTGTATTCTGTACTTTATCTTCAGTCAATAGAAAGCAATTTCATATAGCAGAGAAAACGGGTAACGCGGCGCCTCGCGATGCGCGCTCCCTCTAGCAACGGTGCTGAGAAGCTCGCGACTGCGCGTCGCTGCTCCTCCAATATGAATTGACCCTTAGTATGTAAAAAATTAGCAGTGCAATACGGAACTTGGACTAAACAATCTTGATACTGTTTAATTTTTATTTGTCTCTTAATAGGAGTATTTTTTTTTTAAATCAATCAGATTCTGGTATACCCTATAGATAGATCCAGGTACATTTCATTAATTTATGTCGGCCAATCTCGAACATACCGTCTGGTTAGAAAAATCAGTTATATACTGGTCGTTCGATGAGGAAACATTCAGATATTAAGCTGAAAAGAACAGATACTACACTTTGATCTTAGCCAAAAGGCCGAGAAGCGATAATGTAGATAGAACGGTCATATCAAAAGGCACAGCGACATCTATGAAACGGTTTTGTATGTCATACAATACTGCGACATCTGTTAATTAGTATTTAAACTACCTGATCGGGTCATAAGTTCTGTCACATAATCCACTTTTGAATTTAGAATGTTGGCCACACAAAAATATTCAATTCGAATTTCCCATCTTTTAGGAATTTTGAGTTAATTTTTAAATATGGAAAGCGCAAGACCTATACATACGAGTAAATACGCACAAAAGACAATTGCTTAATCTTCTAGAACAGATGTTTTACACTAAATAGAAGATTTTATTGAACAAATAAATACTTTATGTACTTAAATAAATAAATATCTTCACACATTCCACACAGCACCATCTAGTTCCACATTAAGCAACTAATGCTTGTATTATGGATACTAGACAGTTGATATAATACATAGATTACTTTTTTTTGTAAATACATACATATTATAAATAAAAAACATGCATGACTCAGGTACAAAGGTAAAATGTTAACACATAAACATTTGCCCCTAGCGGGATTCGAACCCGCGACCGTTTGGTTAACAGCTAGAATTACTAGCCACTAAACCAAACGTTTTGTACTTTTTATTTTATTTTCTGATTTACTTACTTTTTGGCCTTTGGAAATGAACAGCCACTAATGGACTTAGATAACCTTCTTGGTTTGTATAAGGAAAGTAATATCCCGGGAAACCTCTGTAGGGTAGATATTGCATGGGACCGACATTCTCTCTGTCAGCTGGGTTTTCGCCTTGACAGGAGACCCACACCATGTTTAGCTGGAAAAATTTTAGGTAAAAGAGTGTAATGAAAACATTATAATACGAAATTTAATATGATTACATTCGAGGACCACCGTAATTATCATTACCTCTTGTGTCGCTTATTAATTTTAATATTAAAACTTAGAAATCGAAATCCTTTTGTCAATACCTTTGCATTACAAGTACATACCAATAATATCTCTTTTTATAAACCCCTTGTCAGGATGTGTCGACAATACAACGATTAAGCAGGTTAAGCATAGCGGTAAAGTTGACATATTCGAAAATAGTTTAACTAAATTTAAAAAAAAAATATCATGGCCATTGTGACTGCGAGCATCATCAAATAAAATCTCAATAGATACTATTTTATTGCATTTATATATTAAATATTATTAAAATATTTGTTTAGTTGTGGCTTTGTGGAGACGTGATTTCATCTCAAATTGACTTTTTTGGATGAAAGTGGGTCTGTTTTCTGTTTTCTGTTTTCTGTTTTCTGTTTTCTGTTTTCTGTCTTCTTCTGTTTTCTTCTGTAATGTATTGTGTAAGCAACACTGTTTTGTTTGGGCGTGGCTGTGTACACGTGTTTTGGGCCTCTGTCTAGTTCACTTCAATGTAATCATATCTATTCAATGTATTTAATGTCAGTATCCTGTTTTGTGTACCTTATTAAAAAAAAAAAAATCACCACGAAATGGAGAGAAACTGTGGTATCAGACACTCTCGCCACACTATTTGGGCAGCTCGTCTGGTAACAGTCAGTTATTACTCCTTAACAGAAGACCACCGTGCTGTACTGTTATATTTCGATGACTGAGTAAGTTACGATGATAATTACTTTAGCATGAAATCACTCCATTGGCGGAAAAAAGTTTCTGAGTCTGGTTTTTCTATTTAAAATAGTTAACCATGTTAAAAGAGTCATGTATAATCCCATTGTATTATAATCCCATTGTGGCAGATTGGTCAGATTATAAACAGCTAATGTTTAAAACGGTATGAGTAACGTTATTACTTACGTAATTTTTGTCATACGCTGTCATATTTCTAATGTGCTCCTTCAAGTCATCGGGCATATCATTCGGCAGGCTGTCGGAGCTGTTATAAAAGAGCGGTTTCCAACCGTATATTTTGTTCAGTTTCAAGAAGATGCATGGAGTCGACTTGTGATATGCGAAATGATTCTCCTCGACACAAGGCCCCCAAGCGCTCACATCGACGTCACATACTTTTCCGGATGGCGCAGGAAGTTTGAAGTCACAGTTGTGAATGTTTTGACTAGCTCCAGCCTTTTTACCGTCACGTTTGTATGCTGAAAAATATTGTTAAGTATGTTAAATTTTGTCCACAAATTGCTAGTTACTCATCAAGCTATGTAAAGGATAATAATACGTTTATGCTGATGAGGAGCAATATAGACTTGGACGCGCACTTATAGAAACTGATTTCAAATAATGTCCCCAAATAGAAAGGAAAAAGTGATATCCATCCATTAAAGTGATCCATATGGTGAATATAATCAATTTAGGCTCGAGTTCACCAACAGACGGTTATTTTTAAACAGCTGTTTAATATTTAAACAGCCGTTTAATAATATTTTGTTGATCACCATCGCTAAAATGCTGGTTAAACGCCATAAACATCTGATTAACGTAATGATTAACCTGATGTTTAGGGCATTTAGCCCGCAGTTTAGCGATGATGATCAACAAAATATTATTAAACGGCTGTTTAAAACTAACCGTCTGTTGGTGAACTCGAGCCTAAGTGATGATAATCAAGCACAATATAATTATGTACCTTTTAAAAACTGTGACAACTCCTTAACCCAGAACTGTTGACTGCCAGGATCGTTTCCTTTGTACCAAACAACGCTACTTGCTACTTCAGGTGGCAAAGGTCTAAATCCAAGTCCTGGATTGGTGCCTATTATGCTGCTTTCCAGTTGCCATTTGGGTTCTCTCGAGTCTAGATGTTGAAGGAATGCCCACATGTATACAGCTACAAGGATGGCAAGGACTGCGTAGAACGTTAGGTAAAATAATATTATTTTCCCTGAAATAAATAAAATAATTATAATTATTAGTCTAAGCCCCTCTTTCACCAACTACAAGTAAAGTGTTGATTAGTTACTTTTAGAAATAATTTTATGTTTTATTAAATTATGCACTCGTTTTATTTTTTTTTTAATTATTTTCTTTTTAATGTTTGGGACTTTTACCGTACAAACAAAGGTATATCATCTCCATCATTCCAGTTTACCGGTGACTTTAAATGGCGGTTAACGTACTTGACACATGGTGAAAGAAGCCCTAAGAACTTTAAGGTTGTGTTGTGTAAAGGGATGCTTGTTGACACTATGAAACTACTAGTTTTTTTTTGAGCCAATATCATACTGATATTGTTTTGTTCGCATAAAGCAATGCAATTATCTGAAGTCCACTTCGAATACGATTATCTGAAATCCAGTACCCAATACGAAACAAAATTCTTAGATGACTATATTGTTAGCAGTATGGACATTCCATGTTTTTATTCATATTCAGATACTTCTCAGATTTAATTATGACTCAAAACAGTTTCAGCATATCACATTGGTCGTCTCAATTATCTAGTTCAATCCAGATATAATAAAGCAGTAAGGTAAAATAAATAAAATGATGGCAAGTAGAGTAGTTTGTTAGGTGAATAAATGCGTATGCTCCGGTTATTTCCCGCCACGGCCGGAGACTGTGCGCGGGCGCAGCAGGATGTCGCGCAATGAACTCATTGCTTCAATATACTCACTCAAGACTACTTCCGTTGCTCTACGGCGCTATCCTTGTCCGTTTCTCGTCTTAAGGTTTGCATCGATCTTGAGATGATTTTTTAAATTCTGATCGCGGCTTCGATCAAAAATTTCAAATGAGTCTCATAATAGCTGCGCCCACGATTTCGTGCGCGCGCACAGCTAGTATAGGATTTATCCTAGAAAATCCTAGAAAAAGTCCTAGACCTCATATAATGTAATCCAGGTAATAAACTATATGTGTGCCAAATTTCATCAATATTCGTTTAGCCGTTTTTGCGTGATTGTGTAACAAACATACAAACTTTCGTATTTATAACATTATTAGAATTAGATTTATAGCTTTCTTTTGTTGATATTTTTATGTTAAGGTCAACAGAGAGGTCGTTTTTAGGCGACGGTAGTTGGCTACCGTCGCTCACTCATCGAAACACAACACCACATATGCTGTTATTTCACTGTGGTCTTCTGAAGGTGGTTACTGCCGCCAGTAGGGCTCTTCAAATGATTGCGGCCAAAGTGTGCCCTTACTATTTTTGTGATGATTTGAGATATTAATATAAAAAAAGAAACTCACACCAACTGGAACCGGTCCTTCCACAGAATGCCCTGGTTTTTGGATTCCATATGTACCGCTTCAGCATCTGTCCAGTAGATAGTGGCTCCTCTTTCTCCTTGTAATACATATTGAATCGCTCAAGGCTGGTCAAGTCTGATGGTCTCTTTTTCACCGTCATTTTGTCGATATCTTACAGTCCCTGTTGACATTTGAAATCTTTATTAGAAACTAGCGACCCGCTTTCGGCTTCGCACGGGTGTAATTTTTTCTGTAAATTATTCAAGAATGAATCAAATACATAATTAGAAATGTGAATAGCCTTAACTACTCAAATGATCATCATGAAATCTTGCATACACAAAAGGACTCGTACAGTAAAGGGATACAGAAAAGGACATAGGCTACATTTTAACCAAAAAAAATATCTCGGTTCTAATTTATATTAAATTTTAAATTAATTAAGTAGTTTAAAGTAATTAAGTTTTCTCTTCAAGGTGGTTAATTATTCTTTTAAAAATTTTCAATTTACTAATTAAAAATTTTCCTAGATACTGGGTGCTAGACAAAGGCCCGTAAAAATTTGCAATGTTAATCAATTTTTAAATATTTAATTCAATGATCTCATTTTTTTAATATATAAAAAAAGTAAATAATTAAATGAAAGATATATGTACCTGGGAATGGAGGTCAGTCGAGTTATAGCGGAGTGATGCGTCGAGTAACGAGTACTGACTGCGTGCGCGCATATGAACAGTATACGCGCCGTCACAGGATAATAGGACGGTGTTATAAATGGAGAGCCAGACTTTTTATTAATATGTATGTTTATTTAAAAGATTATAGAATAAAAAAGTACATTTATTTACACCGAATTTATTTTTACTTTATGTATTGGACGCACAAGAAAATATACAATTTTCATAGCGACTTTATTTTTGAATTATACCTGTGACCTAACTCATGATATTATTTCAAAATATATATACCCAAACTCAACTTGTATAAGCATGGCGATACAGTCCTCGATAGCTGGACCCGATAGATGACCAACGTAAAAGTCCTGTACTTAACTGATTGTCCAGAAACGCACATAGTGCTTGCGGCTTTTATCGCTTCAGCTGGTGACGAAAAGAACAGTCACTTGAAAGAGAAAAGTTAGGCGAAGAAAGAATTCGTGGCTGAAAAACATCAGAGAGTGGACTGGCTGCCTTATTATCTAACGTTAGACGACAGCAGATGACTTGCGATCGCGTGTGCTGCCATACAAAAATGATGCACATTTATTTTAATTATTGTCCGAAAGAGGCCTTATCGCAAACCACACATTTGTTATGAGTTATGTGATACCAAAATATTGCACAAATTGATAGAAAGTTTTCGCCTGTCGCAAGTTGGTCGCAAGTCGTCTGCTGTTAGATAATAAGGCAGCGGGATAGCTAAAGATTTTGCTATCACCGTCCACTCTGCTCCGACTAATATGAAACAGAGAGGACTGTTCCATTCTGATCGCCAATTTTGACTACATAGTTGTAGAGGCATTTCAAGAAGAAGATACCTAACTACTGTCTTACTGAAGGATTGTGGGCAAAAAATTAAAGACAAGTTATAAAATCCGTACTACTAATATTATAAATGCGAAAGTATGTTTGTATGTATGGATGTTTGTAACTCTTTCGCGCAAAAACTACTTAACCGATCACCGTGAAATTTTGCATACACGTTGTCTGAGACACCGGAAAGAACATATAGAGTACCTTTCATCGTTCAACGCGGACGAAGTCGCGGGCACCACCTAGTATTGTATAATTAAATAGATGTATTTACACATTGTTTGATGGAATTTTCGATTGCAACTATTGTAGAAAGTGTGCATTCTTGTTGTCAACAAGGATGCGCTTATATGAGTTAGGTGCATGTTAGAGTGGGACAAGCAGGTTCGTTGTGCTAAAGAGTTGAAATTGTATCTACCTACGAATATGTACTTCTTTCTTTTGTTTGTAATTCTGTAAATTTATATTATTGTTGACAACTCAGGTGTACGGTACAAACTTAATTGAGTTTATAGTACACCTAAACTGGGTGGTACACAGTTTAGGTGTATGTAAATAAATAAAAAAATAAAAATAAAAAAAAACTGGCCAGTATTTTCCTTAAATACCAACCAATCCCGAGGGAAAACTCTGATTTAGCTGAACATTTGCTGAGTTGTTGGTTAACTGTTGCATATACCGTCCATCAGTCGCCCCCTCGCATCTGATGTAGTGTCCAGGATAATTTGTCACCTGACTGTGATTAATGCTGTTATATAACTATAACGACCTTGTATTTGTATGTTATAATGATTTAAATTAAATGGATTTTGAGGAAATTGTATAAAAGATCAGGGACAAGATAGGGGAGAGGCGAATAGGGTTTTAATTATTATTATCCAATTTTAATAAGGAAACACATAAGTATTTGTAATAAAGGTACAGGCGAAAAAAAAAAAAAACAGCTTCTCCTGTTATTTGCCGTATACGAAGTATATTTAAATTAAATGGATTTTGAGTAAATTGTATAAAAGATCAGGGACAAGATAGGGGATAGGTGAATAGGGTTTTAATTATTATTATCCAATTTTAATAAGGAAACACATAAGTATTTGTAATAAAGGTACAGGCGAAAAAAAAAACAGCTTCTCCTGTTATTTGCCGTATACGAAGTATTACATAAGTAATCCAATAAAATTTAACTTAGTATGGGGTTTTCAGTTTCACTAAAACCGAAAGACAATTGAAATATAATGCTAACACACACACACACACACACACACACACGCCATTTTTGTACAATAATAATTATTGTAAATTCTCGCAAAATTCTCGCATTGAAAAAAAAAATTGAATATAAGCCTTCTTTGTTTTTCGCTTTATCCATTAGAGAAAACTGTTTCAAAATATGTTGGATATTTTCAAAATCTTTTAAAAATCTTTCCTTTTATCCTGTAAATAATCAGGGTTTTAGGTTAAAATAACAGTATAACAAGTTATAATATTTTTTTGTGATGTTAGAGCTTATTTATTGTAATACATTAAAAAACATTTTTTTTTAAATTCAATTGGAAACAAGTTATTCATAACTGTTAAATTCGACAAATATTAAACGTTCAGTTAAATTTTCAACCGGACGGTTCCACGAAAGCATTACAAAGGAGGTTGGAATAATAAATCGCGACGGCCACTCATCCGTTGACCGAACAGCGATAAATTAATATAAATTATATATATAATACTTATGCATATATAAAAAATAACAAATGAAAATGCTTTGTGCACTTTGTGCTGCGGCAATGTCAGTCATGCGTGCGCATCGAGAGGGCTTATAGTGTTGTCCATTCAACGAATTATCGACAAGTATCTTATAAAATATTTATATGGAAAATTGTCATTTGACATTGACAGTTGACAGTTTTTCATATAAATGTTTTACCCTCTCGCTAGCGAGATCATAAAATATTTATATGGATAATTGTCAATTTGACATTGACAGTTGACAGTTTTTCATATAAATGTTTTTCTCTCGCCAGCGAGTGAGGTCATTGTAAACTCATGGTAAAGGTACAGTTTTGCAGTAGTCTGTACTTATAAAAAAGATGTACCTACATAAAAAATGGAATGGTAAAAAACACATTTACTTGTAAGTAATTTTGAATATACTATATATACCTATTTAAAAAAAAAATCTTTGATCCACCATCTATTGAATGGTGTAATTAAATTTTTAATGTAGATAGGTAATAGATAAATGTGTTCCACGATTTTGGTATCATCACTTTTCTGATATCTTTTTTTTTTTTTTTGAAAAAATATTTTTTATTCGAAGTGTATTGCCATGTTCTTCTTTATCGAATCAACATTCTTTCTTGTGAGCCTATGCTCATGTAACAAACAAGCAATAATGCAATAAAATTGCCCATCAAGGATCACACTAAATACTTAACACTATTTAAAAAAATTACAAAGTCAATGTGCCATGAATGGTGTTTGAGATTTTCGGGTGAAAGCCAGTCCAAATAAGATAAATAAAAATCGCACATAAGCACAACGTTATATTTTCTCAACCGATACACAGATTGATGATAATAACATACTTTAGCCAATTATTTCAATATGTAAACAAGCCGTCTGACGTGCGGCACACACAACACACAGATCATATCATAGACTACAGGCGCCATCTAGCGTTCACTTTGACAACTACTTATACATACATATGGAAATGATAAAACGCCTAAACAAATGGATTATATTATACTTAGATTTGGTTTTTTTTTTAAATATTTTACGGATTTTGAAAAGTGAGTTTGTGAGTATAAAAATAACAATAATTTCATTTACGTATTCATCGTATATTCCTTTATTGATGCGTTTTACTTTTTACATCTGCAAGAACTTGCAAGACTTTTATTCTGATTGATTTATTTAGTATTTAGTACCTACTTGTTATTTATTGCCAATTTTCAGCTTTTGAATGAAATTTTTTTCAACTTTTAGAAAAATGTATTTTGACGAATCGAATCAAATAGATTGACGAACAAAAATATCTAATCCTACGAGTCTTACCATATGTCAAGTAGGCTAACCGCCATTTAAAGTCACCGGTTGACGAGAATGAAGGAGATGATATAACTTTGTTGTACGGTAAAGAACAAAAAAAAAAATCGCCTATCGAAGGATGCAGTAAACCGAGTGCATAATTTAATAAAACATAAAATTATTTCTAAAAGTAACTAATCAACACTTTTCATGTAATTGGTAAAAGAGGCCCTTAGCAAAAATAAATATGGTAGCAATACTCGGGTTTCTTGTGCTCTGCGTTATTATAGTATTACAAGTAAAGTGTTGATTAGTTAACACTTTACTTGTAATTGGTGAAAGAGGCCCTTTAAAGGCTCTTATTTTCTTACATTTTTAGTTAACTTTAAATGCACACACAAAAAATATATTCGATAATAACAGAACATTACTTAATATTAATGATTAATTTTAATTTGTCTGTCATTGTACGGTTAAGCCCTTTCGTAGCGGTATCTCAACAAGGGGTGAGATAACTCGCGCGCAATGTCATCTTCAATCATATGAGATTTCAAGACACGTGGGACAATAGGGTTGGCACAACAGGGTTATTTTATTTTTTTAACAGATCTTGCAGTTAATGTTGTAATCTCTTTTTTTTTTTATAAAAGATGGGTTTGCTCTTGACCAACAACCAAGTGTGTAGCAAAGATGAGGCCTAAGATGGAGCGAACCTCATTCTCAACCCAGAAGATGCCTATTCATTAGAACTTTGAAAATATTTGAGTTATATGAGGTCAGGAGTTCCAAACCTTTGGCAGTGCGCATTATAAAATATGTTTTAAAACGCTTCGCCCGAAATAGAGGGATATCGAAAAAGATGAGGATGGTAACGATTTGTACGTCTGTATGTCCGATGGTAGAAAGGGGAAGGCGGTATGAGTTTATGCAGCTCCTGAGCACACTCTCCGAAGTACATCTTATAAAAGACACATAGACTGACAAATTTTCGTCTATGTGCCAAGCTCTGCATCTTAGTTTTTAAAAACGTACTGCCAATAGTAAACAATAATGTTGTTGTAGTGTAGTTATTTCTTGTTGGTTCAATTCGATCATTGGCCTTCTATTCTATAGTTTTATATGTTTCTATTAGGTAAATTATAATCCAAATGTAGTGCACATATTTTTCAAACGTTTTATTAATTTTTTCAATACATAATATATTTATAAAATGTCAAAAATTATAAATAAACATTTTACAATCGCTACTTCAAAATATATCAAAGAATATCACTCAAATTACTGTAAAATTTTTCTATGTCCACTCGAAACAACTCACTAAACTATGTGTATGTCTTAAAAAAAAAATCAAAAATAAATAATAAATTTTTCCTGTAATTATAATTCCTTTCTACATTTTCTCAATTTAAACTCTAGTTCAAATATATATATATATTTTAAAACAACCAGTGTTCTTTAAAATTCAAATTTCTCAACTTCGATATTATGTAAAAAAATAAAATATTGCGTTAAAAAAATTTTTTTTTATAATTGCATAAAAGTGATATTAAGTATTTTGGTGTATAAAGCAATCGCCTACATTTGTTAACTATAACTATAATGTTTTTTTGTTGGATATAAGATTTTAATGCTCCATTAAAAGTTTTTGGGGCAACCCTGATCGAAAATGGTCGTCGCCGTTTCGGCTACTACGAATGACCGCTGCGTCGGTATAAAAGTTTGTCCTTGAAGCTGTTTTTGGCAATCATTTTGAGGATTTCGAACCGATAAGTAATAGTGATGGGTTCACTACGCAAGATCGTCATTATTGTAAGTTTTTAATAACAATATACCTCTATTTATATTTAATTAGATAATTTAAATCCCAATGAAATTTATTCCTTTAATTTAAGCCTAAAAATTAGTAAGAGTGTGAGAGCTGTTGAGACATCTTTTCGTGTATAATATAAATATATAAATAATCGTATTAAAATATTTTCTCGTAAATTTCCGTGTCTATGAAGGATTTTTCTTCTCCATAGATTGATTCTTCATAGATCCATGATTTGACGACACGTTTGGTCTAGTGGCTAGTAACCCTAGCTTTTAACCAAACGGTCGCGGGTTCGAATCCCGCTAGGGGCGAATGTTTACCTATGTGTTAACATTTTACCTTTTTACCTGAGTCATGGATATTTTCTATTTATAATATGTATGTATTTAAAAAAAAAAGTAATCTATGTATATTATATCAACTGTCTGGTATCCATAATACAAGCATTAGTTGCTTACTGTGGAACTAGATGGTGCTGTGTGGAATGTGTGAAGATATTTATTTATTATTTATTATAGATTCTTTTAGTTGAGAATTATTAGTAAGTAATTATTATTTATTAATAAGTAGGTATCGCATTTTGCTTTCCAGGTGCTCGTTTGTGCGTCACAATGCGATGTAACTCTTTCTATGTGGCAAGAAAGAACTGGCCTCCAGAAGATTCCAGAAAAAATCATAGGCGGTGTCATCGAGATTGTTCAAAGTCATAAAAACAAGCCGGGAAGCCAACAAGGCACCACACAGGGCTACCAACCTCAGCAATACCCTCAATACCAACAGTGGAATCCACCAAATTACCCGAATCAAGGATATCAACCTCAGCAGCAACAAGGGCAGTACCAAATGCAGGGACAATACAACGGATACGCTCCACAGAACACAGGCAACTACCAAACCGGAACGAACTACCCTCAAACTGGAAGTTTCCCGACAACTGTTGGACAAGTGTATCCATCGGGTTCTGGGCAATCGCAGGGAAATTACGGCAACTCACAGAGCCAAAGTCAAGGCCAGTACCAAGTGGTATACCCGCCAAATCAGTCGTCATCTTCAGGACAATATCAGAGTCAAACGCAGCAGCAAAATGGACAATTTCAAGGAGGCAATCAACAATCGAGCAGTGGACAGTACCAGAATCAGGTTCAAAATCAGAACCAAGGACAGTATGTGACTCAACCTCAGGGATCCAACACGCATTTCCAAGGTCAAGGCCAGTATGTGAATCAACCTGCAGCTCCAGTAGTTCAAGGTTCAGGAAGTACCCAGTCATCTGGAAGCGAACAGTCATCGGGAGGCTTCCAGGTCTCTGGTGGTCATCAGGGTGTCGGTGGAGGACAAGGACCGACTTGTGTGTGTCAAGCATGGACTAAACCACAACCGCAGCAACAATCTATACTCTACGACACTCCACAAACGTCTGAGAGTCCGAAACAAGAGTTAACGACCCAAAAACAATGATACTCCTTTTGGTTTATGTATAGCAATCTTACGTTTAAAGATGCTTTTACAGGCGTTATAAAATAGAATAATAAATTATGATCTCTTTAAAAATGTTTAAATAAAATATCCCTAGGGTTAGTCTCAGGGTTCAAAAATGTATTTAAAATGTATAAGTAACAATCATGGTTTATTTTCAAGTGTATTAAGTGAATGGTATTACCTATTAGACAATAATATTATGCTAGGCATTAAAAGAATAATTAAGTACCTAGCCAATTTATTCTTAATTTTAAATGTAATTTAAATAAAAGGATTTGAAAAACATGAAAGGTTTTTAATTGAATAAATATATCAACACTTATTACATATTTATACTAATAATTATATTATAAATAAAAATCTATATTAATATAGAAGAATTATATGACAAATTTTGCTAACATTATAACTGAAACAAAATTTGAAGTTTAATAGTTTTATGTTCTAATAAAAAAAAAAATACAATTCACATATGTTCCTGAATATTAGGTTCGCATTTTAAAACCAGTTTACAAAGATCCGCTTCGCCTCTACATTGTTAAACAGTAGACGTAACAACAAATGGATCTTTGTATAAATCTGAGGGTCCATGTATAATAGGTCACCTAAAGTAGGTCTTATAAGCGTGCGCGCGCCACCCTTGTGTTACGTAATGGTTATGTAAGGCGCTGGAGGGGTTGGTGTCAGGGTGTGTGAGGGGAAGCGCTGAGGCGGGGAGGGAGAGGACAGTACAGGGGCGAAACCGCCGGCAATCGATTCCCATCCGCAGTCCGGCTTGGCGTTTGATCATGGCAGACAAGACGAAGGTTACCGAGCAATATTACTCCCCACCACCAGATCTAGGAGCATGGGAGTCCTTCAAGATATTCCTGTGGAACTCGGAGACCGGACAGTTCCTCGGCCGCACAGGCTCCAGCTGGGGTAAGTCTTGGCAGTGACAGGAGATAAGTGTAAGACAAATTTGGAGGGAAAATCGATTAGGTCAAATTATGTAATTTTTTTTTTTTTGATCTTTCAAAAAAAGGACCTTACATTCTTTGTTAAGTTTCTGTCCTCGTTTCATATTTTGCCTTCTTGACATCTAAGCTTAACATAGATTGAGCTAATAATCAAAGATATATAATTGAGTATAAAAAATTAAATATGTAACTTTAAATTGGAAAAATTACTAAATATAATTTAAATTCGATCTATAAAGGTATGTCTTATAATTTAATTTGTTATTTCAGCATTCCAAATATATTGTCATTTTAATAATTTCTTAATGAAATTTTACATTATCAACATAATTATACATAAAAGTTGTAAACATATAAATTTTGTATGATAACGTACTATTAAAATGTAAAAAAATAAATCTCAGTTTACGCGAATATGAAAACCTCTGGATGCGTCAACTGTGCCAAACTTGCGCGCGCCTGCGTCCTTGTTCAGATCGATCCAAGGACGCGATTTTACGGAAATAGCTTCAATATGTTATATATATTAAAAATAATAATTTGTTAACTTCCATATTATAAATAGAATACACTATTTTTCTTTGTCTGTCCGTTAATCTCGATTAGTTGTGACGGGTTATCGTTTCTGATAGCTTTTTGCCGAGTTATCACAGTTTTTGACAAAGAAGTCGATGAAAATGTCGGTTTGAAATGGCCGTTTTTTCGCGTGCTCTGCCAAACTGTTTAATATATAAGATATATTATGAATGAATGACCTTAAGTACATAATGTAGATCTAAAAAAAGACAGCTAAATGAAAAAGAAAGTTCTTTGAGAAATCCTGCATATTCCAGTAGACTATAGCAATCCTCAAATACATAGATTTATTATATAGCACCGTTAGACATATTATATACTACCGTATTCTAAATCTATGTTCAAAGACCTGTCAATCCGTAGTGATGGGATGGTGTGGTGTAACTTAACCATTAAATAGCTGATCGTTAAGTTATAATAACTATGGGTGGAGTCATCGACTGATCTAGTTCAAGTATGGATTACAGAGTACTCAATCAAATCGATTTGACTAATCTCTTAGAGATTATCGCGATTTCAGTATTTTAAAACTTTATTCAAAAAGTGGTTTATCAAGCTTTATTCAATACAGTTTCATTCACATCTTATAAAGGTTAACTAGATAAATTACAGTTACCAATAGAATAAGTTAAGACAGTTACCAATAGAATAATATAGTCATAAAAGACTATATCGTCTTCCTGGTATATTTTAAAAGACTAAAAAGTCTTATTAAAAGTCTTACATAAAATATGATGAAGAGAACGTTTTCTTTTCAAGACAAATACTTATCACTCGTCTATTGCACGAAGAAATAGTTATTTAACAAACTAATGTCATTAAATGGGCAAAAGAATAAAATATAACATTTAAATAATAATTATAATGAGTGGATTTTTTTTAATAAACAGCTGTGAACGTTGATTTGATACAAATATCCGGTTGTTCGTTTTACAGATAAGTCTAAAAAATCTCGCAGTTGAATGAACTTAACATGCTATACTTAACACTTTCAACTTATTGTCTTATTTGAAGTTACCATGACTTTCTCTGCAAATCACAGTCATCAGCAATATACCGAGCAGTCATGTTAGGACATCTCCAGACACCTAAAATAGATTTTGACTATAAATTAGCAAAAAAAAATATACATTTCAATTTATATATAGAAATATTTGCTCACTCAAAGTTTTCAAATACTGAATCAATATAGTCATAGTCATCACATAGTCAAATATATGGTAAAATTCAAAATCATCAACAAACATTATATACCAATTACTTATCGAAACTATACTTAACAAAAAGTCTTTGCTAAAGAAATAGGACAATGTTCGTAACATGAGAACTTCCAGTAACATTATTTGTCTATGTTATTTGTGCGCATGTCTGAAAGGAAGTCAGTCCACTGCGCATTCTCCGTGACCTATCACAATTTTAATACTAAATGTTATTAGTGTACTGCATACAGTTGCATATAAATAAATCGATATTTGTCTACGCCACATTACAGGTGTTCAACATTAAATAAATGGTTAGTTAGAAGCTTCGTTTAACAAAGGATTTTTAAATATCTAATCCGTACTAATATTATGAACGCGAAAGTATGTTTGGATGTTTGTAACTCTCACGCAAAAACTACTGAACCGATCACTATGTAATTTTGCATACACGTTGTCTGCGACACTAGAAAAGACATAGAGTACCTTTCATCGTTCAACGCGGACGAAGTGGCGGGCACCAGCTAGTCAATCTATATTACAAGCTAGCTAACCCGATCGACGGACGTCTTTCTGTCGAAAGTTGTTGCACTGTAGCAGTTGATGTGTAATTTTAAGAAAAACGATATTTTTCCTGCACATTATATATTTATAACAACTTTTCTTCGTTTATAGTTCTTTACATTGGTGAAAACCGTATCAAAATCCGTTGGGTGGTGTAGACAAGTTAGTGGAGAAACAGACAGAGGCGATTTGATTTTATTATATGTAGATATGTAGGTACGTCTTTCTAGTATGTATCAACTTATAGTCTCTGTAAAAGTCTCACGGATTTCGGGTTATACACACTTTTTTTATATACTTTTTTGAAATTCTCTGCTCTATGACAGTTATTTTTCAGCCATTTCTACAAATATCTACACCTGTCTAGAGATTTTCGCTATCGAATAGGTATTTAATTGGCATTTCTTTAATAGAACTTTTAAAAAAAATGTACTGTCAATTTTAATATATTCAGAATATGATTGTGCGAATCCTAAAAAAATTTACAACTGATTGATTTCGATGAAGTTTTAATATACTCATGTGATGGAAAACTTCTAACTTAGTGAAGCTAATGTGTTTTAAATAATTACAGAAGAAAATTCGAAGATTCTCTATCCGTATTTCCGTACTAATATTATAAATGCGAAAGTATGTTTGGATGTATGGATGTTTGTGACTCTTTCACGCAAAAACTACTGAACCGATCACGATGAAATTTTACATACACGTTGTCTGAGACACCTGAAAGGACATGGGGTATCTTTCATCGTTCAACGCGGACGAAGTCGCGGGCACCAGCTAGTATTATAAATGCGAAAGTATGTATGGATGTTTATAACTCTTTCACGCAAAAACTACTGAACCGATCACGATGAAATTTTACATACACGTTGTCTGAGACACCGGAAAGGACATAGGGTACCTTTCATCGTTCAACGCGGACGAAGTCGCGAGCTCCAGCTAGTTTCTCAAAATTAGGTTACAAAATAAATATGTAACTATAAGTGGAATGTGTTCAAAAACCACGGGCAAACCCGTGGGCACAGCTACAATGTCATTGCATATAATTGCTAATAGAACTGTAGTGTGAACGCAAGGACTTGCACAAGACGTTAACAGAGGTGTCACTTTTAGCCAAGTATTAATGTTACTTCATAATCATTGTGAACTACTTTCGACAAGTAGGTACTTACTTTAACTATTATGTTAAATTAAGGGCCTCTTTCACCATCTCCGATTAAAGTGTCAAGTAGGCTAACCGCCATTTAAAGTCACCGATAACCGGGAATGATGGAGCTGATATACGCTTCTAACGATATGTAATATGCATATATTTCATAATATATTATTTAATAAGAAAAAAATTGACAAATAATAATATATTTTTTTTCGATTAGATCTCCCGAATAAAAGTGTAATTTTGATTTATTTTACTTTCGAATTTAAGCAGCGATATAAAGATGCTAGTTACAAATGCTGAACGCTGACAATACTGATCAGTAAAAGTACGCTTGACAACTGTTGCTTATACAAGCCATTGTCTCATT
Source organism: Synanthedon myopaeformis (assembly GCA_944738685.1). Lineage (NCBI taxonomy): Eukaryota > Metazoa > Arthropoda > Insecta > Lepidoptera > Sesiidae > Synanthedon > Synanthedon myopaeformis. The sequence continues at coordinate 12,473,789 of OX122915.1, forward strand.
ACGTTTAATTGGCGGGCATTGCCGTGTACATACACATATACATACATAGTATAGTACACCATTTATGTAGGTACTATTTTTAATAGATAGAACACTTACAGAAAATTTTCGAAGCAGTATAATATAGTCGTCACTGGTTAAAGATTCACTGGTTGTTGACTTTGTCAGTCTTATATTGACTTTATATATTTTAGAACAACATGCCTCTCCTCTGTTTGAGGTGATATTTTAGTCTGACACAGCCTACTTATCCTTGGATTTGCAGGTTTTTAATATTTCATAAAGATAACTGAACGTCGCCATAATAATGCTGAAAGCGTTCCAATCGGTTGAATTTGTCAACACTTCGAAGTTAGGTCAAATTTACAGAAATAAAAATAATAATATTAACCAAATTAATATAATAAATAGATAACAATAGAATAATTAAAAAAAAAAATTACTTATTTGAATTTTAATATCCTCATAATATTCTCTTCGACAAGCCCCTTTTAGTATTAAATTCATTTGTAATGAATCTGCATATGTGGGTTCGTTTACTGGCTAAGGGCCTCTTTCACGATGTGTCAAGTAGGCTAACCGCCATTTAAAGTCACCGGTAACCGCTAATGATGGAGATGATATACCTTTGTGTTTTTATTATTATTATTATTATTAAAGATGGATTTGCTCTTGATCAACAACCAAGTGTGTAGCAAGGATGAGGCCTAAGATTGAGCGAACCTCATTCTCAACCCAGAAGATGCCTATTCATTAGAACTTTGAAAAGATTTGTGTTATATGAGGTCAGGAGTTCCAAACCTTTGGCAGTGCGCATTATAAAATATGTTTTAAAGCGCTTCGTCCGAAATAGAGGGATATCGACAAGATGAGGATGGTAACGATTTGTACGTCTGTATGTCAGATGGAAGAAAGGGGAAGGCGGTATGAGCTCATGCAGCTCCTGACCACACTCTTCGAAGTACATCTTATAAAAGATATATTATGTTTGTACGGCAAAAGTCACAAACATTAAAAAGAAAATAATAAAAAAAAAATCGCCTATCGAAGGATGCAATAAACCGAGTGCATAATTTAATAAAACATAAAATTATTTCTGAAAGTAACTAATCAACAATTTACTTGTAGTTGGTAAAAGAGGCCCTAAGACTTCCAATTCACCAAAAAAATAATTGTTATTTGGAGCAAAAATATACGTATATATATAAAAAAATGTATGTTGTATATTCACCTCATTAATTAATGTATATTGTCCACAGCTAAAATCCTTCTGTTCTATTTGCTGTTCTATGCGGTGTTGGTGGGATTCTTCGCCGCCATGTTGGCGATATTCTTTCAAACCCTCGATTCCAAAATGCCAAAATGGCAACTGGAAGGTTCACTGATAGGCAACAATCCAGGTAAGTTAATTGCAAATGTATTTTCCGTCCAAGTGAAACTTGGAAACCATGTTACCTTGGCTTGCTAGGAGTCAAGGAAGAACCTGATAGGAGATCATTTGAAAAATTTTTCAAGTCTCAAAAATATTTTTCTATTACCAAAGACAAAGGCAGGCCGATAGTCCATATGATGGTAAGTGGCTACCGTCTTCTATAAACACAAAACACACCAGATGCACAATAAACACTACAAAATAATATTACTTAACTTAAAAAATAATATCTTTAAAAAAATAATATCTTTAAGTTATATGTTTATGTTATACCTATACTATAAGTATAATATAAAGAAAAATATATATTGTTACAATTTAGTATATATAAATAATCTATACCTATAACAAATAAATATATTTTTATAATTGAGAAACATAGTATTTTCGTACGTTTTATATTTTGACGAAGACCTTCGTTTACTTAAAAATAATAAATAAAAAAGTTGCCTTATTTACTCTTATGATGCGCAACCAAATGTATTTTTATGTATTTTTTGTACCCGACCTGTTTTTGGAAATATCTAATTAATATCTAGTCATGATTTTGACAAATGTTATCCAGGATTGGGATTTAGACCAACGCCGGAATCGGCCAACGTAGAGAGCACCCTCATCTATTACAAAGCCAACGATAAGGGGTCAGTCCTCAAATGGGCCAAGGTCATCGACGAGTTCCTAGATCGTAAGTATTTTAATATAGTTCTAATATAGACGACACGTTTGGTCTATTGTCTAGTAACCCCAGCTGTTAACCAAACGGCTGTAGCCGGTTCGTATCCCGCCAGGGGCGAATGTTTATGTGTTAACATTTTACCTTTGTAAATGAGTCATCAACTTTTTGGTATCCATAAGACAAGCATTAGTTGTTTACTGTGGAACTAGAAGATGTGTGAAGATATTTATTTATTAATTTATTATAGTGATTTTAATTTTAACATGCCACCCGACCGCGGCTTCGCACTGATGCATTTTTCTTTGAGACAAAAGACAATATTTCGTGTTTAATGAATATTTGAAAAATAGTTAAACAAAATGGTCGAGGCGTTCTTTAGTTTTGTGATTAACAACACATTATGCAATTAATTTTTATTTAAATAGATTCTTTCACTTATTTAACTCAACTAAATTTTGTGTACACACCGACACGTAACATAATCCAATATAAAATAAGTTAGTATGTTAAAAGTGGATGTCTTTCAATATAAGATTTTTTTACGAAGAAGGGAAAGTCTTAGGGTTGCTATACATATAGTCGGGCAGGCATAGTCGGGCGCTAAAATCCGTACTAATATTATAAATGCGAAAGTATGTTTGTATGTATGGATGTTTGTAACTCTTTCACGCAAAAACTACTGAACCGATCACTATGAAATTTTGCATACACGTTGTCTGAGACACCAGAAAGAACATAGGGTACCTGTCATCGTTTAACGCGGACGGAGTCGTGGGCACCAGCTACTAGTTATATAAAATCAGCTAGTAAAATGTAAAGCTGGTGTTAAATGGTTGTAGAGTATCGCAAGAAGGGAAGTGGCATCGGTGAGCCAACCGGAGCAGAGAACCGAGTGATGTGCTCCCCAACATCAGGTCCTCAGGGAGAGAAGCAGGTGTGCGATGTGCCCATTGAAGAGTTCCACCCTTGCACTCCGGCCAACCAGTACAACTACGAGGAAGCTGGGCCCTGCGTCTTCTTAAAACTCAATAAGGTAATATTTAAAAATAGGATGTGGCTGTGTTTTGAGCGTATTATTTGTATATAAAAAACGAATTCGAATATATCATATATACCAACAGTTTGCTTGATCCTTTAGCTTAAATTTTAGACGTAAATGTTAGATAGACAGCTACAACATCAAACTGTATCCACCTATTTTGTTAACATCACTTTTCTGAATAGCCCTCCACTATGTAAGCAAATTTGAACACGTAAAAAAAAATATTTATTCAATAGCCAGTTTGAGCCACGCACACGAGTTTGTTACTTGTGTAAAATTGTAGAGACTTAATTCTGTGGGATGTCCAGGTGGCATAATAAGCACTTGAGCTTAGATGGCTTCAGAATCTTAGTAACATTTCTTGGATACATTTACGAAATGTGGTTACGTACGCAGATAAACTGGGGCTTTTATCAAGTTAACGTATTTTTACGTCTATTGTATTTTACAATTTGTAACTTAATTTAAACTTTGGCAAAAATGAAACTGTCAAGCAATAATAAATGATAAAAAACATTGTAATGAAATTTTTCAATTACAGATTTTCAATTGGGTGCCTAAACCATATAATAGCACTGAAGATTTGCCAGCAACAATGCCTGAAGATCTTAAGCACCACATTAAAGTTGTTGTAAGTATCTAACCTAATCCATTCGTTATTTGCGGGAACGAGTGTAATGATGTCGCTTATTATCTACGATGATGGTGATGATGATGAATATAAACATATGATATATTTAAAATATATTATGATTAACGTTTGACAAGCAAACTAACTCAAAATTTGATTAATATGTCTTTTCGTACTTTGTAAATAGTTTTTTTTTTTTAAATAATTATAAGACCTCAACAGCAAGTATAGCGTTGATTAGTTACTTTTAGAAATAATTTTATGTTTTATTAAATTATGCACTCGGTTTACTGCACATCCTTCGATAGGCGAATTTTTTTATTATTTTCTTTTTAATGTTTGGGACTTTTACAGTACAAACAAAGGTATATCATCTCCTTCAATCCCGGTTACCGGTGACTTTAAATGGCGGTTAACCTACTTGATACATGGTGAAAGAGGCCTGTATGCCTTAGTGCCTCTGACAATTCGTTCGGGTTCTTTCACCATCTCTGAGTAAAGTCTCGAAGGATGCAGTAAACCGAGTGCATAATTTAATAAAACATAAAATTATTTCTAAAAGTAACTAATCAACACTTTACTTGTAATTAGTGAAAGAGGTCCTTATTGTAATAGAATTATCAGCCCTGGCATAGAGGGTAGGAATCATACTTAAGCTCTGGCCACAGCTAACATTGTCGAATCAAGTTAATCTATTTGTTTACACCCCTTAAACTTGTTTCAGTCTGGCAAACCCGAAGCTAACACTGTGTGGGTCTCGTGCGAGGGTGAGAATCCTGCCGATATTGAGAACATTGGACCAGTGCAATATATCCCACGACGTGGGTTCCCCGCGTTCTACTATCCTTTTACCAATAAGGAGGGCTACCTCAGTCCTCTGGTTGCTGTGCTGTTCGAGAAGCCCAGAAGTAAGTATCAATTTAAATTTCAGTATCTGACAATTATTTTGTATGAACCGCTAATGCAGATTCTATGGCGAAGAATCGGCAAGAAAACTCTTGGTTACTCTTGGTTGCTTTTTTCAAAATCTTAAATCATTGAAATATGTATTAATAAAATTATATTTGTGTTTCAGCGGGAGTTTTAATTAATATAGAGTGCAAAGCTTGGGCCAAGAACATTCAGTACGATCGCTACGAGCGACGCGGCTCAGTCCACTTCGAGCTGATGGTGGACCGCTCTTAAACACTGCCAATAGCTGCCAAGCCTGCCAACTACTTGACGTTGGTTGCCATCGACCAAAGCATCTTCGGTTGACAGTCGACAACCAATTTCTCCAGGAGAGAACGTTCATGAGTGAATGTGAATTCTGTCAGTATTTTAAGCATGCGAGAGATTCCTTGCTGAAAGATTTTGCTGTTTTATTAATGTATAAACTATGTAGTCTATGTATTATAAATTATAAGAGATGATAATGTTAAATGAATTGTCAGCAAATGTTTGTAGCTAAGAATATCAAGGAGTTGTGTGAGGTTGATTGTTTTGTCGCAAAATCTGTTGAGATTGGTGTCAGATTGGTCACCGAGTTTAACAAATGGTCGCTTAGGTCAGGCCAGTTGGCGCCAAACCGGCTGCCAACGGCTCCATTAGCAATAGCCACATAGTCGGCGGTTTATATTCGTTTTAGAATAAGCCCGAGGGCGAAATAAGTTAAATTTAATTTACACGCTTCAATTAAAGTGAAATAAAATTTAAATTTATTGATATTTATTATGTAATGTTTTTTGGACGATGAGTCAATAAACACGCACTAGTTGGTTCCAATTTAGTTTTCTGTTGATGTGTTTCATTTCAATTTCCATTAAATATATAAATTCACTAGATTTTGATTCAACCTTTATTCCTCTTATATTTTTAAACCTTGAATGATTATTCGGGAACAGTATTTTTTTCTGGATGAAAGGTACCCTATATCTTCATCTGAATCCCAGACAACGTATAGGTCTGTAAAATTTCATGATTAACGGTTTAATGTTTAATCACAAAGGAATAAATAAACTCACTTTGACAATTATAATATTAAATTGACAATTATAATATTAAGTTAGGATTTACATGTGCATTGGAATCAAATCCCTAGATTGTCGCTACAAAAGAGGAAAGCATTGGCCTGTTATTAAATTTTACTCTCTAAGCTAAGACTTCGATTACGAAAGGATCTTCTTAATGACTCATGAACTAAGGTGGCATTATTTCTATTATCGACTTTTTCCTTGAAGTAGTATTGTACGAGTAAACACAGGGTGCTTGTGGGCTTATGTTAACTAGTAGTGATACCGGGGTAGTACTACGGGTAAGTAAGGAATATCACAAGTATATATTCGACATTATTCGTATTCTTCTAATAAAGAACTGTAAATAAGTTATTTAAAATCAATAAATAAATTAAAACCAGTATGAGGTGCGGGTTTGTTTGTGATAAAGGCGGCAGACAGGTTGATAAGCAACATCATTAGGGATGCTTCGTTGACGCTGATAGGATAGAGGCTACCTTAAGGCACAAGGTGAGGATAATTAACAACAGACTTAAGTTTTATAAAATACTAGCTGGTGCCCGCGACTTCGTCCGCGTTGAACGATGAAAGGTACCCTATTTCCTTTCTGGTGTCCCAGACGACGTGTATGCAAAATTTCATCGTGATCGGTTCAGTAGTTTTTGCGTGAAAGAGTTACAAACATCCATACATCCAAACATACTTTCGCATTTATAATATTAGTACGGATATTGTATCTTACTCTTACTCATAAGAATTTTTTTTATAAAAGATCTTCAATTTGCATTTTTAACAATACATTTTTACCATACGCTTCGTCTAACTGAAAATTTGAAAACATAAAACCTTAGGTATGAAAAATACATTTTCCAATTTTCATAACTTCAAACAGTAAGTAGCTGTCCTCCTCTGTCGGTTTTTCTGCCAACTTCTTCTTAAACGGATTTTGAGAAGGTTTTCTTCTTCTTCTTCACTAAACGGATTTTGATAAGGTTTTCACTAATGGTAAGAGCGGTAAACGAGGAAGGTTTCTGTGTAAGTATATAATTTACAGAAAAAATTGCATCCCTACGAAGCTGGGGGCGCGTCACCTGTATATTCTACACTAGCTGTTGCACACGGCTTCGTCCGCGTAACTTTATAAAATATAGCCTATGTTACTGGCTGATAATATAGCTTCACGACAGTGAATTTTTTTTAAAAACGGGCCAGTAGTTTCGGAGCCTATTCAATGTTAACAAACAAACAAATATTTCCTCTTTATAATATTATTATTAGTATAGATTATTATTACTATTATTAAAAATCACTATTATATGGTTAATCTAATTATTGTTACAATTTTCTGCAAATTTAAAAATAGGTATAAAAATATTAGGTATTAAAAATAGGTTTATAACAAACAAATCTTCCTCTTTATAATATTATTACTATTATATAGTATATAGTATATAGCCTTGACAAGCACTATTGGGATGATCGTGACTAATTTCCTGTAATCTTTCACCACCAATTCTATTTATTATAATGACTTCACAAATAGAAAATACCTCATTATTTTTGTTGAGTTAATTAGGGCAGCTATTTTCACGTCACTCAATGGATAATGTTTATATTTAGATTATAATACGTGTCCTATCTTCCAAGCTTGATTAATCTTTCAACAGTATAATTCGACAAAGCGAAATTACGGATATTGACTGTTAACGGCTGCCTAGACAGGCTCATACGAGTGGGAAATTGACAGACGTGGAAAATACGAGGGAAAATTCACACAGGACGCGTTGCCACGGCTGCTGTGAGGGATTCTGGATTTGAAGAAATCACTCATCCACCCTACAGCCAGGACCTGACCCCCAGTGATTACTTTTTGTTCCCAAATCTAAAGAAAGAACTTCGAGGTAAGCATTTTTACGACGATGAAGAGTTTTTCGCTTACTTATTTCTTTTTGACCACTCAACGGATTTTGATTTAAAGATCGGCAGGTTGACAGTCCACTTAAACGTAGGTGGCTAGTAGCTACCGTCGCCTATGGACGTTGCATTTATGACTTTAATATTCCATGTTATATTTCCATGTTATTTTTATTTCATAGTTTTCTAACTAAAAGGACTGGTCAGAAGCAGACATATTATAAAATCCGCTGTTTATCTACTTCTTCTTAACAACACAACGGATTTTGATACGGTTTTCACTATGGAAAGAGCGATAAATGAGGAAAGTTTGTGTTATATAATTTTCGGTAAAAAAAATCCATCAGTACGAAGCCGAGGGCGGTTTGCTAGTCTGAATATACTTAAGTTAATATTAGCAAACGGAAAAAGTTGTTGTTGGTAGTTGTCGCGCCTTAAGTTTCCCGAGCGGCGACACTGACTAGTGTGATAAAAAAAATATAAAATCTAAATGTTGGGCGCCAGTGTAGCCTACCAAGAAAATGAAACAGCGTGATCGGATATTACAAAAAATATATTTAACGCTCGGTGGTAGGCAACACAAAATTCGTGTAGGTCGTGGGTGGTCGGCCTATCTGTCTCCCCAACGCAGTGCAGGCACTCCCCTGTATGATCCAGCCGACGAAGATGGTAGATGTGGCGTGTTGGGCGTCCTGCCGATGCGTATTGGTACCGACGATGGTGATGGTAAGGCGGTGGTAATGGATTGCAGCCGACAATCAGATCTAGTGCAATCCGATGACAGAGGGATGCTTTGCCTGAAGGATTCTTTGCCCAAGGGATGCTCCTGAAATCGACAGTACCACAGGATTACTCTCTGGTACATCTACCCTCCGATCTGGATACCCCACGACGGCAACAGGATGAAAATACCTGCTTAGCAGCAGTAGCATTGCCGCAGTGGTGCAAGACCAGAACGGAATTTACAAAACAAACAGTGTGAAAATAACTAAAGCAACAAAGCAATAAACAAAACAATGTATAAAAATAATAATATATAATTTAAAATAAAAAAAATAATTAAGTAGGTAAGTCTTATCCTACCGAAATAAACTCAAAATACATTAACAAGGTTAAAAATTTAATGCAAAGCAAAAGGAATAATGTGCCAAACAAATCATAAAATATAATAAAGCGTATGATTAAGCAAGAGAAATAAGCTGTTTTAAAATGTGATATTATAATTTATTAAATTGTGTGCCATTTAATACTCACCCTATCGCGGGAGATTTAAATATTGATGGACTTATTTATGAATCCACAAGACAAATGTAATTTAATTTGACGTCGGATAAAAATAACTTTTACTAAAAAATCGCACGACTTGACTAGCACGCCAAGTGGTGCGGACCTCATCATCTAAGGCTTATCTCCGACTGCCTCTCGCAAATGTAAAATAAACCGTTCACGCGTGCGTACTTTGCATTGTAGGTAACGCCCGCGCCGGTGCACTTGCACTTCGAGCGTGTAGTTATTTTAGTTTTATCAATTACCCCACTATTATTATATATATTTTTTTTATTATTTTTTCCTTTTTTCTATTTTACCCTTCCCTTCATTCACAATATGTAACGCTTCGTTACATTACCCGCTCGTCCCTCATAAGGATTTTATTTTATAGATAAAATCCGCAATTACTTTAATCTGTATCAATCTTTTTACTTAACCTTTCATTCTACCTACTGAAATTCTTACATTCATCCCAAACATACAAACATTTAAAAATAAATCAAGTAATATTATAATTACAAGACGTGTCCTAACAGAAACCGAAAGTCGTGCGTCTACGTATTTATCTGCCAACGACTTTTTTGTAAAAAAATGTATTAAAAGATGTTAACAACGTGGGCAATATAACAAAACATACTATGTATTATGACCGTAGCATTTCATATCTTTTATGTGCCAAGTACCTAAATTTTTACCAGACATGTCCTCCAAAACGTATACTAATGGAGACAACTTCTGGATGACCCTACACTTGATATACTTCGGAGCCAGCTTTCTGCTGAAGTATTTATCTTTGTCACTTAGTACGTACGCTCGCTTATAGACAATATCACCAGTGTTAAATTCAAAAGACTTTCGTCTTAAATTGTAATGCGATGTGTTCTTTACGTGAGCGTGATAGAGAGACTTCTGTACTTGGTCAAAGATAGTGCTCAAACAACCAAGGTTCTCTGCATAAACTTCGCGTGGCAAAAACAAAACCTCATCGCCTAAGTCTATGTCTGTATAATGGGAACCACATGGAACCAATTCCCTACCAAAAACTAGAAAGGATGGCGTGAAGCCAGTAGCTTCGTTAACCGAATTATTTATTGCGAATTGGACCTTTGGAATAAATACATCCCAAGACCTGTGATCGTTTTGTACAAAAGTTGAAATACATGTAATAATTGTTTTATTGTATCTCTCTACAGTATTTACCTGAGGGGTATACTTAGGAGTAAAATACACGTTAGGAACGTTATACTTTTTGAAAAATTGATCGGTATGACCACTTATAAACTGACTACCGTTGTCCAAAAATATGCTCTGTGGTACGCCATGAACCAAAAAAATTTGATCCTCCAAAATTTTAACTATTACCTCAGAAGTAGCCTTCTTAATGGGAAAAATATGGCAAAATTTGGAAAAACAACATGTCACTACTAGAATATAAGTATTTTGTTTCCGCGTCACAGGAAGAGGACCCATTAAATCGATGGATATCATTTGATAAGGCCGTGAGCACTGCTTAGGGCGTCCCATTTCTCCAAGTGTGGCATGGTTTTGGCATTTATATTGTAGGCAAGTAGTACAAGAACCAACATACTTTGCTACCTGACGATACAAACCTGGCCAGTAATATCTAAGTGCAATGCGTTTGTAGGTCTTAAAAATGCCTAAATGACCTGCAGTTTGCTCATCATGATTCTCCCTAATAACCTTCTCCCGGAGTTCTGATGGAACTACCTCCTTCCACGAAAATTCATTTGTAAGATTACATTTATTTTTACTGAGGCGGAAAAGAGTATTATTCTTTATTAAATAATTAGGAAAATTCTCAGGTCTATTAATACAATTATTGTAGATGTTTTTATACCAATCATCACTAGTTGTCGCGATAGATTTGGCAGTGACAATAGACGAAACAGGTACAGCTCGTGACAGTGCATCAGGAATAATGTTATCTACACCTCGGCGATGTTTAATTGTAAAATCAAAAGAGGACAATCGAACGCCCCAACGTGCCAATCTGCCCGTTGGGTTATCTAAGGAAAGGAACCATTTCAACGCGCTGTGATCTGTATAAACAGTAAAGGTTTTGCCATTTTCTAAATAACAACGCCAATGCTCCAACGCAATCAAAACTGCTAAGGTCTCACGCTCCGTAATGCTATAGTTTTTCTCTGCTGCCGTTAAAGATCTACTCATGTACGCTATAGGATGTTCTTTACCATTCACGGATTGAGTGAGCATAGCACCTATACCATAGTTGCTTGCATCCGTATGTACCTCGAATGGTAGATTGTAGTCTGGGCACGAAAGAACGGGGGCAGACACAAGGCACTCCTTTAGTTTTTTAAAAGCTACGTCCGCTTCAACAGTCCACTGGAATGGTGGTGAACTCTTTTTACGCGAAGTCAGTTTATTGAGCGGCCCTGCAATTGTACTAAAATTCGGAACAAATCTTCGATACCAAGTAGCTGTACCTAAAAAACGCTTGAGCTCCTTACTAGTAGTAGGAATTGGGTAGTTCAAGATGGCATCAACTTTTTCGGGATCGGTTCGTAGTCCGTTCGCATCAACTACATATCCTAAGTATTTTAACCTACTTCTAAAGAATTCGCATTTCTCCAAGTTGACTGTCAAGTTAGCCTTCTGCAATCTTTCAAGAACGCGAAGTAAAAGGGAGACGTGTTCGTCGAAGGTACTACTGACCAGAACAATATCGTCGAGGTAGGCGAATATTCGATGATCGATATTGCCTAGCAGCGCATCGACTAAGCGTTGCTGAGTCGCAGGAGCGTTGGTCAGACCAAAAGGAGTCGTTTTGAATCTGAGAGTCCCGCGACCTGGCACATAAAATGCAGTCTTGTCTCTGTCCTCCTCCGCGATTGGAATCTGCCAAAAAGCTTTGGACAAATCTATGCTACTAAGAAAATGAGCATCTCGCAAGTTGTCTAATATTTCGGAGATGTACGGTAAATTATATGCATCTTTCCTTGTAACTGCATTAAGCTTTCGACTGTCTAGACAAAAACGCGGCTGACCGTTCTTCTTTTTCACGAGGAGCACAGGAGACTGCCAGGCACTTTCGCAGGGTTCCACCACATCCAAACTCAGCATTTCATCCACCTGCTCGACAAGTATACGCTGCTTCTCTGGTGAAAGTCTATAGTACCTTTGTCTAACTGGGGGCGAATCACCAGTTTCGATGCGGTGGGTTATCAGATTGGTTCGACCTAAGCCCTTGATTTCAAAAGAAATATCCCTAAACTGTCCTATTACATTATCTGCGATAGCTCTCTGAGAATGATCCAAGTTATCGTAAGAATTGATGAAAGTTTGAGGACCAGTGACATTTAAATCCATCAGTGGTACATCTAACAATTGAAGAGAACCCAGATACTTCGGACATATATGAAATGCGCGCCAGAAATCTATTCCTAGTATTAGAGGAGATTGTACTTCTGGAACTACATATGTCCTCACTATATGAAATTGATCCTCAAACCTTATTGGTAAATCGATGTAACCAATACTGTGAAAAGTTTGGCCACCTGCGGCGACGATTGATACTTTATCGTCTATAGAAATTTTAAGTCCATGACTAAGTAAAGTATTATGTGCATTACTGCCCAGGATTGTAACTGCAGATCCCGAATCAAGGAGTCCCGAAACTGTCAAGTCACTGACTTTTATATTGACATATGGTCGCGTATCATTTGAAGGTTTACTATTAAGAATTGTAGCTATTTTGTAACTGTTAAAAAACAAACGTACAGTTTCTAACCATTTGTTCCAATTATCTTTATCAACGCGACATTCTGTTGAAGATGGGCTGCTACAATTCTGCACTACTAGTTTTTTGAATTGCCCCACGTTGGGCGCCAATGTCGCGCCTTAAGTTTCCCGAGCGGCGACACTGACTAGTGTGATAAAAAAAATATAAAATCTAAATGTTGGGCGCCAGTGTAGCCTACCAAGAAAATGAAACAGCGTGATCGGATATTACAAAAAATATATTTAACGCTCGGTGGTAGGCAACACAAAATTCGTGTAGGTCGTGGGTGGTCGGCCTATCTGTCTCCCCAACGCAGTGCAGGCACTCCCCTGTATGATCCAGCCGACGAAGATGGTAGATGTGGCGTGTTGGGCGTCCTGCCGATGCGTATTGGTACCGACGATGGTGATGGTAAGGCGGTGGTAATGGATTGCAGCCGACAATCAGATCTAGTGCAATCCGATGACAGAGGGATGCTTTGCCTGAAGGATTCTTTGCCCAAGGGATGCTCCTGAAATCGACAGTACCACAGGATTACTCTCTGGTACATCTACCCTCCGATCTGGATACCCCACGACGGCAACAGGATGAAAATACCTGCTTAGCAGCAGTAGCATTGCCGCAGTGGTGCAAGACCAGAACGGAATTTACAAAACAAACAGTGTGAAAATAACTAAAGCAACAAAGCAATAAACAAAACAATGTATAAAAATAATAATATATAATTTAAAATAAAAAAAATAATTAAGTAGGTAAGTCTTATCCTACCGAAATAAACTCAAAATACATTAACAAGGTTAAAAATTTAATGCAAAGCAAAAGGAATAATGTGCCAAACAAATCATAAAATATAATAAAGCGTATGATTAAGCAAGAGAAATAAGCTGTTTTAAAATGTGATATTATAATTTATTAAATTGTGTGCCATTTAATACTCACCCTATCGCGGGAGATTTAAATATTGATGGACTTATTTATGAATCCACAAGACAAATGTAATTTAATTTGACGTCGGATAAAAATAACTTTTACTAAAAAATCGCACGACTTGACTAGCACGCCAAGTGGTGCGGACCTCATCATCTAAGGCTTATCTCCGACTGCCTCTCGCAAATGTAAAATAAACCGTTCACGCGTGCGTACTTTGCATTGTAGGTAACGCCCGCGCCGGTGCACTTGCACTTCGAGCGTGTAGTTATTTTAGTTTTATCAATTACCCCACTATTATTATATATATTTTTTTTATTATTTTTTCCTTTTTTTCTATTTTACCCTTCCCTTCATTCACAATATGTAACGCTTCGTTACATATTTAGATTTTTTCAAAATCTGCAAAACAAGAGTTGAATGGCTTCAGGGTTGTCCCTTTCGCGGTTTTACTTGACAATTTATTGACAACAAATTTTCAACATACAATCTACATAACGAGGAATAGGGAATTGGACTGGAATTTCTTAAGTCACTCACCGAAACATAACAGCAGATATGCTGTTCTCTTTCACGGTGTTCTTCCGAAATGGCTGCCCAATTTGTTACTGCGGAACACAGTGTGCTACTACTAAACAGAATTGTTTACTAGATTTGTTTACTAATTACTAAACAATTCTAGTGAAATACCTACCGTCAAACGGGGTTAATTTGACAGGGTTTTGAGGGTTTTTTTTTGTTCCTACGACGCGTTTCTGCAATATTTGATATATTTTTTATCTCTATAGTACAATTAGTCCTTTGGCTATACAGTCCAATGCTCAAATGGGAAAAAAAACGAATCTTCTAATTTTTTAAATTATTTTTGTAGGTGTCAAAGTTACCCAGAGTGAGGGGCTATTTTGACATAGCATTTAAGTGCACTGCAAGTCAAAGTAATCGCTTAAAAGCTTACATTGAAATCTTTCTATAAAAATAAGAAGCTGTGGTTGGTTTGTGCTGTACGTGATTGTATAAATTAAAGATACGGATTACAACGGATTAAGAATTATATTTTACAAAGAAAGTTATTATATGAACATGACAAATTGGTGACAAATAAATATAAGTGACAACATACATATGACATAAAAATATATTAAAAAGTATTAAAAGTAAAACGAAAAAGTATGTATAACGCAAATGAGTATTTACAACAAGTCCCTACATCAGCCCCCCCGGAGACCTTTAGGTCGATAAACGTTTGGGAAAACAAACACGACGACCCGATCTTGTTCTGCGTTCCGGAGCGGACTGTTGAGGTGAAACAACAGCACGTTCGCTAGAAGTTGTAGGTGCCAGACTAGGCTCCTCTAGTATATATGCTGGTTTCAAACGGTCAATGGAAACATTATTCGATTTCCCTTTGATATCGAGCTTAAAAAATTTATCTGCACGGTTTATTACACGATAGGGTCCGGAAAATGTCGGTTGCAACGGTTTTCGAACAGAATCATCCCTTACGAAAACGTGAGAAGCTGTTTTCAAGTCTTTATGAACGAAAACTTTTGGCATTCCGTGACGAACCGTTATCGTAGGCTGCAGCTTTCGCATTTGCAATTGCAGTCGGGACAGGAAATCTGTATAATCGATTACACTTTTATTTGAGCTCTCGAAGAAATCTCCAGGTAACCGCAATTGTTCACCATACACCAGATCTGCGGTGGAAGCTGAAATGTCCTCTTTATATGCCGTTCTTATACCTAAAAGTACAAAAGGCAAGGCTTCCAACCAATCTTCACTTTCGTGACACTTGATGGCTGCTTTCATTTGCCTGTGGAATCGTTCCACTAAGCCATTGGCTGCAGGATGGTAAGCCGTTGTCATAAAATGTTCAGCTCCTATCATCTTCGCCAAACGTCGAAATGTGTCAGAAATAAATTGTCTTCCTCTGTCCGTCGTGATACGTTTTGGACAACCAAATCTGGAAATCCATCCGAAAACAAATGCTTGAGTGATGGTCTCCGCTTTGATATCGGCGATTGGCATCACTTCAGGCCATCTCGTAAAACGATCCACTGCAGTCAAGCAATATCGATAACCACGACACAGCGGCAGGGGACCAACTATATCAATATGTACATGAGCGAAACGTTCGGATGGTGGAACAAATGTTTTTATCGGCGAATGTACATGCCTAGAAACTTTACTACGTTGGCATTGTAGACATGCTCTTGCCCATTCACGACCGTCTTTATTTATTCCGGGCCAGACATAACGTTGAGTAAGTAGCTTCACTGTCGTCTTACCACCAGGATGACTCAGTCTATGAAGCGAGTCAAAAGCTTCACGACGAAACTCAGGCGTAAGATACGGACGAGCAGTTAAGCCGGACATGTCGCAAAATATTGCTGCTTCTTTGGGTAGACCAGGTATCACTACCTTTTTAAGTTGCAGCGACGACCCTGTCTTCAGCAATTGCTGTAGATCAGGATCGGTGTCCTGTGAATTAGCTAATGCGGCGAAATCTATAATACTAATTGTATCAACTGGTCGAGATAACGCATCAGCAACAACATTGTCCTCCCCAGATATGTGCTTTATGTCTGTTGAAAATTGACCTATGAAATCTAGATATCGGAATTGACGAGGCAAGCATTTGTCTAATGGCTTTTGAAATGCAAAAATAATTGGCTTATGATCTGTATGAATTTCGAAAGGTTTAAGTTCTAACATGTGACGAAAATATTTAACACCTTCGTATATTGCCAACAACTCTCTATCATAAGGGCTGTATTTACACTGAGTTGCTGTTAGTTTTCTTGAAAAGAATCCTAACGGTTCCCATACATCGTCTACACGCTGTTGGATAACTGCACCAATTGCTAAGTCTGATGCATCAGTAACCAGCGCGACTTTCGAGTTAGGATGAGGATGGGCAAGAAGTGTGGCTTCTGCTAGACTTGTTTTACAGATTAAAAATGCTCTATCTAAATTTTCGTTCCAATCTATTTTCGTCGAGTTTTTTAAATTTGGACCTGCTAACAAAGCATTCAGTGGTTTTTGCTTAAGTGCTGCTTGTGGTAGAAAACGTCGATAAAAGTTTATCATGCCCAAAAAACGACGAAGTTCTTTAATTGTCTTGGGGCGTGCAAAATTCTGTATGGCAGTTACCTTCTCTGGTAAAGGTTTTGTGCCATTGCTAGAAATATTGTGTCCGAGAAAAGCTACCTCTGTCTTTCCAAAATTACATTTTGCTGTGTTGATTAAAACACCATGTTGCCGTAGTCGTTCAAAAACTTGTCTCAGATGACTTTCGTGCTCTGTCACATTTACTGACGCTATCAAAATGTCATCTAAATATGGAAAACAGAATTCTAGTTCGCAAAGAATTTCATCAATGAAACGTTGAAACGTCTGTGCAGCATTTTTAAAACCGAAACCCATAAAGTTAAATTCAAAAAGACCAAAAGGCGTCGTTATTGCTGTTTTCGGAATATCATCCGCAAATACTGGAATTTGGTTATAAGCGCGTACCAAATCCAGAGTGCTAAATACTGTACAGCCATAGAGATTGTAGGAGAAATCCGCTAAGTGTCTGACTGGATATCGGTCTGGTATAGTACGAGCATTAAGAGCACGGTAATCACCACACGGCCTCCAACCTTGGTTCTTTTTGGGGACCAAATGTAAAGGTGAGGACCATGAGCTGTCAGATCGATGCGCGATACCTGTATGTACAAGTTGTTCAAACTCACGCTTAGCAATCTTGAGTCGTTCTGCATCTAATCTCCTTGGGCGGCAGTACACTGGTGGACCAGGAGTAGTGCGAATATAGTGAACTGTATTATGTTTCACCTTTGGTGCCGAAGTATCACCGGCTGGACGGGTAATCTCTGGGTACTCTTGTAGAATGTGATGAAAAATAGATGTACCTGTAACTGTTTTAACATGGCACACAGAACAAGATTTTGCCGAAATACCACTAATAGAAAGTGTTGTTATATTGTCAACCAAACGTTTATGCCTAATGTCTACCAATAACCCATAAAATTTTAAAAAATCTGCGCCTAGGATAGGTTTTGTTACATCTGCTACAACAAATCGCCATGAAAAATCACGACGTAAGCCTAGGTCGAGCTTTAAAGAAATTGTACCATAAGTAAAAATTGTCGATCCGTTTGCGGCGCATAATACGTATTTGTCCTTTTTAGGGCGTGAACTACGTATAAAACTAACAGGATAAACACATAAGTCTGAACCACTATCCACTAAAAACTTCACCTGTGTCTTTTTGTCGGTCACGAATAAACGGGCTGAAACATTTTGACAATCGCTGGCCGTCATCAACGACTGCCGTCGGCATTTCCCTCATTGAAACTGCAAGGCGCGTGACACTTACTTGCGCGCGGGCCAAACTTGCTGTGATACCAGCACATACCACGACGTTGTCTTCGATTGCTGCTCCGAGAACGTGAACGGCGCCGGCCTGCGTAGCGCCCTCTACCTGGAGCATGTGGCCGCGCTGTCATCTTTAATTCCGCAATCTCGCGACTAAGACCGTCGACACACCGCCGGAGTTCGATCATCTCGCTTGACGTCGACGGCGTGGACACTTGGTGTATCTGCTGTTGCACTATATCTATCACTGTATCAGCGAGCTTAGCTAGGTCTTCTAAACAGCTTTTAGACTGCGAGGCAATTATTAACTGGACGTGCGATGGCAGACGATTTGACCACAAAGATTTTATAAAGTCATCAGGAACGTCTGGTCCAGCAAGGTTTAACAAATGACGCAGGAATTGCGAAGGCTTGCGATCGCCAATGTCCTCATTGCTAATGAGCTGCCGAACTCGCTGCTCATTGGATGACGATAAACGTGAAATTAGCTCATCTCTTACCTTATCGTATTTTCCAGTATCGGGTGGGCTTTTTACAATGTCTTTGATTTCAGCGATAATTCTACAATCCAAATTTGCTATTACATGGTTGTATTTTGTCGAATCCGTAGTTATACCAGCTAAGGCGAATTGGCCTTCTAATTGGGCAAACCACAGTGCCGGATCTTCTGGCCAAAACGGTGGTACTTTAACACTCACACTATTTAAAATGTTCGGACGGCTATTTTGTTCCATCGTTATATTTATTCGTATGTAGTGTGCAAATTATATTAAAATCACGTCAGATTATCACGTCGGAGTTACCAAATTTGTGGTTGGTTTGTGCTGTACGTGATTGTATAAATTAAAGATACGGATTACAACGGATTAAGAATTATATTTTACAAAGAAAGTTATTATATGAACATGACAAATTGGTGACAAATAAATATAAGTGACAACATACATATGACATAAAAATATATTAAAAAGTATTAAAAGTAAAACGAAAAAGTATGTATAACGCAAATGAGTATTTACAACAAGTCCCTACAAAGCATTTTGAGTGAAAATATTATGGAAATTGAATAAAAAGGATCTGTTACAGATTCCCCCCGCATACTAATTTCTTGCAAGTGACACATTGGATCCATTCCTCGCGAAGCCGATAGAAATATATTCAGATAGCATTTGCATATAGAACATAAGTTCGAATTATTCTTCTTTGCCAGATCAATCATTGGAACTTATAAGGACACCAACAGACCTGTTCTAATCAATTGTCAATTTAGCCCCAAAATCTGTCAATGTTCCCCTGGAAGTCAAAGTAGCCGTTTGACGGTAATGTAATGTAATCTTAAAGTAATTTTAACAATAATTTAAAAAACAAACAATTTGAATTTATTTTATTAATCGTTGCTGCCCGGGATTCAATTTTTTATATTGTATATTATTTATCCCCTCTTTCCATAAGTTAAAATAGAATTAAAATCGGTTGAGCGGCTTTGGTGTAAATGGAGGGCAAACATACCTACTTTGATTTATATATATAATAAAAAAAAGATGATCAATAAGATCGTGCTAGGCAGCCCTAATAAAGTACGCAAATTTGCAATTTCGCCAATACGTGTCGTCGCCCTACGCTGGCGCCGCGCTGTCGGCTATTCCCCATTTTATCCTTGCTCTATTACCCCACTTTCCCCACGTCCCCTACTCTCTTTGTTTTCGGATAGTGTAACCTAATGAATTCATTTTATATACATTACATGTACCTGTGAATGTCAATGTGAATGTATTCATTAAGAAACATGTTTTAAAAAACAGGATATGTTAAATTATTGAACTTTTACACTTCATATGTCGTAAATTGGGCAGCTCATTTGGCGGCAGTAACCACTCCCACACTAAATAATAGGTAGCTACTGTGAAATAAGACCTTCTGTGCTTTTTTGTTTCGATGAGTGAGGTAGATCGATGTTAATTTTCCTATCTTCTAGCTAGATCAAAGTTATTTCTCCTAATACTCCTAATACTAGCTGGTGCCCGCAACTTCGTCCGTTGAACGATGAAAGGTACCCTATGTCCTTTCTGGTGTCCCTGACAACGTGTATGCAAAATTTCATTGTGATCGGTTCACTAGTTTTTGTGTGAAAGAGTTACAAACATACTTTCGCATCTATAATATTAGTACGGATTTTAAGAGCGGAAGCAAACTTGGAGCGTCTATGGGTGCCGTTGCCTGTATTAACAAGCAAGGGTAGCCATAGCCACCTATCTTTAAGAGCAATATCATAGTTAGCTGACAGACTACCACTGCTGGACACAGAGGTCCCCTTAAACCGTTAAAATGGACGACCAGCTTCAGCGTATTTCAATATGTTGTAGAAATACCTGCTGGCGACGAATGTAACATCACAAGAATTATAAAATTTCCACAAAAATAAACATTACCTAAGAGTTTTCAATTTAATTGAATATTTGCATAGGTATTTATTTAAAATAGCAAATCTGTAAAAGTTCTTTATCGATCACAATGAAATTTTATGTATATATTCTATACACGTTTTCAGAACTGAAACGTTCTTTTCTGACTGTTACGGGTACTTATCTCCGAGTTTATGTAAAGTAAATTGTTCGTAATAAATTGTTTACTTACTCATAGGTATTGGTTTTATTAAATTGTGAACTTTTATTAATTCCCAACTGAAAGGGAAAATGATACGTCCAGCACTGTACAAAGTTGGATTGATTGAAGTATTAAAGAGTCCACGGCGTCCTCTGAGATTTGGCGCCAGGTTGGCGGTCCGCGTCGTGGCGCCGGAAAATCGTCGCCGTCTCGTATTTTCTATGGGAGTATTTGAAGCAGGGAAATAGGGGGAAATAATGTCGTATTGTTCACTATACATTGACGCTTTTGATTTTGTTATTACTAAAAATAGATATATCATGTATTTTTTTTTAATTGTCACAATGTGTTTAACAAATTGGACCATTATACGAAATATACTTTTATTTAAATAATTCACAAAAAAGTGTAAAACAAGCACCTTAAATCATACCACTGAAAAAAAAAAGTACGAATCTTCACCGTGTTAATTAGCGGATTGAAAAATGTTATGATAAATTGATAAAATCTTACCATATTGTATTGAGGGAGTTGCGACACTAAAAATATTGAGGAACACTGGGTTAGGACAATCCCATCCAATATAATCATTCAATAACAGTACGTTAGAACGGCCTCTCGGCTGCCTTATTATCTAACAGCAGACGACAGCAGACGACTTGCGATCGCGTGTCGCGATTATTGTCCATAAGAGGCCTTATCGCAAACCACACCTTTGTTACGAGTTACGTGATACCAAAAACACGATTTAGTGTGATATTGAACAAATTGATAGAAAGTTTTCGCCTGTCGCAAGTTGGTCGCGAGTCATCTGCTGTTATGTAATAAGGCAGCCGTTCAGAACATACTTTGTACTATATATCATTTATAAGTACTTTTGGACGCGTGTTTGTACAATTAGAAATTTATTCATTCAAGTATTTATGTTTTCAGCAATTTTGTCGGGAATCAATGTACAGTAAACATCATTGTCGAAGGGAAATCCCTCCCTCATCCCTCCGATTTACTCCCATTTCGAGTCACCCCTCAAACCCGACTTATTACTCCTCATTCGCAGCAATCACTCGGACGCTCGTTGAGGCGATTGGCGCGAAACTCTGTCTTATCTGTGCAACTTATTCTATTTTTAAAATTAAAAAAACATGGGACTCGAGAAGAGAACAGTGAAAATTATAGTGATATTTGTCGTGTCCGTACTTGTCGTCGGTAAGTTTTTTATTTTAATGTATAAAAATTTTATATTAAATTTAATAAAGTTTTTAAAGAATGTTGTGTTTCAAAATAATTTAAGTAAATATATTAATCATAAATTATTATCATGTCATACAAGTGGACATTCAGCTTAAGTATCTTACTTAACAAATTGTAAATTGTACAAATTGTACCAACCTAAGTTACCTTTTAATATGTATATTGCATACCTTTAAGGACTATAACAATTTAATTATTATTATTCACATATTATTTTGAAATAAAAATCGGATTTTTTCTCTTCTCTCTTTCTATAGGTACCTAATGCTCGTTAACATTATTTTTGACTTTTTATTTCTTGTTACTCAACTCCTAAACTATGTCATAAAATGAGACTTCTTAAACTTTTTCGCTTTTCTCTAAAAATTACCACTTTTAAACAAAAAAATAATAATTCTTAACATTTCACCCAATTAGATTAGGGTATTAGTATAGATTACCTCCTAATTGGTACACATTTGTGTACTTACCCAGTAAACGCTATAAGGTTTCCTATAATTAAGGATTTAACAGCACAAAGAAGTAATAAATAGGTTAACCCCCGATAGTACAGGACAGCAACTAATGGAGCGAACTATAATGGTATTTTTCTAATCATTTCTGTTGCATTACAGCAACTTAAGTTTTAAATTGAAATTTCCTGTAGAATTGTTAAATTGCCAACAATAAGAAAAATCAGAAATTATTAATCAGAAAATAATAATGAACGTCTGTTACGTTTTCAGTTTAAACTAATATTGATAAAGAAATTTGAAAAATATTAAACTTGCACAGACGCGAGCAAAAGCTATAAATAACTAGCTGGTGCTGGCGACTTAGTCCGCGTTGAAAATTAAAAAAAAAGCAATATAACGCTTGGCCTCGTGTTGCTATAACACTTTGGCCAGGCGTTAGTTTTTTATTTTTTATTTATCCCTCGGGAATAATCTTTTTTTTTTATGAAAGGTACCCTATGTCCGAAACTAATTTTTAAATGTGTAACATATAATTTTTTTATAATAAGTACATTAAACTTATTTGTGCTGTTTCTTGGCAATTACAATCGCATTACTCGGAACGACAGTCATATCAATTGGTTTGAATAAAATACAGTAGAAACCGGATATAACGACATATCGGATATAACGACTTCGGTTGTAACGACATATCGGATATAACGACTTCGGTTATAACGACATATCGGATATAACGACTTCGGTTATAACGACATGTCTGATATAACGACTTCGGTTATATCGACATATCGGTTACAACGACTTCGGTTATAACGACATGTCGGTTACTACGACTTCGGTTATAACGACATATCGGTTACTACGACTTCGGTTATAACGACATATCGGGTATAACGACTTCGGTTACTACGACATATCGGTTCGACGACTTCGGATATTACGACTTCGGTTATAACGACATATCGGTTACAACGACTTCGGTTATAACGACATATCGGGTATAACGACTTCGGTTACAACGATTTCGGATATAACGACTTCGGTTATAACGACATATCGGGTATAACGACTTCGGTTACAACGACATATCGGTTACTACGACTTCGGTTATAACGACATATCGGTTACAACGACTTCGGTTATAACGACATATCGGTTACAACGACCAAATGGCAAGTCCCCGTTGAATGCCTATAACGATTTAGTATTGCTTATAATGACCAAACCGTTTATTACGACCAATTTTTGTGTTCCCTTGAAGGTCGCTATAACCGATTTTCACTGTAAACATAAATAACTACTAATTCGTATCTACTGAATAAGTAAGAGTGATTTTTGTCTGTTCATCTTAATGCGTGCTTTTTTGATTTATTCAGAACTTGGGTTTTGCCCGCGACTTCGTCCGCGTCACACTAATAAACTTCACAGGAACACCCGCTTGACTAATCTGAAGATTGTCTGAAAATTTCATCAAAATCTGTTTAGCTGTTCTGGAGTCCATATAATATACCTACTGGAACATACATACACACATAGCTTTTTATATATATTAAGATTTAAGTTCTGTTTTGAAAGTTCTCGCCAAAATATTTACAATTTGTTCACAGGTGGTATTATCGGACTTATCCTTGGATTACTATTGCCGTATAGATATGTCGGTAAGTAACATTCGTACTTGTCTAATTTATTTCATACTAGCTGGTGCCCGCGATTTCGTCCGCGTTGAAAGATGAAAGGTACCCTATGTCCTTTCTGGTGTCCCAGACAAAGTGTATGCAAAATTTTATTGTGATCGGTTCAGTAGTTTTTGCGTGAAAGAGTTACAAATATCCAAATATACTTTCGTATTTATTAGTATGGATTAAATGATTATCCATATATTCAAACATACTTTCGCATTTATAATATTAGTACGGATTAACTAAATGATTGCATTGACTTTAAATTCAACAGAGTTGGAAGTGTATCCTCGTTCAGATGAATACAACTGGGAGCAACCGCTCATCCAATTCAGACCTGGCGATCCTGGCAGCTGGCATCCGTGGGTCAGGCGCATCAACGATTTCCTTAGACGTAAGTTTTTCAACGACTGCAAAGCAGGCTTTAGCTGGAAATGCTTACTAACAGTTTTCCCGCAATGGCAGCCTACGAGACAACTGTGCCGGAGACTCCAGCCCGTGCGCCTTGCTCCGTCCATCATCGTCACGACCATCATATGCGATCGCCAGACTGTGAGCAAGCCATGAGACTCTGGTCACCTTGCACTGCAGACGATTTTTACGGATATGCAGTTGGAAAACCTTGCGTATTTTTGAGACTGAATCACGTGAGTCCTTAATGGGAGCAGAAACATTTTAGTGTGCTGCCCATTTATATTTTCACACACACACACACACACACACACACACACACACACACACACACACACACACACACACACACACACACACACACGCACGCACGCACGCACACACACACACACACACACATAACTTTATAAAATACTAGCTGGTGCTCGCGAAAGCAATATAACTTAGTTTTTTATTTTTTATTTATCCCTCGGGAATTGTCCATTTTTTCTGGATGAAAGGTACCCTATGTCCTTTCTGGTGTTCCAGACAACGTGTATGCATAATTTCATAGTGATCGGTTCAGTGGTTTTTGCGTGAAAGAGTCACAAACATCCATACATCCAAACATACTTTCGCATTTATAATATTAGTAAGATAGCCTATGTTACTCGCTGACAATATACTTAGCTTCTCAACAGTGAAAGAATTTTTCAAATCTGTCCAGTAGTTTCGGAGCCTATTCAATGCAAACAAACAAACAAACAGTCATATCTTTCCTCTTTATAATATCATTATTATAATGTATATTATTTTTTTATTTCATTTTTTTGTGCATTCATGTTGATACTGTCAAACTCATTAATAAGGTTTGTTAAAATAAAATAATAAAATAAATAATTTTTTTATTTATTTTTATGTACATATTTTTTTAAAATCAGATATACATGTACATTCAATTTTACCAACACACATACAGCATATTATATATTATATCACATTGTTCCAAAATACACTGTTTAATCAATTCTACATTAAATATTTATTTCATTTGTTCCTCACTATTGAAGTCATCTAAAATTAGCTTTCATCTAAAATTACTGTTTTAGATCCACTATTGGGTGCCGGAGCCTTACAATATGACTTCGCTTCTGCCATTGCCAGCTGAAATGCCAGAGAATCTGAGGAATTATATGGTAAGAATCATTATTTGGTTCCCATTCGTGTTTTCTTCAACTTTTTTTTTAGTAAAAAGAGGCAGCATAAAATGTCAATTCACTTTATCATGGGTGGCTACCTTCGCTTAAAGACATAAGCCACATTTAGGAAGGGTAGAAGTGTGTTGCTAACCCTGCAAGAATATAATTCCATAGGTCTCTGGATGAATTCTTTGTTGTGATGAGAGGGAACACCTTAACCCAAAGATTTAAATCTAAAGATGCGCCCTAATCTCCCCGCGCCTTACTTAAAACACACCAAAAATTATCAACAATGAGTTGAGCGCAGGCGCTCAACCAACTGCAGTTGCGCGCCAACTACAGCGAGTGACGGTCGCTTGAAGAGATTGTTTCCGTTGCTTTTACTAACAAAAAACTCGTTCGAAATGTTGTCTGTGTTTAAAAGTGTGTTTAGACAAAAGACTCGCATTTCTATAAAAATGTATAACTGTGAATGTATATGTATTTTTGTAACACAGTTTAGTTAGTAAGGGCGCATCTATCGATTTAAATCTTTGCCTTAACCCATAGCACTGTAGAATCGAGATCATTCTAAAGTTCACTACTTAGTCAGTATAATAAAACCTGCGGGATAAATACAATCAGTAGAACAAGTTTTTCAAGACTCGTCTCTTCAATAACTATCTATTCGAGCCTTAGAATATAGCACTTAGGCTCGATTTCACCAACAGACGGTTATTTTTAAAAAGCTGTTTAAAATTTAAACAGCCGTTTAATAATATTTTTTTGTTCAAAATCGCTAAAATGCGGGTTAAACGCCCTAAACATCTGATTAACTTAATGATTAATCTGATGTTTGTGGCGTTTAATCCGCAGTTTAGCGATGGTGATCAACAAAATATTATTAAACGGCTGTTTAAATTTTAAACAGCTGTTAAAAACTAACCGTCTGTTGGTGAACTCGAGCCTTAGAATATAGTTTGTTTTATATTCTAAGATTCGAGCTAAGAATTGTCGTTAACTCCATCTGCTCTCTGTTTGGTTGTAGCGTCAATTCCCAGCGCATCAGTATGGTGATTTCATATGGGTGTCTTGCGAGGGTGAGTACAATTCGGACAAAGAAAATATAGGACCGATCCAGTACATCCCGACGACGTTGCCACCAGGATTCCCGATGCAAAGGCTTCATACAGCTGATCGCATTCCACGTTCAGCTCGCAGCCTTCCCGATCAGGACCCTGGACCAGTTGTTGCCGTCTTCTTTGAGAATCCTCGACGTAAGTTATAAAAAAATTTTTGAAGTGTAAAGTGCCAATCCTCTTGATAAACAATGTCTCATTGATTCAGTTTTAGTGTTTATTGGAATATTTCTTATTCCTGTTAACTGGTTAACTGAATCTTACAAAGACGTCACGTCACCAATTTTGAGTATTTAGTTGCTTCTAGGATTTTAATATATATATTTATAACTAATTGTTACCATTTCTCTTAAAAAGACTCATGTCTCAATATTTCTAAGTAAAGAAATAGGTAAGTATATAATAAATAACTAAAAAAAGGAGTCAATTAAGAAATACTTAGTAAAGGTTTCTGATGCACCTTTATGCTTATAGTAGCAAAATTTCAAAGATATTTTTAAAAAATTGCAGTTATTTTTTAATCTTGAATGATATTTACATGTCGAATATAGCTCGCATTGCATATTATGTCCAAGTAATACCAAGACTGTGAACTAGATGGCGCCACTCCGTCGAGTTTAAACGCGCTGACGTTTGGTTACATCTAATTCTATGTATTTTCACAATGAAATAAATTTATTATTACTCTGTATTTGTTTTGTTTTATTTTATTAAAGAAATCAGTGTATATAATTCGTGTGGTAGTGTTCTGTTCCCCTAACTAACACTCGGGAGTTCAGCGTTTTGGATTATTTAAAAAAATGATAAAAGTGATGACTGATTTCAGCAAACATTCTGATCAACGTGGAGTGTCGTATTTGGAGCCGCGACATTTACTACGATCGTTCCAGCCGCTACGGACGAGCACGGTTCGAGCTTTACATAGATTAACTTATTTAAGCTTGCATTGCATTACCTATCTAACTAAATTAAGATTGTCAATTTGTTAAGTTTAAGTTCTAATTATATCAGCCACATTAGCAATATAAACTGTTCAAGTGAATTCTTCTGTGCGTGTTTAAGCATAAATATTTTTTTTTGTACTTTAGCTTTTGTCTAATTTTAATTGTAGCATAAAATTAATTAAGTATAATAAATGGATATAAGAAAAAAAATTAATGCTCTTTTGGATAGCGTGTATGGATATCCAATTGTAGTATAAAGTGTTACGTATAAAACCACATAAGACTACATAATAATAATAATAATAATAATGTAATTCACTACACAGTACATTCCACAGTACAAACTGTTGAAGCTTTGTAAAAAAAAATCTCGCGAAATAGTTCCTTTTTCGTGAAATACATTAAGGGCCTATTTCACCAACTACAAATAAAGTGTTGATTAGTTACTTTTAGAAATAATTTTATGTTTTATTAAATTATGCACTCTGTTTACTGCATCCTTCGATAGGCGATATTTTTTTATTATTTTCTTTTTAATGTTTGAGACTTTTACCGTACTAACAAAGGTATATTATCTCCTTCATTCCCGGTTATCGGTGACTTTAAATGGTCTTTAGTCTTAGTCTACTTGACACATGGTGAAAGAGGCCCTAATAATTACAAATTCATCCTGTCAATACAAAAATATCTTCTTAAATGTACCAACATTCTGTCATTAAATAGTGTTTGTCTAATCTCAACATTCGTCTTTAAGTATAAAGAGAAATTACCTAATACCTACCCAAAACGTACAAATAACATATTAAGTAATTTGCGTTTACCTTTTAAAAAATAATAATAGGATATTTATTGTATGAATGATTAGTTAAAGAATTAAATATTCGTTTAACTAAGAGACACACGACTTTTGTTTCATTACCTATACCATAGAGTAAATAGTACTTAACCAGTAAGTACTATTTACTTTATGCCTATACTGATTATGTGTAGGCACATTTATATATTAGTACCCTCAGACCAAATAAGAGATTTAGACAGAATTTTGCGGACAACATAGTGAAGCCGATCTTATAAAAACACTTGTGCATTCCAAGCTAAAACTTCAATTTTTTATATATATATTTTTTATTATTGAAAATAAAAATGGTTTCCAAGTTTATTAACGTGTAAAATATGATTCCATCCTACATTTTTTTGAAGACTGGTTTCTACACCCTTTCATTTCAATATGCAATTCAGCATTTTCACAGTTTTTACTACTAAATATTTTAATAACGCGAGCCACGAGGCGTATTTTGATCGCCTTTGTGTCTAGATTAGGCAAGTAGTGGAAAGTAGTCTGGAGCCCTTCCTAATTCCTTATTCTTAATCCTATTAAGTTATGCAGGAACTTACAGCACCTATGGCGTTTCTTGTAGTAGGTAATGGGCGACGGTAGCCAAGTGGATCATTAGCCTGTCTGACGAATTTTAAATAAAAAAAATCACACATACCTATAATTTTATTTAAAATTATTGACTATTGCGATACAAGTTACGCTTAGCGCAGAGGCCACTAAATAAAATTACCTCAAGATTCACCACAAGTTCACAGCACCTTCAAAGTACACAATATAAGTGGACTAAGTGGGTAAGTATTGAATTTGAACTGAATAAGAAGGTAGATAATTTTAGTGCATTATGAGAAAAGTTAGACAAGTTATTTTCATTGCACGCCTACCAATAAATTTTTAAAAATATTTAAAAGTAATTAAAAATATTCATGAAATCGAAAAATAAAAATTATATTAATGTTATGTACCTAGCCGCCATTATAGTGACGTAATCTTGTATCGAATGTCATTGTACTGTGACCTGTGACACAGTTTAGTTTTAAGAGAAAGAGAACTGTCATTATTGACTATGTAAATATTCTAAATATAGACGCTAGTGCTAATAAAACCTTTTCGACAGGATCAGTTCTTTTATTTCCTCGACGTCCCAGTAGTTCGCCTTGATCTTGGATTCGAGAGGCTGAACTACCAACAAATATCACTCCATCCATCGCCACCAGTAGACGTTCGACTTCGGTCACCTACAATCTCGTCACACACTCAATATTTATTAGTAACGGCCAGTGGTTTCATTTTGAGTTGTCGATGACGTTACGTGAATATTAAAGTGACAAAGTTTTCTGTACAATCGCAATTTGCGGGGATAATCCCCGCATGCGGGGATAAACCATGTTTACAATAGCGTCAATTTATTTATTAACAACATAATATAAAGCAAAAAATTCCATTTCTCACAACTCTATCATAATTCTAGACATTTTCTTACATGTGTTATATGTATGTGTAACATGGGTTATTAATGGGATAGCAATGATGTTGTGATAACACCATTTTCTATTTACAAATTTACACGCATTTATATATATACAGTTATACAATTGTATGAGCACATATTATGTTATATATATTTACATATTATGAGACAAGAAAGCGCTTGCTTTCTGTAGCCGAGTCGTATGTGCACTGTTCCGTATTCGTTGTAATTCTTTATTTAAAAGAATTGAAACAATAACCAAAAGTCTGTTACAAGAGGTCGCCACAATGTTTTGTATTACAAAATATATTTATTGTTTAAAATCCCAATAAAATAAAATAAAATATGCATATTATATTTAAATATTGTTTGTTTTATTAAATTCCTAATAAAATCCTAACCAGAGTAAGCGGTCAATTAAAAAAGTTTTTGTTTTGCCAACATTGAAATCTTCCCGATATTATGGGAATTATATGTTTAACATCAGATTGTAAGAGGAATGTCGACCCATACAAAATATCTTTGTGCTGTGTGCTGGTCTATTCTATTTCTACCATCCAGTGGACCATCAGCCTATCTGTCGAACTTGACATTTAAAAAAATACCAGCCATATTTCCTATCCGAACGGCGCTGTAGTAGGTATTGTAATGAGCTCACGATTAATATTCGAATCGAAATGAAAAACCTGTAGGCTGAAGATAAAATTTACACACAATTAATTATTTTTACTTATCATTTTAATAATTAGAAGTTAAAGAAAATTGAAATTTCGTGTAAGGTTTTATTAACTATTAATATTCAATAGAAACTACTAGTTTATTTTCCTATGCATAAAACCGTTAGGTTCGATAGATGATTTGTGTTTTTTTTATTGTAATTACTGTTTGATCATTATTATTAATTATAAATCATTTAAACAGCAGTTACAGCTGTTTAATTATAAGCAGCATTTATATGAATTTATATATTAAAAATTAATAAGAATAAAAGATTGCATGAACATTTATCTACTTGAAAATTTGTATTTTGTTACAGAGCTAAAATTGTAAAAAAACTATTGGTTTGAAATTTGCTATCCTAAATATAATAAAAAAAAAAATAAAAAAATCATTCTTCTATTTTATTGCAACACGCTAATAGACCTTTTCACGGATAAACAACTAAAACGATTTGCATAAAATTAGGTAATAAAATAACTATTCAAGTCATGCAAGGACCATTATTATGTTTGTTTTTAAACATTGGTGTTTTTTTACGTTCAACAGATACATTAACTTAAAAACTAATTAATTTTAATATGGCAATCACAAACTAAATAGTAGATACTTTATGGCAATGTTGTACCGTACGGAATCGGGAATACTGTTTTTTCGATAGGGTAACACTGCAATGATGACTGACATTTCTGTCTGTCTGCTGCTGTAGTCTACTACACTTTCCGTATGTGATCATTTCGTGTCGTTTACGATTTGTTACCGAATCTTATTTGCTCGGTGCTTGTTATATTGTGATTGCTGAGTGGTTATTTCTAAATTTCAAAATCGTTTCTAATTCAATAGCCATGCTTAAGACGGTTTTATTTTGCTGTTTAATGACATTTTGTAAGTAATAAGTATCATATTTCACAAAAATAAGATCAATTGTAGTGTCGCAATAGTTACTTTTTTCTCTTTGTTAACTTTATCATTACACTGGACGTCTATTGTTGTTATTATTTTAACTATAAGCACTAGAAATTTTGCGATATTGACCTTATTTTGCTGCACTACACCTACCGCCATATTTTCCACTCGGTTTAACTAGGTACCTACATTGTGTGCAGGTCACGGCGCTATTACGCCGCCGCCAACCGTTATCATACCTGTGCCGTCGTCAACCATTGTACCTGTGCCGCCGTCAAATGGTTCGTCACTATTGCCACTGACTAACGAGGCTAATGAAGAAATAAGCAAAGATACAGTTGTTCCTACCTCTGATCTAACTGAAGCTGACGACGACTTAACAAAAAAGACAACAACAACGACCACCACCACCACCACAACAACAACAACTACCACAACAACTCCACCTCCACCTCCTACTCCAACCCCCACACCTCCACCACCCACGCCTGCCCCCACACCTGCTCCCCTACCTCCACCACAATCCGGCAACTGGTCTTACACTCAGGACAATGTCACCTGCATCTTGGTCCAGTTTGCAGCGCAACTCAATGTCACCTACTCCAAGGCTGTTAATGACTGTGAGTAGTTTTCTTTATTAACATGAAATCAATCTTTTGTGTTGACATTTTCCATGAATTTGCAAATTGATTCAATCTACAATTATGTGCATACTAGCTGGTGCTCGCGACTTCGTCCGTGTTGAACGATGAAAGGTTTCCTATGTCCTTTCCAGTATCCCAGATAACGTGTATGCAAGATTTCACGGTGATCGGTTAAGTAGTTTTTGCGTGAAAGAGTTACAAACATCCATACATCCAAACACATTTTCGCATTTATAATATTAGTGTGGATTATCTGCAAATTGATTCATTATTATAAATAATGAGAACCAAAATATAAGCTAAGTTTCTACGTTCCCAATTAATTATATAAAATATATAGGTACTATTAAAAAAAGATTATTTTAGTATTTTTTTATTACAGATTAATGATTGTTTTTTGGTAACATTCTTGTAGCCTTTGTGTTAATTTTAACTGGAATTATTTTTCATACAAATTCTTATATTTTATAGATTAAAAACTAAATGCACCAAGGTTAAAAATGATTCTAAGGTTTAAAAAGCTCTTTTTTGTTAAAACGTTGAGTGAAATTTTGATTTTAAATATGCCACATATGAAAACTTGATCAAAATAATTACATAATTAGTCAAAAATAATATGAATGAAACTTGGATACTGGAGAAAAATTGCAGTTTAAATTCACACCTACGTTTTTTTATAACTACACTAGCGACCCGCTCCCTGCTACGCCCGGGTGCAAAATTTTTCTTCACATTAGGTGTATAATAATCTTCCTCATTTAAAACTCTTTCTGAAAACTGTATGAAAATTCGTTCAGTATTTTTTTAGATCATCGATTACATACATACATGCGTACGGAAAAACAGACACATCGGGTGTTGTTTTATAATATGATATGTAACTACATTTTATATAAGTTTTAAATAAAAAGGCTTCCAAGAGATTTCCAAGAAATTTTACCTGTAAGACCAGATAAATTGCAAAAAATAGGGAAAATATGTGTTAAAATTGTTCCATGGACTTTCCCACACTTTTGAAATCTGTTAATATCTTTACTTCCTTATTTGATTGCTAAATGAGTTAGAGAAATTCAATTAATAATGTTAGTTGTTAAAGAAGACAATATTTTAATGTTAATTTATATTTTCCTAAGTGTAGTTTATGTAGTCAATTGTCTGTTAGGGGTTTTATTGGAGTTTAATAAAACAAATAAATTGTTAAATTGAACCATAACTTGGTTAAAATTGGAATTTTCCCTTACTAAATTGAATATCTGTGTGTAGATTGTATGTTGTATATATAAATATTTATTTATGTATTACCATCAATTGAATGAAGTAAACTTATTTATTGGTCAGCCCTATCTTACAGTTTGATACCTTTAATACAAATAAAGATATACAGTTAAAATTAATAGTATAAACCTAAAAGAAACCAATTCTCTTTAACCATTTAACCACTTGGTTTTGTAAGAGTTGTCATGCCCCTTGCGCATGACTCGTAAACAGTTCTTTTTAAATAGAAAGCAAGGCAATAATTTTTAAAAAAAAAAAAAAAAAAAAACATTATACAAGTAGAGGTATTTATTGTATATTATAAGGCTCTGGCGAAATGGACACGAAAATAATTGTCTTGGATAAATCTGACTCGGATTAAAACCTTTTTAAGGGATATTCCCAACTAATATTACAAACGCAAAAGTGTGTTTGTTTATTATTCAAACAATCATGAACACTGTCAGGGATACAAAAACGGACAAAGTATTATTCCTGAGGGGTCATCTAAAAAAAAAAAAATTTAAAAAAAATTTTTTATGCCTACAAAAATATATTGAGCAATAAACATTGAATATTAATAATAACACTTATCAAAAAGAGACACCCAGGAAGTTGCATATATAACAAAAGTTATTGTTTATAAATATTTTTTTACACTTCCTATTTCAACTTACATCAATAGTATAATAATGTTGTTTATGTTCGAATGTAGTTCAATTACATGATATAACATAATGTTTGTTTATTGTCAAGTGAAGGGGGCGTATTGTTGCCACAGTTTTCGCTATTTATAGAGCTGCACAATAGTTACATAAAACTGGACACAAAAACTCTTTGTCATTTATGATTCACAATTCACTTACATTGGCAAATGCACAGTGACGCAACATGCCTAACAATTTATACTTAAACAATAAAATGATTTATTTAGATCAGTGATCGGCTCCAGAGCCGCATATGAGCCATATGAGCGCATATGAGGAGGCGGAGGAAAGGAGCCATTTGGCTCCTTTCCTCCTCCTCCTTTCCAAGGAGTTGCAAGCACATTGTTCGCATTAATAAATATTTATTAAATATGAAATTTAATTTTGTTTAGTGTACTTAGGTACTTATTTAGTGTAATAAAAGTTTACTAAATAAGCAGATTTGGCTCCCAATTTTTTTTGAAAATTGTAATGTTCATATTACAAAAAAATTTCTCACCACTGATTTAGATTAATAAAAATGGAAGAATAAATATTTATTTTCTTATTTTTTTTCGCAATAAATCTTCGCATTTAGTTCGCGACCTTTACATTTACGATTTCCTATTATGTTTTTCTTAAGATTTCTGATTCACAAGTAAAATCTGAAAATAACTAATATTTTACAAATTACTACTAAGTAGTTAAACTGCCAATAATCAATAATATTAATCGTGTTTATTTTGCAACACACATTTTTTTGCAATGTTACAAAAAAATATCACTTATTTTGCAAAAGGATTGTTTTTTTTTAAACGACTATGATAAAAAAATATAATTTCAGTTGCTTCATTCATATTAGCAATCATAATTTATTTAAACCTAAATACATTTTCTTTAAATTGCTGTTAGAATAAGAATAATTAAATTTTATTAAAAAACTATATTTTTAAAAATAATAGACTAGACTTATTTATTTTATGATGCAAGCATCTCTTAAGAATATCAATTCTGTTGCTAATTCTGTCTCATAAGTATAATGGATGAATTGAAAATTTACAGAAATATTGTGAACTAGCTGGTGCACGCGACTTCGTCCGCGTTGAACGATGAAAGGTACCCTATGTCCTTTCCGGTGTCACAGACAACGTGTATGCAAAATTTCATGGTGATCGGTTCAGTAGTATTTGCTTGAAAGAGTCACAAACATCCATACATCCAAACATACTTTCGCATTTATAATATTAGTACGGTTTTAAAGATACTGGTTGTTATAATGCGACTTGTAATTTAATCATAATTAATCAACGATATAATATTTTTATATTTCAATCAGGTTTTCATTTCAATCAGATTCAGGTTGAAATTGTTAGTACATGAGGCGGTTTTTTAACATAATATTGTACATAATAATAACAAGGATGACGTGTTGTTTGTTTATCTATCTTGTGAGTCACCATTGGCTGCTGATAATACGTAATGTGATAATTTCATGTTAGCAATTTGTGCAAAATATAATTTTATTTTATTATAGATTTGAAATTAAATACGAAATACTAAAAATACAATTATATATACGTACTTTTAATAGAAAACACTGAGACTCAATACGTGAGACGGTGAGGTTTTATTTTGGATACTAACTTTTGGCCATGTGAAAAGTTAATTAAATTATTTCAATACCCCCCCCCCCACCTATGAAAACCTTTAACTAACTTAACTAACTAACTATGAATCCAATGTCTCTTCTTTGTTTTGCGTTTTTTAAAATATAATTATTAAAAAAAAAAAAAATCGTCCATATCGCTCGACGTTTGAGTCACAACTGGCCGTAGATTGGCTGCTAATTATAAATTTAAAACACTTTGAAAAAAAGAAAAAAAAAACAAAAAAAAAAACTGCAATTTTTCTTATCGAACGCCAGTGACGTCATTATATCCGTTGAGTAACATCATTGATTATTATTGGAGAGATGTAAAAAAAAATTCCATCTTTTGTGTGTCAGTGTTGATGATAGGTATTCGCAAAAAATACTTCATTTTCAATTACTCGATTTATCTTCTTTAAACTGCATTTAATTCGAATGAGTAATTTGATCATACATAAATAGTGATGTCACCTAATCGATAATGCATTATACTGTTTTTTTTTTTTTTAAATTTATTTGACTTCACATTAAAAAAATTTTGAATGGTTTTTTTTATATTCATTCCAAATCGACTTGGTCATTACTCATTAGTAATCCTGCTTTAACCCTGCCTCCCGTCTCTGCGGCCGTTTTTTTTTTTTCTAAAATAAATGTAGGTGACCTAAGTTACTCCTTATAACATCAGCTGTCTTAACAGTGAAAGTTTCATTAAAGTCGGTTCGGAGATTAGTCCAAAAAAACAGATAAACAAAAAAAAAAATTTTTATTTATTTTTACAGTTATTTTCACAAACAGACACTACATTTTCATTAATTAGTAAGTATAAGTAGATGTCGAAATTTTAATTTGCGATCGACCACAAAACTGTTAGCGAATCTGAAATTTGATGTGCAGTTAGTACCTATTATCTGCATGGAGACAGTAGCCGCTTATTTGGTGTGCATAAACATGAACCAATCAAAAACGGTTGTGTGTTTTTTTTTTCTTTGAAACTCAAAAGCCTCACAAAGGTATTTATAATCGCAAGTGTGGATTGTGAAATATCATTGTCTGCTAAATGAACGTGCGCTCGTTATTATTTGTGTAAGTATCACGTGCGAGTCATTTTGCTGCAAACTCTTTTGAATCAGCACGAAGCTATGTGACCGTGTAGCCTTTAAACGTAAGAAAAATCATTAGTGCATTCTTAGATTGCATTGCAAATGGTTTTAAATATTAAAAAAAAACTTTGTTAAAAATTGGAAAAAAATAAATAAATTGTATAATTTGTTACAACAGAACCCAATATAAAATTTTGAACCTTGCAATTATATAAATTTAAAGAATTTTTGTCAAAAAAAACAGAAATCAGGTATATATACCTGATATAACACACGGTCGTGTGTTTTACGTGAATACACGTATACGTTATTGCACGCTTTTGCACGCGACTTCGCCCGCGTGACTTTATAAAATATAGCCTATGTTACCAGCTGATAATGTAGCTTTCTATAGTTGAAAAAATTTTCAAAATCGTTTCAGTAGTTTTTTGAGTTTATTCGTTACAAACATAGAAAAATACAAATCTTGTCTCTTTATAATATTAGTATAGAAAAGGGGCGTTTATAAGATTTTCTTCAAGTTCTAGTTCACACAATCGGCATCTCGAAATTGTAGTTGTTATAAAAAAATGTGACGTTTGTAGATGACTGAAATTTGATCAATCAATCAATCAATCAATCATTTATTTGCCTGTACATGGGTGTAAAACCATATAACATAAATACTATTTAATACAACGTCCCAACATGTACTACCGCCATATTTGGTGTGCAAAATATTTATATTACGTGTCAACAAAACTATTAAACAAATCAAAGTCAAATTTAAAATTTAAAATGCATCGGAACACTATTTTAGAATCTGTCATTTAAAAATTCATCCAGAGCATAATAAGCTTTCCCTGCCAATAAATCCTTTAGTTTTTTTCTTTATTAGTTTTGTATTAGAAATGTATTTTGACTGACTATAGTAAATAACGTGACTGCGCTTCTTTCAACCTAGACTAAAATTGGCAGAGAATGAGACACGTTAACTGCAACTACAATATCTTTATATATATAAGAATATGTATCTATTGATCGCTTTGTCACATTTCACAACAAGGTCAAGGCAAACAATTTAGGTATTACAGACAGACTAGACTCTCTTAAGAGTCTAAGTGGCCTTATTTTGTAATAGCATTTCTAGCTAAATCAGTCATTAAAAAATTAAATTAAATTTATATGAATGTACATTTAACTAATTATTTCAAATTTGAAACTTTTCAAATATATCTTAAGGATTTATTTATTAATATATTACTCATAAAATATTAAATTTCATAAATAATTCATAATTATTTATGAATATTCATAATAATACTCATAATAATAACTTTATTTATTAAAGGAAAATCTATTTAAAAAAAAATATATTTTATCAATTTGTTATCAATTGTTTTTTCTACTGTAAAACTGTAATTAAAATGTATATTTAAATAATTCACAAAATATTCGTTTAGCAAGCAAATAGAAGTCATTTTATGACCAAAAATTAAAACCTCAATATTTAACTGTAGGTAACCTAAACATTGTAAAAAATGTTTGATACTATAATTATTTATTATTATTTATTTATTTATTTAATTTATTTTAGGGAAACTTACAGGTATATTTATTATACATGATAACAGTTTGAAAAGATAGCTTACACTTAATAAAAAATTTCCACTTATAGTTTAAGGATTACAAACTAGTCTAATAATAACGATAACAATTCGTGTGTGATTACAATTTATAATTAAGTTATTATGGTAGGCCATCGAAGAATTTATCGTTTATAATATTTTTAGTTTTAACTATGGAACTGTGGAAAAGGTCGACATCTTTATCCTCTAGTGAAATTTCATTAAAAAGTCTACACGAGCGAGGCATGAATGTATTGAGCGAGACATTTTTTTTTTTTTTTTATATTTGATACAGTACACAAACAGATTGCAATTAAATACATGAAAACCATAAAATACATGTGTATGGATAAATTATCTAAATTGCACTCCTAAACAGTGTACTTAACATGTTTAATTTAACATAGCTGCTAATGGTCTTAAATACTTAATTAATTCTTAATTTATAATATTTTCTTAATTTCTACTTAAATATTAGTCTTAAACTATTTTTGAATTTGGAAAACCTGCCGTCAAATATATCAAAACCGACCTCACACCCGATGACCATATCATTATAACTTCGACACATCCTAACCAAGGGATTGTAATAGACATGAAGATAATAAATCTTATCTTATTTAATTTTAAAAGATCATTGTAATGTAACTAGAAATGCAGAATGTAAATAGGATTTTACATATATTCCTTATAGCCTGTAGGTTCAAGGTGCACTTGATTTGTTTACAAACGCTTGACTGTAGCGAGTGCCTCGTATCACGTGCCTAAATAATAGGTACATATATATATCCAATATCCATATAAATGTTGTATAGCCGTGTGCAGAGTAACATTGGGCACTCATTGGCCTTTGACCACTTATTGGCCACGTGCATGCATATGAGGATGGATTTACTTATGTTTTTCAAGTGACAAATCAAGCGACCTTTATATAAATAAACGTTGACCTTGTCACCGATCATCGACTGCAGGTCTCCAGCTATTGTAGACATTTTAAACATTCAAACAATTCGCAGACCTACAAATTTCACTAGTATATGTATATACAAATTTGTATATAGGTATATCCGTACTAATATTATAAATGCGAAAGTATGTTTGGATGTGTGGATGTTTATAACTTTTTCACGAAAAAACTTGTGAACCGATCACCATGAAATTTTGCATACACGTTGTCTGGGAGACCAGAAAGGACATAGGGTACCTTTCATCGTTCAACGCGGACGAAGTCGCGGGCACCAGCTAGTACAGATATATACATTACCGAACCGCTCTCTGCTTCGCACGGTTGCAATTTTTAATGCAAATTATATAAATAAACCTTCCTCGTTTATCGTTCGTTTCGTTTTAAATTTGTGTAATTTTATT
This sequence comes from Synanthedon myopaeformis, assembly GCA_944738685.1. NCBI lineage: Eukaryota > Metazoa > Arthropoda > Insecta > Lepidoptera > Sesiidae > Synanthedon > Synanthedon myopaeformis. The sequence goes on from OX122915.1 coordinate 12,513,693, forward strand.
TTATACAGTAACTATTCCCAAAATTTTTTCATATGAATGTAGATAATTCGGATGTCATTATCATCTAATAGACGATTCATTTGCGATTTCATATTGGGATTCAGTTAACAATATTGACAATCCCAGGGGAAATTGGAAATATGATTCAACAGGCACGTTCTTGAGGCTATGCACTATTGTCAGCATAATAATATGTACGGTTAGCACATGGCCAAATGATACAATATCAAATCCATATTGACTTAGACTCGATAGATAAGCACTATCTAAAATTCCTTATTCCCCTGCCCGCTCAGTTCCCTGATTTGTCTTGCCAATCGGCTTTATGTCGCTGAATATAGACGCTATAGACACCTATAGACACTATAATGCCTATAGACACTATAATTAAATGTTTCATTGAATTGCAATGAATGGTATCTATATTTTAGCATTATTTTTTGGCATATCTTTGACAAGATCTAAAGAGGATCAGATTTAAAGAGATTAGGTATAATTTTGATGTAAGTAAGTCTATCGATACTATATCTGTAGGTGAGGTGTGTAAATAAAAATTGATCGCAAAATGTGTTGCTAAGCGCAAAACTCTAGAACGGCTGGACCAATGACATCCGTGCAAAAACGGGGGGCTAACTGGGGGCTAACGACCCGCTAGTAGATACTTCATCTTTACAGTAATATCTGTACCATCGATGATCTATCTGTACATGATGGTATAAAACAAAGTCGCTTCACGCCGTCTGTCCCTATCTATGTACGCTTATATCTTAAACTACGCAACGGATTTTAATACGGTTTTCACTAATGGAAAGAGGAAAGTTTTATAAATAATTTCCGGAAAAAATCCGTGCAAAGCCGGTGGCGGGCCGCTAGTATTTTATAATATAGTTGACGGGAACTTATCTCTGAAACTAGCAGCCGCATTTGAAAAAAATATTTTTGCACTTAATAGCTTAATTTCTTGAGGAAGACATTTATTAACACACTACGACACACGTCAAAAGGCGGGTGCAACCGCGAGGCACAGCTAGTGATTCATAAGTTTATATACAACTAGCTGTTGCACGCGGCTTCGCCAGCGTAACTTTTATAATATATAGCCTATGTTACTAGCTGATAATATAGCTTCCAAAACAGTGAAAGAATTTATCAAATCTGTCCAGTAGTTTCGGAGCCTATTCAATGCGAACAAACAAACAAACAATCAATCAAATCTATCCTCTTTATAATATTAGTAAGTAAATATAGACAAACACAACATACCAATGTGGCTCAATCAAATATTTACGTTAAAAATAGAACATTTTCAATGAAGTTTAATTCGTGTCGTATGTCAATATAACAATATAACAACACTAAAGGTTTTATGTGAATTTCCAGCTACCGTTTTGGACTACGTAATGTTGAATGTGCCGGCGAACGCGACGGTAAGCGATGGCAACTGCAACGGCACAGTGCAGTGGCTGAGGATAACGTGGCCGTCACAGAATCAGACCAACAGTCTGGTGATGGTGTTCAGCAAAAATGATACCACACACGAATATTCTGTGACTAACTTGAACGTGTCTTTGGCGGCCGACATTTTCCCCAACGCCTGTGAGTATGCTTAATTAAATGCTTTAAAAAAAAAAAAAATAAAAAAAAAATTCATTTTTAACGATAATACATATTATATAGTTAAAAATATTTTTTTTTTTTTTTTAATGAAACTATTCATTAAAAAATTTCATTTTTAACGATAATACATATTATATAGTTAAAAATAAAAAAAATATTTTTTTTTTAATGAAACTATTCATTAAAAAATTTCATTTTTAACGATAATACATATTATATAGTTAAAAATAAAAAAAATATTTTTTTTTTTAATGAAACTATTCATTAAAAAATTTCATTTTTAACGATAATACATATTATATAGTTATAAACCGATACCATACGCCGGTCTCTTGCCACCGTCAACGTGCCCAGTCTACTTGAGCCGACTGGCATTGCAAGAGACGATGGCAAGAGACCGGACGGTATGAGTTTGATTCCATGGAAGATGGGCCGGGTGCTGGTATGGGATGCAACCTGCTCAGACACGCTGGCCCCTTCCCATCTACATGGAACCAACAACAGAGCAGGTGCGGCTTGTGAAGCGGCTGAAAAAGCTAAAGCCTACAAATATAGGGGTCTAGGCTCCGAATATAATTTTGTCCCATTCGGTGTCGAGACCCTTGGTCCGTGGGGTCCTAGCGCTATAAGTCTTTTTAAGGATATAGCAAAAAGGTTAGTCGACATCACAGGAGACCGAAGAGCTGGCAGCTACCTAGCACAAAGAATTAGTGTAGCTATTCAAAGGGGGAACGCTGCCAGTATCTTCGGAACCTTGCCTAAAGGGACTCCTTTTAATAATATATTTTAGTTATTATTATATTATATTTTTTAAGGTTTTTAGTTTTAGGTTCACTATTCTAGTATTTTTTATTTTTTATTCCTTATGTAATTAAAGGTATTGTAGGTTCCGTTAAAAATAAAAAAAAATTTTTTTTATAATACAATTCATTAAAAATTTTCATTTTTAACGATAATACATATTATATAGTTAAAAGTAAAAAAAATGTTTTTTTTTTTTTTATAAAACAATTCATTAAAAAATTTCATTTTTAACGATAATAGGTACATATTATTATCGTTAAAAATAAAAATTTTTTTTTTAAAATCTTACAGTCTTACAGGCCTCTTTCACCAACTACAAGTAAAGTGTTGATTAGTTACTTTTATAAATAATTTTATGTTTTATTAAATTATGCACTCGGTTCACTGCATCCTTCGATTAGGCGATTATATTTTTTTTTTTTAATTTTTTTTTTATTTGTAATGTAAAGGTATTCTCTATCTCCATAATTCCCGTTTACCGGTTACTTTAAATGGCGGTTAGCCTACTTGACAGTCACGTTGAAAGAGGCCCTCAGTATAGTTACCATTGGATCAGTTAGACGGTTTAAAAGTTACAAATTCATTTTATAATACTTGTGTATAGATATTACCTCATTTAGGCTCGAGTTCACCAACAGACGGTTATTTTTAAACATCTGTTTAAAATTTAAACAGCCGTTTAATAATTTTTGTTAAACGCCTTAAACATCTGATTAACTTAATGATTAATCTGATGTTTAGGGCGTTTAACCCGCAGTTTAGCGACGGTGATCAACAAAATATTATTAAACGGCTGTTTAAATTTTAAACAGCTGTTTAAAAATAACCGTCTGTTGGTGAACTCGAGCCTAAATTAAAAATTAAGAAATAAATTTATGCCATAAATAAATAAATAATAATAAATAAATATCTTCACACATTCCACACAGCACCATCTAGTTCCACATTAAGCAACTAATGCTTGTATTATGGACACCAGACAGTTGATATAATACATAGATTACTTTTTTTTTTGTAAATACATACATATTATAAATAGAAAACATCCATGACTCAGGTACAAAAGGTAAAATGTTAACACATAAACATTCGCCCCTAGCGGGATTCGAACCCGCGACCGTTTGGTTAAACAGCTAGGGTTACTAGCGACTAGACCAAACGTGCCATAAAAGCATTGATTAGTTAATGCTTTATAGACATTCTCAATTCCCGGTATAGCGTCGAGGTCGCATTTCTGTAACAATAACATTTCGTCGAATAATCGTGCTCCGGCCAAAATAACATAACTTGCAAATTTTGTAATACGAAACCAGATAAAGTAATCGGTTCATGTTGTGTTACAATTTTTATTAAAAACATAAATGTTGGCGATATATATATATATAATTAATTAAAATGGACATTATTAAACCTTAATGAAGTTTAATTAGTTATTTTTTATATGTACTTATGACGAATGTGTTGGAACTTTTTTATATATATATATAAAGTACTAGCTGGTGTCCGCGACTTGGTCCGCGTTGAACGATGAAAGGTACCCTATGTCCTTTCCGGTGTCGCAGACAACGTGTATGCAAAATTTCATGATGATCGGTTCAATAGTTTTTGCGTGAAATAGTTACAAACATCCATACATCCAAACATACTTTCGCATTTATAATATTAGTACGACAGGCTGACCATCGAGCGTGTCATATAGGTAACTAGCTGTTGCACGCGACTTCGTCCGCGTAACTTTATTATAAATATATCCTATCTCGTTAAGGTTGGATCAAACTGCACACAGTGTGAAAAAATTTATTAAAATCGGTTCAGTAGTTTATTAGGAGTTGATCGTCGACAAACAACGTGACACGAAATTTTTATATATATATATCCTTACATATTATAAAACGAAAGTCCTCCGACGCGTCTGTCTCTCTGTTTGTCTGTCTGTTGGCTATAAACTCAAAAACAAGTGCACCGATTATAAAACAAAGTCCTCCGCCGCGTCTGTCTCTCTGTCTGTCTGTTGGCGATAAACTCAAAAACTAGTGCACCGATTATAAAACAAAGTCCTCCGCCGCGTCTGTCTCTCTGTCTGTCTGTCTGTCTGTTGGCGATAAACTCAAAAACTAGTGCACCGATTATAAAACAAAGTCCTCCGCCGCGTCTGTCTCTCTGTCTGTCTGTCTGTTGGCGATAAACTCAAAAACTAGAGCACCGATTATAAAACAAAGTCCTCCGCCGCGTCTGTCTCTCTGTCTGTCTGTCTGTTGGCGATAAACTCAAAAACTAGTGCACCGATTATAAAACAAAGTCCTCCGCCGCGTCTGTCTCTCTGTCTGTCTGTCTGTTGGCGATTAACTCAAAAACTAGTGCACCGATTATAAAACAAAGTCCTCCGCCGCGTCTGTCTCTCTGTCTGTCTGTCTGTCTGTTGGCGATAAACTCAAAAACTAGTGCACCGATTATAAAACAAAGTCCTCCGCCGCGTCTGTCTCTCTGTCTGTCTGTCTGTTGGCTATAAACTCAAAAACAAGTGCACCGATTATAAAACAAAGTCCTCCGCCGCGTCTGTTTCTCTCTCTGTCTGTCTGTTGGCTATAAACTCAAAAACAAGTGCACCGATTATAAAACAAAGTCCTCCGCCGCGTCTGTCTCTCTGTCTGTCTGTCTGTTGGCGATAAACTCAAAAACTAGTGCACCGATTATAAAACAAAGTCCTCCGCCGCGTCTGTCTCTCTGTCTGTCTGTCTGTTGGCGATTAACTCAAAAACTAGTGCACCGATTATAAAACAAAGTCCTCCGCCGCGTCTGTCTCTCTGTCTGTCTGTCTGTCTGTTGGCGATAAACTCAAAAACTAGTGCACCGATTATAAAACAAAGTCCTCCGCCGCGTCTGTCTCTCTGTCTGTCTGTCTGTTGGCTTTAAACTCAAAAACAAGTGCACCGATTATAAAACAAAGTCCTCCGCCGCGTCTGTTTCTCTCTCTGTCTGTCTGTTGGCTATAAACTCAAAAACAAGTGCACCGATTATAAAACAAAGTCCTCCGCCGCGTCTGTCTCTCTGTCTGTCTGTCTGTTGGCGATAAACTCAAAAACTAGTGCACCGATTATAAAACAAAGTCCTCCGCCGCGTCTGTCTCTCTGTCTGTCTGTCTGTTGGCGATTAACTCAAAAACTAGTGCACCGATTATAAAACAAAGTCCTCCGCCGCGTCTGTCTCTCTGTCTGTCTGTCTGTCTGTTGGCGATAAACTCAAAAACTAGTGCACCGATTATAAAACAAAGTCCTCCGCCGCGTCTGTCTCTCTGTCTGTCTGTCTGTTGGCTATAAACTCAAAAACAAGTGCACCGATTATAAAACAAAGTCCTCCGCCGCGTCTGTTTCTCTCTCTGTCTGTCTGTTGGCTATAAACTCAAAAACAAGTGCACCGATTATAAAACAAAGTCCTCCGCCGCGTCTGTCTCTCTGTCTGTCTGTCTGTTGGCGATAAACTCAAAAACTAGTGCACCGATTATAAAACAAAGTCCTCCGCCGCGTCTGTTTCTCTCTCTGTCTGTCTGTTGGCGATAAACTCAAAAACTAGTGCACCGATTTGAACGCTGTTTTCACCAACGGATAGAGTTGTTCTCGAGGTAGGTTTTAGTGTATAATTTTCAAAGCGCGCTAAGTCGCCGTCACCGGCCTATAGTAGATTAATAATATTGCAGCTTTCTCATCGCCGTTGGAACTGTGGCACGGCGTTGAATGGGAGGTGCCGTTGGCACGCTCTTACAGTTGCGCGGAGCCAACTCGGCTCAACATGACAGCCGAGTCGAACGGAGCAGCCTCGCTCACCCTCACCAACCTTCAGGAGGAAGCCTTCAGGGTAGCCGGCAGCAAGGGATTCAGCGCTGGTGAGTTATCGTCTCATTTGTATTTGTATATCATATAAAATAAATTTAAATCATAATATAATCATTCATTTTCAGACGAAATTACCGTCTCTTACTTATATGTAATTAGATAATAAATTGAACTATTTAAAATAAATAAAAAAAAAAAAAAAAAAAACGGAAATTTAATAATAATATATAAAACAGTGAATAAATAATATAAATAAAAAAAAATATAGGTTCACAAAACCAAGGTAAACTTTAAAAAAATTGAACACATTGAAGAGCCCTTTGTTAACGACATTGTTTATAAGCAAAATTTTAATGTCAAGATATAAATTAAACTAAAATATATTATATAATATATACTTGCCTGAAATAGACATTTGTACATGAATAAATATAATATAATTTGCACATAAAAGTCCAAAACTCAGATGTTGGTTGCTAGGATTCGAACCGGGGTCTGCCATGATGACGGCAGCGGATTATTATAATATAGGAAATTTGGTATTGAATGTTTATCTTGCGACCGTTGTGTTGTGGTCGTTTTATAAAAATTATATGTAATTTTATTTTTAAATTGAATATGTCGTGTTTTTGATAACAATGCACAGACAGACGTTGTTATTATGGATATAAATATTGGCTCTGTATTCGGGCATAATGGTTTTGAAAGTAAAATTAAAAAAAAATTAAAAAAAAAAAAAATTGAAAAAAAAAAAAAAAAAAAAACAGAAGAGAATAAGTTACTGAACTGTTTTGTTCTTCACCTATTTTTAAAATAGATCTTATCAATCAAGAAAAAGTCAAAAAAAGTCGCAAAAATTTTGAAGGCTTATTCAAACGTTTATTTTTATATTGAAAAAGGAGTTAGAATGAATGACGATATACGATCATGAATGATATATGATATATTATATATATATATCATATATATATGAGACAAAGCACGCGTGCGTTGATAAGGGAAATGTATGTATGATTAAATTAGTATTACCATATTATGCTATATCATTATTTTTATGTACCTAGTTGGGAAAAATGATCGGACGTTCTTTTCTTTTCTTAATGAATATAACTAAAATAATTTATTTAAATTATTAACATAGCTACACGCACGCTCCCGGCTCCGCACGGGTGCAAAATATAAAAACTATCCTCTAAGTTAAGTTGGACCAAATTATACATAGTTACGAAATTTTATCAAAATCGGTTCAGTAGTAACTAAAGGAGTTCATCGCGCACAAACACGTGACACGTAATTTACATTGAAAATTTCGGGAATCAAGGGAGAGTGATACAACATTATTAGTGGAAAAGATATTTATTGTTTTACGAAGTATTCTCCTTGAAACTCGACACATTTTCCCATTCGATGGAACCAATTATTAAAGCATTCATTCCATTCTGAAGTTGGGGTATTCAAAATGGCCGTTTTGTATGCGTCTTTTTCACAGCTTTTTCAGGTGACGAAAATCGTTGTACACGCAATTTGTTCTTAATTTTGGGGAAAGTATAAAAATCATTCGGGCTTAGGTCAGGGCTGTACGGCGGATGGTCAAATAATTCAATGTTTTCTTGCTCCAAAAACTCTGGACGAGGTGCCGAGCGCGGTGGGCTATTGCTGAAGTTTGAATAACGCTAATAGGTTGTATAAGAGCGTATTGTGTCCTGTTTAGCGCGCGAGTGCGGCGGCGGCGATTTGCCGGACGCGGTGCCGAGCGCGGTGGGCTATTGCTGAAGTTTGAATAACGCTAATAGGTTGTATAAGAGCGTATTGTGTCCTGTTTAGCGCGCGAGTGCGGCGGCGGCGATTTGCCGGACGCGGTGCCGAGCGCGGTGGGCTATTGCTGAAGTTTGAATAACGCTAATAGGTTGTATAAGAGCGTATTGTGTCCTGTTTAGCGCGCGAGTGCGGCGGCGGCGATTTGCCGGACGCGGTGCCGAGCGCGGTGGGCTATTGCTGAAGTTTGAATAACGCTAATAGGTTGTATAAGAGCGTATTGTGTCCTGTTTAGCGCGCGAGTGCGGCGGCGGCGATTTGCCGGACGCGGTGCCGAGCGCGGTGGGCTATTGCTGAAGTTTGAATAACGCTAATAGGTTGTATAAGAGCGTATTGTGTCCTGTTTAGCGCGCGAGTGCGGCGGCGGCGATTTGCCGGACGCGGTGCCGAGCGCGGTGGGCTATTGCTGAAGTTTGAATAACGCTAATAGGTTGTATAAGAGCGTATTGTGTCCTGTTTAGCGCGCGAGTGCGGCGGCGGCGATTTGCCGGACGCGGTGCCGAGCGCGGTGGGCTATTGCTGAAGTTTGAATAACGCTAATAGGTTGTATAAGAGCGTAATGTGTCTTATTTAGCGCGCGAGTGCGGCGGCGGCGACCCACCTGACGAGGTGCCGGTCGCGGTAGGCTATTGCTGAAGTTTGAATAACGCTAATAGGTTGTATAAGAGCGTAATGTGTCCTGTTTAGCGCGCGAGTGCGGCGGCGGCGACCCACCTGACGAGGTGCCGGTCGCGGTAGGCTATTGCTGAAGTTTGAATAACGCTAATAGGTTGTATAAGAGCGTAATGTGTCCTGTTTAGCGCGCGAGTGCGGCGGCGGCGACCCACCTGACGAGGTGCCGGTCGCGGTAGGCTATTGCTGAAGTTTGAATAACGCTAATAGGTTGTATAAGAGCGTAATGTGTCCTGTTTAGCGCGCGAGTGCGGCGGCGGCGACCCACCTGACGAGGTGCCGGTCGCGGTAGGCTATTGCTGAAGTTTGAATAACGCTAATAGGTTGTATAAGAGCGTAATGTGTCCTGTTTAGCGCGCGAGTGCGGCGGCGGCGACCCACCTGACGAGGTGCCGGTCGCGGTAGGCTATTGCTGAAGTTTGAATAACGCTAATAGGTTGTATAAGAGCGTAATGTGTCCTGTTTAGCGCGCGAGTGCGGCGGCGGCGACCCACCTGACGAGGTGCCGGTCGCGGTAGGCTATTGCTGAAGTTTGAATAACGCTAATAGGTTGTATAAGAGCGTAATGTGTCCTGTTTAGCGCGCGAGTGCGGCGGCGGCGACCCACCTGACGAGGTGCCGGTCGCGGTAGGCTATTGCTGAAGTTTGAATAACGCTAATAGGTTGTATAAGAGCGTAATGTGTCCTGTTTAGCGCGCGAGTGCGGCGGCGGCGACTTGCCAGACGCGGTGCCGATCGCGGTGGGCTGTGCGCTGGGCGCTCTCGTCCTCATCGTGCTCGTCGCTTATCTCGTGGCCCGTCGTCGCTCCGCCGCGCGCGGCTACCTCTCCATGTAGGCTGGTGAGTCTCCCCCACACTCGGCTACATTTATTCATTTATTTATTAACATACACCAACAGAAGACACAACAATACAATACAATAATACAGTTTATACATTCGGTCTTGGCCTGATGTGAATTCCAATGACAAGTAACATTAATCATAGACCTTTAAGATTACAGAAAATTCTTATACTAAGTACTAAAATAATAACCATTATATTCACAAACACACACGAATCATAACATACTTATAAATGACAATACATTATCAGCAACTATCTTTTTTTTAATAATGATCGCAAGACAAGTTATAATTAATAAATAAATAAATATCTTCACACATTCCACACATCACCATCTAGTTACACACTAAGCAACTAATGCTTGTATTATGGATACCAGACATACATTTCATTTTTTTTGTAAATACATATACATATAATAAAAATACAAAACATTAGGTACGAAGGTAAAAAAAAATGTTAACACATAAACGTTTGCCCCTAGCGGGATTCGAACCCGCGACCGTTTGGTTAACAGCTAGGGTTACTAGCCACTTGATGGTAGGTGGATACCGTCGCCCAAGACACAAGCCATAACAGGATAATTGCTTACGCTTTTTATTTAAATATTAGCTTTTTTGCCTGCGATTTTAATCACCCATTTGAAAAGTAGTCTATAATTATAGTAGTTATAGTCTATATAATGTGGTCTATATTCTGCAGTTAAAAATATAATTGCACTAAATATGAGCAGAACCGATACAGGCTCGAGTTCACAAACAGACGGTTAGTTTTTAAACAGCTGTTTAAAATTTAAACAGCCGTTTAATAATATTTTATTAAACGACTGTTTAAATTTAGCGTTTAACCCGCAGTTTAGCGGCTGTTTAAAATTTAAACAGCCGTTTAATAATATTTTATTAAACGACTGTTTAAATTTAGCGTTTAACCCGCAGTTTAGCGGCTGTTTAAAATTTAAACAGCCGTTTAATAATATTTTATTAAACGACTGTTTAAATTTAGCGTTTAACCCGCAGTTTAGCGGCTGTTTAAAATTTAAACAGCTGTTTAATAATATTTTATTAAACGACTGTTTAAATTTAGCGTTTAACCCGCAGTTTAGCGGCTGTTTAAAATTTAAACAGCTGTTTAAAAATAACCGTCTGTTGGTGAACTCGAGCCTTAGTGAACCGTGATAACATTACAAACAGACTGACAAAGTTACTTTAATGCGTGCAAAACGCTCTATCTAATAAAACTATTTTTTTTTTCTATTAATGATGTATTGATATAATTATGTGTCATTACAATATTTATATATTTTTTTTAAATTTCAGATGACTTGAGTGGATCGTCAGTCAACATAGTCAATGTAATAGAATAGAATAAAAAAATTAAAAAATAAAATAAAAAAATAAAAAGAAATTATTCCATCATTTCATCGCATTTAACCACAGACTTATGATTTTGTGGCCACAACCCAATAAAATCATTTGTTTTTTAATTTCTTACTAAGTTTTTTTTTTTATTAAATATATTATATATAAAGTGAAACTCGATGCAAAGTTTATATTAATAATACATTTTGCTCAATTTTATTTCAAACTGATTTTTCGGTTTTTCTCTTTTTTTCTACAGCCATTTTGAATTAATTAAAAAAAAATATTATTTAAATTTCAATAAATAAATAAATGATCAAAATTTATTTGCGTAAATTTTTGATTGTAAAATTTTATAATAATGTTTCATTTAAATAAATCTAAATCTGTCTTAAAATAAACAACTTCCTCTTAATTTTATAATGAAATTATAATTTAATTCAAATTGAATATTTTTATTTTATCCAAAGATTTCACACTCAAATTGTTTTAAAGGTAAAATTTAAAGAGCTCGTGTCCATTTTAAAAGTGTAATCTAGAATTTAGCGTTTAATTAGTTCACATCTAAACGTGATGCGGTGTCCTTCATTAGTTTTAAGATATAAATAATAAAACTTGATAGTTAGTTGTCTGTGCAATTTTATCCTTCAATATATTTTATTTTTTCCACTTGGCAACACTTTTGCGCTTTGAAAGATTCAAACAGTCAAAATTCGTTATATATTTTTAAAAATAAATAATAAAACTTGATAGTTGTCTGTGCAATTTTATCCTTCAATATATATATTTTTTTCATTTGGCAACACTTTTGCGCTTTGAAATATAAAACAGTCAAAATTCGTTATATATTTTTAAAAATAAATAATAAAACTTGATGGTTGTCTGTGCAATTTTATCCTTCAATACTTTTTTCATTTGGTAACACTTTTGCGCTTTGAAAGATTCAAACAGTCAAAATTCGGTATATATACATATATTTTATAAATTCCAATCGATGATAGTATATATTATTGCACATACGATTACGTGGTTCGTTGACTACCTTCATTTGTGTTTCGTCGATGAGGAGGGTAGTTTGTAGAAATGTCAATAGAATGGATAGGTTTTTGAAAATACCCTAAAGAGCTTAAAAGTGAATGATTCGTATACACATACTTGAAAAATACATGAACCCCATTTTTAATGATAAAACTCATTTAAACGAAAATAATTATAATAATGTCAGGCCAAAAATGTGAATCGCAATTCGAAAATAATATAAATAAAACTATTTTTTTTTTAATTTTCAATAGTGGAATTGTTCCCAGTATTGAAAATTAAAAAAAAAACCATTTAGCCATAATACATAATCATATTATTATGATTATGTGTTATATATTCTAAAAAGGTATTGATTGTTTAAATGTCCTTCACAACTCTTAATGCAAAATTGAAAATTCATTTTGAAAAAAAAAAAAAAAAAAGTTATATTTGATCCATTAATTAAATAATCATTGATATGACTCGTCACAATATTTTAAAACTGTCTTTTGTTTAAATAAATACAATTTGTTTTAATTTTTACTTATATAATCGAAATTTGATTATGCATAAAAGAACGCTAAGTGATTTTGACATTTTTTCAGAAAATTATGAATTTTGACTTGTAAAATTACTAAAAATTCAAAACCAATCATTTTTTTTTGTTATCACTTTGATTGTAGGGTAAGTCAGAATTCTCAGTACTAAGTATAATATTTCTGGAACAGTTAGTGTTTTGAATAATTTAACTTTTGTGTGACTTTTACTAGTAAGCTCTTTAGGGGACTATTTTGGGTACTAATAAATGTATGTTTGGGTCCCGCTGGAAATTTGCAACAAGCGCCTATAACTAACGATTGCATTAGACTTTGTTCGTTGATTGCGAAGCGGTGTGGACCTGCAAAGACTTGAAGTGTATGATACGTAAAGATAATATTAATTAAATGTTTTTTATTGCCAAATTCGAGTTTTATTTGCCCATTCAAATAATAATCGGTAACTTGAACGTGCTTTATCAGTTCTGTGTGGCAATGATAAAGCACGTTCGCACATAAAGATTATTAGTAAAAAACCACTCGCGTTTAAAAAAAAAAATAATAATTTTGACAGCAATCATTGTAAAATTTTGCAAACGTAGTTTTGAAAAAAAAAAAACTTGACCAATCATTTTAAAATTTTGCAAACGTAGTTTTGAAAAAAAAAAAAACTTGACCAATCATTGTAAAATTTTGCAAATGTAGTTTTGAAAAAAAAAAAAACTTGACCAATCATTTTAAAATTTTGCAAACGTAGTTTTGCAAAAAAAAAAAAAAAATTCGGTGGGCCTCAGGGGGGTATAAAAAATACTTTATAAACTATTCTCAGACCTCTCAGAATACATGTACACAAAAATTTTCATAAAAATCGGTCAAGCCGTTGCGGGAGGAGTTTGCTTACAAACACTGACAGTGACACGAGAATTTTATTTATATATATATAGATAGATATTTTGAGACGATCCCTCACGTTTATACAGAACAAAAATATCTTATATATATATATATATATATATATATATCCAGTTAATAAACTATCTGTGTGCCAAATTTCATCCAAATCTGTTCAGCTTTTTCATCCTACAAACTTTTTTGTAGGATTTTTACGTAGTGGTGTAGCCATATACATAAATTGAAATTGAGGATAAGTTAATTACCCAAATACATAAGAATATTGTAATTACAAAGAAACATTACTCATATTGCAATTATTAATTGTTTATAATAAAATATAAATCTTGAATTTTTTTCGATTTATAACACTTAAAACTCTAGGCACAAATGAAACCAATAAAAATAATAAATATGTACTTTTATTATGTACAACGGATACATTATTTTAACTATTTACACAATATTTAATAAACGATTTTGAACACAAAAACAGACAATCTTTTGTGACATTTAAAAACTCGAAAGCTTCATTTATTAAAGCTGTTAACCCTAATTAAATATTTACAATTAATGCTTACAAAAAAAAATATCAGTGGGTTTTTTTTAGTATTACAGCGAATTGAAATTCTTGATAAAGAATTTTAAATCGTTTTAAGTATATGAGTTAGGTTTTTAAAACTTCGATCAGAATTTATTGCATAGTAATTATCTCTTTCGTTTCTTAAAGACTTTTTTCCCTTTAACCGCTTGGTTTTGTCTGCCCCTAGCGCCTGACTTGTATTTTTTTAATTTTTTTTTAAGAGAAAACAACTCAATGATTTAAAAATAAACATTATATAAGTACAGGATTTTGTCGTATATATATATGGCTCTGGCGAAATGGATACGAAAATAATTGTCTAATAAATCCGACTGGCGGCTAAAGGATGAAATGTAGCTTTGTATTGGCGTAGTGATACCTGATGCTTACCTGATAGCATTTAAAAATAAAGCCATGGACACAACGCAAACACTAAAAAAAATCCGATCCATACTGAGTTTAAACATAGAGTTATTATATCCTTTTCGCTCGCACGTAAAAATGTCAGAAGTGGCCGGCTCTATCCTAACCACAGCATACTAATTTAAATGGTATGCTGTGGTTTTTACCACAGTATTACAATATATTTATGTTATTGTTAAACTGTGCCTTTACCATGAGTTTATAATGACCGCACTCGCTAGCGAGAACGTAAATCATTTATATGGAAATCTGTCAATTTGACATTGACAATTTTTCAGTTTTATGTTTATGATGAACGCGATCCTGACAACACTAATTGTCTCCTTTTTACGAATGGTTACACTATTAGAGAATACTAATTAAAAATATTTGTTTTATTAAAAAAAATGTGACAAACCTCTCGAAGATTTTTGAAATTGTTTGCGTTGTCTCCAGTTGCCTTGCTTTATAGTCGGTCATCTGAGGAGACAATGCCAGTTTGGTAATTTTTTTAAATGTTTTAAAAGTCTGCAGGCAGGCTAACGGTACACTTGATGATAGGCCCATGAACACAAGAAACGCCACAAGTGCTATAGGTAAAATTTAGTAAAATAAATAATAGGGAACTGGGCTTTAAAATCACACATTCCACTATCAACTAAATCTACATCTATTAAGTATATTTGATCGAAGCCTTAAAAACCAGTTTAACGCTTATAAGTTGTACATTACCTAGTTAAATACTTTTATTTTACTAGTGACTAATTCATAAATGCATACAAAATTAGGTTAGGTAAGTATACAATCCGTAACGCTAATAATAGAACACAGATAAGGAGATTTGTAATGTAATACATTCGGATTTTTTTTTTCTATTTTATTAATGTGTATTCTATACAGTTTGTTCTATGAAATTTGTGACCATACATATTGATGGATGTGGACAAGCGATTAAGTGAATTTGAACTTAATATGCCTACTAAAGAATGAATAGAGTTCACTCGCAATAAATAATGAAACAAGTTATGACCACATTGGCACAGTGATTTGACACGGCATGTCTTAAGATGATGCTAGTCTCTACACGCAGAAAAGTTGTAATGCTCATCATTTGTAATGCTCACATGATGAGCGTAACTATTTAGCCCTGCCTATAAAATTACAGCTATAGCAAATAAATTGTATTTTTATGAAGTATTTCTGTGTAACTTTTGCTTAACTAATACAATCTTTTGTAGAATACTTCTTGTAAAAACAAAATTAAGACAAATTTAGTTATAAAAATTAAACTAAAATGTTATAATTGATAGCTACTTGAAAAAATGCTCTGAAAAAAAAAAAGCTCAAAGTTACTTAGTGAGCTTTGGAAGCTATGTGCTTTAGAATCTTTTACAACCGATAATCGTTGAGTAAGGAACTTCGTGTGTGCAGTTTTCATGATATTTAAAATTCAGTTAATCACTTGTCTCGTATCATCGTATTGAGAATAAAATTAAGTACAGATACCTACTTATACTTAGTATCGATACTTGACTGAATTGAAAATTAATATTAATTTATTTATGTATATTACAATACTGTTGGAAATTATTGAGTTAAATTGTGAACAAATCTAGTTCACGTACAAGTGAATTTATATTAATTTCTCGATTTTTTTTTGAAACTCATTAATTCCTAAATGGTCAAAAGAAAAAAGGTCTTAGTGACAAAAGTAGTTCTAATTTTCACATTAAAACATGACGGTCATTATTATCAGTAGGTCTGTACTCCTGCGCAGACATCATCATAATTAGTTGCATACTGCGCATTAAATATATAAAAAAAAATAAAAAAAAAACTATATTTTTAACACATTATATTGTGCATTATTTTAGCATCAAGTTAAAAAATAAAAATTGTATTTTATTTCATATTTCTCTCACAAGAACCTTCTTCGGACTTACAATGAAAAAAAAAAAAAAAACAAAAAGATGAATTTGTCCAACCGTTTTAGAATTTTACACTTTAGCGATGTATTTTAGAGATTGATCTTTATTAGATTTATATAGATTATACATATTCACTTGTTTGTACATACCTATTTAAAAAGTCTACCTAACCTAGTCTACTTATAAATTATTTTATTTACAATCGAGTATACAAAAATTACATTCGACAAAAACAATTTTAAACAATAAGTATAGAGAGAGATTTAAAGCCTCACTTAGTTAGCCTCACAAAAAATTCGGGTACCTATATTTATTATTTAATCAAGAGTTATACATTTTCTATTTCGAAAATTATAATAAATATACTTAAGGTAGTGTTATTTGTGTTAAATGTACCTAATGACTTATTGAAAAAGTATTTTGGGTCTAGCTAACGTATCAACAGCTTTTCGATAGTCCAATAAATTAATGTAATTGAACTACTCAGACCTTTACCATGAGTTTACAATGACCGCACTCGCTAGCGAGAGCGTAAAACATTTATATGTAAAACTGTCAACTGTCAATGTCAATGTCAAGAGCGTAAAACATTTATATGAAAAACTGTCATCTGTCAATGTCAAATTGACAATTTTCCATATAAATATTTTACGCTCTCGCTAGCGAGTGCGGTCATAACTCATGGTAATGGTACAGAAACTAAAAAGTGGCAGTAGTTCAATCAATTGTCATTATATTTGTTATGATATGAGTACGAGTATTAATTGAAAGGAATAAATTATTAAAAAAAAACCCTTATTTTAAGATACTTACCCGAACGAATTGTCATGGGAATTGTAATCATATATAAGTATTAAGTATTATGCATCATATATATATCGAATTGACTAAAACTATGTTAGTTAAAGTATAGGTACACACAAATGGCACTATTTGGTAATTCTCTATTAATAAATAAGGCACGTTACAGACTATAGCGTTTCTATTAGATTAATATTTACAGTGTCGTGTATGCACTCACTTTACTTAATATACATTAGGATATAAAAAGTTGTCTCATTCAAGGTTTGTACGATTCATGTTAAGTAAATAGGTGTATTACTTTTTTCTAGTTAAAGCAGTCATTGTAATATAATTAAATCTATGACGATCATTTTTAAAAATTCTCTTCATTGTGATCAGTGTCAGCTATATTTACATGTAAACGCTTTTTTGATACAAATTTTTCTTGTAATTTTCGCTGAATATTTCAGTTAGGAAACAATTTAAAAATCCTGTATCTGAGTCGATACTCTGTATGTATAAATATACATATATTTTATGCATACTTTAAACATGTCACTGGAAAACAAAGTCTAAGTACAAGTCTAGTTAAGTACTGGTCAGTACTACCACAGATCAAGGCCACCTTCGAAAAATTCGTCTCTATTAAGTTTGCCCTTGACAATATTAAGTTTGTCTACATTTAAAAACATACTTTAACTGTGTCAGAATAAGAGCCCTTTTTTTCTGGGTATATATAGGCGCAAGAATTAATCAGACGCTACTGTACAGGACACGAGTCGAGAAGCACATTGTGTACAGAGTCCATAACCAACCAATCCTTGTATTGCTCGTCTATGGTCACTTCTCGCAAACAACCCTTGAAATTTTCCCTACCCTCTTCGCCGGATATCTCCACTGTTCCCTCTGTAAAAATAAATATACAATCTATATATGTTGAATGTAACATAAAACTATCACTCTGAGTCAGTCTTTGTCCAAATACAAATGCTGGTGCAGTAATAGCTTAAAAACGTGGCCTACAGTAGATTAATTAGTGACAGTGACAGCGGGACATTGCGTTCTGCAGTAATAAATTGGGCAGCCAATATGGTTGCAGTAACCGTGAAATACTTAGGCTTCGTTTCCACTACGCCGCCCGGTCCGGCGAATTCACCGGAAACCGGGGCCCGGATGTAGGTCAGTTCTAACGGATCGGTAAATTCGCCGGACCCGAGTAATGTAAACGAGTGCTTACAGTAGACGACTTGATTAGGTCAGCAGTAATAGCTCTGCCTACTAATATAGATTACCTAGATTGACGCCTGCCTGCAGATCTTTATCAAAATCCTGTAGAGACTCTGCAACTCTTAATTTTTTAAAAATTTAAGGCGTGAATTAAAAATTATGATAATTCCTTTTGACAATGAAGTTTATCCTCATAATAAATAAAACTTGACTCATAATATCTCCTCAAATGGAGGAGAAGTAAGACAGACGACGTTCTGACATAACAGAATAGTGAAGTTAGTATTTCCATTTAACCGAGCTTGTCAAATTTTTTATTATTATTTTTTTATTTATTTAGATTTAGATTACATACAGCCATAAATTTTAAAAATATATATTATAGATTATATTATACGAATAGGCCTAGAGAATCATAAAAAATATACAGTGGAATCCGTTTATAATGACATCGAAGGGCCTTGACAAAGACATCATAATAAGCGGACGTCATACAAAGCATTTTGTGAAAAAAAAAACCTTTTTTAGGTTAATACTTATTTTAATAGAGAAACATAGCATATTAAATTAAAATTAAAATTGCTCATAATAAATACGATACATGTATGTATGTACATATGTATGTATATTTTTTCACAGGATATCACTAAAAACTAGACTTGTGTCGTTCGCGAACGACTGACCGAACTTAGCCCTCTTTTTATTGAACTAAGTCGGTCAGATTCATATTCGTTCATTTATGTTAGGCAGTCGGAATGTGAGACTTCACTTTCGCAAAATGAAAAGAAATAAGTGAGTCAACTGACCGATCTGAACGATTTGACCGACCTGGTTCATTTAAGTCAGTGACCGATATGTAGTGACCGAGCAAGCACAAGTCTATTACTCAATGAGATTCAAAACAAAAATGAGCCACGTGCCGATCGGTCATTATAACCGGACACAATTTATTAAAAATGGGTCATAATAAGCGAAATGTCACTGTAGGCGAAGTCATTATATCCGACTTCTTTACAAAGAATTTTATATGAAAACCAAACTTCGTTGTGTAATTACGTCATAATAGGCGGTTGGTCACTATTGGCGGAGTCATAATAAACGGATTCTACTGTATGTTTACATTTATTTATTAATTAAAAAAAAAAAATTAAAATTATAAGATTGAAAATAACAAACCGGTTAATGTTAAGTTACCTGGAAGACCGCCGATGTAAAGAGGTGCGGGCGGCGCGGGTGACGGGTCTTCTAAAAGCGCGGGGGGCGGTACGCGGTGAGCGGGGGCGCCATCTAGCGATAACGACACTCCACCCGCCCGCGCCCCTCTCGCCTCCACCGCGTGCCACCCGCCGTCGCACACCGCCCTTCCCCCCGCCCCGCGCGAATCCGCCCTCACCGCCCCTCCCGACCACTGCCGCGTCAGCACCACCAAGCCCTCTCTCAGCTCCAGCAGAAGCCCGTGCGCAGCGATCAGCACGCCGTTGGGCTCGTACGTGCGGAACTGCAAACGCAGGACTACGCTCGTTCCGCCCGCTTCGCTCGCTGCGTTGTCGTCGAGCGCTCTGCTCGCTTCGCCCGCTGGCGGCCATGAATTAGACCAGACGGCGTACGCGTCACCTGAGACACGAATGCTCTTGTTAAGTCATTTAGTCACGTCTACTATGATGTTACAATATGAATCCAAGGAACGAATACATTGTTTATAATAATTATAATTATTACCTAAGCAAACTTATTATAAACAATAGCTAGGGCCTAATTATCTTAGGATATTTTTAATTATTAAACTATGAATAGAAACTGTAGCATACAATACGCTAAGAATACTATGAATATAAACGTACCACCAAAGTAGGCACCCTTTTCTACGTTCGGGAAACACTGTCGCACGCGGTGGTGACCGTCCGCTTCGCGCACCAGATCCTCCGCTCGACCGCACACCGCCACGCGACGCACACACCCACGGAACCCGCCTCCGCTTCCGCTGCCGCTACCGCGCAACAGCTGCATCACACCATTCGCATTATACCTCTCGTGAATTTAGTCTCATGTAATATGGATTGATTAAGAGCCTCTTAGAAATAATTAGTTGACTTTTAGAAATAATTTTATGTTTTATTAAATTATGCACTCGGTTTATTGCATCCTTCGATAGGCGATTTTTTTTTCATTATTTTCTTTTTAACGTTTGGGACTTTTACCTTACAAATAAAGGTATATCATCTCCTTCATTCTCGGTTACCGGTGACTTTAAATGGCCGTTAGCCTACTTGACACATGGTGAAAGAGGCCCTAAGACTGTTTACTTATTAAAATATTTCAAAATTCTAAGTAATGTGTTATTTATTTAAATAAAAAAAAAACTTTTAGAATAAATAGTGATAGCGTACCGCCTTGGGCAAATGCGGAAGTGCGGGCGGCGGCGGCACTCCGCCCACGTACAGTCGCGCAGCGCGAGGTGACCGCGTCAGCGGCGGAGCGTGCGCACGCGCAGCCGCGCCTCCACTCGACACCACCACGCGCGACCTACTCGCTCTCACTGACACCTGCACACACCAATCAAACTATGATAAAGCTTAAAGGTATTCGCATGTAATGTAACTTTACAATGAGGCGGGAGAATCGAGGAGAATTACTTTACAGGTGCATTCTCCCGAATAAGGGAATTGAGGTGTCTTGTCTTAGTAATTGAGAGAACGTGTTAAAAAAAAAAGCAATTACAGATCTCCATGTGCCATCGTTGACTATGTCCGGCAGCGCCACCTCGCGGCGTTTGCGGCCGCGCACTATCAGCTTCAATTTTCCATCTCGCACCACAAGCGCCAGGTACTGCTTCGGTTTTGACTTCGAGCCCTGCCCATTAAATCAAGAGTTTTGAGGACCTCTATATTTATATAAAATCTCACAACACAACCATGATATTGATACACCATATCAATTCTCGAACTATAATTCTCCATGATCTATTTGCAGCCTCCTCGCGTTTGTAATTCGATAACTTATAAGCCAGTTTAAGGAAACTTATTGTACGAATCACCTATTTTCCTGAAAGTTATCCTGAAAGTTACCGTAAGTCTAAACAGTCTGTTTGGACTTACGGTAACTTTCAGCTGTAGGGCTCCGCCTGTGACTAGAGCTTGAGTATCATCCAAAGACTTCAGAACTCTATACTGAAAAGTCTATACTGCAATGAACCCTGGTTCATTAGAAACGCTGAAGTACATAGCATACTTAGGGTGAATACAGTCAAGGAAGAAATCATAGCTTTGGCTGCTGCTCATAGAAACAGGCTTAAAAAACATCCCAACCAGCTCACTTCCTTACCCTATAAAATAAACTGAGGGTACTTATAATAGGGAATCTTCTTGGAAGACTTTCCCTTCTCGACATGACTTTGCAAACCATCTGCTTAAAGTCGACGATTGATTGCAGATTTGACTGGGGAAAAAAAAAACCTGAAAGTTCTTAAATAGATCGATAATTATTTGTAATGCATCGTTGTGAATGAAACAAGTGTTATTTAAGTTACCGGAACTAGTAAAAGAAGCCCGTCGGGCGTGAATGTGCGGAACTGCAGCGCCACTGCTAAGTCTCGGCACGTTGGTGGAAGTCGCAGCGACGCGTGGCTCCATGCCGCGTCGCCAAATTTCACTGCGCCGCCTTCCACAGTGTAAGATGGCGTCTGCATTCAACACATTTTAAATTTCAAACACTGCTTGCTCTGACTTCACCTTGGTTGCTCTCGTAAAGGACATAAACTTCAATTTCGTATTTTGTACAGAATATAAGCTTCGTTTCAAATGTTCAAATACAATTCGTTCAAATGTTCAAACGTTTCAAATATTACAGAAATGAGATCCCACAGTTGGGCATAGTCCTATGAAAAGGCTTTTGGGCTATAGCCAAACTGTAGTCCTGTGCAGATTGGTTAGATTTTACATGTTTTCGAAATTGGTTGGTCTTTTAGTACCGTAAGGATTATTTAGTAAGTTTTTCTTTGCCGTTAGAACAAGTAAATGCAATTTGCGCGTTTTCGATTTATTTAACATTTTGAACTTTTTTCTATATCCGTGTACTAATATTATAAATGCGAAAGTATGTTTGGATGTATGGATGTTTGTGACTCTTTCACGCAAAAACTACTGATCGTCATGAAATTTTGCATACACGTTGTCTGGGACACCGGAAAGGACATAGAGTACTTTTCTTCGTTCAACGCGGACGAAGTCGCGGGCACCAGCTAGTTAATTCATATAAAGAAAATAATGTTTAGAAATTAGAGCATATTTTTTGTAATTTGTCTTTTTTAAATTTAATTGGTAATTCTTCTAACAAGATTTAATTATAATCAAAAACATAATCATTACAAGAAGCTAATATTGTCTACCGCTTATAAGCAAGCTCAACGTCAAGTAATGAATATTAATGCCTAACAACTCGTTATACGCGAAGCGACGTCCGTCACGACCAAGAGTCTGCAACCGAATGAATGTAGTCGAGCCGTCGCCGTCGGTCCGCCGCACAACCTGCCAAACCTGCGCGCGCATGCGTGTCGCTACCGGTCCAACACGGCGCGGGCGCGGTCACACAACAATACATACCCTGGTGCATCCGGCGGGCGGCGAGGGACGCGCATGCAAAGCGTGCGAAGCGTGCGGAGCGAGGCGTGGCGAACTGTCGCCCCGTGAATTTTCAGCGTCGCTTTCGCGTCGTCCAAGTTGCGCGTGTTCCCATCGCACTCCCGTTTCCATGCCCAACAGTCTGCGTACAAAATCGTAACGTTCATACAAAATCTTTGACATTTGTATTACATTGCGATAAAAGTTATTGTAATAGGTGTCTAAAGATCAATGAACGATTTAGGCTCGAGTTTAGAAAATTTAAACAGCCGTTTAATAATATTTTGTTGATCACTATCGCTAAACTGCGGGTTAAACGCCCTAAACATCAGATTAATCATTAAGTTAATCAGATGGTTAGGGCGTTTAACCCGCAGTTTAGCGATGGTGATCAACAAAATATCATTAAACGGCTGTTTAAATTTTAAACAGCTGTTTAAAAACTAACCGTCTGTTGGTGAACTCGAGCCTAAAGGTCTGTGACAGAGTTCAGTCAGTTTGACTTACGTTCCATCAATGATGAGGTCAGCGATGGTTCCAGTGAAGCCAGTGAGGTTGAGTGATGCGGGCGGCTGTTGGCTCAACTCCGCCGGCAAACCGCCCACGTACAGACCCCGCGAGCGAGCCGCCAGCGCGCTGCCCGCCATCCGCACCGACACCACTTTGCGCTCGTCCACCCACAAATCCAACTGTTAAAGTTTTTTTTTAATTTTTTTATTTATATAGCTTAGAGGTGTAGGTCGAACCGGATTTCGAACTTACTTTTGCCCTATCTATGTGATATCACTGAGTTTTAAATTAGAAACAAAAATGGCTCGAGAACAATCAGGTTGGGAACACTCGAGAGTCTAAAGAAGTTTCAAGATAATAAACATGTGTTATCATTGGACTGAAAGGCTCAGTAGTCCGAATCATCGGACTATTGAGACGAAAAAGACTCATCAGTCCGATCATCGGACTGAGTAATCGGAATACTGATACTAGGCCGTTATTTCAACTACGAAAATGTTTCTATATAGAGTTCTGAAGTTCTGAAGGACAAACCTGTTTGTGTGCTCTTCGCAGTCGCAGCGTATGGGAGCGTTGGTCGTCAAAGCGAGTGCCGTTGGTTCGAACTCTGGCTTCTCCGCGTCCAGCCATACCTATCACCTCCAGTTCGCCTCAAAAACCAAAAACAATCTAGCTGAGATTATAAAAATTGATATTTAAACTTAATATAACGATTTGAAATCTCTATTCTATATGTGATACAAATTTCTTTCTTGACGATATTCCATACTCTTGACACACAGATCACTGAGTTGTATTGTCTTGTCCACATGTATACGTATAAATAACGTGTATAGATCATCACAATAATATAATATGACCTATTATTTATTTATCACTTATTACTAAATGGTTATATTCTGTAAATTCAAAGTTTGAATAAGTTTTTTTATAAATAAACTTACTAAAAGAGTGTTAATGTACTTATTAGAAGCAACTTAGATGATACAAATTGTGTTTTCATAGAAATTTATTATGACACGGACCGGGGCCTTATTATCTAAAACAGCAGACGACTTGCAACCAACTTGCGACAGGCGAAAACTTTCTATCAATTTGTGCACAATATCACACTAAATCGTGTTTTTGGTATCACGTAACTCATAATAAAGGTGTGGTTTGCGATAACGCCTCTTAAGGACAATAACTAAAATTAAAGTGCATCATTTCTGTATGGCAGAACACGCGATCGCATGTCGTCTGCTGTCTGCTGTTAGATAATAAGGCAGCGGGTAGGAAACTGACCGAGAGTGTCGCTGGATCTGTAATTGTTTATAATAGATGACTGATAGAATGGCTATCAAGCAAGCCAAAGCCTCATTTGTGTAATTGAATAACGTAATATATGGTTACCTTCGACCATATTGATGGCAAGATAGTGTTTGTCGTCGGGATCCTCATCATCAAGGTCGTTGCTGAGGAGAGCGGAGGGAGCTCGGAACAGCAGCAGGCCACTTGACGAGCGAGCCAAGAACGTCAGACCCACGTCCGCTTTTCTTCGGATTATTGGCGACGGCAGCTCCACGAAACCTAACTCTTGCAGCATCACAGATCGAAGAGTCTGCGTGTCGACATTATCAACAATAGTCAAATAGGAAATATCTTATGTTAAAAATCTTTGCTAGAATAAGATTGTTTAATTTTGAATATGTGCTAAGCAAGGCAGGCTGTCTACCATCACTCAAGAACAAATTAAGCTACACCGGAAAGATAGTGCACTTCCAATTCTAACAAGTGGATAAACGCAGCGAAACATATCATCATTTTTGGTACCTATAGTGAAAATTGTTCCAAAATTTGCCTTAGATTACTCTAAGATCTGTAATTAAATGTCTTTCATAGTAATAATTTTGCGTCTATTCTTTCACAAAAGTGAATAAACTTCTAAATTCGAAATCTTTATTACTGTCACATCACAATCACCAATTTGGAGTATCGACTCCATGAAGAAAATATTTAACAAATGAAATGACTTACTCTTGTACCACATCTCGCTTCAACCCCGTGTCGTTTAGAAGTGTCGAGCAGGTCGTACCCCTCTCTGTCGACTGTGAGGGCTCCGATACAGCCGAGTAGGGGAGGAGCAGGTGCCTGGGCGCCCGGAGGGACTCCTCCCACCCAGTAGGTGGCCGTAGACAGGTCGGGCAGCTCGGCTGCCAACTGCACAGGCGGCGACGGGGAGCCCAATGTTTCTTCACCGTTTACGCGCAGGCTGCCTGGGAACAGGGCGATGTTAGCTCAAAACGGACACGACTATTAACGTATATCAATAGATGAGGAATTCAAAAGTACACTGCTTTACAGTAAGCTAAACAGTCCAACTGATATCACTTATCCTACTAAGATCGGCAGCGCACTTGCAGCACATATGCCGTTACTTGTATTAACAGATGAGCCACCTTATTATATTATATTATATTATATTATGGACTGTAAGCCGACTTTTACATTAAAAAAAAAAAATAGATTTGTTGGAAAAAAATCGAGGCTCACTTAAGGCTCGAGTTCACCAACAGACGTTTATTTTTAAACAGCTGTTTAAAATTTAAACAGACGTTTAATAATATTTTGTTGATCACCATCGCTAAACTGCGGGTTAACCGCCCTAAACATCTGATTAACTTAATGATTAATTTAAATTTTTAACAGCTGTTTAAAAATAACCGTCTGTTGGTGAACTCGAGCCTAAATCTGACTAGATTTGAAGCTTGGAAGTTATGGTTAAGTTGACGTCCTATTGATGTTTACATAAGACAAGTAGTAATTGTTATCTGTATCAGCACTGCGAAAGAGTAAAATGTAGGTATGAAGATGGTGACAGTCGTACCTCTCTCGAGTCTGTTGGCTGCGAAGACCCTGATGGCCTGCACGTGCACAGGCCGCCCGTGGCACTGGCGACCGCTCGCTGCGATCCTCAGTCTGGCGTCTGCGTACTGCACCGATAACTCCACGCGGCATCTTCGCATGCGCACCGTCACCGAACGATTCTAAGTATATTGGACACGGAAATATTAACAAAATCTGTTTTACGAATATTTCAGTTTGACGGACCCATTGAGTGGTTAAGATAAATAAATAAATATCTTCACAAATTCCACACATCACCATCTAGTTCCACAGTAAGCAACTAAATGCTTGTATTATGGATACCAGACAGTTGATATAATACATAGATTACTTTTTTTTTGTTAATACATACATATTATAAATACAAAACATCCATAACTCAGGTAAAAAAGGTAAAATGTTAACACATAAACATTTTGCCCCTAGCGGGATTCGAACCCGCGACCGTTTGGTTAACAGCTGGGGTTACTAGCCACTAGACCAAACGTGCTTGCCTTATTGCTTTATTTCAGCGGCCCGGCTGCTTTATTATCTAACAGCAGACGACTTGCAACCAACTTGCGACAGGCGAAAACTTTCTATCAATTTGTGCAATATCACACTAAATCTTGTTTTTGGGTTCACATAACTCATAACAAAGGCGTGGTTTGCGATAAGGCCTCTTGAGGACAATAAAATTGAAGTGAATCATTTCTGTATGGCAGCACACGCGATCGCAATTCGTCTGCTGTTAGATAATAAGGCAGCCGGTTCCGATTCCCGGCAGGGCTAAATTTGGAAATGAACTTTTCAAAGTTGGCTCTGGTCTAAGTCGGGCAAGTAGTGGCAACGCACACTGCGTGTCGCCGTCATTCGAGCAGCCCGTCTGGCGGCAGTAACCATCTCTTAACAGAAGATCACCGTTATTGTTTTCTCTAGTCATGTTATAATTTAAGAATAAAATCGGGCGACTTCGTCCGCATTGAAAATAAAAAAAAAGCAATATAACGCTTGACCTCGTGTTGCTATAACACTTGGGCCAGGCGTTAGTTTTTTATTTTTTATTTATCCCTCGGGAATAGTCCTTTTTTTCTGGATGAAAGGCACCCTATGTCCTTTCTGGTGTCTCAGACAACGTGTATGCAAAATTTCATGATGATTGGTTCAGCAGTTTTTGCGTGAAACAGTTACAAACATCCATACATCCAAACATACTTTCGCATTTATAATATTAGTATAGATTGCCTGCTAAGAAAAAGCTTTGCTAATATAAATTTCTCGAAATGTAAGTTATCAATTTTCAAAAATTTATATCTATATCTATATCTATATCTATATCTATATCTATATCTATATCTATATCTATATCTATATCTATATCTATATCTATATCTATATCTATATCTATATCTATATCTATATCTATATCTATATCTATATCTATATCTATATCTATATCTATATCTATATCTATATCTATATCTATATATATATCTATATCTATATCTATATCTATATCTATATCTATATATATATCTATATATATATCTATATCTATATCTATATCTATATCTATATATATATCTATATATATATCTATATCTATATCTATATCTATATCTATATCTATATCTATATCTATATCTATAGGTACATTAACCTCATAATAAACATTATTTCTACAACACCAATGTAGATCCAAACTTAATTTTTTGAACGTTTGAATTTATTTGAAATTATAAAAACAAAAGCACCTTAAAAAAAAAAACTTACATTAGCAGCGTCGACGGCCATAAAGAGTAAGGCGTCTTCGTCCCTGGTGCGGAAGGTGAAGGCGAGGCTGAACTGCCTCCGGTCTGAGGGTCTTCGTCCGGAGCGCCGTAGCTCCGCGTACCCCTCACCGTTGAACGACGCCATCGTGGGCTCTGCGCCGCCACTGCGACCGTTACTGTACCATCTGGAGCACCATCAGGAACTCAGTTATACTAACAACTGTTACTGTACGATCTTTCGTACATTATATTAACAAATAAATTAAATTAGCAAATAAATTATTATTCACGTGTATTTATTTTCATTCTTAATGTTAAATTTTTTTACAATATATATTACAAAAAAACAATATTATAAAAAAACTTAAAACTAGAGTGCGGCAAGTAGCGGGGCAAGGCCCAAGCTACCGGTGGTTAGGGCTGTAGAGTGAGGAACCTCCTGACAAGAGGAACCGCCTTCTGTATCTGTCCCTTGATCCCCCCTTATTCAATATAAGAGGAATGAACAGATACCTAACTAAACTAATTAAGAATCTAACTGAGGGCCATTGAATAGGGGAATAAACAGATAACTAAACTAATTAAGAATCTAACTGAGGGCCATTGAATAGGGGAATAAACAGATAACTAAACTAATTAAGAATCTAACTGAGGGCCATTGAATAGGGGAATAAACAGATAACTAAACTAATTAAGAATCTAACTGAGGGCCATTGAATAGGGGAATAAACAGATAACTAAACTAATTAAGAATCTAACTGAGGGCCATTGAATAGGGGAATAAACAGATAACTAAACTAATTAAGAATCTAACTGAGGGCCATTGAATAGGGGAATAAACAGATAACTAAACTAATTAAGAATCTAACTGAGGGCCATTGAATAGGGGAATAAACAGATAACTGAACTAATTAAGAATCTAACTGAGGGCCATTGAATAGGGGAATAAACAGATAACTGAACTAATTAAGAATCTAACTGAGGGCCATTGAATAGGGGAATAAACAGATAACTGAACTAATTAAGAATCTAACTGAGGGCCATTGAATAGGGGAATAAACAGATAACTGAACTAATTAAGAATCTAACTGAGGGCCATTGAATAGGGGAATAAACAGATAACTGAACTAATTAAGAATCTAACTGAGGGCCATTGAATAGGGGAATAAACAGATAACTAAACTAATTAAGAATCTAATTGAGGGCCATTGAATAGGGGAATAAACAGATAACTAAACTAATTAAGAATCTAACTGAGGGCCATTGAATAGGGGAATAAACAGATAACTAAACTAATTAAGAATCTAACTGAGGGCCATTGAATAGGGGAATAAACAGATAACTAAACTAATTAAGAATCTAACTGAGGGCCATTGAATAGGGGAATAAACAGATAACTGAACTAATTTAAAACTGAATAAAGTTTGCTACCTCTGCGTGCAACCCGTACACTGCGCTTGCGCAGGCTGATCTGCGAAATTCCATAGTCCGATCTTGATGTCGTCACAGTACAGTGCGTGGAGACAAGCAGGTAGCCCCCCGCGACCCTCGCCGCCCCCCACCCATAGGCGAGATGCACGCAGTCCATTGAGCTCTCCAGCCGAACTGTTGCTGGTTGTCAGTGGAGTGCTTCCTGCTCGCTCAACTGTCATGTGTACGGTGTTCCATATTCTGAATATAGACATTTTTCAAATTTTTTATTAACGATGGGTTTGCTCTTGGCCAACAGCCAACTGTGTAGTAAGGATGAGGTCTAAGATTCTTTGTATAAGAATGTGAATAAAAATACAGTCCTATGCATTCTATGTTATAATGTAAGTATTATAATCAGTATTATGTCATGTGTACTTAAATGTTAACTTTAAAAAAAATAGATAAATGGAAACGTTAGCTGCAATGTCCATTTGTGCAAAATTATATTTGTTATTTATTATTTATTACATTTATTTATATTAATTAAGTCTCATCTAAATTTATCATCAAAATATTCTCTCACATAATAATAACATTTCTTTATTAAAAATTTGAACAATTTGGTTTTAAATATGGCGACGTTGAATTCTTTGAGGTTATGTGTCAGTTTGTTATATATTTTTATTGACATACAATAAGCATTGTTAGTGTGAACGTAGCTTATTGACACGTTTATTTCTGCCTTTTACGTTTATATAAACATCTTTATTTCTTTTAAACGGAGACAACTTTTTTCTGCACATATACACACGTCTCATAGACATATACACTGGGCAGTGGAATAATACAGTTTTGTTTGAAAAATGATTTACAACTTTGCAAGGAATCGATATCAAACATTGAACGAATGCACCTCTTTTGAGACTTGAATACAGTTTCAACATACACAGAGTTACCACAAACAATCTAGTAGATGTGTGTGTGCGTTAATAGTGACGAAAATGTATTAAAAAGTAGTTACCTACCTCTCTATGTCGATCCTGTACGAAGTGTGATCGGTCTCGTCGTGAGCGGCCTGTAGATCTTCAGGGTGAAGGATCATCCCAACACCTGCACCCAGCTGCCACCACAGCTGCAACTTCTTGTCTTCCACCGACAGCTTAAGGAAGCTCTTTGATTCCTGAATAAAAAAAACTTGGTTTTGTTAGTTATTTTTTTTTTGCGAACTTAATTTGTTAATTTGCTCTGTTTGCAACTTGATATAATTATTATAATTAAATGTGTGCGTGCGTGTGTGTGTGTGTGTGTGTGTGTGTGTGTGTGTGTGTGTGTGTGTGTGTGTGTGTGTGTGTGTGTGTGTGTATGTGTGTGTGTGCGTATATATAATTATGTATATTGTATATATGAATGGGTGGATGCGTGTGTATATATATATGTATACTATAATATTTTATAATAATATCTTATATATGTCATTTATAGGTCAGGTATGTTATGATTCGAGTGTGTTTGTGAATATAACGATTATTATTTTGGAAATTAATATAAGAATTTTCTATAATCTTAAAGGTCGATGATTGATGTTAAATGTTGTGTATACATGTCATTGGAGTTCACATCAGACCATGACCGAATGTAAAAACTCTATTATTGTGTCTTCTGTTGGTGTACCTTAATAAATAAATAAATAAATAAATAAATAAATAAAATAAGACGGCAGTACCTGTTGATCGTCACGCATGTATAGTAACGTGCCGTCAGCGACAAGCGCGTCAAAAGTGACGGCGAGCGCCAAACGCGTCACCGCCGATGTCGTCCGGACGCGGTACGATCGGGAGCAACCCGCGCCCTCATCTCCTTCC
The DNA here is from genome assembly GCA_944738685.1 of Synanthedon myopaeformis. Lineage (NCBI taxonomy): Eukaryota > Metazoa > Arthropoda > Insecta > Lepidoptera > Sesiidae > Synanthedon > Synanthedon myopaeformis. The sequence continues at coordinate 12,545,043 of OX122915.1, forward strand.
CACGGAGACGACAGCGATACGGATATCTGCAATCCGTACTAATATTATAAATGCGAAAGTATGTTCGGATGTATGGATGTTCGTAACTCTTTCACGCAAATACTACTGAACCGATCACTATGAAATTTTGCATACACGTTGTCTGGGACACCAGAAAGGACACAATATGACGTCAGACTAAAGTCTGGGCATATCTATACTAATCCGTACTAACATGTATGGATGTTTGTGACTCTTTTACGCAAATACTACTGAACCGATCACTATGAAATTTTGCATACACGTTGTCTGAGACACCGGAAAGGACATAGGGTACCTTTCATCGTTCAACGCGGACGAAGTCGCCGGCAAAAGCTAGTATGTCATATTTATATAAAAGTTACAGTCTTATAGGTGGTATTTAAAAGTTGATTGGTTAGGTATGTATACCGAATCAGCGGCATCCCTCGCTCTGGCGACTGCGTCTCGCAGCGCAGCCAGCCTCGGGCCGAGATTGGCTGCGGCCGAGCTGTGTTCGCGCGCGCGAGCTGATGCTGCAGCCTCGAGGGCTTCCGACACTTCGGCTCCTCGCACCGTGTTGCTGCGGATCTGGGATACTGGAATGTATGTAACACACGTATTCTTTAAAAACACTGTGCAGATGCGCAGTGACCATGTTAATTTTATTTTTCCGGGGAGACTACTTTTCTGTAGACCGGTCTCTCGATGTTTTTTTTAGATTTGCACACTATTTGTCGATTGAATATTGTGGACGTATATGTATTAAAATTTACAACAACTCGTGTACGAGTATACGATATTCAGCAAATAAATTATTATGAATTTGAATTATTTTAGGACGCGATAATTTTAGTTCCTCGTGTGTATTATTCGATGCAGTTCTAAGCATGTCCCTCGTCTGCGCAGGCCCTCAATTTTACCAGAAATTTTCCTACATATGCCTCGACACAGTTTTTAATAACGCAGACAAGTTGCTGAGTGAATGAAGTTTACCGTGTTCCTGAACGGCGCCGAGCGCCGAGTCGCCGTGACGCTGTAAGTCCGCGAGCTGCGGCCTCAGTGCGTAGCGCACGCGGTGGCCGAGCTCGCTGGCCTCGTCGTAGAGCGCGCGCGTAGTGGCGAACACGCGGTCGGCGCGCTCACTCGCCGCTGCCAGCGTGGCCGACACGCGCGCACTCGGCCGAGCGCTCAGCGCGCGCTCGGCCCAGCCCAGTGCGCGCAGCGACACGCTCACCACGTCTCCTCCGCGCCGCACCTGCTCCACCGATACGCGGAGCTCTACAACCCAATTTACTTTGGAATTTACTATGATAACATATAACTGAAACACTCAGTGTCGTGTAAGCTGTCTTGGTTCTTATACAGTTGTTTATACGTTTTATAAATAAGGCACCTTCAGCTTTGTTTAAGACGGCAGCGCCCCTAGCTTTGAGCTGTCGCGACGCTTCCTTGGCGTTGGAGGCCGCAGTGAGCAGAGGTGCAGGCCCAGCGGTCAGTTTGCCGGCAGCGGAGGCGGCGGACAGCGCAGCGTCGGCCAAGTCGGAGGCCGCGCGGACGTTCTCGGCCACTTCGGCCCACGCCGTCGCAGCGCTCACCCCGGACGCTGCTAGCGCTCGAGTGCCCGCAAACAATCTACAGATGTTGGATTAATCGCTCAACAAACCAAAATTTATCGCGAAAAACACTAGTGTGACCCGCTGCCTTATTATCTAACAGCAGACGACTTGCGATCGCGTTTGCTGCCATACAGAAAATGATGCACTTTAATTTTAGTTATTATCAGTAAGAGGCCTTATAGCAAACCACACCTTTATTATGAGTTACGTGATACCAAAAACACGATTTAGTGTGATATTGTGCACAAATTGATAGAAAGTTTTCGCCTGTCGCAAGTTGGTTGCAAGTCGTCTGCTGTTAGTTAATAAAGCAGCCGTACTGGTGCGCGACATACATTTTGTGTCATTTTGTCATGTGATATATTCGACATTTTGTCATATGATATATTTCAGGGCACTGTGATGGGTTGTGTTTTGCGTGCATAAGGCTTTTTAATTGTTTAAGCAAAATCTTAAAAATGTTTTAAAAATTTTATATGATCACAATTTTTTGTGATCCAAATATACCACATATGGGCTAAAAAATATAGATGAATGTCTCTTATTTACTTAAAATACTTAACATAAAATTTTCACTTAGACATTGTAAAAAGATAAAATGTCGCATAAGGTATCTCAATCCAAATTTCTATAAGTGGTTCATAATTTTTAAATGGAAGACTATCGTGATAGAAAGTTTAATGAACATACATACGAGTAATTATTGTATTCTGTTGCGCATTTTGAAATACGTAAATTGAATTATGATACAGGAAAAGATCTTAGAGAAAAGTTACTGGTATAAAACATAAGCCCTCACCTTTTGTATTCTTTAGCTTTATCACTCAACAAAGCGACATGTTTCTCGACAGCCTGCAAATACTTTTTTCGATAATTCGGCGTCAGGTTGTAGAGTATGCCCTCTTTCTCTTCGGCGGCCAGAGCGAGAGCCTCCAATTCCGCTATGAGCGGTGGAAAGTTGATGGCCAGTGTACGAGTTGATAGAATCAACGAGGCTGCGTCATCGGTGAGGTTGTTGGCTGCGAGTGCAACAATATCCTGTAAAATAATAAGTCAACTAATAAGTTTACATTTAATGAATGAATTTGTAACATCAAAGAGTTGATATTGCCAACCACAAAGAGCCAAAGATCGATGCCCAAGTAAAGAGCTAACCAGCATCAGATTGGTTAAGTGTTAGTCAAGTGTTAGAGGCATAGTTGAACATTTTTTATTTTTATTTTTTTTTTAATATAAAAAATGGGTTTGCTTTTGACCAACAACCAACTGTGTAGAACTATGTAAATAAATAAATAAAAAAATTTTTTTTTAACTTCTTTAAAATTTACTCGATCCGATATCGTATCAGTTACTACTGATGATACCTCATAGAGAAGCCTACAGCGAAGCCCCACATCCTTGACGGCGGCGAGGCGCGGGCGCACGCTCTTCTGTAGGGCGCCGATGGCGTCTCCGGCGCTCCACACGCTGTCTGTCAGGTTGTTGATGTCTTCGGCCTTCGACTCCCATCGCTCCAACGCCGAGTGCGATGTGCGCACGCGTCGACCCAAGTCGTCGATCCTGTACTTGTATTCGTCTACTGCCGTAGATTGGACGTAAGCCTGTAACACAAAAAAAGCTTTTATTATTATTTATTTATTTATTTATTTAGATTTAGATTACATACAGCCATAAATTTAAAAAATATATATTATAGATTATATACAAATAGGCCTAGAGAATTATAAAAAATATATTTTTACATTTATTTATTAATTAAAAAAAAAATTATAAGACCAAAAAAGACAAAGAAGAGAATATTCTTTCTATGAGTGATAAAATTAATTTTTCAAAAGTAATTCGCCAATTTACTTTTTATAAGAATTCAAAATTGTTGGAAAATATGTGAACATCATTCAGAATCTTATTGTAGTGATACTTACTCGTAGAACGATGAAAGAAGGTATTATATTTATATTATATTTAATAAACCTAAATAAACTTGAAATTTTTAAGGTCCGTGAGCGCCTCACACGTTCACGCTCACACGTCAAATGAATTTATCCGCTCACCGTGTCAAAGACGTCATTAGCTCCGGCCAAGAAGTCAATCAGTTTGATCTCCTTGACAGCTCTGAGCAAGTGTCTCGCCTCCTTTAACGCTCTGTGGGCGCTCAGATGCTTTTCCCCTCTTGCGAACTCGTTCAAGGCTTCCACTTCCTCACCTAGTTTCCTCCTCGCTTTTAACACTTCCCCCAGACCGCTCATACTCTCCAAGGCTAGTGAGTGCGCCTCCATTTGTCTTCTATTAGAGTCTGTTTTCAGTTTGTTAGCCGCGGTAAATATTATATGCTCTTTCGCTTCCACATCTCCCAAAGAAGCTTCGGCTCTTCGAGCTAATTGAATGTCTTTTTTGAGGTGATTCAGGGACATCTGTAGGGTCGAAGCGTTGGCAGCGAATTCTCGGAGGGCCGGAAACGGATGCGGAATTCTACTCAGTTCAGTGATATCGGCACGAGACACGAGTTTGGCGGTGAGTTCCTCAACTGAATCGAGCAGGGTTTGTGTGCAGTTATCGCATGCTGAAAATATATCAAAAGGAATAGGTATTTTGATGTTAAATTGATACCAAATGATGGCTGAGACAGATTGATGGCGATAGGTGCAGGTTTAAATGTTTAAACTGATTTTTTTTTGTACTACATATTATTAATTATATCATTAGAATACATTTATTTCCTTATGGTTAAAATTGTGTAACAAGGTTTAAGGTTATATTTATGTAAGTTAGTAGCTGACCAGGCGAACTTTGTACCGCCTCAGAATAAAAACCTGTTCCATACAAAATGTAAAAGAAATTGAATTTTATTCACGATAAAAGGTACCCTATGTCCTTTCTGGTGTCCCAGACAACGTGTATGCAAAATTTCATGGTGATCGGTTCAGTAGTTTTTGCGTGAGAGTTACAAACATCCATACATCCAAACGTACTTTCGCATTTATAATATTAGTACGGATTTTATTGAACCCAAAGTACTATAACTTTGCACGCTCATACATGAATTTTATTATTGGTTGGTTAGTTTTTAGAAATGACGTGTAAAATACTGACGTGTGCATCCATCGTCGTCCAACAGAGCTCTGGGGTCTTGGCAACGGTCGCAGCGGTCACCGGCGGCGTGTGGGCGGCAGTGACAGCGGCCGTGCGCGTCGCAGGCCGGCGACGCAGCGCCGCCAGGCGAACACGCGCACGATGCGCATGCGCCGTCTGCCGTGCGCCGGTACCCCGTCGCGCATTGTGCGCATTCCGCTCCGCTGTATCCTGTGGCCAACAACCAACTGTGTAGCAAGGATGAGGCCTAAGATGGAGCGAACCTCATTCTCAACCCAGAAGATGCCTATTCATTAGAACTTTGAAAAGATTTGGGTTATATGAGCTCGGAAACACAGACGCCGGCAGGTAGTTCCAAACTTTGATATGACCAAACCATCCATTTATGATTTTCTTCTAGTCACATTTAAAAATATACTTTTTTTTTTTAATGTTAAACTCGGCATATAGGCTGACGTTCCAGTTGATGGTAGGTGGCTACCGTCGAGTTTGCTTACCGCAATATTTTTTGGGATAAGGTAACAAGTATAACAAGTAATTGTGCAAACTCTCCAACTGCGCAACCATGTAGTTTTTTTTTAAATAAAAAATTAGTTTAGGTTAGATTCTAATAATGTATATGAAAATGCGTGCGAAGCGAGAGCACCCGATTAACTACTATTTTTATTACAAAAAGAATTGGATTAGGTTAGGTTAGGTTAGGTTAGGGCTCTGGCATCCCATCTCATTCACTGAAAACACAACAGCACACACAAGTAGTGTCACAACTTTTTAAGCGGTACAGACAATAAATAACCTCAAACTTTAACCACGAATATCTTGGAAACTATACCCAGGTGGGGGGTTGTACCCTCTCCTCACCCCCCCCTGCCCAATTAAAAAGTCGACAGTCCATAATCTAGTTAACATTATGCATGGACTGACCTGGTTTACATAGACACTGCAAAAGACCGTCGGAGAGCTCGCAGGAGGTCGCGAAGTTGCGGGCGCGCGAAGGACAAGGGCACGGAGAGCAGCCGTCGCCCATTGGCGGCGGAGCCCCGTACTGGCCCTCTGCACAGCGTTCACATTGTGGCCCTCCGGTGCCATCTGTGCAGTTCTGGAACACAATGTGACGTCAGGCTAAAGTCTGGGCGTATCTGTACTAATCCGTACTAATATTATAAATGCGAAAGTGTGTTTGGATGTATGGATGTTTGTAACTCTTTCACGCAAAAACTACTGAACCGATCACCATTAAATTTTGCATACACGTTGTCTGAGACACCGGAAAGGACATAGAGTGCCTTTCATCGTTCAATGCGGACGAAGTCGCGGGCACCAGCTAGTATTATAAATGCGAAAGTATGTTTGGATGTATGGATGTTTGTGACTCTTTCACGCAAAAACTACTGAACCGATCACCATGAAATTTTGCATACACGTTGTCTGAGACACCGGAAAGGACATAGAGTGCCTAGTGCCTTTCATCGTTCAACGCGGACGAAGTCGCGGACACCAGCTAGTATTATAAATAGAGAAGATTTGTATGTTTGTAATGAATGAACTCAAAAACTACTGGACCGATTTTGAAAATTCTTTCACCTATAGGAAGCTACATTATCAGCGAGTAACATAGACTATATTTTATTAAGATACACGGTCGAAGTCGCGTGCAACAGCTAGTTTTCTATGAAAAGGAAGATACCAAGCTTATCTTATCGTACATAATTCTCATCACTATCATCATCATCAGTATCTAAGCCGTAAGACGTCCACTGTTGGAAATAGGTCTTCCTCATAATATTCAGACCGGTCAGGATCAGCCTGGATCTTTATTAGGTGGTCAGTTTATACTGTGAGTACTTTAACTGTTACTTCAACTTATTAATTTATGTTGGCAATATGAGTTTGTCTACAGATCTCCTCATCAATTATCTCACAGATAAATCGAGCATAGTTTCTTGAGTGAATTGAAATTTTTAACCCGTCTCAACACCGTATGTCAACTATTGAGAAAAGAGGTTTTAGCAATTTTGATAGTCATTGTTAAGTTGTTGCCTAGGAATATGTCTGTAAAAATCTGAAGAAATATACTTCTATTTCTGACAATTTTATCTTTATTTTTCTTATAATAAAATCAACTGGCACTTCGTCTTAAGGCAATGATGGCAATAGTCGATAGTGTCTTTGTTAAGACTATAAAGTCTTCACCCAAATAAGTAATTAAACGAAAAATAAAACGTTGTTATAATAGTAACAGAAAATATTCATATATTAGACATATTAAACAGTCACATCTATTCCTTTTTAATAAGCAATAGACAAACCAACAAAAAAGGTTACGCATAACAGTCTTAGGCTCGTGTTCACCAACAGACGGTTATTTTTAAACAGCTGATTCAAATTCAAATTCAAAACATTTTTATTCGAAATAAGATTTACAAAATCGCTTTTCGACGTCAGAGAATGGCAGAGAATGGCACCTGCTTAAAATTTAAACAGCCGTTTAATAATATTTTGTTGTTCAAAATCGCTAAAATGCGGGTTAAACGCCCTAAACATCTGATTAACTTAATGATTAATCTGATGTAGGGCGTTTAACCCGCAGTTTAGCGATGGTGATCAACAAAATATTATTAAACGGCTGTTTAAATTTTAAACAGCTGTTTAAAAATAACCGTCTGTTGGTGAACTCGAGCCTTATAATACTCACTAAACAGTGTCCGGTGACAGGATCGCAGGCAGTGGCGCGGCCATTGCACTGACAAGGCTGCGCGTCTCCTTCGAGGGAGATGAGTATTGTGCCGGCGGCCAGAGTTTGGTGCACGCGTGGCGTCGGCAACCAGTAGCCCAACGCCGGTAGCTGGCACGACCAGGCTGCGTAGCGCGATCCGCACGCGCACACTTCAACGCCCAGCGCCGGCTCTGACCGACTGAGGCCGGGGATGGCCGTATCCAGAGACACATTTAGCAACCTGATAATAGTTAAAGAATTTATATTTCCTTATGGCACTCAACTTTTTTTTTTAAAATTGAGTCAAGACAGCGCTTGGCCGCGATCTCAATTCATGTAAGGTGCATAAGCGGCCGAAGGTGGACCACGCTTACCTACTAAGTGACCTTAACATCTGCCTTCATCGTTCACTGGCTGGTAGGGTATATAAAATGAGTTGGTTTTTATTGACTAGTTCTGTCCGTTTTGTTGGTTTTTTTTTTAATTGAGTCAAAGTAGCGCTTGGCCGCGATCTCACTTGATGTAAGATGCAAATGCGGCCGAAGGTGGACCACGCTTACCTAGCAAATGCCCATTTACCCTACATTTGAAGACCCCGAGGTTGTAATTTAGAGGAAACACAGACCCAGGCAGTGAGTTCCACTCTCTAGCGGTTCGGACAAGGAAGGTGGAACTGTAACGCTTCGTGCGTGACCGAGGAACATCAACCGCGAAGGGATGAAACCCTCGTCCGCGCCTCGTGGTCTACAAGTGGAACGGTTCCGTTTGGATTAGATCGTATAGAATGGACGCACACTCTCCATAGTGCAGGATTTGAAGTTGACATATAACGTAAAACATATGTATAAGTTGACTTATACATATAACGTTTCCTTTATACGACTTCATATTAGTTCTTTATTTTCGTACATTAAGATGAAGTCTACTAGCGATGGCCGCGACTTTGTCCGCGTGGACTTTGAATGAAATTCCTACAAGATTACATACGAGTAAGTGTTATAACGACGCGTATTCCGCCGGCGTGAAACTGTCAAGTAGGACTGGCGTGAAACTGTCAAGTAGGACTGGCGTGAAACTGTCAAGTAGGACTGGCGTGAAACTGTCAAGTAGGACTGGCGTGAAACTGTCAAGTAGGACTGGCGTGAAACTGTCAAGTAGGACTGGCGTGAAATCAGCTTATGCTGAGCCAGATACCTTTTTGCTGCCATGGCGCACACTCAATGGGATTTTATTTAAGTTTGTATTCTCATTTTAATGTGAAAAATATTTTATTTGTTTTGTTATCTTTATAATATGTATTATTATAAAGATAATGCAAATAAATGTTTTCTATTCTAAATACTGAAATAAAGTGCACTGACAGAGCGTGTACGTTGTCCTGGTGAGTGGGCGCTCGGGTGGTGATCCGCAGCACGATCTGCTGCAGCTGTTGCAGCACCAGCATTAAGGCTCCGCGCGACGCCCTCGCCTCCGAGCCGTGGCTGGTGCGCACGTTCCACAGCGACTCGTGCAGCCGCACCAGGTGGCTGCCATTCACTGGAGGCACGCGCTGAAAACGATTCACTCTTCCTTATACTAATATTTAATACTATACTTTGTACATCATACTATTTAGTTATTAATCATATGGAAAAATCCGTATGTTGGATGTTTGGAACTCTTTCACGCAAAAACTACTGAACCGATCACCATGAAATGTTGCATACACGTTGTCTGAGACACCAGAAAGAACATAGGGTACCTGTCATCGTTTAACGCGAACGAAGTCGCGGGCACCAGCTAATATTATAAATGCGAAAGTATATTTGGATGTATGGACGTTTGTAACTCTTTCACGCAAAAACTACTGAACCGATCATCATGAAATTTTGCATACACGTTGTCTGGGACACCAGAAAGGACATAGGGTACCTTTCATAGTTCAAAGCGGACGAAATCGCGGGAACCAGCTAGTAGGATATATTATTATGTGGTAACATCGATGTTTATGGACGGGCCCTTTCCATAGCAAATAACACTGGCAAAACAATCCGCAAAATTACACGTGTACTTGAGTACACATTGAGTAAATTTGTATAGTTATTTTGTGAACTACATAGAACACGTTCCATCATTTGCAAAACAATAAAATGCAAATTCAGATGAATCTAGATTATAATGTAAGTTTATGTTATGTTTAGTTAAGTTTGGGTAGAGTAGTTTCGCACCTACCTGGAAATAATCCAAGACAATATGCTTCGAGTACAATCTGACCAGTGGAAAGTTGGCCAAGGTGTCTGAGGACAGCTGCTCTCCACCTTCTTCCTCTACTTTGAACTTGATGAGGCCGCCGTACGACGTAACCTTGTCTCCGGTGAAACGATCGTCCAGTTCCACGTAAACCGGCACCGGAGGCCAGGGGACTGATATTGTTGCGTCCGGAGAATGCGTGTGAATGGACAACAAGGAGTTTTGATCCATCTGCATCTGTTGATAAAATACATTTTTGTTCACAACTAACTTTAGGATGTTAACAAGTGAGTCATCAAGACGGGTTAGTAGTAATAATTTTGATACCAAAAATGATAGACATATATTTTGTGGAGATCATGTCGCCTGTTTAGAGGTGTGTTAAGAAGATACAGTCTTAAATTCAAACGACTGCCTAGAAAAATAAGAGTTGTTAAGTGAACCCCCCTTTGGCTCATATAAACAATAATAACTTTCAACTTAATAGTTAAATAAATAAATAAATATCTTCACACATTCCACACATCACCATCTAGTTCCACAGTAAGCAACTAATGCTTGTATTATGGATACCAGACAGTTGATATACTATACATAGATTACTTTTTTTTGTAATGTTATAAATATAAAACATCCACGACTCAGGTACAAAGGTAAAATTTTAACACATAAACATTCGCCCCTAGCGGGATTCGAACCCGCGACAGTTTGGTTAACAGCTAGGGTTACTAGCCACTAGACCATTTTAAGGACGGACCAGCAAGCGCAGCGCAGGACGTCCACCCACAAGGTGGACAGACGTCCTAATAAGGGATACTTCTGACCGGTCCTATTGGAAAGTTATGGGGGAGGATAACTTTCCAATAGGTCCAGCAGTGGACGTCCTGCGGCTGAGATGATGATGATGATGATGATGATGATGAGACCATTTTAAAAGTACTAACCGGAGGGATGAGGTCGGAGCGCGCAAGGGTGAGGTGTAAGGGCGCAGGCGCGTGCACTGCGGCGCGCGTAGCACCGGCCTGCGTGCAATGCGCGCTGCGGCCGAAGCAGAAGCACGCCGTGCAACCAGTCGGACTCGAGGCCGACAGACCGAACGTTCCTTCGACGCATCGATCACACTTAGCACCCTCCACGTTCTCCTAGTATTGGGAAATGAACTTTTCATAGTTGGCTCATGCGTTTTGTGGTCATATGAACAGGCAAGGATTTTAAGATATAAGCTCCGCAAAAAATCCTGATAATTAATTTTTCAATTGGATTATGTCAGAAGGTGTCTCCTAAGGGTAAAACCAAGTTTGTGTCATCCCAAGTTGCGAGCGTTAGCCGCCATCTTGAAAAACGCGTTTCTGCAAATATATTCGGAAACAGTGAGTTTTACGTTAAAAACCGTGAACACCTTTCTTGTAGAGGATAAAATTACACATCTTTTCTATTTAAAACTTTTTTCTATCTACTGTTTATATTTGTCGAGATATAATTTAAAAAACCCCAATGATTTTATGAAAAAAAGTTTCATACAAAAATTGTAGAAAATTTCATGCTCAACAACTTTGATAATAACATTTTTTTTTTCATATTTCCAAATATTATCGAGTTATTTTCCAAACAACAAAAATTTGGTTTTTTAATAGATTATATCTCGGCAAATATTAACAATAGAAAAAAAAATTTCAAATAGAAAAGATGGGAAATTTTATCCTCTACAAAAAAGATTTTCACGGTTTTTAAAGTAAAATTCACTGTTTCTGAGATATTTGCAGAAACGCGTTTTTTCAAGATGGCGGCTAACGCTCGCAGCTTGGGATGACACAAACTTGGTTTTACACTTAGGAGACACCCTCTGACATAAATGTTTGACATTTTTGGAGCTAAAATTCCTGGACTATATTATCGTGCTTGCACAATAAGCCTGGTTTAATGAGAAGGATGTTTAACCTTGCAAGGACAGTTTCCGCGTGCGTCGCAAGTGCAATTGTCATTGTCGCAGTCGCGTGTGCCTGCGACTGAGCATAAGCAAGGGCGACAGCGTTCGCCGAAGTATCCTGGAGCGCAGACATCGCAGCGTGGCCTACTCCAGCCTGTCCGACACTTGCACTCGCCACTGTGAGGCTCACATCTATCTGAAAATCAGTTTTTTTTTTAATTTTTAAAACTCTAATGTAATTTTAACGCACACTGTCATAATTAGGCAGCCCGTCTGATGGCAGTAACCTTACAGAATATCACCGTGCAGTAACACTATGAGTGCACTAGCGAGTGTGATTAAGGATGAGTGAGTAAGAGCTCATTTTCCTATCTCATAATACTTTAAACCTATACCAGTGGTCAGAAAACTTATTAGCCAAAGAGCCAAATATGAACATTACAACAATTTAAACAAATCTGCTTGTTTAGTAAACTTTTATTGCACTAAATAAGTAGTACACTAAATAAAACTAAATTTCATACTTAATAAATATTTATTAATGCGAACAATGTGCTTTCATCTCCTTGGAAAGGAGGAGGAGGAGGAAAGGAGTCAAAGAGCCATATGCGGGTCTGGAGCCGCACTTTGCCGACTACTGACCTATACCAATTAGTAGCCCCTACCATCAAGTGTCTGTCTACCTGTCTGCCAACCTTCACATAAAAAAGTTACATAATCTAATGTTCCAAGAAACGATTGTCTATATTTTATTTGTGATGTAGGCACCTACCAGCTACAGCACCCGGTCCGCAGTTGCAGGGTTGGCAGCCGTCGCCAGAGGCCCAGTATCCGGGCGCACACAATCGGCAGCCCGGGCCACGGGAGCGGCCTGGGCAAACACATCGTCCGCTGTCCGGCGAACAGACTTTACCGTCTTTACAGACCGGACATGCTGTAAACACATGGGATATATAGGATACTTTTTATCCTAGAAAAATGTATTCCTGTAGAATTTAAAAAAAAACAAACTCCACCGCATACTAAGTCGCAGACACAGCTAGTAATAATAATAACATATTTATTGAATATACAATGACCAGACAATGATACATTCATTGTATTAAATTCAATATATTAATGTCATATTCTTCGATTTTCTCCGGTTACATAAAAGATTGAAAGATGCTCAAAGGTTACATAAATCATAATAAAAAATGGATGCTATTAATAATTTAGTTTATTATCGCTTAGGTACTACCCAGTGTGATTTGTACTTGTAACCGTTCGGGAAGTTCAGGGATATCTTGCCCTCCAAAGTTGCTAATTGAAACAAAAGTTTTCGATCAATGTTGTGAACTCACGCAAGCATCCAGTGGGACTGAAGCCATAATACCCTTGAAGACATCGATCGCACTGGCGACCAGTGACGCCGGGTGCGCACGCGCATTCGCCGCTCACCGGATCGCACGCCGCTGCGCCTGCGCCGCACTCGCACTGTCTGCACCCGCCATGCTGCAGCCCCCAGTAACCTTCCTGGAGATTTGTTTACTTATTTACTTTCTCAATAAATTTATTTACATTTCCTATTAAACAAAAATTACTTAACGTCAGTGAACATTTCAATAAAACTCAAAACTAATGCTGTTTAAAGTGTTAAAGCAACTGCTTAAAATTTAAATATATTTTTCAAAAGTATAGCAGCTGTAAAGGTCCCGACAGAGTGAATTTTCTCCCAGTTCCTGGCACGTGAAAATTGGCCAACAGCACTATGAATTTAATTGAAGTGCCGTTAGCATCAACACTGACCTGCTTATATCAGTTTTAGTGGCATTAAATGTCGCCGAGACATTTGCCTCAAAGTTTAGGTGCTTGTAAACGGTTGTTTTATTGTATTTTATCATTCCACGAAATAGCAATAAAGAGCCGTATTTACCACATTTATGTATTTGCCGACGATTGTGACATTTTGATATCGAGTTTAGTGTTTGGTTTGCTTGTTCGCGCATTATCTTACAACCAGCTATTATGTAAATTGAGTACCAAATTACATATTTCTGAACTCAGAATTCAGGTGAACAAATCAGAAGCCGCGTTCACTCAAAACTGGGTTTTGATTCAATTTTTTTTGAACTTTGTGAGGCAACATCTCATTTTGATCAACCAAAAAAATGGATGTCGCATCATGATACTACCATTATTGGAATTATTAATTTGCTATAACGAACTGTTTATACGCAATTCACACTTGCATTTGCAACTCCAATAGTTTTGCTTGTTTTATATGGTGACCGTAGCCAGCACCTACCACCAACCTTCTTGTCGATATTTAAATAAGCAAAAATTACGAGGCCGCTCACCAACACCCCCTTGTGGAGTCTCAACTTCAAAGCCTGCAGCATAGCCGAAAAGTAGCATACCTATCGATTATCTATCGTCTACACTATGGAGAGTGTGCGTCCATTCTATACGATCTAATCCAACCGGAACCGTTCCACTTGCGGACCACGAGGCGAGGACAGGGGTTTCATCCCTTCGCGGTTGATGTTCCTCGGTCACGCACGAAGCGTTACAGTTCCACCTTCCTTGTCCGAACCGCTAGAGAGTGGAACTCACTGCCTGCGTCTGTGTTCCCTCAAAATTACAACCTCGGGGTCTTCAAATCAAGGGTAAAAGGGCACTTAGTAGGTAAGCGTGGTCCACCTTCGGCCGCATCTGCATCTGACATCAAGTGAGATCGCGGCCAAGCGCTACTTTGACTCAATTAAAAAAAAAACCAACAAAACGGACAGAACTAGTCAATAAAAACTAACTAATTTTATATACTCTACCAGCCAGTGAACGATGAAGGCAGATAAGGTCAAAAGTGGGGTTTTGTGACCCAATAACGAGGGACCGGCTGGAGAGAGGTATAATAATTTTTGAATAAAAGATAACAAGTAATGTGCAGTTTTACCTCGCAAGTATCACAGGCGCGGCCAATGATGTGCGGCTTGCAGCGACACTGTCCAGTGCGGATGTCACAAGCATTGCCTTCGGAACCAGCAGCTGAACAGTTGCAACCTGGAACAACAAAGGACAGTTATAGATCCGTACTTATTAGTACTATAGTATAGTACTTTAGTAGTATTATTAAATATTATAATATTTTATAAATGCGAAAGTATGTTTGGATGTATGGATGTTTGTAACTCTTTCACGCAAAAACTACTGAATCGATCACCATGAAATTTTGCATACACGTTATCTGGGACACCAGAAAGGACATAGGGTACCTTTCATCCAGAAAAAAAGGACTATTCCCGAAGGATAAATCTATACTAATATTATAAATGCGAAAGTATGGATGTTTGTAACTCTTTCACGCAAAAACTACTGAACCGATCACCATGAAATTTTGCATATACTTTGTCTGAGACACCGGAAAGGACATAGGGTACCTTTCATCGTTCAACGCGGACGAAGTCGCGGGCACCAGCTAGTATTTGATATTTCTATAAATTTCTAATAGAATTAAACTGATTTTACGATTAGGTTAAACATTGTGTAACATTTTTAATTCACATAAAGAAAATAATATTTAGAAATTAGCGCATATTTTTTGTAATTTGACTTTTTTAAAATTTAATTGGTAATTCTTCTAACTAATATAAAAGGTACACGGACCGAATCGCACGCAAAAACTAGTATATTTTATCTAATCCTATGTTTCATTAGGATCTATCAACTAACCGTGGCAAGGCTATTACTATTAGTTGGTACAACAGTGGTTAGCGGCCCAAACTAACTTAACTATTATCTGAAATTTATCTTACGGCTAATGTAACAACGGCCAGTGACCGCCATTTTATTAACAAAGTAGCCGATTAATGCGAAAACAAGCGAATTATGCGCCCGAGATTAGATACAGCCGCTAAGTGTTCGCTTAACCTTTCCGGCCTGTGAAACTTTCTTTAAAAGCCTTCTTAAAAGGCCAGATATAACAAAATACTCTTTAAAAATTAGCAATAAATACTAATAGATATTTTAATGGAACGCGTTTTGTTTGAGGAGTAATATATCGCTTTTTAATATTAAAAGTACAAAAAATCATAATTACACTTTTTTATTGGAGAGTAAATCGAAAAAAAATTTAATTAAATATATGCATATTATATATCTTTAGAAGCGTATTTTTAAGTAGCATTAAATGTTTTATGTACTTGTATATATATATATATATATATATAAATATTAAAATAATATATAAAAATATACTAAATATGGAATAAAACAACAAGTCTTTTTGCAACATACAATATGAAGGATTGTGATTGTATTTTTGCAATAAAAACATTTTTTTATTTATATTTTTATTTAAGCAGCGATATTTTCGATGTGACTGTTAATTTTGCTATTAGTTTTCCTTGTCATCTCTCTTTTTACATATAAATAAAAAAGGGATCGCTAAGTATGTTGCTAAGTCGAAAACTCGAAAACGACTGGACCAAGTCGGTTAATTATTTTTTAAAAATTACATTAAGGCCGAGGAAGGAAAAAATAGCGATTAATGATTCCTACGGGTCGCTAAAATCATTAAATAAGTAAATAATTTAATGTAATTTAATCATTTTAGATGTTTTAACCTTATTTTAATGTGCAAAATTTAAGAATTCCAATATATTAGAAGAAAAAAAAATTGCATGAAGTTTTTTACTTATAAAAGGAAATCTTAAAAAAAAAATCTTAAAGATTAGAATTTAATATAGAATTAGATAATTAATGTATTATTATATCGAAACTAGCACGTCTTAATATTATAATATTTGCGTTTAAAAAAAGCAATAATTTAAATTTTAAAAAATTGATCCTTCGAGCCAACACGAACCACCGACATAATAATCATACAATCACACGAGCAACATTTTACTAATGACAATTCTACATAATTCAAAGACTACCATAATGGAGTCATCAAATCAATTTCCTTAGATACTCAGTTCATAATTATGCGCCATAGATAATTGTCAATCGACGAAGTCATAACCCCAAAAGCACTCTTCACTTGATGGCCATTTGTAATAAAAAAAAAAAGCTGTTAATGGGAGCTCCAAATATGGAGGCGACGAACACATTTTCGGTATCATTTTTGATTAACACCATGTTAAATATTTATGAACGACGGAATTAGTTTGTATATTCATACCACATTAAAATTTCATCTTGGTTTTTCGTTATAACTGGCAGTTTCGTGTGATTCATTCAAAAATATCTTTAAAAAAAGTAAAAAAGGACCTCTTTCACCAACTACAAGTAAAATGTTGATTAGTTACTTTTAGAAATAATATTATGTTTTATTAAATTACTAGCTGGTGCTCGCGACTTTTGAAAATTAAAAAAAAAAAACCTTGACCTCGTGTTGCTATAACACTTTGGCCACGCGTTAGTTTTTTATTTTTTATTTATCCCTCGTTAATAGTCCTTTTTTTCTGGATGAAAGGTACCCTATGTCCTTTCTGGTGTTCCAGACAACGTGTATGCATAATTTCATAGTGATCGGTTCAGTAGTTTTTGCGTGAAAGAGTCACAAACATCCATACATCCAAACCTTTCGCATTTATAACATTAGTACGGAAGTACGGATTACAAATCCGGAGGCAAGTCGCCAGTGAAGCAATCAAATTTACATAAAAAAAATTAAATCAAATTTTAGTGTTTCAATTTGAGTGTCTCGTGAACTACTCATTTAGCTATATAGTGTGCGGCTATGAAACTAAGGTTTCTAATTTTATCCCAGTAGGTAACTATAAACAATAAATCTAATGTGTCTAGAACGTATTAGCAGCAAAGCTGTTTCAAAATATCGCGAAAATTATTTACTGGCTTCTAAATAGAAATCAATAAGGGAACACGTAATGTGTGTGTGTGGTAATTTGACTTTATAAACGGTGTGCAATATACATTTGCTCGCAAGCGGTCTGTGTCTATGCACACGAGCGGTTTGTAAGCGTTTTGTACGCCCAAAATTTTATATATTATTTTTTTTTTTTCTAAAATAGTGTTCTTATGCATTTAAATAGACAAACCTTCTAATATTTTATTTAAATAAAACTTAAAAACTAACTAATTATTATCAAAAAATATAAATTACATGTACTCATAAGTTATAAATATAAATTTTTATATATAATTATAAATATAATATAATTATGCATTTTAAATTTTAAATTTGACGTTGATTTGTGTAATAGTTAAATAAAAATAAATAAATAAATATCATCACACATTCCACACAGCACCATCTAGTTTCACAGTAAGCAACTAATGCTTGTATTATGGATACTAGACAGTTGATATAATACATAGATTACTTTTTTTTTTGGTAAATATATACATATTATAAATACAAAACATCTATGACTCAGGTACAAAGGTAAAATGTCAACACATAAACATTTGCCCCTAGCGGGATTCGAACCCGCGACCGTTTGGTTAATAGCTAGGGTTACTAGCCACTAGACCAATCGTGTCGTTACGATATTACGTAATATAGATATTTTGCACACCAAATGTGGTAGTACATGCTGGGACGTTGTATTGAATGGTGTTTGTGTTATCTGGTTTTGCACCCATGTACAGGCAAATAAATGATTTTTTGATTGATTGATTTATAAATAAATAAATAAATATATATATATATATATATATTTATTTATTTATTTATTTATTAAGGTACACCAACAGAAGACACAACAATACATTGTTTACATACGGTCATGGTCTGATGTGAACTCCAATGACATGTATACACAACATTTAACATCAATCATCGACCTTTAAGATTACAGAAAATTCTTATACGAAGTTCCAAAATAATAATCATTATATTCACAAAAAAAAAAAACATTCGAATCATAACATAAATGTAAAATATGACATATATGAGATATTATAAAATATTTTAGTATACATATACACACACACATCCACACATTCATATATACAACACACACACACACACACACACACACACACACACACACATATAAGATGGTTACTGACGTCAAACAGGCTAGCTATTGCACGCGACTTCGCCCGCGTAACTTAATAAAATATAGCCTACGTTACTCGCTGATAACGTAGCTTTCTATAGGTAAGAGAATTTTTAAAATCGGGCCAGTACTTTTTGAGTTTATTCATTACAAACAAATATACAAATCTTCTCTCTTTATAATATTAGTAAATATAGATAACGTACTTGTAAATAGCTTTTTGTATTTCTGTTGGTATTCAATTTTCTAATACAAATTAGGGCCTCTTTCACGATGTGTCAAGTAGGCTAACCACCATTTAAAGTCACCGGTAACCGAGAATGAAGGAGATGATATACCTTTGTTTGTACGGTAAAAGTCCCAAACATTAAAAATAAAATAATTAAAAAAAAATTCGCCTATCGAAGGACGCAATAAACCGAGTGCATAATTTAATAAAACATAAAATTATTTCTAAAAGTAACTAATCAACACTTTACTTGAAGTTGGTGAAAGTGTAGTTTTGAATCATTTAAAAAAAAAATTGTATATCTTGGTTTGACTTTGCTTGCTTAATAATACCTATTCGTTTTGTCAAGTAACTTAAGTAAGTAAGTAAGTAACTTAATTTTGTACAAAGTAATTATTGATCAAATAATCGCGCGTTTGGTTCGCCGTTGGTTTTAAATCATTTTCATGTTTACCAAATAGAAATATTTTAAGGTTTATAATGGATATTAATAATAGCATTTTGTCACTCTTAAGCTTTATTCAAAAGCCTATGTAAATAAGAAAGACATATTTACGAGACCTTTCAAATGTACCTATTTATTTAAGAAGAGAATTTTAAAAGTTTAACATTTTTTAAGTTAAATTTTGAAAGAATACATAAATAATAAACTAATTTAATATTTTTTATCACGTCTTGTGTGTGAAAAAAATATTATTCGCATTCGTTTTCATAGATCGTATTACTGTTTTCTGTGTAAGTAACATTTTTTAAATTATTTCCTTTTTTTATAAAATCACAATAAATATTTTACATTTAAATTAAGAATTTTTCATTGATTGATTGATATTTCTCTTTGGCATTTAACTTGTTACTTACATTACATTACATTCCTTACAAGATTAGTAACAAGATTATCACTTACTAGCTGGTGCCTGCGACTTCGTCCGCGTTGAACGATGAAAGGTACCCTATGTCCTTTCCGGTGTCTCAGACAACGTGTATGCAAAATTTCATGGTGATCGGTTCAATAGTATTTGCGTAAAAGAGTCACAAACATCCATACATGTTAGTACTGATTAGTATAGATATGCCCAGACTTTAGTCTGACGTCATATTGTGTCCTTTCTGGTGTCCCAGACAACGTGTATGCAAAATTTCATGATGATCGGTTCAGTAGTTTTTGCGTGAAAGAGTTACAAACATCCATACATCCAAACATACTTTCGCATTTATAATATTAGTACGGATATATTAAAATCCCATGGTATGAAAATTTACGGGAGTAAAATCAAAATTGTCACGGAATGCGAGCACGAATGCGTTATAGTTACTTACAATTTTTTTTTTAATTTTTAAAATATCTGAAGTTTCATAGATATTGCGCCATCTACACAATATATTATTTAAAACATATTTGTCCATACATCCAAATATACTTTCGCATTTATAATACTAGCTGGTGCCCGCGACTTCGTTCGCGTTGAACGATGAAAGGTACCCTATGTTCTTTCTTTTGTCTCAGACAACGTGTATGCAACATTTCATGGTGATCGGTTTACTAGTTTTTGCATGAAAGAGTTACAAACATACTTTCGAATTTATTAAATAATATTAGTAGGGATTACATACGAGTACTAACGAAGCTGCATTCTATTTTGAAATTTACTTACAGAACTCTAGACATAAGTAAATAAAATTAACAGCCCGCTTTCGTATTGAATACAATCTACATACTTACTCGCAGTGAGTAAAGAAATTTTAATCCGTGAGAAGCCGGGGCCAGTAACTAGTTGATAGTATAAAAATTAAGACGTAATTACCATGAAGCGATAGGATGGACAAAGAAACTTTTTAAACACACTTTTGTTAATAGATTACGAAGAGTCAATTGTAAATTTATCATTTTTTATATTATACAAAATATAAAATATAATATGACTGTTATATATATAATAATTAATAAATATATTTTATATGACTGTAATTTGTAATTATATAATTATGATATGACCCAAATGGAATCATGCTAGAAGTGTTTGGCGTCATTCATTGAGCACAATTATCAGTTTGTCTGTCGTAACTGCAGCCGATAACTGCGATTCTACCGCCTTTGATCTAAATGTACTTAACTGGCCCAGTTTTCATCTATTGATGATGTAATAAAATACACACAAAGAGAGCAGAATGTTATCATTATGAAATCACTAACGAACATCGAATGGAAGTTCAATAAATCACACACGCACATGTACACGCACACGCACACGCACACACACACTCACTGACTCACTCACTCACTCACTCACTCACTCACTCACTCACTCACTCACTCACTCACTCACTCACTCACTCACACACACTCTCTCTCTTTCTATCTCTCACTCTCACTTTCTCTCTCTCTCTCTCCCTCCCTCTCTTTCACACTCTCTCTCTGTGTGTCTCTAACACTCTCTCTCGCTCTCTCTCTCACACACACACACTCACACACACACACACTCTCACACACACACACACACACACACACACACATTAAAAAGTATTTCTAAAATGTTACATGCTGTAAGGTTGGCTATTAAATAAATATTAAATAAATAAATACAAAAATTTAAACTTTTTTTTTTAAATTATTATAGTCCTCTGCCCCGCGACTTCGTCCGGCGCTGCGTTAAAAATAAAATGTATTTCCGTCGTGCGTTTAATTCAAAAATGACTTTAATGGCGTTTTTTATATTATAAAATTTGATATACAGATTCAGTTATTGAAAATTTTTACACAATATATATATATATATATATATATATATACAATATTATAAATTATTTTATATATATACCTAAAAATAAAATTATACATTTGAAATAATCATAATATTATAAGGAACCTTTATTATTTATATAGATAGTGGGTGAAAGTGTTTTTAGTATAAAATTTAGTAATAGTTTTCAAGATTTTAAAAATAGTTTAAAAAACAAATGTTATCTTTTTTTTATACACACATTAGCCAACAGTCCCCTACTTCGCATGGATTGCAGAATATTATTTTTTTTTTAATATACAACCTTCCTTTGTTATTGCTCTTTCCTTTAAACAGTTTTGAATTGTTCTACGAGAACAATTTCTCAAACGTCGATAAGATTATTTTATTTGCACCATAGACAAGCGAAGGTATATAATGCAATGAAAACATTTATTATTATTTAATACAGTTTCTATGAATAAGAAATTTTACGAGCCACTTGGCAACATAAAAATCTTTTCCGTAATATGGATTACAGATATGTAAGCATTAAAAACTCGCCAACATCAATAAAAATATCGTTAAACTCGAGTTCTATTAAACCCACGTTATGTTTTTGAATTATTTTAAATATGTAAGTTATATCACTTAGTTCTTTTTATGTAAAGGCTGACGATCAACTTGATGGTAACGCTGGTCACTGCCGCCAAACGAGCAGCTCTATTTATGACAGCGAAACGGTATCTATCTATTATATATAAATGCGAAAGTATGTTTGGATGTATGAATGTTTGTAACTCTTTCACGCAAAAACTACTGAACCAATCACTATGAAATTTTGCATACACTTTGTCTGAGACACCGGAAAGGACATAGGGTACCTTTTATCGTTCAACGCGGACAAAGTTGCGGACACCAGCTAGTATTATAAATGCGAAAGTATGTTTGGATGTATGGACGTTTGTAAATCTTTCACGCAAAAACTACTGAACCGAAACCTATGAAATTTTGCATACACTTTGTCTGAGACACCGGAAAGGACATAGGGTACCTTTCATCGTTCAACGCGGACAAAGTTGCGGGCACCAGCTATTATTATAAATGCGAAAGTATGTTTGGATGTATGGACGTTTGTAAATCTTTCACGCAAAAACTACTGAACCGAAACCTATGAAATTTTGCATACACTTTGTCTGAGACACCGGAAAGGACATAGGGTACCTTTTATCGTTCAACGCGGACAAAGTTGCGGACACCAGCTAGTATTATAAATGAGAAAGTATGTTTGGATGTATGGACGTTTGTAAATCTTTCACGCAAAAACTACTGAACCGAAACCTATGAAATTTTGCATACACTTTGTCTGAGACACCGGAAAGGACATAGGGTACCTTTTATCGTTCAACGCGGACAAAGTTGCGGACACCAGCTAGTATTATAAATGCGAAAGTATGTTTGGATGTATGGACGTTTGTAAATCTTTCACGCAAAAACTACTGAACCGAAACCTATGAAATTTTGCATACACTTTGTCTGAGACACCGGAAAGGACATAGGGTACCTTTTATCGTTCAACGCGGACAAAGTTGCGGACACCAGCTAGTATTATAAATGCGAAAGTATGTTTGGATGTATGGACGTTTGTAAATCTTTCACGCAAAAACTACTGAACCGAAACCTATGAAATTTTGCATACACTTTGTCTGAGACACCGGAAAGGACATAGGGTACCTTTCATCGTTCAACGCGGACAAAGTTGCGGGCACCAGCTATTATTATAAATGCGAAAGTATGTTTGGATGTATGGACGTTTGTAAATCTTTCACGCAAAAACTACTAAACCGAAACCTATGAAATTTTGCATACACTTTGTCTGAGACACCGGAAAGGACATAGGGTACCTTTTATCGTTCAACGCGGACAAAGTTGCGGACACCAGCTAGTATTATAAATGCGAAAGTATGTTTGGATGTATGGACGTTTGTAAATCTTTCACGCAAAAACTACTGAACCGAAACCTATGAAATTTTGCATACACTTTGTCTGAGACACCGGAAAGGACATAGGGTACCTTTCATCGTTCAACGCGGACAAAGTTGCGGGCACCAGCTATTATTATAAATGCGAAAGTATGTTTGGATGTATGGACGTTTGTAAATCTTTCACGCAAAAACTACTGAACCGAAACCTATGAAATTTTGCATACACTTTGTCTGAGACACCGGAAAGGACATAGGGTACCTTTCATCGTTCAACGCGGACAAAGTTGCGGGCACCAGCTATTATTATAAATGCGAAAGTATGTTTGGATGTATGGACGTTTGTAAATCTTTCACGCAAAAACTACTGAACCGAAACCTATGAAATTTTGCATACACTTTGTCTGAGACACCGGAAAGGACATAGGGTACCTTTCATCGTTCAACGCGGACAAAGTTGCGGGCACCAGCTATTATTATAAATGCGAAAGTATGTTTGGATGTATGGACGTTTGTAAATCTTTCACGCAAAAACTACTGAACCGAAACCTATGATATTTTGCATACACTTTGTCTGAGACACCGGAAAGGACATAGGGTACCTTTCATCGTTCAACGCGGACGAAGTCGCGGACACCAGCTACTAAGTACAATAAGGTATGCTTTAACCTCATTGTAGAAGTGTATGTAAAATATTTATTGAATTTCGTAAGCCTTATTCCATGTACAGATTCTTATATGTGTATAAGGTACCTACGTAGCCTTATATTATATTCGTAAGCCTTATTCCTTATATACCTAATTCTTATATGTATATAGAATTAGGTATGTAAGGTACTGATGTTCATTAGATTTTACAAGTTATCAAAGATGTGTTCACTTGTTAAGTATATTTGAAAGTCCTACTAAGCGCACTGAACGTTAATTATAACGCACATAGGCTGGCTATGGCTATGGCTGTGGCTATGGCTATGGCTATGGCTATGGCTATGGCTATGGCTATGGCTATGGCCTGCGTTAATTTAGCACGTACCAGTTCCATTGGCCTGCGGGTCGCGTAAACATGGCCGTTGAAAGTAGGCGTGTGAAATATGCGCGCTAAAGCTGGGTGCACACGTGCGCGACTCAACCTTTAGGAACATAACAACATTTAATGCCATCGCCCTTAGGGGACTTCAAAGATGGCGATGTAATAATAATAATAATAATAATGCATTTATTTGCTAGAATACTTGGTTACAGTGGTTACAGTTACAGTATATAGTTTTATAGTACAAGTTTTCTACCTGGGTACAGGTGTGCAAATATTAAGTTGTACAAATAAAAAGTAGTCAATTACATTAGCCGTTTTTCAAATTATATATAGGGATATACTATATAAAAGCAACTATGACAAATATACAATTAATAATATCTACATGTCAAATTTAAAAACACTATTAAAACTCACACCAATTATAGTCTATTTTTACATTTAAAATATTCCCTAACACTATAGAAACATTCACGTTGTAACCATTTACACAGCTCGAATTTAAATGCTTTGGTAGATGTCTGCAATTTTATTTCATTTGGTAATCTGTTAAACACTGAGATGCACATATTATAAACATTTCTTTCATATATACTTTTGCAGCTTCGTGGGTGATAAAGCAAATTTAGATATTGCGATCTTTGCTGCCTCGAGAGGACATCTTTTCGATTTTTAAAAAATCGTATGTATCCTTGTAACCTTGTAATTATATAAAAAGTGATTACATTTTTTAAAATTTATTTCTAACTTACTCTTTTTTTCAATTTGCAAGTGCAATTTTATTGAATATGATTTACTAATCATCAAAGTAATCAATAATAATATATTATTATAGAAGTTAAAGTAACTCTGTCTGTCTGTCTGTCTGTTACCTTTTGAAAGCCTTCACTATTAAATCGATCATCATGAAATTTTTCATACACGTCAGGGATACAGAAAAGTACAGAAAAGTACAGAAAGTAAGCAATCCTATTGAATAAATCAATAATCAATCTTTGACGAATTACTAATCATCATAGTAATCAATAATAATATATTATTATAGAAGTTAAAGTAACTCTGTCTGTCTGTTTGTTACCTTTTGAAAGCCTTCACTATTAAATCGATCATCATGAAATTTTTCATACACGTCAGGGATACAGAAAAGTACAGAAAAGTACAGAAAGTAAGTAGGTACATTTTATCCAGAAAAAGGTACCGTTGTCGAGGGATCAATTAAAAATATTAAAAAAACATACTGTTGACCACAGGCGGCAGCACCGTCGTGACAGAAATAAAGATTTCAGCCGTATTTTTCATTTATTTTCTTAGGTGTTATATTTTTTATTTATTCAATTCTTATGAAGTCGCGGACACCAGCTAGTTAGAAACCATAAGAATTCATGAAAATATTAAAAAGTACTATATGTTAATTCAAGACATGGTCTATCTGTGTGTTGAGTTTCATATAATTCGTGTTTGAGGAAATGATTAAATTATCTAGGCTCGAGTTCACCAACAGACGGTTATTTTTAAACAGCTGTTTAAAATTTAAACAGCCGTTTAATAATATTTTGTTGATCACCATCGCTAAACTGCGGGTTAAACGCCCTAAACATCAGATTAATCATTAAGTTAATCACATATTTAGGGCGTTTAACCCGCATTTTAGCGATTTTGAACAACAAAATATTATTAAACGGCTGTTTAAATTTTAATCAGCTGTTTAAAAATAACCGTCTGTTGGCGAACTCGAGCCTTAATGTATCAAAAGTTCAATCAAAAGTTTTGACAGTGTAATTTTGTAATTAGGATTAGACGGACTTGGCGAACAAAAAATTGACAGACGTAGGTAGGTATATTTGTATCATTAATGAATTGTTTTTTTTACATTGATTGTCCTTAAATAATCCGTCCATATACTAATATTATAAATGCGAAAGTATGTTTGGATGTATGGGTGTTTGTAACTCTTTCATGCAAAAACTAGTGAACCGATCACGATGAAATTTTGCATACACGTTGTCTGGGACACCAGAAAGGACATAGGGTACCTATCATCGTTCAACGCGGGCGAAGTCGCTGTCACCAGCTAGTTATTAAATATTCTTTAGAATATTTATTTCAAAAAGGCAACGGTGGTTTGCAGAAACAGCTTATTGTGTTTGAAAATCTATAAATAGTTATAAAAGTTTACATTAATAAATGGGTTGTTTCTTACTCATCCCATCAACAAAGGTTATTCATCCTAAACTATATTCGTAACTCAATAGATTACAAAATTTTTAGTGGATTTTCTTCAGTAAACTGTAATGTGTACTTTACTCAATTCAAGGCAAAAATAGCATTAAAATGTTAAATAACAAATGATCATTTATAATACTAGCGACCCGCTTCCGACTTCGCACGGGTGCAATATTTTTTAGCAAATTATATATATAATTAACCTTCCTCGTTTAAAGCTTTTTCTATTAGTGAATACCACATTAAAATCCGTTGCGTAATTTAAAAGATCTAAGCTTACTATATAAACATAAATGCATAAGTACTCATATATATGGTATACAAGCTGGTGCCCGCGACTACGTCCGCGTTGAAAAAGAAAATATATGAGTAATTATTATACGATGAGATATCGCAAAAACAAATTTAAAAAATCAGTTGCTATTTGCGCCATCTGATGGGATGAAAATAAGACTTTGTCACTGCAGTTTGCCAATATTATATTTAATGTCACTATTCACTGACAGATGGCGCTAGAGTTGACGCACGTCGAAATTATACTAAAATTATATATTATACTAGCTGGTACCGGCGATTTTGTCCGCGTTGAACGATGAAAGATACCCTATGTCCTTTCTGGTGTCCCAGACAACGTGTATGCAAAATTTCATGGTGATCGCTTCAGTAGTTTTTGCTTGAAAGAGTTACAAACATCCATACATCCATACATACTTTCGCATTTATAATATTAGTAAGTATAGATTCTTTTAAATTCTTCCTTAAAAGGATTTAACTTCTTAAATCTTAAAACGAGTTACCATGAAAGTTGACAGCTCTAAGTGTCTTTTCTTCAAGAATATTTTGGAAGTTATTTAAAAAAAATTTCAGATAAAGTTTCAGATGAGTCAAGAAAGAATTTCTCTAAATTGCAGTCTTTCGACCAACAATACCGGTAAAGTATTTGATAAATAAAGTGCATACTTTAGATATAGTATGTGGTATAGTTGAGTTAATTATCACGGCAGGCTGCGTGCACGCGTTATAATGCGCACAAAGGGCCTATGACCTACGGAGTCAGCTAAACTACTTAGCAATATCATATACAGCGTTAGATATAATTCACTTGTACTAAGAATAGCATATTTGTTTTATATACTAGTCGAATTTTTTTTATTAAAATTAAACATTTTGGTTAGGTTAGTGTGAGAGATTTTTGTTGAAATCACTCCCAAAAAGTCATAGATACCCAATTAATTTAGGTCTAGTTTTAGGTTTAGAAATATATTTATTCTCACAAAGAATTACAAATTCACTTACGTGAAAAACTTAAAACTTTTTTATTAAACATAATGCGATTTTATTTCTAAGATTTGGTTTATATGAGAGCCTGTTGAAAAACAAGGTGTTATAAGTTATGTAAAGTTGCTAAAAAAGCAAGAATAATTTGAAGTTTTGGTAACATTTTGCACAAATAAGAAGAAACAGACAAAATTACTTTTAATCTAGACTAGATAGTAGTGATATTTAAAAAAAAAACTTTTAAGGATATTTAAAAAGAACTTGATTGAAAGATAGCAAAATTTAACTTGTAATGTAGCGTAAGCAGTAAGGTAAGAATAGAAGAATGGGCATTACTTTAGATTGTTCGAGTTCAATAATTAAGTTAGTTATTTAATAAATAAATAAATAAATCAATCAAACAATACATAGACTTAAAGAGTAAATCATTTTTAAATTAACATTAAAACATTTAAACCTGAAGTCGCTCTATTCGGACAGTAACTTAGTTAAACCAATTAACATTTGGTTAATTATCACCTTTATAAATTTAAAATAGAAGCCAATCAATTACACGTTTTAATTTGGAATCAAAGCTTGTCGTGACTTGGCATTTTATCGCGTTCAAAGTCAGCGTCGACGGTATGTTGCCAATCGTAATTACGCAGAGTGGAGGTTGCGCAGACGTCTCTCACCAGTTTGATATTAAACTCAGCACTACGCTTACCACATTGACATCTGTGACAGATCTAATTGTTTCTAATTTTATCTGGCGTCTGTCGTACAAAAACTATGAGTGAAGCTGGTTTCAAAGGCTTGATATTATCATCTCATTCAGAACTAACTAAACCACGTCATGACAGTTAAATCAATAGTATCTAATTGTGTTATTATTGATTTAACTGGCCAGTAACTAAGGATTTAAATAAGGATTTTTTTCGTCGAAAACTTTGATCAAACATTTTATATCTATAAGCTTTGATAGATCGAAGCTTCGATCCTCATTTCTGCGAGGGTATATTGAGGCCAAATTCTTACAAAAAAACATGGAAAAACACTTAATTTAGTTGGAAATGGACTTGTTTTCTCCAGAAAACCAGTACATCCCCTGATAACCACGGTATCCTAGTATTTCTAGAGCCACTAGGGCTCAATCTTGTGTCACAACCACTATGAATGAGTGTGAGCATATTTCCTATCAATGAAAAATTACATCTATCTGAATTTAATTTGAAAACCGTTTGACCCACAAACGGTTTTCATATATATATTATATACAAATTGATATACTCACGATTATAACATTCATATTTAAATTACTAACATAAAAACACAACTTAATTACTTCAATAGCACTTGTGAGTGCTCTACTCAGCACTATCTATATTATAATAAAAAGTTATCACACGACTAAATTGTCGGAAATTTAACTGATAGACATTTTTTTTCTTTGTGATTTTCGTCCTATTTTATTAAGGGCCTCTTTCACCAACAACAAGTAAAGTGTTGATTAGTTACTTTTAGAAATAATTTTATGTTTTATTAAATTATGCACTCGGTTTATTGCATCCTTCGATAGGCGAATTTTTTTAATTATTTTCTTATGTTTGGGACTTTTACCGTACAAACATAGGTATATCATCTCCATCATTCCCGGTTACCGGTGACTTTAAATGGCGGTTAGCCTACTTGACACATGGTGAAAGAGGCCCTAAATGTAGTTGTAGGTACTATTAAGTTAGCTTCAGGACTAATTACATGTGGGATAAGCTAATGGAAGAATATCGTTATCAGGCAACACCTCTTTACAAGGAACATCTGCAGTATTATTGACAGTCACCATCTAATGTCCACTACATTAGATGGTAAGCAACCAGGATTAGCTGTGTTTGCGATATATAACGCTTCATTCTCTTGATAGCAACGAGCTTAAGTGGTTCGTCGGGTTGTTCGTTCGGTTAAAACACTTACTTATCACTTTTTATACATAAATTTACACCTATTTCAATATTAAATTCATGTATTCTATCCCATTTGAGGATAGTTAACGTTTCCTTTTCATTTTAGACGCAAATTAATGAGTGTAGTGAGTTTATTTTTCGCTAGTGGAGTATTAACTGAAAATGTTTTTTTAAATGGCGGTGTCTTTTTTAAAATTATGTATACGTACATATTCGATTCATTTAATGGTGGCGAATATTGTCGTCTATGAACGAGTAAGTAGGTATAAACAGAAGGAAATAATAAGATGCAACTTGCATCTTATAAGTTGCAACGTTTTGAATGGAAATGACAAGTTTAAATCATCATATAATTTCAGCTTAATAGCAGATTTTGGTTCTTCAAGATTGAAATGGAAAAAGCGCTAAAAAATGCATTCGAGCGAAGCCGGGGGCGGGTCGCTTATACTAAATAAAATTAAACAATTATGTATTTAGTGGAGGTTAATCCATCCGTACTAATAGGTATTATAAATGCAAAAGGATGTATGGATGTTTGTAACTCTTTCACGCAAAACCGATCACCATGAAATTTTGCATACACATTGTCAGTGGGACACCAGAAAGGACATAGGGCACCTTTCATCGTTCAACACGGACGAAGTCGCGAGCACCAGCTAGTATATCCATAAAGAGGTTGTCTATCAGGGCCTGCATAAATCACGTTTTAAAAGATTTCTTACTCCTCAAACGGTTAATTTTTAAAACGGTTTCTTGCCTCGTTTTATTTTGATTCGAGATCCTTATTCGAATATAATAAGTAGGCTCCATTCATTGTAATTGATGACTATATCATCAGGGGAGGAAACATTATTGTGCAAGTTGAAGGTAGGCACAAGTCGAGCGAGTAGCCGAAGGCAAATGGGCAAAATGTTCAAAGGTTCGATTAAAAACCACCATTGTGTGTATTTCCATCAAACATCACAATTAAAGTGATTACTGCAAGACCTATTCAATTTCTTTGTAAAGTATTTTTTTATTATATCTGTAAATACAGAAAATAATTACAAAAAAAATATTTTGATATTTTTTAAATTTTTGTTTATTAAAGATTTAATTTAAGTTTAAAAATTGTTTTTTTTTTTAAATTTTTATTTAAGTAAAGATTTAAGTTTAAAAATTGATTTTTTTTAAATTTTTATTTAATTAAAGATTTAATTTAAGTTTAAAAATTGATTTTTTTTAAATTTTTATTTAATTTAAAATTAAAAATTGATTTTTTTTAAAATTATTATTTAATTTAAGTTTAAAAATGAAAAATGAATAAATAAGTCACTTCTTGTAATAAGTCACATTAATAATCGAATAAGTCCAAAGATTGTTTGGATTGTAAACGTTTTGCCGTAAACTAAGTCCTCATTACAATAATACAAACAAGTAATTATTTGCAATTCAGTTGCGTTGTCAATAAATCCCATATTACAGAGTTCTAGCTGTGTGTTCGTTGGGATAAGGGCGCGAGCACACTGTCAGTGATGCGAATTGAAAACGAATAAACAGGGTAAATGAGAAAGTTCTCTTATGTCAGAAAAATTGAGTAACATTTAGGCTCTCATTCACCAACTACAAGTGAAGTGTTGATTAGTTACTTTTAGAAATAATTTGCACTTGGTTTATTAAATTATGCACTCGGTTTATACTGCATCTTTCGAAAAGCGAATTTTTTTTTAATATTTTCTTTTTAATGTTTGGGACTTTTACCGCACAAACAAAGGTATATCATCTCCATCATTCCCGGTTACCGGTGACTTTAAATGGCGGTGAGCCTACTTGACACTTAACTCAGAGATGGTGAAAGAGGCCCTTGTTGTATAATTTTTGAAGAATTAAGATTTAACAAAAAAAAATTATTTAACATAGTTTTTTAATTATTTATTTGACCTCGCTCTATGATATCACATACATTAGCAATAACACGCTATGTATAAATCAATATTAACCTATCTATAAATAGTGAAATAAATATTGTATACTAGCTGGTGCTCGCGACTTCGTCCGCGTTGAAAATTTAAAAAAAAAGCAATATAACGCTTGACCTCGTGTTGCTATAACACTTTGGCCAGGCGTTAGTTTTTTATTTTTTATTTATTCCTCGGGAATATTCCTTTTTTCTGGATGAATGGTATTGATAAATTATTGTGGAAAATATACCTACATATATATTTACAAAGATTCCAATTTGTTATAACAGTTATCACAATGTATTGTTATTACATTTGAACCCAAATCGGTTGTATTGGGTTTTGAACTTGGACCTACAATATTGGTGACTAATAAGATTTGTGATTTTGACGAAGATTTAGCCGCTATCAGTGCGACCACACCCTCAATGGCGAAACGGGAATGCGGTAACCCGAGAGTCGTGACTCGGCGGCGGAAGTGGAAGGCTCCGCACTTGTACAGCGTTTATACGCACATTAACTCAACAAAATAACAATTATATTTGTTCACTGTTTCGTGCATAACATATAAAAAATGTGTACGTTATTTGTTTTATATACTTAAGTAATAGTAGATCGAGATGGAAGTCAAACTGAAGTCTATTGTATTATAAACTTAGCTCAACAAAAGTATGTACCTGAATTTTATGAGTGTATGTCGAATTCTAGACAAGTACGGTCATTTATATTCAATAAAATATTTCTAATTATCGTAACTAATATTATAAATAAACGCGAGGGGCGCGGACGAAGTTGCGGGCAAAAGCTAGTAATATTATAAATGAACACTTGTCTCTAATAATAAAAGGCTAAAGTCTGTGAATACTTAATGTAATAAACCTTTTTTTTATCATCTAGCAACCACAGTATGTTAAAGTTTAACCAGTTATATCGATTATTATCAATTAAAAAAAGCTAAGTCGGTCGCTATGGCAACGGGCTGCGCGGCGTGCCGTGTGACGCGGTCGTGCGCACGCGCCGATCATATCGACGCATTCTCAGCCGCTGCGCATTGTGAATGCCCACTTATGGCTGGTGTTACTATAATAGTTTATTGTTGAAGGCTGCGATTGCTGTGGAATTAGCAGGAATAAATACCTGCACAGATTAAACAGTTCAACGTTCGCATTTAGATCTCGGTCTAGTATTGCTAAAGGAAATCAAGCAGCTATAATAACTCTAATATTAATCACTGTCATCATCATAATCTAAGCCGTTGGACTTCCAGTGCTGGATATAGTCCATTTTGTGTCCATATTGTGTCCATCTTGTGTCATCTTGTGTCCATCTTGTGTCATCTTGTGTCCATCTTGTGTCCATCTTGTGTCCACCTTGTGTCAATCTTGTGTCCATTTTGTGTCCATCTTGTGACCATCTCGTGTCTATCTTGTGTCCATCTTGTGTCCATCTTGTGTCATCTTGTGTCCATCTTGTGTCATCTTGTGTCCATCTTGTGTCCATCTTGTGTCCACCTTGTGTCAATCTTGTGTCCATTTTGTGTCCATCTTGTGACCATCTCGTGTCTATCTTGTGTCCATCTTGTGTCCATCTTGTGTCCACCTTGTGTCAATCTTGTGTCTATCTTGTGACCATCTTGTGTCTATCTTGTGTCCATCTTGTGTCCATCTTGTGTCCATTTTGTGTCGATTTTGTGTCCATCTTGTGACCATCTTGTGTCTATCTTGCGTCCATCTTGTGTCCATCTTGTGTCCATCTTGCGTCCATCTTGCGTCCATCTTGTGGACATATTACATGTCTCTCCTCTCTCATCATTTTTATGGATGGATAGGTCTATAGACGAAATGCCAGCTGGACGAAACTTTTATTGAATTGTTTCTAACTTATGGCTGTACAGTAAGCGCATAGACAATTAAATTTTCAAGCAGCGTTCGTAGGAATTAAGTTTTTTGTCAAATTAAAAAAAAAAAACCTTCTTAAAAGAGTGTTGACCTCTCGGTATCGTTTTAAGTTTTCAATTAGCCTTGACGCCGACCTTCGACCGATTTATCATAATACTAATAAAGCCGGCCTCCTTCACACCGCGCAAAAACTGTATAGGATCCTGATTGAATTACTTATGGCGCGATGATGTCAATTGTGAATTTTTAAGATCCATCCAACATGATCAATGATCGTGTACCATTATTGCGAGAATTTATGCAACATTGTTAATTCTACATTCACTTATGACGCCATTGACTGAAATATTGTGTACGCATAATATGCACGCAAATATTGAGTACCTACTTAGTTTTTGCCCGCGACTTTGTCAGCGTTGAAAAAAAAAAATTCAACACCTGACAATATTATATTATAATTTATAGGAAAGCAATTGATTATATGAATTCTTTAAATGAGAATATTTATTAGTCACTTTATTTACACACTAGCTGGTGCACGCGACTTCGTCCGCGTTGAACTATGTCCCTATGTCCTTTCCGGTGTACCAGACAACGTGTATGCAAAATTTCACGATGATCGGTTCAGTAGTTTTTGCATGAAAGAGTTACAAACATCCATACATCCAAACATACTTTCGCATCTATAATATTAGTAAGATTAGTACGGATTAGTACGGACTAGTGACCCGCCCATTAATCAGAATAAACGTGGCATATTTCAGGTCCATCTCTAAAAGGCTGTGACTCATAATAATAATATGTACTATGCACTTATTGTAGGTCATAGATCCTGACCAGGTCCAGACGTTTGTGGGCGTTGGGCCCACGCCCTGTGTTATGACTTTGTGACTCTAGCGCTGGATATTTATTTCGTTCCATTGTTGGATATGATGATTAAACGCCTCTCTAATTAGTGCTATCAATCACGGTAGCTGTAATAAGCGGAGTCGACAATAGACTGAGCGGTTTATGGTGGAATCACTTTGATGTTGTAACGCAGCCAATGCAGTAGTTGATTCGATTTAAAAAAAAAAATTACAACGTGACATTTATTGTTTAAAATGTAATGGCGTCCGATTTTTAAATGATGTGAACTATGACTGACATAATTTAATGTAGATTCAAATAATTGTGTGTGTGTCAGCTCCGACACACGACTGGAGTTTACTCCTTACGAGTTTACTGAAAAAAAAAAAAAAAACAACATTGTTCTTTTTTTAAATAATTTATATT
Source organism: Synanthedon myopaeformis (assembly GCA_944738685.1). Lineage (NCBI taxonomy): Eukaryota > Metazoa > Arthropoda > Insecta > Lepidoptera > Sesiidae > Synanthedon > Synanthedon myopaeformis. The sequence goes on from OX122915.1 coordinate 12,580,146, forward strand.
GTGTAGATGGCGCAATATCTATGAAACTTCAGATATTTTAAAAATTTAAAAAAAAATTGTAAGTAACTATAACGCATTCGTGCTCGCATTCCGTGACAATTTTGATTTTACTCCCGTAAATTTTCATACCATGGGATTTTAATATATCCGTACTAATATTATAAATGCGAAAGGATGTTTGGATGTATGGATGTTTGTAACTCTTTCACTCAAAAACTACTGAACCGATCACAATGAAATTTTGCATACGCGTTGTCTGGGACACCAGAAAGGACACAGGGTACCTTTCATCGTTCAACGCGGACGAAGTAGCGGGCACCAGCTAGTATTTCTATATATTTTTTTTGCCTTATCCTTAATGCGAATTAAAATATATAAGAAACTCGCAAATATATGTAAGTATATTTCTTTGGCGAACGTGCATGTACTTAGAAGTCGGACAACATAATGTGATGTACTCTGTTACAATGGTGGGCAGATCCCATAACGGAACACACAATACACTAAATAACCTGTTGATAAAGCGCGTTTGATATCTAATTATATGGCGTTCCTTTCTGTGTCATCACATCACTGTCGTAATATATTTTAATAGATATACGAGTATACGGTGTTATAAAAAAAGTTGTAAAATTCTTTACTTTCAAATTGTAATGTTTTGTAGGGATTTTAAAGGTTTGAAGTGCGGGCAACACTTGGCTCAATATAAGAGAGAATTCTGTTTGGCAAAGACTGAGTTGATAATACGTACTAATATTATAAATGCGAAAGTATGTTTGGATGTATGGATGTTTATAACTCTTTCACGCAATAACTACTGAACTGATCACCATGAAATTTTGCATACACGTTGTCTGGGACACCAGAAAGGACATAGGGTACCATAAATCCAGAAAAAAAGGACTATAAGCAGAGATGTAGAAATATATTCCCCACAGGACAAGCTTTACCTACTGTGTGAACAATAAAATCTGTGATAAAAATATATATAGTGAACTAGCTGTCCCGCTCTCGGCTTCGCCCGGGGTGCAATTTTTATAATAAATATTTTTCTAATCCAGCCGATAAATTACCTTACACAGTCATCTGTGAGAAACTTGGTTAACTCACAGTTGTTTTAAAACTTATTTTAAAAGTTATCTGTGAGTTCCATAAAATTCTCACAGATGGCGGTGTAAGGTAATTTATAACTCTTTCTCATATAATAAACAAATCTCATATAATAACTATAAATTGAGATAAAACTATAAATTCTATCTTTTAAGTTGGACCAAATTAAACATAGTTACGAAGTTTCATCAAAATCGGGTCAGTAGTTTCGGAGTTCATCGAGAACAAACACGTGACACGTAATTTTTATTTTATATATTGAGAGATTGGGAGGTTTAACTAGCGAACTAGGAATTTAGGTTTGGAACTATTCATCTGTTTTAAATATTATCTATCTATACATGTTATTATAAAATTAAATCTCTGTCCGTCAAATATTAATTGCCGAAGGTTGATTTTGATACCAATATTAGAAAAAGATAATGTTTGTATATTTGTTTGTAATGATAAAACTTAAAAACAACTTGCATGATTTTAAAAATTCTTTCATCCATAGAAAGCTACGTTATCAGCGAGTAATATAATAGCTAGTTTTTTTTTTTATATAAACGAAAAAGATGATACCATGAAAAATTTGCTCCTCTAATCAATAATACAATTACAATGAAATAATCTATTTACTCTATCGTCAAAGAAAATTTAAGCTGTGATTTTCTAAGTGAATTAGAGAAAAAGCCGTGATATGTGCGAATGGCTGGAGCTAGTGGCCGGACGCCTCATTACAAGCGCAGCTAGTAAATCTGGTAGCACTGAAGAGATAACATCGCGAATTACGATACTGGCCACAAATATTGTTCGCTTGTTTTCTTCTAGGAAATGGATTTCATAAGATCTCATTGCTGCAACAAAGTGTAATTGGGACGAGCGAATATTGTAGTAGACGATACATTGGAAACGTTACACTGGTTTTATTAATAACAACTTATAAAAAACTAGCTGGTGCCAGCGACTTCGTCCGCGTTGAACGATGAAAGGTACCCTATGTCCTTTCTGGTGTCCCAGACAATATGTATGCAAAATTTCATGGTGATCGGTTCAATAGTTTTTGCGTGAAACAGTTACAAACATCCAAACATACTTTCGCATTTATAATACTAGCTGTTGCCCGCAAATTCGTCCGCGTTGAACGATAAAAGGTACCTTATGTCCATTCTGGTGTCCCAGACAACGTGTATGCAAAATTTCATGGTGATCGGTTCAGTAGTATTTGCGTGAAAGAGTTACAAACATCCAAACATACTTTCGCATTTATAATACTAGCTGGTGCCCGCAACTTCGTCCGCGTTGAACGATGAAAGGTACCCTATGTCCTTTCTGGTGTCCCAGACGACAATGTATGCAAAATTTCATGGTGATCGGTTCAGTAGTTTTTGCGTGAAACAGTTACAAACATCCATACATCCAAACATACTTTCGCATTTATAATATTAGTACGGATACATAAGTGTGAATGTCACAGTTTGAAACGAGTGGGGCCATGTCGAGTCGATTCGATTCGCATGTCTCGAGTGGATCAGGGACATCGATGATGTAATCGACATCTACTAGGATTAAACTGTCGCTTGTAATATCTCGTCTAAAACTGTTAGACGACGGTGTAGCCACAAAGACGTGTAATTATTAATGTATAAATATTATTCAGGTATCGATAAAGCATAATATATTAACACTGCGTTATTGCCCAGGCATAGAATGAAGCAATTGTCGAGTTCTATACTTTCAAAGTGAATTTAAAAGGCTGTCAATTGTTATTTCGGCCGAGACTCGTACAGTCGACTTTTCTATTTTGTACTATATAATTGGCAAAAACATATAAGAAACAAAATTAATATATTTTAATAGTCATATTATTAGGATTTGTACAGTTTTATCGTGATAGTTGAATGCTTTTTTGTCTGATAAAATTCGTTTTCCCGCTGAACTACCTACTCTTATTTATTTATAAAACAACGGCTAATGTAAAAAATTAAAAAAAAAAAAATTTTTTAAAAAAATTTATTGATTTAGATTACATACAACCATAAATTAAAAAAACTATATATATATATTATAGATTATATACAAATAGGCCTAAAGAATCAAAAAAATTATATTTTTACATTTTTCAATTAATTTAAAAAATAAATAAATAAATAAGACCAAAAAAGAAAAAAAAAAAAAAAAAAGTATTCGTTAATTCAGAATCGAATTGACAGTATGAATAAAACAAAATGGCGGTCGTCTTGTTCTGATCTAGTTGGTCACGCTTTGAAATTGCCCAGCAATTTCTATTATATGTCCTCTTGGACAAGTACAGCAGTACACATGATGCAATTCGGTCATTTACTACATTTGTTGCCATATATATTGTGCCATATGTGTTGCCAGTGATGATATATGGAGTTGAAACTTGGTCTTTAACTATTGGCCTCGCAAGAAAGCTAAATGTCGCTCAATATTTGGGGTTACACTGCGAGATCGAATCCGAGATCCGAAAGTTACCTACGTCCTGCTGCTTGAGATGACTCTATTTGTAATTTAAAAAAAAAAACCATGCTTCCCGCTATTTGTTAACCCAAATAAATAACAGCAGTTCAGTGTGAATTTTATTTTACCATCTGTACAGTGTTCATAATATAATTTCGTGCTTCCTGTTATTGCACACATGTCCGCACTTCCTACCTGCAAGCCAACATATCCAACTGCCATATATTTTGTGAATTTAAAATACTTCCAACGAAATATATTTCAAAGTTAATATAATGTATACTAGCTGACCCTGCAAATGTTGTTTTGTAGAAAAAAAAAATTTTTTTGGGGTATAAAACAAAAAAAAACCGAATACCGAATATACACAAAAAAAATTATAAAAATCGGGCAAGCCGTTTCATAGGAGTTTTGTTACAAACACTGTGACACGAGAATTTTATATATAAAAGTAGCTGGTGCCCGCGACTTCGTCCGCGTTGAACGATGAAATGTACTCTATGTACTTTCTGGTTTCCCAGACAACGTATATGCAAAATTTCATGGTGATCGGTTCAGTAGTTTTTGCGTGAAAGAGTTACAAACATCCAAACATGCTTTCGCATTTATAGTATTAGTACGGATTGTCTGTCACGATTTCTTATATAGAACTTAACAAAGCCATTACTTGTACGTTACAATGCAACCACATTAACCGTTAAAATATTTGAAATATCTGTTTGGAAGGACTTGATAGTTTATTCAATTGAAAATGAATTGAATTGAATTGCTATCGTGTGCTAATACAAACGGACAGGTCCACTTAGTGCAGCATTAGTGACACATTTAATTGACGGCAATGCGGCCTCGGAACCTGTAATTGTCGCAGTCGAGGTGCCACTATGAAACATTTTACTTTTAACCCGACAATATAGTAAACAGCCTTTATTGGCTCATGAAGTCTTACTTAATTAACTTATAATACCGGCTGAGACTCATTTAAATATGTACCTTCACTTGATTACTGCAGAATGTAATCCTAACTAACATTATTAAATGCGAAAGTAAGTTTGTTTGTTAGGCTTTCCCAATATTTAATCGATTATAATGAAATGTTGATTACACCGAAGTAACAGTATACCAAATTTCGCATCAATCGAACCTGTGGAAGTTAGTGAGATCCCTTCGTCGACTAGGAAATGGGTTGATGATCGTCAAACGCCAGAACAGATTTTCATAAATTATATCTAATAACCATTTAGATCAAATCAGATTTCAAATAAAAAAACTGGATCAAAATCTGTCCATCCGTTTGGAAGCTACGATGCCACATACAGATACACACAGGGTCAATTTTATATATAAAATTCTCGTGTCACAGTGTTTGTAACAAAACTCCTCCGAAACGGCTTGACCGATTTTTATGAATTTTTTTGTGTATATTCGGTAAGTCTGAGAATAGGTTGTAAATTATTTTTTATACCCTAATTTTTTTGCAAAACAACGTTTGCGGGGTCAACTAGTTTATCTATAAAGATCTAAAACTGTTAATATACCTACAATATTAGTTATGATTTTTCTTTACCGAGTGCTGATAGTATTTAAAGCAATTGAAACCGGCGATACCTACTTTTTCTAAATATAAATTTTATTTTTATATTGCGCTTGCGTCATCGGTTCAATTTAAACTGTAGTTTAACTTAATGAATTAAATCTAAGCGCAATATTTCGCTACATAAAACTATAATGATATATGATTACGATCCCTTAGTTACTTTACAGATTTCGTGTTTATAATATTATAATACTAGCTGGTGCCCGCGACTTCGTCTGCGTTGAACGATGAAAGGTACCCTATGTCCTTTCTGGTGTCCCAGACAACGTGTATGCAAAATTTCATGGTGATCGGTTCAGTAGTTTTTGCGTGAAAGACTTACAAACATCCATACATCCAAACATACTTTCGCATTTATAACATTATTACGGATGTAGATTATATTTTAAAATAATATATTTTTAGCATTACATGAACCTAAAAAAAATAAAAAAAATTAAAAAAAAAAAATTTATTATCTTCTTACTTATGGCAACTTTATCGAGTCTTTTCAAGCCTCATTAGACATAAGAGAAACCACATCCTTCTACATAAAATATACATATATATATACACAACAGTACACATGCTGCATGCTGTAAAATACACAATGGTCTTCTGTAAGAGGGTGGTTGCTGCCGCCAGACGGACTGTCTAAATTAAGTAGCTCTAAATTAAGGTTTAAACCGTAAAAACAAACTCACACTCGCATAGTTAAGATTATATATTATACGATATAATATTAGAATGATTATAGATATCGCAGCGCATTGAAAAGATGAATTTACGATCGTCAGTTAAGTAAATGTGGGTTAAGCCGGCATTAGCACTTGGAGGGAACTTTTTGAAAGGTATAACTCGGTTCATAATGGGCGCGCTACTGTGTTGCAGATATCCTTAGCACACGAAATGGCCTTTCGACTTTGCTAAGCCGAACATTTCCTTGCAAATAACCTCATATTTTAGAATCTAGTGGCATCCAACAACTTCATTAGGAGCCTTTTCTCTCTGATCGACTTGACGCGGTACAGATAGCGGTTGTATTTGGAATAAACTGTCAATTACTAGCAAGTCTAAGGCTCGATTTCACCAACAGTCGGTTATTTTTAAACAGCTGTTTAAAATTTAAACAGCCGTTTAATAATAATTTTTATGTTCAAAATCGCTAAAATGCGGGTTAAATGCCCTAAACATCTGATTAACTTAATGATTATACTGATGTTTAGGGCGTTTAACCCGCAGTTTAGCGATGGTGATCAACGAAATATTATTAAACGGCTGTTTAAATTTTAATCAGCTGTTTAAAAATAACCGACTGTTGGTGAACTCGAGCCTAAGGGCCTCTTTCACCATCTATGAGCAAAGCGTCAAGTAGGCTAACATTAAAAAGAAAATAATAAAAAAATTCGCATATCGAAAGATGCAGTAATCCGAGTGCATAATTTAATTTAACATAAAATTATTTCTAAAAGTAACTAATCAACACTTTACTTGTTTTAAATCAAACTAAGGGCCTCTTTCACCTACTACAAGTAAAGTGTTGATAAGTTACATTTAGAAATAATTTTATATTTTATTAAATTATGCACTCGGTTTATTGCATCCTTCGATAGGCGATTTTTTTTTAAATATTTTCTTATTAATGTTTGTGACTTTTACCGTACAAACAAAGGTATATCATCTCCATAATTCCCGTTTACCGGTGACTTTAAATGGCGGTTAGCCTACTTGACACATGGTGAAAGAGGCCTTATATTATAGAAATATAATATCCTACAAAGTCTGAGAATATCTTACAGTCTTACAAGTGCCTAGAATTCCTTGAATGCAAAGTATAAAATTAAATAAAAATCTCAATATTTAAAACGAAACATAAGCTCTATACTCTTTTCAATTTAAGCACATTAAGCAAACATTGATCACATTTGTGATAAACTTAAATATCTCTTTAAAATTATTTTACTTATTAATCAAGGAAAACGATGAATTTAGAATGTGTAACAGAAAAAAATTCACCAAAAAAAAAAAAACAAGATTTAAATTCCATTTTTCAAACTGTTAAAAAAAAAGTGATTCAACATTCGAGTGTTTTAAGGTTTTTTAAATTCCTCACATCTTCTTCTTAGGAAACTAATATTTTTCCTAAGAATGAATGATTTTATCCGTTCTTATATAATATTATTAATTAATTATTATAAATGCGAAAGTATGTTTGGATGTATGATTGTTTGTAACACTTTCACCCAAAAATGAAATTTGGCATACACGTTGTCTGAGACACCAGAAAGGACATTACCTTTCATAGTTCAACACGGACGAAGTCGCGGGCACCAGCTAGTATTTTATAAATTTATTAAAAGTTTATATAAATATTGTTAAATACTCGTAATACATATTTCGCTTACAAGTAATGGGTGAGCACTGAATTTTTTTAACACAAGCCTCAAATATTGTCACTGCAAATTTGTTTTACCCTTTAAGGACGAGCAAATATAGGTGTACTCATGTAGTCATAATGTAATCATAATATAATCTGTTGCGAGCCGCTGTTAAATAAATATATATGACACAAACTTCATTGATAAAAGTCTATTTTGAAACATATATTTTTAATATTTTCTTACGGGCTAAGTAATCAGACATAGCAAGTTTTAACTTCTAGTTTCGACAAATGACAACATACATTTATTTGTAAAGTATTAGGCTTTTCATCAGTATTTAATATTATAAATGCGAAAGTATGTTTGGATGTATGGATGTTTGTAACTATTTCACGCAAAAACTACTGAACCGTTCACGATGAAATTTTGCATACACGTTGTCTGGGACACCAGAAAGAACATAGGGTACCTTTCTTCGATCAACGCGACGAAGTCGCGGGCACCAGCTAGTCTTAAATATTTATGTTGTAGGGATAAGTGGTACTGGTGCAATAAACCTATGTTCCAAATTTCAACTTTCTAGACTTAATAGTTTTGTTTGATTGTTCGTTGACAGTCAGGACAAACAATCTTATGTGTATTGATTACTAGCTGGTGCCCGCGACTAAGTCTGCGTTGAACGATGAAAAGTACCCTATGTCCTTTCTGGTGTCTCAGACAACGTGTATGCATTATTTCATGGTGATCGGTTCAATAGTTTTTGCGTGAAAGAGTCACAAACATCCATACATCCAAAAATACTTTCGCATTTATAATATTAGTACGGATAATATGGATGTTGTTTCTAAAGTTATTTCGTTCACAAAATTTTAATAATTATTCTATTATTGTACAGTCCAATAAACGCACTATAAACAGGTACTACTTGAATCTCTTATGAGTTTACACATCTCAATTGTTATAAAGTTCATATAAAAGTTTCACATTAGTAATGCGAGTTACACGAGTAGGGGTAACGTGAGTGGGTCAATTCACTCACTCCATTTGGCAAAATGTTTGCTAAGTCTTGTGTTACAGTAATGAATACAGGGTTGTCCCTAATATTATCATATTATACGCTTTCTCTCCACTAAACTTTTTAATAATCCATACTTCCGTACTAATATTATAAATGCGAAAGTATGTTTGGATGTATGGATGTTTGTGACTCTTTCACGCAAAAACTACTGAACCGATCACCATGAAATTTTGCATACACGTTGTCTGGGACACCGGAAAGGACATAGGGTACCTTTCATCGTTCAACGCGGACGAAGTCGCGGGCACCAGCTAGTAATAATAATATTAATAGTGTTTATACTTTACTAATATTATAAAGAGGAAAGATTTGTTTGTTTTCATTGAATAGACTCCGAAACTATTGGACCTATTTGAAAAATTCTTTCACTGTTGGGAAGCTATATTATCAGCGAGTAACATAGGTTAAAGTTACGCGGGCGAAGCCGCGTGCAACAGCTAGTATATTATAAATATGTAAGAATCACATATTTATAATATCCTAGCATATTATAAAAATGTTCGTTGAAGTTAGTCCCTGAAATTGAAACAACTGATTTAATAAAAAAAATTCAATAAGCGTATGGTTGGTTCTAGCTTTGGATACGATTTATTATACTTATATATAATTCACCAAGGTGAATTACACACGGACGTGGACGCGTGCAAAACTTAGTTTAAAAAATCTACAATTTAATTTTAAGTACTATTAAGCAGTTTTATTTAGACATGTCTTACATAATTTAATTATTACCAATTTAATTATTTCTGCAAATTATTTACACAAACCTTCCTCTTTTATCACTGTTTACATTAGTGAAAACCGTATCAAAATCAGTTTTTTTTTTATGAATTTAGTTTCTCATTTAATCACTAGATATCGCTTTTAATTCGAAGTCTATAAAATTAATAACTTTCAAATTCTTGAATAGAAACTTTAAATAAGCTATGTTACGTTATGTTAAGCTAAATGCGTTCGGACAAGCTGTCATTGCTATTAATTAGAGACTCGCTAATCTATAATTAATTAATTATTGTTCAAAGAAGTGAATGAAATTTTCTTAGAATGAGAAAAAAAATATATATATGTCGGAGAAACATTGTTTTCCTCGACATCGTCATAAGTGGTTGCAGGTTTAGTGGGCGTCATTAGGGTTAAATGCAAGCACAAAACACGATAAACACTGATTTATACGATTTTAATTAAGAAATAAACAGTAATTTGTCACTTTACAATATTTAGACCGAGCAGCGGGTTCAAGGCCTTACTTCAACAAACTATAAAAAAATAGAACGCTAATATCAAAACTACAATGATCCAACTCGATCGATCTTTCTCACTTATTCATCACCCAAGGAAAAAACACAACTACCGCATCACCTCAAGTGTAGCGCCACGACCCCGCTCGAAGCATGTACTTTGCTCTGATTGGTCGCGTTAAGTTAACAATATTCAATACTTTTATTAGATTAGTAAGGTTTTTAAACATAAGAAAGATGTAACAAATGAAATAAAATAAAATTAAGATTTTTAAAACTAAATTACATTGTAAACAATTAATATTTTGCGTTACGCATAAATAACAATCAACTAGACTCATAGCTTCCTCCGACATATATATATATTAAATATATGACAAAGAGCGACAAGCAGGCTGAGTGACAATCAATCAATCAATCAATGACGTAACAAAATATCACACTGTATCACAATTGAATCAATTTAATTGAATCAAAGTACTGTTCCTGATGGATCATCAAAAAATAAACACCAAAAGTTAGTTTAATTATAAATTTTAGAAATTTTCAATTGGACCATTTCACGAAAGCATTCTCATTCAATATGACTTCATTTTACTTGAAATAAATGGAAATTTGATACTGTTTGTAAATACTAATTGAATAGTTAACCTTTTCTGTAAATACACTCTTTTCGTATTTCTTATTTTAAAACATTAAAGTAATAACATAAAATTTGATGTATTGTAACTAAGACGTATATCAATAAAAATATGTACGTAGCAACATATATTTTTCTCTTTAATAATTAATTTTTACATAAAACTAAGACGTTTTTAATCATCCTCCAACAGATACTACCAAATGTTATTAAATAGTAAATTTTTTATTTTATATAAGACTTAAGTTACTTAAAACACGGTAAAATGTGTTTGTCGATGACTGTTTAAACTTAAAGGCAGTAATTTCTGTGCGATCGCAATAAAGATGGCCATTTGGAAATGAATTTTCACTAAAATTGAAATTAGAGGCTATCCAGCGCCGTTGTGGGGTCTAAGTGACCCACGGGTCACACGATTGGTACCCACGCGGAAACTGCCCACGCCCCAAGCGAAGCCGCGCGCATTTATTGCAGTATATTCACGGCTATTAACTCGAGATCCCTAATTTGTGTTCATTACATTGAAATGATGAAATTTATTTATTGGGCCTCCAATATTTAGGAGATTTTTGATTAGTGCCTTTTTTTATTTTAAAACTTGGAAGGTATGATGACGGTATAGTTGGTAACGCCGAAACAGCACATGTGCGGTTCTGTTTCAGTACGTGAATGAGTAAGGAATGCGCCTTATCCAACTTTTTCAATCAAGTCTTTTCCTGCTTTTTCTATCAAAGTCGTCAGGTCACTTCTCATTTCCGAGTTGCATTCATTTTCAGGCAACGATAACCACCTACTATGAAGAAGCCAAAAGCTGACATGTTAATCCAGAAAATGTGTCGTGGACAGAAATTTTATTTATTTATTTATTTATATTAGGGAAACATACAATATCTCGCTACACATTATAAATATACATACAAAAAAAACATAAATCAGCAAAGTTTCCACTAAATTACTAAAACATATTATAAATTACAAGTCACACAAGAATATTGGAGCTGGTAGAAAATATACAATAAGGTAAGAATCACACAAAAATAAAGAAAGAGAAAAACAAATAAATAAACCAGTTAACAAATAACATATAACATACAAAACAAACAAATAAACTGGCAGCAACAAAAAGGTGACTACACAATCATATTTTCATAACTATATTTTCGAGAGCTGGTTTAAGGCTTCGTTTAGAGGCTCCTATAGGACAACTCCTAAGTGATGTGTTCAAATTAAAAGCAGGATTGTAGGAAAAATGATAAGTCGCCAATCAATGGCGGTGTTGGTAATATAACATTGACTTTGAGAAGTAAATCGAGGCTTGACATCCTATAATCCAGGTGGTTACATAATAAATCAAGTGGGGTCCATTAGTAAGCGCACGACGTGACGGTGTGCGGCCAAAGCGGACAACTTCGCGGAAACTTATTGGCTTATTTTGAATTACCACAACTCAATTTCGTATTAATAAAAAGTCATTTTCAAAATGTATGTAAGCACATTATAGTTACTTAATTTTTTTTTGTGGATGAGTAAATACAATGGACCAAAAAGGATCGAAGGATCATAATTATCTTTAACTCCAGAACTTTTCTTGCTCAAACGGTTCAACAAGCTGAAGCTATGAATTTTAATTTTATTAACTTTTATTGATAATCTAAAAAAAATGCATGTAATACTTGTTAATTAAGTACAGAATAAAAGACCACCATGAAATAATCGCATGTATGTTTTGATAAGTGTGTAAGCAATTTCAGAGACCATTTCCCTACTCTCTCCTTATTCCTTATCCTTTTCTGTCAAATTTGGCAGCCCACTTGCAATCTTTATGCCGTTATTTGTTTTTATAGGCTACGGTGACCACCTGCCGTCCAATGAATCGTCGTCTTTTCTGATGTGACAAAAAAGCTAGGATTTTTTTGGGACGTAAAATTTCGTCAGTTGTTGGACATTTGTTTTAGTTGTGTATAATTTGATTTGTATTCTATTTTTTTTACAGCTTCTTGCCTATGAATATGAGTTAACATATGCGCACAGATAATAAGCCCCAGGCTCAGTTATAAGTCTTTGATAAACTCTGTCGATAGTGCAATTATGCCACCATAAGTGCATTTGAATTTACATTGCATTACTGCATTAGTATGTTCGACGCCTTCATCTAATGTAAAACGAGGGTTACAGATTGTCTTATGAAAATATCATCTAATTTGTTCCATTTCCCGCCTTAAAGGATAATATAAATCCGTACTTATATCCGTACTAATTATAAATGCGAAAGTATGTTTCTATGTATGGATGTATGGATGTTTGTAACTCTTTCACGCAAAAACTACTGAACCGATCACCATGAAATTTTGCATACACGTTGTCTGGGACACCAGAAAGGACATAGGGTACCTTTCATCGTTCAACGCGGACGAAGTCGCGGGCATCAGCTAGTATAAAAATATATTAAAACTTTAAGGGTTAAAGATTTATAGATGACGTCAGCGGCTTCAAGAAACCTGTACGTGCTCATAACCTGATTACAAAGCAAAATGTTTTGGCTCAGAAATGCGATAAATCAAAACAATTGTTCTTTCTAGATGTTCCTTTCCTTTTTGAGACAACGAACAAATAGGTGTTGGGTCAAACAAATGTATAAGCTAATCGTTTATGAACAGCGTTAACTGTACCTTGTAATGTGGCTCATTGTACTCTAAATATGGTAGTGAAATTATTATGTTGCGCTTGTTCAGCGCTATGAGTTGAACCTAAAAACATCTCTAGTTCACTTGTATACATTGTTGCAATTGTTAGGAGGAATGATTCACTATATATAGTAAGATTTCAGTGGAGCACTATTTGAAAACAAAAGGCGCGCGACAGTGAAGATACGATCTAAACTGGTCATCGATAAATCACGAACGGGACGAGCAACAATTCATTCATGTCTCGGCCTCGGACAATGCGGTTGTTGCCCAACCACTCGTCATCAGTCAGAGTGGCCATCGAGCCACAGTTTTGTTTACAACTGGCCAATCCATCATAATAGAAAGTTGGCTCGCGTCTAAACAAAAGCGATCAATGTGTCTCGGACGGTTCGTACAAATCGACGGAAAACGGTCGACAATCGACACACTGACGTCTCAATCGTGCCGCGGTAACAGATCCGACTGAATCAAACACTCATTCATCGGAACTGGTGAACCGTGATTTCTGGGGTCATTACTGCGCACAAGGTAATATATTTCGTCTGGTAATTACATAACAAAGAGGGCCGATTCTAGCGATAAGCGGGAAGAAATGACGAATAAATTCATTTTGACAGGACGATCTCCTGATGAGAGTTCGATGACCTGAGCAATGATTTGTATTCGTATTATTGTGTGCGTGCGTTGAAGGCTGTTGAAAAGAACCGATGAATAATTTTTATATTTTCAAACAATAAAATCGTTAAAGACGGTTAACCTACTGGACAAGATATTTTGATGTGATTCAAGTGATGGAATAGTGACAGCCCAATATAGTGCCCAGACGAACAGCAGATGAGTCTTTATCCGAAATTTCTCTTATGAGAAATGAGGAGGCTAAAAAATCATTCATAGCCCAATCTAGTAACTGTACGATATGCATGCGCAGGAGGTTCTATTCTCAGGAAACGAAGATATTTCACCGGATTTTCTGAATTTAGCCCGTTCCACTATCCCTACTAAGTATTCCCAGTGGTATGGATCATTGGTTTTTTTTTCACTGGATATACTTCTCGTTGTATTTGTAATGTGCCAAATTGATGATTCAGAAGTATGTCAATCATAGGACAAATTTCCAAAAATGAAAATCGAAAGTAATAAAGATGGTAAAAATGAGATCCGTACTAATATTATAAATGCAAAAGTATGTTTGGATGTATGGATGTTTGTAACTCTCACGTAAAAACTAGTGAACCGATCACCATGAAATTTTGCATACACATCGTCTAGGACACCAGAAAGGACATAGGGTACCTTTCATCGTTCAACGCGGACTAAATCGCGGGCACCAGCTAGTCTTTTGATAATTTAGAGAAGCCAGCGGCAACAAATCACAGCCATGTAAAATATTCCAAGGAAGATGTAGCGAATGTGATGGGAGCACTTGATAAGCGGCTTGTGTTCGTCGATCGATTTATTATTCAATTATTTTAGGCGATTCACGTACATAACGAGCCGCTGGGAGCTCTCGGGTATGGCTGATTGATTTTATTTACTTCGAAACATTCACGATAGTGATCTAAAAACATTCACGATATACCTGTAGTCGTGCTAAGATCTTTAACTTTAACCCAATTTTTTACATTGGATTTCTTAGTAACACATTCTCATAAGGACTTGAAAGAGTATGGAACTCAATTCATTTTTGGAGATTTATCCTATAAAAAAAATTTTTTTAAGAATTTACTATTTTTATTAAAATCCAAATATTTTTCGAAAAGGACACAATATCAAATTGCAGTTTCAATTTTGAATTTTTTTTACTATTTTGTTGAAAATTCTATTTTTTTTCTCAGTACAATAAATAGTATAGGTACAACACATTAAGAACCGAATTGTATTTATTTCATCAATGTTATTAGTCAAAAGTACAACAAAAGTTTAGATACATTACGTACTAGCTGGTGCCCGCGACTACGTCCGCGTTGAACGATAAAAGGTACCCTATGTCCTTTCTGGTGTCCCAGACAACGCGTATGCAAAATTTCATTGTGATCGGTTCAGTAGTTTTTGCGTGAAAGAGTTACAAACATCCATACATCCAAATATACTTTCGCATTTATAATATTAGTACGGACAAGCTGGTGCCTGCGACTTCGTCCGCGTTGAACGATGAAAGGTACCCTATGTCCTTTCTGGTGTCCCAGACAACGCGTATGCAAAATTTCATTGTGATCGATTCAGTAGTTTTTGCGTGAAAGAGTTACAAATATCCATACATCCAAACATACTTTCGCATTCATAATATTAGTACGGACTAGCTGGTGCCTGTGACTTCGTCCGCGTTGAACGATGAAAAGTACCCTATGTCTTTTCTGGTGTCTCAGAGACAACGTGTATGCAAAATTTCATAATGATCAATTCAGTAGTTTTTGCGTGAAAAAGTCACAAACATCCAAACATCCAAACATACTTTCGCATTTATAATATTAGTTAATTAAGTTATTATGTATATTTTTCTAAGTTAATAATGTGTATCTAGACACAGTGAGGCTGATTATGAACAATACATCAAGCCGAGTTGTATTGATAAAGGTGCCATTGCTACAATTTCTCCGGCGAATCGCTGAGCCGGTCGCACCGGTCCTGGCTGAATGCTCCCCTGCTCGGGTTCCGTAAAAGCACCGGCCGTGATTGATAAACACATAGATTGAGACCTCCACAGAAGCCGGTGATTACGGTGTTATCGCTTTACGGTAACACGATGACAATATTTACCGGTGAATAGCGTTAGCATACATTTAAATATAACACTAAACCTAAAGTATCACGCTCAAATTTTGCAACTATAATTATTAAATGTAATAAGTTGCTATATCATAATATATCATACAATCATCGTTCTATTTATAAACTACAATAAGATTCTGAATGATATTTGTTGGAAGATGATTAAAAACGTCTTAATTTTATGTAAAAATTAATTATTAAAGAGAAAAATATATGTTGCTTTGTACATAGTTTTATTGATATTCGTCTTAGATACAATACATCAAAATCTTATATATTATAAGAAATATAAAAAAAGTATATTTACAAAAAAGGTTAACTATTCAATTAGTATTTACAACAATATTGACATATTTTTTGAAAAAATAATTTTTATCTCTTATCTTATAATAATTATTTTTTTAAAATTAATAGATAAATGTAAATATTTAATTTTTATGATTCTTTAGGCCTATTTGTATATAATCTATAATCTATATTTTTTTAAATTTATGGCTCTATGTAGTCTAAATAAATAAATAACTAAAAAATAATAAAAATAATTTTTTGGACTGAAAATTTGACTAAACTGTTTATGGGTTGTAAGTAAATAGTGATTTTGTCATTTCTATATCCAGCCCGAGCTATTAGGTAATTTTTTTTTCACTGTGAGTAACTAGTTTACAAATACTTCCGAATATATGGTATTATCTGTAAATGTTTTGTTAACAGTACAATGTAAAGCATTTCACTTGCAAATCTAATGGCGCCTTTTTGTTCAGGTTTCCAAATACGTTTCAGACTTTGCATGAACCTATTCGCAGAGCAAAATGTTTGAAATTCTGAGAAAAGACCCTTAATGGTGATGCCGTGTCATATTATGACAAACTAGATGGTGCCCGCGACTTCGTCCGCGTTGAACGATGAAGGGTACCCTATGTCCTTTCTGGTGTCTCAGACAACGTGTATGCAAAATTTCATGGTGATCGGTTTACTAGTTTTTGCGTGAAAGAGTCACAAACATCCATACATCCAAACATACTTTCGCATTTATAATATTAGTACGGAAGTACGGATTCTGTACCTACGAGTTCCATTAAGAGCTTACAAAAGTACACGTACGTACCTACATGCGAGAAATATTGTAATGAAATTGAAATGAATGGTTGGGACTAGTGCTCGGTTTTTGAGGACAAGCTTTCGCGACTCGTGACTTGACGAAATAAATAAAAACAATGATTCATTACAACGGCAGCTGCGGTAGAGTCAGCAAAAAAGGGTTCATTTTAGGTGCTTTTCGACTTAGAAAAATTGACTAGAACCTATTTTATATAATAAAGGCATACAGACATCCATACATCCAAACGTACTTTCGCATTTATAATATTAAAATACGGATATGCCTTAAATATATGTAAAAAAAGTGCGTCACAGATTCTACTTATTATATTTTCTAAGAATATTTTAAAATATACACAATATATATGTTATATGTTCCTACTACTTATGGCGAAAAAATTAACGCAATATTAAATTTATACTAAAAATTTTTTTTTAAATACTTTTAACAAAGTAATCGATCGCAGTGACGATGTAAATGGAAATAATTAAATTACATATAATGTGATTATTCTTAGGCGGCAGTATGATGGCACTTGAGAGCCGGTTCTGGGAAATGTCCCATTTGATTTAATACTTGTTAATTGCAGGTTAGTGGCAATTGCATCGGTTGCACAAGTAATTAATACAGCATAAGCCTGGTAACATCTTATTAATGATAAAATTACACCTTCGCCGTATCGTTTCGTCATTTCCATTTATTATTTCGTTTAATCATCATCATGGTTTACGTTTACGATTCGTCTCTGTTACATGGTGACTGCGTTATTATTTTTATTTCAATAGAATAAAAATTATTTTCTATTCAATCATTATGTCCTATTATTTATTTCATAAGACCTCGACAGTGTTGTAAGTTATTAGCTGGTGCCCGCGACTTAGTCCGCGTTGAACTATGAAAGGTACCCTATGTCCTTTCTGTTGTCCCAGAGACAACGTGTATGCAAAATTTCATAGTGATCGGTTCAGTAGATTTTGTGTGAAAGAGTCACAAACATCCATACATCCAAACATACTTTCGCATTTATAATATTAAGTACGGATCACAGCAGTGATAATAATAATGCAGTTTCCTAGCAAAGAAGAAAAAACTAAAGGACTATCGATCATTTTAATAGTTATTTCCATCACAATTTAAAGATTTTGGAAAAATTGTACAGTCAGCAATTACCAAATATATTATATTATATCTACATACATGCAATTTTTCGAAATCATCTAATTACATTTAATTTATTTGCAGTAAATGAAGAGTTTGGCGACTCCAAACTCTTCATAGGAATTTAGTTTTAAAAATCAAAATATTTATTTATCAATTAGAATTAGTCCTCTAGAAAAAAATGGCACATTGATCCATAAAGGTTCGCCACCCCTGCACTACGTTAATGTTTACTCTATATCCAGATATTTAAAGACTTCTTCTTTTATTCCATAGGAAATAAAACTTTTAAAACAGACTTTTACTAACACACAAATATTTAATTAAAAATATATCCAGCTGGCTTTCAACTAGCGTTCATATATTTCTAATAAAATATCTATTAAAGTTTATCAGTCGGCTCCTCAATTATGAATGAACAGATTTGGCAACGCAACATTTAAATTCGGGGTTCGTCGACCGCTCATCCAGATAACCTGCACACGAGGTCGCCAATCATGTAAACACACGTTAAATGGTATCGAACGAGAATTATCGAACACTTGTATGTCCGAGAGCGAGTCGAGATTTACTGTTTTACGATCGTTTATCGAACAGGTTTGATGATAGTTCGCCGGGGAACAGATCGCGCGGAAATGTTGGCCCCGTTTTTAAAGGTCGCGATCTGGATTTTCGGACAAGCTTCGGTGGTATAATTTTCCTTTGATTTGCATAAAATTGGACGTCCCGTTCATAATTCGTGCTTCATAATCAGCTCTTGTACGGCGAAACACAAATATAATGATACTTTAAAATCACATTTCTTGTAAAGGACCATTTTAAATATAGTATTAAGAATTGCAATTAATTACAAATATAATTATTATGCAAATTACAGGGCATAGTGACAGTTTGGGAGTCATAAAAATAGGGCAGCCCGCCTGGCGGTAGTAGCCACCCCATTAGGGAAGACTACCGTGAAATAACACTCTTAATCTTTATCCTACTAAGGTTGGTGCTCTGCCAACACCATTGAGTTGTTTGTATTAACTGATGACGGTAACCGAGCTACATACCACCAAGTGGACAGTCATTCTGCCTGGCAACTTTTAGGTAAGAGACAATTTCTTAGGAAATAATATAAAGTACCTTATTAAGTATTTTTTTTTTATTTTTTTTTTATTTTGTAGGTCAGATTTAATAAAACCATTTCCACAAGACTAATGTGTACATAATATAAAAATGGATGTTTGTGTAGGTATATAAAATTGCTAAGATCCAACACAGTATATGATGAGCGTTGGAACATCTAAGGAAGGTTTTATGCTTTCGAATTCTAAGGCAGATGAAATTGCGGGGCACAGCTAGTAAGTGTTAAAAATATTAGATATGTCATCTTAATTTATTAAAAAAAATTATAAAGACTTTATTTGATTACATCCGGATTAAAAATGACCAACTGTATACATCGATTTATGGTTTTTATAAAACACATCAATCAGTATTTCTTATGAGAAAAAGATTAAAGTAGGTTAAAGATCCACTTGATGGCAGATGGTTACCATTTCATATGAACACAAGTTATAAAATGTGTGATAAGATGTGAGGATAGGGCATTTAGACTCTAACGTCCTAACTAATCAGGGATTGTTAGTGACATACAAAAGGACATTTAGATAATCATCTAAAAATATATAATAAATAATTCAACGCTTGGCAGAAATAAGTATATGAGAATAAATTATTACTAATATTTTTGTCAATTTTTTTTTTTTAAATTGTATAATCTAGTACTAAATATAAACAGAAACACAATAAGCAAAGGAAGTAGGCCTTCAAAAAGGCTGCACAATTTATATCTACAGAAATCTGTGTGACTAGCATCTATACAATTAAGTCTATTAGGTGCTTAGAGTTAAAAAATTAGGTGCTTAGAGTGATTTTTGCACATACCATATTTAAGTCCATACCAAGTCTTATGGTATGGCTGGTATCGTCTATTCGCCGGCGGTGGTCTTAGTCTTCTATAAGAAGAGGATCCACATGCTGATGTACAACAGAAATAAAAATATCTCTTATCGCGAATTTTTTCAGCAGCTTTCAGTCGTTCCCGAGCCAATCGGCCAGCGCAACGTCGCGGGGTCGAAACAGCCACTACAGACACCGCCGAGGCCACAATGGCCATCAACATCAATGACCACCGCATCACTAATTCATTCAACCATCGTCATCACTTTATCACTAAAAATTATCACATTTCATTTAAAAAAATAATTTAAAAAAAAAATGAGTGCTGTATAATTGAAAAAATATGACTTAATTTAATAAAACACATTTAAATTTGCTACCGCGTAAAACATTTTAAGTTCGAGGCAATAATATCGGCAGGGGTCTAATTACAAAATGTGGTCGCGATTTAGTATTTTTAAAATCACATCCCAACACGTGTTCGATATGTAAATATTAAAGTATTAAATTAGAGATGCGTGCGTCCACGCCGGCTCTGACGCGACGACTGTCTGCTTCCTCCATAGGACTATGACTTCGTTCCTTGGTGCCTAAGATCGCGCTTTTCGAATTTTCATAAGTTAAGTTATATTTTGTAAGGTGTTATTGTTGTACATTGTTATGCAATATCCTTCTTTCGTCGTTCTAAGTATCACTAAAATAAGATTCTGAATGATATTGACATATTTTCCAACAATTTGAATTCTTTTAAAAAAGAAAATTGGCGAATTACTTTTGAAAAATTAATTTTGTCACTTATGGAATATTCTCTTCTTTTTCTTTTTTGGCCTTATAATATTTTTTTTAAATTAATAAATAAATGTATAAATAAATATATAATCTATAATATATATTTTTCAAATTTATGGCTGTATGTAATCCAAATCTAAATAAATAAATTAATTAACAAAAAATAATAATAATATAATATTGTTATTTTAGAAACATATTAGTCATTTTGCATAAAATACATTAATTTCAATTAGTGTTATTTTTATTCTCAATAATTATAGGTTTATGTTTATATTTCTTTATATTCTTATTAAAGTTTAAAGCTAAGTACATGAGAAATATAACAAAAGAGTTAAATATAAGAAACAAAACATCAAACAGGCAGACAAATGTCAACAAAATTAAACAATATTTGTTACTAATTTTTAACAAAAACACGTCAAAACATTTAAATATTTAACATAAAACGTTTCAACAGCTTGGATCTATATTCTCTAAAAGATTTTGCCTGTTTTATATGCATAGGTAATTCGTTTTTAATTAGATGTTGTTCGTACCTTTGGTAAGACAACATGGCTTGCTCGCCTAGTTATTCAATTGGAAATATCTTTTTGTTTAAGCAAGGTAATATCAGAATTTATCTAATATCCTTTGAATTAATATACATGTATTAAATTTAAATAATTGAGCTAATTATCTATTGCGCACTGCCAAGGTTTGGAACTCCCTGCCGGCGTCTGTATTTCCGAGCTTCATATAACCCAAATCTTTTCAAAGTTCTCGTGAATGGGCATCTTCTGGGTTGAGAATGAGGTTCGCTCCATCTTAGGCCTCATCCTTGCTACACACTTGGTTGTTGGTCTAGAGCAAAACTATCTTTAATAAAAAAAAATTAAAAAAAAATCTATTTTACAATTTATGAGACGCAGCCTCAGCAGCGTCATTTTAGGCGCCCAAAACGACGTCGGCAGTCGGCACGCGAGTCCACTAATTAGGCCGGTGGTCGGATCTAGAGATTGCTCCGGTGATAACAGCTGATAATAACCCGCGGGTGGTCGACCTGACACATGCGTCCATCCACTCACACGACCCACACTACACGTCACGGTAATGTGTCAACAACACAGATACTAGTCGTATTTGCATATAGAATTAATGTCATAGAGCATTTATGTATACGATTTGTTCTAATAAAGTTTATCGCGACTGTTGCAGTCTTTTCAGGCACGCTTTTCACACGCCAGAGTAGGATTTATCCGACAATTAATTTCGTGTCCATTTCGCCAAAGCCGTATATATAAAAAACCGCCGTAGATATAAAAAAAAAAAACGTTACTTATGTGATATGATTTTTTTTGTTATAGTAATGGATGCTAGAGTTCATTCCTTAGCCTCAATGTCCTAATCGACATGAACACGGCAAAATTCCGTCTAATAGGTCTGTTATCGAACATTCGCATTAAAAAAAAATTCACTAACGTCTATTCGATCGTACCAATGACGAATGACGAAATGTCTATAAGAAAAATATATTTTCTTTTGGATACATTTCACCAATTACTAGCTGGTGCCCGCGACTTCGTCCGCGTTGAACGATGAAAGGTATCCTATGTCCTTTCTGGTGACCCAGACAACGTGTATGCAAAATTTCATGGTGATCGGTACACTAGTTTTTGCGCGAAAGAGTCACAAACATCCATACACCCAAACATACTTTCGCATTTATAATATTAGTACGGAAGTACGGATTCTGTACCTTCGAGTTCCATTAAGAGCTTACAAAAGTACACTTACGTACCTATATGCGAGAAATATTGTAATGAAATTGAAATGAATGGTTGGGACTAGTGCTCGGTTTTTGAGGACAAGCTTTCGCGACTCGTGACTTGACGAAAGAAATAAAAACAATGATTCATCACAACGACAGCTGCGGTAGAGTCAGCAAAAAAGGGTTCATTTTAGGTGCTTTTCTACTTAGAAAAAATCGACTAAGACCTTTTTTATATAAAAAATGCAGACAGACATCCATACATCCAAACGTACTTTCGAATCATAGAGAAATTTAAATTGACTTTTTTTTAAAGTGAGACAAAAACATAATTTGACTTATTTATATCGTATTACTAATTTTTGAGTATATATATATATATATATATTATAATAAATTTATTTCTACTCAAGTTAGTCAAGTTTTTTTTTTGTTTAGTAGCTATTGACGGGTCATCAATAAAAACCTTTGAAATTATTATACGTATGGTCAAATTTCTATCAATATAGATAAACTTAACAAGTTTCTAGATCAGTTTTTAAAATAAAATTACTATAAAACATAATAAAAAATTACATTTAAATGTTTTTGTCTGACTTTACAAGAGATTATTATCTAAAGGCACGAATGTGTTCTTGGAAACGCCCAAATTATCTTGAACTAGGCGATGTCATGGACAAGTATCGCATTAATAAGTGGTAAAATATTTTAAAATGTTCTTTAAATAATTATCTAAGTTATGACAATTTTATCGGATTTTTTGCAATTGCAATTTTTTGCAAATTATATATATTAGGGCCTCTTTTAAGTAGACTAACCACCATTTAAAGTCACCAGTAAATGGGAATGATATACCTTTGTTTGTACTGTAAAAATCCCAAACATTAAAAAGAAAATATTTAAAAAAAAAATCGCCTATCGAAAGATGCAGTAAACCGAGTGCATAATTTAATAAAACATAAAAATATTTCTAAAAGTAACTAGTCAACACTTTACTTGTAGTTGGTGAAAGAGGCCCTAAGTTTTGGAAATTGAATACTAACTAAATATGGTTATGGTTGCCAGATGTGGTAATTTTTTTTTTGACTGAACCCTACAATTGCGAGGTATTAGAAATCTAAACTCTATTTTTATTTACTTATATAAATACTTGAATTGAAAGAGATAGCTTTTTGAATGCAGTGCAACTTTATATAGAAAGTTGATAATAAATATATTTAGAGTTTTTATGGCGAGGCAGTTTGCTTTCTTATGTCGTGAAATACAAGCACATGTGCTGTTTTGTTTCAGAGAGTAAATATGGGGTGCCAGAGCCAATTGCTTTATCCCTTCCTAATCACTTATCCTTAAACGTACTATGGTCGGCAGCGTATTTGCAGCAACCTGTAACGTTGCTTGTGTTATAGGCGACGGTAGCCGCCTACCATCAAGTGACTGTCGACCCTAAATTAAAAAAAAAAAAAAACATTACAATACAGAACTTTCTGACAACCCTACCGGTATATATATACCGGTAGGGTTGTCAGGATGTGTCCTGTAATAAGAGCAATACATTAAAGTATGGACCCTTTAACGAATCAATAATTAATTTCAAATGGTTTCAATTAATTAAAATTAAAAACAAATTTAGTGTTATTTTTAAAAAAAAAAAATTAATCGAGCCAGCAATGTATTACTACAGACATAATGTGTCCAGTCAGAGTACTTGACATTGACATTGTCAGTACCCTGTACCAAGACATCTATCGACTGATAGCCGTCAATTTACCGATCTTGAAATTCGTTGAATATGTATTGTAACTTTGGATTGCTATATCTCTGAGTATTTAAGCACTTTGGAGCATTATGATTAGGTTAAGTTAACTGCGTATACTCTATTTTTTTTTCTTTATTATTTGTATATTTGACATAGTTGCTTTTATATAGTATATCTTTATACATAATTTGAAAAACGGCTAATGTAATTGACTACTTATTATTTGTACAACTTGATATTTGCACACCTGTACCCAGGTAGAAAACTTGTACTATAAAACTATATATCCTACCGTAACCAAGTATTCTAGCAAATAAATGCATTATTATTATTATTATTATTATTCACACATTCCACACAGCACCATCTAGTTCCACAGTAAGCAACTAATGCTTGTATTATGGATACCAGACAGTTGATTTACTACATAGATTACTTTTTTATTTGTAAATACATACATATTATAAATATAAAACATCCATGACTCAGGTACAAAGGTAAAATGTTAACCTTTGTTAATATTTTACCTTTGTATAAAACGAATGCGACCGTTTCGTTAACAGCTAGGGTTACTAGCCACTAGACCGAACGTGACGTCAACTCTAAAGAATCATCGTTAAAAATTATTGCTCTTATAAAAGGCCACACCCTGTATAACGAGATTAAAAAGGGTAACTATTAATTGCGAAGACACACTGCAGCTCAGACAGTGTGACGACCTCCGAGACGCAATGTCTCGGTATTAATACTGCAATTCGAATCGGTAGCCAAGCACGCACTCATCGTCTAAAATAGGATGGTCATCAGTTTTATCCAGAGATTGACGACTCGTTTGGTCTAGTGGCTAGTAACCCTAGCTGTAACCAAACGGTCGCGGGTTCGAATCCCGCTAGGGGCAAATGTTTATGTGTTAACATTTTACCTTTGTACATGAGTCATAGATGTTTTGTATCAATAATATGTATGTTTTACAAAAAAAAAAGTAATCTATGTAGTATATCAACTGTCTAGTATCCATAATACAAGCATTAGTTGCTTACTGTGGAACTAGATGGTGCTGTGTGGAATGTGATATTATTTATTTATTTATTTATATATTAAAATAAAATTTATCACTGATTTTATCACATTACTGCAATTTTTTGCAATTTTTTTATAGGGTGTCTTGGAAATGGTCAGAACACTGGAAGGGATGCTTGATATAACTACTTAGGATCGATTTGATGCAACAAAATAAAATATCCCATTTCTTATTCGTATTCGCAAGTGTAAAAATTGAGACATTAGTGTCTGTATTCGCATAAATAATAATTATCGTTTTCTTAAAACTCTTCTTTGTTAGTATTTTTAAA
This sequence comes from Synanthedon myopaeformis, assembly GCA_944738685.1. Classification (NCBI taxonomy): domain Eukaryota; kingdom Metazoa; phylum Arthropoda; class Insecta; order Lepidoptera; family Sesiidae; genus Synanthedon; species Synanthedon myopaeformis. Next base: position 12,605,939 of record OX122915.1, read on the forward strand.
TGTATTGTATTTTATTTATTTTTATCAATAAATAGAAAATCCAAAGTGAACCTTACAACTTTAACCTTCAGCGCTGAAGTACCTAGTGAGTGCTAAAATAGCCACAAACAAAACAGAGTTGACAATCGCTGAATCAATATATACTCGAATTAGCAACAGTTTCTACAAACGAGATTTAAAATTAGGATAAAGCTACCACAATTTGCGAGCGATCTGTTTATAGTGGCAACACCAGATTCGCTTCAAGATCAAGCCGTAAAAGCACTTGACCACTTCACTTGTTTTGGATGAGGTTCATTAAAACAAAGCAGACTTGCTTGTTTAAACATTGTAAACAAATTTAGTTTAGATAAAGATTTAAAACACAGAGCGTTTTCACTTTAAATATTAGCAGTTGATAGTCCCTACTTTTCCGTATACTAATATTATAAATGCGAAAGTATGTTTGGATGTATGGATGTTTGTGACTCTTTCACGCAAAAACTACTGAACCGATCATCATGAAATTTTGCATACACATTGTCTGGGACATCGGAAATGACATAGGGTACCTTTGATCGTTCAACGCGAACGAAATCGCGGGCACCAACTAGTTCTACAAAAACCAAGGTCGAAAATATGAAAAGTCAAACCACATGGACGGTAATGTTTATATTTTTAGTGTATATTTGCGCATTCCATATTTATTCAGTTTGTTATTGAATTTAGCACTGATAAGACTGATAAGCAGTTTAGTTTGAAACTAAAAGTGTTTTAGTTATCTGGATAATTATATATCTATTACTATCTAGTGTTTGTTTGTGTATTACTATTGTAGATTATCAACGTACAATATGAATTAATTGAATTAATAAATTATTTATTTAAATATTATAAATTTTATACGACAAATCAAATACTTTTATTTATACACTGCATGTATCCTGGTTTTTATTGAATTCTTGAGCAGTATAAGCCATATATAACGACGGTTAAGTAGCAAAATTATAGAAAATACAGATTAAATATTAGAGCCGAGTTGTTTATTTTCAGTAACATTCGCTGTGGGCAGGCGCATCTCACTGCGAGTAACAATCGGCCTTTACAGAGATGAGCTTATTTGGCAAGAAACAGTTAAAACAAACACAGCGTATATACACTTGCGGACAACACTAAAGATTTAAATCGTTAGATGCGCTCTTGCCATACTTGAGGCGGCCGAAAATGTGTCATCGTTGGGAATAGTGAGCTAATATTTCCCGCCTTAGTTAGCCTTAGCAGTTAGCGGTTCACGTTGTATACATATCTTTGATATTGCTAATTAGGTTCGTTTACCTTTAAAAATGCCTTCCTGTGCCTTCAGAAAGTGTTCTCATAATTGAAGAAACACAAAAAAATCCAAGGGAATCTCATTTCATGCATGTAAATACAGAATTATTAATTATTTTCATTGTTTGAATAACAATAACCGAATTAAAATGGTGTCCGTCACGCAGAGACAAGATACCGTCACGTGTTTGTATGACAAAGAGCGAATGGCTACAATTTGCACTATGAGTGAGCGAGATGACTCTGTGTTTCTTTTTTCGTCGCGTCGCCATTGTATTGGTTACGTGTGAGACGTTACGCAAACAGACATATCATGTGGACAGTTTTCAGAAGCACAAGGCGCATCTAACGATTTAAATCTTTGGACAACACTACTTATTAAATTATGAATAATAATGAAATTATTATAAAAATGTAAGTATTTTTATATATTTTTTTTTTAAATTTATCAAAATTTGGCATATATATAATTACATGTGTGATAAAAAAACAAATTTCTTAAAAAGTACCAATAAATTTTTATGATATTATATTAATGAAACGGAAATTACTACAATTGAAAACTATATTATTGTAAATTATTTCCTTGACATTAAACGACAAGAAATTTAATCAAATTTTTATTAGAGTTTATTTATATGTGAGAATATTAAAACTTTCAAAATCGTCTAAATAATGTTTTTAATTAGTATTTTAATAATTAACATGAGATATGAGCTTTAAATATTGTTTATTAGTGTTACAGTAAAAACATAAAAATAAGTTAATAAACCAGAGGGGAAAAAAATAAAATTTAATATTTTTACAATTTTGGTCTATTTGTCCGCCATTGTACTTTGAATACATTAAATAACGGATTGTCTGTATTTATGGCGCTATGTGTTTGTTGCCTCAGCGGGTAGTCTATAAATACTTGTTCAATGCAACACACACTAGAACCAATTGTTACATTTTAACGAACCCACATTAATATTATAATTATAGAATGCTAAGTAATCTTGAGGAAAGTTTGAAATTACGCAAAAAAATAAATAAATATATTATTTCAAATCGTACACAATGATACGGATCTTTCTTTTCCCTCGGACATCCGGAACATCACTAGTTACAATATGTACCTATACGTACAATGTTACAATGTAGAGTAAACAATAGCTGTACTTATCTCTGCTTTCGCAATATCTAGTTTCATCTTTTGAACTGGCAATTTGTGTGATGCAATAAGAAAATAGCTTAAGGCGCGACGCACACTGCGGTGGGTCTAGTTCGCGAATTAGCCTCAGCGTACATTAACTAAATTGCAGGCAATTGAGTGAGGTAAACGCACACGCTCTATCTGGTCACAATTGACGAGTATCATAACGTATGTAAATAAAGTGTTATGACGCCGTGTGTTTATAAGGAATGAATTTATTCTCTTGTAAACTGTTTATGGTTTTTTTTATGTGTAAGATGTACACAGATCGTTTTTTTTTTTAAACTTTTTTTTTTAGATAATTTTAAAGACAGAATCACAATTAATAGATAATTACTCGATACATTTATTCCTTAAAAATTTAGACCTTTATTCAAGGTTTTTTTTTTCTATCGGAACTTTTGTTTAATAGCTGAGTTATTGGATAATAAAGACAGCTGCAAGTCAACTTGAAATAAAATAATTCTACTAATACAGATTTTATAATTAGTATCTAGTTCTAGTGTCTAGTGACACCGTTCTTTGTCTCGTATGTGAATTTTTCTATCTCGTCTTTGCAGTTCGCCTTGGAGGACATTGTTTTGTGTGGAATGAGTTCCTGCTAAGTGCTTATTACAAGCGAAAACATAAATTCCAAAAACAATAAGATGTATGGTAATTTTCAATTAGTTTAAAAAAATACATTAGACCACATGTTTTACAAACAAAAAAAAACTGGGACGTGTCTCGTCTATAGACGCCGAGGGACGTACACACTCTCAAAATATATATTTTTTGTCTTACCGCCTAAGGTTCCTCTGACACAGGTCAGGGATCTTGTATAGCTGGCAGTGTAACAGCATAGTAATGTTTTTTAATCTGACATTAGACCTGCAACACGCCCGTAGACGAGGATTGGTCTATAGACATGTCTAGAGATAGACAATGAGACACGTTTCAAAAATCAAAATCGCGCAAATCGGACCAGGCATAAGACGTCGACTCAGTGGCGGATTTACACATTTGCTGCTTCTAGGCTATTCAAATTTTGCCGACCCTACCTGACCCTTGCAATTCGATAGCCTAGTTCACAATCATAATAATATGAAAAAAAAAAAACGGATGTAATACTCCAATTTAGACACAGTATCAGCTCCCGAGAGGAATGCGAACAATTTCTGGGTCACTTGTATATTTGTGGGTCACTTCGGAGATTGTGCTCAAGAGCTACATGAACTCATACCGCCTTCCCCTTTCTTCCATCGGACATATAGACGTACAAATGGTTACCATCCTCATCTTGTCGATATCCCTCTATTTCGGACCAAGCGCTTTAAAGAATCTTTTATAATGCGCACTGCCAACGTTTTGAACTCCTGAGCTCATATAACCGAAATCTTTTCAAAGTTCTAATGAATAGGCATCTTCTGGGTTGAGAATGAGGTTCGCTCCATCTTAGGCCTCATCCTTGCTACACAGTTGGCTGTTGGTCAAGAGCAAACCCATCTTTAATAAAAAAAATAAATAAATAAAATAGTAAAAAAATTTTATATTATTTCTATAAGACAAAAATAATTTTTTGGCCAAATTTGCCTACTCAGCCTTTTGGTACCGCCTATTAACGTAATAATATTCTTACCTTGACATCCGTCGGATGTGATGCCATAGTGGTCGCCAAGACAGACGTCGCAGTGAGGCGGGGCGGTGCCAGGCGAGCATTCGCACATCCCGGTTTCCGCGTCGCATACCGCACCACGAGCACCCAAACCGCAGCCACAAGCAGGACAGCCAGCCGACACTCCTGATTATCATATTCATCCATTCACATTAACAGTCAGTTAGGACCAGTGACGGTCTAGGCTGGGGCGTGTGCGAGCGACGTTCTTGGCTTCCTCATACACGTACTTGAATAATAATCACAGAGTACTGACATGGTACTGAGTTATAAAATAGTTAGAATAGAATTTGAGGATGGACATAGGCTAAATATTCCACGCGGGTGAAGCCGCAAACATCGGCTATTTAAAAATAAAGATCCAACATTTGACACAAAGTATAATAATGTCAGGCATTATTCCTTTATAGCTAGTAAAAAATAAAATTTCTATATATGCCTCTGTTTGTATCTTACAAAGTCTTCACAAATGATAAACGTGGAAGGTTTGTGGACATAATTTGCAGACAAAATTTCATATGTGTTACCTCCATATCCTGATGCACAGACGTCACAAGCGCGACCCGTCCAACCCTGTTTGCACGCGCATTGGCCAGAGCGCGCGTCGCAAGCGGCTGCAAGCGAACCCGCACCGCATGCGCACGCGACGCATCCGCTCTTCGATACGCTATTGTTCCCGTCACTCTCCGGACCGAACCAGTAGCCTTCCTGTTAAAACATCATTTCGTTGAATTAATCCTTTTCAAATTGTTACAATTATTATAAAAAAATTTTTGTTTACAATTGAAATAAACACTTATTTATATGTGTATTTGGTTGATATAATTCTTAATTTTTTTTTATTTTTTATTTAATAAGGTACACAAAACGGGACACTGACATTAAATACATTGAATAGATATGATTACATTGAAGTGAACTAGACATAGGCCCAAAATACGTGTATACAGCCACGTCCAAACAAAACAGTGTTGCTTACCTACACATTACACAACAAAACAAAAGAAGAAGACAGAAACAGAAAACAGAAAGAGAAGGAAAAGCTCAAAAAGAAGGAGGAGGGAAACGGAAAGAGAAAAAGATGTATTTTTTTAGTCATAGTTTACTTTTTATTGTTGATGCTGGTTAGAAACGGTTTAATTTTATTTCATCTAAAGATTCAATATGCGGAAACTTGTAAATGGTGTCAAATTATTCTGTCATTTAGCTATTAAGTAACGTTTTGTACAAATATCGCTCGAAAATTTACTAACAAATCAAAATTTGATTCCCTCATGGCCATTTTTGATACAATGCATATCAATTGGTTACAGAACAGTTGGTGTGAGACAAGTTGTATTGTTATACCTGACACTGTTCGCAACGAGCGCCTTCCGTGTGCTGTGGACACGTGAAGCAGAGGCCCGTGCGTCGGTCGCAAGGGGCTCCGTCGCACTCGCACGGCTGGCACGCGCTGCCCTCCTCTTCCGGAGATCCGTAGTACCCGAATTCACACCTACCACAAATAGTACATGCATAATAATAATAATGCATATATTAGCTTCACACAATTACAGAATATACAGACATTGTTAACTTAATTGTTACATACACAAGCAATGGTCGCAATTGTATGAGAGCCTGGTACCTGTGGTAAGTATTGAAAAATACCTGTGTTACAGGACACCAGGTCCCACAAATAGCAAGAAAAACAAAACAAATAAATAAATACAATTATTAAGACTAAATACAAAAGATAAATATCAAATACTATATGACATTAAAGAGTGGACAAATAATTTTTTCCGTTTCTTCATGATCCAAGCTCTTAAGCGATTTTGTGACTGCCGCCTTACATTTAGGAAGAGGAAGAGGATATATTGGTATGATAGAATTTACCTTATTGTAAATACATCCGCCAATATATTGAATGAGTGAGTGGAGTTATCTATTTATATTATTGAACAGTAAACTAACGATTCACAGTGGTCGCCTGTGTATCCTTCGGGACACTGAGTGCAGACATAGTCGTCGCCATCGGCACCAGCCAGTACGCAGTTGGGACTGAAGTTGTTTGACGACGCGTACAGAGGACACGCGCAAGGCTTGCAGGCACCCTGTAACCAAAAAAAAGTGGGAATTAAAAAAAAAGGAGGGGGGAATAAATGGGAAGTAAAACTTACATACATCATAAATAATTAAAATACATATTATAAGTAAAAGTGGCTGATCAGTACTCTGTACCGTATGTATAGACGTGCTTCCAAACGTAGATTAAAAAACACTACTATGCTGTTACACTGCCAGCTATACAAGATCTCTGACATGTGTCAGAGGAATCCTAGCCGGTAGGACATAAAAAAAAATAAACCAAAAACAAGTGCAGTTACAAGAACCAGTTAGATCGAGTATAACTGATAGCCATTCCTGTGCAGAGCACTCAAGGTTATGAATAAATATTTCGATTCAAACAACAATTTTACAATGTATATTTGAATATAGAACAGATGGATAAGTTAAGTTTTTTTATTTCTATAGATGGCTCGAGTTCACCAACAGACGGTTATTTTTAAACAGCTGATTAAAATTTAAACAGCCGTTTAATAATATTTTGTTGACCACCATCGCTAAACTGCGGGTTAAACGCCCCAAACATCAGATTAATCATTAAGTTAATCAGATGTTTAGGGCGTTTAACCCGCATTTTAGCGACAAAATATTATTAAACGGCTGTTTAAATTTTAATCAGCTGTTTAAAAATAACCGTCTGTTGGTGAACTCGAGCCTTACTTGTGAAGATAGGTTTGAATGTATTATTCCACCAGGTCAATAGTAAGACATGTTATGGTAGTTTGGTAGTCCCAAGCGTTCGGCATTCCTGTTCAAACAAAGTAAGAAATAAAACTACCTGCACTGGATTTCCGTAATGTCCGGGAAGACAGCGCTCACAGTGTGGTCCGGTTGTGTTATGCTGACAAGGACCGCATGGGCCGTCCACTGAAATCATCGCATTCACTTACTATAACGACTTATCAATATCTATACTATATCTATACAATACTACAGTGAAAATCGGTTATAGCGACCTTCAAGGGAACACAAAAATTGGTCACCATGAAAGAACCGATCACCATTAAATTCTTATTTTCACTCTATGTATAGTGTAATACCTGCTATCTTGCTCTAACCACAACAACTGACTACCTTATACCGATAACATTAAAAACTTCAGTTCTGCGCCATCTATTGTGCATGATACAAATTGACTGACTGGTATTCGACTACAGCGACCTTTGAGTGTGACGGATTTTTAATGGCAACTTATAATCATCATCGACATAGTCGCCATCTAAACTTTATCATCAATTTCGACATTTTAGGTGTCGCTATGTGTGTGACTCTCTATTTATACTATTTACTCTATGCTATTGACAACCCATAACTGATTAGTAATAATGGAATTATGTAAGCTGTTTGAGTTTGAAAGTGCCCTCTTAATAGTGTCGCTCTGTCTTAAGAAAGTGCTATAATACCGGTGTCACAGTGTGCGTGTCCGTTGCACGCGCAGGGCACACATTCGAAGCCGGGTGTGGCGCGCGCTGCGTGTTGCACGCGCGCATGCGTCCACGCGCAACGCGCACACTGCGGCCCCGTGTAACCCGGCGGGCACGCGCAAATTTCGCGTACATTGCCCGCAGCACCACGAAGCTCTACGCCTTCGATGCGAACCTAATTCAACAGAATAAATCTAGGATAAATGGGCACTTAGTAGTTATGCGTGGTCCACCTGCACCTTACATCTAGTGAGATCGGACTCAAGTAAAAAAAAAAAAAAAATAGTAGTTTTAATTTTTGATTTTTGACTAGATTTTTTTTTAAATTTGACATAGTATCCAATTTTTTTGTTTGTAATAATTGTAATTAATTTTGTTTAGATTCTATTTTCCTTTTCGAATTTGAATTTATTTGTTGGAGTTTATGTGCCAAAAAAAGTGAATTATGTGTTCAGCTCTAATTGGCTTGCACACTGGACCTAGTATTGGCAACACCGGTCGCACGAGGAAGGAATGGCGGCTGTAGAAGGGGTGGTTGTCAGGTTACGAAAAAACGAAGAAAGAAAATGGAAGCGCTTTTGCATTGTTGTTTGATATAATATTATAACCTATTGGGAATAGCTTGCAACGTTGTAAATGGCAGTTGTATTTATTGATAAATAATTATTACATTGTATTCAGTCTGGTTTAATTTAACATTAGACGTTGAGCGATAGGGTTAGAATAAAAGTGCTAAGCTGTTGCTGTTTTGAATAAATAAATAAATAAATAAATAAATTTTTATTTATAATGATGTTGGACAATTCTTGAGCTTGAGGCTCAAGCTCAAAAATTGGCCGAAAAGTTAAGAAAAATAACAAAAATTCTCAATATTACCTCGTCCTGATCCATATGAAAATGTGCTCGTATCATGACCGCGTGTAAATCTCTCAGCACGTCCATTAGTTGGTGTCTAGTAGCCAGTTCAGTTTCACCGTCCGACACTATATACCAATCACCTTCGGTCACAGGAACTGATATCTTCACCGGTCCTGGGATCTCGTGGCTAGTGTTGCCATTTGTTAGTCTGGTACCATCTACAAAAATTTATGGTGTTCATGGTACTTTATGGTAAATAACATCATCATACTTGATTCATTTGGTCTAGTGGCTAGTAACCCTAGCTGTTAACCAAACGGTCGAGGGTTCGAATCCCGCTAGGGGCAAATGTTTATGTGTTAACATTTTACCTTTGTACCAGAGTCATGGATGTTTTCTATTTATAATATGTATGTATTTACAAGAAAATAATAATAATCTGTGTAGTATATCAACTGGTATCCATAATACAAGCATTAGTTGCTTAATGTGGAACTAGATGGTGCTGTGTGGAATGTGTGAATATATTATATTATTATTATTATAATCATTTTCTTGACAAAGAAAACACATACAAAATTAATAAGGTATGGTATTTTTTTTTTTTTTTCAAAAAATATCCTACCATTATTATTGCGGCATTAACATTATAAGGTTTTACATTCTTCGAATAAATTCTACGAATATTTATCATATTTTATATTGATTGAGGAAAAAATTGAGATTATTTTTCGTATTGAAATGTTGCCTTGAAATAAAAAATTTATTATGTTTCCTTAGACGTCCATATGGTGCTGTACTCTCATAATGGACTTTGGACATCGAACGGATTACGTAATAAATGAGTTTCGTTGACATTAATTAAATTTTTGGATGAAGCATTTTATTTTAAATAACTAGTAAACATATTTAAAAAAAAATAATCTCCTAAAAACCCAATAAAATAACGCTTCTCGCTTAATATTTGTCTTTCGCTTAAGCGTGCAAATACAGGGGTCTAGGCTCCGAATATGATTTTGTCCTATTCGGTCTCGAGACCCTTGGTCCGTGGGGTCCTAGCGCTATAAGGCTTTTTAAGGAAATAGCAAAAAGGTTAGTCGACATCACAGGAGACCGAAGAGCTGGCAGCTATCTCGGACAAAGAATTAGTGTAGCTATTCAAAGGGGGAACGCTGCCAGTATCTTCGGAACCTCGCCTAAAGGGACTCCTTTTAATAACATATTTTAGTTATTATATTATATATTTTTAAGGTTTTTAGTTTTAAGTTCATTGTTCTAATATAAAATTTACAATTTACCCGTTTGCTAAAATAACTTCAATATGTAGGTAGTACATTTTATTGGACGATTCCAAATTATAATTGACTGATTGGTGCTGTATGCCTACCGTAAATTGACATTTTCCTTATTAACCCTATATGATAACCTAGCTGTAAATACGTATAATAATAATAACCTAAAAACCCTTATTTGATAACCTAGCTGTAAATACGTATAATAATAATAACCTAAAAACCCTTATTTGATAACCTAGCTGTAAATACGTATAATAATAATAAACTAAAAACCCTTATTTGATAACCTAGCTGTAAATACGTATAATAATAATAACCTAAAAACCCTTATTTGATAACCTAGCTGTAAATACGTATAATAATAATAACCTAAAAACCCTTATTTGATAACCTAGCTGTAAATACGTATAATAATAATAACCTAAAAACCCTTATTTGATAACCTAGCTGTAAATACGTATAATAATAATAACCTAAAAACCCTTATTTGATAACCTAGCTGTAAATACGTATAATAATAATAATAACCTAAAAACCCTTATTTGATAACCTAGCTGTAAATACGTATAATAATAATAACCTAAAAACCCTTATTTGATAGCCTAGCTGTAAATACGTATAATAATAATAACCTAAAAACCCTTATTCGATAACCTAGCTGTAAATACGTATAATAATAATAACCTAAAAACCCTTATTTGATAACCTAGCTGTAAATACGTATAATAATAATAACCTAAAAACCCTTATTTGATAACCCAGCTTTAAATACGTATAATAATAATAACCTAAAAACCCTTATTTGATAACCTAGCTGTAAATACGTATAATAATAATAACCTAAAAACCCTTATTTGATAACCTAGCTGTAAATACGTATAATAATAATAACCTAAAAACCCTTATTTGATAACCCAGCTGTAAATACGTATAATAATAATAACCTGAAGCTATGAGGATGAAATCGGGTCCAAGTGTGGGATTTCCTCCGGTGTCCCCTCGCACCACGCCCCATACAAGGCTGGCCTGTAGTTCGCCGCCGTACGCCGACAGCCTCTCGCCGCTGTATGCGCTGCTCAGCCAGTAATATGTCTCCCACCCTTCTACCTGATTAAACTCGCTCACTTTAAAACTGTCAACTAACTTTTATTGTAAAATTTAGGAGCATCTAGCAATTACATCTCTATATGCGGTAATTGATATTGCACACGTCACTGATACGGATTTTATTCTTTAGTTTATAAATATCATCCGTACTAATATTATAAATGCGAAGCGAAAGTTTTTGGATGTACGGTGTTTGTAGCACGTTTGGTCTAGTGGCTAGTGAACCTAGCTGTTAATCAAACGGTCGCGGGTTCGAATCCCGCTAGGGGCAAATGTTTATGTGTTAACATTTTACCTTTGTACTTGAGTCGTGGATGTTTTTTATTTATAATATGTATGTATTTACAAAAAAAAGTAATCTATTTAATACATCAACTGTCTGGTATCCATAATACAAGCATTAGTTGCTTACTGTGGAACTAGATGGTATTGTATTATTTTTTTTTGTAGCACTTTCACGCAATTCTTAACTGTACAAGTTGTGTACACACAAGTAATAAAAATGTTATATGAACAAAGGCCCTACAAAAAAAGATTTTATTTGCTATTTAATAATAATCTATCTTCTATACTAGTCTATACTATCTACATCTTCTATATATATACTCTATACTTAATTTACTTACTAATATTATAAATGCGAAAGTATGTTTGGATGTATGGATGTTTGTGACTCTTTCATGCAAAAACTAGTGAACCGACCACTTTGAAATTTTGCATACACGTTGTCTGGAACACCAGAAAGGACATAGGGTACCTTTCATCCAGAAAAAAGTACTATTCCCGAGGGATAATTAAAAAATAAAAAACTAACGCCTGGCCAAAGTGTTATAGCAACACGAGGTCAAGCGTTATATTGTTTTTTTTTTATATTTTCAACGCGGACGAAGTCGCGAGCACCAGCTAGTTATATAATATAGCAAGGAAATATGTAGAATGAATATAATTATATTGATGATGAAATAAGACCTTACCTCGTAGCTGATGAGGTACGGTTTCCCTTGTTCGTCTACCGAAGCTTCTAAAGTTTCATTACCATCAGTTACCATCCAGGCATCGTCTAGTGGAAATACTACCTGAAATAAAATATTATTCATTAAATTTAGGAATCATATAAGGGTAGTTCTTCAGAGACAAAATTTTCGATTTCTATGGGTATATCTCTGTAACCAACTAACAAAACGGCACTTTAATTTTTTTTTTGTACATTTTAGCTTTATTCCTAACTGGGACAAATGATATTTTTTAAATATTTGCTGTCTAAGTATAAAATAAAAATATTTGAAGTTTGTTCTTCTGATTCATATAACGCGTCCGTTTGCCATTTTCCGGAACAAAATGGTCGATGTCGCATTTTCCCTTTGATACATCAATATTAATTATAATTTAATCGAAAGGAAATGAATTGTCCTCTTACAAAAAAAATGTATATTAGATATAACTACATTAGTGTGTTTATAAATAAGTAAATAAGAAGTGTCCGGCGTATAATACTGATTAATGTGGCGTAAGCTGCACTTGGCCGTACTTGGTCGGGTTAATAATGTGAGAGTCTAGCTTCCCGCTCGGGGGGAAGCCAGTCGTGCAACAGACGAACTAGAAGGCGAACGTGCGGCTGATTGGCTTAGATCCCGCTGTTACGAAGGTAAATATCTGATTTATCTGTGCTTGGTTCAGGTGGCATTCTGATTACAATACCTACTGTATAAAATTTATTTTATTGTTTTAAGACTTTAATATAAGTTTCGTGTGATGCTTTTGGGTTATAGATTCGTGTAGAAAAATGACAATACTGAAGTCTGTATGTATGATGAGTTATGCATGATTGTAGGCAAAATCCTGATTCATCTGTGCCTGATTCATAAGGTCAAAACCCCATATGAATCATAAAATAAATTTATTTTTCCCCTTTCCAGCACGAAAGGAGTGCCTGGTCCAATTTTTGACCGTGCCGAAGCCAGCCTTATTTATATTTACTTAGCTATAACCTTTTGAATAATTCAAAAATCACAGGAGTACAAACTCATTCTACATAATGACACTTTTGATATGTTTTAGTCTTAGTTAAGAATTAATTATTATTATAATATTAATAATGAAAGGGGGGAGTTAAATTGCAATATAGATAATAATAAATCTCCGGTACAACTCACACATTAATCTTCCTTATTAATAATCATAAAAACTTATTTATTCATAAGTCGAAGTCTCTATATAATTTCTGTTATCTTAAAATTGCAGTTCACAATAATGCCACAAACTACAGATAAAAAGAAGGAGAAGAAGAGACTTGCAGAACGTAGAAGGATGGAAAATATAAGAAAAGATCCAGATAAGTATGCTCTGTGGAAATTGAAAATGAAAGAAATATATTTGAAAAGAAAAAGGGAAGGTAAAATAGTATCAGTTCAGAATCTGACACCCAAACACCAAAAAGTAGCTAAGAAGAAAAGCAGGGAAAGTAGTCGAAGATGGTATGCTAAAAAGAAATTAAAAGAACGTGATATTCATTCAGAAGAGGAAATAATCGATGAATGTGATCCAGCAGACAATACCGAAATAAATGATCCTTTAAATTTGAAATTACCATCATCCCCAGAAGTTTTGATTATACCTAGATCTCCGGAAATTTCCAGCTCATCACATGTATTAACTCAGTCTTCACCACTTACAAGATCCACATTAAGACAACAGTGGACACTTGGTATTAATTTGAACCTAACAGAAAATGAAACCGATGTCTCAACTAACGCTGACGTCCGTTCGAGCATAATAAAATCGCCTTCACCAAATACTTCGATTTCAGATTCACCGAGGACTCCCAGCCCACAAAGTAGCATCGCATCGTCTCCACGACGTGTCGTCAGCCCAAAATTTTATAAAAAAGCTGCACTGGAAACATCTGTTAAAAAGAAATCGCCTTGGAAACATATTTTACGCAAGTTTCAATATAGATACAATAAGGAACTACAATTGAAAGACCAAAAAATTCTAGAACTTAAAAGAGTTAATGAAAATTACAGGAAAAAGATAAAACGCTTACAAAACGATAAACGGGTAACAGACGCATATAAAAGACAAAAGAAATATCTATCTGGAAATGAAAAAATAAAGCTGGTTGTTGAACCCTGCGCTATCGGAATTAAAGAAAGTATCACAATGTATTTTGAAGAAGATGAAAACAGTAGAATGTGCGCGGGAAAAAAAGAATTTGTCACCAAAGGAAAAGTAAGAAAACAGAAGCGTTATCTTACCGACAGCTTGCAGAATCTACATAAAAAGTATCTTGAAGCCAATCCTCAACACAGAATAAGCTACAGTGCATTTTGCAAGCTTCGTCCCTTTTGGGTACGCGTACCAAACGTCAAAATTCGAGAAACATGTTTGTGTAAAGATCATGAAAATATAGAGTTGGTCGTTGTAGCCCTTCGGAAAAATGATCTGATTGAGGAAAAATCCGTAAATGAGATTCTACAATCACTATGTTGTGATCCCAGGAATGTTCACTGTCTGGCTAAGAACTGTGATAGTTGCAAAAATAAGATCATAAATTATAAAGAATTTGACAATACCAAAGAAACACATTACTGGATTTGGAACAAAGTAAAAAAAACTTACATTAAAGATGGAAAAGAAAAAGCTACACTTCAAACGATTAAGGAAAAAGTTCCAGTGCATCCCAAAGATATAATCGACCATTTTGAAAACCTATTAATACCCTATATGCGCCACTGCGGTAATATTATTGCTCAATATAATTATACTAAGAAATTGAAACAAAACCTGAAGTCTGAAGAATGCATCATACATTGCGATTTTAGTGAAAACTATAACACTAAATACGCCTCTGAGATTCAGTCTTTCCACTTTGGCAGTTCCAGACAACAAGTAACATTGCATACCTCTGTTATTTATTACATTAAAGATGGAAAACTGTGTAAACAGTCATACTGTACGATCAGTGAATGTTTGCGCCATGATGCCGTCGCAATTTGGGAACATTTACAACCAATTCTCCGATTTCTTGAAAACAAAGTGCCGGGCGTAACAACCTGTCACTTTATTTCTGATTCACCATCGGCGCAATATCGTAATCGCAAAATGTTTTACATAATGGCGAAAATGCACTGGTACTTTCCAAGTTTGCGATTATTAGTGTGGAATTATTCTGAAAAAGGACACGGGAAAGGGGCTCCTGATGGTGTCGGAGGAGTTTTAAAAAGAACTGCTGATCAAATAGTTGCGAGAGGGAATGACATTCCAAACATTGAAATTCTTGTCAGACACCTAAAGGAACGTTGTCTAGGAGTTATTATAGAAGTGATTCATGAGTCGGGTATATTAGAGAAAGATATGCTGATTCCCGAAAATTTAAAAGAATTCCGAGGGACTATGAGAACACATCAGGTTGTGTGGAGTGCCAATCAACTTCAGACTTTAGCTATGAGAGAACTTAGTTGTAGCTTGGGAAATTGTTCACAAGAAGCTATTAAATGTTCTCATGGTCAACACATTGGTTTTTATACCATAGAAGATATTAATAAACAACAAAGTGGTGTAAACGTCACATCCGGGAATAAAAGAAAGGTGACATTGAAGAAAGCTACACGCAGCTCTTTGATCAAATGTAGCCAAATATCTGCAACCAAAATTCAGAGCGGAAAAGATTCGGATACAGCCCAACAAGACCTCGACCTTGCCGATGACGACAGCTTTTGGGTGGAGACTTCGTCAATCGATGAAAAACTTATAACTTCAAAATTCACCAGAGATGTCCTATCGACCCTTCATCAGAAAAGCGTGGATGATGGCTCAGATTCTGACGATGAGGACATTTTTGGGTTTAAAAAGCCTCAATATGATAAACGGACAAAAGAGTCTCACGCTATTGGTGAAGATATGATTATTCCATCTTCCTCCAAAAAT
This sequence comes from Synanthedon myopaeformis, assembly GCA_944738685.1. Classification (NCBI taxonomy): domain Eukaryota; kingdom Metazoa; phylum Arthropoda; class Insecta; order Lepidoptera; family Sesiidae; genus Synanthedon; species Synanthedon myopaeformis. The sequence goes on from OX122915.1 coordinate 12,621,815, forward strand.
TCAAGATCTTGTCAAATAGAAAAAGGCTTTAAGGATGATATTGAAAGCAGTTCGGTCCCTTGCATCCCTGACGATGAGGACATTTTTGTGTTTAAAAAGCCTCAAGAAACCATTCAATCTTCTCATAGTCAACACATTGATTTTTATACCATAGAAGATATTAATAAAAAACACAGTGGTGTAGACGTCAAATCCGCGAATAAAAGAAAGGTGACATCGAAGAAAGCTACATGCAGTTCTTTGATCAAACGTAGCCAAATATCGGCTACCGAAATTCAGACTGGAAATGATTCGGATACAGCCCAACGAGACCTCGACCTTCCCGATGACGACAGCTTTTGGGTGGAGACTTCGTTAATCGATGAAAAACTTATAACTCCAAAATTCACCAGTGATGTCCTATCGACGCTTCATCAGAAAAGCGTGGATGATTGCTCAGATTCTGAAGATGAGGACATTTTTGTGTTTAAAAAGTCTCAATATGATAAACGGACAAAAGAGTCTCACGCCATTGGTGAAGATATGATTATTCCATCTTTCTCCAAAAATTCAAGATCTCGTCAACTAGAAAAAGAGTTTAAGGATGATACTGAAAGCAGCTCGGTCCCTTGCAAAAAGCCAAGGAAATATTTCTTTTAGTACCTTCTTAACTTTGATTTCATAACTTATTAGTTAACCATACTAATAAATGTTTCTTTGAAAGTTAATAAGACAGTATATAATGTCATAAATGCCATTAATTTAAAGTTGATCTCATTTTTGTTACTTTATTGCTAGTAAGAAATACACTAACGTTATTTTTTATTCTAATTAATAATTAAGACTGCTAATTAAGACTAAGACTGATGTCAAAAGTGCCATTATTAGAATAAGTTTGTGATTTTGTTATTTTTTAATTATGAAAGGTTATAGCTAAGTCAATAAGTATAATAATTTAGATTATTGTTGTTGTTAAAATATGATTATTTTCTTAATACAGAGCCTATCTACATAAAGTTTTTTATTTTTATTTCTGTTTCTGATTCATCTGTAACAAATTCTGATTCATATGGGCACAAAATATTTGAACGTCGATATCTTGAAAACTGCTTTATAAAAACGAGTCCCTCATTCAAATATATGTTTTTGGTATACCTATTTTCATAATGAACATGTGTTACAGAGCTGAAAGTGAAATTAAATTTTGGCCATATGAATCAGTTGAAGAATTAAATTTCAAAGAACTACCCATAAACTTATTAGGTTACCTGTTGATGCTTATCTGCTTTCCCTTTTCGGAAATATTTAAATTTTCCAGTGTTTTGTTGATGTATACCATTTTTTCAAAACTGCTTAATATTTACTATAATCAGAGTAAGTATTAGATATATGCAAATAATTTATTTCAGTCATATTGGGCAGTCCGTCTGGCAGTAACTACCCTTTTGCAGAAGCCATGTTTAATGTTGGGACCATCGTAAAATACGGAAATGCGTGTGCGTGCATGTGTGTGTGCGTGCGTGTGCGTGCGTGTGTGTGTGCGTGCGTGCGTGTGTGTGTGTGTGTGTGTGTGCGCGTGTGTGCGTGTGTACGTGCGTGCGTGCGTGCGTGTGTGTGTGTGTATGTATACCATAATATTTTATAATATCTTATATATGTCATTTATAGGCATGTTATGATTCGAGTGTGTTTATTGTGAATATAAATGGTTATTATTTTGGAACTTAGGCTCGAGTTCACCAACAGACGGTTATTTTTAAACAGTTGTTTAAAATTTAAACAGCCGTTTAATAATATTTTATTAAACGCCCTAAACATCTGATTAATCATTAAGTTAATCAGATGTTTAGGGCGTTTAACCCGCATTTTAGCGATTTTGAACAACAAAATATTATTAAACGGCTGTTTAAATTTTAAACAGCTGTTAAAAACTAACCGTCTGTTGGTGAACTCGAGCCTTAGTATAAGAATTTTCTGTAATCTTAAAGGTCGATGATTGATATTAAATGTTGTGTATACCTGTCATTTAAATTCACATCAGACCATGACCGAATGTAAAAACTGTATTATTGTGTTGTATAGTTGTGTCTTCTGTTGGTGTACCTTAATAAATAAATAAATAAATAATCGTCGTTTATATTAAAATAATATACATTGTCTGAAGGGTTGGGGTCTGCGGAGCAAGATTCTGTGAGGTGCGAGCAATAGCATTGTCGACAGCCACCAGCCAGAGCAGCGCTCAGGCCAAAGTATCCTGGTTTGCAGGCGTCGCACCGTTCTCCGACCACATTCGCCTGAAACATCAAAATGTGGACCTTATTACGTTATTGGCTCGGCTTACTCTAACAGAAAAAGAAAATTTCTATAGGAAACGCAGTGTCAGTACGGTGACCTATATAGCCTACACTTTTTCAGACTGGGGGACATTTAATTATATATATCAGACTAGCTGGTGCCCGCGACTTCGTCCGCGTTGAACGATAAAAGGTACCCTATGTCCTTTCCGATATCCCAGACAACGTGTATGCAAAATTTCATGATGATCGGTTCAGTAGTTTTTGCGTGAAAGAGTCACAAACATCCATACATCCAAACATACTTTCGCATTTATAATATTAGTACGGATTTCAGATACGTAAATTCATAGCCAACCTCTTCATCAACAACTAACTCGTTAGTAGACTCTGTGACAATTTGTTTCAATGTTAAAATGTGTGTTCTTAATTTTTGTCTCCAGATCCAGTGGTTATAGTTTAATAGGTACGAGTACAATCGTAATACCTACACAATACATATAAGTTAGCAACTTAATTATTATATTTTTATATGATCTATACAGTGAACTAACAAAAGAAGCCAATAAAATGGTGGAGGCTATCTCACCTTGCATTCGCAGACGTCGCTGCATATACTGCTCGTTTCTATGATACCTCTTGGATCACATTTACAAACAGGAGTAACAGCCTTCTCGCAGTTAGGATACTTTATAGTGAATTCGTCACAACCATCGCACAGAGACCCCGTAAATCCGGGTCTGCATCTGCATGACACTTGATGATGTCGTCTGTCCCATTCGCACGTACCTGTAATGGCCATGTGTTAGAAAAAAATAGCATAATTTTTGATCGTTTCTGATGCGATAGTGGCAGCCTTTTGCAGTTATGTATAATAGTTATAGAATTAATAGTTTTCAATTATACCGTCAGAGCCTATCGGATCGCAGTTACAAGGCAGACAAGGTCCGTCTGAAGTTCCACTGTAGTATCCAGTCAAGCAACGGTCACAAAGCGGCCCAGCTCTGTTATCCTGTAAAAATCGTTTTGTAATGTTGTAATTTTGTAAATTTTAATATTTATTCCTTTAAATATTAATATACCTAGTAATCATCAATTAATTATCTTGGTATATTAGTCAATAATTAGAAATCTTTGTATATCAAAGACGAATATGAAAGCCTATTAAGAACATTCGATTAAAAAAAAATTAAATATCTTCTCGTGTGTCGAGGGAGCAACGCAGGACACATTAAGGCTCGAGTTCACCAACAGACGGTTAGTTTTTAACTGCTGTTTAAAATTTAAACAGCCGTTTAATAATATTTTGTTGTTCACAATCGCCAAAATGCGAGTTAAACGCCCTAAACGTCTGATTAACTAAATGATAAATCTGATGTTTAGGGCGTTTAACCCGCAGTTTAGCGATGGTGATCAACAAAATATTTTTAAACGGCTGCTTAAATTTTAAACAGCAGTTTAAAAATAACCGTTTGTTGGTGAACTCGAGCCTAAATCTTTAGAAATAAATAACTTAACTTATCCATCTGTTCTATATTCAAGTATACATTGTAAAATTGTTGTTTGAACCGAAATATTTATTCATAACCGTGAGTGCTCTGCACAGGAATGGCTAATTGTCGTTATTTATTCTACGTTCATTTACCGTGCAATTGACACAGAGTACTCCACCGGAATCGTCGAACGAGCACGCTCCTCGCTCTCCGCAAGAACAATGTGCTCCAGCCACGAGTTCCGGACAAGGCGCATGCGCAGACCACGGCACTCCGGAGCAACATTTCTCACAGTGTGCGCCACACGACCCTTGCACACATTCACAGATCGCTCCCTGAAATAACATTACATACAACATGTCTTGACGCAAACGTTTTGCAAGTTGATTTTTCCTGATGTCTGATTGAGATGAAATGCATATCTAAGTATGTTAGTCAGATATTATGACAGTGCACTACCTATGGGTTGACTTTTAACTTGTTCTAGATAGGTAGATAGGTAAGATAAACTGAAGGGTTGTTTGTGGAAACTGTTTTCCAAAGTTACCTAATTCCAGTAGTAGTTTCATTTATTGCGGTTGATAATCTATAGGCAATTAGAAGTTTATACTAGTATATACATAAATAAATAAACATGATCTAGTATTAGTTCGGCAGCTTTCGGGAAGCTCCGAGACATCTTCTCGTCCAAAATTCCTCAGTGTCTCAAGACAAAAGTTTTCGACCAATGTTTGTTGCCAGTGATGACATATGGCGCTGAAACGTGGTCTCTAACTCTATGGGCCTCGTAAGGAAGCTGAATGTCGCTCAACGAGCTATGGAAAGAGCTATGCTCGGGGTTACATTGCGAGATCGAATCAGAAACGAGGAGATCCGTAGACGTACGAAAGTTGCCGACATAAGACGACGGATCAGTAAGTTGAAGTGGCAGTGGGCAGGGCATATAGTACGGAAGGTTCTTGAGTGGAGGCCACGGCACCAGCAAGGGCAGTGCAGGACGTCCACCCACAAGGTGGACAGACGACCTAATAAAGGCCGCAGGTCAACGGTGGATCTGACCGGTCCTATTGAAAAGTTATGGGGGAGGCCTATGTCCAGCAGTGGACGTCCTGCAGCTGAGATGATGAATATTAAGTTCAGGTTATCCAGGTCTGAACTATTTCCGTTACCTGTGCATTGACGTGGCAGAGAGAGGCTCGCCCATGACATAAACAACGCGCTGCTAACGTGAGCGCTCTGATGGTGTAGTAGCGGCGAGAGTTCGGCGCCGCGTGAGTTGCTCGCAGAGAGATGCGCACGCGCCGCGCTATCACACCCTCGCCTACTCCAACGTGCATCTGTAAACAATTTAACATCCGTCCGTACTAATATTATAAATGCGAAAGTATGTTTGGATGTATGGATGTATGTAACTCCTTCACGCAAAAACTACTGAACCGATCACCATGAAATTTTGTATACACGTTGTCTGAGACACCAGAAAGGACAAAGGGTACCTTTCATCGTTCAACGCGGACGAAGTCGCGGGCACCAGCTAGTTAAGAATAAAATAGACAAAGTATGAAATAAAGATTAAAAAAATTATAAAAAAATAGTCTATTTGAAGTAGGTTACTACTCTACTCAGATGAAGTAGCGGCCACTACTTAGTGATTATATACAAATTTGAATATGCAATAAGAGTGATGCGAAACAATTTATGATTTAACATATTACAATATAATATATATCTTGACATTTAAGCTGCAGTGTGTATATCTATGTATATACTGATAATACTCTTACACTTGATGATTCAGGATCTGATATACTCGTAGTGGTTTATAAATACTGATACTGAGTCATGAATTGATTAGTGACTCATGGATATAACCACACACTTAGGACCTTAGCTTTTAGAGTTGCTAACTATTATTTTCAGAATTAATATTGACAAAATATTTGCAAGTAGCTGGTGCCCGCGACTACGTCCGCGTTGAACGATGAAAGGTACCCTATGTCCTTTCTGGTGTACCAGACAACGTGTATGCAAAATTTCATAGTGATCGGTTCAGTAGTTTTTGCGTGAAAGAGTTACAAACGAGTTAAAAGTATATCTATATTACTAATATTATAAATGCGAAAGTATTTTTGGATGTATGGATGTAGTAACTCTTTCACGCAATAACTACTTAACCGATCACCATGAAATTTTGCATACACGTTGTCTGTGGGACACCAGAAAGGACATAATACCTTTCATCGTTCAACGCGGACGAAGTCGCTGGCACCAGCTAGTCCAAACATAGTTTCGCATTTATAATATTATACTAGTACGGATTATTTAACTGAAAACCGACACCTTTTGGGATGATTTTTTAAAATGTAATTTCAGACCAGCTGACGGTCCACTTTTTATTTTTAACTAGGACGTTAAAAGTAAAAAGTTTGCCGGCTACTAATCTTAATTCTTACGGTTTGGGGGTCTATTGGGGACCTCGATGACGAGTGCAAAAATCCTTCGGAATTGTAGAAGGCTTTTTGCAAAAACATACCTACTAATATGGGTAAAAAACCTTATAGCTAGTGGGTTATTGTCACGATATATGATACTCGTTAATAAAATTAATAAACTGTATTTGAGGTAAGTACGTATCTCTTTCAATAATCAGCATTTAACTATTGGTTTAATCGCTTCTGCAGTAATCCCATCTCGTGTCGTGCCAAGTCTTTTATATAAATATTTTAAAATCTGATAATACCTGATAATTAGCTATGACATTTTACAATATATAAAACTTAATTGGTTTGTGGTAGCGAGGTTAAATTCTCTATGGAGTCATTGCGCCTATAGAATCTTTTAGTATCAAAAGATTATCCATCAATAAGCGCAAATATTTGATCGAATATATACAGCTGCCTGCTGTTTTTTATGAGGTATTTCGCCTTAAACATTTAAAAACATATTGTATAGTTTAGTTTACAATTCAAAATGTTTATACAATTTTTTTAATGCAGTATATACACAAGTAGGAATGCGCTTAAGACTTTTTTTAGGACAGTTGCTATCTCAATAGCATTAGGACGGTGTGGACATTACCTCTCCATTCTCAAGTGGTCTCGGACTAGTAAATTGGGTAGAACACGTTGGCTTATCAGATTTGTTGCTTATATTGGATCCTCTAGCTTTCCGACGTCGACGCTCAGGCCTCAGGTCCCACAAACGTCGGCAATGCTCCCTGTCACCGAAAGCCCTGATCATCAGCCATTCGTCACTCTCTTCCGAAGGTGATACTTCCAGAGACCATGCAAGGGGACGCGGCGACGGACCGGACTTGATGATGACGTGGAGAAGTTCCATTTCCTGAAAGGAATTATACCTTAAATTTAGACATTTTATATTCCCAAGTAGCTGGTGCTCGCGTTGAAAATTAAAAAAAAAAACGCAATATAACGCTTGACCTCGTGTTGCTATAACACTTTGGCGAGGCGTTAGTTTTATTATTTATTATTTATCCCTCAGGAATAGTCCTTTTTTCTGGATGAAAGGTACCCTATGTCCTTTCCGGTGTCCCAAACAACGTCTATGCAAAATTTCATTGTGATCGGTTCAGTAGTATTTGCGTGAAAAAGTTACAAACATCCATACATACTTTCGCATTTATAATATTAGTAAAAGTACGGACGGATTGTAAAAGGCATCAAAATAGACATGAAATGACTCTTATTTTCATTTAAATTTAGTACAGGCAGTTTTAATATATGATAGTTATTGGAAACTTGGTTAAAAAAAAAATCATAGATGCTTCTCAAAAGTCAAAACATTTCGTTGGTATTTATTTCCAAATGCCAGTGTTGGTAAATTTACGAGTATATCCTGTGTCTAATACTCGTACATGTTATAGAACAGTACAATGCATAATCGAACAATATTTTTTATTACAATCTGGCCATTAATCTATGAATCATAATGCTTATATAGAACATACCCTCGCGAAATGAGCCAAGTGTAACCAAGCGTTAAATTACTTAGGCTCGAGTTCACCAACAAACGGTTATTTTTAAAATTTAAACAGACGTTTGATAATATTTTGTTGATGACCATCGCTAAACTGCGGGTTAAACGCCCTAAACATCAGATTAATCATTAAGTTAATCAGATTTATTCAGATTGCTAGATTTATTCAGTGCTAGATTTAGATTCGCTAATTGCTAGATTTATTTAACTTAATGATTAATCTGATGTTTAGGGCGTTTAACCCGCAGTTTAGCGTTGGTCATCAACAAAATATTATTAAACGGCTGTTTATATTTTAAACAGGTGTTTAAAAATAACCGTCTGTTGGTGAACTCGAGCCTTAGACTAAAGTAAATAAAGGTTAGTTATAAGTTAATAACTTATAAATTATTTTAAATGAATAGAATTTCGCTAATTGCTAAATTTATTCAGGAAAATTATAATAAACAATGTAAAATCGTTATAAAACGAATACATAAAAGTGAAATGGTATAATTTATTGTCGATGTTGGAATTTGAATAATCGATTCAGTAGCTAATCAAATTTGTTCAATAGGAGTTACAACAGAAGATGCCTAAAAGGTCACTGTTAAGGCCTTGTTACTTCTAAAAGGTGTATTCCATATTTTATCCATACTATAATATTATAAATGCGAAAGTATGTTTGGATGTATGGATGTTTGTAACTCTTTCACGCAAAAACTACTGAACCGATCACTATGAAATTTTGCATACACGTTGTCTGAGACACCAGAAAGGACATAGATTACCTTTCATCGTTCAACGCGGACGAAGTCGCGGGCACCAGCTATTACTACATATGAGAGTGTCTCCTAATTATCATAAGATTATAGTACTTGTGGAAGTGTATCTTAACTATCATAAGATTTTTTTATTATTTATAAGTCTACTTATAAAAATGGAGCTCGTATGAGGTCTCGTCTATATAGTACGATATACGATACAGCAAATAAGTGGTTAGTAATTGCTAGGTTTCTATTTAGGACAGTTTAATACCTTGATTGTGTTGATATTCAAATTAAATTGAGGCTGTATTTGCTAATGAATTTGTGGTAGTAAGATCGCCTTAAGTGTTTGTAAGGCTGTAACGCCAGTGGCGCAGCCGACGATGGGATCTACGCCATGTAGGGCACAGCTAATGAGCTGGGGAACGAGGCACGCGAATCATCTCGCTCGGCCGCCTCGCTTTTTGCATTGTTCTCGGACAGCATAAAGGTGCAATTCCACAGGACGCGGCAGACGGCATACGGCAGCGGCAGACGGCGACGGCATGTGACGCGACGACAGACGGCATTACTTTGCAGTATTCACTTGTATGAGACCGATTCCGACATACCATACCGACATTGTTTTGGCACTACCGCACAAACACAGTACTGCCGTTGAAGTACGACTTTATGGACGTGTTGACAGACGAAGAAAGCCAAAAATTTTTTTTAAATTTAGTGTCGAAACTTAGTGTTTTAGTGTTTATTTGATTGCAAAAATCCTAATTATCAAGATGCACTTATTTGAAAATATTAGTAATACTGCGTAACTGCAGTTCCTGCTGCCGGCTTCGGAATATATACGACGGTAAATGAAGCCCGACAGCATTTGCTGTCGGCCGTCCGTCGTTGCCGTCTGCCGTCTGCCGCGTCCCGCGGAATTGGACCTTAAGCATTCCGTCCATTTACAAACTGACCAGTCTACTCCACCGCTCGGGATATCAATAAATGACACGTCAGCATGATCTTCAATGAGTTTTGAATTTGCTAAGCTCTTTTTGGGACACTGCGACAATGTTTCCCAAGGCACACTGCGTTTTACAATCATAAGTTAGACAACCTGTCTGCTGAAGGCCTTCATGAACCTTACAGAATTTGAGGCTTTTTAATATAAAATAACTTCTAAACTAGACGTCTTAGCTAGCATGTAGATAGAATGTGAATGGAACCTTAATATAGATAAAAAAGTGAGAGCTGAGATATTTTTTTGGATGCACCTGAAAACAAGCATCCAGTATATCTGAATTTGTTTATAGTTTTCGGAACCATTGCTTCTGTTTGAAAAAGTTTTTGACTATTTGAAAGATACATTATTCTAGTTAGATGAACACAGGCTATATATTCTTCTGATATATAATCTGAACGAAGCCGGGGAGCATATGTCTAATCTAAACTAATATAAAGAGAGGCAGATTTTATAAGCTTGTTATTTATATGGAGAGGTTTCCCCAGAACCAATGCATCTATTTGAAAAATTCTTTCAGACTATATTATTATTTATAGGTAATGCTCTAATTGTGCACAGGTACAGGTTCGTGTAATACAAAATAATCATCAGGACCGATTACCATACTACCTAAACATATAAATACAGTCCAGTTTCGTACGAAAACTAGATAAAAACAATAATAATTTTCTACGAAAATTCGCCGACACGTTCTTATCTATTGATATATTTATCAGCAAGCCCGTCTGCGATAAGAGCCAGTTGATAGCGAAACACTGTTTAGAAATGTCGTGTTGCAGATAATGGCGAAGCAGGTGAATGTTGTGTATTCTGAAGCCAATGAACAGGGGCTGCAGAATATAAGAGTTGATGTGCTCAGAGAAAAAAGGCAGCATACACATGGACCGCAGCCAGGGCCTAAGGTGTCGTACACAAGTGACCGTGCATATGTGAACTCGGCTTTCGTTGGCAGTGTCAATAGTGTTAATGACTCCAGAGTGCAGAGGACTGAACCACCTATTACTGGGTTTGTAGTGATAATATTAAATTATTTTTTTTGTGTTTTTATAGATTTTATATCTCTAGTTGGTTATAAGATAATCAACTATATGTGTATTCATCTCATATAAATTGAGGAATTAATTGAAAATTTTGGTATTTGATATTGAAAATCTTAAAATTATTTAGGTAAAGATATCTCGGGCTCGTAAGGACTTTTGAGAATTTTGTAAAATCTTAGACCCGAATCATATGCACATGCATAATATTACATATTATATAAACATTCTAATCCTAACTATAATATTGTAAACGCGAGTTGTAAAGTTTGTTCGTTTGTTGCGCCTTAACTACTGAACCGATCATCCTGAAATTTTGCATACACTTTTTGAAGGAAAAAAGGACACAGGGTACATTACATTTAAAAAAAAAGTACTGTTCCCGTGGAATCATCATAAAATAATTAAAAAATAAAAATTCACCGCCTGACAAAAATATATAAGCAAAAGAGATCCAATAAATATTCTAACACCTAAGAAAAAGGGGTTCGGACGGAGTCGCAGACAAATTATAATTTTTAAATAAATTAATCTTAATTTAATAGATTAATTTTATTAAGAAAGCTACTTAATTTAGATTTTTTTAAATTTAAAAGTCAGTAGGCGGGCTGTCAGTCCTCTTAATGAAACGTAGCTTCCGTTGCTTATTATAAAGCAATTTATTTTCTTTAAGTGCATAAAATGCATTGTTGATTTTAATAGAATAAACGATTATTGTTGTTGATTTTAATTGGCTCTAAAATCCCTCACTCTTTGCATATGTTATCTCTCGGTGGTTTTTTTTAAAGGGAGTGCCTATTGCCAGGCTATGATAAATATCATACCTACTCTTTGACTGAGGAATCCTTTTATTTTATCAGTCCATTGACTGATAACAAAGGCTTTAAATTTATTAACCGGTATACGATTTAAAATAATAAATAAAAAACACGACATAAAATCATTTGTACAATTTGGTAATGACTTTTTGAATCCCTAAACGAATGAAAAATTGGGACAATTTTACTTATAGGGATTTTTTTTTCTTGTTAAATTACAATGATGTATTTGCCTTGATTGTACAATGATGTACTAAAGAATTAAAGCTCATTAAAGATCGAGTGGTTAAGTTAAGATGCCTTTACGCTCTGTCTCGAGTTCTATACTCGGCGGGGCCAAAATTGGAAATAAACTTTTCAAAGTTGTGTGTAGTCTGGCGGCAGTAACCACCGTGAGAGACCACCGACAGTGTGCTGTTTATAATTTCTTATTCTTAATCCTGTTATGGTAGACAGTCCAATTGCAGTACCTTTAGCAATGCTTGTGCTATAGGCAATGCTACTGACTTGCCATCATCTGGACAGTCTGACTACCTTCAAATAAAAAGTTGGACAGACAGTCTGCGTAAAAAGCATAGGCAACTAGAGAAATGACACGAAAGTCGTCACAATTTCAGAAGAATACAGTATTTAATGTCAGTGTCCTGTTTTGTGTAAATTATTAAATAAAAAAAAAATAATAATAAAAATAATAATAAATCTTAGAGGAAATTCAAGTGATATAGAGAAATGACACGAAAGTCGTCACAATTTCAGAAGAATACAGTATTTAATGTCAGTATCCTGTTTTGTGTACCTTATTAAATTAAAAAAAAAAAACCTTAGAGGAAATTCTAGTTATATTACTCTGATAGAATGAGGAACTTTTTAAAGACAATACTGTTGACATTCCTGTAGACCACGGTAAATAATACTCCATGTAGTAGGAACACTTATTTATTTATTCTTGCCAATCTCGCAATCATATCTCGCTGAAGTGTTCACTCCAAATGAAGGCGATGAACAAACAAACAAAGAGGTGCATAATTATTTAGACACAGACCTACAACTAAGCCCGCCTCTGCAAAGTTGCTCACCACGCGAGATTTGGACCGCTATTAAGTGTTTACCGCTAAAGAAAGCTCCAGGTTATTGCTTAATAACCGCGGAAATACTGCGACAGCTCCCAAAGAAAGCTATTGTATTTATGACCCAGCTCTTCAATGGAATCCTAAGAACTGGATTCTTTCCCAACCTTTGGAGGGTCTCCGAAATTATAATGATCCCCAAACCTGGAAAACCACCACATCTTGTATCATCCCATAGGCCAATAAGTCTCCTGCCTGTAATGTCAAAGTTGTTCGAGAGAATTCTTGCCCTAAGGCTAAACAAGCTGCTCGAGGATGGGGATATCATTCCAAAACACCAATTTGGATTCAGAGCAAAACACTCAACAATAGAACAAGTGCACAGAGTTGTAAATAAAATCAGAGAAGGCTTGGAGCGAAAGGAATACTGCTCAGCAGTGTTTTTGGACGTGCAACAGGCGTTCGACAAAGTCTGGCATCAAGGTCTACTTTATAAAATTAAAAGACAGCTACCCCACAATATTTATGCCCTTCTTAAAACATACCTGCAAAACCGAATATTCCGAGTGAAGGTTAATGACGCTTACTCCAAATTTATTGATATTGGAGCTGGCGTGCCTCAGGGGTCAGTTTTGGGTCCAATCTTGTACCTAATCTACACTGCAGACTTACCGACCACACAGGAAGTTCTCTCTGCAACATTCGCAGATGACACCGCAGCGCTATGTACACACGAGAATCCTAACATGGCATCGTTGGTCCTTCAAAACCACTTAAATAAGGTAGACAGATGGATGTCGGAGTGGCGTATAAGAGCCAGCGCCAGTAAATCTGTCCAAGTGACATTTACCCTGAGAAAAGGCTCTTGCCCTCCGGTGAAATTGGGAAGAGACACACTGCCACAAAGTAAGGTAGCCAAATACCTGGGTATATACCTTGATAGTAAACAGACTTGGAGGCATCACATTCTACAGAAACGCGACCAGCTCAGACTGTTGCTTCGAAAACATTTTTGGCTCTTAGGACCCAAATCATCCTTGTCGTTGAGCAATAAATTGCTCATTTATAAGGCTATACTCAAACCAGTCTGGTCCTATGGTGTTGAACTGTGGGGAACAGCTAAGAACTCAAATATTGAGATCCTTCAGAGGTTCCAAAACAAAACTCTTAAAACCATCTCGGGTGCACCTCTGTTTATCAGGAGTTCTGAAATGCACGAGTGTTTGCAGTTGAATACCATAGGACAGGAGATTGAGCGCAGAACAAAGGCGTATAGGACAAGAATAGTCAGACATGTCAACGCCCTAGCCGTGGAGCTGGGCGAAACACGAAAAGTCAAAAGGCTTAAGCGCTACCACATTTGGTGAAATAATAAAATAAAATTAAAGGCGAGCCCCTCATTGGAAGGACTGGCCTTACAAATCAATAAAAGCTCACAAAACATCTGTTTATGGTTTGGAACCGATTGCATGATTATCGCACAAAAAAAAAACAAAAAAAAAAAAAAAAAAAAATTCTTGCCAATGACTACATTAACATATATTTTGAATGATTATCTATTTGTTACAAATATACCGACTAGGTGCTACCAATTCTTTTTTCGAATATGTATTTCTTGAAAGCCTTGCTCATTTAAATTTCTAACAATACGATTTCCCATTTCAGTGTGGTTCGAGAACAATACTGGGCGTGTTCAAAATGGCCGTCCACTCAAAGAATGTTGGCGCTTGCTGTTGGCCTTCTCCTAGGAACTGTTTTTGGCTTATCTCTTACAGTCGGACTGAGGAAACACGATGGAGATGGCAATTTTATTGAAAATTTACTAAGAAACTCGGTCAACTAAACAACGGTTGATTTTTTTGATAAATATAAGAGTGATATAAGACGACATGTTTGGTCTAGTAACCCTAGCTGTTAACCAAACGGTCGCGGGTTCGAATCCCGCTAGGGGCAAATGTTTATGTGTTAACATTTTACCTTTGTACCTGAGTCATGGATGTTTTATATTTATAATATGTATGTATTTACAAAAAAAAGTAATCTATGTAGTATATCGACTGTCTGGTATCAATAATACAAGCAGTTAATTGCTTACTGTGGAACTAGATGGTGCTGTGTGGAATATGTGAAGATATTTATTTATTTATTTATTTATTATTTATATAATGTATAGATTTCATAAAATTTATAATTATATTCACCAGACTAATCACCATCACCAGACCATCACCAGATGATAATGTGATGAACATCCCAAACTAAGCACGACTCGTGGCTGAGTATACTCTTGGAAGACGGAAATAAAATAAGAATCATTTTTAAGAAGTATTATGTCTGTCTATCGCCACATTTTGAAAAGATTTGTAAAAGATTTTGTGTCATAAATATAGGATAATTTTGGAAAAATTAAATTTAGATATCATAAAAATTAAATACGTACATAGAGAATAGGGGAGTGTGAGTTTTTTTACTTAAAATTATATGATTTAAGGCATTTAGTGTACACTGGGTGGATTTTTATAATCATTTTCCACATTTAAGGCATTTTATAGTCATTTTCCAATTTTTCAATGTACAAAAAATATGTCACCTGAAAATAACACATTAAAAATAAAACATAAAACATAACATTCTTGAGTCCAATGGGATTTGATAGTCTTTAAAAGCTAAGTACTGACAGTCACGTCAAATGTATATTGTGATATTAGTATTTTAAAAAAAAAAAAATTATGTATCTATTAATAAAGTAAACAGAAAAACGTACGTAATTTTTATAAAAATTATTAAAATTTAAATGCATACAATAAAATTATGTTTGAAAATGCGAGTGAATTGTGATTTTACAAATTGGTTTTTTGAATATATTTGAATATTTTCCATCAGTATCCACCGCCAGTGAGCTATAGTACTAATAAATTATATATTTTTGACTAGTTGTATTTTTGTAGTGTTATTTATACATAGTTATAAAAAAATAATAATAAACGAATGACAAAGGAATATTTTCAAAAATTTTTAATTTTGCGAATATATAATTCTAATTTCTAACAATTTTTCATAAAATTTATAAAATCAATCGTAATCCGTACTTCCGTACTAATATTATAAATGCGAAAGTATATTTGGATGTATGGATGTATGTAACTCTTTCACGCAAAAACTAGTGAACCGATCACCATGAAATTTTGCATACACGTTGTCTGGGACACCAGGAAGGACATAGGGCACCTTTCATCGTTCAACGCGTACTAAGTCGCGGGCACCAGCTAGTATTATAAATGCGAAAGTATATTCGAATGTATGGATGTTTGTAACTCTTTCATGCAAAAACTAGTGAACCGATCACCATGAAATTTTGCATACACGTTGTCTGGGACACCAGGAAGGACATAGGGCACCTTTCATCGTTCAACGCGGACGAATTCGCGGGCACCAGCTAGTGGATAATATAATGAAGAGACTGGACTGTCAAGAAAATTTATTTTGTATTTGTTTTCAGTTTATATTTTGTATTTTTGTGAAAATAATTAGGTTTTATGCATATTTTCTTTAACTGGTTTACACATTTTTCCAATGCTATAAGTAAAACATCAAGCTTTACTCTTTTTAGCGACTTCGTTCTACTGTTGTACAATAAACAATGTAACTACATTTGTAAAAAGTGACTTTTTATTATTATATTAAAATGAACTGACAGCAATTTTTATATTGAGTACTAGCTGGTGCTCGCGACTTCGTCTACGTTGAAATTTTAAAAAAAAAGCAATATAACGCTTGACAATATACGCTTGTAATTTTTGTAGGGATCTCTAATTTTTTGAAAATAAAATATAGCCTATGTTACTCGTTGATAACCTAGCTAATTATAGGTGAAAGAATTTTTAAAATATATTAAATAGTTTTTGAGTTTATCAAACACAGACATACAATACAATCATACAAAAAAATCAATATGTATAATAGATGTATATAATACTACAACCGAGTGAAATATTACCAATTACCTAGTTAAATATGTGGTTTAATAAGTGATAATATACATACTGTTACTTCAATGGTATATCCATGACATGGTAACCTTGACCTGATGCTGCAGCATCAACTAGTCTGCGAGATATCCAACTCCTCAGCAAGATACAGCAGATATACTGTGTTTGGGCTCAATAGAATGTCAAGGGTTATTAATGGGCTCAATTTGTGGACACTTCAATGTTCATCGGTAAAAAGGCAAGTAACGGCCTTTACATGCAAGTACACGAATTGAGCATTAAGGGTGCCTATACGAAATCCATCAAAAACCGAACGTCTTGCGGTTCATTTATTGGGTAATCTGTCACTTATGAAAACAAGTTTTTAATTTATATAGTTAAATAAATCCCTTAACTACAGTTTGTTAATGCTCGAAAATGAAAATTATCTTTTTTACCTCTTCTAGTGATCTATTTCCCAAAAGCATTTTTGACAAAAAGGGCTAAAACGGTGTCTGTTTCGGTAAGTAGATCTGAATAATTAGAGCATTTAAAAAAAAAAAAAAAATTACTTGCAGACTGTACATAAAGTCTATTTTAATTTGTTGTTGCAAAATATTACAAAAAATGCCTAGAAACTCATTAAAAAAAAAAAATTACAAAAATACATTTTTATAAAAACTTGCCTTAATGCAAAGACACAAGGCTTAAATTGGCTTCGCTTTTGTATGTTGCAAAACTTGGTCCTACTTGAATGGACTGTTCACAACTTCGAGTGTTAAATTCCCAACTGTCAGTGGGGTTTTTTTTTTTTTTTTTTTAAATTTTTATAGTTTCCCCCCGATGGTTACACCACCCCCGTGGGCCATTTATTTGTTCATTTCCACCTATTTACATATGGCTTATTGATTGCATGTATATTGTTTTAGGGGAAAATAGCAGTTACTTGCGATGATTGATGACCTTGTTGATGACCTTGTTCATCAATTGCTCCATTATAATCTCTCCAGTGTCCTAGTGGCACAAACGGGGTGCCTAGTGGCATTAGAAATAAATTCAAATGCGGTCATAACATTGAAATCGCAACGTGAGAAGTGTATAGGCGTCCTTAAATGATTGGGGCCTTTTCTCAGTGCGGGACGAGCCACTAATTAAAGGCGTAAGCTAATAAATTGTGACTAATTGTTGACTCGCGAGCAGTCGTGTGATAACGCGCATCAATCACTTTAACTGCTATTGAATCTTGATAACGTAGCGACGCAACACACCGAACCCCATTTTGTTTTTTGAACGACATTGGCAATGAATATTTTTAATTAGCGTTAATCTCTTTAATCTTTTCCTAAAGAGTATCCTAGGTCCTAGGCACTGTGGTCGAGTGTATTCGTACATGGTTTAGGTGCGGCATGACTTCAAGAATATTGGAAATAGTTCTCATTGAAAATAAGTACTGGCCAGTTAATCCTATATTATATACATGCGTTACCATAGTAACAATATGTTGTTAGGAAAATAATAAAAGAAAAATTTCGAGATATTGTAATTTGTAAATAAATAAAAAAACAGTCTACTAAAGAACTGTGTTTAAGTATATCACGTTTATATCTACAATAAAGAATTCAGCCGTTTTAGGAACACCGCGCGACAGACTCGCCTCTCTCAGTGTGACCATACCTCCACTAATGGAGTATTATTTGACAACACGTTTGGTCTAGTGGCTAGTAACCCTAGCTGTTAACCAAACGGTCGCCGGTTCGTATCCCGCAAGGGCGAATGTTTATTTGTTAACATTTTACCTTTGTACCTGAGTCATGGGTGTTTTGTATTTATAATATGTATGTATTTACAACAAAAAAAGTAATCTATGTATAGTATATCAACTGTCTGGTATCCATAATACAAGCATTAGTTGCTTACTTTGGAACTAGATGGTGCTGTGTGGAATGTGTTAAAAAAAAAAATATATAAATGTGAAATTTGTGAGGATACATTTTGTATACTAGGATGTATACGTATACAAAGTGCTTTGTCGACCATGCAAGAATTTATTTATGGGTCAATATTTTTTTATAATATTGAGCTAAGTAATTAAAAAGTTAAATATATTTTTAAATTTAAAATTAATTTAAAATTTTAAAAATTTAATTATTTTTTTTTAATTTAAAATTAAATAAAAAAAAATTAAAATATTTTTAAATTTAAAAATAACTTCAATTTTTAAAAAATTTAATATATTTTTAAATTTAAATTTTTTTTTTTTTTTAAATTTAAAAATATTTTTTATTATTATAACAATTCTAAATTGACATTAGACTTTCTAGGTGTATTTATAATTTTCAGGCGAAAATAATGTACGCATAAGTTTCGATTGTTAAATGGCATTTCGGAATAAATTTTTTACGGAGTGTATTAATAAATATTTAAAAATTACGATTACAGGCCCGAGTTGTGGGCCATTAATCTTAACGATAAAATCCCAAGTTAACTTTTAACCGAACACTCATCAAAGTAATTAAAACCGCCTTGTTTTAATAACGCGAAATGGTACTGACGCTGTTGTCTGCCGACAAAATACTTTCACAGGTTGACATTTCATTTTCAAAACATTTTTTTTTAAATACTTTTAACACAGTGATTTATTCATTTAATTAAAGCTATAGATACTGATCCTAGCTTCCAAGAATTGTACCTATAAGTACTTAGTATTTGCTCATAAGGGATGCCAGAGGCCATTTCACTATCGGAACATAACGCAAGTATTTGTTTGTGTGTGTATGTGACTGTGTGTGCGTGTGTGTGGGGGGGGGGGGGGGGTTTGTGTGACTGCTCAGTGGAGGGGACCAGGTCACAGTATTACAACATATTGTTAAACTGTGACCAGGTTATTATTTCGTATACAGTCCAATGCTCAAATTAGGAAAAAAATTAATTGCAATGCAAGTACGATACTATTGGCATTAAACATTGTACTTATTAGAAATTGTATTGTGTGCCTTCTTGTGTCCGTTTTCTAAATTTTTCTATCTCCTCCTAAGCCTTTATCCAAAGGATAAAGACACTAATAAGGTCGGCGATAGGTGTTACATGTGTGGTGTGTCAATAGGTGCTGGTACCGTCAAGTGGACGCCATGTTGGACCGTCAACAAAAAAAATTTACACTAAACCGAAAAAGCGCTATATTATATGACACGAAAACAACCGGAGCCTTAACAACTTAAATTTCTGGTTAATCAAATATCAATGTGATCCAATTTCTCAAGTGACAGATAACGTTACAGTTAATTAAAGTTAAATTAACAGAGTTTCGACAAATGAATCGCTTTACTTAATCGTCCATTACAAAAAAAAAATTCTTGCTTCAAGTGTGGTCAAAAAGTTTGATTCTTAAAATTCTGGGTATACGAGTAATTAGTTATTTTTAACAAGATATATTTAATTATGTGTTGAAGTCAATAAAGACAAATGTGTTGCATTAAAAACTAATAAGCTCCTTATGAAGAGATTCAGCACGAAATTTATCATATACTCGTATTTTTTAATTTTATTTACACAATAAAAAAAAAAAAAATTGGTGGTACAAAGTTTAGGTGTAAAATAAATAAATAAAGTTGAAATTGAATATGAAAGTGCATTTGTTTATTAAATTTAAAGATACAGTACATTGTAGATTTAGGCTAAGTTCACATGACCGCGCGGTACATGATCAAACTAATCAGTGTTTCTTCTCTACATAAGGCTAAGTTCACATGACCGCGCGGTACATGATCAAACTAAACAGTGTTTCTTGTCTACATAAGGCTAAGTTCACATGACCGCGCGGTACATGATCAAACTAATCAGTGTTTCTTCTCTACATAAGGCTAAGTTCACATGACCGCGCGGAACATGATCAAACTAATCAGTGTTTCTTCTCTACATAAGGCTAAGTTCACATGACCGCGCGGAACATGATCAAACTAATCAGTGTTTCTTCTCTACATAAGGCTAAGTTAACATGACCGCGCGCTACAAAATCAAACTAAACATTGTTTTTTGTCTACATAAGGCTAAGCTCAAATGACCGCGCGGTACCGCGCGGTTAGCAGTTCAAGATCGAACTAAACATTGTTTCTTGTCTACATAACCGCGCGGTACAAGTTTTACAAACAAGTATCGACCTATTTAGATTGATCCGGTCATGTGAACTTAGCCGCCCGTCAGCGCGCGGTCACGCGCGGTAAACAAAACATGTATCGACCTGTTCAGTTGATCCGCGCGGTACCGCGCGGTCATGTGAACTTAGCCTAAGCCCTGCTATTAAATGACTATCAAAATCGATAAAAGTGTTAATAATTAGCGAAATACACATAATAAATTACTATATGGTTTATTCTATCTATTTGAATAAAAAAAAACTTATGTTTTAATAGAACACAAGCCATGGTCACCCTACTAATAATGATTTACAAGGCGCCCCGTGGCTCCATTACCTTGTCCACTCTACGATAGTCGAGATGTGGTATCTCTACTATTATCCTTCACTATCCCATTTGCCGCTTTGTCCATATCGCCCGACGCGCCCCATTGTTGCAAAACTTGTATCACGATAACAATTAAGTACATACGTACGTTAAAAAATATTTAAAATAAACTTAAATCTTTGAATAATAATGTTTATGACGATTTTGTTAGTTTTTTGTTTGTTAACTAACATACAGTTTGCAGGTATTCAGAAAAGAACATAGGTTTCATCCAGAAAAAGTACCGTTTCATATATAAAAAAATTGTCTAATAAAAAATTTTCAAAAAAAAATGTGTACGCCTTGCAAAAATATATGAGCAATAATGAATTCGCGGACAAAAGTTAGTTAGTAATATTGAGTTATTATGTTTACATATTTCTATAAGGTTCGTACTAATAATATAAATGCGAAAGTATGTTTGGATGCATGAATGTTTGTAACTCTCACGCAAAAACTACTGAACCGATCACCATGAAATTTTGCATACACGTTGTCTGGGACACCAAAAAGGACATAGGGTACCTTTCATCGTTCACTGGTGCTAGTCGTTTATAATAAAGGTGTCATAACTTTAACTAACTTGAGTAAACAAAAACTACTTTTACTATGAAAAACTTGTCCGTCAAGCTTTTTCAAAATAAAAGTTTGTTTCATAATACAAAAGTTACAAAATACAAACTATCCTTCTAAAACCATGTTCCGTTGAACGGGCAATCAAATCGTTAGAGTCAAGTGGTTGAGCTACCTTTTAACTTTTTTTTAATGTGATTTAGAAGATTTTTTACGAGGACTCTGTCGCCGTGGGTGGTATGATTTAAATGTAACAATAACGGTCATTTTTTAACATTAACATTTTTTACAATAAATCTAAAAAGTATACAAGTCTAATTTAAAATGATATTATTATTTTGTTAATAGATAATATGGATACCATATCTGAAATAAATGATTATTATTATTATTATTATTATTATTAAAATATAAAAAAGTATTCTACTGTTTTAGCTGCATGTCTAATGTTTTTTTTAACTCTTTTCATTACCTAGATATTTTTAATTGGGAATGAAAGCTTTTATTTGTAATTGTAATATTTGTAATTGCAATGCGAAAATGTGTATGAAACTTCTAAAAAATGTAATGACCAAAAAAATAAATATTTTTTTCATGTTTCTTAATGCATCAACTGAGAAAATCGAGAATAACGAATCGAAACCACTTGAAGATCGCATTTAATAGTTTAAAAATAACAAGTGAAGTTTAATAATAAATTTATTTATTTATTTATTTACAACAACACACATTGGTACACCATAACAGGACTAATCCTTAATTCGACGTATCAATTACCAATCGAAGTACATTATTTAAATTGTTTACATTATAGAAATCAATTTGACAAATTATAGAAATTACAAAAATTTACAAAAACATGCGCAAGAAATTATAAGAATACTGAATATAATAAAATTAAAATTACCCACTATAAGATATCACAAATAGTTACCACCATATTGAATTCATTCAGTGTGCAATGGAACAGGTCAATCAATTGTGCCATTTTATTAAGGTTGTGCAAGGCTCTCGTCAGAGGAGCCTTGCCAAGCAAATCCGTTCTTACGCGGAGTATGGTTTTTTTAAAAAAAAAAATTTAATAGTGTATTTTCATAATGTCCTACATAATCAAAATTTGTAGAGACCCTACACCGGCGCATACGCACCGCGCTGTGTGCGATTTATTGCTGCGTTTTGAGATAAGGGACCTCAATAAAGAGCGCCCTTTTGTTACTCTTATCAATTCCTAATAGCTTCCAGACAGTTATAGCGAGTTATTGGTGAAATTTCAACTTTCATTAAGCAAGAAAAAGTGACCATATATTTCGTGTCAATTTATTCAAATACCCAGTAGGCTGTGTCCGCTATTTAAAAATTTAACAGGAAAATTTTCCTGTTAAATTTTTAAATAAAAAGTATAATTGTATGTATAATTGTTAATTCACGCAATAAAAAAATTTCCACAGGAAATTAACGTGTTCACAGGATAAAAAGTATCCTATATATGTGGTAAGGTTAATTCACGCAATAAACTATCTGTGTGCTAAATTTCATTCAAATCCGTTCAGCAATTTTTGCGTGATTGAGTGACAAACATTCAAACTTTACAATTTATAATATTATTAAGGCCTTTTTCACCAACCACAAGTAAAGTGTTGATTAGTTACTTTTAGAAATAATTTTATGTTTTATTAAATTATGCACTCGGTTTACTGCATCCTTCGATAGGCGAATTTTTTTAGATTATTTTCTTTTTAATGTTTGGGACTTTTACAGTACAGAGTATATCATCTCCTTCATTCTCGGTTACCGGTGACTTTAAATGGCGGTTAGCCTACTTGACACATGGTGAAAGAGGCCCTTAGTATTAGAATTTATTCAAGAGTTATTCAATATTGTACCCAAAAATAACTCTGTATCTGTCTGTTACAATACAATTAGTAACACAACCAGTTTTTTTTTTAAATTTGAACAATTAATTTCAACCGTAATCAATTAATTTAAAAACATTATCGCTGTTAAAATCCAATGAGAACATTCTTATCTCGTTGTGTCGTTGCAAAAATATTGCATTGCAAATAAGTTTGAACTTTATGCTTGCAAGAATAAGACGCAAAACCACTTGAATGATTTCTACAATTTTAAAAGTCTTATGCGGTCATAACAAATTACTATATTTATGGATTTTAAAAAAGCATCAATTCAGTTTCGTAACGTAATAAATGGAATGAAATTCTCATATGGATTGCAGTTCGCGGAAGATTTATTGTTGTGCAGATGTATGGTAACGAGAACTGTAAATTTTTTTTTAACCATTAGGTTTAAATAAAATTAAGTTATTTACAGAAACACAAACATAATAAAATACTTAAATGGAATTTTTTTTACTCTTGTGTTTTTTTTTTTTTCATTTATTATATATCTTCTGAGCAGCTGTGCTCGCGACAGTTCTTTTTTTGAAAATCTCACAGAAACTTAACATTTATTTAAGAACAACACAACATTAGTTGACCTAAAAAGAGAAATTTAAAGACTGAATAAGATTCTATAAAAGAAGAATGTGTCTCTCTGTTAAATACTTTAGTTAGATAATAAATAAATAAATATCTTCACACATTCCACACAGCACCATCTAGTTCCACAATAAGCAACTAATGCTTGTATTATTGATATACTATATAGATTACTTTTTTTTTTGTAAATACATACATATTATAAATATAAAATATCCACGTGTCAGGTATAAAGGTAAAATGTTAACACATAAACATTCGCCCCTAGCGGGATTCGAACTAGCGACCGTTTGGTTAACAGCTAGGGTTACTAGCCATTAGACTAAACGTGTTGTCAAATAATACTCCACTAGTGGAGGGTATGGTCACACTGAGAGAGGCGAGTCTGTCGCGAGGGGGTTCTTAAAACGGCTGAATTCTTGTTGTCATACCACACCTAAACAATGTACGAATACACTCGACCACAGTACCTTTACAATGAGTTTACAATGACCGCACTCGCTAGCGAGAGCGTAAAACATTTATATGAGAAACTGTCAACTGTCAATGTCAACTGAATATGTATGAATTAATGAATATCCATGCTGTGTTAGCCTGTAAATGTGATTTGTGTAAACTAAGATGTATATGCAATTTGTTTTGAATTTTATGTGATCTGTATACTATTACGTTGGCTATCTTTAATATAAATAAACTAGCTGGTGCCCGCGACTACGTCCGCGTTGAATGATGAAATGTACCCTATGTCCTTTCTGGTGTCTCAGACAACGTGTATGCAAAATTTCATCGTGATCTTTTCAGTAGTTTTTACGTGAAAGAGTAACAAACATCCATACATCCAAACATACTTTCGCATTTATAATATTAGCTGGTGCCCGCGACTTCGTCCGCGTTGAACGATGAAAGGTACCCTATGTCCTTTCTGGTGTCCCAGACAACGTGTATGCAAAATTTCATCGTGATCTTTTCAGTAGTTTTTACGTGAAAGAGTTACAAACATCCATACATCCAAACATACTTTCGCATTTATAATATTAGTACGAATAAATAAGCAAGAGGGGCCACAAATGCTATTTATGCGTCGAACTGTACTCCAAAAGGAAATTGTCTATAATAATAACATTCCCTATATCTATTGATCGTGTTGAAAATTACTGTCTTATGCTAATTGGCAGGAAATGAAGGGCTTTAAGTGACAAGCCGCCATACACCTTTACGATGTTAACTTCATAATTAATTTATAAATATTTGATGATAAATTGTAGATTATGAGTTTATTTATGTATACAATTTTATTGCTGTTTAAATCGATTTGGGTGGGAATCTAATGGTCAATGAGACGCAGGTCACAGATGACAGATTGTTAAAGTTGAAGCACTTATCAAAAAACATTAAGTTCTCATAATTATAAAGTCAGATAGACTAAGTTAGTGGTTGGTCTACTTAAACCCATATATATGGATAAAGATGTAAAATAACTATATTAGCTGTGCTCAGTTACTTCATCTGTTTAAAAGTTGAAAAGTATCAAAAATGTTAAAATACTTATTTTAGCAAAATTTTATTTTAGTGATCGGTGAAACAGTTATTTATGTTTATTCATTTTGGAGTAATTTATTAAATGATTATTGTAACATTATTAGTAATAATACATATGTTTGATATAGCAATATTATTTTTTGAATTTGGAATTTTTTTATTATAAGTTCGTGATTTGGTCTGTATGAAGTCAAAAATGAGCTAAGCTCTGCGTGGAATAAAAAAAAACACATACCTAGTAATTGAATAGACTGAAAAAGCTTGAGTATATTATTCTAAGTATATCGCGAGCTACAAAAAGGTATAGTATTTAATAGGAGGTGGTGCTAGAAAAATCACCGACATAAAAATATCTTCTTATGACAGGAACTACGTGTATCTAAATAGGTAAGCGTGGTCCACCTTCAGTTCCACCTTCAGTTCCACCTTCAGTTCCACCTTCAGTTCCAACTTCAGTTCCACCTTCAGTTCCACCTTCAGTTCCACCTTCAGTTCCACCTTCAGTTCCACCTTCAGTCTTCAGTTCCACCTTCAGTTCCACCTCCAGTTCCACCTTCAGTTCCACCTTCAGTTCCACCTTCAGTTCCACCTTCAGTTCCACCTTCAGTTCCACCTTCAGTTCCACCTTCAGTTCCACCTTCAGTTCCACCTTCAGTTCCAACTTCAGTTCCACCTTCAGTTCCACCTTCAGTTCCACCTTCAGTCTTCAGTTCCACCTTCAGTTCCACCTCCAGTTCCACCTTCAGTTCCACCTTCAGTTCCACCTTCAGTTCCACCTTCAGTTCCACCTTCAGTTCCACCTTCAGTTCCACCTTCAGTTCCACCTTCAGGTCCACCTTCAGTTCCACCTTCCTTGTCCGAACTTCTAGGGAGTGGAACTCACTGCCTGCGTCTATGTTCCCTCAAAATTACATGGGCTACAAAATTACATAGGATAAATGGGCTTTTACTAGGTGAGCGTGGTCCACCTTCGGCCGCATCTGCACCTTACATCAAGTGAGATCGCGGCCAAGCGCTGCTTTGACTCAATTAAAAAAAAAAAAAAACCACTTACATCAGGTAATGTGGCGATTAAGTCGACGTGACGGTAATGTTCTCCAGTGGCAAGTGTTGGACTCTGCCACCAAGTAGTCGGATCACCGTCGCTTGCATGCGAAGGTGGGTGTCGTCTGCTCGGAGATCCATTGAGGCCTTCGCACACATCGCATACGACTCCATGTCTGTAAAGGACGTCAAATAAAAATAAAGGCTTTAAAGGTTAGAAAAAACAGTGTCGCCGTGAAAAAAAAATAGATGTCCTTCATTCCCTTCCTTAGGTCGACAGCGCATTTGCAGAACCTATAATGTTGCTTGTGTTAAATTGGAGACGGTAGCCACCTACATTCAAGTGAACTGTTTTTTAATTAGAAATGGCTTTGCTCTTGGCCAACAACCAGTCGTGTAGCAAGGATGAGGCCGATGACAGACTTTTAGCCTGTCTGAAATTATTTACATAGAAATGCTGATTTCTAATAATATTATAAATGAGAAAGTTAGTAAGGATGGATGGATGTTTGGATGACGTCCATTCCATTGGGTGTATGTTTGTTACTCTTGCATGTAAATGTCACTGAACGGCTGCCTTATTATCTAACAGCAGACGACTTGCGACCAACTTGCGACAGGCGAAATCTTTCTATCAATTTGTGCAATATCACAATAATTCGTGTTTTTGGTATCACGTAACTCGTAACAAAGGTGTGGTTTGCTATGAGGCCTCTACGGACAATAACTAAAATTAAAGTGCATCATTTCTGTATGGCAGCACATGCGATCGCATGTCGTCTGCTGTTAGATAATAAGGCAGCAGATTACTTTAAAATTGACACGCATATATTTTATTATTCTATATTTAACATAAGAGATGCATAAGGGATTTTTTCACACTCACTTTCCTGGGGTTTCCCTGCAGAACTCCTCAGTGTCAGCCTCCCCGCAGGTAGCATTGGCTGTCACCGTTGAGTATGGAGCGACGTCCAGTGGCGCCGGTAACAAGCCGGCATTTCTCCTCAGAGTCACCTCACTAACTGTGTCACTGCTGAGCCTGTCCAAGAGTGCGCGACCTGACAACAAATAAAATCCATACTATCCTTACTAATATTATAAATGTGATAGTAAATCTGTCAGTCTATCTGTAACTACTCAACCAATCAAAAATTCTGCATAAACGTTCTCAAGGATACAGGAAAGAATATAGAGTACTTTTCATCCAGAAAATTTTTCCAGTAGTATCATCTTACTAATCTTACTAATATTATAAATGCGAAAATATGTTTGGATGTGTGAATGTTTGTGACTCTTTCATGCAAAAACTAGTGAACCGATCACCATGAAATTTTGCATACACGTTGTCTGGGACACCGGAAAGGACATAGGGTACCTTTCATCGTTCAACGCGGACGAAATCGCGGGCACCAGCTAGTTTTATAATATGTCACTAGATTAACTGCGTATCGATTGCGAAAATTGCTAAGCTGAAAATTAGTTGCTAGTTAATAGCTCTCAAGTTGATCACACCCAATAGCCAATAGGCTAGATTGGTCCCGTATGTATAGACTGGCTCACTAGTAGTGAGAGAGTATTTTTTAAATTTTAATGGTATTTTGTAAAAAATACAAAATACAAAATCTATTTGTACAAAAAAAAAAAACAGTAAACCATAATAATGCTATTCTCTTTATTTCTTTAACTACCAAATAGCTGTCAAATTTACCGCACCCTAAGCCCTGCTTTTATCGTCAAATTGATTAATAAGTGAAAGCTCTAAAAGCTTTATTATAGAAATACAACTTAAAACGATACATTGATACTAAAAAGTGTTAAAGACAGAACTTATTCATGTTATTAAATTAATTTGTTTATTCAAATCGTTAACTGCCCGTTTGGAATTTCTATTAACTAAATTAAGTGCATAAGTAGTAATTCTCTCTTACGGTATTAATTCTACTTAATTATGTTAATTAAGATAAATTTTATAGTTAATGTAAATTTTTTTAAGGAATTTTTTAAATATTTTCAATTTTCTAAGGGCCTCTTTCACCA
This sequence comes from Synanthedon myopaeformis, assembly GCA_944738685.1. NCBI lineage: Eukaryota > Metazoa > Arthropoda > Insecta > Lepidoptera > Sesiidae > Synanthedon > Synanthedon myopaeformis. The sequence continues at coordinate 12,650,409 of OX122915.1, forward strand.
TGTGTCAAGTAGGCTAACCGCCATTTAAAGTCACCGGTAATCGGGAATGATGGAGATGATATATATTTGTTTGTACGGTAAAAGTCCCAAACATTAAAAAGAAAATAATAAAAAAATTCGCCTATCGAAGGACGCAATAAACCGAGTCCATAATTTAATAAAACATAAAATTATTTGTAAAAGTAACTAATCAACACTTTACTTGTAGTTGGTGAAAGAGGCCCTAAAGATCATAGTTTTAAGGAATAATTGTGGTTTTTCTTGCTAACCCTTCGACGATTGTGGTGTCATAAATAAAGGAAGCGGTTCATTAAGAGGACATTCCACATCCGAACTGAAAACACTAAATACTTATTCAACCGGGTCCAAACGATGGTGACCGCTCGACCGCTACAAACCTGCCGCCCGCCATTATAGTTCCGTAATTACCCAAAAATTCCAAGAGGAAATTATTTCCTTGTATTCTCGGAAAGTGATAAGCGAATTAGTTTATTTTGTTGATGATGCTTCTGACTGACCGGTTCTGTTGTGACTTATTTTACGTATGCTCATGAAATCCGTATTATCCGTACTTAATATTATACTTAATACTTAATAATGCGAAAGTATGTTTTGATGTATGGATGTTTGTAACTCTTTCACGCAAAAACTACTGAACCGAAAACCATGAAATTTTGCATACATGTTGTCTGGGTCACCAGAAGGGACACAGGGTACCTTTCATCGTTCAACGCGGAGACGAAGTCGCGGGCACCAGCTAGTAAAACTAATAAAGTAAACATTATTTCATACATTTCAATCTTGAGGTTGGTACCCAACATAATTAGGGCTGTTTTGCATAATTATGATTGATGAGTATTAGATTATTTTATTTTTTAGTTTTATTAATATTTCTGCGAACTCTCTCATATTGTTTTATATTAATTTAAAAAAAAAATTATCAATCAATCACTGATTTACATTATGTGCTACCAAATATTGTACTTTTAGGACTAACATATATTCCCTATATGAATGAATGCAATAGTTAATGGGTGTTTGCCTAAAATAGCACACTTAATGGCTCCCAATGTAGCCATTGATGTGACATGTTTAATATCAGGATGTAGCGTAACTCTGCAGTCATCATTTTGTTAATAACTCATTCATTCCTTAATTAAATATTAACATACTTTGAAGCATCCCAATGAAAGAAGAATATGGAAAGGCATATTAAAAAAAAAATTTTTTTTAATAGTTTTTTTTTTAATAAATGTCGCTATAAGATATTTAAACAAAATTGAGTAAGGTCCTCTTTCACCAACTACAAGTAAAGTGTTGATTAGTTACTTTTAGAAATTATTTTATGTTTTATTAAATTATGCACTCGGTTTATACTGCATCTTTCGATAGGCGATTTTTTTTTTTATTATTTTCTTTTTAATGTTTGGGACTTAAACCGTACAAACAAAGTTATATCATCTCCATCATTCCCGGTTACCGGTGACTTTAAATGGCTGTTAGCCTACTTGACACTTTACTCAGAGATGGTGAAAGAGGCCCTAACTAATTGAAAGTTACCTTAGGTACTTTTCTGTAGACACCTCTGACAACGTGTGATCGTTATTACAATAAAATTTATTCATTTATTTCAATGTAAGTTCAGCATAAATAACGGTCGTGTTTAAGCGATATATCTAATTGATAACGGCCATATTAAACAGGATGTTGGTACATTGTTCGTAGTAAGGAACGAGTTGCCCCAAGACGATTCTAGGTGGTCCCCGTCGGTTAGACATGTACTAATTGAGAATGTACACCTGCCGAAACTCTCTATCATCGTCAGAAAAACCACTCACCTCATTAACTACGAGTAAGTGAGACATTTTTCCAAAATTATATTCTTTACAAGGTGATAATACAATTTTACAAAGTGTAGATGTGTCGTGAGACACGGTTGTGTTTTTTGTATTTTCTTTGAGCGTATTATATTATGTTATTTATTATATATGCAACGAATTTGAATATACTCGTATTCGAATATAATGCCAACGATATAAACAGAAAAATAAATAAATTTTGAACTTAGATGCAACAGCATCAAACTGTATTTCACGCCTTAACTGTACTCAACCGATCCTCATGTAATTTTGATGAATCACATGATGTTTTCAATAAACTATAATATTCATAATTTACATATTCCAAATTGCGTTTATAGTGCTTGTCGAAGCATGCAGACGCATTTTGCCGTCAATAATGTTGTGCTTCTCGGCACCATTGATGTTTTTAATGCCTTTAGAAAATATTTTTATGGCAAATTCAATGGCGAATACAAAACAATACTATTTTTTAAGCACATACTTTTTCTTATGTGGAATATGTTATGATGTTTTCAATCAGTTTTATCAGGGCTGTAACTCAATGTGTATATTTGACATTTTCCTGACTCTGCTTCGCAATTTTTATAATTCCCTTTTGATTTTTAGTTTAACTATATATATTTTCAAAATTAGTTGTCTAGTTATCAGTTTTTTACTATATACAATAATTGTACCGAAAATTTTATCATTGTTATCCTTTTCAAATGTCATTCTTAAAGTTCTTCTTTCAGGGTCACGCTACATTGTATATGTATATTCTTACATATAATATGTAGTTTAAGTTTCGAGCGATGACCTGTCTGTAGCTAGTACGTAATCGGTATTGCCTTCCCAATTATCTTGTACATGTAATACGGGGGATCACACGATTACGCGCTTGTCTTACGAGACAGAATCAATTGGTTCTAATCGCATACAGTATTGTAGAATACAGGCAATGTGAGAAAATATATGTCTTAGGGAGGCTCACAGATCAAAGACGTTAACTTTACCTACTTTAAAAGGAGCTCAAAAGCTCCTAGACAACAATAAAGGGCTCATTGCATTTACAAAACTAAAAAAAGACTTAACAAATTGGTCGCTATGAATTTAACAATTATGTGAAGATTGATCTATTTTTAACGTTCGACGCAAAAACGAGGTGTTATAAGTTTGACGTGTGTATCTGTGTATGTGTCTGTCTGTGTTTCTGACTGTGGAATCTTGGCTCACAAACGGATGGATGGAATGATTTTGATCAGTTTTTTCTTGTTTGAAATCTTTCTTAGCAATATGTATATTACGTTTGAAGACCATCAGCCCATTTAATTAGTTGACGAAGGGATTTCACTAACTTCCAAATGTTCAATTGATGTGAAATTTGGTATACTATTACTTCGATGGTCCATTACATGGTAACCTTGACCTGATGTTGCAGCATCAAGTAGCCTGCGGGATATCCAACTCCTTAGCAATTTACAGCAGAATACGCATTAATCAACAAAATACGCATTAATTTATTTATATCCATAAATCCATAAAGGAAATTGTTAAATAACTTATAAGCATAACATACAAGACAATCACAATGCCCTCTAACCACATATACTTAGGCTCGAGTTCACCAACAGACGGTTATTTCTATTTTATTAAGTTAATCAGATGTTTAGGGCGTTTAACCCCCATTTTAGCGATTTTGAACAACAAAATATTATTAAACGGCTGTTTAAATTTTAAACAGCTGTTTTAAAATAATCGTCTGTTGGTGAACTCGAGCCTTATTCTACTTACTTATTTCGAGTTCACGTTGTGAACCTAGTTGATACTATTTTCAAGTAATTGTATGCGGAGTGGACCACACGCAACACAAACCGACATCGAAGTAATAGCTCCAACGCGGTCACTTATTGCCACAAACTATTTTATGGCCACAACCGACTCAGGGTTGAGTATTGTTTGACAATATTTTCTATTATACTAGCTGGTGCCCGCGACTTCGTCCGCGTTGAACGATGAAAGGTACCCTATGTCCTTTCTTGTGTCCCAGACAACGTGTATGCAAAATTTAATGGTGATCGGTTCAGTAGTTTTTGCGTGAAAGAGTTACAAACATCCATACATCCAAACATACTTTCGCATTTATAATATTAGTACGGACGGATTCTCATACAATATTCAGTTTGACGTAGTATACGAGCATCAAAGTCAAAGGGTAGACTTTATTATTATATCTAATACTATTTACAGATGATAATTAGTTTTTTAATTTAAAACTAGAATAACGAGGACAAGCTATAATTGTTTAAAAAAAATTATTCAATAAAATTATATGATAATATATTAATTTCTATAAAATAATCGAACACTTACTTATAATTTTATAAGGTAAATTTTATAAGGTATATTGAAAAACATATAAACTAAATCAAATTATAAACAAATGTTTAAAAGGTATTGAACCGTTTTATCTTCCTTATCCTTATCAAGATTATCAAGGTTCTTTCCGACTTTAACATCTTTAACATAATCAATTCGATGTAAGGAAATTGCATGAACGACATAGTTACTTTTAGAAATAATTTTATGTTTTATTAAATTATGCACTCGGTTTATTGCATCCTTCGATAGGCGAATTTTTTTTTAGTTAGCGGAAAAACAGACAGACGCGGGAAGCGACTTTATTTTATAATATATATATTATATATTTGCATATAAATAATAAACTAGTATTGGATTTTATTTTTACATTGGACTTTTTGTTAAGTCGTATATACACAGCTAGCTGTTGCACGCGACTTCGTCCGCGTAACTTTATAAAATATAGCCTATGCTACTCAGTGATAATGTAGCTTTCTATAGGAAGGATTTTTTTTTAAATCGGTCCAGTAGCTTTTGAATTTATTCATTACAAACATACAACTCTTCTCTCTTTATAATGTTAGTATAGATTACTAAAGGCTTCTTTCACCAACTACAAGTGTTGATTAGTTACTTTTAGAAATAATTTTATGTTTTATTAAATTATGCACTCGGTTTACTGCATCCTTCTATAGGCGAATTTTTATTATTATTTTTTTTTTAATGTTTTGGACTTTTACCGTACAAACAAAGGTACCTATATCATCTCCATCATTCCCGTTTACCGGTGACTTTAAATGGCGGTTAGCCTACTTGACACATGGTGAAATGGGCCCTTTAGTATAAGTACGAATGTCAATTGATTAAAATTCAATTTTTCGGTGGTGGTTTAATGTCGTCGCGGCATTTAGCAGACTCGATTTTGAAAAAAAAAAAAAAAAAAAAAAATGTTTACGAGTTTAAAAAGGCCATGAATACACGGTGGAATATAAACAAGAGGCTGTAACATAGCACAGAAGCACAATGTGTAGTATATATGAAGGAAGCGGTCGCCCGCCTTCAAGTAAACACTGGCCACTTATTTTAAACATATAAGGAAGTGTTTCGTGGTGTGTGGATGCCGAAGCTCGTACTTAGCACCGACTCAAATCTCTGTGTTTATTCGAAGCGTGCCCTTACTTCTCGTTTAACCGCAGCTTTCAACTTGGTCATAATAAACGCGTTACTCAATATGAGCATAGCTTTACAACTTTATTCTAAACTAGATTGCGCCCGCGACTTCGTCCGCGTTGAACGATGAAAGGTATCCTATGTCATTTTTAGTGTCCCAGACAACGTGTATGCAAAATTTCATGGTGATCGGTTCAGTAGTTTTTGCGTGAAAGAGTTACAAACTTCCAAACATACTTTCGCATTTATAATATTAGTACGGACTAGCTGGTGCCCGCGACTTCGTCCGCGTTGAACTATGAAAGGTACCTTATGTCCTTTCTAGTGTCCCAGACAACGTGTATGCAAAATTTCATAGTGATCGGTTCAGTAGTTTTATCGTGAAAGAGTTACAAACATCCATACATCCAAACATACTTTCGCATTTATATTGTACGGATAAATTTCTCCATATAAGTTTAGGCCTTCGTAAGCCTTCCACGGCATTTGTGGTGTGGTGTACTCGACGGATAGATCCAGCGTGCCTTGTTATCTAGTGCTCAATCTAGTGACTACGTTGTGTACATTTCTTAGAAGGCATTATTTTGAAAGTTTACCTCAGTAACATGATCATGCACCCCTCAATCTATACAGAACATCTATGCATTACCAATTTCTATGATTGAAAGCAATTATTATTTTACTTTGCTAGGAACATGGATAGTTTCTAACTAATACGTACACGTATTGATACTTAAATCAGAAACATATTATTGTCCTCTTTTATTTCTGTCTGTCTGTATGTGTGCGCTAATCTCGGAAAGTTGTGAACGGATTTGTTCCTGATTGTATCGATGGAAAGAGAAATTTCTGAACATGGTTTATGTGTATAATTTATGAATATCTTATTTATATTTGCCGAATGATCACGATTTTTGTCAAAGAAGGCGGGCGCCCCACGCACAACTGGATCAATCTAAATTCAAAAATTTCGATTAATATTTGATAGAACTTATGACCTGACTACGTACAATACTAGTATGTATAGATATATTATATATGAACATACAGATATCGTCTACTAGAGGATACAGCACTAGACTTTCAAAAACATTATTACCATACACAACAGTAAAAAAGTCTTTTTCTTTTTGCAAATACTTCAAACATACGAATATACTTTGTCCCATGAGTCACCATTGTAGTTGCAGGGCGACTCAACTATTTGAAATGCAAAGAACACTAAAAATATTCAAGTACAGTGCACCACAAAAGTGTTTGTTAAGGAGATTCGATACAAAAAGTGGCGCGAGCCGTGGGAGCGCGTCCCAGCGTTGTCATCCCATACAGAAGCCTCATTAGGCTCATTAGGAGAGACCAAACATGGAACGGGACCGTCCACTTTTTCCGAGGACCAACGGGCTATTTATGCCCGACGATATTAAACCGATACGATCAAGCACAATCGATTTATTATCGTACCTTATGAGCACAATTATACGCGGCCGTCGTATAACTTGTGGATGTTTGATTTACGACGACAGATAAAATAACAGCAAATAATACGACGGATTGCACGACTAACGTGACTCTCACTCAACGGGACGACATTGCTGATTACATTATACGTTGACAGTTAACTGCTAATATCAACGTCTGCGGTTAACAGTAATGCATAGCGAATTATTGCTCTTTAATTATCTGAGAGTTAATTAAAGATTTGTCATAAAATTAGATAAAGTACATATACTAACAATCTTTCGATAATATAAAATAAGTCGCCCTCTGGACGTTAAAAGCTTTTAAACTACGCAATGGATTTTAATGCGGCTTTTACTAGTGGAAAAAGCGTTAAACAAGGAAGGTTTCTATATATAAATCAACACGGACGAAGTCGCAGGCACCAGCTAGAGTTTGCTGGAATGAAAATTATCGCCCGTTCCACCTTTCCCTACCTTCCTATCCTCCTATGGTAGGGATTATTTTTGTTAGTGAGACTGTCAATTGTACCTAAATGTATAATTAGTTCGATTTTTTTTAATTTATGAATGAATTTGTTAACATTACTTACTATGTATCTGTATGACACCTTATATTAATATTTAAATATTATTAACGCTTACGAATTTTAAATTTCATAAGATTATTATTGATATCGAACAAGTACTATTTGGTACAAGGAGCTCTGAGTAACCGTTGATCGTATACTACTTAAAATGTGTAATGGTCCGTCACATGTACATACGATGTTTGGATCGTACAGTTTATTTTAAATGAAAAACAAGTACCAAATAAATATGAAAAATAATAATGCTATTTCCTCGGAATGATCACATCAAACACCGCTATAGGAATCTTGAACGACCTCGTGGAACAGGAACGCAATAAATCGCTACCAAAGGAATCTCTTGATGGACATCCAACGAAATCAAATAAAATGTCAATCTTATATTTCTATCAGTTTTCATTGTAATAACTTTAGACACCGTATAAAAAATATATTGGCAAGAACATGAAAAAGAATGAAGAATTTATAGCTAAACATAAATTCATATAATACTAGCTGACCCGGCAAACGGCAAAAAATAAAAATAAAAATTTTGGGGTGGACACAAGGGGTTTGAAAAATAGATAGTAGCCGATTCTCAGACTTACTGAATATGCATAAAAAATTTTATGCATATTCATTAAGTCTGTATACTTAATTAATTGCCTTTAATATTAAACAGGATGTTGTTACATTGTTCGTAGTAAGAAAACGTGTTGCCCTAGGTGGTATCAATGCCCATCGATTATAGACCTACTAAATAAGAACGTACACCTGCCGAAACTCTCTCATCGTCAGAATAACCCACATCTCATTCACCAAATGGACTAGCATTTTCTAAATTCTTTTTAGGAGAATCTAATGAAAGGATTAAATTCAAAGTTGAAGGATTACGTGCTATAACGGGCATGGTCCTCATAAATTCGGTGGTAATGTTCCGCGGAACACGGAAGCCGGAGTGCTTAAGAATTGTAAACTGCCAACGAAGCATGTATATTACAGGATATTATGTCGTTTTATTCTCAGAACTCATTATTGCGCCTCTCTTGGTGTTGACAGAGTGTTTTGCTTTTACAAGATACTTTTAAGCAATTTTCCGTGAATTTGATTTAACTAGTGCTCGCCCTCTAGTCACAATTCATTCGTCTAAAAATGAATGTGCTTTTTTATTTTTTTGTTTGATTATACTAAAGTTCGATATAGTGACACGAAGCATATAATACATTAATAACATAGGATAAGCGTGAGCATCATATACTTCACAATAAGATCTTGTATTAAGATACATATTATGTGAATAATACTACTAGAACTTTGGGCCTCTTTCACCATCTCTGAGTAAAGTGTCAAGTAGGCTAACCGCCATTTAAAGTCACCGGTAACCGGGAATAATGGAGCTGATATACCTTTGTTTGTACGGTAAAAGTCCCAAAAATTAAAAAGAAAATAATAAAAAAAAAATTCGCCTATCGAAGGATGCAGTAAACCGAGTGCATAATTTAATAAAACATAAAATTATTTCTAAAAGTAACTAATCAACACTTTACTTGTAGTTGGTGAAAGAGGCCCAAATACTTATAATATTAATTATATGAAATTTCTATAATATTATATTCTATTGTTACTAAACAAAAAATATTTTGTACGCAGTTTATGTGTTTGTCTTTTAATATTTGTAACAAGTAGGTTATGGTATGTGTGACTAGATTTCTGGCCTTACGCGTTTATCGTCGCGTTTACACTAAGCAAGGATCAATGACTGCTTCCCGCCCGTTATCCTGTTTTAGATCATTCCTGCGCGTGCGCGCCTCACCACACAAGCACCACTAGGGAATATACCAAGATACCAAGTAAAGTCGGGATCCCGTATTTGGTACACGGGACTAACCCCGCCCGCTAATTGGGATTTTTGTGCCGATTTGGGGGATTGTAGAACATCATACCTATGCGATATTTTGATATTACTAGTAAGTATGAAACTCTTAGGGCCTCTTTAACCAACTACAAGTAAAGTGTTGATTAGTTACTTTTAAAGATAATTTTATGTTTTATTAAATTATGCACTCGGTTTACTGCATCATTCGATTGGCGATTTTTTTTTTATTATTTTCTTTTTAATGTTTGGGACTTTTACCGTACAAACAAAGGTATATCATCTCCATCATTAGCGGTTACCGGTGACTTTAAATGGCGGTTAGCTTACTTGACACATGGTGAAAGACGCCCTTACGGTACCTACGGCATATATTCGACTAACTCAACGGCATATATCAAACTTTTTATAAAATATAGCCTATGTTATGGTGAAAGCATTTTCAAAATCAGTCCAGGAGTTTTTGAGTTTATTCATTACAAATTAGAAAGTCGATAATTACAAACATACAAAAATTTAAATTATCTCTGTTTATAATATTATAAGTATATGTGTTTCAGTAAAATTGTAGTACATACTAATTATTTATTTACTAGCGACCGAATCCCCGGATTCCCATGAATACATTTTTTTGCAATTTATTATATAAACCTTCCTCTTATATTGCTATTTCTGTTAGTGAAATTGAAAACCGTATCAAAATCCGTTGTGTGGTTTAAAAGGAGTTAGCGGAGAAACAGACGGACGCGGGAAGCGACTTTATTTTATAATATATTTGTAAAGATATAATAGTCATTTGCATATAAATAATAAACTAATATTTACCATAAATTTCAAAAAAAAAAGCTGCGGTATCCCACTAATATCTGCATTCTGCGGGATAGAGACTGTTCAATCCCGTAAACATTCCCTATACACGTACAACGAAACAGAGCGGTTTACAAGAGATTTACGCTTGTGATGAATTGCTTTACAAAATACAATAGAGCGCGCCACAATTTCAATTTGTTGCAACGGATTCGATTCCAGCTTGCACAGTCATCTTCTGTCAGCGATTGTCAAAACCTCGTTAATGTCGGAATTAAATGAATATTTATTTAAAGGGTACATTATACAGTCACTATTTTTAAGTAGATATCTTCAATAGCAGAAAGTGTAAAGCAACTTGAAATAATTTAGCATTTTCCAGACCAACTTTACATCTGTATGAGGCCGGGGGCGGGTCGCTAGTATATTTATATGTTACTACCGACCCGCCCTCATCTAAATCGCTCTTTCATTAATGGAAAAAGTATCAAAATCCGTTGGGGTGGTTTAGAAGAAACGCAAAAAATGCTTGTCAAGTCAGAACTTTATAGTGACCAGTAATATAAATGGAGCTTACATTACTACACCGTTAATATTGGATATAAGAATATTTTTTCCAATGTCAATTTCGCCAAGTTTTAAGTTTATGAAGTTTGAATGCCTTCAAGCAAGACGGCATTGATGCGTTACCGAATCAACGGAGCGCAACAATTGAGCCGATCGAATGGAAATGCGTCGCCTGCGCATTGTGCAACACCACTGCAACACTATTGTGTCATTGTGCACCGCCTTGTGCACCGCGGGCGCCGGCGCCGGCGGCGAGAGTTTGTCTATTCACTCTGTTTCCAAAAAAATATATAAAATAAAAGAGACCACAATTTCACACTGCCCCAGATATTGGCTGATTCAGATTATAACACACAGTTTCCTGGCCGAGTCGTATTTTGGTAGAGAGGTCGTGGTCATCGTCAACTCTGAGTGGCCTTTTTGGCATATTCGTTCTGTTCTGTCTGTCTTGTGTGTTGGACTTTGCCCTGCACGACTAGGAGGCTCAATTGACGGTTCATCGTGCCGAGATTGTTATACTTATTATGTTAGGCATAAATTCTTTTATTTGATGAGGCATGAACTTTGAAGATTACAAGAAAAAAAATCATTTCGCTTATTGTAACACAATAATGCGTTTTAATGGTAGAAGCTAAGCAGGCAGGCTAATAGAAGGCATTGAACTCTAACCTTGTAAATGTTAGAATAGCCTTAAAATACAAGCATAGTCGCTACTTCTTCTTCCTCTTAAAGTGTCTCTCCACTTTAAGACTACTTTAAGCTGACGGCCACTGAAGGTTGGCCGTCAGCTGTAAAACTTCTGCCTGCCCTGGGCAGATGGAACCAGATGGAACTCGAAGATCCTGATCCATTCCCTGATATTGTGTAGCCAGGTTTATGCTTTTTATTTTGCCCATCAATCACCACGAACAGCTCTATAAATGCCATTACTTAAAGCACTATAAATGCAGATGAATTGCAGAAGTAAAGTCTTTAAATGTAATCAAAAAGAGGAGTCACGAGAATTACAACGAGAAACATTTATCGAAGACGCAAGTTTTTGTGATAATTGTGAATAAATGTTACAAGCAAAACACCATACCCGCCTCCCGCTGTTAGGGTGAGTGCCGTAAAAGGTGTTTTTATGGGCACTTCATTAACAATTTATAATCTCCTCTTTGTTAAGACACCGACTTTTAAGGGACTACCCTTAACAAGCGTGCTATCCGTAACAATTTATGAACTGCTTTTTTTTTTTTTCTTATACAATCGAAAATTTTCTGTTAGCTAAAGTGGTTTTCTGAAGTTCGTTGAGTTATTCTTTTAAAATTTTTTTTTTAAATCGACATGACCAACTGGTTATTTTGTATGTGACAATGTATAGACAAGCATATAATACATTTGATTAAACGTAGTCTATAAACTGCAAACCTTATATATGTGATGTTTACAGCTATTAGACGAACTTGCCGTTTCATCGATTACTTTTTCTAAATTGCTCAACCGATTTTGATACGATTTTCACTAATAGGAAGAGCGATTAACAAAGAACGATGTGTGTATAATTTTCAGAAAAATATTGCATCCATGCGAAGTCGAAGTAGATCGATAGCATCGAGTATTGATCGATAGTATACAATACAGTGTACACCCTGCTCTGCTACTCTATAAAGACTGCGTATGTAGTACTTTTTAATTCACAATTAAATTAATTTGGTGTAAATTCAATTTAAAATGTTTAACAAAAAACTGTGATATGTAAATGTCGTTAAATTTTTAAAATATTGGCTATGATTGCTAAACAAGACAACTAATGGCTAATATTTTTTGTAATACGAGTTATACCTACATAAATTCATTTGTAAAAAGTTAGCATAGCATTTGGCTATAATGAAATAATGCAAATTGTAATTTTGTTTAATTGTCACTATTAGAATCAGAATTATTCATGTTATTATAGAATTAAATAATATTATTAGAATTAAAGATTACGCAGTCAATATAAACAAAGCCAAATAATCATTCCTTCTTTTAAAATTACTGTGAACAAAAATCCCCAAAATTTTAATTGATTTACCCTCTAGCTACGGTTCGTAATTACTGTAAAAGCATACATTAACACGCGGTAGACATGTCAGTAGACTTATACCAACGGATAGAAACAATTAACACTCCATATAATTAACAAATAAAAGGATAATGGCTTCAAAGCTGTACACCGCCAAAAGTTATCTTATTTAAATTCCCACGGAACACCACGAAACGCAGATGCAAGGGGCGCGTTCAATATCTTTATTATTTGAAGCTATAAATATGAAGTAGTCAGGCCTTAATTGAGAAACTTATAATATAAAATGGATGGATTGTTTTAATGTTTGATTACTTTGAGTATTAAACTCAATCGTCGCGATGTACATGCCAATATGTTGAGCGGGCTTTTATCATCAAATAAGTATGCTGCAAGCATTGGAGTATTCCGTGTCTCAAGACAGTTTTTTTTTATTGAGCCTTGGTCCGCCAATGCTTGTCGATAGTTAATATGTATATTATCGATAGTTAAAACTGCCAACGGGCAGTTTTGATATACTGTGTTGGGACGTGGAAGTTGATGTCCACAAATTACTTACAAGTCGCTTTGCTATGGAGAGTTGTAGAGAGGACAATGCTTGGAATTTCTATGACGGATGTGGTCCGAAATACGGAGTTCTACATCAGTCGCACAGCTGGGGGGAATTAATGTAATCTTAAAGTGAAGACCATGGTCGAAATTAATGGAAGACCGAATATGGCGGCGTTGAACTGAAAAAGCTTAATGTGGATGCTTATGGGCTGATGATGGTGTTGATGATGATGATGATGATGATGATGATGGAGGTGGTGGTGATGGTGATGGTGATGGTGATGATGATGGTGATGATGGTGATGATGATGATGATGATGATGATGATGTGGTGGTGATGATGATGATGATGATGGTGGTGGTGGTGGTGGTGGTGATGGTGGTGGTGATGATGATGGTGATGATGATGATGGTGATGGTGATGATGATGGTGATGGTGGTGGTGATTATGGTGATGATGATGATGATGATGATGATGATGATGGTCATTTGTGTCTTCATTGTTCAATTTTTTAAAGTATAACTAAATAGCAAAGATTTTTAAAATAAACTTTTTTATAAATTTAGAAAGTGTAATTTTGGATAATCAATGATATTTCATTAATAGCTTTCTTTAGCCTTGCTATTATATATAGCCTTGCGTTGTGTGGGGCAGTTATGAGACAAGTGCTTAAGGCACTTAAGTAGATCCTTTTTAGTAATGTGCGTGGGAACTTGAAACGCGTCCTCGTGGGAAAATTATATGAAATAAAATTTATTCCAATACGAATGAAGCACCTAATATTATCATAAAAAATATGAAGTACTTATAAATTACTTATAATAAAGCTAATGACGACTCCGTTGGTTAAGGGTCACTTTCATCATGTGTCAAATAGGATAACCGCCATTTAAAGTCACCGGTAACAGGGAATAAAGGAGATGATATACCTTTGCTTGTAAGGTAAAAGTCCCAAACATTAAAAAGAAAATAATAAAAAAAATTCGCCTATCGAAGAATGCAGTAAACCGAGTGCATAATTTAATAAAACATAAAATTCTTTCTAAAAGTAACTTAATTTTTTTAATTTCTAATAACTAAATATAAATTAATAGATTTAGGCCCTCTTTCACCAACTATAAGTAAAGTGTTGATTAGTTACTTTTAAAAATAATTTTATGTTTTATTAAATTATGCACTCGGTTTACTGCATCCTTCGATAGGCGATATTTTTTAAATTATTTTCTTTTTAATGTTTGGGACTTTTACCGTACAAACAAAGGTATATCATCTCCTTCATTCCCTGTTACCGGTGACTTTAAATGACAGTTAACTTACTTGACACATGGTTAAAGAGGCCCTTATTGTAATAAATAAATAAATTAATGTGTTTTAATATAAATTTCTTTAAGGTCATTATCCCATTATCCCATCCCTTCCTTTATCCCTTATCCTTAGGTAATCCTTCTATGGTCGACAGCGCACTTGCAACACCTATGGCGTTGCTAGTGTTATAGGCGACGGTAGCCAACTACTACCAAGTGGACCGTCAGCCTGTCTGTCGATTTTAACATTTAAAAAATACCCTTTATATTAACATTTCTTGCTTGTGCCTCCTGCTGGTGCTGCTTATGTATATTGGCAATCAAGTCTACGGAATCTGTCTTAATTTTTTCCCTTAAAATTTTCAAAACATATCCTCTAACAGATAAAAATCTTACAACATACATATTTAATAAGTATTTAGGTATGAAGCGTGTTGTAAAATGAAGACATTTCTTATTTTTTTTTTCTAAAAGTCTTCCATACCATACGCGTTCAGATTTAAGTTGATTAAGAGGAATGGAAGGTACCAAAGTGCCTCCCACATTTCGCCTGCGGCCTCACGAGTCGATAATGCGTTGAAAACTACATTTTATAAACGATATAGTACCTCGATCCGTTTTACCCGCGAGCCTTATTATGTAACTGTCATGTTTTATTATTGCGGTTAACATAACTGGCCATTTTAATTGAACATTTGAATTTTATCTTTACATGAAAGATAATTTTTGAACCTTTAAACACAAGTCCCTAATGTTTTGTCTCAGAGCAATATATTTCATAAAAATATATATAATACTAGGGAATCGCTCCCAGCTTCGCACGGATGCAATTTTCTTATGCAAATTATTTACACGAACCTTCATCGTTTGTCGCTCTGTCCATTAGTGGAAACCGAATCAAAATCCGTATGAAATATTGTCGATGTAGATTCATAATGTAGTTAAATTTTATAGCTAATAAAATCAATAATAATTTAAAACACTTAGAATTAAAAGAATTAAAGAGCTTCCAACTTAAAAATGAAAGACTACTTGCAAAAGTGATTTGAATAATAACTTTTTCTCTTGGACAGTTTTGATCTAAGTAGTCGAGGTAATATAATTTGAAATCTAAGTAATATAATTTGAAATTCTTGAAAGTTGGGATTTCAATTTTGATGGCAATGATCCTGAACAATATGTCTTTTTTAATATGTATCACGTTTTAATTAAGTTTTAATTTTAAGTTGTGACATAAGTTTCTGTAAGCTTTAGGGCTTTCATCATGTGTCAAGTAGGCTAACCGTCATTTAAAGTCACCTGTTACCGGAAATGAAGTAGATATATACCTTTGTTTGTACGGTAAAAGTCCCAAACATTAAAAAGAAAAAAAAAATTCGCCTATCGAAGGATGCATAAACCGAGTGCATAATTTAATAAAACATAAAATTATTTCTAAAAGTAACTAATCAACACTTTACTTGTAGTTAGTGAAAGAGACCCTTAATGAGAATAAAGAAATATAGCCAGTATTGAATCGATATTTATCTAAAAGTTAGATAAAAAAAAAACTTCGCCCTTGATTTTAAACATGTGTACGAGTAAGTATGTTTTATGGGACGTATTATTTTTATTTATTATAGAAGATGAATGGCTTGAATAGAACGATGGGGCCATTAGCGAGGCGGAACCTCTGTCAGCGTCCACGGCTTTATTAAAAACAAACTATAATCACCATCTCGATAATTATGATTTTTTTTTTTATTCAAGTTTTGTAAATATGTTGGTTACGCTTATCCTATTCTGTTTATATTTTGTTAAAATTTTATTGGTTACTCGTTATTACTCTTTGATTTAACAATTTGAATGGAACAAAACCCATTTAAGCAGTGGACGTCTACGAATGAGATATTGTTGGAAATCTTGAAAATTAAATTGCTAAATTTTAATTTTATACACACGATAATAATAATAATAATAATGAAATGTGTAATTACAAACTGAATCCTTTTTTCGTTTACTATAAATGCATTTTCATTCGAGTTTTAGGGCCTCTTTTACCATGTGTCAAGTAGGCTAACCGCCATTTAAAGTCACCGATAACCGGGAATGAAGGAGATGATTTTATATATATATTGTTTGTACGGTAAAAGTCCCAAACATTAAAAAGAAAATAATAATAAAAATTCGCCTATCGAAGGATGCAATAAACCGAGTGCATAATTTAATAAAACATAAAATTATTTCTACATGTGGACAGAGCACATTAGTTTCTCCATTAATTTTATTTTAGTTCAGCCGTCCTTTCTTATAAGAAAAAAAGCGATGATTCACAATTCGTATATATTTTTTTATTTAGATTTAGATTATATACAGCCATAAATTTAAAAAATATATATTATAGATTATATACAAATAGGCCTAAAGAATCATAAAAATTATATTTTTACATTTATTTATTAAATAAAAATAAGAAGAAGAAGAAGAAGAAGAAAAAGAAAAAGAAGAGAATATTCTATAAGTGATAAAATTAATTTTTCAAAAGTAAATTCGCCAATTTTCTTTTTATAAGAATTCAAATTGTTGGAAAATATGTCAATATTATTCAGAATCTTATTGTAGTGATTGTATAATGACGATTACATTCACATTTACAGAATTTATAATGGCGATCATAAGAGTTTCTTTTGATTACGGTTTTGATTTTGTATATAGCATAATTAATTGGACGTAAGAGAAGCCGAAAAACATGAAATCGTTTCAGTAAGCACGCAGTTAAGTATTATTACCATAGCGAAGCCTTCGATAGCTATCCAATTGTACATAGAAAGCTTCGGAATGCACGTCACCCGCCAAGGGTCGTCGATAATGTTCGGACACGGTCCAAGGGAAGGGAGTTCTTATACACACCTTACCTATCCATACTTGACTATACTAATTACTAACTAATATTATTAATTTTTCATCATTTTTTCATCACACATTCCACACAACAAAATCTAGTTCCACAGTAAGAAACTAATGCTTGTATTATGGATACTAGACAGTTGATATAATACATAGATTGCTTTTTTTTTTTTGTAAATACATACATATTATAAATATAAAACATCCCTGACTCAGGTACAAAGGTAAAATGTTAACACATAAACATTTGCCCCTAGCGGGATTCGAACCCGAGATCGTTTGGTTAACAGCTAGGTTTACTAGCCACTAGATCAAACGTGTCGTCAAATGCTACTAAACTCTGTTTATCTGTTATTTGAACTACTTAATTGATTTTGATTTTCAGATGAATTTCAGATGAAAGATAATGTAAATAGAGAGCTTCTTAGTTTTCCAAGTATTTTCACGATAGTGAAGTGTCGCTTACTTTTGTTGCTTAGTGAAGTCTGGCCGACGAGAATATTTAATTATTAATTAATAGTTATAAGATATTAATTAATGAAGGTGTGGATTAATTTATTTATTAGGATAAGGCCAACATTTTAAAATTTACACCATTCAACGTCCTTCATATCATATTAGAAGATGAAAGTCTGACAGAATTATTAGATAAAAAAGGCTTCCAAAATTTTTCATAGTTTTTTTAAAAGTCGCACTCTTTCAAAATATACCTTTGGCTTAACTCTTAGGCTAGAGTTCACCAACAGACGGCTATTTTTAAACAGCTGTTTAAAATTTAAACAGCCGTTTAATAATATTTTGTTGTTCACAATCGCTAAAATGCGGGTTAAACGCCCTAAACATCAGATTAACTTAATGACTAATCTGACGTTTAGGGCGTTTAACCCGCAGTTTAGCGAT
The DNA here is from genome assembly GCA_944738685.1 of Synanthedon myopaeformis. Lineage (NCBI taxonomy): Eukaryota > Metazoa > Arthropoda > Insecta > Lepidoptera > Sesiidae > Synanthedon > Synanthedon myopaeformis. Next base: position 12,668,741 of record OX122915.1, read on the forward strand.
GGTGTTTAACAAAATATTATTAAACGGCTGTTTAAATTTTAAACAGCTGTTTAAAAATAACTGTCTGTTGGTGAACTCGAGCCTTAGATGTATATGGCAGGAAAATATAATATTGACAAGTGAAGTTCTGAACAGCTCGACGTTTATAACTTGGGCCAAACAACAATGGTGGGATGGCGCGACGATTGTGACGCCGTGTATGGATCGAGAGCGTGTGTGCCTCGTTACGAGCGCCATATTAGGCACCGGCGCGCGCGCAGCCCAACTTACGTTACAGCCAACGCTGGGTGTTACCGGCTAAATGCTAACTCCTGATAAAACATTTAACTTAACAATAACACAAGTATTTTAACACAACTAATTTATTCCCATGAGGTCAGATACCTTCAGTTAGAAAGATTTCACTTGTGCCCTCTATGAACTCCCCGCGGCCTTTCTGTAATGGCTGTCAGAAAAAAATTAATTGGTAGAAAAGTTAATTGATCATTATCACATTTATTAAAAAAAAAATTATTTTTCTAATTTCAATCGATGATAATACTGGCTTGTAATTGAGTTCATAATTATAGGTTTGATGAAGAGAAAAATTAGAAAATAATCCCGAAAAATCGCATCCATACGAAGCCATTGGCGGGTCGCTAGTTAGAAATCCATACTATAGTCTATAAATTTAGTAATATTATAAATTTAATTTTTTTTATTTTTCCGGCTGCAGTAACCATCCCTTCACTAAAAACTCAGTTAAATAACCGTATGAGTTAAATTTTATTGTACATTACGATCTTTAAACACTTTCAAAAGTTTAATTTTTAATCAAGTCGTCCAAAAAAACAATTTAGTTTAATAAACCTTAAATAGGTACGTTAGGCTTTTAAAAATTGGGTGCACATTAGAAACGTGAATTCTATTATTGTAACAGTGTTCCAAGAAGTACAGTAATTAAAAGGCAATAATTTGAATAAATAAGGTTCCCTTTGTGATAGTTTACGATCGATTTAACGAGCCTGCATACTCGTACGTCGGTCATAGACAGACGTCCACGAATGTGCGCTTGAATGATAGACGCGTTTCATCTTAAATCAACTGCGCGTTCACTCGTAAAATACTAATGAAGTTGAACACACAATAATATATACTGACTCCCAAATTTGGACTTTAGAAATCTCCTCATTTGTATATGCATCGACTTGTAACTGTTGAACACAGATCTTATGTTAAGTTAGCTTAACATTATTGTCATAGAACTAGCTGGTGCCCGCGACTTCGTCCGCGTTGAACGATGAAAGGTACACTATGTCCTTTCTGGTGTCCCAGACAAGGTGTATGTAAAATTTTATGGTGATCGGTTCAGTAGTTTTTGCGTGAAAGAGTTACAAACATCCAAACATACTTTCTCATTTATAATATTACTAGCTGGTGCTCGCGACTTCGTCCGCGTTGAACAATGAAAGGTATCCTATGTCCTTTCTGGTGTCTCAGACAACGTGTATGTAAAATTTCATGGTGATCGGTTCAGTAGTTTTTGCGAGAAAGAGTTACAAACATCCATACATCCAAACATACTTTCTCATTTATAATATTACTAGCTGGTGCTCGCGACTTCGTCCGCGTTGAACGATGAAAGGTATCCTATGTCCTTTCCGGTGTCACAGACAACGTGTATGTAAAATTTCATGGTGATCGGTTCAGTAGTTACAAACATTCAAACATACTTTAGCATTTATAATATTAGTACGGATTAGATAGTGTTACTATTTTTTAGAAATAGAGGATCCACTTCAAATATTAAGTAGGTACTATTCACAACATAAGTTATTTTATGATGTTTTCATTGCCAATTAGTAATGTAAAGGCTGATCCAGACCAGAGATAACTATGAAAAGTATATTTCCAAAGTATTAACCCTACTGTTAACCAAACGGTCGCGGGTTCGAATCCCGCTAGGGGCGAATGTTTATGTGTTAACATTTTACCTTTGTACCTGAGTCAGGGATGTTTTATATTTATAATATGTATGTATTTACAAAAAAAAATAATCTATGTAGTATATCAACTGTCTTGTATCCATAATACAAGCATTAGTTGCTTAGTGTGGAACTAGATGGTGCTGTGTGGAATGTGTGAATATATTTATTTATTATATATTTAAATTTGGTATGCAGGGAATCAAAGCCGAATCAAAGACAGAGCATTTACAGCAAGCAGCTTAACAATTCTCGTCAAACAAGGGCTCGTCAAGTTTCTAACAAATGCTATTTTAACGAGTTAATATTTTGTAGTTCATAGTTTATTTAACATATTACAACATAAATATTATTTAAATTATCGTGTAATTTAAAAGGTTAACTTTATTCAGTTTTAACTGTAAAAAGTTTTTAAAGGTCCCTTGAAATACGCAGACACATTGTTTTGAGTCACACACATTTGTAGTGATAAAAAAACGCATTCCCCCATAGAAAGAGTTTTGTTAAAAGGCGCTTTTTAATTCTCATTACATTACATTAATGATCTAGAGACGTATGTCTCTGGATCATTAAAATATTTTAAGTGAAGCCGGATCAACGAGGTTTTTGTTTCGATTAATGGGAAGGAACGCCAGCGCTCTTGTACTGTCTGCCACCTAATAAATACATGAAAATATTTGTATATCCAAAATACGTTCTTTTTTTGAATAAAATTCAATATAAGTACTTAGTTTTTTACCGTCATTTTATACTTTGTGAGCGAAAGATCGTTTCATTTTATTAATGGTCCAGGATTTTTAGATATTCGCTCTGTAAAAAATGATTTTAGATTGGATTATGTCAAAGGGTGTCTCCTAAGTGTAAAACCAAGTTTGTGTCTACCCAAGCCGCGAGCGTTAGCCGCCATCTTGAAAAACGCGTTTCTGCAAATATTTTGGAAACAGTGAGTTTTACGTTAAAAACTATGGAGACCTTTTTTGTAGAAGATAAAATTTCCCATCTTTTCTATTTGAAACTTATTTTTCCATTGTTAATATTTGCCGAGATATAATCTATTAAAAAACCAAATTTTTGTTTTTTGGAAAATATCTCGATAATTTTTGGAAATATGAAAAAAAATGTTATTATCAAAGTAAAACTCACTGTTTCCGAGATATTTGCAGAAAGGCGTTTTTCAAGATGGCGGCTAACGCTCGCGGCTTGGGTAAACACAAACTTGGTTTTACACTTATAGGAGACACCCTCTGACATAATCCAATCGAAAAATCAATTATCAGGATTTTTGCGAAGCGAACCCATTTTTGGAGCTAAAATTCCTGGACTATAATAGCTAGGTAATAATTAATCAAATCAAATTAAAATATTCTATATTGTTTACGATCGAATTTCAGCCTTTTTTACTTTTTTACCCACCTTTTGTTAGCTATACGTTTAATACATAAGTATAATATAGTTTAAAAAAAAAAATTTTTTTTCATGTTGAGTGTACAACAAACTTTAAAATTTATTAGGTTGTTAAGCGGCGGCAACAGTCGTAAAATAGGAAAATTGTTAATTAGTAATAACGATATTTCACGGCACGACGTCGTCACGACGGATAGGTTCTATGAAAACCTTCGTAAAGCACTAAACAGACAACTGGGAGACATTTTGGCATGACTGATAATTACCCTGGTGCAAGCAAATATCGACTTTAAAGTGACGAACCTTCTCTTATTAGCTCAGGGATTTAGAGCTAACTTAGAGAAATTTTTAATGAATAGTCAGATAAGAATAGGAGAATTTAAGAGTAGAGAGTAGCTTATGTAAGCAGTTGTTACACGCGACTTCTTCCGCGTTGAACGATGAAAGGTACCCTATGTCCTTTCTGGTGTCTCAGACAACGTGTATGCAAAATTTCATGGTGATCGGTTCAGTAGTTTTTGCATGAAAGAGTTACAAACATCCATACATCCAAATATACTTTCGCATTTATAATATTAGTACTGATTTAGGTGTATATAGTATAATATATTCTAAATCGATAACAATCAATACAGATAAAGTATCTTAATGATCGTATTACAAAATAAGTTCACTTCTGTTTATTTTGTCCTCTGATTTCTTCTAAACCAACCAACGAAATATATTTATGGAAAAGCTACGAACAAGAGAGGTTTATATTTATAACTAGCTGGTGCTAGCGACTTCGTCCGCTTGAAATTTTTTTAAAAAAAGCAATATAACGCTTGACCTCGTGTTGCTATAACACTTTGGCGAGGCGTTAGTTTTTTATTTTTCGGGAATAGTCCTTTTTTACTGGATGAAAGGTACCCTATGTCCTTTCCGGTGACCCAGACGATGTGTATGCGAAATTTCATCGTGATCGGTTCAGTAGTTTTTGTGCGAAAGAGTTACAAACATCCATACATCCAAACATACTTTCGCATTTATAATATTAGTACGGATTTGTTAGTAAGGGTGTCCAGGGCGTAAAAGTACGATACAGAGTTCGATAGTATGGCCACACACAATGGCAATTAGGCAGATGCATTTAGGGCAGCGATCGACGCTGTCCACGAAGGGCAAGTTCACTTTATTTACTTAGCAAACAAACACTTGACCAGTTTTCGTGGGTGGTTTAAGTTATGAGCGATACATTATCAGAGTTAAATTGTTTTTGGGACTATGTTAGTTTTTAGGTTTTTCATTGTTTAATAAACATATTCGACAGTTAATTTATTACACAGATAAAAAAGGGATTCTTTCGCCTAGTTTATGGAGGTAATGAAGAATTCAAATATGAAAAATTAAATTATTTTAAATTAATACATTTTAAGTTTAATTCGTTATATTTATTAAAAAAAAAAAATTTTTAATTTAAAAAATTTTTAAATTAATTTTTTTTTTGTTAAAATTTTAAAAAGTAAAAAAAATGCGATTTCTAAGACCCCTAAAATAAATCAAAAATACTAAAATTATATTTCTGTAATTTCGGAATGAGCGTCGCCGCTGTTACAGTTAAGTACAAGGTGAACGCCATCAAATTATCATTTTTTTTGAGCTAAACAAACGAATACAGGTATCCAAATTTTTAACAGGCGATGCCGCGGAGTTCAGCTAGTTATCAACAAAATAACGAGTCATCGACACGTTTGGTCTAATGGCTAGTAACCCTAGCTGTTAACCAAACGATCTCGGGTTCGAATCCCGCTAGGGGCAAATGTTTATGTGTTAACATTTTACCTTTGTACCTGATTCATGGATGTTTTTTTATTTATAATATGTATGTATTTACGAAAAAAAAAATCTATGTATTATATCAACTGTCTGTTATCCATAATACAAGCATTAGTTGCTTACTGTGAAACTAGATGGTGCTGTGTGGAATGTGTGAAGATATTTATTTATTTATTTATTTATTTATCGAGGAATAATTGTAACTCCTATCACTTGGATCCAACGAAGACTTGCTCCGGTATGCAGTAAGTAAGTATAACGCATCAACACCAACCAATGTTTGTTTGACTTTGCATTAGGAATTGTTCGAGAACCCAATTTGGGGAGTCTGTGAACCGCATAAAGTTACGTAAGCATTAAGTTAAATGGCGTAAGCTTGAGTAATTATAATAGGCAGATATTACAGGCATTTAAGTACGTCAGTTAACTTATGTTGTTTCATTTTTTAATAGAACTTTTACACAAGACAAAAGTTGCAAGAAATAAATTGTAACGAGTTGTATAGCTGCTCGTTATAACAAAAATCTATGCAACCTTGCATAGATACATTCAGTCCCTAAAATGTATCTAAAAGTAGTTCAAAATAAATATGTTTATTTATATGTATGTGTGGATATGTGTTTATAAAACAAAGTTATAACATTAGCCCGTGAGTCACGTCACCGCGTGTTATTTTTTAATGTTTTACGAAGCAGTTTTATACACTAAAGTTATATAACATTTTATTTAAATTAATTATTATTATTTTCGATGTTATTTATAACACACTTGTTAATATCCACGCCTTCCTCAACGTCTATATTAAAGTCCATAATGGGCAGCAACTAATTGGTAGATGTTGTGGAGAGATGGGACATAATTGGGTCGAGACCGGTTCAAGCAGCCTTTTATCTGAAGGCACGTTTGGGAGCAGGCATGCCACTGCTATTGTTGGGTTTAATAATATTATTTGATTGTAAGTAAAAAAGCTCCCCACACAACTTTCTTGGGATTTACTGTTTAAAAAAGCTGAGTATCTTCGTCTGCGAGACGAAGTGTTCTAGAAAATTCTCCATTGGATGAATTATTGTTTCAATATGGGTACAATTGACATTTTCTTTGTCTATTATGGGGGCCTCTTTCACCAACTACAAGTAAAGTGTTGATTAGTTAATTTTAGAAATAATTTTATGTTTTATTAAATTATGCACTCGGTTTACTGCATCATTAGATAGGCGAATTTTTTTATTATTTTCTTTTTAATGTTTGGGACTTTTACCGTACAAACAAAGGTATATCATCTCTTTCATTCCCGGTTACCGGTGACTTTAAATGGCGGTAAAAGTCCCAGACATTAAAAAGAAAATAATAATAAAAAAAATCGCCTATCGAAGGATGCAATAAACCGAGTGCATAATTTTATAAAACATAAAATTATTTCTAAAAGTAACTAATCAACACTTTACTTGTAGTTTAGTGAAAGAGGCCCTAAGTGTTATAATTCGTCTATTAGTAATCAGAAGATATAAAAGTATTTTTATCTAAGGGCTTTCGTTCCAAGTCAGGCCATTGTTTATTACTTTAGAAATTTCCATAGTAAATGTTCCACTAATTTCCTGTGAATATTTCAGATTTTGTAAATGGGGATAACATTCGAAAATTAAAAAAAATCTTTTTCATACTTTCAAACTTAAAACTTTTCTATTCAACCTCATTTTACCAAATTACACGATATTTTCCCAGTAAAATCTATAATTTCTTCTTACCTAATGGTAGGTATCTACAAGTTTCAAGTGTTAGAACTTAAATAATAAAAAAACTGATGCCCTTATATCCATGCAAATCTGCTTGATCTCCTTTATAATATTCGTTCAGATTTAATAATTCCGGTCGTTGTATATTCTGATAACATTCGACGAAATAGTCGCGATCGCGTGTTGCGAAGTATATTTATCTCCAACGAATTGAATTCCCGCTTGGAATGCCATTAATAAAATGCATAAATATTTGCAATCGCTTCATTAAATATGACTGGAATAACAAGTGTTCTATTACCTATAGTATCACTCATAGCACAGCACTTGTCCAGTTTTGTCTTTGAGCTGCATTAACTCACTTTTCCTAAGTTCTGTTAAAGTTATTTAATATGTACTACAAATATGAAGATTCTTTACAATTTTTAAAAGTTACAAAATAACTTGCTATTATTGTTAAAACATTTATTCAATATTTATTCTTCATTTATTGTTAAGTTTATTTTTATTATTAATTTTTACTCTAAACCCATTCCAAGCTGGCAACGTAACTTACACCCCACTATAATTATTATGTTAATAGAATAATGTAATCCAGTCAATGTTTTGAAATCAGTCTTTGGCTTTCAATCTCTCGTTTGCATCACTATTACGTAGTATTACATCAAAATAATGCATGTCATTCGCGTGCATTACGTTCACCATTATCTCTGGGTGTCCATTACAGCTTGACAGTTGTTTGACAGCCGTCTGACAGCCGATGCACTTTGCATTGACAGCTCAATGTGTGTGAAATGAGTTCGATTGCAAACGCTGATTGTCTTAAATGTTTGTTTAAAATAAACTATTATTTATCGAAACAAATAAATAAAATCATTATTTTTTTCATTAAGTAAAAAGGTTTTTTTTTTTTTTCAAAATTTTATCAAAATGTTTCGAGCTGGTCATAACCTCAGTCAGCAAAATAGACTTTTTATGTAACTTGCTTTTTCCTAAGAGATCCAAGCTCGTAGATGTGATATATAATTTGTAAAAAAAAAAACTGCTAGATTAGTGCTAAAACATATGTCCTACTTATTATTTAGGTATTAAGTTGCCTGCAGTTAGGCGCAAACGTACTTTAGTTTCCAAATGAGTACTATCGACTATGTGAGAGACTATTTTGGTCTCATTCAAATAGATTTGCAAAATCGCCTTATTTCGAAAAACTTGAGAATAATTTGTTTTTTAGACAAAAATCTCATGAATGTTAATTTTAATTACAAACTATATTATATTAATTAACCTTATGTAGTTATTAGTTTTAATAAATACGAGTAAATATCTAATTCCAAGTTTTTCTATGATAATTAAAAAGGAATAAGGCAATTTGTGTTTTATTTATTTTATTTTCATTTAAATTACATTAAATTCCCTAAGGGCCTCTTTCACCAACTACAAGTAAAGTGTTGATTAGTTACATTTAGAAATAATTTTATGTTTTATTAAATTATGCACTCGGTTTATTGCATCCTTCAATAGGCGAATTTTTATTTATTATTTTCTTTTTAATGTTTGGGACTTTTACCGTACAAACAAAGGTATATCATCTCCATCATTCCCGGTTACCGGTGACTTTAAATGGCGGTTAGCCTACTTGACACACAGTGAAAGAGGCCCTAAGTGTATTGTGGGCAAAAAGGCGTATCGATGCATCCCTATAATTTATAGAACTATATATATTATTTGTTTTCCTGATGTCGTTCATGTCGTGAATGGGGAATTTTATCTACTGTTTGAAGACATACTGTAAAAAAAATCTCTCTGAAGTTTCAAAGTAAGCTGAGAACGTAAGCATCGGCGTTAATCAATCAGGTAGAAACAAGGGATTTCCTCTAAAATTTCACCAGGAAGTGGACCGCACAAACGAGCCGACTGAGTTATTATTTCCCTCCGGGTATGCTCAATGGACCGCTAAAGTAGGGGGCGCGGAATAAATAGTACGCCAGACGTAAAGAGGCAGGGAGGGGGGGGGGGGGGGACGGCCACTCTGGCTACAGATATAGAGTATATCGTTTGACAAGAACGACTCAAATGTGTTTACATAACACTCAAGTGACAACCCTATTCATTAATTAATAGAGTTTATTATTTAATGCATGCAAATTTATAAGTGCTCATATTAAATGCGTTATATTTAAAACATACTAAATGAAGGTTGGCTTTTTGGAAAATAAACTTTAAGACGATACGTTTAGAGTTGAGATAGCATTTTTAGGAGAAAATGTCGCTTGTTTACAAACAGTCTTTACGGTTTCGTTTTGAATTACAGGTCGCTTACCCTTGCGAAGATAGAAAACTTTTTTTAGTCACATAGGTATTACACGAAGTAACAATTTTTTTTTGTCAATTCATTGACCTCTAATTCTAATTCTAAAAATATAAAATGTGAGTTTAGAAGTAGGTCAAGATAATGATTAAATGTTTTTATAAATACAAAAGAGTATTAGGGTCACGTGTTTAATTAGAGTTTTTAATTCAGAATTCCATATATTTTATGAATTTACTATCTGGTTTTCGCGACTTCGTCCGCGTTGAACGTTGAAAGGTATCCTATGTCCTTTCTGGTGTCCCAGACAATGTGTATGCAAAATTTCATGGTGATCTGTTCAGTAGTTTTTGCGTGAACGAGTTACAAACATCCATACATCCAAACGTACTTTCGCATTTATAATACTAGCTGGTTCCAGCGACTTCGTTCGCGTTGAACGATGAAAGGTACCCTATGTCCTTTCCGGTGTCCCAGAGACAACGTGTATGCAAAATTTCATGGTGATTTGTTCAGTAGTTTTTGCGTGAAATAGTTACAAACATCCAAACATACTTTCGCATTATAATATTAGTACGGATTGTATAAAAAAATAGCGTTCGCGAGTACAATGGTTGCCGCTCTACTCGTAATAGGCCTTTCAGTTGAGAACAATAAAGAAAAAAACACCCCCTAGAGATTTAAACAAACATTATTGAATCCAGTACGGTTCGACAGGATGTCGGGCAGACAGTTTTGTTTTATTGATTATATTATATGGATAATAATAAATTATTATTGTACATATATGTGTAAACTATAAATAAAGTTAAAAAGGTCCCTTGAGTTCCACATGAGTGAAGCAAGTTGCTAATAGAGCCACGAGTAAGAACTTTGAATTATAGCAATTGATGTAAATTTTAAAGACAAACATTTTCAAACACCACATTTATAAGTGACGAAGTTCTACAATATTTTCATTCTGAAGGCAAAGTTACAGAATACTAGCTATCTTTTGGCCGCGACTTCGTCTGCACCCCTTTTAGGTGTTAAGACATTTATTCAATACTAGCTGGTGCTAGCTGGACGAAGTCGCGGCGTCCGCGTTGTACGATGAAAGGTACCCTATGTTCTTTCTGGTGTCTCAGACAACGTGTATGCAAAATTTCATAGTGATCGGTTCACTAGTTTTTGCGTGAAAGAGTCACAAACATCCATACATCCAAACATACTTTCGCATTTATATTAGTACGGATATATCAAGATGACGACAGTGATGAATTATTTTTTGCATTTGACAGCTCAATTCTTGAAAAGGTTATAGATTATCGAGAAGAGTCGACATATTGTGTATTCTTTTGGCAATATTCCTAACAGAAAACGCGAGTGAAACCGCCCGACACAGCTAGTTAATCATATTAGTAAGTGGTTTGACTATTGTTTCCTTCCCCCCACGTGTCTATATTTACATCGCTCTTGCTCACTTACAATCGCGCACTGATTCACTGTCAAACGTGCTCGTACTGTCACTATGCAAGTGTTGCCAGTTCCGCCCACACCTATCACACATAAGAAGATCGACATTGTAAAGCTTTCGCCACACAAAATTTAGTATACGATAATTTTAGTAGCAATCACTCATTTGTTTATTTTTTTCTAAGAGTCTAAGAGTCAAATTTTTAGCTGTACTATTATAATCTATGTACATGAAAATGTATGTGTATAATTCATTTATGAAAATGATTACTTCATTTATGAAAATGATTACTTCATTTATGAAAATGATTACTTCATTTATGAAAATGATTACTTCATTTATGAAAATGATAACTTCATTTATGAAAATGATTACTTCATTTATGAAAATGATTACTTTACTTCATTTATGAAAATGATTACTTCATTTAAGAAAATGAAAACTTCATTTATGAAAATGAAAACTTAATTTGTGAAAATGATTACTTACTTCATTTATGAAAATGATTACTTCATTTATGAAAATGATTACTTCATTTATGAAAAAATCTTTTATAATGCACACTGCCAAAGGTTTGGAACTCCTGACCTCATATAACTCAAATCTTTTCAAAGTTCAAGTGAATAGGCATCTTCTGGATTGAGAATGAGGTTCGCTCCATCTTAGGCCTCATTCTTGCTACACAGTTGGGTGTTTTTTTTTTTTATTTGATACAGTACACAAACAGATTGCAAATAAATACTTGTGAACTATAAATTACATGTGTATGGATAATTATCTAAATTGTACTCCTAAACAGTGTAGTTAACATGTTTAATTTAACTTAACTACTAATGGTCTTAAATACTTAATTAATTCTTAATTTATAATACTTAAATATTTAAATATTAGTCTAAACATTGGAGTAACATTAAGCACAGCGTCACGCGTACAAAGCTACACTAGCGCCACTCCTTTAAAAAAAATATTATCTCGTGACTGAGATGGAATTACCAATTACTGCTCAATAATTACCCTCGGTAAGTGTGTCTAGAATTTTCTAATATATTTTATAAAGTTTCATATTGAGACACGAAGCAACAGAATTGGATCTAAAGAAAAGTGGCCATATTTTTTTTTTCAGATCCAATTTTGTTGAATCGTGTCTCAAAATAAAACACTTAGTAAAATGTTTTAGAAAATTCTACACAATTACCGAGGGTAATTATTGAACAGTAATTGATAATTCCTTCTCAGTCACGAGATAGTCATTTTTTTAAAGGAGTGGCGCTAGTGTACCTTTGTATGAGCTCTTAACTAATAACTGGTAAGTTTTTAAGTATATAAAAAGTTTAGAAGCGAAGATTTTATTTATTTATTTATTTATTTATTAAGGCAAAAATATTCACACACAATTTATTTTACAAAAAATAGCAACATATATAATATCGTATGGTTTATAATATAGTTATAAGTATAACCTATTCTATACCTAAATATATAGTTTACTTATAGTGTGGTTATAATATATAGTTTATAATGTAGTATGGCATTGTAACAATTGAAGATCAATTGAAAACTGACAAAAGTTGCCACAATTAATCAATCAATTTAAATTGATGACTAATCCTCAATTAAATTTCAAAGTCAATGACATTATTGACGACTTTAAGTTATGAATATTTGATTATAAACAATAAATTAATTAACGAATAATTCAATTGATGGTCGTTTGAAGAACCTATTCGATTTTCGTATTTTTTTATTTATTATTTGAGAAAATTTACAATTTATACAATTTACACAATTGGTATTAAATTAAGTATAGAATTCATTTTCTAAAAGTTTCCCGAGTGGGCGCCATCTATTGAGTATCGGCTGTACTAAGTCACCTAGTGATAAAAATACATCACAACAGAATTACTGCCATTTTAGAGCTTTAAAAGCTAGATCTAGTGCAATTGGATCCTTTTTTTTTTAAATTGGGAAATCCTTTCGACACTTTATTTTGCACTATTTAGATCAAGCATACAAAAAATACTTAACTAAGTGAAGAAAAAAATTGATAATCCGTACTATATTAATATTAATTAATTAATTATTAATATAATATTATAAATGCGAAAGTATGTTTGGATGTATGGTTGTTTGTAACTCTTTCGCACAAAAACTACTGAACCGATCACGATGAAATTTTGCATACACGTTGTCTGGGACACCGGAAAGGACATAGGGTACCTTTCATCGTTCAACGCGGACGAAGTCGCGGGCACCAGCTAGTAAAATATAAAAACAAATAGGAGAGAATGTATTTATATGTGAATCATAGGAAGGAATTGGAAAGGACATAAAACATTTTCTGTGTCATGTTTTTTTAGGCAAAAGCTATTATTCGCAAAGAAATTAGTGGTCGCAGGACTTTTGCCTCACTTTTTGCTCAATTTGTATCAAAACTGAGTCAGAGTTGATAAAATTAGCGCTCGTCTCGCGAAACTCAACAATATTTAGGTTGTAGTTACTCTCGCGCACAATTATATATCAAGACAAGTCGTTTTCTGCGGCTTTGTTCGTATTAAATTTGAACTTAAGATGTGTATATATTTTAAATATAATTGACACATACATGACGTTGCGAACTTCGTTGACTACGTGAAACAGCTAGGGCCTCTTTCACCAACTACAAGTAAAGTGTTGATTAGTTACTTACAGAAATAATTTTACATACAGGCGAATTTTTTTGATTATTTTCTTTTTAATGTTTGGGACTTTTACCATACAAACAAAGGTATATCATCATTTCCGGTTACTGGTGACTTTAAATGGCGGTTAGCCTACTTGACATATGGGGAAAAAAGAGTCTGTTAAGATAACGTAAACGTATAATATATATATATATATATATATATTATACGTTTACGAGGAACGAGGAATTCTTGTATGCCACAACGATCTCGCAAACGGCTCTAACGATTTTGACTAAAATCTAGGGTTAGGGGTTTTTTAGGTCTAGAAATCGATCTGTCAGGGTCTTTACTTCGAGAAAATTCGTTTTAGTTATTTTTTTTTTTTAATGGAACGGTTACAAAAGTAATACCGCTTGCTCGTTTTATAATATTTTGAATTATTAATTATATTAATTCAAGTATTCTTGAATATATTTTTTTTCTATAATGTTTCATAGATTTTCTTTCTTACATGTAAAAAACTTTAAACCTTTCATTCACCCAGATACTTGAAAATTAAATACAATAAAAAAATAAATGAATGCAAATCAACAGCCTACCTTCAGATCTATGAAACTTTATAAAAGCTTTATAACGCTCTTAAAAAGCATATTAAAAAAACACATTTGATTGTTCTTACAAAGAACAGAAATCAGTGTTTTTCATAGTTGGATGTGTCGATTACGCGTACGAATTCCTTAGTGCCATATTCGATATGTAGGGCCTTGCGCTCGGGTCCGTTAGCATTCTCGTCTTTCTTTCTAACAAATCACGGATGTGCTCACTGCTCACCCAGATTATTGCATTATTGTAAGAAAACGTCTTATTTGTTCAATATAAAAATTTGCAATAGAGGACAGTTAGTTCCCAAGTACTTTCTCATACGCAAGGCCAATGTTTGGAAATGTAGAACTGGTCGAAACTGTTGAAAATATTGTAATAACCTAATTGCTGCTTATTAATAGGCATGACTATTAAAAAGAATGAAATAAAAGGTTGACTCCAGCGACACTTTAAGAAGAAAAACACTCTTCAATGTTTCGCTAGTTTAATATTTCTTTTATATCAAGTATCAAAACTGTTTACTTCAGAGTTGTATGTCGAGATAGAAATAGCATTCAGTGGACAAATTGAAGACACATGGTGTCCGTAGCCGCTGTACAGAGGTCGTTTGGACGCGGTTTTTGTTCCAATATGTTACCGATATTATCGGACGTTAGCCGGTCACGTTCCGGGAATCAAACCGCCACTTGCAATGGGCAAACGTGAGCCGACACTCGACACCGCCGAGACAGCGGCGGCCAAGCGTACTCCGCGTCGCCATACATCGTATATCACACGTTTCAAAGCGTCCCTCGCATTTAACTGTACAATTTATTTAAAGTATAGCTAAATAAACACCACATACTTGTACATTGTATAAAATTATTAAGTACACAGCGCATAAATTGTAGTTGTGTTACAAGTTTAAAACATCTTTTATAATGCACACTGCCAAAGGTTTGGAACTCCTGACCTCATATAACCCAAATCTTTTCAAAGTTCAAGTGAATAGGCATCTTCTGGATTGAGAATGAGGTTCGCTCCATCTTAGGCCTCAACCTTGCTACACATTTGGTTAGTTGGTTGTTGGTCAAGAGCAAACCCAACTTTTATAAAAAAAAAAAAAAAAAACGGATCAAACGCTTTAAAACATATTTTATAATGCGCACTGCCAAAGGTTTGGAACTCCTGACCTCATATAACTCAAATCTTTTCAAAGTTCTAATGAATAGGCATCTTCTGGGTTGAGAATGAGGTTCGCTCCATCTTAGGCCTCATCCTTGCTACACATTTGGTTAGTTGGTTGTTGGTCAAGAACAAACCCATCTTTTATATAAAAAAAAAATAAAAAAAAAGTGTTAATAACAATTCCGGTTTGGAGGACATTTTTGAAAATTACTCGCACACAAAATAATTTGTTATCAATTTATATTTACCCTCATTGGCTGTGGTTAAATGAAATACATACAACATACCTTCTTATATTGTTTAATGAATATTTAAAATATGTTGAAGATATATTTTTTTTTAGTAGCTATTGATGAGTGTTATTGAAGTGTTACATTTAAAAAATAAATTAAAAAATATATTAAAAATATAGTTTTCTTTCCTCGCCATGGTCGTATTTCGAATTTTCTGTATCGAACATTATTTTATTTTATGATTAATAATTATGAGTTAATATTAACCTGAATACTGAAATTACTCAAAATAAGAAAATCTCCTTTTGATTAATTATAGATATTATAAGTTCTCTAGTTTTACTAGAGCAGCATCAGTATAGTAAAGTTTGCTTTTGATTTATGACATTTAATTAAGGCTCGAGTTCACCAACAGACGGTCATTTTTAAACAGCTGATTAAAATTTAAACAGCCGTTTAATAATATTTTGTTGATCACCATCGCTAAACTGCGGGTTAAACTCCCTAAACATCAAATTAATCATTAAGTTAATCAGATGTTTAGGGCGTTTAACCCGAATTTTAGCGATTTATCAAACGGCTGTTTAAATTTTAAACAGCTGTTTAAAATTTAAACAGCCGTTTAATAAACTGCTAAAATGCGGGTTAAACTCCCTAAACAACAAATTAATCATTAAGTTAATCAGATGTTTAGGGCGTTTAACCCGCATTTTAGCGATTTATTGAACGGTTGTTTAAATTTTAAACAGCTGTTTAAAAATAACCGTCTGTTGGTGAACTCGAGCCTAAGTATTACTTCCAGATTTAACTCTTCAATAGATATATGAATATATATAAGGTTTTAATATCTTAATAGTGAAATCTATTTAATTGTGATTTGCTCTTACAAACACGAGGACGACATCATTGACACCATTTAAATTTTTATTTAACTTATAGATTTCCAAAGGCTTACTAAAAAAAAATAATTTGTAAGCCTATGAAATTTTTAAATTACATTTTAAAATACGTTAACGATTTGAAAAGTTTTAAGTGTTATTATTAAATCAATAAAGCTGCCAAGAATTTGGCAGGGAAGTGTTGAATTTCAAACAGAAAACCTCCAACTCATTGTGTGTAACGGTTCACCTCGGTATTAGTTAGGGGTGTATTGTTATTTATTTAAGGGTAGATACAAAATAGTGGTCAGGTAAAGTCCTTCGTGGAAGTCGAATGCATTGTATAATTTTATTATGTTGAGTGACTGTTTTAATCATATATTAAAGTTTAGAAAGTTTATTGTTGTCAAAAATGCTAAATAAATTCCAAAATTATTTATAGGCAAAGTATTTTATTGCATAGATCAAAAATACCAAAATGTATAATTTAATTATAGAAATTTTTATATTGTATAATAATTATAGAAATGTTTATATTGTATAATAATTATAGAAATGTTTATATTGTATAATAATTATAGAAATGTTTATATTGTATAATTTAATTATAGAAATGTTTATATTGTATAATAATTATAGAAATGTTTATATTTATGCAATTAAAGTAAATAAATAAACTACTTAGCCAATAATATAATATAAAATAGCAGATTTTATATTACAAGAATTTTATAGGGAAAAAAACAATAATTATTTCGGGCGGTTGTGTAAACTTTGTTCGACGCATGACACAACCGCCACTAGTTCTGTAAGCAAATATTGTAATATAGATAGGCCATTTTTTGTAAATAGTTAGTCTTCTTCTTGCTCCGGCATAATAAAGACCATTGTACCAGTACAAACTTGTTTGGAACATACAAACCCTCTCCTCCTCTACTAACCATCGAACGGCTGACCAGTGAGCCCTCCTTAGCCGGAGGCCCTGCCCACTCAGTAAGCCATATCAGCCAGGCCTAATCAAATGCGCGGGTGCTAAAGGCCCGTACAATATTTATTATAATAATATTAATAATTATTATTATTATATTTGTTTATTACAATAAAATATAAATATTTAGTTATAACATATTATAAAACACTGTACGAGTATAAAATGTTGTAAATATATGTTACGAAGTCATGTGTGCCAATAAACATTCAAATTATTACAAATATTTATTATTTGTGTCCTTATATATTAATTAAAATATTTGAAAATACAATAGAACCATATAATTTAGGTTTGAGTTTTATCACGAAACTAGCTGGTGCTCGCGACTTCGTCCGCGTTGAAAATTTATAAAAAAATAGCAATATAACGCTTGTCCTCGTGTTGCTATGACACTTTGGTAAGGCGTTAGTTTTTTATTTTTATTTATCCCTCGGGAATAGTCCTTTTTTTCTGGATGAAAGGTACCCTATGTCCTTTTTGGTGTCCCAGGCAACGTGTATGCAAAATTTCATGATGATCGGTTCACTAGTTTTTGCGCGAAAGAGTTACAAACATCTATACATCCAAACATAGTTTCGCATTTATAATATTATTTATAGTACGGACGGATTATCTAAACATTTAAAGAGTATCTAAGAAATTTCTAATGAATTTTTATTCTAATCATAATAATTCCCATCGTGAAATGAATAGCACGGTTGCTATTACGCCTCGCCTTTTAGCCTATAGTAGTGGCCACAGTACTTGCAACTTCCCTGGTGAGACTTGTCACCCATCAAGTGGACCTTCGGGCTTTCCATAGAAAAATAAACTGTAAATCCAAACCATAGACAACACATTGAAGCTAGTAAGTGAGTTTACAAATGACTGTTGCAATCATTCATTGTCACGTCCCGTAGACATTATCTCCCGCAGACACCACCGGACTATAAATACGGCCGCGAACGCACTCAGACACGAGCGATGACGTATTAAGGAACATTGAAATGTATGGACGGCCATTAGTCACGCGTCACGCGTCACTCGACGTCACATTGTAAGTGATGTTTACCTGACGCTAACTGACCGTTCTGAACTATTGATGTCAAAGGCGGAGTGGTGAATGTATAAAATTAATATTTCTTCCAGCAATTGAGTCCAGAAATGAGATGTAATTATTAATTTAATTAAGCTGTTAGCGTCATCAAGAAATAGGACAATCACAGTTTAGTATACTAGCGTTGTCAAATAAAAAAATTGAATCACGTCGATATATAATACTATGGGTCGTAAATGAAGACGAAAACGCCATATTTCTTTTTGAATGTTACTCTGAAGATTTTTCTAAATTTATTTTGTATTTTTGTGTTTTAATGCTTCTTACGAGTATTTATAATTGCTTATGTATTCCAGTTTTGATCAATATTTGTATACAAACTTATATTATATAATCGAGTAAGAATCTGTTATTGGCTTTAAGGTCTTTCCTTAAAGAATTTACATATATAAATAACAAAAATAAATTTTAATCATAAAATTATAAAAAAAAAACAGAATTTTTCTTATTTGCTATTCAAGAACCTCCGTATTTGCTTTTTTCAAATGAATCTTCCTTCCCATTGAAGGAATATTAAATAATAAATAAATATATATATATATACTAATATCAATCAGCATTTATGTGAGTAACACAAAATTTTTAAAATAAATAATAATAAATTACTCATTTTAGAAAGCAATGGAATTAAGAAATTGTTGATGTCACTGTTTTGTCTAAATTTGTCAATAATATTTATTAACACTGAAGATTTACTTGTACTTTTCCTTGATTAAAATGACAACTGATGGCTCTAAAAATTTCTCATATTGAGTACAATTTAATAAGTACATGTCTTAGACAGAGAACAGCCATTAATTTAATATTGAACCAAAATCCGGGCGCATGCGACGACTGTGTTTATTTACATCACGCCTCCGTACTCTTTTACCTGTTATTGAAGAAAATTAGACTAAGGGCCTCTTTCACCAACTACAAGTAAAGTGTTGATTAGTTACTTTTAGAAATAATTTTATGTTTTATTAAATTATGCACTCGGTTTATTGCATCCTTCGATAGGCGAATTTTTTTATTATTATTTTCTTTTTAATGTTTGGGAATTTTACCGTACAAACAAAGGTATATCAGCTCCATCATTCCCGATGACCGGTTAGTTTAAATGGCGGTTAGCCTACTTGACACTTTACTCAGAGATGGTGAAAGAGGCCCTTAGCGTAAACAATCAAAATAAAACTTATTCATTAATAAAATACGAATGACATCTATACTTGATAAAAAAGCTGGTGGACTCATCCCAAATGACTATATTCTCTTTTTAAAAGGCATATTGAATGACTATATTCTCAAATGACTATATTCTCCCAAATGACTATATTCTCTTTTTAAAAGGCATATTGAATGACTATATTCTCAAATGACTATATTCTCCCAAATGACTATATTCTCTTTTTAAAAGGCATATTGAATGACTATATTCTCAAATGACTATATTCTCCCAAACGACTATATTCTCTTTTTAAAAGGTATATTGAATGACTATATTCTCAAATGACTATATTCTCTTTTTAAAAGGCATATTGAATGACTATATTCTCAAATGACTATATTCTCTTGAATCTTGAATATTGAATAAAACAACTGGCACTCGAATTGTTCACGCTACTGTCATATATAATATGTAACATGTATAGATAAACATTTATATCGTGTAGATAAAGGGAAAATATCAAATATGCCATAATACATTGAATAAACTATCTATATGATAAAATTCATCCAAATCCATTGAGTCGTTTTTGCATAAAAGAGTAACAAACATCCATACATGCATCCTCACAAACTTAAGCATTTATAATATTAAAAAGATTTGTATTTTTATGTTAAATTGAAGATGTTTTAAGCTCGGACAGTTAGATATAATTTGGACCCATTTTGAACACACAATATAATTAATTTTCTTTAAGTCAAGTTAAGTGAAGTAAGTACTAACTTAACTGAAAGAAGCCTTTCGCTAGCCAACCACCTGAGGGGTTAATTTGTGCCAGTCATTCTCGTAACTACTGATAAATAACATACCAGACATAATTTGCTTGGAATCACGAACGAGTATGCTATATATTAAAAAAAAAAACTAGTTAGTACGTTACTATTTCTAATATAATATAATATTATCTAAGCATGTATCATGGGCATGGGCATAAGCTTTTTATTACACTTTGATCTAGTAATTTTTTTTTTTTTTTAAATAAATTCTCAATGGAACATCGATGTTTATGGATGGGCTTTTTCAAACAAAAAAAAAATCACTCCCTCAAAATCAATCTGATTCGCAAAATAAAATTGATTTTTGTAGGTGAAAATCGGTCGTTGGTTGGTCGTGTTGCTCGAAATTAGTAATGTCGGTTGTTTACTATAGTAATTTAATGCTTTTTGGTTGCTAATTTCGAACAAAATGAAACCAATGTGTACTCAAGTACACGTGTAATTTTGCGGATTGTTTTGCCAGTGTTGTCTGCTATGGAAAAGGCCCATCCATAACATTGGAACACAGCAATGAACTCTTCAAAGTCCTAACTTCGCTTAGGGACACTATCAATACCAGGGGCGTTGCAGGTGTTTGAACCATCCAAGTATTTGTTTTAAGTACGCTTGAAGAAGCCCATATTCTAGGGTAACTTAACAAGGAATTTATTCTAAAGTTCTAAAGAATGCTTGATGAAGTATCACTAAATAAAGAATAAGCCGTTTTTTTTTACAAACGAATTAAAAAACCTTTTTTTTTTTTAATAAAACCATTTAAAAGCGATCACACACAAAATTCATGTGATCACATCATAGATAATACAAATTTCGTGAATATATTAACAGTAACTAGGTGTAATTTAACTTAACTGTAACTCTAACGAGTTCAAAATCGAGTTCAAATTCACTTATAAAGGGCTTTACAAAACTTAAAACTAAAATGAATATAATTAGATATTCTAACTTGATTTGTGTAAATTTTTTTAACTTAATATTTCGCTTATTGGAATTAGATATATTCCCTTCATGTTTGTCTGACTTATATATATGGTATGTATAAAGGCATCAAAATTCTTTTAATATCTAAATCAATGCACTATTTATAAAATTCGGCAGGCGAGCTGACGGTCCACCTGATAGCAGGTGGCTATTGACGTTTATTAATACAAGCAACGCAATAGATAGTAAAAATACGCTGCTGGCCTTACTAAAATAATATCGGATTAGGATTTACTCACTCACGGAAACACAACAGTGTTTTTCTTTAAAGTTGTGGTCAATCCTCCTGACACACTGCTTTTTGCATTCATAAATTGAGCTGCCACATAATATTGTTGTCATTTTATATTTTAAAAATGACAAAAGAATAAGTAACTTAAGTTTCTTTCGGGATTTGCTTCTCAGGATTGTAATCTTGGCTTTTTTTTCGAATTTAAATTTGCAATGACGATCATAAGAGTCTCTCGTGAAAACTTGTAATTGATAAATAAATATTGATTTTTGATTTAGATTTTAATAAATGTTGCAGCAGTTTGAAGTTGTATCTAAGGAGCCGATAAAGCGCAGCGCAAATAAAACATAGATATACGCAACTGCAGCGGTCACCGACCCGATGACAGATCGTAAGAGGTCGCCTCGATGCTCCTATACAACCAATACTCATCGGCTACCAACATTATCTTAAAAATATACACATTGAACGACACGTTTGGTCTAGTGGCTAGTAAACCTAGCTGTTAACCAAACGGTCGTCGGTTCGAATCCCGCCAGGGGCGAATGTTTATGTGTTAACATTTTACATTTGTACCTGTGTCATGGATGTTTTATATTTATAATATGTATGTATTTACAAAAAAAAAAGTAATCTATGTAGTATATCAACTGTCTGGTATCCATAATACAAGCATTAGTTGCTTATTGTGGAACTAGATGGTGCTTTGTGGAATGTGTGAAGATATTTATTTATTTATTTATTTATTTATATACATGGCCGTTTTATGCTCATTTAAAACATCAATAATAAACGAATATTACCTTCAATAGGAGAAATTAGCTCTAGCACTCCTTGCATATAACAATGTCCGCGTTAAACGATGCAAGATACCCTATGTCCTTTCTGGTGTCCCAGACAAAGTGTATGCAAAATTTTATTGTGATCGGTTCAGTAGTTTTTGCGTGAAAGAGTTACAAACATCCATACATCTAAACATACTTTCGCATTTATAATACTAGCTGGTTCCAGCGACTTCGTCCGCGTTAAACGATTAAAGGTACCCTATGTCCTTTCTAGTGTCCCAGACAACGTGTATGAAAATTTTCATGGTGATCGGTTCAGTAGTTTTTGTATGAAAAAGTTACAAACGTCCATACATCCAAACATACTTTCGCATTTATAATATTATTACGGATGCCAATGGATTAGTCAGTGTTTTCGATGAAAGCTCCCAGCAGCGCATTTGTAGACCTGTTGCGTTGTTTGTGTTTACAGGCGACGCGATGGCGACGGTAACCATATGCCATCAAGTGGACCGTTAGCCTGTCTGCCTATCTTTACATAAGGTAATCGCGTAGGTATCTATAGCGTAGGTAATTCGTTGTTTCATTTAAGTAGATACTTAATTGAATTTAATTATTCATTTTGTGATTATTTCATCCATACAAATTGTGTGTGTGTGTTTTGGTATATAAGCATAAATGCTTTTATTTTACAGTGGTAGGTATTCTGTTAGAGAGTGGTTATTTTAGCCACAAGTCAGTTAAGTAAGGGTAGAAGATCTAACTTTAAAACTTTTTAATTTCTGAATAAAATCTAACTTTAAAAAATCTTTTGAGAATTCAATTTTTTTATTGAAAATATTATCGGTGGAAGTATTTTAAAAATATTTAGCTATGGGCAACATTGTTACAGGCTTTTTTTTTATGTTATCACACAAATGTTTGTTGAAAAATCACCTGGTTTATGGTGTCGATGTTTCTTCCCCTTGCCAGCGGCGGCTGTCACCACCAACAACAGAATAAGCCGGCTCCAGTACATCCTAATACACCATCACAAAACACCATAACACAACATTATACTCAGAAAGCTTCAATTAATCAGATTATCATTTAATATAACATTTAAAATCACTTCGTAATCAATTTATTTTTCCAAAACTTAAGACAAGTTTGTTAACAATAAAAATATTTAATTTTTATTACAGAAAATAATGTTCATGAATGCTTTTAATAAATACGAACTGAAATAGTGTGAAGAATTCATTCAATTGACTTGAGTACAATTTTTATTTTTACGAATGTAAAAATATAACGTCTGAGACACGTGTCTAATCTGTCAACGTACAGAAACCCGACTGCTCCTGCCTTTGATAGTGGTGGAGCTGTGATTAAATTATTATTAAGGTGCACCCGACAGAGGACGCCAGAAACGCATTGTGCATCTCTTTCACTCCAATGACGAGTGCACAAGAGTAGACGAGACAAAAGTCCCGCGAAGAAAGCGCAGCACGTTTAAAATCATTTTAAAATTATCTTATACTAGCTGTTGCATGCGACTTAGTACGCGTAAATTTATAAAATATAGCCTATGTTCACCGCTGATAATATAGCTTCAAAACAGTGTAAGAATTTTTCAAATCGGTCCAGTAGTTTCGGAGCTTATTCAATGCAAGCAAACAAACAAATTTTTAGTCTTTATATTAGTATAGATTACTGGATTGCCTTTTGTGAATTTATTTTGAGCTAGTATTTACAGATTTTATGGCTATTTGCATAAAATTCATCTCTATAAATAAGCAGGGGCAAGTATGTTTAGCGGAATTAATGTGAACCAAAAGCTCCCAAAAAGCTCCTTTCAATTCTCTACACCTAGTTCTACTACTCGACTCTAGATGGCGGTAAATGAACGTCACACTCTTAATAGTTGTACAATTTGACAACAGATGGCAGAAATTGAGTGTTGAATTTTATTACATGTATCGGCGGTGTATGATGGCAATATTAAGCATTAAGTAAATACCTACCTTTGGTTATTTTATGTAATTTTAAACTCAAATAAATTGTCTATATCTCATTATTATTATATTGTGACCTTGATTTTGCAATTAAACAAACAGTATACCTACATTTTACATAGAAAAAATAATTAATAGGATAACAAATTTAAACTAGCAGCGCCATCTCGTGATAGGACAAGGGACTTATGTGAATAAACTACCCATTTATGTTCGTACATTTTTTTAGAAAGCTTAAGCTTAAATGTTTCACATTAAAGGCTACTTCCGTACTAATATTATAAATGCGTAAGTATGTTTGGATGTATGGATGTTTGTAACTCTTTCATGCAAGAACTAGTGAATCGATCATCATGAAATTTTGCATACACGTTGTCTGGGACACAAGAAAGGACATAGGGTACCTTTCATCGTTCAACGCGGACGAAGTCGCGGGTACCAGCTAGTTGTCGATATATAGGTAAGGTCGTTTGGCGTGCTATGGAGCGATATTACTCAGTTTCTTTGGTGGATAGAATCAGAAATTCTGAACTTTGCATGAGAATCAAAGTTGTACTTATGAATTTTCCTATTATATACCACATATACTTTACATACTTATAATTAGGTACCTACTTACCTATACTTACTTAAACTATACTTTTATTATACTTAGGGCCTCTTTCACCAATTACAAGGAAAGTGTTGATTAGTTACTTTTAGAAATAATTTTATGTTTTATTAAATTATGCACTCGGTTTATACTGCATCCTTCGACAGGCGTATTTTTTTTTTATTATTTTCTTTTTAATGTTTGGGACTTTTACCGCACAAACAAAGGTATATCATCTCCATCATTCCCGGTTATCGGTGACAAACAATTTATTTAAAAAAAAAACATTTATATTCAGCAACCCAAATGTTATATATTATTATTTCAAACAAAATCCATACACCTGTTAAAACATATAAGTATAATAAGGGCCTCTTTCACCAACTACAAGTAAAGTGTTGATTAGTTACTTTTAGAAATAATTTTATGTTTTATTAAATTATGCACTCGGTTTACTGCATCCTTCGATAGGCGATATTTTTTTTTATTATTTTCTTTTTAATGTTTGGGACTTTTACAGACAAAGGTATATCATCTCCTTCATTCCCGGTTATCGGTGACTTTAAATGGCGGTTAGCCTACTTGACACTTTACTCAGAGAGGCCGTTATTCGTTTGATATTTTTGAATACATAATTTTTATTTTCTCAGTATTTAATTTTATTAAATACTGAGAAAATAAAAATTGCTTTTGTCGTAGATGACAGATGTAGAAATTCAAGAATCTCCAAGAACTGCGAGGAGATCTTCACAATTCGTCGTTTCTCTGGAGAAGAAGTATCTTATCTATCAATTGAAGACAATAGGGGAAGTTACATAGGGATAATAATAAATTCAATAATACGAACAATAAGCCAAAAATGTTTAATGTCGATATCGATAAATTTACATTGCGTTTATCGTTAACACCAAAAACTGGACACCCACGACACTGGCGCGCGGTGCGCCTGCCACTAAACGAGTAAAAATTCACCTAAAAAAATCCCGCTAAATTTATAGTTACATTACATACAATACTTTCGGATAGACTTTCGTGTCGTGCGGTCGCGCCGATCCGGAACCGGTCCGGAACCGGACCATCCGAGAGCGCACGGTACGGGCACAGTGCAGAGAGGGCACAGTAATTTACACGCGACCCATACGCTTACTTTACAATATAAACATGGGGTTTATTGCAGGCGTATAATTCAACAAATGATAATCTATTTTTATATAAAAACATTTTTTAGTAGATAACACATGCGCTCGCATTATATATATTATGAATCGATTGAATGGGGATATGTGATGGATATGTGATGTTGTGCGTAGGTGCTGTGTCTCTGCGCTGTGGTGTCGGGGAGGAGGGGGCCGGTACGGCGCCCCCGCCCTGCGGGCCCGACCGGGCCGCCTAGACGAACCACTCGTCCTTGTGCGGGGCGCTCAGGCCGAGCCCCGCTGGCGGCCCGGGCGCGCCGCTTTGTACCCGCGCGGGCCCGCAGGGAACACCCAGTTTCCCGGCAGCTGCGTGCTGCCCGGCGAGCCGCCGGCCGCCGGCTTTCCGGCACCGTTGCTGCTCGCCATTTCTTGCACTGCACACCAACAAACAAACCCTATTATAGACAATCTAGCACTAGTTGTGGAATATTTAGATTTTTTCAAATCGAATGATTACCTCCTACATACATATAAACAAACACACAAACTTTACCTTTTTATTATATTAGTATAGATATGTAATATTGTTTTTTGATATTATATCCGTACTAATATTATAAATGCGAAACTATATTTGGATGTATGGATGTTTGTAACTGTTTCACGCAAAAACTAGTAAACCGATCACGATGAAATTTTGCATACACATCGTCTGTGACACCAGAAAGGACAAAGGGTACCTTTCATCGTTCAACGCGGACGAAGTCGCGGGCACCAGCTAGTTTCAATACAACTAGATTTCGGTCTTACATGTCTTGAATTGAGGTCCACAATCAGATCTGAAATCGCCGAAGTTTTTGTGACAGTCGAATTCTATCGTTGCTTTTTGATCATTGTTTAGTGCGAGTATGTACACGCATTTAAAATTGTATGCATTACTTTTTTTAATCATATTAGGAAGGGGCGTGAGGAATTTTACCTCTTCATAATATCATATTATAAATAGTATTGTAATTGGATTTACATTGTAGATGTGTACGCTGATTGGCTGCGCGGCGGCGACAGAAGCAGCAAGCCGCGGCTGCCGTCGCCAAGGTCATCAGGGCAACGGTTGCCGCCCCAATCACTAACCACGCACCATTCGCGCCACTGCTGCCACTGTCTGAAAACGCAAGAGTCCTCAAGTTGAAATCAGTCTTTTTCCGTTGAAAATAGTAGTCGTATACAAATGAGCTGAAGATTCGTTTAGAAGGAAAAGTTAATAAAAATAAATAAATAAATATCTTCACACATTCCACACAGCACCATCTAGTTCCACAATAAGCAACTAATGCTTGTATTATGGATACCAGACAGTTGATAGACTATACATAGATTACTTTTTTTTTGTAAATATATACTATTTTATCTCCTTAGAAAAAAAATTAGGAAAAAATTAATTCCTAATTTTTTTTTCTCCCACTTGATGGAACCAAAATGTACTAGATCCAGCTTGATTGGACCAAAATGTCGGGGTACGTACTTGAACGTTTGATCTGATGCGGTTTTTACCAATGGATGGCCAAATTTGATTTTTATTATCAAATAAATAAAACCACACACATTGCGTTTGATATTCTACAATTGATCTCTATTTATTTTTCTCTTTGATCTACTTCCATACATTTTTACAGATAAAAAAAATATATAAAAAAATGAAAATTAATAAATAATAAATAAATAAATAATAATAATAATAAATAAATATCTACACACATTCCACACAGCACCATCTAGTTCCACAGTAAGCAACTAATGCTTGTATTATGGATACCAGACAGTTGATATAATACATAGATTACTTTTTTTTATAAATACAAAACATCCATGACTCAGGTACAAAGGTAAAATGTTAACACATAATAAACATTTGCCCCTAGCGGGATTCGAACCCGCGACCGTTTGGTTAATGGCTAGGGTTACTACCCACTAGACCAAACGTGTCGTCAAATAATTACAATGATTTACCTTATAAGTATACCTTATAATTTACAATAACTTATTGCCAACTTGATTGAACTGATACCTACAACGCCATCTAGACAATTCGGTCGTAAACACATACATATTATAAATACAAAACATCCATGACTATAAAAGTGCAAGAAGACGAGTTCGAAGAAGGTAACCTGGGCACAGCACAGCAGTGTCTTCGTCGGAACCGTCGGCGCAGTGGTCGACTCCATCGCAGATGAGGTCGTAGCTGACGCAGAACTCGCGCTGCTTACACCTGAACTCCTTGCACCCATGTTCTGGAACAATATTACAAAATACCATTTTATACTCAGACTGCATGGAAAATTTCATAGAGTTCACATTCATTTAATTGTATAGGTTATATATCCCATGAGGAAGAGGCCGGTTTCGATTCCCTCAGACGCAGAGGGTTGGACAGAAGGCGGGCATATCAAGGCATCCTAGGGCCTAGGACATTTGAAGACGGTCCACTAGGGCCTAGGGGACCTGCGCACATGGTTGGCTAGCTGTGTGTACCTGCACAAGGTCCCACCGTCTGGGGATTACCCCGGTGTCTCTGGGCAATTCGCCATTAGAGTTAGTCTAGCCAGCAATGACTAGGCTGCTCTGGGGTGGATCGGAGTTGTTGCCTCGACAGAGCCGGGTCCATCCCGCTCAAATGGCAAGGAGACACCGGGGAGTTTTAGTGGGTATTCCCAGTGCCACTATGATCAGGTGCTGGGCGACCCCCACATACCCCTACCGTCTGGCCAGCGGTAGGAAATCTGTAAGCGGATTACCCCTCGTAAAAAAAAAAGGTTATATTTCCCATAGGTCTCAAAGTTTACGAGGTACGTGTGTCTCCGAATTCGAAAAATCTAAACAGCTATCCTATTGGAATACAAACGATAAAAGATTTTTCGTAATTAATTGAAACATAAGTTTTTGAATACAGAAATTTGAATAGATTTAGCTATTAAACATAACATTCTATACTTTAATAACTTGAAATTAAGTTAAATTAAATGTGGTGGCCAAAAATGAACGCTTGTGCTGATGATGTTACTGATGATAATATCTAAGCTTATATCAGTCAAACTAATATAAATATTATCAAAAACTCGGTGCATTGCAAAATGTATCTTTTACAGAGCAAGTAGGTAAGTAATATTAAAATTCGTTATAAATATTCACAAAGGATGAAGCCAGTAAACCGAAAAGTTCGCAGTACAGTATCTGTAAGTGATTTCAGACCAAATGCTCTTAAATTGAGTAACATGCTACCAACGCAACTCTGACAAAGCAAACTGCTATAAGTCTCTTAAAAGTTTTAACCGAGTTGCGAACTATAATCTGCAGTCGAGTAACTGCTAAAATATGCACAGAGAGCAGTCAGGTGCTGGTGGCGACCTCACTCCCCACGGGTCACTTACGGAATAATTTAATGGAGATAGTTACGTTAAGAGGCTTTACTTATCAACTAATATCGACTATCTAAAAGTCTCGCTACTATCGATAATGTTAGAGGTGAAGGACTTATAAAAATTCTATGACCTGACCTGCACTTATTATAGACTAGCTGTTGCACGCGACTTCGTCCGCGTAAAACGATGAAAGGTATATGTCCTTTCTCGTGTCCCAGACAACGTGTATGCAAAATTTCATTGCGATCGGTTCAGTAGTTTTTGCGTGAAAGAGTCACAAACATCCATACATCCAAACATACTTTCGCATTTATAATATTAGTACGGATTTAGGTGTATATAGTACAATATATTCTAAATCGATATCAATCAATACAGATAAAGTATCTTAATGATCGTATTACAAAATAAGTTCACTTCTGTTTATTTTGTCCTCTGATTTCTTCTAAACCAACCAACGAAATATATTTATGGAAAAGCTACGAACAAGAGAGGTTTATATTTATAACTAGCTGGTGCTCGCGACTTCGTCCGCTTGAAAATTTAAAAAAAAAGCAATATAACGCTTGACCTCGTGTTGCTATAACACTTTGGCCAGGCGTTAGTATTTATTTTTTATTTATCCCTCAGGAACAGTCCTTTTTTTCTGGATGAAAGGTACCCTATGTCCTTTCTGCTGTCACAGACAAAGTGTATGCAAAATTTCATGGCGATCGATTCAGTAGTTTTTGCATGAAAGAGTCACAAACATCCATACATCCAAACATACTTTCGCATTTATAATATTAGTACGGATTTATAGGAAAAATTGCACATAAAACTGAGGGAGGGTTGCTAGTTAAAATAACTTAAACAAGGAGCGTGTAAAGTGATGCAGTGACATCTTAATTTTAAATAAATAATATAGAGGGTTTATTAATTTTTTTTTTACTTAATCAAAGGATTGACGAGAGTAAAATAATCAAAGCTATTATGTCATCTTCGGATCAGCACTAAATCCAGTCTTGATGAGTCTCTAAAAATATTACGACCTATACACATCGTAGTCTATGACGTACGCGAATTTATGCTCTTAATAAGAGCTACATGTTTATTATTTACTAGCTATAGCCCCCGTATTCGATCGCGTGGGCTTCTATTTACGCTAATACTTAACGAAAAACATTCCCACTTAATCCCATTTTTGGGTTATGTCAACCACTTATAGTTAAACGATGAATCCTTCAGAAAAATTCTCTAAGAACTTGGAATTTCTCTAAGAAATCATGACTTAATTTATACAGTAATCTATAGGATATAGATCTATAGCTATGTACGAATGTAACTTTACAAAATCAAAATTTTATAATTTTTTTTTTATTTATTTAGATTTAGATTACAGACAGCTATAAATTTAAAATATATATATATATACAAATAGGCCTAAAGAATCATAAAAATGATATTTTTACATTTATTTATTAATTAAAAAAAAATATATATTATAAGACCAAAAAAAGAAAAAACTGAGAATATTCTATGAGTGATAAAAATTAATTTTTCAAAAGTAATTCACCAATTTACTTTTTATAAGAATTCAAATTTTTGAAAAATATGTCAATATCATACAGAATCTTATTGTAGTGATACTTAGAACGATGACACAAGGAATTTTTAAAGGTATAAAGTTACGCCAAAATTTATCCATTAAATTCCGACAAAAAGAACTATCCATAGTTAAAAAGGCGATGATAAAACGCCGCCAGAATCAAAAACAAACTTGGCGAAATATAATTACATCCCCTAAGGCTCCGAGACGGTCGAAACTTCCTAAATCCCTTTAGAAAGTATATTTTTCCACTCGACGGAACGGAAAATCTAATTGGTGTAATGTAAGTTCAAAAGACGTTACACAATTGAGGTTACGCACTGTTGTATGAATTTATGTAATTGCTTAGATTGCTTAATGTTAACATTTGAACACTCAAACGGCTTGTTTCATATTTTTAGAAGCATAGTTGTGGCTTTCTTAGTTGTGGTCTTATGTGGTAAATTGATTTTCATATGAAATTCGTTCAATATAAGTAAAATTATCGTGTTTACAAACTTTGAATGTAATTTTCAGAAAATCATAAAAGAAAAGTATAACAAAACTAGCTGGTGCCCGCGACTTCGTCCGCGTTGAACGATGAAAGGTACCCTATGCCCTTTCCGTTGTCTCAGACAACGTGTATGCAAAATTTCAACGTGATCGGTTCAGTAGTTTTTGCGTGAAAGAGTCACAAACATCCATACATCCAAACGTACTTTCGCATTTATAATTTTAGTACGGATGTAAAAAAAAAACTATCATTAATATTTTAGTTTTCATGCGATTTTAACATGCAGATATTGAGTTTCTCTCATGAGTGAATGAAGTCGCGGGCATTAGCTAGTGACATATATAGATATATAGTAAAATGTAAATAGGTTTCGCCTAAATAGAACATTCTACAAGTGAAATATTATTTTATTTTAATTTTTACCAATAAAATCATTTGCTTAATTAAAAAAAAAATGTGATTATCTGAATTTTGTAAATAAAAATATATTATCTTAAATGTTATATATACAAAACAAGTATTAAGAAGAATAAGGGCCAATTTCACCAACTACAAGTAAAGTGTTGATTAGTTACATTTAGAAATAATTTTATGTTTTATTAAATTATGCACTCGGTTTATTGCGTCCTTCGCGATAGGCGAATTTTTTTTTAATTATTTTCTTTTTAATGTTTGGGACTTTTACCGTACAAACAAAGGTATATCATCTCCTTCATTCCCGGTTACCGGTGACTTTAAATGGCCGTTAGCCTACTTGACACTTTACTCAGAGATGGTGAAAGAGTCCATAAATGTTATTACGTTCACGTTAGTCGTAAAGTACCTAAACACCGTTGGAGGCAATATCAATGACGATAATTATCGTCATTATCGTTACAATATCGCACCGTAACGGCGACTGAGCGAACAAAATGGAAAAAGGGCAGAAAGCCATGTTCGGTCACATTCCCAGTATTCATTATTACTTTTAATAACAATCTAAGGCAGGCCATTCACGGCCCGACAACCGATATGCCTCGATTACAACATATAAAATAGGAAATATATTCACTGACTATAAAACAAACGCTTCAAGACACAAACTGCATTCATTAAAGGACAGGCGATATTATATTGACGCAGTCTTCTTATATAAAATAATTCTTCTTCACTTTTAGAATGTATATTCACCTAAATGTACCAAAATTCAGAACAAGATCAAGTGATACATTTCATATTCCCTATTGTAGAACTAATCATTGTAAAAATTCCTTCTTTCATCGTATCACTACAATAAAGTATCACTACAATAACATTCTGAAAGATATTGATATATTTTCCAACAATTTGAATTATTACAAAAAGAAAAATGGGGAAGAAAAGCTACTGTACTAGCTGGTGCCCGCGACTTCGTCCGCGTTGAAAGATGAAAGGTACCCTATGTTATTTCTGGTGTCAATGACAACGTGTATGCAAAATTTCATGGTGATCGGTTCAGTAGTTTTTGCGCGAAAGAGTTACAAACATCCATACATCCATACATACTTTCGCATTTATAATATTAGTACGGATTATTCCTTCTTCTATGGTATAATATTACTAATATTAGGATAGTAGGATTTTTCAAAGCGGATAAAGACGCGGGCACCAGCTTACTTAGTTGGAAATATTTATTAAAAAAAAAACCTTTCGCGTATTTCCATAAAAATGGTGCACAAGTTGGCAACAGGTCGCGCCGTGAATAGCACAAAGGAATTCGCGGAGGGTGTAATAAAAAAAACTGTATAGAAAGGGTGGAATGTGTAAACGAACTGGCCGGTCGCCGGTCGGTTGTTTTTGCGAATAAATAAATATCGGACAAATTAAAGACGGTTGTATTTCCTTCGTATTACAACACAATACATGGATTTTTCTTTTTAAATACCACAGACTAATGTCTAATGTCTCTTTCACCATGTGTCAAATAGGCTAACCGCCATTTAAAGTCACCGGTAACCGGGAATGAAGGAGATGATATACCTTTGTCTGTACGGTAAAAGTCCCAAACATTAAAAAGAAAATAATAAAAAAAAAATCGCCTATCGAAGAATGCAGTATAAACCGAGTGCATAATTTAATAAAACATAAAATTATTTCTAAATCTAAACTAATCAACACTTTAATTGTAGTTGGTGAAAGAGGCCCGATTATTAAACCATATATCCTTGGGGCAATTTTAATTTGGATTAACGATTATTTGTAAAAAAAAAGTCTAAGTACTACTATACGCCTCGACAAGAGAGGTTTAATTTTAAATATTTTATGTTAACA
The DNA here is from genome assembly GCA_944738685.1 of Synanthedon myopaeformis. Lineage (NCBI taxonomy): Eukaryota > Metazoa > Arthropoda > Insecta > Lepidoptera > Sesiidae > Synanthedon > Synanthedon myopaeformis. The sequence continues at coordinate 12,702,541 of OX122915.1, forward strand.
TTGGGTCCGTTTGTGTTTATTGGTGACAGTACAGTGAAATAGAGAGGAATAGAAAAGGAACCAGACCAGGGGAATGTAAATAAGCTACTGATTTTGAAAGTACATAAGTGATAAGTATGAAATAGAAGATAAGGCCCGGGCATCCTTCATTTACTGAAACACGACAGCATAAGTGCTAATATTTCATGGTGGTCTTCCGTTAATTGAGCGTGTTTAATTTGAGTTTTTATTAAAAAAGATAAATGTTAAATTTTAGTTATGTAAAATGCGGAAATAACGATCCGTTTTGAACAGCACTAACTATTACAAGATGGCCGCAAGCACAGTTCAGCAAATTGAATACATTTCCTACAAAATCGCTCGAAGTGCAACCTCAACTATAAATTCAAATGTTTAACTTGTTTAGAGTTTAGCGTAATATTTACGTTTTAACTTTTATAGATAGTAATTGTAATGTTAATTCTGTACAAATCTTGGATAAGTCTAAACTATCCAATCCGTATACTAGTATAAAATATGGAGAAATTGCTCACATATACTTCAAATTAACAATGCATTTTCATTTAATGTATTTTGCACTATAAATCGTGCAACCATTCTAGGAATACAACTGGGGGAAAATCTAGACTAAAGTTAGTATGAAGGAGTTATTTTGATAGATCTATGAATTTAACTAATAACGATTGATTGTAAGGCAGATTTGATACTTACTAGGGTCCTTGACGCCAGTGATGATCAGTTTGAACCCATTAGCGTCTGTGCCCCAGTTGTCTGTGACGTATTTTAGGGTCACGAAGTTGCTGCGAGTGAATAAAGCTCCGACCTGCTGCTTCGTGTTACGGCAGGACAGGTCCACCTGAAATAATCGTACTTAATTAAATAATTTGTGACGTGGATTCATAAGATTAATAATTCATAAGAAAAATCATTTCTTATGAATTGAAGACGCCAAGACGAGAAGATATTAAGTTAATCAATGTGTCACAAGCAGGCAGTTTTGAGGCTGATTCAGATTAAAAAGCACACTGTGTTTCGACAATACATCTGGCGACAGTAACCACCCTTTTACAGAAGATCACCATAAAATGACAGCATGTGTGCTGTTTCAGTTTCTTCTCTCCTAATCCTCTGTCCTACTAAAGAAGCACACATGCCGTGGGTTGTATGAATAGGCTATGGAAGCCTATTCATACAATACAATACATACGTACATACAATACAATACGTGAATCATCAAACAACCTACCGATCTTTAATACAAAAGATAGCCTATTAGATGGAATGTCACATTAAGACCTGCTCAAGCCTTTGACGGAATTGGATGTAGAATGAGATGAGAGTGCTTTTGTTTCAGCACTTGTGCTTTTATTTTAGGTTGCTCTATGCATATAAAGTCAGGCATTGACTAGTTTATGAGAACAGAACACAATGTATTACCGAACAATTTGAACCAAAGAACTTATTAAGTAAAGAAATAATTAAAAAAAAATCATTTAAATAACATAACATTTGGAAGAAAAAAATAATAAAAGAGTGAGATTGTGGAGCCTATCCTACGAGTAGGTATAATGTTAAGTTATTGTTTTCGCTCATAAAAATTCCAATCTTTTTACGAAGTTCCCGAATTTTTGATAGGCAATACCTTATAGAATTTCATATTTTTATCGCATCAAACTCGAACACGACATTTACATAGACCATACAACACACCTAAAGCGATTTGAATTTGGAATGTGCCCCAACTTTACAATATTATAGAGAGATCACCGTCAATATAGTCGGAATAGATTTAGCCGTCGCGTTTTTCATTCGTTGATCGCTCAGGCTCCGGCAATATTTTCTTCAAAGAGCCGGGGCTTATTGAGCGAACGGTCGCATTATGGGGACGTCATATTTCCGAGAGAACGATAACGGAGACGTGACGGGCTTCGCGTGTTGCGGCATCCAGAATTGCCGTGCATCATTTCTTACTCGTTTCTTTTCCAAAGGGCGTTACCAGCAATTAGTTTTGAGAAGTTAGTATAGGTACCTGTTGTGACTAGGTTAGCATTACAATTTCCTTTCCTTTCCTACGCCGTTAAAGCAGGATTATTATTCATATGATAAAACTATAAACGAGCAAAAATTTAAATTTCGCGTATCTCGAAATCGGTTGTAACTGTTTGGATGAAATTTTGTATTTAAATAAGGTTTTAAGTTTTGTATTTCTTGTAAAAACGCAAAATCTTCTACAAAAAATAAGATTTTTAAAGCTATTCATTAAAGCGCCATCTTGTAAATTTTTGTGGTACTTGTATTATTGCCGATAGATGTGTTACCTCAAAATTTTATTAGAAGGCGCTATGTGAATACGAATATATTCGTTTTACATACAAAAGTAACAATGCAATTATTGTGTTGCCTTGTAATGCACAGGCGCCGGTTGCAATCCAATTATTATGACGATCTTAAGTCCACGTCGGCGTAAAAGAAAATACCGAGCGCAACTCGATCGCCACTTATTACTTATTGCTAATCCACACATGATCCGAACTTCCAGCTTTCACCGAGCTTAAATGTCACTACACTACACTAACTACCTTGCGCGAAGCATTGAGTAAGATTTCTAACCATACTTTCCAGTTGTAACAGTAACAGTTAGTAACTCTATGATTCCTTCTATTTCATAGGAGGTCCGAACCTCCGTCTGCATGACATCAACCAAGCTTGCGTCCACTAGGCTAAGACTTCGCCTTACTATGCAGTTTTCATTCGTCTTTGTGCCCCTTTAATAAAGATCAGACGGTTGATATTAAAAATTCCTTTCAAAGAGATGACGGGCATTGGAAATAAGAATTTCTTACTGTAATTTTCTCTTAGAATTTTATGGTGAGAGGTTAAATATTATTTTCAATAATTGTATAAAATGTTTGAGTTTTAAGGCGAATAGCTATCCAGCGTGGAGTGCGACAAGGATGAATATTGTCCCGTCTATTATTTAACTTATATTCCAACAATATTTTTAAAAAGGCGTTAAAGGATTCTCAGACAAGAGTGAAGGTGAACAGACAAGAGTCAAGTAATTAACAATATCCGGTATGCAGATGACACCGTCATTCTGGCTGATAATATCGGTGACCTTCAGATCCTTCTAAATGATGTGAGCTTGGTCAACAAGACGAAATGGATGACTTTTGGTCGGTCGGATTAGTCGGGGGCATCTTTGCTGTTAAATGGTACTACTTAGGGTTGAGAAGGCGAATAAATTTAAATACCTCGGCTCTATCATTACTGACATTCTTGACCCAGATGTAGAGGTGAAGCGCAGAGTAGAGACAGTGAGAACTGCCTTCAATAAAATGAGATAATTATTCTGCAACGATAATTTGAACCTTAAACTTCGCCAGCGAATCGTTAAGTGCTACTCATTTTCTGTCTTGTTGTATGGCTCGGAAGCGTAGACCTTAAGAGTAAACTACATGAACCGGTTGGGGGCGTTTGAAATGTACCCACTCTTAGCTTCGTACAGATGCAATTACTGTAAATTATATACCCAAACCTTTTCGTTTGTTATTAGTGAAAACAGGCAACTACTTTATTTTATAAATATGCATATTTATATGTATAGATATAGATATTTTTTTCTTTTTTGAAAGTAATTTGAAGAAAGCAACTACGGAGATTTCTTGCCGGTTTGAAGATGTATTAATCCTTCTGAGAGTTATATATAGATAAAAAACGTCGAATAATAGACAAGTTTTAGCTGAACAACTCAGCGCGTGGAAGAAGTTAGATAACCGCGGTAAGGTGAGGTAAGTTGGGGCATCTGAGACCGTAACAAGTGCTCTTATCATTCCATAAGGAAAGTTGTGCGAACATAGGAGTCGTCGCGCACATCGTTATTGCCGCAAACATGTGAAGGATAGTTGTTAATAGTTTGGACTTTGTGCAGGTGGTCTCAACTTCTCCCTTTGTCGCTGTAATGAATCCGAACCGCTAACATTGTTTCGACGGCGATCGCCGAGAGTTCGTCCCGCACAGCTGCGGTTAACAATTTATTCCATTTAAGTTTGCACTTCAACAAGTATTTCATCAGAACAAAACGCCTTTCCATAGTTATTTGTAATGCTCTTTGTTTCGTTATAAAATGAATTTGTTTGTTGTTATTGAAATGAATGATTATCAGGAAATTTCATATACACGAGAGATACATAAAGGACATAGTACAGGATGTCAGGACAGGATAAAGTATTTTGGATCCATAAAAAAGTACCGTTCCCGAGGGATCATCTAAAAATAAAAATAAAAATTCAAAGCCTCACAAGATTATATGCAAATAATAAAGATTGAAGAACTCCAGTGTCTTGATTCTGGATAATATTAAAGTGTTATAACTAATTAAAGTGGCAATTAATTAAAGCAAACGTCGTTATCAGACACTTGAAGTACTTTTAAAAGTTTCATTCCAAGCTACGCGTTGTGATAAAACGTCAAAGTTCTATCCAATTTGGAGTCACAATTACGAATTTCCATTTGAAATAGGTATCCACAAGTAAGTCGCGAGGATGTCGGATATCGTTGAAACTTTGTCGTTTGTGGGAGGACTATGAGGGTAATCCGAGTTGGCAACATTTACCAATGCCAACTCAACTCTATCGAGTGTCCACTTGGCTCACTTCCTCCCAAAATTTTTGTTTGGTTTGCCTGATAAAATGATCTATCCGGATGTCCTATGTCAGGAAAATTCATTGTCATAAAAAAAAAACTATAAATATTAGATTTTGACATATATTAAATCTTTATTGCTCATATTATATTTTTGCCAAGCGTTGAAATTTTCATTTTTATTTTTAAATTACAGTACTTTTTTCTTGACGAAAGTACTCTATGTGCTTTCAATTAGCTTTTATTTGCATTACATATTGAAAGAAAAACCTTTTTGGCTGTATGATTGAGGCCGGCATTAAAGTCGACCTCCGATAGGAGATGGCACAAAGAGAAGAAGAAGAAAGTGAAGATATAGGCCTAAAAGGAGGATGTAATTCTTTATCCAGATAGGATAAAGAATAGTGGACAAAGTAGGCTACGGATGTGAGAATACTTGTTAGAACTTATTCATCGGTTAGCAGTGTAAAATTAAAATTTAATAAAATAAAACTTTAATCTACATTTCTATTACAATGATTGCTTTTTTGTATATAATAAAAAGAAAACCCTTCACAACCCAAGTGATAGTCAATCCAGCATAATTCCAGACGCGGAATACAATGACACCGAAGTTGGGAAAAGGTTTTTGTTCTGAACACTTTTGACCGAAACTTTACAATTTGAATTAAAAATTCACAAAGTCTCGTCTTTATTCCCGTGTTAATTATTTAGAAGATAAAGCCGACACCTGGCCCTCCTCACCAACTTCAGGGATAATTAAATAAATAATTCGTCCTCTTGGAATTCTTAATGAGCAACAACTTTACTATAACTTCAAATATGGAACCAAACTAGTTCCATCGAGCGAATTATGATCACTAATATACTTTTCTTTATTTACAGAATAGCATTTAAATAGTTACATCATGGCATAGAAACTTTTTTATACTATTTAGACTATAGACTAATGTTATAAATAGGAATAGCTTGTAAATTTGGATATAGGATGTAATTTCTATATCGGTTTTCAGATTTAAAGAATACTTTGACTTACTTATATTAGAATGGATTTTTTAGGGTGAATATTGGGTACATTTTGTGAAACACAATCACTCAAACACATTCTAATATTATAAATGCGAAAGTGAGTTGGTTCGTTTGTTACACCTTAACAACTCAACCGATCATCATCAAATTTTACATACACGTTGTCAGGGATACAGAAAAGGACACAGATAAAAGTACTGTTCTCAAAGGATCATCTAAAAATATGAAAAGTTTAGTCGACGCAATGCAGTATTTTATTAATCTCGTATTGATGAATGGGCAACTAAATAGAATTCAGTCCCTAAGTAAAGATCAGAAGTAGACTTGTCTTCGTTAATGGATCTCGCATGGGCATTCCATCAGGTCTCATTAGCATCCCGGTGGCGGCGTGCATAATAAATTAAATATGGCGCCTGATCGGGAGCAATCCAGAATAGTCCGGATAATTGCGCAGCGGCTTGGAATGTCTCCAAATTATCGTGGATATGATATAACTGAGAGATGTTATTAACGTTGGGAAGTAAAAGACCTGAATTTTCTTCTTTATTTAAAAATATATGTAATTTTTTACATCCACAAATATAAACAAAGAAGCCAGATGTCTATAAAAAATCTTCTGTCTACTAAGCTTGGTTTATTTAGTCTCCGTTAGTACTGAATTAAAAAATATGATATGAATTAGATTGGAAAATATGATATTGATTGGATGGAAAATATGGATCGACCAATGATCTCGTCTAAGCATGTTGTATTGGCTATAATATGCTTTTTATCATTCTCTTATGTTAAAATCACCAAAATGAATTTACATTGTGGACATTATTGAGAGGGAACATTATATATGTTCCCTCTTAATAATGTACGACGGCAAGTTAACGCTGAGTTTACAAACAATGTCCAACATTGGCCAAATCGATGTTTACTAGTTCAATGTTGGTACATTAAGTACATTAAGTGTTAGATGTACTAGTTGCAGCCCGTATAGTCTTTGTGATCGATGCACGTAAGAGTTGAAAACTTGAGAACATCTATACAATAGATGACCAATTTCACTATTTGCTAAGTACTAACTTCAAGCATTAGATTTTTAATAGTTGCATATTTTAAAAAGCAAGTTTTAAAATTTAAAATAAATATTTAATTACTGAATTCAATTTATAAAAATAAGGGTATATGTTCATTTGGTGAAAGACCTATGCCAAATTGGTTCCGTATCTAAAATGACTACTGATAAAAGAAGTTTTAAATCGTATGTTTTGCTGTTAAGTGAACCCTTCAGTTCTTGAAAAGACATAAAGACGGGAATTTCTTTGGTCGAAACTAAAGAAAATGCAGGGACAAAATGCAGCTGTTACCTTAGGTGGTGCGGTGTCGTGAGCACCGTCATAGACGTACAGGTGATCATTACAATCCAGTTGCAAGAGATCAAAGTGCAGCATGAACCGCTGCAAGATGCTGTGCGTCTGGAAGGTCACCGTACAATCAAGGTTCCTCTCGTTGCGAGACCAGATCACTCCGCCGTCGAGTTTACGGTATTGTCGCTGTAGAAAATGGTCCTTACACAGCGAGTCCATATAATCTGTGGACAAGAGAACGATTTCCATTAGTTGTCAATATTTAAATAGGTAGTAATAGAGCAGTTAGTCAACCAGTCAATACACAACTATTCAATTTCATAATTAATAAATAAATAAAAGCGCTATGAAGTTAAAAAAAATTCAATTAAAATCATACAAAATAATTTACTTCCCGTCTGCAAATTGGAAAGCGCTTTTGATTGATGTAAACGTCATTTACAAAATTTCCTTTGGAGAGTTCATATTGACGAAAAGTACGAAGGAAAAATTCTTATCAGATTCGTGCGAACGTTGGACTCAATTGTAAAATTAACTTCATGTTCTTGAAAATAAGAATCGATTTTCTATGCAGTGTAAGCTGACCTGTATCGTTGAGATTATCGGTGAGATTATTAAGATAAGTGTATCTGTTGAATTGGCTGACGATTCGACAGATCAGATACAGCCATTGAAGGTGGTATAGTGTTTCAGACTAAGCGTACGACGGACTGCTCACGCGCAGTCAGCCATGTAAGTAATTGTTAATTATTTTATCTAGTTGTGGCCGCGACTTCGTACGCGCTGTAGCAATACAGTTTAATTTATGTCATGAGGCTGGCTGATGGTAGTTAGATACTACCATCAAGGTAGTAACTAAATACAGTCAATCATTAACAAAGTAGAATCAATTTGTGTAGTATTTGTATGGAAAATTATCTGTAACCCGATTGCGCCACCTATCGAGTCTAATTATTAAAATTGGCCGATAGTTTAGGAGTTCAGTGACATACACACGTACAGTATTATATATATATATATACTAGTGACCAACTCACGGCTTCGTCCGGAATGCAATTTTTAATATACAAACCTACCTCTTTTATACCATCTTTTCGTAAGTGAAAACTGCATTAAAATCGGATGAGCGGTTTTGGAGTCCATATATATATAATAGGGCAAACATACTTAAATTGATTTTTATTTATATATATACATATACTATAAAATGTGTTATTATGACTATATTACTGTAAAGTTAAAGTAGTTTTTGCCCACAAGTGTAATAAACATCCATACATTCTTTGCCTTTGCCATTTATAGCTAACTAGCTGGTGTCCGCGACTTCGTCCGCGTTGAACGATGAAAGGTACCCTATGTCCTTTCTGGTGTCCCAGACAACGTGTATAGTTCGTGTATGCAATTAATCGGTTCAGTAGTTTTTGCGTGAAAGAGTTACAAACATCCATACATCCAAACATACTTTCGCATTTATAATATTAGTACGGATTAGTAGGACTAGTAGTACTTATATGTTCGCATCATACTTGTGAATGGATTACAAATCAAACGGTTCTTTAATATTTATGAGTATCAACATTTTTTTTACACAGAAATTGATTAAGTATGTAAAATTTCAGGAGCGGCTGCGGTGTGGTGGCTTGTATCACTGGCATCTTACTGTTGGCCAGTGTATCATCAGCTCCGACCACCAGGACCCTGTCTTCCATGGTGTCAGGAGTCACCACCGGCTTAGAAGTGCCTAGGGACGTTGTCGGTTCTGTCGGTGTCGGGACAAGTACCTTACAACTGGTTTTAAACGTTCACACAGACAGCCAAGGAAACGTACAAGTATACACTAATTAAATTAATGATCTAAAATACTCCATTACCTTTATCTTTATAAAGGTAATTGACGTAAAATATGATGTTTCAATAGAAATGGTTTCCTTTAATTATAATTTTGTAATTAATTAACGAAATCGCTCTAATTAATGAAGATCCTCGATTTGTTGTTTGTGTCTGATTTAATTACAGTCAAATGAGTGTTTAATTGAAAGAGCTAAATAGTAATTATATATACATATTATGGGTACAAATAACCTTAAAAGACATGAAATGGCGATAATATTTTATTTTTAGAATATTATTAAATTTTAAAAATGTAATGGTCTTAATATTAAAATGGACACACAATTTTATTTAACCACAAAACGTATAAAATGTGACAATGTTTATCAAATACGCATAGATAAAAGATAACGTTTTTACTTTGACGTAAAAATATGAAAGAATGTAGAGAAATTTGACCGAACTGATAAGAGGAATTTAATAATGATGATTGATTTATATTTGGTTTACATTAAATTCAAATTATTGAACATAAAGATTTATAATTTAATATATTTTACGAACAAATTTATTTAAAATTTAATTAAATTAAGAATGGGAATTTTAAATTTTAAATAAACTTTTTAAAAAGAAAACAAAAATTTGTAATACCTTGTTATTATATGTTCTAATCTCAACATATAATTTACTGGGTCAATAACTCGTTGGGTAAGGTTCATTTGATTTCATTTGATTTGGAATCTCCTTATCCCTGATTTGATTTATCAGAGTGACTTCCAGCATATTATCGTCCATAGCTATAGTTAGGGCCTCTTTCACCAACTACAAGTAAAGTGTTGATTAGTTACTTTTAGAAATAATTTTATGTTTTATTAAATTATGCACTAGGTTTATTGCATCCTACGATAGGCAATTTTTTTTATTATTTTCTTTTTAATCTTTGGGACTTTTACCGTACAAACAAAGGTATATCATCTCCATCATTCTCGTTTACCGGTGACTTTAAATGGAGGTTAGCCTACTTGACACATCGTGAAAGAGGCCCTTAAACTTACATACAAGGCCTATAGTTAGATATCACGTTTCAGCACCAAATGTGATAACTAAAAACACACTGGTTAAAAATGTTGACCTAGTTTTTTTGAACTATAATAATTTAAAACAATAATGAATACTGCTTAAAATTAAGTTTAACTAAGCTTACAGGTTTCAACATGGTAAATTAAGAAAAACCAAAAATTATTGATGAAATTAGACGAACCTTACGATATAATAAGTGTTGCAAAGAATGTCTAATTAAACCGCAACATAATCTTTACCTAAGCAACAACTATGAAGGAAAATCTTTAAGCGAATTTTAAACGAAATTCCTTAATGTTCGTTGGTGTAATAAAGCCGAGTATTTCTTGTAGTTGGCATTTAAGAAATGTGAGATTTTGCCGAGCAATGCAGCACTCAGGTTCAACACTTGAGCAAAACTTGCAACATTGAAGTCAGCGGTTTATAGTAGGCGCAGGATCTAGGTTATAAGAAGTGCTACAACGCTGCTACAATCTTTATTTACATCTATTAAGAGCCTCTTTCACCATGTGTCAAGTAGGCTAACCGCCATTTAGTCACCGGTAATTGGGAATGATGGAGCTGATATACTTACCTTTGTTTGTACGGTAAAAGTCCCAAACATTAAAAAGAAAATAATAAAAAAAATTCGCCTATCGAAGGATGCAATAAACCGAGTGCATAATTTAATAAAACATAAAATATTTCTAAAAGTAATTAATCAACACATATACCTTTGTTTGTAGTTAGTGAAAGAGGCTCTTAGACATTCAGTCATCCAAATATTGATGATGATCATAACTTGGATCATCAACCCTGTAAAATGATGATGATGTTATCGCAAAAACATCTAAGTGATAATGCCAGAGTTAGTGGTACAAAGGCTTGATCAGCAGACTTAGTTCTGAATGCGCAGACATTAAACAAATCGCATTAAAACACGATTGAGGCGTTTTACAAAATGTATCATTAAAAATTGTAAAAAAAAATGTATAACTTGTCCACTTTAATTGCTAATCATGTTTAGAGGACGTCTTGATTAGCAAAGTATACGAGTAATTTGCGATTGTTTAAATTTTTACACATTTTTTTTTATTTAATAAATAGTTTTAATATAGTTTTATGATTTTATTATTTCCCTATTTATATAAAACTAGCGACCAGCTTCCGGCTTCGCACTGGTACAAAATTTTACATATAAATACTTTCCACGTCTAATTACATAGTATATGTAAAGGAGATGCATGCGGAGATTGAAAATTAATCTACAATTAATAACAGGGACCCACTCAAACATGGACGAATTTTTTTTTATCAAAAATAGGCCATAACATCCGTACTAATATTATAAATGCGAAAGTATATGTTTGGATGTATGGATGTTTGTGACTCTTTCACGCAAAAACTACTGAACCGAACACTATGAAATTTTGCATACACGTTGTCTGGGACACCAGAAAGGACATAGGGTACCATTCATCCAGAAAAAAGGACTATTCTCGAGGGATAAATAAAAAATAAAAAAACTAACGCCTGGCCACAGTGTTATAGCAACACGAGGTTAAGCGTTATATTGCTTTTTTTTAAATTTTCAACGCGGACGAAGTCGCAAGCACCAGCTAGTCTTTAATATAAAATGTAAAACGACATAGTTGGAACGTAAGAAATATACGTTCCCACTTTTTTCAAAGGGAAATTATGGCTTTGAAAAATTTTGTATTGTAAGATTTTTCTTTCAATTTTAAGGGAGTGTTTTAATGGTTGGTAAGCGTACACAGGAACAATCCGTACACGCGATTAAAGTCTGCGTGTAATTGCAGCTGACTCCAGACCGAGACGTATTTCCCTTGTGCTCCATTAGTGATATACGCGGTCTTGATATCTTTTAAGCTGTTTTAAGGCTCGATTTCACCAACAGCCGGTTATTTTTAAACAGCTTTTTAAAATTTAAACAGCCGTTTAATAATATTTTTTTGTTCAAAATCGCTAAAATGCGGGTTAAATGCCCTAAACATCTGATTAACTTAATGATTAATCTGATGTTCAGGGCGTTTAACCCGCAGTTTAGCGATGCTGATCAACCAAATATTATTAAACGGCTGTTTAAATTTTAAACAGCTGTTTAAAAATAACCGTCTGTTGGTGAACTCGAGCCTAAGGCCTCTTTCACCAACTGCAAGTGAAGTGTTGATTAGTTACGTTTAGAAATAATTTTATGTTTCATTAATTATGCACTCGGTTTATTGCATTTTTTTTTTCATTGTTATACTATTTTTTTAATGCATAATATATACTATGAATTTAATTTACATATACTTACAGGACAAATGGCATGAAATTAAGTACCTAGGCAGTCTAAACCAGTTTTAATAACAGCTGAGAGCGTTTTTAATAAAAGGTAACAGACGTTTATACATTAAAAATTGAAGCAACTGTATGGAGTTATAAAGGACAATATATTTCAAGTTGTCGTCGCAGCACTCAACCAGACAGCGATTCTAGTAAATTACAACAGCCAAGTGGAGCTGGTTACAGTGATGAGTGGGAGCGGAGCGGGAAGCGATTTCTTTTAATAATTCAAATACGTTTTTGCAATAAGCAGGTCTTTGCCTTTTGAAGGCAGATATTGTTTTGTTTTGGTGCATGAGTAACAATTAAAGCGATGATTACCCTATCATAAATTGTGATCACATACCATCAGCGTGTCAATGTGTCTGCCACATTTTCGCAAGAAAAGCAGGCTGAGGATCCAGTAGAGAAGTTGTTTAAGCTAAAGTTAAAAATACAAACCACAAGAAACTGATATTATAAAGAGAATTATAAGAAAGAATAGGTTTTGAGGGCAGCAAAAAATTTTTGGATTCCCTCACTTTTATAGTATTAAAGACGTAATCCGCGTTCAATGTAACCCCACCGTAATTCTAAGTGTTTATCCCTCATTTCTAGAAAGCCTGTAATAATTTTAACATATAAATAAGACTCAGTATCCATTGTACTTAATTTAGGTTCTTATTCTCTCACATTTCTTTGTGACCTTATTTTAAAAAGAATCAATGCTTTATTGAAGCTTTTATGCTAATCATCACTTCCATTTTAATGGAAATTTAGAAACTTTCAGTGAACTTTTTACGACCTTATATTACATTCAAAGTAGGCGAAATTAGGAGTACAAGAGAATGAATAACATTTTAGTACTAGACCTTGACTTGGCCCAGATTAAAAGTTTATCTTCAGTGATCAAAACACAAGTTTCAAATTTGGCAACACATTTACATCTAGTGGTGCTTGCGAACAGTAAGCAGGCTTTCTTGATAGTAGAAAATAGAATTTGATAGATGGCTTAAAAAAGTCTGGATTGTAAAACGTCTAGATGAAGAAATCATTTTACTATCTACCAATACCTATATTATATATTATTTAGACGAACCAAATCTATCTACTATTCAAAAAGAGAGGAATTTCTCATCTTTTCTTATCAGAATTAAATTCTCACCAGTACAGACCTGTACCTCTACCATGAGTTATAATGACCTCACTCGCTAGGGAGAGCGTAAAAAATTTATATGAAAAACTGTCAACTGTCAATGTCAAATTGACAATTTTCTATATAAATATTTCACGCTCTCGTTAGCGAGTACGGTCATTGTAAAGTCACGGTAAAGTTACTGGTATTGTTAGCGTCATTTGGTCCCAATGTCGTGTTTACAGCATAGACAGATTTTACACGAATTAAAAAATAGTCTGTAAACGCTATAAAAGCAAAGATTAGCAAAATTACAGATAACCATCGTGAATTAACATCTTAACTTTTGTGTTTCAGTAAGTGAGAGAGGGATGCAAGAGCCAATTTCTCTATATTCACTCCTAACACCTTATTCTCTATCCTACAAAACTATACCATCAAATGGACTGTCATGGATGTCTGCCAACATTTAATATAAAAAAATATATAAATTTTAAATCACCATACGAATAAACACAGCTCATTTACCACATTTAGTGTTCAAATAAATCGAAAACTTGAACAAAGGTGTGGACCTAAAATTTTGATATTTTAAAATGTTAATTTAAAATACACACTGCCTCAATTCCTCTTTGTGCTTCGAAAGGCACATTTGCTTTAACAATGCGCCGCGTGTATTTTAACAAAAAAAAACCGCATTTTGCATATGGAAGGACTCTGCCACACAAGAGCTTTATAGTGACCCATATTCCTACACTCAGCTGGTTAGTAGAACACGAGTAAGGCACCTGATACAAAATACAAAATAATTTATTCATCCATTTAAGCCTAGGTACAAAAAGCGTTTAGGGGACCTCCTATTAAGTATAAAAATACTTGTATCAGGAGACCCCCAAAGACTGATGCAATTATCCTTCTTGCCGCCTTTAAACCAGTGCAGTGACAGTTTTCAGCATGTCGTAATTTCCATCGGTGTATTCTTTTATCATCAAAAAGTCAATCTATCTATCGTCTGCACTATGGAGAGTGTGCGTCCAATCTATACGACCTCATCCAACCGGAACCGTTCCACTTGCGGACCACGAGGCGCGGACAGGGGTTTCATCCCTTCGTGGTTGATGTTCCTCGGACACGCACGAAGCGTTACAGGTCCACCTTTCTTGTCCGAACCGCTAGGGAGTGGAACTCACTGCCCGCGTCTGTGTTCCCACAAAATTACAACCTCGGGGTCTTCAAGTCAAGGGTAAATGGGCACCTACTAGGTAAGCGTGGTCCACCTTCGGCCGCATCTGCACCTTACATCAAGTGAGATCGCGGCCAAGCGCTACCTTGACAACGTAAAAAAAAAAAAAAAAAAAAAAAAAAAAGTATCTTCCATATCAATCTATACTCTATATTATATCCGGCATATTATGTAGTATACATAATGTTATGGGTTTACTAACTGGTGCCCGCGACTTCGTCCGCGTTGAACGATGAAAGGTACCCTATGTCCTTTCTGGTGTCCCAGACAACGTGTATGCAAAATTTCATGGTGATCGGTTCAGTAGTTTTTGCGTGAAAGAGTCACAAACATCCATACATCCAAAAATACTTTCGTATTTATAATATTGGTATATAATTAGTATAAATATAGATTTAAAATAACAAATTTTAATTTTTTTGATTAATTCTAAATAAAACTAAACGGAATCCTCGGCACCATGCCGCGCGGGCGCCCAATTTTTTAGATATTTTTTAGGCTTATTTAGTTTTAGATTATATCCTTACAAATTATAAAACAAAGTACTCCGCCGCGTCTGTCTGTCTGTTTGTTTGCGATAAACTCAAAAACTACTAGACCGATTTTCATGCTGTTTTCACCAATGGATAGAGTGGTTCTTTAGGAAGGTTTTAGTATATAATTTTTAACGCGAGCGAAGTCGCAGACACCAGCTAGTATTAATATATACATTACAAAATTAAGTAATATATTTTGTCTGTTTTTCTGCTAACTTATTCTAAACCAATCGACAGATATTGATACGGTTTTTACAAATGGTAAGAGCTATAAATAAGGAAAGTTTGTGTATAGGTATAATATTATAATAAAGCTTCCTCACATCCCTGCGAAGTCGTTTGGGGTCGTCCAAATATTTTAAAGATATTTTATAAAAATACACAAGTTAATTATCACTACTTTAAATTATCAAATACACAATCTTTTCTATTGAAGTGATATATCTTAAATTTTTCTTAAAAATATTAATATCACTTTTTATATTTAAATAAATGTTTTCAGAATATTTGTGTAATAAATAATAATAAATGTTTTTAGGATTTTTTTTTCTGTGATGTAAAGCATAGAATTAGAACCTACTTCTTTCTATTTGGCAGAGTGACTGTCGCATCAATCAATGCATGTAGGACCAATTGACAACGGAGACCGATAGATGGCGCTAGGCGTAGGTTTAAATATTTAACTGAATATAATTATTGAGGAGTGTCTAGATGTCGCACATGGGAATAGCAAACTCGCGAATGAGGTGTGTGACCGATAGTTAAAAATAGACAATTAATTTTAATTTTAAAAGTAAAAGTCTTTTCCTATCCACATTGACACCTGCTGTCGTTTTTCGTGCTGTCGTGTGATCTGCGAAAACATGAATCCACGCTATTTCTGTAAGGAACAATAGCTTTCATCCTGTTGCGAACAGCTCTTATATTAGTTAACACATTTTTTTATATTTATAAAACGCTTTCGCAGATTCAACTACTGCTTTTAAGCTTCCTAATGTGATTGTACGACGTATCTCCCCCCTCGCAAACCCCCCCCCCCCCCCCAGCCGCCCTCGTATTGTGAACGGAAGGGGAAGTCGGGCAAATAATTACGAAGGCTCATTGCAGTCCTGCATTGCCTTTGAACTTCGTTGTGCTTCTGACCCAATTCCGTTGATATTTGTTCAAATTTTCCTTTACCCATTGTTATCAAATATAACTTAATACTCATATTTATTTCAAATATTTTCATAAATATTTTAAAATTGTTCCATTTAAATTAACAGGATATAAAGTTATTTTATGCCATTTTCAACAAAATGGCCAGGCCCTACAGAAGAATAATTTAAATAAAAGTTGATCACAAAGACGGTGGGCAGACAAAATTGTTGCCAATGCTGAGAATGATGTGAATGATCATTGGAAATGAAAGGGGCTGGAGAAGGCTTTTACTTATAAATAAAAAAAAATAAAAAAAAACTTGTACAAGTACGCAGGTTATTGAAATAAAAATTCTTTATTAACATTAATAATAAATAAATTTACTGTTAAGATTATTATTATTAGTGAAATATACTTTTAAAACATGCTTGTAGGCCAAATAAATAAATTTATTTTTTTTTTTTTTTTTTTTTCAGTTTTGATCAGGCGAGAATTTCTTTCGTTGCGAGTGATGTGGTAACAATCAATAGTAGAATTATAATCCCGATAATTCCACTATTGATTGTTCCCATATTGTTGTATGAAACGCTCAGGTCGAGAAAAATTTGAACTAAACTTTATTCTATAATCCGATTTTTCGCTTAACCCCTCGTATTTTTGTGAACCCAGTATTTATGTGATCGTGTGATGGTCATTTTAAACCAACATCAATATGCGAATGAAGCTACTCTGAGGTTTGGATCGATCTTGCTTCTAAGCCCGTTTTTAAGAAATTTTTCTTTCTAAAAATGTCCATATTATTTACAAATTTTATCTGAATAATTACGTACGGGGCTATTTTAAGGGAATATTTTTAAATTATATAGGTACTCTTGCTTTTATGGCGGCTTAGCCTGCGTGAAAATTTTATAGCAACATATATATGTATATTTCCTTGTGGTTCATATTATTTTTGTACTAAATTTCAGCAAAATCGATAAAAATCGATGTCGATAAATTAATAATCAATAGATACTTGGTATATTTTTTCAATTTATTATATTAAACTATCGACCCGTTCCCGGATACATTTTTTTCTGTAAATTACTATAGTACATACCAAACCTTCCTCGTTTATAGTCCTTTCCAATAATGAATACCATATAAAAATACATTAGGTATAGCTTAGAAGAAGTTAGCTAAGATATGGACAGAAGCGGACAGTAACTTTATTTTATAATACACTCTACCGAAAAGAAAAAGGGTCTGTTAGAAAATCTTCAATATCTTCAAAAGTATTTGACCTAGCTTTATGAAATAAAGACTAAATTGAAGCTAAACTAAATAAAATTTATTTTTATTTAAAAATATTAAAATATTCTTTAATTTACTCTATATTTCATTTATAGCTAGGTCATGTACTTTTAAAGATATTGAAGATTTTCTAACCGACCCTCTTTCTTTGCGGTCCAGTGTATGTATAGATTGAGTAGAAGACTTGTCCCCTATAAACGCATTAACACACGAAAAAGCTGTCTAAACAAAATTCCTATGACATGCAGCGTTCACTTGGTTTTATTAAAAAAATAAGCTCTCTTTTATGGCGTCAATTTTGAACGAGAATCGTACACGGAGACAGCGATGGCTCCAATACTCGAAAATGGCGTTTTGTTTTCGGCTAGGACGCTACGTCGCTACGCTGCTACGGCGTAGGTCTACGAGGGGCGAGGGGTGAATGACCCAGCGGCATAATGGCGCGGGTCGATACCCTCCCTCGGCCCGCGGCCCCCGCGCGACCCTCCATTTTGAGGGTCTGTCTACACTTACACGACTAGGCTTAGGATGAGCCGAGTGCTTGGGCCGCAGACAATGCACACAAGGTATACCTCGACAATCGTCAACGAATATTTACTTAAAAGAGACCGCGTTGAAAATTATATATTAAAACCTTCCTCGAGAACCTCTCTACCCATTGTAGAAAACAGCATAAAAATCGGTCCAGTAGTTTTTGAGTTTATCGCGAAAAAACAGACAGACAGACGCGGCGGAGGACTTTGTTTTTGTAAATATAACGCTTGACGAAATATTTTATCTGTTATAGTTTTTCTAGGCGTTTAATTTTTATTAGATTTGGACTGTGTTTAATTTTTTCTTAATGATACCTATCATAAGGTTCTTTTAAATATTCTAGAAAATGTGTATGCAAAATTTTCATGATGATCGGTTAGGCGTAAAAAGGTAACAGACATACAAACCGAGTTACTTTCACATTTATAATATTAATAATTATGGATTTTATAATGTGTATCTTATTTAGCTGGGAACAGAAGACCTTGTTTTATTCCCTACTAGCTGGTGCTCGCGACTTCGTCCGCGTTGAACGATAAAAGGTACCCTATGTCCTTTCTGGTGTCCCAGACAACGTGTATGCAAAATTTCATCGTGATCGGTTCAGTAGTTTTTGCGTGAAAGAGTTACAAATATCCATACATCCAAACATACTTTCGCATTTATAATATTAGTACGGATTGTTCGCCGTTATTCAGAGTAGAGGGACCGACTAAAGATTTGAAAGAATAACTTATTATCATAAATTTAAACTTCACTGTGTACGCATTGTATCATATAAACAATAACGATTCATTTCCAACTCAAGTTAGCAATAAATCAAGCCTTATACAACTGAAATAAATTGCCCCATAAATTACATTAATAGACAAACCAAATAGGTTTCAGCTAAATGTTGTATATACCTAATACAACCAAGCTGTCCCAGTTTCGCAGTAAAATAGACTAAGGCTCGAGTTCAACAACAGACGGTTATTTTTAAACAGATGTTTAAAATTTAAACAGCCGTTTAATAATATTTTGTTGTTCACCATCGCTAAAATGCGGGTTAAATGCCCTAAACATCAGATTAATCATAATCATTTGTGTGACCTGCATAATCTGTCAATATAAATAAAATAAATCTCTAAATGTAACAATCAATATAAATAAAATAAATTGCTATTCGAAACTTGAGGAAGTTGAGAACTTTATACAATATAACTTGAGAAAGGCTGGACCAATTGTGGGTTATTTTTTTTTAATCCTATATTTAAAATAAAGGAACAAATTTAGGTACATTTTTGTAAATGCAATATATATATAAATACCTTAAGATTTAGCACTGCATGAATCGCATTAGTTACCTAATTGTTTTTAGATAAGATTTTCATAAACGAATCTGTCAAATATCAAATAAATTAATGTAAATCTAACAATTTTAACACATAAAAATAATTCAAAAAACACTCGACAAGTGTCTACTGAATGAACTTTCTGATTCTTTAATAAGTCTTTAATAAGTACTTATTTGAATCAATATTTTAAAATTGCCTCACCTAATTGGATGCTCAGTAATCTGGTATTTAAATGTTGTCGCGTCATCCACTCCGGGTGTGTGTGTGTGCGTCTAAACGCACTTTGTGTGAATTGGAGCAATCGATATGTGACCCATGACGCGGTCACGTGACCCGCACTCCGGTCACACCATCCTTTAAATCGTTAAATCAATTGTTTCCCCATAAATAAATGATACGACTCGAATTTACCGCGTGCTCTTGGCAGAAACGGATTTAGAGCTATCGACGAAGACTTATGCTTGGTAGGGGAAACTTATTAGTGGACCAATCTCTAATTCTAAAGCCTAGTTCACACTAGTGGACATGTTGCGCAATTTGATCTCTGAAACGTGTCTCAGGTTGTCTTCGTAGACATGTCTATAGACCAATCACCGTCTACGGGCCTGTTGCGTGACAAAAAAATCGCAGGTCTAAAATCTCCCGATCGGAATCCGACATTTTGATAGTGTGGACGTTCCTCATCGGCGTCTATAGGCGAGACACGTCCCAATCTGTTTCCAGGTTCCGGTATAATTATAGCAAAATATATGATCAGTAGAAATAAAAAAAATTATGAGCAACAATGTATATTTTTAGATTTTATTTGTGAATAAGAAATAATCATTAACAAATATGGTCTTACGATAAAAGTAAATATTGTGAGGAAGTGTAAGACGAAGATATAATCTCCTATTGTTGAGGTGAGGCTTGTGCCCAGTATTGGGACTATATATATGTCACAGAGAACGCATCCGGGACGGATGAGGGTCAAGATGGCCGTGTCGGAGTGTAAGGGTGGCGCCACCAGTTCGCAACGATTAATTGTAGTCTATGCGTGGCGACATCGCGTTACAGTTATCGTCCTACATTCAGTTTTCTATCTGGCAATATTGTTTTTCTTTATGTTCTGTGTCTACTGCGCTTATTATTTAAAATGGTAACATTTTCTTATTTTAATTTAATTTTTAAGTTGGTCAATCTGTTAAACATGACCGTATGCGCTTTCTGATTGGATGTCGATTAAGATTGTAATGTTGGTTAACTGGAAACTCAACGAGAATTGGACAGCGCTGATTGGTTAAGCGATTTTGGTTCCACTCGCTTGGACATGGCCCTTGGCGGGGATAAGGAGGGTGGATTGACTTTTGATTAAGATTTTTTAAGAGGAAGAGGAACAATCTCCATCTCTTGCCAAGAGACTTGTCAGTTTCCACGAAGCCAATTTGTAAAGTGAGATTTTAATTTATCGGAAGCCCGTCGCTATGTCCGATGCCCAAGATAACGCCCCGATTCCCACTTCGGCCTACCCTGATCCGTTATCAGAAGTGGGATCTGATCGGACTCAAAGCGATGGTTCACATATGGGTGAAAATTTATTGCAAACACTAATGGAAGCACAGAACCGGAACGTGATAGCTTTGATTAATGCCATGAAACCGGTGAGTACCCGCAAGATTACTTTACCGGATTTTATCCCTGATAAGGCAGATGTAGATGCCCGTGCTTGGTGTGCTACGGTAGATTTATGCCTCAATGATCAAGAACAACAAGGAAGTACATTGATTTTGGCTCTGAGTGGTGCATTGAAGGGTAGTGCATCGCGTTGGTTTTCTCAAGTGGCTTTTGCTGGTATGACTTGGCCCCAGTTCAAAGATCTTTTCCTGGCCCGTTATGGTTTGATCGAAACCCCAGCTGCTACCCTAATCAACATGCAAAATAGCAAGCCCAGTGATAACGAAAACATGGCGTCGTATGCTGCGCGACTTTCGACGACATTGATGGCGCGATTCAAGGACATGACTATAGAACAGATAACTTTGGCCATGGTGTTGGCCCACGTGTCTCAATTCGATGGAAGACTACAACGTACGGCTTTCACGACTGAAATCAAGACCCGAGATCAAATGCAACGCGAACTACAAGCTTGCTCTTATATGAAGAGGAAGAACAACGACCCTGCAGGCGACGTGTTCTGCAGCAAGCAACTGCGACCTGCTGCACCTCCTAGACCTGTACACTGTTTCTCATGTGGGAAGCTGGGACATCGCAGTGCCGACTGCAACGTCAAGGATCCCAAAAGGTCATGTGATCGTTTCTTTCCTTCTAAAGCAATATTTTCGGCCAAACAGCCACCAAATGCCTCGAGTGTAACATGTTTTAGATGTGGACTTTTTGGTCATTTCGCCAACGAATGTCCGCGTGCTCCGACTTCCACAATGAGTAAGAACGCTCCTGGCAACGGCGGCGTGGGCAACAACGGCAACCCCAGCGGTGCGGCACCCAATAGCAGCTACCAGCGTCGTGTGGACCTGTGCTGTATCAGTAACCCTACTGGACGGATGAATATTGCCGGTGAGTCGTACTCTTTTCACTACGACTCAGGCGCTGAGTGCTCTCTCGTCAAAGAATCTATTGCTGCCAAATTTCCTGGCAAACGGCTAAATAATACTGTGACTCTAACTGGGATTGGTCAAAATAGTGTTTCAGCCTAATGTAAATTAAATGGGCAAGTTGAAAGAGTCATGGGTACATTAAAAAAACATGCTTACCTTCTTAGAAACTAGTAAAGATAGGTCCTGGCAAGATGCCTTGGGTGATATTCAATTGGCCATGAATTCTACAATCAACCGTGTTACCAAAGCGAGCCCTCTTGAATTGCTAATAGGTAAAGTGGCCAGACCACTCAATTTGATGGCCCTTGATGATAGTAATGTGGTAGATTTAGATACAATGAGAGCGCAAGCGTCACGGGGAATAGTAGAAAATGCAAAGTACGATAAAAACAGATTCGATAGTAGTAAAGCTAAGGTTTAAGGATGTAAAGTAGGTGATTATGTTCTGATCGAAAACGAGGAAAGAAACCAATTAAAGCTAGACCCTAAGTACAAAGGACCATTTAAAGTCATTGAAGTCCTGGATGGTGATAGGTATTTGCTGAAATCATTAACGTCTAAAAGAATCTACAAATACCCTCACGATAGGATTAGAAAAATGCCTGAGCAAGAAGTTCCTCTCGAGCTAGATGTTGATAGTGCCAGTGGTTCCGATTAGTGTAAACAATGACAATTTCGTTTTTATTTTAGAATTCACTATTAATATTTTGAGTTGTGCTTTCGATGGACTGAGAGCACGCCCGATGGACTGGGCAATGTGTAATTGTGTTTTCGATGGACTGAAAGCACGCCCGATGGACTGGGCAATGTGTTGTTGTGTTTTCGATGGACTGAAAGCACGCCCGATGGACTGGGCAATGTGTAGACCGCGTCAGAAGTGCCGGAGCATGTAAGAGGTGCACGTGACTGCCATTTCTATGCAGTATACTCTTTGCGAAGGGTAGCACTTACGCGGCTGAGATGGTAACTTCTGACGAGGTCACACAGGTTCCTGCCGAAGGACTGGCAGATAGTGAAATGGTGGTAGCGTGCCGATGGACTGGCGCGTTATCACAATGCACCGAAGGACTGGTGTGATTTTATTAAAAGTGAATTCCATTTGGCTTACTGTAAATTTTGATCATTTTTCTTTTTTTTTAACATTTCTTTTTTTAATTGGCTCTATCAAGTCTAAATGCTATCTGTTCAAAAGATGTCTTACTATGATTGTGGATTAAGCAAACAGCTATCACCATACTTGTAGTCGTGAGTTGATATCATTTAAGTTTTATGTCAGGTTAGCCGAGCGAAATACTTTTCGCTTCTATTTTTGTTTTCAGAGAACGCATCCGGGACGGATGAGGGTCAAGATGGCCGTGTCGGAGTGTAAGGGTGGCGCCACCAGTTCGCAACGATTAATTGTAGTCTATGCGTGGCGACATCGCGTTACAGTTATCGTCCTACATTCAGTTTTCTATCTGGCAATATTGTTTTTCTTTATGTTCTGTGTCTACTGCGCTTATTATTTAAAATGGTAACATTTTCTTATTTTAATTTAATTTTTAAGTTGGTCAATCTGTTAAACATGACCGTATGCGCTTTCTGATTGGATGTCGATTAAGATTGTAATGTTGGTTAACTGGAAACTCAACGAGAATTGGACAGCGCTGATTGGTTAAGCGATTTTGGTTCCACTCGCTTGGACATGGCCCTTGGCGGGGATAAGGAGGGTGGATTGACTTTTGATTAAGATTTTTTAAGAGGAAGAGGAACAATTTCCATCTCTTGCCAAGAGACTTGTCAGTTTCCACGAAGCCAATTTGTAAAGTGAGATTTTAATTTATCGGAAGCCCGTCGCTATGTCCGATGCCCAAGATAACGCCCCGATTCCCACTTCGGCCTACCCTGATCCGTTATATATATATATAGTCCCAATATAGTATATAGTATATATATAATTGTTATTTTATAAAATGTGTAAATTTGTATCAAGTAAGAAATAAAAAGGCTATATATATTTAGGTCGATACAGGAAATATAAGATTATAGATAATATAAAAATAAAATATCTATCTCTCAACACGATTATTCCAGATTAAAAGTGATAAATAAATTAGTCCAGTGTTAATTGACCTTCGCAATAAAATAAAATCAATGTTTATCTGTACATATGACTTAATCGATTATATTATCAGTGTACTTTATTTTATCTGAACAATAACAAATGTACTTACCTACTGACTTATTTTTGAATCAAGATTGGTAAAATTCCCATTATATACTAGTGGATTATAAAAAAAAACACATATTTCATAAGATCTACTTTACATCTTCATAACGAAGTACTGCATTCGGCTTCTACTTAAAAACTAACATACTTATTTGCATATTTTGAAAAATTATTTTATATTATTAAAAATCATAGAATTTATTAGAAGAATGTGAATTTATTAGAAGAATTTTTTTTTATAACTTATATACATATACAAATAAATTTATATATTATATACATATTATTAAAATGTAAAGTTTAACGTATAATTATTTTTACTTAAAATAATATTTTGAGACAAAATTCCGAATGGAAACCGATTTTCGCTTCGAACAATGCGGATAAATGGAACGCCGCGGTTGGCATAAAAAGAGTGTGTCGTATATTTATTTGGATCACGTATCACATGTGTATTTCGGCGGAAGGAGACGCTCAATATTTTGATTATACGTGCGTACCGTCTAATTTCTTCATAAATGCTTCTGCGGCCCCCAAAAGCGCTTGATATTCGGCTCGCGAGAGCGGCTTCGTCACACTGTGTAACGTTAAAAACAGTAGGCAATCTAGCACGAACCGACGATCTGATATTTGTATTTGGACGGAGACCGTGCAACGCCTAGTTAGCTTTATTTGTTTATTTATTAAATTATTTTATTAAAAATATTTTATTAATATTTTATTAAAGATTTTATTTAAAATAAATAAGACTTTATTTAAAATAAATAAGACTTTATTAAAATAAATAAGACTTTATTTAAAATAAATAAGACTTTATTTAAAATAAATAAGATTTTGTTTAAAATAAATAAGACTTTATTTAAAATAAATAAGACTTTATTCAATATAAATAAGACTATTTAAAATAAATAAGACTGTTTAAAATAAATAAGACTTTATTTAATATAAAAAAGAAATGAAATAAAAATACAAAAATTATCAAATTACTTTGGAGGAACTAATATTGATTTTTTAGATGCTTTTTAAATTTGCACACAGCTTGTCGGTTGAATATGTGGACAATATCTATTTAAATTTACAACTACTTATGTATAACTATATATTAAGCAAATAAATTATTTTGAATTTAAATTTTAAATGATTTATTTATAATCAAGCAGTTACATAAGATTAAATAGCGAGTCTAGTAATTATGACTTAAAATAATTTTTTGTGTAAATAATTTTATAATAATAATCTTAGCTCGTAATTAGTTATTTAAAAAGTGGATTTTTAGAATGTTCTTAATATACATATATTTGTGTGATTTTATTTTTATATTTATGGATGTTTTATGAAACATATATTTTGATAAGATGAGTATGGTAACCTGCAGTACGTCTGAAAGTTCGATGGAAGTAAGGAGAAATCGGTGTGAGCTGATGCAGCTCCTGAGCACTCTCTCCGAAGTACATCTTATAGAAGACACATAGACAGGCGATTTTGAGTCTATGTGCCAGGCCTGGCTTTGCGAACCATAGACTCGAGTGCGGTAAATTGATATTTGACTGAGCCATCCCAAAAGTGGGAGTAATACTCCATGCGACATCGGACTTGCGCTTTATACAAAGCGAGGAGCTGTCCAAGTGTGAATTATCGCTTTACCCTATTTAGGATGTGGCTTTTTGGCCGCTGTTTGACCAAAAACATAGGGTAAATATTACAAATATATAATTCTTGGCAAAGATATAATGCCGTACTTTAATGTAAGTCAGGCTTTACATATTTTGTAAGGCTGTATATCTTTTATTTTATAACGCGGACTAAAGTCATGGGTACCAACTAGTATATAACTTTATGTTCGAATGGAAATATATCAGTGAGATGACTTACTGTCCGTCGTTGCTGTGCTGTGTCATGTGTCACGGCCGTGGTATCGACAGCGGCCGGCTCCGCATCTTTTTGCTTCACCATAGTGATTAATTAACATCAAACGCCTAGTGATTAATGCCTTTTAAGGGAAAAAATATAGGAGTACGCAAAATCAATTCTTTGTGGTTATACTTTGGTCGCGTGCGTTACGATACAAGATAAAAATCATGAGTTTCGTTGGTGTAACAAGATCTAAATGATAATGTTGCGGAATTTATGTTTAACACAAATATTGCTCATATACAGGATGTTTAGTGATTTATTTCTATTATTTTAATAATAACTCTCATAATTCCATAGGTAATTTTTTTATGTAAAGGTCTGCAGACATTAATTTTATCACTTATAGAATATTCTCTTGTTTTTCTTATTATTATTATTTTTATTAAATTAATAAATAAATGTAAAAATATATTTTTTATGATTCTTTAGGCCTATTTGTACATAATCTATAATATATATTTTTTAAATTTATGGCTGTATGTAATCTAAATCTAAATAAATAAAATAAAATTCTTACGATCCACTGGCAATCACGCCTGTAATTGGCTTGCATTACAAATTACTACTTTAAAGTTAATTATGAAGTTATAGTTAAAGGCAACGCTTGGCCGCGATCTCACTTGATGTAAGATGCAGATGCGGCCGAAGGTGGACCACGCTCACCTAGTAAAAGCCCATTTACCCTAGATTTGAAGACCCTGAGGTTGTAATTTTGAGGGAACACAGACGCAGGCAGTGAGTTCCACTCCCTAGAAGTTCGGACAAGGAAGGTGGAACTGAAGATGGAACTGGAGGTGGAACTGAAGGTGGAACTGAAGGTGGAACTGAAGGTGGAACTGACGGTGGAACTGACGGTGGAACTGACGTGGAACTGACGGTGGAACTGACGGTGGAACTGAAGGTGGAACTGAAGGTGGAACTGAAGGTGGAACTAAAGATGGAACTGAAGGTGGACCACGCTTACCTAATAAGTGCCCATTTACCCTAGATTTGAAGACCCCGAGGTTGTAATTTTGAGGAAACAGAGATGCAGGCAGTGAGTTCCAATCCCTAGCAGTTCGGACAAGGAAGGTGGAACTGAAGGTGGAACTGAAGGTGGAACTGAAGGTGGACCACGCTTACCTAGTAAGTGCCCATTTACCCTTGATTTGAAGACCCCGAGGTTACAATTGAGGAAATTACAATTGAGGAAACAGAGACGCAGGCAGTGAGTTCCAATCCCTAGCAGTTCGGACAAGGGAGGTGGAACTGAAAGTGGACCACGCTTACCCAGTAAGTGCCATTTACCCTAGATTTTAAGATTAGCTGTTGGTGTGTAAATAAATAAATAAATTTCCGCTGAACTGGTGGAATGGAAACCACTGCCAAAAACTCCAGAGGTCAGTCATCTGCTCGCTAGACAGATAATCTCAAGAATTCAGGTGACAGTTGATGGAAACTAGGGGTGGAGGACTAGTGTAGTAGAACTCAACGAAGCAGAGTGTGCTTATATGGGCTGATGCAGGAGATGATGAAAAATTTTTATACAACATTGTACTTCGAGCAAAAAATTACATAAAATGCTAAACAGACATTCTAAGTATTGTTGAAATATACTTTGGGCCTCTTTCACCAACTACAAGTAAAGTTTTGATTAGTTACTTTTAGAAATAATTTTATGTTTTATTAAATTATGCACTCGGTTTACTGCATACTTCGATAGGCGGATTTTTTTTTATTATTCTTTTCTTTTTAATGTTTGGGACTTTTACCGTACAAACAAAGGTATATCATCTCCATCATTCCCGGTTAACGGTGACTTTAAATGGAGGTTAGCCTACTTGACACATGGTGAAAGAGGAAATTCAACTATGTTCAGTTAATATGTATGTTTAATAAAAATATAATGCAAAATAACACCCCACAAAAAATTATTAAGCCTAATCTATTATTAAGTAGATTGTAGATACGTCGATAACATTGTTCAAACCGATTACCGGTGCGTTGATAAATATGAGTCGGGCGACCTGCGTACGGACATTCTGTACAGGGGGCCGAAATTGGGGGCATCATGACAAAGTTGCTCAAAGTGATCGGTATAACAATCGGCGTCGTCCTTCTTTGCGGACTCATTGCAGGTAATCATGCACACATTTCTATTAGGGCCTCTTTCACCATGTGTCAAGTAGGCTAACCGCCATTTAAAGTCACCGGTAACCGGGAATGATGGAGATGATATACATTTGTTTGTAAGGTAAAAGTCCTAAACATTAAAAAGAAAATAATAATAAAAAAAATCCGCCTATCGAAGTATGCAGTAAACCGAGTGCATAATTTAATAAAATATAAAATTATTTCTAAAAGTAACTAATCAACGCTTTTCTTGTAGTTGGTGAAAGAGGCCCTTATTCCAATTTCCCATGATGTCCCGGCGAAATTCCATTATTTCCATGAAGTGCTGGACTGATTTAATATAGCCTTTTTTTGTAGGTATTTTTTTTTCCAAAAACATTAATAATCCAAAAACATTCCAAAAACATAAACTAAATTCAAAAAGGGCTCCTTTCACCAACTACAATAAAAGTGTTGATTAGTTACTTTTAGAAATAATTTTATGTTTTATTAAATTTTGCACTCGGTTTACAGCATCCTTCATAGGCGATTTTTTTTTTTATTATTTTTTTAATGTTTGGGACTTTTACCGTACAAACAAAGGTATATCAGCTTCATCATTCCCGGTGACCGGTTACTTTAAATGACGGTTAGAGGCCCTAAATCTATCAAATATAACAAAAATTCTTATATTTTGAATATCATACTTTATTCCTTCTTGAAAGTGTTCGTAATAATATTTACATATTATCTTTAAAAAGAATGCAAATATTCAAAAATCTTCACAATATTATATGCACTAAAATTTACAAATATCCTAGAACCTTTAAGAGGCTTGATACTTTGAT
Organism: Synanthedon myopaeformis; assembly: GCA_944738685.1. Classification (NCBI taxonomy): domain Eukaryota; kingdom Metazoa; phylum Arthropoda; class Insecta; order Lepidoptera; family Sesiidae; genus Synanthedon; species Synanthedon myopaeformis. The sequence continues at coordinate 12,731,660 of OX122915.1, forward strand.
CATTCTGAGTGTACCTACTTGTTATTGTACAGGCTTAGTGACATGGGGAGTGCTGGCATCCAGAAATCCAGCACCGGACCCTCCGGAACTGATACCTCTGGACTGGTGGGAACATTGTACACTTTATCAGATTTACCCAAGGTCTTTCAAGGACAGCGACGGAGATGGAATCGGAGACTTAAATGGTTTGTTATCTAAAATTAGAGCATACTATATATTAAATTATGACAATGTTATCAATAAATTTAAACTGACTAATATCATAGAGTAAATAGTAACCATCTTAAAAATTAAATTTTACTTTGATTTATCTGTCACATTTAAAAAAAATTCATTTTAACACAGAAATAAGGCACGGCATCACTCCACAATGACATTATAAAATCGCAGTAATTTTGTACAGGAAATGGAACATTTTACTCAGTCTGAATCAATTTAAATTATACTTGACCGTGACTGTTCGTTGCTGTTATCTCTGTCGAGATGACGTACTATAATTATAGATATAATATACCTATGTGGTAGATTAACTTTGTTTTTTTATGTAATAAAGGTCACTTTATAGTTAGGTTCTATACCTAGGGGTTAATGGAAATTTAAGTGTTGCTTACCCATACAAGCGATAGAATTAATCACATGTGAATGGATTTTGACATTACTTACTCAACACAAAATGTAAAAATGTGGAATGACAGCATTTGCGCTATTGTCCCTTGCTAATCCCTTATCCTTAATCCTTCTATGGTCAGCAGCACTTGTAGCACTTATGGCGTTGCTTGTGTTGTAAGCGACAGTAGCCACTTACCATAAAGTGGACCTTCAGCCTGTCTGACGACCTTAATATAAAAAAAACATTGCACTGCAAAAACAATCTACATTATTAATTAAGATCACTAAATTAAATAGCATTTAAAAAGTTTAATTGTGATTGAAAAGCAAATGTGTCAAATCCTGATTACGAAATTTCGAAATTAATTAATTAATTATTAATTAATACAGGTATCTACAGTGAACTTGAACATTTCGTTGATGCGGGAGTAGACGCCATATGGATGTCACCAATTTTCAAATCGCCTATGATAGATTTCGGTTATGACATCAGCGATTTCTACGAGATACATGATGAATATGGCACTATGGAGGACTTTGAAAATTTGTTGGAACGAGCCCACGAATTAGGTAAATTTAAGCTTATGTTCTAATAGCACATATTTAAAAGTAATATTTAGGACATTGAAATTAATACAATTATTTAAGATTTGATTTTTTTTATATATACAATGTTAATATAAAAAAAATCAAAATCAAAAAAAAATGATAACATGTCGATAGAACTACAGAAGCTCAAAAAATTGATTGATACCTAAGATAATTATATTTTAATGATATATTTTTCATTAAATCCATATTTAATATTATAAACATTTATATTCATCCAGAAAAAAAGGTATACTGTTCCGGAAGGATCATTTATAATTTTAAAAAACTGGCAAATATATAATAGCAATAAAGACGTCACTTCCTCGTTTATCGCTCTTTCCATTAGAGAAAACTGTATCAAAATCAATGGTTTAGTAAAAATTAATAAGTAATAGGCAGAAAATAACAGCGACTTTATTTTATAAAATGTAAATATTAGCTGATTAATGGCTACTGCCAATCATAGGCGGAAGCGAGAGAAACAAAATTAATATTTATTTGATCAATTTGCTTTCAGGTCTTAAGGTGCTATTAGACTTTGTCCCGAATCATGCTAGCACAGAGGCGGAATATTTTCTCGCATCTCAAAGAAGAGATCCAGGCTATGAGGACTATTTCGTCTGGGCCGATGGCTACGAAGATCCGAATAATGCCTCCAATATTTTACCACCGTCGAACTGGGTATAATATATATTTTTTTCTTTTAATACCTCCTATTTATTAATATTCATTAGTATTCAGTGAATGGCAGAAAACCGTACGTGGTGGCGAGCCTTAGGAGAGGCCTAGATCTAACAGAAGAGAAACACAAGCCATCAGAGAAAGATCCAACAGAGAAATTCATTAGTATGTTTGGAAAAATAAATAATGTTATTAAATTAGATTAAATTTTGATTGGATTAAATATAGATTAATAGATTAGCTTAGATTAAATTTGGAAGATTATTTGTTTAATTGAGGGCCTCTTTCACCATGTGTCAAGTAGGCTAACCGCCATTTAAAGTCACCGGTAACCGGGAATGATGGAGATGATAATTATACCTTTGTTTGTACAGTAAAAGTCCTAAACATTTAAAAAAAAAATAAAAAAAAATTCGCCTATCGAAGGATGCAATAAACCGAGTGCATAATTTAATAAAACATAAAATTATTTTTAAAAGTAACAAATCAACAGTTTACTTGTAATTGGTGAAAGTGATTGAGACTCAAAAAATCCGAATTAAAAAATTAATCCTCCTAGAATAATTATTAGTAATATGAATAAATATTATTAAATTGATGTAGGTACGCATATACTCGTATATTAGGAAACATAACTGATCAATTTAGAATGTTTAATCCGTACGACAGTAATCAGTGAAATGTGTTGGGCAACAACACACACGCTCTGAAAGGACCATTAGTAAATGGATTACACTGAATGGAACGCTTGATTGATGCGAAATCAATACATTGTACCTTGGCAGACTTTAATGTTTAGAGGAATTCCGAAGAAACAGCCAAGTTGGGACTTTTAAAGGAGTTCTCTTACGAGTAATAGTTCATTTAATGTCTTTTCAACCTGTACAGCAAATTTATGGCTTGCTGGTACTGTTGTAATTAGAGAGCATTAAAAAAAATAAAAGTTTTATTCATCAACATACATATATGTGTATAATAAGTTATTGAAACACTTGCTCAAAATTTGGATACCTATATGAAATATTATGTACCTTCTTTAAATTATTCTCTATTGTACATAAAAATGTTGAACAATTCGTATTCCAATAAACCATGCTCAAGGTTTTGTAATACCATAGGTTAAGTCTTTAAGTTAATTAATCAATGAAATAATAAAACAAATATTATTATTATTAAACAATTATAACTAAATAATAAATTAACAAAGTATATGTTAGTAATTATTGTATACTAGCTGGTGTCCGCGACTTCGTCCGCGTTGAACGATGAAAGGTACCCTATGTCCTTTCTGGTGTCCCAGACAACGTGTATGCAAAATTTCATGATGATCGGTTGAGTAGTTTTTGCGTGAAAGAGTTACAAACATCCATACATCCAAACATACTTTCGCATTTATAATAATAGTACGGAAATACGGATTTCAGGTGAGCCAATTCGGTGGATCAGCCTGGGAGTGGAGCGATTCGCGGGAGCAATTCTACCTTCATCAATTTGCAATCGAGCAAGCTGATTTCAATTTCAGAAATCAACAAGTCAAGGATGAAATGTTTAATATAATGAAATTCTGGCTAGATAAAGGTGCTGATGGATTTAGGCTCGATGCTTTGCCTTACATGATTGAGGCCGATCCTGCTGATCACGAAGGAAGATATCCTGACGATCCACTTAGCGGGCTCAGTCAATTCGAATCGCATCAACTTGGTTACACTATTCCTCTTTACACTAAAGATCTGATTGAACTCTATGATATTGTCTATGAATGGAGAGATTTCATTGACGATTACAACGAAGAGCATGATGGCGATACTCGGTATGTACTAAAATTTATTGTTAAATAAATTACCATTAAGTTTGGAATTGAAACAGTAAAAGCATTTTAAGACTCAGTTTGCAAATTTCAGCCTTAATCTTGATTTAAAAAAAATAATAGATGTTTTTTATCTTAGTATGCCAGTATTATTTTTCCAGGGTACTCTTTTCCGAAGCTTACGCCAACGTATCTATGACGATGTTGTACTACGGAAATGATGAGGGTGCTACTGGAGCCCATTTCCCTTTCAACTTCGACTTCATAACGGACCTGTCATCTGAATCCAATGCGAGAGATTTTGTGTACATAATTCTTAGATGGCTTACATACATGCCACACGGGGCAGTACCCAATTGGGTCGTAAGTTATCTTTTTAAGTTTTTTTTTTTTATGGTTATCTAAATCTAGTTTTAAACTACTTTTCTGTTATACATTTCCATTTGTTTAATGAAATTTTTAGTTTGGCAATCACGACAATAACAGAATGCCAACGCGGTTCCGTGCAAATATGGTGGATGGTCTAAATGCCCTCAACATGATGCTACCGGGGGTTGCAGTGACCTATCAAGGAGAAGAGATCGGCATGAAAGATGGATACGTTAGCTGGGAAGACACAGTTGATGTGGAAGCGTGCAATCGCGGTGATGAAGACACGTATCACCTCTACTCCAGAGACCCAGCAAGAACACCATACCACTGGAACAACTCAACGAGCGCTGGATTTTCAACCAGTGAGGACACTTGGCTGCCAGTTGCTGAGGATTATATGGAACTAAATCTTGCTAAACAAAAAGAAGATGACAGAAGTCATTACAAGGTAAAAAATTCAATGGGAGCTATTAATGTTAATCTTAAGTATATCGACTTATTTTTATAACTGCCAAAAAAACTACTTTATCCCATACGAAAGAAATTATTACATATTTCAAGGCTTCCTTCCATTTAGCACTCAATAGTGGGACGCGACGTTGCCTATTTTATTTAATGTATATCATTGTATGGTTTTATTGAGTTAGTAACGTATGTCAGAGCAAGATAAAGTACCCCAATTGGTACTTTATCAGCAGGTTTATTCTGTTTATAGGCCTACCTCTATCACAAATTGATGAACCTATAGATTTTTTTAATGATATTTTCTGCAGAAATTCATATCCAAAGGGATATTATCAAAAATAAACTGCAGTTTAGTGTCGTGTACAATTATCCATCATAACTAATATTGGACAAGATTGTTAACATCGAAATAATATATCTTTGCAAGCAAGTTCTCCCATTGTTAAGTCAAGTGATTTTGGAACAAATTCAATGCAATTTGAAAGTAGTTTTCATTGATATCGAGTGTATCGATTTGCAACTGAAACAGCGTGTAAAATGACTCAAATAGCAATACCGCGTGCAACTCGATCTTACTCCAAACCACTCGTAAAACGGAACTCGAGGCGTGAATAACGAGTAATGCCTTTTTGAACTAAAACCGTGTAACGCTCTCTACAACGTTAAGCTCGTGGATTTTTATTTCGATCTCTTTCAGAACTACCAAGCATTGACGGCTCTTAGAAAACACGAAACCCTAAAACACGGCGAATACAATATTAGAGCGTTTTCGGACAGAACCTTCTTCCTCGTCAGGAGTTTGAGGACTTATGACACTTTGGTGTTACTCTTTAACGTTAGCGAAGAGTATGACACTGTCGACTTGAACAGAGTCCCTGAATTAGTGTTGCCAGCTTCTGTCTACCTTTCAAGTGTTAATTCTACAAGATTAGCTGAGTAAGTTGTTTTATAATAAGGTACAATAAGGTAAATACCAATATATCCTCTTCCTCTTCCTAAATGTAAGGAGGCAGTCACAAAATGGCTTAACAGTTTGTATTATGAAGAAACGGAAAAAATAATTTGTCCACTCTTTAATGTCTTATAGTGTTTGATATTTATCTTTTGATATTTAGTCTTAATAATTGTATTTATTTATTTATTTGTTGTTTGGTTTTTCTTGCTATTTGTGGGTTAAATTTTTTTTTTCATTTTTACAGTGATGCTATTGAAGAGGACGAGTTGACTTTGTCACCGGGAGAAGCTCTGTTATTAATATCAACACCAGTTTGATAAGATATTCTTTCTTCAATCGCGATTTTTTAAAGCAATTTGTTTGTTGCAATAAAATCGCCAAGACTAAAAATAAAAACGCCAAGACTAAAAATAAAAACGCCAAGACAAAAAATAAAAACGCCAAGACTAAAAATAAAATCGCCAAGACTAAAAATAAAAACGCCAAGACTAAAAATAAAAACGCCAATTATATGGCCTTCAAAGTAAGAAATATTAAGTTTTTGTAAAGATAACTTTACAATAGAACCAAAATAGAGTCAGGAACTGAAAAACTATTGAAATAATCTACAAATTATCTTAGATTTAAATTGTAAATAAATTAGTACTTTATTTATTGTGATTTATTAAGTTATTTGTGATCATGTTAAATGTGTAATAGGAAACATATATATGTATATATGTTAAGTGTAATATACCATATAATAATATTATAATAATATAATAATAATATATAATAATTTCTTTATTTCAGACTTTCGTAAATAAAATTATTGTACATCAAAAAATATATACAACGCGTCAGCGTTGTATAGCGTTATATGTATATATATACATATATATGTGTGTATGTATATATATATACACATATAACATAGTATATATATGTATATGTATATGTGTGTGTGTGTGTGTGTGTGTGTGTGTGTGTGTGTGTGTGTGTGTGTGTATTTACCCTCCTGTGAACACCCAGCCAATACTTTCGAAAGGGACCAGTCTAGTCCTCACCGATGACCCCCAAGAATGCCGTTTTAGGAATTTCGAATTTTCTCCCAGAATGAAAATATTCAGTTTCTATAAGCAAACTACATAAACAAGATACGTATAAACATTTCACTTAATTAACTTGAACAACCGCTATAAAATTTCCGCTAAGAAAATAATTATCGTTAACAAACAGTTTTATACGCTCTCATTTCCCATTTTTGTAAGGAATGGCGCCAAATGTGTTTCGCAAAATAATTTAAGTTGCGTCCGTTTAAGTTCGCTTTGAGCACGTTTAATTTACATGTTTATTTCAAATAAAATTTATTATTAAATTAAAGGCATTGGATGTTTTGTAGCGATGATAACTTGTAATGTAATTTTGAGATGTCATACTGTACGATACGAACATAAGTTTTAGTGTGTAAGGTATATTAATTAAATAACATTTGAATGTCTGTTGTACGTTTTTCTTTATCTATAGGGCTGATTATCACATAAATAAAGGATTTTCATATCTTGACACTTTATTCACTGTAACTTAATCTAAATACAATTAAAACTTATTATATTTGTGAGAGACGTGTATGCGCCGTGTTAGATGTGTTAGGAGAGAGAGTGAGACAGCTTGCGAACAAGACAACATACTTTGTCATAGAATAGAATTTAGTTGAAAACTAAACATCTGTGATGTACATATATATAAAATAAATAAAGGCTATTTCTGTTTGCATACAAATACGAACGTTTTAATTTTCAATAATTAAGATATAATATTATATATTAAGATATAATATCTCGTCAATTTTTCCGAGCCAATCTGTGAAATGGCAATTATAACAAATTCAGGGTATTTTTTTAAAAATTATAGCTTTTTTTTAATAACAAATTGAGGGTATTTTTTTTTTTAATTTACAGCTTTTTTTAATAACAAATTGAGGGTATTTTTTAAAAATTACAGCTTTTTTATAACAAATTGAGGGTATTTTTTTTTTAATTACAGCTTTATTTTATAACAAAATGAGGGTATTTTTTAAAAAATTACAGCTTTAAAACTGAGTGACTTTGTTTATTTGCCTAATAATTATTTTGATGTTTTTAAATTTAATACGTAAAAATACGAATGAAAAGTTCGATACAAAATATAGTTTTCACTGTTAAATAACAATTTAAACTCAATAGATTCACATATATAGATAATAATTTAAACAACTATTTTTTAATTAAAACATTCTCGCAGGAAATTACGTAAGCCACGTCACATGGCTTCGTTAAATGGATTCTCAGATCACAAACTATTTTCTAAAAGAGATTGGCGTTGAAAAAATTCAATTGAAGCTGGTAAGTGGTACACGTCGTCGGGCTCAGCTGGCTCTGATTAATTAACCCTCGGCTTGGAGGTGATTAATGGGAGTGTAAAAACCCGTGGACGAACCAACCGACAAAAGCATACATTGCATGAACTCGCGGATTATAGAAATCGGCTATAACTCATTGAGGAGCCCAATGGTCGAGTGGTTAAGGTGTTTGCCTCAGATCATTGACCCAGAGAGCCTGAGTTCGATTCTTGGCAAGGTCAACTTTGAAAAGGTATTTTTCAATTTAGTATTAGGGCACATTCGCAATCATATCCCTTACAGTAATCATCCCCTTACAGAAAACCAACCGGAACCGTTCCACTTGCGGACCACGAGGCGCAGACAGGGGTTTCATCCCTTCGTGGTTGATGTTCCTCGGTCACGAAGCGTTACAGTTCCACCTTCCTTGTCCGAACCGCTAGACAGTGGAACTCATGCCTACGTCTGTGTTTCCACAAAATTACAACCTCGGGATCTTCAAATCTAGGGTAAATGGGCACTTACTAGGTAAACGTGGTCCACCTTCAGTTCCACCTTCAGTTCCACCTTCAGTTCCACCTTCAGTTCCACCTTCCTTATCCCATCTGCTAGGGAGTGGAACTCACTGCCTCCGTCTGTGTTTCCTCAAATTTACAACCTCGGGGTCTTCAAATCTAGGGTAAATGGGCACTTACTAGGTAAGCGTGGTCCACCTTCAGTTCCACCTTCAGTTCCACCTTCCTTATCCGAACTGCTAGGGAGTGGAACTAACTGCCTGCGTCTGTGTTCCCTCAAAATTATATCAACTGTCTGATATCCAAAATACAAGCATTAGTTACTTACTGTGGAACTAGATGGTGCTGTGTGGAATGTGTGAATATATTAGTATTAAAAAAAATTACTTGATTGAATTTTGTTAGTGATTTCAACTGAGCTACATCAAATATCTAATACGATACCTACATTTTGCATTCTAACACTAGATAAGTACTTCACAAAAATAAACCCCGGAAATCGTTTAATGAGCTTGGCCGCCATTTTGGTGACGTTATCACGTGACACACTCGGCACAGACAATTTTTTTTATCTGCATTTTTTAATTGCATATGACGTCATTTGGATGTTAATTCGACAAGGTTCCTGAACATTAACAATTTGCGGGTATTATTAACCAATACAATTCAATTGAGGGGAATGAGATAAATTTAAAAAATAATTCTGACTTTGAATTCAATACATTTTTATTAAGTGTTTATATAAGTATAATCGTATAAGCCCCGATATCGGTAAATTTAATTGGATCTGTGATACAGATAAAGTCTATTTTATGTAGGTGGTCGAATCGCCTATATACTTCAAGCCTTCAGTCGCAATGGTGTCGTTGTGCAGAAAAGTTGGCATAGCCGTGGGCGTAGTTCTGGTAATAGGTATTGTGGTTGGTTCTATAACTTGGGCAGTGATTGCCAGCAGAGACCTTCCAGCACCGGACCCACCAGTTATCATTCCTCTGGATTGGTGGGAGCACACGGTTATTTATCAGATTTATCCGAGATCGTTCAAGGACAGCGATGGAGATGGAATTGGCGATTTAAGAGGTAACTTATGTAATTTTACATAATTAATGTAACTTTTTTTATAAAAATCCGTACTAATATTATAAATGCGAAAGTATGTTTGGATGTATGGATGTTTGTAAGTCTTTCACGCAAAAACTACTGAACCGATCAAAATGAAATTTCGCATACACGTTGTCTGGGACACCAGAAAGGACATAGGGTACCTTTCATCGTTCAACGCGGACGCAGTCGCGAGCACCAACTATTATTATAAATGCGAAAGTATGTTTGGATGTATGGATGTTTGTAACTCTTTCACGCAAAAACTACTAAACCGATCACCATGAAATTTTGCATACACGTTGTCTGAGACACCAGAAAGGACATAGGGTACCTTTCATCGTTCAACGCGAACGAAGTCGCGGGCACCAGCTAGTAAGTCGTAATGTAACGATGTAAAAAATAACCTGGCCTATCATTAGAACTATTTTAATCCAGCGACCATAAATTTCTACCAGACATTTCTTAATTCAAATTTAAAAAATAAAACCATAACAATATTTATTCTAAATAACAGGTATCACAAGCGAGCTAGAGCACTTCGTAGATGCAGGTGTTGGAGCCATCTGGATGTCTCCCATCTTCAGCTCACCAATGGTAGACTTTGGCTATGACATCAGTGATTTCTATAACATACATTACGAGTATGGAAACATGGAGGACTTTGATGAGCTATTGCAAAAGGCACATGAACTCGGTAAGGCTTATATATAAAAAATTCTCATGTCACAGTGTTTGTAACAAAACTCCTCTGAAACAGATTCAGTACGGATTTTTGTGTATTGAGTACTAGATCTGAGAATAGGTTGTAAACTATTTTTTATATACACAAAAAAAATTTTTTTTTTTTGCAAAACAACGAGATCAGCTAGTAGTATAAGTATATAAATTTATTTTTACTTAAGTACCTAAGCTTAGTTTTACAATGGTGTAAACATGAACTCATTAGAGTTTTACCGCACACCATGCTCATATTAAGACTATGTACATTCAGATATGTATAAATATATACGGACAGATATTATCAAAATGCAAACAGATAATATATACATATACTTAGGCTCGATTTCACCAACAGACGGTTATTTTTAAACAGCTGTTTAAAATTTAAACAGCCGTTTAATAATATTTTGTTGATCACCATCGCTAAACTGCGGGTTAAACGACCTAAACATCAGATTAATCATTAAGGCTCGAGTTCACCAACAGACGGTTATTTTTAAACAGCTGTTTAAAATTTAAACAGCCGTTTAATAATATTTTGTTGATCACCATCGCTAAACTGCGGGTTAAACGACCTAAACATCAGATTAATCATTAAGGCTCGAGTTCACCAACAGACGGTTATTTTTAATCAGCTGTTTAAAATTTAAACAGACGTTTAATAATATTTTGTTGATCACCATCGCTAAACTGCGGGTTAAACGACCTAAACATCAGATTAATCATTAAGGCTCGAGTTCACCAACAGACGGTTATTTTTAATCAGCTGTTTAAAATTTAAACAGACGTTTAATAATATTTTGTTGATCACCATCGCTAAACTGCGGGTTAAACGCCCTAAACATCAGATTAATCATTAAGTTAATCAGATTTATTCAGATTGCTAGATTTATTCAGTGCTAGATTTAGATTCGCTAATTGCTAGATTTATTTAACTTAATGATTAATCAGCTGTTTAAAATTTAAACAGACGTTTAATAATATTTTGTTGATCACCATCGCTAAACTGCGGGTTAAACGACCTAAACATCAGATTAATCATTAAGGCTCGAGTTCACCAAGAGACGGTTATTTTTAAACAGCTGTTTAAAATTTTGTTTTTCACCATCGCTAAACTGCGGGTTAAACGCCCTTAACATCTGATTAACTTAATGATTAATCTGATATTTAGGACGTTTAACTTGCAGTTTAGCGATGGTGATCAACAAAATATTATTAAACGGCTGTTTAAATTTTAAACAGCTGATTAATCATTAAGTTAAATAAATCTAGCAATTAGCGAATCTAAATCTAGCACTGAATAAATCTAGCAATCTGAATAAATCTGATTAACTTAATGATTAATCTGATGTTTAGGGCGTTTAACCCGCAGTTTAGCGATGGTGATCAACAAAATATTATTAAACGGCTGTTTAAATTTTAAACAGCTGTTTAAAAATAACCGTCTGTTGGTGAACTCGAGCCTTAATCATTCCTATTACGCTTGATATAACCTTTTGTTGACGCTCAAGCTTACTTTGGATTCTTCAATAATTACTTTAAAATTTTAGAATTCAAATATATGTCTAAGATAATGTCTAAGATGTTTTTGGATGTTATTTCGCTTTTTAATGTTTTAGGTAGTTGATGATTGTTAAGCAAGACGTCTTTTTCCATGAAGGTTGTTATAGTTGGGTAAAATAAATTCTGATTCATCAAATAATCTGTTTGAATAAGTTATTTTTGGAGATTTTACGTTTTCATTAAAATATTGTTCTTTTAATAGTATAAATTTTTTTGTTTTTTCTTCTATGGGTAGAATTTTACATAAGACGAATAATTTGCGATAATCTTCATCATAGTTTTCTTTTAAGTTTTTAGGAAAAATTTCTTTTAGGATACGCAACTGAAGTGAAAAAACTTTGTCCAAGTGGCTTTTGAAAGTTCTTCCCTATCTAGATAGTCCATAACACACTATTGGGTCTGCCAATGTGTTCTACCCAGTTAAGTCGATTGTCTATGACTAGCCCAAATATGTTTATTTACAACCTCGATAGTTTCGCATTCACATGATATTTGATTTTTTATGCTATTTGAATGTAGACATTTGTGGTTGTGAGCTATAATAAGTTTAGGTTCAAACGTAGATCTATTTTGGCTAGTGCTTAATATACATAACTTTCGTTTTATTAGCATTTAATACCAATACCAAATCATGTGACCATTTAGCTAGTATATCGTAGTCATCTTGAAGTTGATGATTTTAAAGTGATTATAGGTATTGAAATAAGACATTAAGGGCCTATTTCACCATATGTCAAGTAGGCTAACCGCCATTTAAAGTCACCGGTAACCGGAAATGATAAGGATGATATACCTTTGTTTGTACGGTAAAAGTCCCAAACATTAAAAAGAAAATAATAAAAAAAATCGCCTATCGAAGGATGCAATAAACCGAGTGCATAATTTAATAAAACATAAAATTATTTCTAAAAGTAACTAATCAACACTTTACTTGTAGTTGGTGAAAGAGGCCCTAAGTATTACACAATTTGTTCTAATGATAATTATTGAAATTCGCAAGAAGGACAACGTCGTGCTCAAACAAATCAAAGCTGCTATACTTCTAAATATTAAATCACTAGCTTTTGACTACGACTTCATCCGCGCCTCTTTTTCTTTGGTGTAAAAACATTTATTCAATGCCTTCTTTATATATAAATTTCTTCTGTCAGTGTGTATGTGACTGACCTCCTAACTAAATGACTAGACCTATTTTGAAAAAACTTTTTGTGTGTGTTATTTGTGGGCTGGTGAATAGTTTATATTCACAATTGGACCCAATAGGTGGCGCTATTGTGGTGGCGATTGGGTTATCGAACATCTGCTGGGGGCGTTAATTTTTTTGTCTGATGTTAAATTTTTATATTTTTACTTTTAGATGATCTAACTTTATAGAAACTCACTTTGACACAATATAATAATTATGTAGACAAATTCTTTAGGTGATACTAAGCGTGAATAACATAACAATATATAATGACAATGACAAATCTGTAACAATTTTGCATTTGTAAATATTTTTTTATTATTATTATGCAAATATGTTATGGAAATGTTAACATATTTATAGTTATTACAGCCTACATAATGATTAGAGCTAATAAATACTAGATATGTCAATTTACTATATTATTACAAATCAACTTGTTATAGACGACGGTTTATGGTATTGGGGGACAAGTTGTATATTATCATAAACTAGCTGGTGCCTGCGACTTCGTCCGCGTTGAACGATGAACGATGTCCTTTCTGGTGTCCCAAACAACGTGTATGCAAAATTTCATAGTGATCGGTAAAGAGTTACAAACATCCATACATCCAAACATACTTTCGCATTTATAATATTACTAACTAGTGCTCGCGACTTCGTCCGCGTTGAAAATTTAAAAAAAAAGCAAATATAACGCTTGACCTCGTGTTGCTATAACACTTTGGCTAGGCGTTAGTTTTTTATTTTTTTTTATCCCTCGGGAATAGTCCTTTTTTTCTGGATGAAAGATAGCCTATGTCCTTTCTGGTGTCCCAGAAAAAGTGTATGCAAAATTTCATGGTGATCGGTTCACAAGTTTTTGCGTGAAAGAGTTACAAACATTCATACATCCAAACATACGTTCGCATTTATAATATTAGTAAATAGATATAGATTAGTATGGAGTACGGATTAGTACGGATTATCACAAATCATTAATTAATAAGTAGTAAATAAGCAGGAAGATCAATTTGAATCTGTGTATCACAGGGATAAAGGTCCTCTTGGACTATGTGCCGAACCATGCCAGCGACCAGTCAGAATATTTCAGGCTCTCTGAGGCCAGAGAGCCTGGCTATGAGGACTTCTTCGTCTGGGCTGACCCTAAACAGGACCCGGAAAATGAGACGAATTTTATTGTGCCATCCAATTGGGTAAATTAATAATTTTATTTTGAAAGGTCCTCGTTCACCAACTACAAGTAAAGTGTTGATTAGTTACTTTTAGAATTAATTTTATGTTTTATTAAATTATGCACTCGGTTTACTGCATCCTTCGATAGGCGATTTTTAATATTATTTTCTTTTTAATGTTTTGGACTTTTACCGTACAAACAAAGGTATATCATCTCCATCATTCCCGGTGAACGGTGACTTTAAATGGCGGTTAGCCTACTTGACACATGGTGAAAGAGGCCCTTAGGCACCATGGCGTTGCCCGTTTTATGGGTCACCTATCATTAAGTGGATCATTAGCTTATGTAGCGACATTTTCATTAAATAAAAAATTGAAGAAATTTGTTTATCTTTTTAATCATATTATAGAAATTTCCACAAACAAACATAAGTGACGATTGTGTTCAAAATAAATTATTATTTATTGCTACGCAGATTACAAAGCAATAAATAGATGATTATTCTTGATAGATTAAAATTCTTATCGGTATATTGTTTTTATTTTATTAGATAAAGGATGTTTTTAGTAAAATGAAACTAATCTGACATATTTCTGGCATCCTGGTTTAAAGGTTTCTTTTTATATATCTAAATAATATATAATGATAAAACATGTTAAAATTTAGTACACATTATTTATCACCTAAAAAACTCAAAGAAGACATTAGTAACCGTCAAAAAGTCATTTCCATAAAATAAAACCAAAATACTATTGAATGAGTAAGTTATGCCAGATTCTATTCCTTTTTTTTCCTTTATCAATATCTTGTAAAGGTTTGCAGGGAATTACATCCTCTATGATGTTTAGTTAATAGGTGACCTTAGAGACAACTACCATTCAACGTACCTTTATATAATTTTTTTAAATCATCCGTTTAATTATTTTTTTATAATTTATTTGCTTAGGGCCTCTTTCACCGTGTGTCAAGTAGGCTAACCGCCATTTAAAGTCACCGGTAACCGAGAATGAACCTTTGTTTGTACGGTAAAAGTCACAAAAGATTAAAAAGAAAATAATAAAAAAAAATTCGCCTATCGAAGGACGCAATAAACCGAGTGCATAATTTAATAAAACATAAAATTATTTCTAAAAGTAACTAATCAACACTTTACTTGTAGTTGGTGAAAGAGGCCCTTATTATACTTATATGTTTTAACAGGTGTATGGATTTTGTTTTAAATAATAATATATAACATTTGGGTTGCTGAATATAAATGTTTTTTTTTTTTAATAAATTGTTAGTCACCGGTAACCGGGAATGATGGAGATGATATACCTTTGTTTGTACGGTAAAAGTCCCAAACATTAAAAAGAAAATAATAAAAAAAATTCGCCTATCGAAGGACGCAATAAACCGAGTGCATAATTTAATAAAACATAAAATTATTTCTAAAAGTAACCAATCAACACTTCACTTGTAGTTTTTGAAAGAGGTTAATGATTTTTCAATTTATTTTTCAGATAAGTCAATTCGGCGGATCAGTGTGGGAGTGGAACGATGTCCGTCAACAATATTACCTTCACCAATTCGCTATAGAACAACCCGACTTCAACTTCAGAGAGCAAGCTGTGAAAGATGAAATGCTTGAAATAATGCGATTTTGGTTCGAAAAAGGCGTGGACGGGTTCCGATTAGATGCGATTCCTCATTTGTTTGAAGCCAATCCCAATGACCACGACGGAGAGTATCCCGACGAACCGCTATCTGGCAATATGTTTTTAACTGACGTCCAACCTGGATATACTACACAAGAATATACTAGGGATCAGATTGAGTTATATGATGTTGTTTTCGAATGGAGAGATTTCGCCGATAGATGGCAGGCAGAACATGGATCGGATACAAAGTGAGGGATAAAATTTTCATAGCATTGATTTAATTTTTTTGACAACATGATAGGTCTTTAGAATAAGTAGGCCTATACTAAAGAATACCATAGAAAATATATTTCCATTCACTATAAGATAAGATAAAAATTTGTTATCCATATTTTTATTGTACATTTGTTGTTAATATGATATACATATTTCAAAGCGTCAACTGTTTACCCAATTCAGACAAACAATTTAATGTACACGTCCCTTTTTCTTAGGTGGGCATTATTAATTCAATTTTTTATTTATGTTTGATTTTTTTTATATAATTTAATTTTCAGCTGGTATTCAAAATTTGTATGCAAAATTTAATATTGATCTAAATTGAGTTAAATTATAAAAAAATAATAAACTGTTGGACCGATTTTGATGGGACTTTCACTAGTAGACGAGAGAGCTGCTGTACCACTTAAGTTTTTTTTTTTTTTTTTTTTTTTTCAATATTCATTGAAGTCCGAGGAAGGTTCGAAAAATTTAAGTTAAATTTTTCGGTTCGCCTCTATTTCATAAATATTTAATCAATGTAGTCAATACAACTCTAATTTAATTGTAAGAGACTGTTAACGGACTGGCTCATTGAACTCATTGAACTGCATCGAGAATTGCGACGCTATTGGTTTCAGATATCTATCTATATTATATTCTTTATTAAACTACGAGTAGACCGGCGTCTTGAGACCATTTGCGATATGGCTCTATCACTTCCTTATTAAATTAGTTCGCCTGCTCGGAAAATTGCCTTCTGATATCTCTCGGATGCCACCTAGTCTGCACTTATTTAAAAATTATTTTCCTAAGCGAGAATTGAGGACACCATATTATTTTGTATACTTAGAAATACCTGAGTTCAATTTGCTTCCTAATATAATAGTAGACGTTATTTATATTACTAACTGGTGCCCACGACTTCGTCCGCGTTGAAAGATAAAAGGTACCCTATGTCCTTTCTAGTGTCCCAGACAACGTGTATGCAAAATTTCATGGTGATCGGTTCAGTAGTTTTTGCGTGAAAGAGTCACAAACATCCATACATCCAAACATACTTTCGCATTTATAATATTAGTACGGATTAGTACAGGTATAGCCCTTATATTTTTTATACGACCGTTTCATGGCCTTTTTATTTTATTAAGACCTGATTTTTATTCAAATAAAACGTTATTTCAATATAGGAGTGTAAATAGCTTTTACAATTTCATTAAAATTTTAATATTGACTATACTTGTTTAAAACTAACTGTTGTTGATTTGTATCAATTTTAATAATACTTACAGAATTCTACTTGCTGAGGCGTATGCTAATATAACAATGACCATGTTATACTACGGCGATGAACGAGGCAGAATAGGTGCCCATTTTCCATTTAATTTCGACTTTATCAACAGCCTATGGGCTGGTTCTAATGCTCGTGACTTTGTTTATGTCATTCAGAGGTGGCTTACATATATGCCCCACGGGAATGTCGCTAACTGGGTGGTAAGTTACATGTTTTATGTTCAATAGACTCAAGGTTAATTAATTCTCTCCCCTAAACACATTACTAAGATGTTTCAAAGCCAAAAAAATTATCTCTTTACATCTACTTGTATTATTGTATTACTCATTATAAAGATTACAAATATACTTATAAAGAATTAATTTATATTTTAGTTCGGTAATCACGACAATAACAGAATGCCATCAAGATTTAGAGACAACATGGTCGACGGACTAAACGCCCTGAACATGTTACTACCCGGGGTTGCCATCACTTATCAAGGCGAAGAGATTGGCATGAAGGATGGTTTTGTCAGTTGGGAGGATACCGTCGATGTGGCCGCTTGCAATCAAGGCACACCAGAAAACTACTTGGACTACTCCAGAGATCCCGCCAGAACTCCATACCATTGGAACAATTCCACAAACGCTGGATTCTCGACAGGTCCAACCACTTGGTTGCCTATCGCGGAAGATTATGAAGAAATCAATTTACAAGCCCAGAGAGATGCTGAGCGTAGTCACTTCAAGGTTGGTAAAAAAATAATATTGACTAGCTGGTGCCCGCGACTTCGTCCGCGTTGAACGATGAAAGGTACCCTATGTCCTTTCTGGTGTCCCAGACAACGTGTATGCAAGATTTCATCGTGATCGGTTCAGTATTTTTTGCGTGAAAGAGTTACAAACATTCATACATCCAAACATACTTTCGCATTTATAACATTAGTACGGATTAAAAGAAGATAATCTGAATTATTAAACTGTAAAATTTAATTTGAATTAATTATTAATCTGATCTATTAAATTTAGTCTCAATATTTACAATCAACAAAAGCAAGAATATAAAATTTTAAACTAATTTGATACGTTGATTTGTTGCTTGGACTTTAGGGCTCTCTTTCACCATGTGTCAAGTAGGCTAACCGCCATTTAAAGTCACCGGTAACCGGGAATGATGGAGATGATATGCCTTTGTTTGTACGGTAAAAGTCTCAAACATTAAAAAGAAAATAATAATAAAAAAATTCGCCTATCGAAGGATGCAATAAACCGAGTGCATAATTTAATAAAACATAAAATTATTTCTAAAAGTAACTAATCAACACTTTACTTGATTCGGTGAAAGAGGGCTTAATAAGGTTAAAAATAATATAAATATAATAAAAATCTTCTAAGTATTTTAAGAGTTTTTATATAACTATTTCAGGTTTACCAAGCGTTAACAAGTTTGCGGAAGGAAACCGCTCTTTCTCACGGCTCGTACCACTTGCAAGCCTTAACTGAGAATACTTTAGTCTTGGTGAGATACCTCACAACCTTCGACACCTTCTCACTGGTTTTCAACGTGGCCAACGCTACAGACACCGCTGATCTATCCAGGATAGACTTCATAAAAGAGCCAATCACAGTATACGTATCCAGTGTGCAATCTGATCTAATTAATGGGTAAGCTTGAACCAAATGTATAATATTATGTCCTTAAATTGATGAGGTTAACGTAGCTATTTAAAGATTATTTGGTCCTAATCGGTTTGATACTATTAAAACAAGTTCCATCATTGTATTTGCCTGTAGTTCTAGCAATTGACAATTTATTTCTTTAGTTAGATATATACCTACTGACTGAGATATATATTTTTTTTATATAAAGATGGGTTTGCTCTTGACCAACAACCAACTGTGTAGCAAGGATGAGGCCTAAGTTGGAGCGAACCTCATTCTCGACCCAGAAGATGCCTATTCACTCGAACTTTGAAAAGATTTGGGTTATATGAGGTCAGGAGTTCCAAACCTTTGGCAGTGCGCATTATAAAAGATGTTTTAAAGCGCTTGGTCCGAAATAGAAGGATATCGACAAGATGAGGATGGTAGGATGGTAACCATTTGTACGTCTGTATGTCCGATGGAAGAAAGGGGAAGGCGGTATGCGTTCATGCAGCTCCCGAGAACAATCTCCGAAGTACATCTTATAAAAGACACATAGAGTGGCAATTTTACGTCTATGTGCCAGGCCCTGCATTTTAGTTTTTAAAAACGTACTAAACTCTTAACTTATTTTCAGAGATTCATTACCGCTAGGAGATGTTGTTCTCAAGCCTGGAGAAGCTCTCGTAATACGTTCACAGCCTGTATAAAATGATCCAGAGATTTACATTCATTATTTGTATTTGAATTTTTTGTAGGTAATATGTAATGTTTTTAAATAGAAATAATATTTTTTTTTTTTAATATAAAAGATGTGTTATTATTTCAATAAATTCTTTATCACTGAAACATTGGCTACATTTCACCAACGCTGAAAGGTACCATATGTCCTTTCTGATGTCCCAGACAACGTGTATGGTTTCAAATGGTTCAAATTTCATGGTGATCGGTTCACTAGTTTTTGCGTGAAACAGTTACAAACATCCATATATCCAAACATACTTTCGCATTTATAATATTAGTACAGATTATTTAGATATATTTATAAAGATTTCGATAAATGTATATTGCTGTTGATAAAAACGCTGAAATGGGGGCTTTATCAATCTCAACATCGTTCAACGAGCTATAGTTTGTCTGTGAGATCGAATCAGGAATGCGTATACAAACGAAAGTCAGGGGCCCTAGCCAAGAACCAAACCAATGCAGACGTTTCGTGGCGTTCTTATTAAACGAAAGAAATAAAGCCCGATGATTGGTTGTTGTAACGTCTACATAAAATTTTGACCAATCAGAAAGCTTTCTTCCAGCGTAGCGTAGCCTGAGCGTAGCGTTTACGACTGTACGTTTGCTCTTGGCTAGGGCCCCTGGACAGCATTGACAGGCGAACTAATAGGGGCAGCGTAACGACGCTGCATCCAAGCTGTTGACCGGTTCTACTAAAAAATTATGAGGAAAATACAAAATTAGCTATCTACTTTGTCAGTTAATAATTTGTTTACGCGAACCGATTGAAAATGTCCGCCTAAGTTGTTAATTTGTATAAACACAATGAACTAAGCACGATTTCAATGTCAGCGCAAATTATTGGCCACGTCGACCAACAAAAACCCCTATATTAGCCGCGTATAATTTGTGGCTCGCGAACAGTCCACTATAATGGACGACGTATCCGCACTGGCTAGTGATGGATGCATCGTTTGAGGTCGCGCACTAAAAGCATTTTGTTATTTTAATGGCTCTAATGACAGCTATTCGGTGACAGGATGTTTTTGTTAACATTTTCCCAGCGTTTTGTTTCATAGTTCACCATTTAAAACATGTGTAGATTTATCACGCATGCTAAGACACGTATTTAAGGCAAACTGCCTAATTTCCTTCCTACACCAGCAAGGTGAGGGTGCCTTATACTCAAAAGCCTACAATACTTTTGGGTTCAATGCATAAATGTCTTCAATGAGGTGTTAGGGTTGACTGCCTTTGATGACTGTTATGCATTCAGGCACAAACGAGCTTAAATCTATATATATACAAGGCGATTTGTGTATGTATGAATGTTCCCTATGGACTCCGAAACCGCTGAACCGATTTTGACGAAATTTTCAGACAACCTTGAGATTAGTCCAGCGGGTAATCCTGTGAAGTTTGATAGCGAAGTCGCCGGCAAAACCTTGTATATTATGTAATAGATACTCGTATATTTGAAATGAAAAAGTCCCATCACTAGAGCAAAGGAAGGTCACAATGACACGGTAGAGTCTCATTTGTGTAATGCCTGCTAACATGTGGCTAAGTGTTCTCGCAGTAAGTTTTCTGATTGCAAGGGTGACGAGTGAAGTGGTTCCACCATGGTGGACTAATGCGGTATACTATCGAATACTGATCGACTCCTTCAAAGACGGGGATGGAGACGGACTAGGAGACTTACAAGGTATACTTGGAGAGAAAAGTAGACTGAAATTACCTTGATAGATCTTGATGGTATGCTTCATGGTAATGCTGGCACAGTTGAAAAAGCTTTTTTATTACAATTTTAAAAAGTAAATATACGGTTAGACAGTAACCTTTAATATTTTTTACTTTAACACTACTTTTAAAAGTTATAAACTTTTAAATGTAAGTAATATTATAATGCTTTACGAGATTAATCCGGTAAAGCGTAGGATGCTAGTTCTGAAATTCGTCTACAGATTTAGCTGTTATTTCCTGAGCTGTTTATTCTAAAAAAGAGGCATGATTACTGCCACCTGCCACTATTCAATTTTATAACCATTACAAATCAAAACCCGTAAACATGTGGCCTATATTACTCGCTGACAATGTAGATTTCTATAGGTGAAAGAATTTTTAAAATCGGTCCAGTACATTTTGAGTTTGTTCATTACAAAAAAAAAATACAAATCTTTTCTCTTTATAACATCAGTATAGATTTTTATTTTAGCATTGATTGTTTGATTAGCAATTGATAACGGAGTCTTTATTAGAGAGAACCAGAACCAAGCCACAACTTCGCCAAAGTTATAGTAAAATTTAGGTCTGTTCATAAATGCCCATTATTCCTTAAGGTAGCTATAGGACTGAATCATCACATGGCTTACTTTAGGAGCGACGCAACAGATGAGTTATGTGCGCGCTTTCGGCACCGACGCCGTTATCCTGTCAGCATTTTGTGCCATGAGCACAGACTGCACTAAGCCTGGACCACTCAATTTAATCGAAATCGACCAGCGATATGGAAACCTAGACAAGATGACTGCCTTACTAACGAAAGCGAAGAAATTAGGTAATATAAGTTTCTGGTTCTTATATTGATTGAAAATAAACAAATGCTTGCTTTTTTATATATAATGCCAGACAGGTTTTCGGTCCACTTGATGGTAGATGGATACTATGGCCTATGAACACAACCAACGCCATAAGTGCCGTTAGTGCGTTGCCAACTTTAGCAAAATTAGGAGGAGGTAGCGTTGACTATTGTGTCACTCACCGACACAACATCACATGTTGTTATTTTACGGTAGTCTTCAATAAGGGTGTGGTTACTGCCACCATACTTACTGCCCAATTTATGAATGCGAAACCCATTATGCTCAGCCTCTACTATAATTGCTTGCTTTTGGACTTAAATAGAATATACCGTAATATTAAGAGTGATTCTTGTGCGTTACAAAACAGAACTCAAAGTGGTAGTAACTATTCCACTTCAAACGATGAGCATAGAATCGGAATGGTTCACATCGAGTGCTAATCGTGATAGTGGATATGAAGATTGGATATTATGGAAGAATGGGAGCGGTGAAGACACGCCCGAGGTAAGTTAAAAAATGGTCTCTATTACATTAGCAACTGCAAACAGTTTCGCGTGAATCGTTGGGTTTACTTTGCGAAATCGTGTGTCCAATTGAATAAGAAGTGCATGTGTCCAACGAATAGAAAAATCTAAGAAAAAATTTCTTTTCAGTAAAAGAATTCTTATTTTTTTAAATATTGGTACTGTGATCTTTAAATTAAATTAGATATATAAATTGAAATCAATTTTGTTTGGTTTTAAAATTTTTGTGGTAAGATTTTGGTTAGTTTTGTTTATACTGCTGAAGTGGTGTAAACTTTGGTGGCCGTAAAGCGTATATATACAACTTATAGTCAGTAACAGAAAATATTACATTATTCACAGGAAGAGGACGGTGTAGATAAATGGGTATGGCACGAGGAGCGTGGTGCATTTTGGGCATCATCCAACAACGCAGCGATTCTGAACCTCTGCTCGGAGGGAGTTGTAGCGGCACTGTCTGCAACTCTCTGTGCTTGGTTGAGAAGAGGAGCAGCCGGTGTACTGTTGAACCCAGATTTTCCCCCGAACCAGGCTTGCGGAGAAAAACTTTTGAATAAATTGGCTGCCGAAGCAATGAGTTGCGTGAGAGCTGCTAACATGGATACTCCGTAAGTAGTGTGCAAATAGAAATAAGTCCCATAACGAAAAATGATAGAATTTTGTATAAAAAAACCGATTCTATCTATTACTTAATATCTCTTAAATATGAAAGTCATAATATAAAGATCGCGCCTTGACTCAATTAAAAAAAGAAAAATCTAAAATGACATATCCTGGATTAGTAGACACAACTTATCTATGTTCCTAATTTCCGGGAGAGTGTACTAAGATAGCCACGTGTAAGAGCCTAAACACATTTCACTTCTGAAGTTTTTTAATAGATCCCAGAAATTGTGGACATTTATAAATTTAAAAGAAGGAAGTTTATAAAATTCATGAATAACTTGTTGCAGTTTAATTCTCGTACAATCTTCGTTGCCATCTTCTGAGGCAGCAAAATACTACAGCGACGGTGGCATCGGTGCCAATAGCGTAATAAGCAATGCATTAACATCGTCGACGAGAAAATCTACTGCTGAATTGGCAATTGAGTTTCACGCTGCACTGCTCTATTCTCCAGATGACTATTACCCATCATGGCTAGTTAGTATTATTTTAACCTAAATCATTAAAATATTAATTGAGTATTAACGAATCTGGAAGAAACAATTTTCCAACTTTTCAGACAAGTACAGAGAACGGCAATAGGATAGCAACAAGATATGGCAGTGATGTAATTGATGCCATCAATCTAATAGCTCTCATTCTACCCGGGGCAGCTGTTATTCAGCAAGGCGACGAGCTCGGAGTCGCAGACACTATACTTGAATGGGCTTCGTCAGATAAATGCTGGCCGACGCCAGCTAGGCCTTCAGCAGCACCGTTTCCATGGGAAGATTCTACTAACGCAGGATTTACAAGTGGAGAGCCATGGCTACCTTTAGCACCGAACTATAGATACGCCAATGCGAAATCAGAATATTCAAATGATTTAAGCCACCTTGCAGTGGTGAAAACAGCTGCAGCCATGAGAAAGTCACCAGCAATGGGACCACATACAGAAGTAAGTAAAAATTTTTATCTAATAGTTTTGTTTTATACTTGTAATATTTGGGTTGGAAGTCGAAGTCACATGTATATTTCAATTTCAGATAAAGCGTCTAGGGGAAGCTCTAGCTATATTACGATGGGGTGGAGCTGGTGTTCTCTTAGTAGTCTCAAATTTAGGCAAAGTACAAACTGAAGCTGAAATATCTAAATATCCAGGTCTTCCACATGAAATGATAATCGCCGCTAGTTCCACTGGATCTGCTTTCACGATTGGATCGCATGTAACATTGGACAAGAGCTTGAAACTTGCCTCAGGAGAGACCGTACTTCTGGTAGGAGGACCGAGGCACTGCGGAGGACCGGGTCCAGTGGACAAAATAGCCAACAAGTTGTCAGAAGGTTGGCAAAAGATCAACAAGTATTTTAGTAACTTGTAGATCTACGATAACCTACGAGGTTATCGTCTGTTTAAATTTACTTTAATGAATAATTGTATTATAACATTATTAATGTTTGTGATATTTTAGTTTGAAAATATTAAATTAGTAAAAGTCTGTCGTTCGTTTTACTGATACAACTTATGTGACGCATTATAAATACTGAATTGTACTGGAAACGAATGTATGTGCATACACATTCACGCCAGTCTGGGCCTCCGTTACCAACTATTGTCTCCGTGACCCATTTCCCGCCGACTGAAGGCATAATTTTACATAACCTAGTTGTACAAAGTTGTATCGAAGGCAATATAATTACACGCAACGTGCGCCCAATACAAATTACCTTCTGTTTGAATAACGACAATCGTTTCCTTGGAATTCATGCAAGTGGGCAAATTTGAATTTTTACAACTTCACGATCAGTCAGGAAGCCGTCTCGTATTCGCATTCCTAATTGCTACACGAAAATACTTTTAAGCCAAACTCCTCGAGGAGCCGCCGCGTTGCTTCGGGACGACAGAGGGCGTTTTGACCTAGGTATTGGTTGATTTTATGAAATAAAGTCAGTCTGGAAGATGAGAGAGATTAGTGGTGACTTACAGAACTTGCTTTTCTCGGCGTACGTGAGGGTAGAAGCGGCGAATATAGCACTGAGCACGAAGATTAAGGCGCGCGCCCTCATGGCGGGGCGGCGCGGGCGTCTTGAGCCCGGCGCGGCGCGGACTGGCAAATCACTCCCGCTGCCACGACACCTATCGACCGGAGCACCGCGCATGCGTCACGCACTACTACTCGCTCCGTGGGGTTGCTTGCTACATACTTACACCGGCACGGCTGACGAGTACCGCCAGTACTCTTTCTTAGACGTCCGCAAGTACCTATAACACCTTTCACTCGCCACTATTGGTTCGTTAATGCCTAACCAACGTAGATTATTTTAGCCACCGTGTGACTTGATTGAACACCGGTTAGCAAAATATTAAAATAATGTCTTATAAATTCTCTTAAAATTTGCTTATTCTTACCAAATTTTTAATGGAATTATTTTCATTAATAAAATAATTTATTTGATTAAATATTTGTTAAATACTTTTTTTTTTAGTCTATAAACTGAGATATTTTAATTTGAAAAGAGTTCTTACATTTGATCTTTACATTTATTTTATTTAAAAATAATATTAAATATAATTTATTAATTTTTATTAGTATTTTTAAAT
Organism: Synanthedon myopaeformis; assembly: GCA_944738685.1. Taxonomy (NCBI): domain Eukaryota; kingdom Metazoa; phylum Arthropoda; class Insecta; order Lepidoptera; family Sesiidae; genus Synanthedon; species Synanthedon myopaeformis. Next base: position 12,757,660 of record OX122915.1, read on the forward strand.
ATTCACTTAAAATATTTGAAAAATTTAATTACCATATTTTTTTATAATTCTTAATATACTGAAAAATTAAAACTAATTTAAAAAGAGTTCGCTCAATCTCTCTTAATTTATTCTTTGACCCAATACATTTAAAGAACGTATGAAATGCATGTACATATATAAGAACAACATTTTTGAAATAAAAGCACTTGTACTGTTGTGTTGGGTTGTCAAAGCCTTATTCCTTTTCCCCACCTTATTTTTTTATCCTATATAGGTTGACAGTGTACCTGTTACATTAATAAATAATTGTTCATATAGTAAGGCTCATTTTTGATTCTATGAAACGATGCCACCGACAAAATGAGGCGAATTTACAATTTAAGGAACACAAATATTTTTTAATTTTAAATTATTTACTAAACTAATTTAAATTCGTATTTTACACACTCATACATACAAAGTATATATATACATACCATATATATACTCCATACCATATATATATATATATATATGGTATGTACGGTAAATGGCGCTATACAAACTCAAAAGCGCATATATAAAATGCATGTTTTCTGACCTTTTAAAATACGCTGATCAACGCTAAATTAATTTATTTGGTTCTGTCAAAATCCACTGCAAATGAGTACCTACCGTAATTAGAAAAAGCTTAATCTGTGACGTCATAGGCTACGCCGTAGGCGTAAAGGTAGGGCTAATCCACAGCTGCGCTACGAATTCGTAGACGCCCAATAAGCTATTTGTGATTTATCTTACTGCAACCGTAACATATTTTTCCTTCCTATATTCCATAGTTATGTATACGAACTGTTATATATTATAGATAATATTAACTCGACATTATTTATTTTATATTTAAAAAAATCACATATAGCTTTAAGAAACGAAACAAATGATTTTTAACACGACGCTTCAATAAGCTGGCAACTCTGCATGGTTCTCTAGTCATGTTGGCATAAATGACGGTCTCATTAAGGTTGACACGACACGTCACGACGTGACACGAGATGGGGAACGGGACAATAATCGGGCAACACCATCCCTCCAGTAGGTACCTACATATAATACATTTCTAGCATATTCAGCTTTTGACTAACTTTATTAATAGTTTAGTGTAAGTTTGTCAGAAAAAAATTATTATTTATTTACGTCTAGATAATTTTATATCATATCATATTATATTATATTATATTATATTATATTATATTATATTATATTATATTATATTATATTATATTATATTATATTATATTATATTATATTATATTATATTATATTATATTATATTATATTATATTATATTATATTATATTATATTATATTATATTATATTATATTATATTATATTATATTATATTATATTATATTATATTATATTATATTATATTATATTATATTATATTATATTATATTATATTATATTATATTATATTATATTATATTATATTATATTATATTATATTATATTATATTATATTATTATTTTTTTTGGTTGGTTAACTTGATTATTTTTAAAAAGGATGAGAGAGTACAGTTTAGCAGGGCAGCATTGGATAAGCTTAAAAATGCTTTAAGATTAAGGTCTATACACATTGCGTTTGCCTGTTTGCAATTATCTTGCATTCTTTGCAAAAATTCTTTGCAATTATCTTGCATTCTTTGCAAAAATTCTTTGCAATTATCTTGCATTTCTTGAAAGTATGACAATGAATGGGTGTGAACAGGGAGACCAGACAAGGTTGCCCTCAATTAGAAAGTAATACCGGAACAGTGGACGCTTGTGGCCTAATGGTGATTATTAAATAAAATTTTAATTATTAAGGGCCTCTTTCACCATGTGTCAAGTAGGCTAACCACCATTTAAAGCCACCGGTAACCGGGAATGATGGAGATGATATACCTTTGTTCGTACGGTAAAAGTCTGAAACATTAAAAAGAAAATAATAATGAAAAATCGCCGCAGTAAACCGAGTGCATAATTTAATAAAACATAAAATTATTTCTAAAAGTAACTAATCAACACTTTACTTGCAATTGGTGAAAGAGGCCCTAAGTTTAATAAACTTTATGAGAGAAAAAAAAATCTAAATCATTTTCAAATATTATTGCAAATAATATAACTTAATTGAAAAATATTAATATTTTAATTCAAAATCTAAAACAAGAGACAATAATTTAGCTTACATACATTGCGTCATATATGTACACAAGCTGATTAAATATAACATTACACCGATCCGCAGTTCCGCGTTACACACTGCTGCAAACGTGCAAGCTATATGCGTACCTATAGCCAGTGCAGTAAAGTATATATTTGTGTGAAAGTTATTTGTATTAAACTCCGAATCACGCGGTAGGGTTTTCGAGCATCGCTCGACGGCACTCAATCAATGTTATATTTAACATGAGACGACACCGACAGAGGCTGCCCGTCGGAGAAGGCTCTCATTATCTTTTAAAAAGGTTTTCATTCACACACGTTGCTAATTGTTCTTAATTCTCCACGCAATTAACGTTCAACCCTTTATTAAATGTATTTTTGTTGATTAAATTGAATGGAACATTTTTTTCTCCTGAATTTATTACAATTCAAAATTACATTTATCAAAGTGAAATTTTTAACAATAACTACATAGAATATTCAACCTGTTCGAAAACTTGTGAAACCAGCGTATATATAATATATAATTTATACTGAAAAATAGACATTTTTTTTAAAAAAATCATATTTCTTTTTACGACATGTAAAATAAAAACGATGAGGCCTTTTTATCTGACCTATTAATAAACTTCTACATTCGATCCAGATAATATGTTAAAGAAAAATATGGAAACCCGGCCATTGTTTTTTTTTTTAAATTAATTTAAAAATTATTAAATTAATTATTTTCCTTTTAAAAGCCTTTCTTAATTTCAGTAATTTCCTGTGAATATTTCAGATTTATAAAATTCAAATTATAAGTTTTACAGATTTCATAAATAAATTAGAAAATTATGATTTCTTGTTGAAAACTTTGGATTTTTTTTATTTCCTCTCTTAAGGGCACAATGTATTCCACAGTCATTAGTGACCACTCCAATTAAACCTACTAAGGTTGCTTTGCTTGGTTAAATAGCCTGCCTATTTAAATTAATAGCCTTTTACTTACAAAAAAAATCCTTTTGGTACTTTAAAAAAATTTCAATATCTATACTAACTATATCTTCTATACTATCTATACTTAATATTATAAATGCGAATGTATGTTTGGATGTATGGATGTTTGTAACTCTTTCAAGCAAAAACTACTGAACCGATCACCATGAAATTTTGCATATACGTTGTCTGGGACACCGGAAAGGACATAGGGTACCTTTCAACGTTCAACGCGGACGAAGTTGCGGGCACCAGCTAGTATTATAAATACGAAAGTATGTTTGGATGTTTGTAACTCTTTCAAGCAAAAACTACTGAACCGATCACCATAAAATTTTGCATACACGTTGTCTGAGACACCAGAAAGGACGTAGGGTACCTTTCATCCAGAAAAAAAGGATTATTCTCGAGGGATAAATAAAAAATAAAAAAACTAACGCCTGGCCAAAGTGTTATAGCAACACGAGGTCAAGCGTTATATTGCCTTTTTTTAATTTTCAACGCGGACGAAGTCGCGAGCATCAGCTAGTACAATATTATTTGCACAGCGCCATGCATTGCCGTAAGCCAGCTGCTATATAAACATAACTACTAATTGATGTGTTTAACAACAAACAGTTTTAAACTACGTCTTAATTTCTCGATGTTTGACTCATTAAAGTTTCCACTTTTGACGAGTCGATCGAAAGCAGAACATGTTAGTGTTTTGGAAATTCTAGAATTATTTAATCACTAAACTTAGAGAAAGTTGAACGATCATTCATTCATCATCGATGGCTAACATCGACAGATTTCTAGAAAATGCCTAATCACATGAATTTTTGTTATATTCTAGCTTTGAAAAACCTATTTAAACGATGTGATATTTTGAGCTTTTTATAACACATTAAGTATATTTTCATTTAATAATTATTATAACAAGAGAACAAATATTGTCCTAATATTCATATTGAATATATTTGTGAGAAAATATCCAAATTTGTTATATTGCAATTAGGCAGTGATTTATTGTAAAGGCCGAAATGTAGACTAGAACTATGTATAGCAATTAAATCATACAATTAAGTACCCAATAATATAAAATAATTAAAGAATTTAAAGACTTCACCAACTACAAGTAAAGTGTTGATTAGTTACTTTTAGAAATAATTTTATGTTTTATTAAATTATGCACTCGGTTTACTGCGTCCATCGATAGGCGTTAACCTTAGTGCCATTTCTACATCCGTACTAATATTATAAATGCGAAAGTATGTTTGGATGTATGGATGTTTATAACTCTTTCACTCAAAAACTACTGAACCGATCATCATAAAATTTTGCATACACGTTGTCTCTGGGACACCAGAAAGCACATAGGGTACCTTTCATCGTTCTACGCGGACGAAGTCGCGGGCACCAGCTAGTATTCTATATAACTGATGATTGAGAGGCCATATATTCTGTCTCCGAACAATTTTAATTTCGAAATTTTAAGTTCGAAAAGTTCGAGTGAATCTTCTGGGTGAGCTCGCTCAATCTTAGGCCTCATCCTTCCTACACAGTTGGTTGTTGGTCAAGAGTCGACCCATATTTAATAAAAAAAAAACTGTACTCAAAAATACATCAACTCTTTATTGGATGAAACTTAAAAAACTAGTGAAAATTGAAAAAGTTATAATCTAAGAGATAAGAATGGCACCGCTATGTAAAGTCGGTACCCAGTCTCGAACCTAGGCGCGTGTTAGGGTTGCTAGACCGGCACCCACTTGTCAAGTTGACGCCTGCGAGGTACCCTTGCTGTGTGAGTGCGTCGCTACGCCCCCCCCCCCCCCCCCTCTCCCCCTCGTCTACCCCTGCGTGGCCCTCACCACTCGCCTCGAGTGCCACTTGACTCGCTTCAAGTGCCCTCCTCACATAAAGGTATCTTTTGGACAGGAATTTTAAAAGTGGAGGAATTTTAAAATGAAACGAATTAGCTTTTCACGATTCAGGTGACACTTCTTTTTATTGCCAACGGGTATTGATAAAAAAAAAATATTTCATGACATTTTTTTTTTTCACCATATGCTAAAACAAAGGACTATCGATTTGCCAATTTTAATATGTGGTGTTATATTGATCCTAACCTAAACTAATATTACAAATAGGAAAGCGAGTTTGTATGTTGGTTACGTTTTCATGATTTATTGTATAGTAGCTGGGGCCGGCGACTTCGTCTGCGTTGAACGATAAAAGTTACTCTATATCCTTTCTGGTGTCCCAGACGACGTGTATGCAAAATTTCATAGTGATAGGTTCACTAGTTTTTGCGTGAACGAGTTACGAACATCCATACATCCAAACATACTTTCGCATTTATAATACTTGCTGGTGCTAGCGTCTTAATCCGCGTTGAAAATTAAAAAAAAAGCAATATTACCCTTGACCTCGTGTTGCTATAACACTTTGGCCAGGCGTTAGTTTTTTATTTTTTATTTATCCCTCGGGAATAGTCCTTTTTTTCTAAATGAAAGGTACCCTATGTCCTTTCTGGTGTACCAGAAAACGTGTATGCAAAATTTCATGATGATCGGTTCAGTAGTTTTTGCGTGAAAGAGTTACAAACATGCATACATCCAAACATGCTTTCGCATTTATAATATTAGTATGGATTAAGTACGGATATCATGAAAATTAGCATAGGACATAAGGTACCTTACATCTAGATATAGATATAAATGCTAACATATCTTAAAAGAATATTAATATTATCTAACTTAAAAGGGTCGTCAGATAGGCTGTCAGTAGGTTATTTGATGGTAAGTGGCTACCGTCGCATGCAACCTTTGTGCCCTTTCACTATTTTATTATTAATGTTATATTGTTCATAACAAACCATTTATGACAATAAAATAAATAAAATCATAATATTTTTATCAATAATAAATTGCTTACACACACGCGTAAGCGAAAAAACAATGCAACTGACATTCGCTGTCGAAATATTTATCGATTAATTACGAAAATCAATCAAGATATAAAAAAAAAATGCGAAGATAAAAAAAAATCCGGTTCAGGATCAGCAGAGGTCTCGAATACCAAACAGCCCTCACAAAGGGTATAATCGGTGTGCACAAGGTACCCCAAGACCACCGCTGATGATAGCAAACCGCCGAAAAAACAGTCTCATTCCACCTATCTCGAATTGTTTCGGGACTTATCGCCTTATCATTGATAACAATTTCCACATATGAATGCAAATTGATAAGGCGCGCCTCTAATTGCGTTCGTCATTAATGAAGTTCGTACGCTTTCAGTACTGTCGACCTTCCAATAAACTCATGCGAATGCATGAGTAATCGTATCACAGAGTAACTTCAAATTGGTATAGAATCATTTAAAAATCCCTCAACGAAAACTTAAGGGGATCTTCAATAGAAACAAATATATCCGTACTCTAATATTATAAATGCGAAAGTATATTTGGATTTATGGATGTATGGATGTTTGTAACTCTTTCACGCAAAAACTAGTGAACCGATCACCATGAAATTTTGCATACACGTTGTCTGGGACACCGGAAAGGACATAGGGTACCTTTTATCGTTCAACGCGGACGAAGTCGCGGGCACCAGGTAGTATTATAAATGCGAAAGTATGTTTATATGTATGGATGTATGGATGAATGGATGTTTGTAACTTTCACGCAAAAACTACTGAACCGATCACCATGAAATTTTGCATACACGTTGTCTGAGACACCAGAAAGGACATAGGCTTACTTTCATCGTTCAACGCGTACTAAGTCGCGGGTACCAGCTAGTATTATAAATGCGAAAGTATATTCAAATGTATGGATGTTTGTAACTCTTTCATGCAAAAACTACTGAACAGATCACCATGAAATTTTGCATACACGTTGTCTGGGACACCAGAAAAACATAGAGCCACTTTCATCGTTCAACGCGAACTAAGTTGCGGACACCAGCTAGTACATCCATACATCCAAACATACTTTCGCATTTATAATATTATGTACGGATTAGTATGGATGCAATTTGATAGAAGCCACGTCTGGACATACACCCGATGACCGATACGTGTCTAATTGGTTACAAGTACCTATTGAACACATTCCAATTTGGATAATTAGCTACTGAAGTGTTATTATTATGTATAGAGAGGCACTTTGCGCAAGCCGACCGCAATCACCCAATTCGATTATTATTAATTTAATAGACATTTAACATTTCACATCTGAATATAGATGATAAAATGATTGCTTCTGAAGGTCACACTTTATACACATATAAGAAATTATAACAAATTATCAATATCAATACCACTTTTTCGTCTACCAAAGGCTTAGCTAAAATGCGGGTTAAACGCCCAAAACATCTGATTAACTTAATGATTAATCTGATGTTTAGGGCGTTTAACCAGCAGTTTAGCGATGGTGATCAACCAAATATTATTAAACGGCTGTTTAAATTTTAAACAGCTGTTTAAAAATAACCGTCTGTTGGTGAACTCGAGCCTTAATGATTAATCTGATATTTAGGGCGTTTAACCCGCAGTTTAGCGATGGTGATCCACAAAATATCATTAAACGGCTGTTTAAATTTTAATCAGCTGTTTATAAATAACCGTCTGTTGGTGAACTCGAGCCTTAATAGATTTAAATTATTTATAAGTATTTTTTGAAAATAATTAGTTAGTTTTTAAGTTTTGTATATATTAATTTGTATATAATTTATATTTATCATTTAGTTAGTTAATTATTTAATTAATTTTGATTAATTTTAATGTAATTTAAACACGTTATTTACAATTCCATATGCCTATTGATGTAATTATGAAATTATTAAGTAATAATTTTGTAAGCGAACAATAGCTGAATGTATTTATTGTGTTTTTCTAAATTGAAATTTTAAAATTTTGGTTATCTATTTTGTATTATGTGTAGAATTTTGTTTCAGTACTGTTACCTATGTATATATTTTGTTTAATATTTATTTTGTGTATGGAACTCTAAGTTTTTAAATATTTATGTATATTGTAAAAAAAAAAGCGTCCGGTATTAAATTTAAAAAGGCTTGTTCGTTGTTTAAGCATATTAAATTTAAAAAATAAATAAAATTACTACGAAGAAAAGTGTCAGCGAGGTCTGAAATGTATAATAACAAAAGGCGAGGCTTTCTCGCTCTAATTCCCGCGTTATCCTACACTACAAAGCCGGTTTGAAGTGTCTTTCCCAAATTCCCATATTTTAAAACAATTTCAATTCTTATAAAAAGTAAATTGGCGAATTACTTTTGAAAAATTAATTTTATACTTATAGATAGAATTATTAGAATACACAGGTATTTTTTAATACCTACCATGGGCACCAGGCTCTCATACAGTTGCGACCATTGCTTGTGTATGTAACAATTAAGTTAACAATGTCTGTATATTCTGTAATTGTGTGAAGCTAATATATGCATTATTATTATTATCCAAGTATATATTTTTCTTTCTTAGTTTTAAATTTTTTACAATATAAATTAAAAAAAAAACAATAAATATTATAAAAAACTTAAATCTAGAGTTCCGCAAGTAGCGGGGCAAGGCCCAAGCTACCGGTGGTTAGGGCTGCAGAGTGAGGAACCTCCTGACAATTCGTGCCGTGTCAAGAAGTACCGCCTTCTGTATCTGACCCTTGATCCATCCATCTAGCGAAAGACTCTTAAGATGTTGGTCGAGGCTCTTCGCTATAAGGCCATTCGCCGATATGACTATCGGGACGATGATTGTCGAATCGACATTCCACATGGCGGTCACCTCGTGAGCCAAGTCTATGTACTTGGTGAGTTTGTCTTTTTCGGCTTTCACGAGGTTTTATTTTTATTATTATTATAGAATATTCTCTTGTTATTTTTTTTTTGTTATAATTTCTTTAATTAATAAATAAATGTAAATTTTTTTTTTACGATTCTTTAGGCCTATTTGTATATTATAATCTATAATATACATTTTTTTAAATTTATGGCTGTACGTAATCTAAATAAAAAAAAAAAAATTAAAAAAAAAAATTGTGTACATTGGAATAGTTTAATATTCATGCATATTAATAAAAATATGTTACCCAATATATATTTATTTATTTATTTATTTATTTATTTAATAGCCAACCTTACAGCGTGTAACATTTTAGAAATACATAAAAAGAGTTATTAAATTTTTATATAGCCAGTTACAAGGTCAGACATTAAAGTTTATAAGCTTGTACAAAAAAAAAGAATATACTAGTAATTAAAAAAAAATGATAACATTATATATACATGTATCTATAATATATGCATGCAAATACATACTTATAATCAAATATGCGTGATAGTATGTGTGTTGTGTGTGTGTGTGTGTGTGTGTGTGTGTGTGTGTGTGTGTGTGTGTGTGAAATAAATTTTAAATAAATTTTCAAATACTTCAAATAGGTATACTCGTATAACAATAACATTAACAGAATTCCATTCTTATTATTATGACTAAAGAATTTTATAGTTAAAAACTTTTTATTTCGTTTATTACATAATTGTAATTAGTTATTAATGACAAAACAAACATGAGATATATATATATTTTAAATACAATATATAAATTTATTAAAAATACTATCTTGGCACGCCATAGAAGGACATAATTTGTACTATAACTACTGAATATAAAACAATATGAATTTAGTTTAATAAAATACAAATACAAAATGATCGAGGTCTTCACATAGACAACTGTATTGTACTTAATATGTTGCAGAGATTTGTATGTCATCGGTAAACATTAAATTAGATTACTAATGCTTAACGCGCTCGACTCTGTCGGCTGCAGTCTGTATGCGGCCAGTGCGGGATGTTCACGCGAGACGTTTCAATGAACGGCGCCAGTTAACACCAAAACAATGCTGGTTTTCATTAAATGAGGTGAATTCAAGAATTAATTATCGCGTTATCGTAGAGTGCACCGCCGCAGCGACGAGTCGGGATCGCGTGCGCGTGCGCCGCTTTCCTATTAGTGTGTCCGCGAGCGTCGTCCGAGCACGACATGAACTTCTTCGCGAATGCGCCGCGTTCCGACTCGCCTACGCAGATGAATCGTCTTCCCGAGTTCATTGAAATCGTCGAACCCGAACCGCAGGACTGTTCACCAGGCTCTCTCCCCCCAGAAGGAAATGTCAAATTAAGAAATTACCGCACAATAAACGAGAACCTACGTACTTACACTCCGACTGGGGATATTAATACCTCACCAGAGAAGGGGAAGCTGGTGGCAAGGTTCGACGTCACTACTTCTATATCACCGCCGAGGGCGAAGATTCTCGAACTGCTGAGGCCCGAAGACCCAGGACGTGATGCGTTGGAAGCGATAGTGCGTCCGGCCTCTCGCCGCGGCCTCACTAGACCCCTCGACGAGGACACGAGGAGATTTTTGCAACGGACTTTACAGACACCTACACCTCAGATCTCGGCCGCTCCAACCCCAGAACCATATTCTATACGAAGTGATTATAGAGAGGAATCCGCAACAGAATTTTCATCCAGCTTAACAGTTCCTTCATCACGTCCACGTGGTGCTTCGCCGACAATATTCGCCAGATCACCAAGTCCATATAGAAATTCTCCTACTCGAAACTCTGCCTTATCAAATTTAAACAAGGAGAGATCTTTGGCCGAGGAACTGAAAGAAGCGGAAGAGGAGGAAAATCTTCGCCAGTGTAATGCGGGGAATATTCGTCAGGAGCTTCTACGAGAGTTTAGGAATCAAGTTGAGATTGGTGATTCAGTGGAAAGAGAACGTTTAGGCAAGCTGGCATTGATGGTCGAAGAAGATGACGACCGGGAGTTGGGTGGTCTCACGGTAGCTGCGAGAAAACTGGACGCACTTCTGGCGGAGTCTAGAGATCTTCACGAGGAGTTGGCTGGGATTCAGGAAGACATCCAGGTGCTGGCTAGGCGCGTGGCTCGCCGCGACCACTAACGCGTTGGTACTGATGCTTGGCGTAGTTGGCGACAACTACGCTTGCAATTGCTCACACACTAACTGCACCCTTCAATAAATTATAATTTCAAACATTCAATTTGACGATTAGATAGCTCAGTTATACACGCCTTGCACCATAATCAAATTCCCGGCCAAACCGCTTTGACCTATATGACTCAATTTATTGGGAACACTTTATCGAAGTGTTGGGTTTAGTCATTAATGCACTATCCATATACTTGACGAAGTGTTTTGCCATCATTTTTAGTTACTTTATGTCCCATTAAAATGCATAAGTATTTTGTGCATTCAACCTTAGAAATTTGTTGAAAGTCATTTTAGTTCTCATGACCCAGAAGTGTGTTTGGAGGATTTATCGAATTTCTTATCAACAATGTTGTGGTTGTCGGACATTGTTCGTTTCTACAGTCATTAATGATAACAAAGTTCATTACCATTCTAATGTCTACGATAAAAATGTGTTTGCAGATGTATTGCTAAAGAAATGCAATTTAATATTTTTTAAATCGTAATTGGAATTTTCGCGAAACTAAATTTCAACTCATAGTTGGATATAGTGGGTCTATGTTTACCAAAATATGGTTTCAAAATATCATTTGAAGTATTGTCTCAATTGTGTATTAATTGTTCTTGTATTCCTATGAGATTTTGTTCTAATAAAAATAATTCTTAAATAAAAAAAAATGATAAAATTGCCAATCAATCACGCCACCGATGGCCGCACGTTTTTACATAATTTGTAAATTGCACTCAATAATATTCATTAATTATGCATCAAGTTTTTGCGCGAATTCCACCAACAACATTATCTACAAAATCTATTGAGGAACATATACGTTTAACCGCTTCCTGTAAAACGAATGTTTTGTATGAAAATTTAATTATTTTGAACTAGATCATACGAAAACCCGTTTTCATTAGTGAAATTACAACCTTTTGTAGAACACTTGTAATAGTTTCGTTAGAATGCTCGTTATGGATTTGTTAATATAGTTTTTCATTACATTTTTAACTAGCATTTGTAACTTATATTTGTAATATATATTTACCAATTATATCCTCGCGATTTCGCCCGCCATTTAATATAAATTCATATATATATATATATGTACATTTTGACTATCTTATATTGAAAGATGTTGACAGACGTATATAATGATACTAGCTGGTGCACACAACTTTATCCCCGTGGATAAATCCGTATTAATCCGTACTAATATTATAAATGCGAAAGTATGTTTTGACGACACGTTTGGTCTAGTGGCTAGTAACCCTAGCTGTTAATCAAACGGTCGCGGGTTCGAATCCCGCTAGGGGCAAAATGTTTATGTGTTAACATTTTACCTTCGCACCTGAGTCGTGGATATTTTGTATTTATAATATGTATGTATTTACAAAAAAAAGTAATCTATGTATTATATCAACTGTCTTGTATCCATAATACAAGCATGAATTGCTTACTGTGGAACTAGATGGCGCTGTGTGGAATGTGTGAAGATATTAGATATTTATTTATGTATGGATGTTTGTAACACTTTCACGCAAAAACTACTGAACCGATCATCATGAAATTTTTCATACACGTTGTCTGGGACAACAGAAAGGACATAGGGTACCTTTCATCGTTCAACGCGGACGAAGTCGCGAGCACCAGCTAGTATTATAAATGCGAAAGTATGTTTGGATGTATGGATGTTTGTGACTCTTTCACGCAAAAACTACTGAACCGATCATCATGAAATTTTTCATACACGTTGTCTGGGACAACAGAAAGGACATAGGGTACCTTTCATCGTTCAACGTGGACGAAGTCGCGAGCACCAGCTAGTATTATAAATGCGAAAGTATGTTTGGATGTATGGATGTTTGTGACTCTTTCACGCAAAAACTACTGAACCGATCATCATGAAATTTTGCATACACGTTGTCTGGGACAACAGAAAGGACATAGGGTACCTTTCATCGTTCAACGCGGACGAAGTCGCGAGCACCAGCTAGTATTATAAATGCGAAAGTATGTTTGGATGTATGGATGTTTGTGACTCTTTCACGCAAAAACTACTGAACCGATCACCATGAAATTTTGCATACACGTTGTCTGGGACAACAGAAAGGACATAGGGTACCTTTCATCGTTCAACGTGGACGAAGTCGCGGGCTCAAGCTGGTAAAATATATATATATAAACCGGACATAACGACTTCGGTTATAACGACATATCGGTTACAACGACCAAATGGAAAAGTCCCTGTTGAATGCCTATAATATAACGATTTAGTATTGCTTATAATGGACCAATCCGTTTATTACGACCAATTTTTGTGTGCCCTTGAAGGTCGCTATAACCGATTTTCACTGTACATTGCAGACGCAGACGGCCCGCGCGTTTAGGTGCGCTGCCGCAGCGCGAGAGTTGCAAGCGCAGTCGCGGGCAATGAGCTATCTTGACGACGTGGTCTCTCTGCTCAAAGGAGACGTGGCTGCCGCTCTCCGGACCAAGAGGTGGCCGTTCGCTTCAGGCCGAAGAGAGCCCGGCAGGAACTATGTTGTATAGTTTCAAGTAAGTACATCCTAAAGGCCTCTTTCACCATCTCTGAGTAAAGTGTCAAGTAGGCTAACCTCCATTTAAAGTCATCGTTAACCGGGAATGTTGGAGATGATATACATTTGTTTGTACGGTAAAAGTCTCAAACATTAAAAAGAAAATATTTTTAAAAAAAATCGCCTATTTCGAAGGATGCAATAAACCGAGTGCATAATTTAATAAAACATAAAATTATTTCTAAAAGTAACTAATCAACACTTTACTTGTAGTTGGTGAAAGAGGCCCTAAATGTTTTTATATTATGTGCCATTGTCATGCGATTCTATTCGGATGAACTTTAAAAATCAAACACGTTTTTTTATGTTAAATTCGTCAGAAGGTTGGTGGCTAAATCAGGCTAATCAGGCCAATGATGGTAGGTACGCATCGCTTACACATTGAAACAGCATATATGCTGATTATATAAGAGTATAGGGAACCAAAATACATACACGTATTTCAGTTATTAGGTAAGTATTATTAAACATTGACATCCATTTTTCTTTAATATTTTGCACAGGAAATTTGAACGAACTCTTAAATAACAGACATCTTAAAACACGTCATATTTTATATGTTATTAATGCTCATTCCGTCACTTAATTGTAGGCAATTAGTTAGACGTACACTCGGCAAGAAATGAAGCGACTAACTACCAAAGTATATGGTAGTTTAATTAGTTGAATTAGTGAAATCGGTAGTGTCGTTTATAAGTTGGTGGGCGGTGTCCCGGCAAAGGCAAGCGACGCACGGTACCGGGCCGGGACGATGCCGATGCCGTAGCGCCCGTAGCCCGTAGCGCAATGGTCACGACATTCTTGCGGAGTTGTGCGCCGATCAACACTCTATATTATTTATTTTTACTCTATATTATTAACACTCTATATTATTTATTTTTACTCTATATTATTTATTTTTACTCTATATTATTTATTTTTATTCAACAAACACGACTTTTCTATTGTAATCTTTAATTAATATTTAAAAAATATATATAATAAATAAATAAATAAATAAATAACTTCACACATTCCACACAGCACCATCTAGTTCCACAGTAAGCAACTAATGCTTATATTATGGATATCAGACGGCTGATATACTACATAGATTCCTTTTTTTTGTAAATACATACATATTATAAATAAAAAACATCCACGACTCAGGTACAAAGGTAAAATGTTAACACATAAACATTTGCCCCTAGCGGGATTCGAACCAGCGACCGTTTGGTTAACAGCTAGGGTTACTAGCCACTAGACCAAACGAGTCGTCAATGTGTAAATGAAGCTGGTTTCACTTCATTCAATTTGAATTTCCCGCTTTGTAAACTTGTTAGTAGGTATGTAGGTAGTTGTTTATAATTTTAAAAGCGTTACATCTACCTACAACGCGGGAATAACACGGAGGTATAATATTATATGATTGTAAAACTAGACGTGTAAATAAATAATAAATAATTTAAAGCATTTAAATAAGTAAACAATAATATAGAAGTAATAGCTTTAAATGTTGTTTCCCTTTCAGGTAAGATTGATATTTAGTAATTGTATAAAACAGAAAATGTAAAATTATTTTGTTTATTAAAAAAATATAATTCCTCTTTCAGAGCAACGCATTTCGGTTTTTTATTTCTACAGTCTATACAATATATATATATATATATATATATATATAAGTTCCAAAAGTGAATCTTCATAAATCAATTTATAAACTTGTACAAAAAATTCTAGACGCAATTTAAGCCTTATCAAATGTAATTAGATTATTAATAAATTAATTATAAATTATGATATTTACTCATTGTTTATAATTAATTAACTGATAAAAGAGATTTAACATTGATAATAATTGTTGCATTATTGTAAAGTGATTATGTCACTAATTAATATTTAAAAGATAAACACGTTTCAAGTCGGATTCTTTATGTTATGTTGTTGACGGATCACTGTTATTTATTTATTCATTATTTATTCATTTGTTACGATTTCATCATGCAAGAACCACCAAAGGAACGTCATCTATATGGGTGGCATTGCAACATGCAATTCCCTGAAAGTTCGCGCCCGTAAGGAAAACATTTCCAGTTAGGATTGCAACACGCAAGAGTCACCAAACGACCGTCATCTGCATGAATGGTATTACGACACATCTACAAGCGATTCCCCGAAGCATTGCAACCTTACAAAATTAATTTCATATGATTTTCGGATGTATGAATCAGTTTGATTCACCGCGCACCTGCCCCAAGGGTCGCTTTAAATACTCCTGTCGGAGAACAATCGGTGGCATTTGGATCTAACATCGACCAGTGTCCACTTCAACGTAGTTTTAAGCAAATTCTTTCGACATTTGGATCTAACATCGACCGGTGTCACTTACACGTAGTTTTAAGCTAAAATTAATGTAACAGTTTTTATTAAAAAGTATTGTTAAGTAAAATCGGTTTTTTTTGCATCCTCTGCTGCCACCGAACTTAACTCATTTATTCATTTATTTATTTATTTATTTAATTATTTATTTATTCATTTATTTATTTATTTAATTATTTATTTATTTATTCATTTATTTATTTATTTAATTATTTATTCATTTATTTATTCATTTATTTATTTATTTATTTATTTATTTATTTATTTATTCATTTATTTATTTATTTAATTATTTATTTATTTATTTATTTATTTATTCATTTATTTAATTATTAATTTATTTATTCATTTATTCATTTATTTATTTATTCATTTATTTATTTATTTATTCATTCATTTATTTATTTATTTATTTTTATTTTTTTATTCATTCATTTATTTATTTATTTATTTATTTATTTATTTATTCATTTATTTATTTATTTATATATTTATTTATATATTTATTTATATATTTATTTATTTATTTATTTATTTATTTATTCATTTATTTATTTATTCATTTATTTATTCATTTATTTATTTATTTATTTATTTATTTATTTATTTATTTATTTATTCATTTATTTATTTATTTAATTATTTATTTATTTATTTATTTATTTATTCATTTATTTAATTATTAATTTATTTATTCATTTATTCATTTATTTATTTATTCATTTATTTATTTATTTATTCATTCATTTATTTATTTATTTATTTTTATTTTTTTATTCATTCATTTATTTATTTATTTATTTATTTATTTATTTATTCATTCATTTATTTATTTATTTATTTATTTATTTATTTATTCATTTATTTATTTATTTATATATTTATTTATATATTTATTTATATATTTATTTATTTATTTATTTATTTATTTATTCATTTTCAAGAAAAACTTACAGTGATATTTATACAAAAAATAATTCTTAATAACTAAATGACAGATTAATTTGACACCATTTACAAGTTTCCGCATATTGATTGAATTTATATAAAATAAAATAAAATCGTTTCTAATCAATATCAAGAATTAAAAACAAACTTTAAAATAAAAAAAAATCGCTTTTTTTTTGAGCTTAATAAAAAAAATAATAAGTAAAAAAAGTTCAGTGAAGATATCTACAGTCTACAAAAATCTAAATAGTCTATAACACTTGCAACACCACACGAGGTCAAGCGTTATATTGCCTTTTTTTAAAAAACTTCAACGCGGACGAAGTCGCGAGCACCAGCTAGTGATAAAGATAAAACTTTATCGAAAATTTTGTTTTATTTACACAATGTCGTGATAAGAAAAAATTTCACTGAAGAATAATGACAAATGATTACTTAAATAATATTTAATTTTTTTTTACAGCATAACCTTTTAACATTTGAATGTTATCTAATAAATGCAGTTTGACTATGTGGATATTTACATAAATTTATTGTATTTACATTTAATATGTTTACAGAGACACGATAACGCCGGCCCCTGAACTCGACTCTCTTAAGAAGATATATGAAGAATACTAGCTGGTGCCCGCGACTTCGTCCGCGTTGAACGACGAAAGATATATGTCCTTTCTGGTGTCCCAGACAACGTGTATGCAAAATTTCATGGTGATCGGTTCAGTAGTTTTTGCGTGAAAGAGTCACAAACATCCATACATATAATATTAAAATATAATTGTTATAATATCTAAATAATATAATAATATATAGTACGGATTATAGGTAATTTTACTATTGTAAACATATGTGTATACATAATTGTTATTTTTGATTTTTTAACTAAAAATCCTTTTGTATTTAAATATCATACATTTCGTTAAGTTACCTACCATTATCATTATTCTTTAATCATATCATAACTTATTACAAAAAAAGATAATATTTCACACATATATTATAATTATGTTTTATATATTTACGTCCATAAGAGCATACCGTATGTTACATACAGGATGCTCCTTATTTTATTTAAGTATCATAAATAAATTAATTTTAACAAAGTTATTATAATACTCGATGTAACTTTAAGACTGAAATTGTGTTAGTGATTTTTAAAGTTAATAACTAAAATTTAATACAATGATTGTTATTTAAAATATTATATAATAAAACGATCTTCGCTAATCTTGAGTATTTTTTTTTTACAATTCGACATTTGAAGTTGGACTTTTATTAAAAATTTACAATGTTTTTTTAAAAATTCAGAAGAATTTAAAAAAAAACATAATATATTAAGTATTAAAATTTAAGCTACTTATGCTAGTAGTTATGCTAGTAGTCTCTCTATTAGAATTTGACCATTTCACAATAACTACTCTTGTATCTAGCAAATATTCCATTTGTTACATAAGTAAGTAGTTACTTATGTAAGTAAGGGCCTCTTTCACCAACTACAAGTAAAGTGTTGATTAGTTACTTTTAGAAATAATTTTATGTTTTATTAAATTATGCACTCGGTTTATTGCATCCTTCGATAGGAGATTTTTTTTTTAATGTTTGGGACTTTTACCGTACAAACAAATGTATATCATCTCCATCATTCCCTTTTACCGGTGACTTTAAATGGCGGTTAGCTTACTTGACACATGGTGAAAGAGGCCCTAATTTGTATTAGGAAATTGTATACCAAAGAGGCCCTAAGTATACATAATTATATTTACTTGTAACATAATAAAGCAAATTATTTACTGTTGATTTTTTAATTACACTTTTTTAATTTAATTTAATTATTATTATTACAGGATATATAAGTTGATTATTATTAATTAATTCAATAATTAATAAAAAAAATCATTCTTATTAGTTTATAATTTTTTTTTGTTTTCATCTTAAGAATCTTGGGTGGTTTTGAATATTGTATTTCAATAGAAATGATTGTGATTTAAAAGAGTATAATGTCATACAATATTAGTAAAATGTAACTCCATCGGAATGAATATAAACTAAATAATAATTAATATAGTGTTTCAAAAACTGTAATATTTTTTTAATATATTGTAAGTGAATTATTTAGTGTGTTAGTATTATCCAATTTGTATTTCAAAATCACTAGACTTTAACAAGTCAGCAAAATAAATCACAAAATAACATACGAGGCGATCATCTCTAAGAGAGTGGTTACTGCTGCCAGACGGGCTGCCATTTTAGCTGCCACTGTGCTTTGCCATTTCTTTATATATGTTACATGTAGAGAAGTATACATTTTGATGCTATTTTTACTAATAAATTATCTTTATAAACTAAAAAGATAATTCTTAATAATCAGTAAAACAAATTGTAATGAATGCCTTAGTCATCGTTGAGTTAGAAACTGATGATAGGTTTGTATGAAAAATCTATGAAAAAAAAAATGCATATTCTGCCAATAATGCGGCAGCGATTTTATTATATACTTAGAACCATGATGACGATTCACCTCCGCAAGTATAGCAATTAGTATAGCAAATAACTATATACAATTAGCGTGATGAAATTCCGTTTCCAATTTAGTTGGAGTTGTTACAAAAATCAATTTGGCGCAACAATTAGAGCAAATTCGATCGTCCGGCGTTATTGATTAGAACAATACTTCATTACGTCCGCCATGCATCTAAACAGTAATTTTGTGCCGCGTCGAGGCCCGTGATTAATGTTCGTTGCTGAGGGTGTTCCCCCCCAACCCAAGCCGGGGTGGCTCTGCCGGTGACAGACTGTGATAGTACACATCCACTTGATGTAGAAACCCTCGGCGGTCCCATCGGATGCCGCTTACATTGCCTTATAATAAGGCGCACAGACGCTTCGCCCGGACGCAAATTTATTGCATTTCTATGATGATAAAATATAAATAAAAATTATGCGGAGATTGAGACGTTGCCGTTGGTTTGCAGTTATAAAATCGTTGACTATCAACGCACAACCATGTAACTACTAAGTCTATAGAAAGGTGAAATTTGAAACATAGGTTAATTTTATAACCAATTTTATAAGCATCCGTTAAGAAAGGATTTATAAAAATTTTAGCTCCGTGCGAAGTCGGAGGCGCATCGCTAGTTTATAATAAATGTTATTAAAACATGTAAGGACATGTAACGGTTGGGCAGTTGTATAAATTAGTCTTAGGGCCTCTTTCACCAAATACTAGTAAAGTGTTGACTAATTACCATTAGAAATAATTTTATGTTTTATTAAATTATGCACTCGGTTTACTGCATACTTTGATAGGCGATATATATATTTTTTCTTTTTAAAAAAATCTTTTTTAATTATAAATAAGTTAAGCCAAAAAACACGACTCGTATAATATTAAATAGAGATACAATATCATTGTACTTCGGCGCACAACTCTCTTTAATCGCGTGTTTTTGTAACAGCCTAATTACAGGCCGCATGGCTCGACTCAGACCATAGTGCGCCAGGCCACGGCCGCCACGGCACAACCACGGCAGCCACTCTCTCAATTATTACTAAAATAATTACATTAATTAAAATTAAACAAAAACTAGTTGTTTGTTGAAAGGACTAACTTAGTTACGAGACTATGGGCCTCTTTCACGATGTGTCAAGTAGGTTAACCGCCATTTTAAGTCACCGGTAACCGGGAATGATGGAGATGATATACCTTTGTTTGTACGGTAAAAGTCCCAAACATTAAAAAGAAAATAATAATAAAAAAATCGACTATCGAAGGACGCAATAAACCGAGTGCATAATTTAATAAAACATAAAATTATTTCTAAAAGTAACAAATCAACACTTTACTTGTAATTGGTGAAAGAGGCCCTTTAATGTGTGCAAGATAAATAATATTAAGACATAAATTAAATGTGTATGTGTAAAGTTAAGTGTTCTATTAATATGAAACAGTGTTTGCAAAAAGTGTTACCAGTGTCAAAAATGTGCTTAAAATATAAATGTTAAGGAGTTAAGGAGACAGTTCTGCAGCAGCGGCGATGAGACTCTCGCGTTAGTTCAAGCACAAAATAATAAGTTATACTGTATAGTATTTAGAAAAGCTTCGCTTTTTTGCTTTCTGGTTAAAATTCTTAGTCAAACATACCTATATTTATTGAATTATAGAAACTTATAAAATTAAAACTAAACACATCAAGCACCGGTTCAATAAGCTGTTTCTACGGGGAAGAAACCGACTAGAAAACTCCGTAGAGGTTTATTAAAAAATACTTTTTTCAATTTAAGCAAAGTCACACAGCACTTAGTATTGAGCTAATATAATATACGAATATAGTACTTAAAAATATTACAAATCCTACTGCCAAAGGGTAGTCATTTGGCAAAAAAGGAAGGCAAAGGAAACTTGATCTATTTTGATCTAGGATGTCTACTCAATTATGTCTTTAGTCCATTTATTTTTATTTTGCCTGAGCATGTGACCCACTCACTTCAATTTGAGTTTTTAGTTTTGGATACAGCATTCTGCACTTCATTTGATTGTAATTTCAAACTTATAAACATTTTTAGGGCCTCTTTCACCATGTGTCAAGTAGGCTAACCACCATTAAAAGTCACCGGTAACCGGGAGTGATGGAGATGATTTACCTTTGTTTGTACGGTAAAAGTCCCAAACATTAAAAAGAAAATAAAAATAAAAATTCGCCTATCGAAGGACGCAGTAAACCGAGTGCATAATTTAATAAAACATAAAATTATTTCTAAAACTAACTAATCAACACTTTACTTGTAGTTGGTGAAAGAGGCCCTTAACCTAAATTAGTTAATTTAAAAGAAAGTATTAGCCTGATTTTTCTGTAAATAAAAAATATTCGTGGTAAACTTTTATGCGGGGTTTTTACAAAATAATCTGTCATTTTACCCCCTCCCCGGCCTCCCCCAGCCTTAACCAGCGAGAATCCCCCGGGACCCCATCACAAAGCTAATGCGAGTTTTAATTATGTACGTAGTAAACCGGATGTTGGTTCTGACGCATTAATATGGAAATATTTCTCTCGTTAGGTTCGTTTTAATAAACCCTTGGCGTTCCCCGTGGCTCTGCTTGCATTATTGACCTGTTCAAAAATGCTTCGCATCGAGTTAAAATATTTAAAGATGCTTTTTAAACGTAAAAATAAGATATAACACCTGATATACTTTTGACAAGCATTCGGTCTTTATTTTTAGATAGCTAAGTGCCCCCTATTGGAATATTTAGCCTATGTCCATCCTAGGATTTATGCATTTTTGACCTGTGGGCTTCCACACATATTGTCAGGGATACAGGAAAGAACATGGAGTACAATTTCATCCAGAAAAAACACTACTCCCGAGGGATCATATCAAAATATAAAAAAATTAATGTGGCGGCGCTATACTTTACCTAGCAACGGCCAAGTAAAATATCTTATATAAGTTACCTATTAAATAGATTTACAACACTTAAACTTGGTCTTATATTTATTTTGTTAATATTGAGGAAAATTATAATATGTATAAGTTATCATTTTCTTAATAAAATTTCTTAATTAAAGTTGTGAAGTAAAATCTTTTGTTCCGGCGAGATATTTCAAGTAATATTCCACAGAAATCGAAAATTTATCGATCGTTACTATAATTGACAACGATACAAGCACGGAACTAAATAAATTTGCATATTGATTGGAATACAAATATTTATGCATCGCATATTTTTAGACACAAAACGAGTTGAATGTTCGCGTGCTTCAGCCGACCTGAAATTAGCATGAGTTTTATTATCGAAATAGATGTTACATAACTATTGAATTAGTGACAGTGAGTAACGGATGCCAAAGCCTTTTCCCTATGTCTTATCATTTATCCGTAAACCTACTTGTCGGCACCGCACTTGCAGCATCTGACCGTTGCTTGAGTTAAAGGCGACGGTAGCCACCTTAACATTTAAAAAAAAAACATGTAACTTCTGAACTTCTTACTATATTATCACTTTTAGGGCCTCTTTCAACATCTCTGAGTAAAGTGTCAAGTAGACTAACCGCCATTTAAAGTCACCGGTCACCGGAAATGATGGAGCTGATACACCTTTGTTTGTACGGTAAAAGTCCCAAACATTAAAAAGAAAATAATTTAAAAAAAATTCGCCTATCGCGAAGGACGCAATAAACCGAGTGCATAATTTAATAAAACATAAAATTATTTCTAAATGTAACTAATCAACACTTTACTTCCAGTTGGTGAAAGAGGCCCTAAGTATATTGTAAAAATTAATTAATTAAAATATTCTAAATATATTTTTAACCAAGTATTTCACACGAATATAGAAATCATTCTATAGAGAATGATTATTATTAAAAAATAACAAATTAAATTGTTGCGTCAGCCTCGTTCAAGCAAATGTCTGATAATTTTCCGGAAAGAAATTCAAACACATAAATTAATATATATATATATATGTGTGTGTGTGTGTATATATTCTGTAACTGTGATAAATATAACAGGTTATGGTTCCTTAGTAACACACAAAGCGTTTTTTGGCAAATATCTTCTATCTGACATGCAATATATCCATTTGCAAAAAATAAACTTGTATAAACCACTCCATCGCGAATCTATTACATATAGTAATGGATATTTCACCATAATATATTGTCTATTATTAATATGTGCTTTATCTGTAAACTTTTAATGAAAATATAAATATTTATTTACAAATTAAATTGTAATCTAAGTATCAATAAATGTTTTATTTTTCTGCATGTTATGCTTGTGCCTGTCGAATGCACGTAGGTAAGCAGTATATGTGCACTGATTAATTAATTTAAATTACAATATAATCCAAAAAAAAAATACTTTCATAGTCAAATAATAGCAAAATTACCGCAATAAAAGGGATTTACATTAGTAAAATGTCTTCTAGTGACATCTAGTGTAGATTGTTAAATGTAATTTAAGTATTGTAGATGGCGCTAGGTGCATGTTGAATATTTATTTGAAAGAGGTTGAAATGCATCTATCTAGATGTCGCAAATGCATCTAGATATGCTAAGCCCATAATAATAAGTTTAAATATATAAAATAAATATAATGTCTCCTACCAGGGCTCCGTGTTTTATTCATGGAAGTAAATCCAAGTATTATTCATTCATATTATAAAAATATGAGTAGGAGTCCTTTACATAGATATTATATCTTAGTATCCGCCATCTAGTGTCGAGTGGTAAAACTATTTCAACGTTCTTACATTATGTTGTCTTCACCGAAGTATAGATGTCGCGGTACAATTAATATTGGTAATGCAAGCAGGAATAATATTACTATACAATAAAATAAATTACTAAAGCAATTATTATGATATTATAGAAGTATGATAATAAATGATAGTAAAATTTAACAATTTAAAATAGAATAGGAATATGCCAGTTACCAAACAAACCCTTTCAATGTTCTCTCAACACGTAGATCGCTGGGTGCGAAGTACTAGGTGGGGGTAATATAATCGATCGCAGCGCTCATAGTGGCCAAAAGTAAAAATAAAGTTGGTGCTATCAACTGTCATATCTCAAAGTAATCTGTTTAGACTTGGTTACCTAATTTTAATAATCGCAATCACATTTCACACTTGTGATTGTGATTGTGATTGTGTGCTGCATTCAGCTGCAATCAAATGAATATTTAAATATTACGTCTAAACTCAATCAACCTATTTAAACCTATTTAAACTCAATCAAACTGATTCTGACTTCAAACGGAGATTAATTGTTTACCTTTAAAAACGTTTTATAAGGTGTCAAAGTAATAGATAGATGTTTGTCTATCTATTACTTTGACATACCCAACCCTGACAACCCTGACATATTCAAAATAAAACACACTTTTTGAATAAATTTTACTTACCTCATTTGATTTGAATGACCAAAAATGATTTCACAACCTTTTCTCCACCCGAATCAAGGTATAAATTAAATAGTAATATTTTGGAAATAAATTAATAGATAATTTTGGATTATAATAATATTTTGTCACAATATCGCGATTAAATTTCAAAACGTCAGAGCCAACAAAGTTGCGGACGCTAGGTGGCGCTAAACTCGTGCACAGAGCCATTAAAATGGTTAATGATTTAATGTAAAATTTAAAATATTATGATTTAAAAATATAATAATCAAATAAAAAAAGCACTTGGTTCGCATTGTGGAGGCGCCGGGTATCGATCCCGGTACCTCTCGCATGCTAAGCGAGCGCTCTACCATCTGAGCTACGCCCCCTGCACTATAAACATGTGAAATAGTCTATTGTATATTTGAAGTCATTTTTAAATCTGTTACCTTTTTTCGTCTTAACTACTCAATCGATCATCATGAAATTTTGCATACTTACAAATTAGCTTAAATTGGCTAAAATTAAATACAAACAATTCCTCGATCTCAGTACAACAGTCCACATAATAAAAATAAAATAAACTTTAAGCAAAACATATTTGAAAAAGTCCAAAAATGTCTATTACATTCTTAAAAGGTATGGGCCCGGCAGCAGGGTGCAAAAGGGGGTGCACTTGCACCCCCCTGGCAAGAAAGATCATACATATATATATTTTTTTTATTAAGTTATTGTTTTAATAAAAAGTGAAGGCGTCTAAGTTGCATTCCAAGTTTGTTCATGCCAAACATCGATTACTATGTTTTGAATTTGATAATACATTTATCTTCTTATACTATCTATATGTATAATTCTATCTATCTATATTTTATGTAAATATAATAAAAAATAATATATATAATGTGTAGATGTAGACGCACCTTAAATTTTTTCCGTCTTAGGTATCTATTAAAAAAAACAATAATAGTTAAAGTTAGGTACTTACTTACAATAATAGTTAAGTTAATAGTTAAAGTTGGGTACCTACTTTAACTGTTATTCATTCATATTCAAATTCAAAACATTTTTATAAGATCGAAATAAGATCGCTTTTCGACTTATTTCGAATAAACAAAATCGCTTTTCGACTTATTTCGAATAAACAAAATCGCTTTTCAACTTATTTCGAATAAACAAAATCGCTTTTCGACTTATTTCGAATAAACAAAATCGCCTTTCAACTTATTTCGAATAAACAAAATCGCTTTTCGACTTATTTCGAATAAACAAAATCGCTTTTCAACTTATTTCGAATAAACAAAATCGCTTTTCAACTTATTTCGAATAAACAAAATCGCTTTTCGACTTATTTCGAATAAACAAAATCGCTTTTCGACTTATTTCGAATAAACAAAATCGCTTTTCGACTTATTTCGAATAAACAAAATCGCTTTTCGACTTATTTCGAATAAACAAAATCGCTTTTCGACTTATTTCTAATAAACAAAATCGCTTTTCGACTTATTTCGAATAAACAAAATCGAATTTCGACGTCAGAGATTCGCTTCATAAGTTTTGTTGGCTGCACGCTTTCCGCTCTCGCAACCATGGCAGCAGCGTCGCAATGTGTGTCAGTGCCATGGCACTCATGGCACTCACGGCACTCACTCATCGCACACTCGCGAACATGTCGCTGACGAACGCGGTCGCCGCCGCCAACGCGGTCGCCAACGCCGCTGCTGCAGGCAAGAAGGCCGCTCAGGTGCAACTACAAACGGAACTCAACACTGACGACGAATGGACCAAGTTCCTCACCAGAGAAGGTCTATTGGGTTAGTACATAGTTCACTAGTTTAATATTACCAACATCACGTTTAAAACTAAATCCTTCAAATACGTTCAGTTCTTCTATATCTGGTATATATATATCTGGTAATTTGTTATAGGTATATATATAAAAAATTACCAGATAATTTTAAAAAAGCAAAAAAACGATATCATATTTATAAAAAATCCTAAATAGTAAATGTTACTATAACACTAATGAATATTTTATAGATAATATCATTACTTAAATATTATTTAATTTAAAATTAAATTTAAATATAAATAAATGTTATTTAATTTAAATAAAATAAAATTTAATTTTTTTGATTAAATTTATGTTGACACCTGACTTGAGTTTTATAAAAAAAAAAAGGTTCTTCCAATCTGCAGAATTGTATCAATTAACACAATATGGAGAAAAGATACATTTAAAGTTCCTCATTATCATTTGCTGGTGAAGCGATTTTCTTTTTAAATTAATATAATATTAATTAATATATTATATTTAATATAATATTACTTAGTACCTAGTTTACGGACAAGCCTTTATAGTGTCACTTGTCAATTTTATAATTACCTACAGTTTGAATTTTAACCAATGAACAAACACGGAATTTTAAATGTAAAATTTGTATTTTAATTTTAAAATTAACAATATTAATTTAATATTTAATGTTTACAAAAATCTTATAATTTCAAATTTTAATTTTAATAAGTATTACTTAGGTATATGTCAACGAAATTAATAATCATTTACAAAATAACTTGAGTACTTACAGTTTAATTATCTCTAAAATGCATTATTATAAATAATTAGATAGGTATGTACACCTAAACGCTTAAAATTTTATTATTTTCTTATTCTAAATGCCTTTTACAGAAGGCCATAGTCAAATAATAGCATAAGTGCTGTTGTGTTTTGTTGAGAGTAAGGTTTTATTGTGTAAGGGTCAGCCATTTTATTATGACCGTAGCCACCTTGCGCACACCAGCAAACTGTCAGCCTGTCTGTACTCTTTTTCCATTGGAAACAAAATATTAACATTTAATTTGAGGTTATCTTAAATTTTTACTAATAGATATTATATAACCGAGTGGATTTTCGATCTGACTGTCTTAAAGAGTGCCTTAAAGTTTCTTGCTATTATGTAGGTCACGGGTTCACTCCTATATTAATAAGGGCCTCTTTCACCAACTACAAGTTAAGTGTTGATTATATTTACTTTTAGAAATAATTTTATGTTTTATTAAATTGTGCACTCGGTTTATTGCGTCCTTCGATAGGCGATTTTTTTTTAATGTTTGTGACTTTTACAGTACAAACAAAGGTAGATATATAATCTCAATCATTCCCGTTAACCGGTGACTTTAAATGGCGGTTGGCCTACTTGACATTTTATTCGGAGATGTTGAAAGAGGCTCTAAATTAGTAAATTGTTTGATACAGTGATCGATGTGTACTCGGAATGGTGTGGCCCTTGCATCGGCATGGTTGGCAACTTGAAGAAGATCAAAGTTGAGTTAGGAGGAGACAATTTGCATCTCGCTGTGGTGAGTCCAACTATAGTTTTATGGGAAGTTCAAGTTTAACATACAGTTAGTTAACATGCAGTCTTGTCTTTGATTAACATAATATTATGTCTCCTTATTAGTTTTCCATGTTAATACCAAGAATCTAGCTTAAAACCCCATTACGCTACTTAAACCTAAATAGCTGCCGCTCGTAGCCCGTGAAATAGACATTTTAATATGTTTTTAGTGGGCATATATTAAACAAGTAATGCATCGCGATTTCACTCGCTGTTAAATTTAAAAGAAATATAATTTTAGTACTTCGGTTTCAGTTTTTACTCAGTTCGGTTCGTAAAGGTCGTATCGTGATTTTCAACAATTTTCAGCTTTTAGCGGGTTCAAACATTAAAAACCTTCGGCTCTATTTATATTAGTATAGGTGTAAAAAAAAACGTAAAAAATGTCTTAGCCTAAATTACAAAAAGCATACAGTGAAAAATCGGTTATAGCGACCTTCAAGGGAACACAAAAATTTGTCGTAATAATCGGATTGGACATTATAAGCAATACTAAATCGTTATAGGCATTCAACAGAAACCTTGCCATTTGGTCGTTGTAACCGATGTGTCGTTATAACCGAAGTAATTGTGTACGGTTTCAACTGTATTACCTATTCACTAGAGGTACTAAAAGGCCTCTAGTAACTAAAATATATTATATGTATGTACTAAGAGGCGCGAAGTCAGAAAATATCTAAATATTTACAAAGATCAATTAACAAAGACGACACGTTTGGTCTAGTGGCTAGTAACCCTAGCTGTTAACCAAACGGTCGCTGGTTCGAATCCCGCTAGGGGCAAAATGTTTATGTGTTAACATTTTACCTTTGCACCTGAGTCGTGGATGTTTTGTATTTATAATATGTATGTATTTACAAAAAAAAGTAATCTATATAGTATATCAACTGTCTTGTATCCATAATACAAGCATTAGTTGCTTACTGTGGAACTAGATGGTGCTGTGTGGAAAGTGTGAAGATATTTATTTATTTATCTATTATATATGGCCGTTTGGCGGCAGTAACTAACCCCTTACATTAGACTGCTTTGAAAAAAACGGTGTGTAAGGGAAGACAGACCCACTTTCATATCCGTACTAATATTATAAATGCGAAAGTATGTTTGGATGTATGAATGTTTGTGACTCTCATGCAAAAACTACTGAACCGATCACGATGAAATTTTGCATACACGTTGTCTGGTACACCAGTAAGGACATAGGGTACCTTTCATCGTTCAACGCGGACGAAATCGCGAGCACCAGCTAGTCTATAATATTAGTTAGGAATTGAATTTGAAATTGTCTGTGCAGGCTAAAGCGGACACGATTGAATGTCTGAAGAGATTCAGGAACCGCAGCGAACCGACTTGGATGTTTATTTCTGTAAGAAACTTATAAACCTTTATTTAAAGGACCTTCTATTTCAGTTGTTAGGTAGTGTAGAGTACGAATTCGTATATATCACATATATACCAAAAAATTGTTTGATCCTTTAGCTATCGAGTGGTGTAATTAAATTTTAAACGTATATGACAAATATTTTAGTTACAGTATCATAATGTATCACACGATTTTGTTATCAACACTTACTATGCAAAAATTTTGTTGATGATAAAAACTTTAATTAATATCTTTCGTCGAATTAATTATACGTTTCTTAATGTACAATTAAATGGATTTGTGACAGTTAAATTCGATTTCAAAAACAATTAGTTATAGAATTAATTGGTCACGCATCAAGACGTGTAGCAAGCTCGACATGAAAGTTCCTTTGAAAACACGTTCGTTTTATTCGCTGACGCATTTATCTATTATAAACAATTTCGTTGAAAATTCAGCTTTAACACACACGTTGAGGATTGGTTTTAGAATGTACCTACATCGTTGTGTTTATAACAAGTAAAATGCGACTAGGTATAGACTAACACGTATTATACGTGAATTGATATTCACGTGCTTTGCGGTGAAATGGCACGAGCATGGTGTCGTGTGCCATCGATTAAACATTTCCAACGTAAAGCTTTATTTATTTTTTTCGTTTATTTATGGAGATGCAACGTGCATGACTGTGCATGTTAAATATTTTACGGGTTCGATGTTGTTTTGTATGTATATGAAAACATGAAATATTATAGGTAGGTAAAATGTTACGATTGTGTTTTAGAAACGAAACGAACAGTACTTTTACCATGAGTTTACAATGACCGCAATCGCTAGCGAGAGCAAAAAATATTTACTTATATGGAAAATTGTCAATTTGACATTGACAGTTGACAGTTTTTCATATAAATGTTTTACCCTCTCGCTAGCGAGTGAGTACGGTGATTGTAAACTCATGTTAAAGGTAATCGGAGTAATCGGTGCTTATGCTTAGGCAGGACAACTGGTGAATGTTGTCTTCGGTGCGGATGCACCACGACTCGCTCGCACCATCGAACAGGAGTTGAAAAATGAGGAGCTGGTTAAGAAAGGGGAGTTGGAGAGGCCCAAACGAGCTCCTCACGAGTTAACACCTCAAGAGCAGGTCGGTATTGCAAAGTCTGACAAGTAAGTAAATACGTGTTAGTAATAATTACAGTTCATATTTAAAAACCGGCAACAGAGTACTTAATTAATATGCAAACGAATATATTTAGTGAATTAGTGATAAAATATTGATGACAGGAAGTCGCCGATGCTCAAGAGAAGTTGCTGAACTCACGGAAAGAAAAAGAGGCGGCTGCTGCCGAAGCCCAAAGGAATGGGAGGCGAGAGGCCAGAGCGAAACGTCTCGAGACCTATTTCATGGACGTTTGTCCAGCTCTAATGTTGCCTCATGCTCAAAAGCACCTGCGAAAAGTATCTGACGCTTTGGAACCGCTTGGTAAGTAGCTACATGGAAGCATTCAAATTATTATATCCAAATTTTTTTAATTATATAAAAACGAAATTGCAGGTATAATCATAGCCGACAAATGTCCCCTGTTGGTGGGTAAAGACATAGCAAAGAACTTGGCTGTGGAAGACTCAGAATTAGGTTCTCCAGCTGCTATCGACATTCTTAATGAGCGACCATCCCTTACCCTCTTATTGAAGAAACAACCCGATAGAGAGGGAGACGTTATTGGTAAGATTTAACCTTTTTGTCTAACTAAGCTTATACCTAAAATAAATTAAAAGATAAATCACTTTTACTCAAAGGGTCCACCGGAGTACTTATGTTAGATAAGTAACTTAGTGTTAGCGTCTGCTATTTATGTCGACAGAAGTTGATTGAAAAAAGAGGTGTTCATTCGTTCAAATTCATTCGGTGGTATGGTATGATTTTAAAAAGGTATCAGTCAGTTGAACAAACGTGTTCGCGAAGAACGGTCGTCGTCGTATGTCCTTACATCTTATAGTTGGAAATGTACTTAGTTCTGATAATATCGGTCGGACGATAAAAGTATTTGGACTAAACATAAAGTGGTTTAATTAATGTACCCAAAGTAGAGGGTGCTAACATTAGATAAGCGACACGAAATGTATAATAGGTGTTAGAGAAAATCTATTAAAGTCTTGGATGCCTAGTGTTTTGCAAGAGTGTCCAATAAATATTGTTTTCATTTTTTGTGTCGTTATTATCAAGTGACTAAGTTGGTTTAATTAAATATTGTTTACATTATTTTAATATAGGTATTCACAAAGAAAAGAAAAGACTTATAACACAAGCTTAAAATAATGCTCATTGTTATCAACAAAAAAAATCATATATTATTATGAACTCATTTTTTTAATTACGATATACCTAGTAGATGTCTTTTAGTTTTGCGTTTCCTTTTTGAGTAGAACTACCAAAATTGTGTTCAGTATTGCTGTGAGGAAACAGACGAGACCTAATTAAGGACAGTAAATTTCCAAATTATAGAATTAATTCGTCGCGCGATTTTCGGTGACGGAGTGGAAACAGAAGAAGACGAAGCACCGAAGAGATTCCTGTCGGAGGAATTAAGAGTGGACGCAATACCAGGAATTTTTGTGCCGTCTGATCGGCACAAGTGGGCGGCAGCGCTTGATTTACTCTTCCCGAAGGTTAGTTTAGTTAGTTATCTAGTAGAACATATTTATTTGCATAAAAAATCTGTAACGTCTTCAACTCAATATCGTGTCTTCTTAGATGGTAGGAACCGTGGTGGAACCTCCTACGCAAGTGGAGCCTCCACACGTGGCCCTGTGTTTCGGTGCCTGGCAACGCAGGGCCATTCTGACTGCTGCATCAGCCCCCAACGTAGCTCCGAAGGTCCTCCGCTACGGGTTCTTTGACGATATAAATGTAAACGAACCAAAATTGCTGTGCAAAACGCTTGATCAGTACGAACAGAGGCCAGACAAAGATTAGTAAGTATTCAAATTGAGAAACTGAAGAAACCGTCGAAGAGAAAAGCATGATAATTTAAATTTTTATGCATCAATTTATAAAAAAATGCTGTAATGATCAAACTTACCATCAGGTTACCTGCCAACCGTAATATCCACATAAAAGCGCCTTCATGCCTCGATATCGAATTTACTATCTACTTACCTATTATTAAGTAGATACATAAATCAGTTATTTTTTCTTTGACAATTTGCATTAGGTAATTTATATTATAACTGAGGTTTACTTTTAATTGACTATTGTTTTTCGAACTATATTTTAAGAAAATGAAATAACCCGTGGTCCCATTTTTTATCTTTTAATCAAAATTGATTTATGTTTTAAAAGGCACATGAATAAATTTATCTAAGAAATGTATATTTCACAGTTGCGAAACAATAGTGCTGATGGTAGCAGTGGGTCCAGCGGAGCCCGCCCTGGCCAATCCCGACGATGTCCTCGGAGTGCCCGTGGAGTTACTGAAGCTTGGTCCTCTTCACATGAGTGAGGACTTTGTGATTGGTGCCGAAGAGTGTGCGAGATTCTTTCCACCAGGATACAGCGTGCCCGAACCCAAGCCGAAACCGAAGGCCAAGAAAAAGAAGAAGGTATACCTACCTACTTGCTATAGAATGTTAAAACCAATTAAGACATGGAAAAAAACTAACGAATCCTTAGGTATTTATTTTTCCTATGGCACATTACTGAGCAATTAATTATTATTTTTTATTTATTTATTTAGATTTAGATTACATACGGCCATAAATTTAAAAAATATATCAGATTAATCTTTTTTTATTCAAAGAAATTTCTACTTAACCTTATTCGAACTAGTTTAACTAGTTTTTGTCTAAGACTGAATTCTTCGTAACTTTTAAACTTCGTAAAACAAAGTTGCTTCCCGTCGTCTGTCCTTGTATGTAGGTACGCTGTCTTTTAAACTACGCCACGAATTTTAATGCGGTTTTCACTTGGTTTTTATATATGATTTGCAAAAAAAATTACACCCGTGGGAAGCCGCGAACGGTTCGCTAAAAATATCACCAAGCAGTACCTTTACCATGAGTTTACAATGACCACAATCGCTATCGCTAGCGAGAGCATAAAATATTTATATGGAAAATTGTCAATTTGACATCGACAGTTTTTCATATAAATGTTTTACCCTCTCGCTAGCGAGTGCGGTGATTGTAAACTCATGGTAAATGTACATACCTTTACCATAGTCTTTACTTATGGTAAAGGTATATGGAAAACTGTCAACTGTCAATGTCAAATTGTTAATTTTCCATATAAATATTTTACACTCTCGCAAGCGATTGCGGTCATTGTAAACTCACGGTAAATGTACTGTTCTATATAAATTCGATAGGTGTCGCATGACCCTCTCTATCGCTTCACCTAATTCTATTATAAACTACAATAAATAGATGGCGTTATATTTTTAATTTTTTAACGCGGACGAAGTCGCGGGCATCAGCTAGTGGTGTACCTACCCATAATGTGAATATTGTAATGGTCTCTACTCTATAATAATTTGTAGAAACGTCACGAAAACAAAGAAGAGGCTGTGGAGGGTGGGTCCGAGGTGCCTCAGTCCAGTGACGTCACAGAAGTGGAGACCAACGGGGAGGCGGAGTGCATCGGGGAGGGAGAGGGCGACGCAGAGGGAGAGGGAGAGGAGGAAGAGGGAGAAGGAGAAGGAGAGGGAGAGGAAGTGGTCGTAGCAGACAAAGCGACTTCGCCGCCGCCACAAACGCCACATTAAAACATTTTCATAGGACACACACACACACACCTCACCAACTGTGTACCTATTGTTCTTTTCATTCATTACCTACCTACCTTTCGTTTTAATCTGTCTAAGTATATCCAATACCATTGTGTTTGCCATTCAAGTATTTACGAAAACCTACTCAACTATTCACACACAAATAAATGATATCATGTTCTAATTTGGTTGATGCACATATAAATTATTTATTATCTATGTTAAAAGTTTACGCGTATATCGATAGATGTCGCTTTTATAGCTCTTCTAATACCTTATTGTGTCATTGTACAAGCGAAAGTGTTCGTCGGCCAACATAAAATAGAAGGCGCTGTAGTAGCATTCTATCGTCAACTACGCAACCAAACAATCTTGAAATAAAGTCTAAATAAAAGGTCGAGTAAAATTTGTAATATTTAATGAACCTATTATATAAATAATGAGATAACAAAGTATAATAATTAATAGTAGGGGGTGGCGGGTCAGACGACGGAGTCCTTGCGGTTCCAGATGTAGTGCGCGTCGTGGTGCGGCGCGCGCATCACGCCCACGCCGCCGCCCAATCGCCGGTAGTTCATGGCGCCGCACAGTCGCCACTGGTTCGACTCGGGGTCGAACACCTCGATGGACTTTAGGTACGCCGTGCCGTCGAACCCGCCCACGGCGTACAGCTGCCCGTTCACCACGGCCAGCCCCACGCCGCTGCGCCGCGACGTCATCGCCACCACCGGCGACCACGCGTCCGCCGCCGGGTCGTAGCGTTCGGCCGACGACAGCTCCGTGCAGTCGTCGCGTCCGCCCACCGCGTAGATCTGCCCGTCGAACACGGCGCAGCCGAGGTGCTTGCGCCTCGTCGACATCGGCGCCACGGGCGACCACTTGTTGGCGCGCGGGCAGTAGCGCTCCACTGTGTTGAGCGGCGCCTGCCCGTCGGAGCCGCCCACGGCGTACAACTGGCCGCCCACGACGGCGACGGCGACGCCGAGGCGGCGCGTCGTCATGGCGGCCACCTTGGTCCAGCGGTTCTCCTTGGGCTCGTAGCGCTCCACGTGATTGAGGCATTGCACGCCGTCCTGGCCGCCGACGGCGTAGAGCGCGCCGTCGAGCACGGCCACGCCGACGGAGGTGCGGCAGGAGGAGGTGGGCGCGACGGCGCCGCACCACTGGTTGGTCTGCGGGTCGTACCGCTCGATGCTGTTGAGGTAGCTCTGGCCGTCGTGGCCGCCGACGGCGTAGAGCAAGTCGTGTAGCACGGCCACACCTACGCCGCAGCGCCGCTTTGACATGGGCGCCACCATCTTCCACTCGGCGCTCTGCGGGTCGAACCGCTCCACAGACGCGATCGCGTCTCCCGAGCACCAGCCGCCCACCGCGAACAGCACCTCGCCTGCGGTGCACAAGTGTTAGTGTGAGTCGGAGCGAGCGCGTCGATAGTGTAAAGCGAGTCAGAGCGAGCGTACCTCTCCTGGTGGGCTTCCGCGGCCTGGTGCGCGGGCCCTGCATGAGCGGACGCTCCTGCGGCAGCAGCAGGTAGTTCTTGGCCTCGTCGAGCAGGTCGCGGCATGCGTCGTCGGAGCGGATGAGCAGCTCGGCGGAGACCGTGCCCACGAGGAACTTGGGGCTGAGCAGCGGCAGGCGCACGTGCTGCAACACCTGCGCCAGGTGCTGCCGCCGCTCCGCCACGTTGTACTTGACCCACGACATGACCGCAGCGAACGTTTGCTCCTCCGAGCGCACGTTCAACTCGTCCGACGACACGATGTCCATCAGCTGCGCCGCCGGCAGCAGCAGGAACTCCTCGCTCTCCATCACCTGCGACGACACTTAATTATGACTCAACCCCTATTTATTGGCATCCTAATAATCGTTGGGAAGACAACATTATATTTAAAACCTCTGGGAAATTTTGCTGTGTGAACTTGTCTGCGATGCGTAGGAGCTCCCTACACGAGTGGGTGTCCGCGAAGGCTCTGATTCCCAGGCAGTTGGAGCAGTCCAGCTGACGCTTGAGGAACTCGCAGCAGACGTCCTGTATCTCCTGCAGTTGGAGCAGACACGCTGCCGGCAGTAGCGCCTGCAATCGCAACACTTCTCCTTGACATTTCAATATTTCGCATTGTCTTTTTTTTCATTTGGCCAAAACAACGTCACTTCGTTACAATTTGTAACAATGCACCATACGAAATGTAACCTAATTTTAAAAAATAATTAGGTTACATACATACAAAAGTTACTTCAAAAAGGCAATTAAATAAAGTATAGTGCAATATGTCAAATAGGAGTCTATGGGATGTTCCTTATTATTCAAACAAATCTTCTCTCAAATAATTCCAAATATAAATAAAATCGCTAACCAGAGCTAATTTTTATATATTATATATATATTAAAAAAAAAAAAACACGTTTCACAATGTTCGTTCACGTTACTCTGCGAAACCGATTTCAATTGTGTATGGTTAGTTTAAAAAAAAAAAAATAGGATATCTAACACTAATATTATAAAGAGAATTTTTTTGTATGTTCGTTTGTAATAAACACAAAAACTACTCACTTAATTGACTTTTTTTTTTTTTTTTTCACCTGACTTCAATTAGAGATCATCACGTAAATTATATAACCTAAAAAGGTATTGAAAATGTATACTATTAATATTAATAAAAAAATTTATTAGAAGTTAAATGCGAAGGTTATAAAAAAAAAACGCTGAAACTACCTTAAGTCTATTATTTACCTATACATTTTATTTTATAATATTATTTTTTTGTTTAGAAAGTTATACAATATAGGTATTCACATCTTAAGTTAACATGAAGTCCACGCGAACGAAGTCGCGTGCATCGACTAGTAAATTATTGCTAAGTATTATAAAAGCAAATATGCGTAGACACGACGACACACAATCGGCGCACAATGCGCAATGCGCATTAATTATGTATGCGTTCATTTCTGTCTTGAAGATTTTCGATACTAGAAAATACCTAATCTAAAAAAATTGGATTTTTGTTCGTTGAAGTTGAAGACAATATTATATTCGCCTACGGAATATCATATTATTGCACTTGACTTGAAACTTGAACTTGAAAATGTGGTCAAAAAAATCTGAACTGTATAAACAGACCTGGAAACATAGTCGCTTTTTTTTTTTTATTTAAATTAACCAACGTTAATTGAAAGGTTATTAAACGTTCTTTCGTTTGATATAAGTATTAATAATGTAATGCAATTTTTTTATAAAATTTATATTAGCTTGAATTGAATCATATTTTCGCGGATCTTTTGACGCTTATGTAGTTTATTTGTTATCTAGAATTTTGTGCATATTATCTGCACACAGATTTAATATCGATGTCATTTTCCAGGACGAACCTTGGTGAAAGTGTAAAGTGTTGCTTGTGAGTGGCTACCGTCGCCTATAACTCAACAATGAACGCCACAGGTGCTGGCAAGTGCGTTGCCAACCATATCAGGATTCGGGATAAGGAATTAGGAAGGGAACGGGATCATGTATAAAGTTTCTATCCATCCAAACAGTGCACAGTGTCATTTTTGTCCAAATAAATGAGGATGAACTCCTCATCTGTGTTAAAAAATTGGTGTAGCCATTAAATGGAACAACTTAACTGATCAATACGTATGTAAAGCATTGACATATTTTGCAAATAACTTAAGGTCAGTAACTTATTCAATTCAAATGTGGTTACATATATTTATTTACTTAGTTGTTTGAGGTCAAGGTTATTATATATATAAAACCAACATCAAATTAATTAAAAAAAAAGTGTATAATTAATGCAATGTTGAAACTCACAGACAAACAAAGAAATGTTAATATTGTTAGGACAATATGACAATACATTCAAAAGTAGCTATAATATAATATATATTATGGTGTGACGTCATTTGAAATATATATATTATAGCTGCGTGTGCGGTCAATCCAATATTTGTATAGAAAATATATCGATAATATTGCCTTGCTATAATTTATATTAATATATAATATTATAGCTACGTGTGTGACGGACGGGCTTTGCTTTTTTTTAATAAAATTATAAAAAAATCTTATTATTTTTTTTTTCTTCATCTTTCTATTGTTTTCCTGAACTATTGTATATTAGTTATAGTGGGTACATTAATTTCAAGATTTTTTTTTATCTATTTCTATGTAACCTACTATATTACAATTTAGTTCAAATCGTTAACATTTCAAGTTGACAGTGTTTTTTTTTTTTTTTTTTTAATTATTTTAATAACAACGTAGGTACTGATGCCTACCAGAGGACGTGCTTACCATATTTGACATGCTATAACTCATCACTAATGGAATTTCCAAAGACCCGAAATGACTAGAATGTAAAAGAAATGCGACATGTTCCCTTGTGATGTGAGTTTATATGTTAATAAGTGTACCTGAACATTGCTCTCCTCGACTGTGATGTGAGCGGTGTAACAGAACTCGACCAGCTGTTCCATGGCCTGTTCGTCCACGTCGCGTATTGTCACCTCAGTCGCCCGAGACTCCGCCAACTCCCCAGTGAACATAGCGCGGAAGTACGGACTGCACGCTGACAGGATCACTCTGCAACGCGTGCTCACTATCTCCACTAACTGTTATAATGCCCTCCTTAAACGTCAAATTTGACTCCTGGTTCCAACTCTCCGAGGTGGCGTCTTGAACTTTATGGCACGAGGTTGACCTCAAACCACAACTTCGGCACCTATCTATCGAGTCCAAAGCCCAAAAACGGCAGCCAAAAAGCTGGAGTATTGTTTGCCGCACTTTTGGGGTGACTCAGTCAAAAAGCTGGCGTTTTGTTCCCACCTTTGGGGTGGCTCAGCCAAAAAGCTGGAGTATTGTTTACCACTTTTGGGGTGGCTCAGCCAAAAAGCTGGCGTTTTGTTCCCACCTTTGAAGTGGCTCAGCCAAAAAGCTGGAGTATTGTTTACCCTTTTTGGGGTGGCTCAGCCAAAAAGCTGGAGTATTGTTTCCACCTTTGGGGTGGCAAACCCAAAAAGCTAATATGCAGAACTTGGCACATACACTTAAAAAAAAAAAACTAATATGCAGAGCTTGGCACATATACGCAAAGTTGCCAGTCTATGTTGCTTTTATAAGATGTACTTTAGAGAGTGTGCTCAGGAGCTGCATGAGCTGATACCGCCTTCCCTTTTCTTCCATCGGACATACAGACGTACAAATGGTTACCATCCTCATCTTGTCGAAATCCCTCTTTTTCGGACCAAGCGCTTTAAAACATCCTTTATAATGGGCACTGCCAAGGTTTGGAACTCCCTGCCGGCGTCTGTATTTCCTAGCTCATATAACCCAAATCTTTTCAAGGTTCGAGTGAATAGGCATCTTCTGGGTGAGCTCGCTCCATCTTAGGCCTCAACCTTGCTACACGACTGGTTGTTGGCCAAGAGCAAACATATCTCTAATAAAAAAAAACAGGACGGCCAGTAGTAGCCAGGCCAGGCCAGCCTAAAGATCAGGACCTGGGTGTACTCCTCTGAAACTAACACCAGATGGCCGGTATACCTCCACTTTTAGGTACACTTGTGCTCTGACATGGAGCACAGTCTGTCTGCTATGTCATAGCGGCATTTCGGGTCGCAGAAATTGCTTTACAATGCCATAGCCCATAACCTTATCCCTTCCCCAGTCCCTTACACTCAATGTTACTGTTGCTTATGTTATAGGCAACCAGTGGCCACCTACCATCGAGTGAGCCATCAGTCTGTCTGTCGATTACTGTCACAAGTTATTTGAATATCATCTGAAAGAAATACATGATTGTAACCTGTGTGCAAATAGTTTTCTGTTGGCAACGTTGAGGACTACATCGCACAGCTCCCTGTGGCGACGCAGAGCCGACAGCTCGCCTAGTATGGCTCGCGGGTGCTTCTCCGACGTGTGTGGGAGACGGGCCCCGCCGGTCCCGCCCGGACCACCAGGCGACCCACCCTCGCCCATCCTGACACACATTTTATTTACATTTAAATCTAAATTAGTCACGATGCAACTTGAGAAGCACTTCTAATAAATAATAAATAAATATTTTCACACATTCCACACAGTATCATCTAGTTCCACAGTAATCAACTAATGCTTGTATTATGGATACTAAGACAGTTGATATACTACATAGATCACTTTTTTTTTTTTGTAAATATATACATATTATAAATATGGTTTGGTGCCCGTTTGGTTAACAGCCAGGGTTACTAGCCACTAGACCAAACGTGTAGTCAATTAATATAACGTAAATATAACGTTTCAATCAATTAAACAAATTAATCATAGAAATTTTGAATAGAAAAAGTAAATTATGGTGTCTCATTAAAACAAATAGTAAACATTTGAGTACATATACTATTTTTTTATATAAAAAAATAATATATCCTTTTGATATTTATAAAAAAAAAGCTATTAACCTTATAGATAAAGAATAAACAATTAAATATTTCAAAAGTTACATTAATTAATTACATAATAGACTATGTGTTAATTAACAAAGAAGCAACTACATATTAATGTATAGTTAAGTTTCGTAACTAACACAAATTAGGAAATATTAATATGCACTTTGAATTGCATTGTAATATTGATCAAACGGTTTGAATTCAAACCTAACTCGTTTCATTCTTGTTAATTTATTTAAGCGTTACAATTTTTAAGAGACAGTCATAATTAAATTACTTATTAATAAAAAATAAATAACAAATTTACTGTTTGAACATAATC
Organism: Synanthedon myopaeformis; assembly: GCA_944738685.1. Classification (NCBI taxonomy): domain Eukaryota; kingdom Metazoa; phylum Arthropoda; class Insecta; order Lepidoptera; family Sesiidae; genus Synanthedon; species Synanthedon myopaeformis. The sequence goes on from OX122915.1 coordinate 12,798,857, forward strand.
ATCCTAACCCAATAAAGTGAACTCATGCCTTAATGTTAACAAAATTAAACAGGAAATATATTCTTTATAGCGTAGGACCAAATTTCAGACACAAATATTCTATAATAAGGAAGAATCCAGCGAGAGACCTAATTAGTACTGTTTTCAACTAAATCTATATACAGTGAAAATCCACCATAGCTACCTTCAAAGGACCTCAAAAATTGGTGTAATAAACAGATAGTCGTTAAATAAGCAATATTAATTTAAGTATAAATTAAGAATTAATTAAGCATTTAAGACCATTAGTATAAATATGTTAAGTACACTATTTAGGAGTGCAATTTAGATAATTATCCATACACATGTAATTTATAGTTTTCTCAAGTATATAATTGCAATCTGTTTGTGTACTATATCAAATATAAATATAATATAAATATTTAGGGATTCTGCAGGGACATTTCTATTTAGTCGTAATCATTCTGTCGTTATATCCGGTTTCTACTGTATTATGATATAGTCACTGTATGGTACTGTATATTTCTCTGCTAATTTCTTCTAAACCACTCAAAGGATTTTAATAGTTTTCAAAAAAAAATTAAGCTAGGGGTAGCCCTGTAGTGTACAATAAATAAATGTCCAGCCATCAATGCTTGCTTGCTCTGTCAGGGTCTGATGACTATTGACTACAGTATGCCTATTCTTCTAAATCAATGTCTAGTGAGAATTTTAATTATTAAATAAAATAGAAATAGAATCTGGTTCATTAGTTTTTCAAATGAATATTCGATTATTTATCGGAGGGTAAATGAAATAGTTTTTTTATAGGTATAAATTGCAATTAAATTGACAAAGTTCACTCACCTCTTGGGTCCGCGCGAGTTTCCCAGCTGCAAACGCAGCGGGGGCGAAGCCCAACCCCACACGGAGTCAATCTGCAACGATTCCAAAATATCCTCATAATATCAAGGCTCCCGACGTGACGAAATATTACTTTACATTCTAAAAAGAGTCCAACAACTGCATGTCAGTTTATCTGTCCTCGCCCTTACCTTTAACGATTGTGTATAAACTGCACAAAAGAAAATTCTCCAAGGAGAGGAAAACACTAATAACAAGTTCAGAAGAAATTGTCCACGCTACAAATTAACCACACGATGATTTCTCAATCCCACTTATTTTATGTTTACCAATTTATTACAAACATCTCACTAATTATTTTGCCCACTAGTCAATTTTTTGGACACGTTCATAACATTGCTTATTTTATGTCAGGTTCACAAAAAAGGTTACATTTTATAAAATTAAACTGTATACTCAAGTATAAAGAAGTCAACAAAATTTTAAATACGTTTCATTAATTACAAATAACGGAATTGATCTAAAGGTTTATTTGTACGATATTGATCTTTTTTTAATGTAATGGTATTTTCAGGTAGAAATGTAAACTTCTGAATGTTTCTAGGAAAACAAATGTCTGTCAGTTTGATAAGACATTATATGTGACAGTATTACAATAACACAAAAACTATCCACCTTTTTAAAAAATTATACATTTTAATACAATTAAAACAACTGTTTAATTACCAACTGCTTTTAGAAATTATTGTTATAAAGCAAGCAGGTAGTAGATTAGATAATAATAGATTTACATTAGCTTAGCTATTTTTAATGATTTGACGTTGACATTGCAGTATGGTCACAGATTATAAAGTAATATGTTATAGTAGTCCTAAGTATATTTAAGTGTCAACTTGACAATGACAATGCGACATTAGAATTTTCATCCATAATAAATAGCCATTATATAGCCATCTACTGACTACTGTCAAATGTCAAACTGTCCTGTTATCCATCCATCCACATCTGCAGCTGCACTTTTGCAGTATTGCAGTGCAGTAGGGAGCTAGGGAGGGATTATATAGATAGGGATTAGGAATAGACAGTGTAATATACATTTTTTTAAATATAAACAGTTCTGTTTTTTTTTTGTCTAATTTTCAACTTTAACTGGTCAGTGGTCAGCTTATCAGCTAAGTTAATGTTTTAGTAAAAAAAAAACCATGTCACTAAATATACTTTTAGAAAAATACGATGTTACCACCGCAGAAGGTCTTCAAAAAGCCTATAATGAATTAGCTAAAGAAGAGGTATAACTTTTAAAAACATACTTGTAAATATGTAATCAAATGTTTAAACTTTTATTTACTTATTTACACTTGTACTTAAAGGCCGAAGTAGATGCAGCTCTTGCCGGTGCACTTTCTCGTTCGTGTGATATCGAAGGCGAACTACGCACCACTAGTCAGGCATATAGTAAATTAGGCGAACTGAAGATAGACGTACAAACTGCTGCAAATATGGTTAATAAGACAGCCGAATTGGCGAGAGATGTTAGTGCTAAAGTGAGACAATTGGACTTGGCAAGGGTAAGTTTTCTAAAAAATAAACGTATATGTAGTTAATGTCAATAAAATTTTAGTCATTATTAAAGTATCACCTCAAAAGCCATAGGTATAAAAAATATTATCTGTACTGTATATCTGGATTCTAGATGACGCCCGCCATTGTATCTTGTGTATCATTTTTCAGTCTCGTGTAGCTGAGTGTCAGCACCGAGTACATGATTTGATAGATCTACAGTTATGCAGCGAAGGAGTGGAAGCAGCTATAAAGGCGCACGACTATGAAACTGGTATTTTTTTTTAAACTATCATACTATATACACAAACACAACACATATGTTTAATTTCAATTGAATAGTTCTACTATACTACTATACTACATTATACTATGCCTTTTTTCTAAGGCTAATTATACCTTATACCTTATAACCTTACAGAATAAAAAATATTTTCAAATTCAGTTGGTGGTTCAACAAATCCTCTCGGGGGTTATTCAGTTTCTCTCACAGTTATTTAAAATCCAAAAAGTTTTAGACTTTTTTCACGTTTTATTAGGGATTTACATAATAAAAGTTTTAATTTATGTTTGTTTGTCTTCATAAACAATCCCAGAAGTAATTGGTTGGTTGTGTGTACGAAGGGGCTGCTCACGTGGCTCGTTTCCTGAGCATGGACCCTGGGTCGGTGGCGGCAGCTCGCGCCAGGGGAGCTGCCGACCCTCGGGAGGCCATGCAGACTGCTGCTCACACGCTCCGCGAAACACTCCTACTCAAGTGAGTCACTCTAACTGTAGGGTTCGAAGTTTGTGTTTTTCGCCTACTGAACGCCTTCTGTCCAGGTTCGAGGAAGCTGCAAGGAAAGAGGACGACGCTGCCGTCGAACGCCTCTTCAAATTGTTCCCTCAGATCGGGCGGGCCGATGAAGGAGTTGACATGCTCGCAAAGTACATAGCTAAACAGGTAACGGCAGCCTGCTTGCCACTTTTTATCATATCAAATAGTTTTGTTACGTCAGTGCTTAGTTTTATGGTAAAGAAATAAAGCGATATTGTTATCAACACCAGCAGTGTTGGTAAGACTCTAGAAAAATGTGTTTTAAGTTATTAATGATAATATTATAATGGTGTAGCTGGAGCGCTCCATGGTGACGGCGTGCAATGCGTCCGCGGCGTCGGAGCGCGACGCGGCCGTGTACGCGGACGCGATGACGCGAGCGCTTGAGGCGGCCGCGGCGGCCGTGGAGCGCGCGCGACGCGTGGCGGCCACTGGCGCCGCGGGCCGGCTGCCGCGCGCCATTCGCGCCATTCAGCCGGTGGTGTGCTCGGGCGGGCGGCGCGTGTACAGCGCCATGGTGGCGGCGCGCCGCTACGACGCGCTGCCCTCCGCGCTGGACGCCGAGCCGCTTCTGGCGGAGCTGGCGCTGGCGAACTCGCGGCTGCAACTCTACTTCGCGTTCCTCGTGCGCAAGACGGAGGCGGACGCGGCGTCTCTGTCGGAGCAGACGCAGCTCGACTGCCGGCAGCAGACGCTGCGCATCATCCACGAGTGCGAGCTCACGCGCACCGCGCAGGACATTATTGACCACTACCTCTCCTTGGAAAGGTCTATTTTATTATTATCAGTCACTAGATGGCGCTAAGAGTTCTTTGTTTGAAGTCTAGAAAGCAAATTGTGACTATTAGATTATTAGAAATTGTATCGATGTAGGATTGCAAAAACGAGGTCCATCACCACATCCAAAAACACTGAGTTTTTGTGACAGTCCCTTTTCACGAAATTAATCAAATTGTAAGAAAGCGAGAGGAAGATTTAATCCAGTTTAAAAAGGTTCGAATTTGTAGTGCTTAGAGTCTGACAAATTACAAATGGCTCTGTAGATATTTCCTGGAGGCGAGCGTGTCGAAGGCGATCCGCATGTCGAGTCCGCAGACGAGCGCGACGACGTCGAGTCTCGTCGACGACGTGTTCTTCGTGGCGCGCAAGGTGGTGCGTCGCAGCGTGGCCACGGGCAGCGTGGACGCCGTGTGCGCCGTGCTCAACGACGTGTGCACGCAGCTCGAGGTGAGCGCGTGCGGCGCGCTGCGGCGTTACCTGCGCTCGTCGCCGCCGGACCCGCTGCCGCTCCCGCCGCCCGCGTCACTGGCGCCCGTGGCCGGCGCCCTGGACGCCGCCGGCCTCCTGGCGCAGCGCCTCAACAGGGACGTCGACGCGCAGCGCACGCTCTTCCTCGTATGTTGCTCTCTACCACTGTATTTGACCAAGTTCAGCAATGGACGTTCTACAATTGAAATGAAATGATCTAGAGCCACATGAGCGAGGCGGAGACGGGCGCCGAGTGGGCGGAGCGGCTGGCGGCGGAGGCGTGCGCGGAGGCGGAGCCCTTGTGCGCTGGTGCGGAGCGGTTGGGGCGCAGCGAGCGGAGCGCAGCGCACTCCAAGGTGCAGTCCTGCGCAGGCGGTCTGGCGTCCGTCGCGGCCGCCTTCCGCGCCGTCCACGAGATGGCGCTCGCCGGAGTGCTGGCCGCGCTTAAGGTACATTTACTGTCGTCCACTTGATAAAAAGTGACTATTAACACGAGCAACTGTTGTTTCCGTTACAAGTTTAAACATTTCTTGTCTTGATTTATATTTCTTAGCTATTTCTGGCAAATTGATTTATTTATGAAAACTTATTTTTATATGAAGTCATATGAAAAAAGAAAAAAACATTATGTCATTGCAACCAATTTTGCTAAGGAATAATAAAAATTGTAAATCTGCTTTTGTTTTTTTAATTAAATATCGTTTGTATTTCATTATGGATAAAAGTTTTTAGAGAACAATAAATAAGACAAAAATATATTTTACAAAATGTTGCAGCCGCGCGTGGTGGCGTGGGCGGAGGCGGTGGCGGACGCGAGCGAGGGCGACGAGTGCGACGCGGAGGCGCTGCCGGCGGCGCTGGACGCGCTGTACGAGGCGGCGCGCGAGGCGCTGTCGGCGCGCGCGGCGGACGCGCTGGCCACGGCCGTGGTGGGCGAGGTAGCGGCGCGCGCCGAGCGCCATCTGCTGGCGCAGCGCTACTCGCGCGCGGCCGCTCTAGCCGTGGAGCGGCGCGCCAGACGGCTGGCGCGCTGGGCGGGCTCGGGCGGCTGCGGCGGCGGAGCGGCGCGCGAGCGCTGCGCTCGCCTCACCCAGGCGGCGGCGCTGCTGGCGCTGGAGCGCGTGGGCCACGCCCCCGACGCGCTGCACCCCGCCCCCCGACTTCCCCCCGCGCGCGCCAAAGAGATCCTCGCCAGAAGGATAGATTTCAAGATAGAAGAGATCAAGCGGCTGAAGTTGTGAACGCGCATCGGGTATAATTAATGTCTATATAATTAATAATGACAATGTTAATTAATTTTCGGCATAAAGTATGTATGTAGGTATTTATAAATCAGATGTAGTCAACCTTTCTTAATGCAATACCTTCATTTTTTTTTATATATTATATCTGTTATACGAGATATTATGTAACAAATTATTTGATGAAAATGTTTATGAAAAGTGTATACTAATGTCTGTGACAAATTTATTTATATACATATATTGTCAATGCAACCGAGAACAGAACCTGGAACTATTCAGGTTTAAAGTTAACCAACTTCAGACAATTTTTTTTTACTTAAAAAACCTTCCCTGATTATCCCTCTATCCATGAGTGAAGACAGAATTAAAATAGAATCCAGCCGTTTTTTTTTTTTTTTACTAGCTGGTGCCCGCGACTTCGTCCGCGTTGAACGTTGAAAGGTAGCCTATGTCCTTTCCGGTGTCCCAGACGATGTGTATGCAAAATTTCGTGGTCATAGGTTCAGTAGTTTTTGCGTGAAAGAGTCACAAACATCCATTTTGTCAATTTTTTTGCCATTGGTCCAATTTTTTTTTTTTTACACCCCCACCCCCTTTCACCCTGCTATTGATTGTAATAATTGTTTTAGTGGCAATGTCAATTTTTTTTTTTTTTTTTTTTTATGATTAAATACACTTACAGCTAGTCAAGTGAAAGTGGGAAAAAGAACAGAAAAATTAACAATGAAAACAAAAATTATTGTTAAAAAAAAAAATTATTTAATAAAAATAATTAAATTTGAACATATAAAAAAAAAAAATATATATATAATCTTTTTTTATTTTATTTTGACAATCGTTATTTATGCATTTGCATAACGAAAATATGTATTTTTTTTACAAGAGCAACAAGCCATTGTTTTACATTTAAATGGTTGCTTAGTCATTTGTCGTTGGTACAATTTACCATCTTTCCTTTCATACCCTAAGAAGGTGTAACCAATAGAGTACAGGAGGCTGTTGTAGAGTTTTGTTACAATTTTTTTTTTTTTCCAAAAGGTACAAACAAAAAACTTCAATAGGTATCTTAGGTAACAAAAGGCTAATTTAAGGCATACATAGATAAACTAGAAATTGAGACGATCGATAACAACATTAACTAAACTATACTAAACAATAAATAAATAACTGAAATCAAGCAACAAAGATCAAAATCAAAGGCATTTAAACTGTTATAACTATATCTAAATAAAAAGAATGAAATATAATAAAATAAAACGATAACAAATAGAAAACCTCTCATCTAAACAATATAGCCGTCAATTTACAATTAAATACATAAATATCAATGTCGTTATTGTATATTGACATTTGAGCTAGTCTAGATGCTAGATGATCAATTTTGAAAATCAACAATGAATTGGTTAAGGTTATGTCAGCTGGTCCACCTGTTTAGTAAATTTTGGCATAATAAAAGAAATAATTATATACAAGTTAATTAATATTTATTGAGGTAATTAACAAGTTAACAAATTCCCAATATTTTGCCGGAAAAATTCTCGCCTTGATTTTGGTCTCGTGTGGTGTTTTGATCGTTTGTTTTATGTCGGTTTTGGGTTTTAAAATTTAAAATCTGATTTAATCTGGCCGATCGAAATATTTCTCTAAATATTTCTCCATTACTCGAATCAAAACAGCGTCATCATCACTTATAGACTCTATTTTTCCGACAAAATGTTCACCATCGTACAAAAAAATGACAAAATCACCTATTTCACAGTCATCTATAGTTTCTTCGTCTATAGTAATGTTGTTTTCAATTAGTTGTTCATTTAATAGTCCTTCTGAATCATCTGTGTCGTCCGAATCTCGTTCTTCTTCTTCTGACGTTTCTGATTTCCAGATTTGAATAGCTTTTTTCTACACTTTAGGTTTTTTTTGTTTTTCGCACTTTCTCCATGTTCCGATTTCTTTTCCTTTTTATTTTTCAATTTATTCTGTTTCTGTTCTTCCTTGTCTTTGGCTTCCATTATATCTTTCCGCTGGATTGATGTTAAAACCGAAGGTATATGTACTCTCTCTTGCGAGTAGAACTGCATTTAGGCAATATCTTTTCAGGCCATTTAATACAGCTTTTGACTAAATACAAGGCATCTCTAATGTTTTTTTTCTATAATTGATGATGAGGTAGATGAAACACTATTAAATAATTGAGGAGTAAGCGAACAAAAGGTTACATTTAAATTTTAGGAAAAATTTAGGGAAATAAACAAAAAGAACTGCAGTCTAATATCTGATGGCGATCAAATATCGATTGCGTTCGCATTTTCAATCTGACGTACATTATTAATTTCCGAGGTGTTGATATCTAATAGAGGATCAGAATCTAATATTTTTGTATTTGCAAGATTCAATTATAAATTTTCGGTTATTTATGGTTCTTCAATAGGTTCTGGACGGTCAGTAACATAAGATGGCGCAGAGTGATTGTCTTTGAAAATATCAGTATTCAATGGCCGTACACACAGAACTATCTATCCCTGGGATGTCCATGTTTATTGTCATCGTTTTCTCTGGATTGTTATGTTTTCATCCTGTCTATGTTTGGTTGTGTAGATTCCTATGTTTAAAGGTTGTAAATGATGGTAGCAATGAGAAGGAGACGATAACATGATAACATTGTTTTCATTGTGGTGGGTAAAGGAGCTGATAAAGGTATTAACAGTGGCATTGGCGAGGTTTCTGGCACATTACACAAATTGTTTAATTGGTAAAATAACTGAATACACATTCACACGCGTGCCATGTTCATCTGGTATGTTTATAGTTACATTACCACAACTTTCGACACTGAGAATTTTGTCGTTAGCTATTCTGACAGTTGTTAAAGGTGTTGCCATTTCATATTCAAGCCATTCCTTGTGTGCTGTCATGTGCATTGAATGGCCAGAGTCAATGTACCAATCGAGCGAGTTATTCGATGTGGTGGCTGAAAAAGCTGCATTATTTTTATTATTTGTTTTTATACTTTTTGTACCAACAGTTCTTGCTAAAGTGCCCACATTTGTTACAATGATAACATCTCGGTCCCTTTGCCCTTTTCAAAATTTTTACTGTGTTTTTTGGAGTTTGAGTAAAATTCGGTTGTGTAGATTGTTTTTACTTCTTGTAGTAATTTTGTTTTAATAGAATCAGCACAAATTTTCACTCCAGAACTCTCTATGGCCATAATCATTGGCTTATACACATCGGGCAAACCAGCTAACATCAATGTTCCGAGCCATTCATCGTCTACTTTAAAGCCAATGTTTCGCAAACGATGAGCGGAAGACATTATTTTATTAACATAGTCTTCTATGCTACTGCTACTTTCTAAAGTAGTATTTATTACAACCTTTAAAAGGCCAACTGTACGCGTTAAGCTTGAGTCTTCAAAAGCTCGCATCAAGTTGTCCCAAACCTCTTTTGCTGTGTTTGCTTCTCTAACATGCACATATAAAATGGGATCAATTAGTAGAATAAGTTTTGACTTAGCTTTATTGTCCTTTTTTTCATCAAATATTCTGCCGGTTTCGGGTTCAATGCACTCCCACAAATCTTCTAATTGTAAGTAGGCTTTTACGGCGAAACTCCAAGTCGCATAGTTGTCTATTCCATTTAATCGTTCCATAGGCATTGATTGCATTGATGCCATTTTTTGCTGAAAAGAAAATACCTACCTAACTGATATCGCGTGATGAAATTTTTGGTTAAATTGAACTTGATTTTAGATAAAAATATGACTTTATTTATATGATTATAATTTTGTGGCATGGGGCGGCCCATAACCTGATAAAATGAAACAACATTAATTCATTAATCACATTGACAAGTTGTTTCATTTTATCAGATAACATTATCCATAAAAATTGTAAATTATTTTTCGTTCATCCACCGTAAATGGATTTGGCCTATCTGTCACAAATGTTGGTGCAAAATCAATTTTTTGAAATAAATCATGAGAATAATGAATGGTAAGATCCATGTATTTTGAAACCCGGCCTGGATATTCGGCTGAGTAAAATCAAGTGGCATTTTGGTGGTTATAAATAGCTTTTTTGAAAGGCCCATAAACGGCTGTAGTTTGTGCGAGAAGTAGGGCGGAAATGACAGTACTAGTACTATTCCATTCTCTTTGCAAAAGTCTAAGGAGTTGATATGTACGAGTATATGAGACGAATGATTGTCCAGCACCAACAATACCTTATACGACAGAGAGGCATTCTTATATTATTGAAAATGTTTAAGAAACACAATAAATGTCTAATATTGCATCCACCCTTGGTGGATTGCCAGCTCCTATTGATCCCATTGGCCAAGTTTCTAATGAAATGCTCTTGGTATCTAATTCGACCAATGCGTTAGCTGCAAATGCTATTGTGACCAAAATAAATCGTTCAGCAGAAGGAAAATGTTTAAGAAACGCAATAAATGTCTCATATTGCATCCACCCTTGGTGGATTGCCAGCACCGATTGATCTCATTGGCCAATTTTCTAATGAAATGCTCTTAGCATCTAATTCGACCAATGCGTTAGCTGCAAATGCTATTGTGACCAAAATAAATCGTTCAGCAGAAGGAAAATGTTTAAGAAACGCAATAAATGTCTCATATTGCATCCACCCTTGGTGGATTGCCAGCACCGATTGATCTCATTGGCCAAGTTTCTAATGAAATGCTCTTAGCATCTAATTCGACCAATGCGTTAGCTGCAAATGCTATTGTGACCAAAATACATAGTTCAGCAGAAGTAAGTGCGTCCACTTGCCTCGTGCGACGTCTTGCAACAACTCTGTCAGGCTTTTGTACTGTGGTGACGCCACCAACATTACATACCTATATGTCCTGAGGTTCAAAGTGGTCGCAATTTTTAACGATCTTAAGATTATCTTTAAAAACGTATTGATATTATTTCGATTGAAACTCATCGCTCTAGATAGACTTGTTTGTGGTTTGAGCAACGCGCACAGATAATTCTGGATATCTCTTTACAAACGAAAGAAACCACTTCTCTCTGGCCATTTTATTTTCGAAGCAAGTGGAAGGGCCATTTAATTTGTATTTTACTCTACTAACGTCATTATAAGGTGTAGTTTAATATTGTAAAGCCTTCGTTTATTTATGTTAATAAATTTTAGTTTATAATCCTTATCTGCTGTTTATACTGCAGTAAATAAAAACGTATGGTTAAAGAAAATGTGCATTTTATTTTTATAAAACGCCTTAAATAAATATATATTTATCTGCAGCTATTACATTTTATGATTATTAAACAATAAGTGACAAAATCATTAAATTTTAAAAAGACTTACAGACTGTCGATTATAGAAATTATCTTAGTTACGTACCTTCATTACGAAGTCTTGGCTACAATGATCATAAAAATTTATTAAACACTAGCCATTGCACGCGACTTCGTTCGCTATATGTTACTCGCTGATAATGTAAAAGAATTTTTAAAATCGGTCCACAAGCTTTTGGAGTTTATTAATTACAAAATATTTTCTTTTTATAATATTATTATAGTATAGATAGATTTTTTTATTTCATAACTCGAAGTAGAGTATTTTATTCAAATTGAGATTGAGTCAATCCATCAAAATCCAAAATAGAATTTCTTTATTAAAAAATAAATTTCGAATTCAGTTTGGTTGTAAGAGAAGCATATTATTGTTTTCCTTATTCCCATCCTAATCCCTTATGCTATTAAGGGCCTCTTTCACGATGTGTCAAGTAGGCTAACCGCCATTTAAAGTCACCGTTCACCGGGAATGAAGGATAAATAAATATCTTCACACATTCTTCAAAGCACCATCTAGTTCCACAGTAAGCAACTAATGCTTGTATTATGGTTACCAGACAGTTGATATACTACATAGATTACTTTTTTTTGTAAATACATACATATTATAAATATAAAACATCCATGACTCAGGTGCGAAGGTAAAATGTTAACACATAAACATTTTGCCCCTAGCGGGATTCGAACCCGCGACCGTTTGATTAACAGCTTAACAGCGTATCGTCAAGGAGATGATATACTCTTTGTTTGTACTGTAAAAGTCCCAAACATTAAAAAGACAATTATAAAAAAAAAATCACCTATCGAAGGATTCTATAAACCGAGTGCACAATTTAATAAAACATAAAATTATTTCTAAAAGTAACTATAATCAACACTTCACTTGCAGTTGGTGAAAGAGGCCTTTTAGTAAATTTTGTTTAAATAAAACACAAACAATAAATCAACAGCATTTATTTATTTATATATAAAAAAACAAAATAATATTGTACAAATACTGAACAGCGATAAAAATGCATTTGTAAATACGTTTTAATGTGATCGTTCCAAGTAAAGCTAAGTTGAAAAATTGTGCTAACAACATTTACAACATTAACCGAGTGCCAAAAAACTTTGATCCAATATATATATATATATAAATGTATTATATAAAAATACTTATATGTCTTAAAAATAAATTATTAGGTACTTAATAGTGTGTAAATAAAATCTATATATATGTGACTATATATTTTTACAAATCTATAAATATATAATATAATAATAAATTGAGGTAAGGTACTCATTTAAGGCACTAATAACACATCGAGAACATTTTGATATGTTTAAAAAAAAATATATATTTTTAAAGTAAAATCTCTTTATTGACCAATAATAATTACTGTAAAGGTTATATATTTAAATTTAATTCAATTTCAATAAAAATAATAACTAAAAATATTTACTAGTGAAAATGCCGAATAGAGCCGAAAGCCGAAAAAAAATAGCAAGTTGGAATCACATTTCACAATAAGTAAAACGTGGAAACGAATATTTTCAACAAAAATCGAAGTCATAGCTTGGAACCATCGATGTACTACAACTGTGGATTTCGCGCGCAATACAAAACTCTACGAACTTTATGGAACACTAGCTGGTGCCCGCGACTTCGTCCGCGTTGAAAGATGAAAGGTGGCCTATGTCCTTTCTGGTGTCGCAGACAACGTGTATGCAAAATTTCATGGTGATCGGTTCAGTAGTTTTTGCGTGAAAGAGTTACAAACGTCCAAATATACTTTCGCATTTATAATACTAGTTGGTGCCCGCGACTTCGTCCGCGTTGAACGATAAAAGGTACCCTATGTCCTTTCTGGTGTCGCAGACAACGTGTATGCAAAAATTCATGGTGATCGGTTCAGTAGTTTTTGCGTGAAAGAGTTACAAACGTCCATACATCCAAACATACTTTCGCATTTATAATATTTGTACGGATGTAAAAGTGACACATACGTAGACTCGTAGAGCATCAACTCTTTTCACCTGTCATTTAATGAAAATGTGACTTTACGTCAACACATTTGAGTTTAAAATGAATAGTAGAACTTGGTTGTCACTACCTTCTACCATTCACCATTGACTCCGCCATGATTCCGTTTTAGGCGCACTTGACATGTGCCGCTTTGGCATTTGTCAAGGAAATTCCATAGTTGTAATACTTCGATGCTTGGAACAAACATTCTTAATAAAGTAAACGAGCTAAGCACACACGTTTAAAAAAAATCAGTTTCACTATTTTGTCCGCAAAATTCTGTCTATAGTTCTTTTTTTGGTCTGAGAATTAACTGTTTAAAAGATATCAAGACTTGTTTATGTACAAGTTTAACGTCATATCTTCAATTTCTGTCCACGTACGAGTATCATCTAAATAATGAAAAACATTAAAATTTTGATAAAATAAAATTTTAATTTGACTCAAACTTTGACAGGCTTTTAAATTTAAAAAAAAAAACATTATAAATATTTGATATTATGTGGACACTAATAAATAAAGCAATAAACTTCTCCTATAGAAAGTCTACATTTTTAGGTTATTTTTGATCTGTAATAACTTTTTTTTAAAACTTCACAAACTTATACATATTTTTTTACGTTAATCAAATACTTAGATATAATATAAAATTATATTATTATGCTTTTTTTAAAAAAAAAAATGTCATTTAATATTCCGTCTGCTTATACATAAACAACAATCGTGTATATTTGTATATATAGTCACAATAAATTTGTTTGTCTGACAATCTGTCCACTTTATTGGGGCATACTTAGGTACATTAGATGTTAATTGAATTCCTTATAACACGAATAAACATTTTAAAACTTATTGAGCTTAACACGTAACTTATATATTATATTATAATTATGTGTTAATATATTAGTCATGGAACACATTAGTATATTACACAAATTGACATAAAAAGGTAAAAAAAGGACTATATTTACTTAATTATAAAAAAATAAAATAGAAGTCAAACAGCGACTTTAACGTTAAATAATAACTAATTATGGTGAATATCTATTTAAGGGATACTCTAGCACTTAATGGCAATTACAAACTATGTTTGCCATAGTTTTATGTGAAATGCATAATTATCGTGGATTTATAAATAAATTTCTTTAAAATTAAAGTGTAAAAAATAATTCAGTTTAACGTCATCTGTCGCCAAGTTTTAATAATTCGGTGATAGCGCAGTAGGTGGGTTTGTGCACGGGGAGCTCGCAATGTGCGGGCCTAATCGAGGTGGACCCCGCAATGTGCGGGCCTAATAGAGGTGGAGCCCGCAATGTGCGGGCCTAATAGAGGTGGAGCCCGCAATGTGCGGGCCTAATCAAGGTAGAGCCCGCAATATGTGGGCCTAATAGAGGTTTAGCCCGCAATGTGCGGGCTTAATCGAGGTTTGGCCCGCAATTTGGGCCTCGTCTGGCGGGAGGAGAAGGTGGCGTGTCTTAACGTTCCCTAACTAACATGGACATGGGTTTTTAGTGGGTTAAAGTCCCGCACACCCCACCGATCTCCCCGTGGAGGTGGGTTTGTGCATTGATGAGCCTTCTCCCGATAACTATCCCAATGAAAAGTGCTAAGGTATCCCATTTTTATAGAGTGCAGTGCGTTTGCCTCTAAATTGTATCCGCAGGTACTTCTAAAATCGTTGTCGTAACATTCTAAATTCGGTTTAAGCCGTCATCAGATTAAAACTTTGGTATTGAAATAAGTATCTATAATGTGAGGGAATTGATCATTAAATTCCAATTCCAAAAATTCAATTCCAGACATTTTATGAGGCTTTTTCAAAGGATGTGAATGAAATTTTTAAAAATTGCTTCACACTGAGAAAAAAATATCAACCATCATCCTTCTATAATGAGAGAGAGTTTTTTCACACATTTAATTTAAATCTTTTGAGTAACGTTTACATAACTTTTTTATTTATTATAAAATTATTTATTTACTCAATTTTATATAATTTTTATAATATTATTAAATTAAAGTTGGACTTCTTGCATAGGTATTTCATGTTTTAAAATTTTCATTTGTAAAATATTATAATATAATAAGTTTTTTGTTCTATGTGACTTTAAAATATATTATTATTTAGAAAAAATGAAAAAATATAATTTAAAATATATATACACTTCTTTAATCAGACTGATTTTTTCATTTATTAATTGTTTGCATGTGTTTTGATTTTTGACACTTTTGACTTAAAAATTCATTTTGCAAAAACTTAACGCAAAATCTCTTTGGTTAGACACTTTTTTTTTAAATCCTTATAAACTCATTTTATAATAATTAATACACGATATAGCTTCGTTTTTTTTTTACCAATTTAATGTAAATATATTTTTTTGTGAAAAAATTTAGCTAAATTAAAAAAAAGAAACTACTCGTTTAAACTATTTTATTTTAAGGTATGTTTTAAGTAATTTAAGTATAATTAAGTACTACGTTTGTTCAAGCTTAAAATTAAGATATAAAATATATAGAGTTATATACATACTTATTTTAAAAAAATAATAAAAAAATATTTTGAGAATATTTAAAAAAAAAATCGATATTATATAAAATAAATAAATATATATGTCGGAGGAAGCTATGAGTCTAGTTGATTGTTATTTATGCGTAACGCAAAATATTAATTGTTTACAATGTAATTTAGTTTTAAAAATCTTAATTTTATTTTATTTCATTTGTTACATCTTTCTTATGTTTAAAAACCTTACTAATCTAATAAAAGTATTGAATATTGTTAACTTAACGCGACCAATCAGAGCAAAGTACATGCTTCGAGCGGGGTCGTGGCGCTACACTTGAGGTGATGCGGTAGTTGTGTTTTTTCCTTGGGTGATGAATAAGTGAGAAAGATCGATCGAGTTGGATCATTGTAGTTTTGATATTAGCGTTCTATTTTTATAGTTTGTTGAAGTAAGGTAGGTGCCTTGAACCCGCTGCTCGGTCTAAATATTGTAAAGTGACAAATTACTGTTTATTTCTTAATTAAAATCGTATAAATCAGTGTTTATCGTGTTTTGTGCTTGCATTTAACCCTAATGACGCCCACTAAACCTGCAACCACTTATGACGATGTCGAGGAAAACAATGTTTCTCCGACATATATATTATGCAAGTCATGTTACATCTCATGTTTTACTATAAATAATTAAATATACAAAGTTACAATACTCTATACATATATAGTTGCATTAAATTCAAAATTACACTTTTTTACAGTAATCGAAAAAAAAAGTTAATTTTTTTTTTTCTTATTATGTATATATAAATATAAAAAAAAATAACTCAGTGTATAACAAAACAATGTTTAAATAATATTATGGGTTAACGTCACATTAATCTAGTATTCTATAGTTCTAGTAGCCTTTTAGGGCTTTAGGTTACACGAGTATTGCCCAAATCCGGATATAACGACTAACGACTTCGGTTATAACGACCAAATTTCAACGTCCCTCCCTGTTGAATGCATATAACGATTTAATATATATATATTGCTTATAAAGACCATCAATCCGTTTATTGCGACCAATTTTTGTGTTCCCTTTGAAGGTCGCTATAACCGATTTTCACTATATATATATATAGAGAGAAATATATGTATATTTTTAATTGATTTTGAAAAATTCTTTCACTTATAGAGAGCTACCATTATCAGCGGGTGACGTGGGCTATATTATATATATATATATATGTAGCTCTCTATAAGTGACGTGGGCTATATTATATATATATATAATATAGCCCACGTCACCCGCTGATAATGGTAGCTCTCTATAAGTGAAAGAATTTTTCACTTATAGAGAGTATATATACACTTATAGAGACTTTATATATATATATAAAGTACGGGCGAAGTCGCGTGCAACGGCTAGACGGGCGTTAAAACGTTTGGGCAATCTCGCGTGGGACACGCATCGATGTAGGTGGTTATTAGTAACCCTCGCGAGGGGGGGAGGCGAGCGTGCTCGTGCTGGTGGTCTGCTTGGAGACCACCCTGGTCCCTTGGGCGAGACCACCGCCGCGTACCCCGCGCCACTTGAGGTACGCGTCGATGGCGTACGCGAGGGTCGCCACGAAACCGAAGAACTAAAAACGACCGCAACCACTTTAGTTCTGTCATTATTATTATTATTATAATCAACGTAGAAAGCGTTTGTGTCGTCGTGCAGGGGTGGCGAACCTTTATGGACCTTTTTTTTTTTTAATCGTAATTTGTTTTTTAATTATTATTTCAATATTGATTAGAAACGATTTTATATGGATTCAATCAAAATTAGCGGAAACTTGTAAATTGTGTCAAATTGATCTGTCATTTTTTTTAATTATTTGTATAAATTTTTGTATATAAATTATATATCACTGTAAGTTTTCATTGAAAATAAATAAATGGAACGGTAACTTACGGCGGCAGCTGAATGCGGATTGTCGTGGACGACGACCGCCAAGATGGCCGCCAACAGGTAAAGGAGGCTCCACAGGGCGCAAAAGGTGAACTCGATCCTCAGCCAGGGGATCTTGTAGAACTTCTCCACCAGATGGAACAGGTAAAGGCCGAGCAGGATCCCCGTGAACCAGAACGCTATCATCGAGATCCAGCTGAAGTACGAACTCTTCGCGTTGCTGATACGCGACACCTGGATGCAGATGAAACCCAGAAGACTGGTCGCCTGGGATGACGCGTCAACTTATAATCGCAGAGCATTTTTAGAGTTATATATATAAAATAAAACTAGCTGGTGCCCGCGACTTCGTTCGCATTGAACGATGAAAGGTACCCTATGTCCTTTCTGGTGTCCCAGACAACGTGTATGCAAAATTTCATAGTGATCGGTTCACTAGTTTTTGCGTGAAAGAGTCACAAACATCCATACATCCAAACATACTTTCGCATTTTTAATACTAGCTGGTGTTTGCGACTTCGTCCGCGTTGACCGATGAAAGGTACCCTATGTCCTTTCTGTTGTCTCAGACAACGTGTATGCAAAATTTCATGATGATCGGTTCGGTAGTTTTTGCGTGAAAGAGTCACAAACATCCACACGTCCAAACATACTTTCGCATTTATAATATTAAAAACGGATTATATAATGTGTAAACAGTCGGTGGCATCATTTCACATGACAGCGATAATTATTTCTGTGGTTTCTCTTTAAAAAAAAAAAGAAAGCTCAGATTAAAGATGGAACAAGATAAAATATATTTTATATGTTTGTGTATCTATATATTAAAACGTAATTGCAGTAAATTTAAAATTAAAATTTTAAAGATTTTTAAAATAATTTATAAAATATATTTTTTTAAATTTTATATCGAAGACAAAGTGATGATTTAATATGTTATTAAATTAAAAAAAAATAACACAAAGTAATTTTTCTTAAATTTATATATCTTATTATTTATTTTTAAATATCACAATCTGTGTCAACTACCAACAACAGATGATATAGTGTTTAGGCTCGAGTTCACCAACAGACGGTTATTTTTAAACAGCTGTTTAAAATTTAAACAGCCGTTTAATAATATTTTGTTGATCACAATCGCTAAAATGCGGGTTAAACGCCCTAAACATCAGATTAATCATTAAGGCTAGAGTTCACCAACAGACGGTTATTTTTAAACAGTTGTTTAAAATTTTGTTTTTCACCATCGCTAAACTGCGGGTTAAACGCCCTAAACATCAGATTAATCATTAAGTTAATCATATGTTCAGGGCGTTTAACCCGCATTTTAGCGATTGTGATCAACAAAATATTATTAAACGGCTGTTTAAATTTTAAACAGCTGTTTAAAAATAACCGTCTGTTGGTGAACTCGACCCTTAACATATTAATATAGGTATTCATACGTTACTAAAATAGTTTAACACAACTTGGTGATGTCACCTAATCGATGGCGTCACGATTTATTAGGACCGCATAACAGGATACGTTCGTCATAGGTCAAACGGTGTTAGGTTCGCAAACACTAGAGTAGGTTAATATGGTTTAAGAGCCACGTGGCCCCCAGACTCGCCTCATTTTGGAATGGCTGAAATTTCTGGTATGAATGCTGTTTAATATAGATAATTATAACCGTATGGATGTTTTGCTAGTTTGGGTATGCGGCCAATTCTCATGTGTCAGGTACAAAAAAATCGTATCTATCTATCCTAAATTGGAATGGCTGATTTTCATATATCACTACACTATTCTATAAAACAAAGTCCACCGCTACGCCTGTCTGTCTGTCTGTTCGAGATAAACTCAAAAACTACTGCACCGTGCCTAGTTTTTAGATATTTTAATGTTACATTAAAATATCTAAAAACTAGGCATTCCGAAATGAGATAGATTAATATGTTTTTTTGACGAACTTTGAAGTGTATTGTTTTCTAACACTATTTTATATAACACTAGCTGGTGCCCGCGACTTCGCCCGCGTTGAAAATTATATATATACTAAAACCTTCATCAAGAACCACTCTATCCATTGGTTCAAACAGAATAAAAATCGATGCAGTAGTTTTTGAGTTTATCGCGAACAGACAGACGCGGCGATGGACTTTGTTTTATTTATTAGTGATATATAAAAATCAGCCACTCCAATTTAGGATAGATTTATACGATCTTTTTGCACCTTTGCCACTTGATACCTGAGAATTGGCCGCCTATCCAAACTAGTCAATACCTATACGGTTATAAGTACCTATATTAAATCTGTATTAAACATTCATATCTGAAATTCCAGCCATTCCAAAATGAGGTGAGTCTAGGGGCCACGTGGCTCTTAGTTTAGTACCGTAATTATGTACCTAACCTACTCGACGACGAAGGTCGTCTGCAAGGAGTTTTTATATTGATTTATTTACAAACGACCTTATTAAACGACGTCGAGTCTTTCTCCTTCACACGTGTGACACATCAATTTTATTTCAATAGCTTTTTGGTTTTTTTTTTTTTTTTTAAATATTTTTCAATACATATTTAACTAGCTTTTTTCCCGCTACTTCGTCCTAGCCCCTTTCTCTTAGGCGTTAAAACGTTTATTTATTCAATATTTACTCTAACTAACCAACTTAATAGTTAATAAGAAAGCAAATTAATAAAATTCACTTTAGCAAAAAACGGGTACACACTTTTTTTATCTTAAACCAAAATATATAAAGTGACTAATTTTAAATAATATAGGTAATTAATTTCAAATTGAGTCTTTCATTCCCATAATCCAATAACAATGATAATAATATTAAAATATTCTATTATAGCGGACCAAATTTTAATAATAATTAGCAATCGTTATTATTTTTTTCAATTGTCACAATTTTTCAACGAATACTCTCTCTACGAGGAAAAAACACATGTTTATATTCATCAATATTAATTATCATAAATTTGTGATACAAAGCACTAGACTTAATACGTTTTATCAATTAGGTAAATAGTTTTTACGCGATTAATAGCCAATTTTTTACATAAATGATATTACACAATCGAGTGTATTTATATTTTGCTAAGTTACTGTAAGGTTTGTGACTTAATTTAATAGTATAAGGTAAGTACCTAATGGTTCTTCAACTTATAGAAGAATAAATATTTTGCCTAACTTATAGGCTATACGCAATATCTCAAACAAAAATAAATGCGAAAACATTCAACATTTTCCCTTTTAAAAATATGAAATTAAACTGAAAAATAATTAAAGCCCGAAATTTTTTTAAAAATTTTTTAAATTTTTTTTACAAAAAACAATCCATTTGCTGCTTCTGATACCTGATTAAGTTGATATGAGAAACTTACCACTTGGACCACTTTCAGTATGCCTGGTGCTGTCCGCAAATAAGACGGGTCGAATCGTATGTTTGTCTGCACTGTCGTACTCGACGTGACAGTTGTCGTCGTTGTGTGTTGTCCCGGGAAACCAACTTCTGCCATCTTTCAATTCTGTTGGTCAATTTTCAACAATATGTGTACACGATTGAGAGAAGCAGAAAGGGCTAACACCTAAAGTACATTTCATGAGACTGTATGTATGAACTTATGTAAGTACAAGCTGTGCCGGGCGGTTTTACCCACCGTTTAAATTAATAAATAAATTAAAAAAAAAAAAGGGATTATCTTTCTCCTCTCTTGGTAACGGTCGAGCCGAACGGCTACTGCATTGCTACGTTCACCTATTGTATCAGTTTGTTCGCACTAAAAACATTTTTAACTTATTTCTCTCTTTCGTTGGGTCCTAAACATTGTGGCATAAAATTAAATAGCCTGTAACCTTTCTTAAGAATTGAGCTATCAAATGCTAAAGATTATTTCAAATCCGAACGCTAGTTGCAAAGATTATTGCGTTAAATCAAAATCAAAGTCTTCACTTACAAAAAAAAAAAAAACAAATATTGTTTTAGTAAATAATGATCGTCCCAACTCACCTGAACGCACCTGAACTAACTGCCTTAAATTTAGAAATATTACTAAGTTTAAACTGCTATCAAGTTTATGAAAAAAAAAAAACCCCTAACTCTAAAAGAAGATTGGGATGAGAAAATAAATTTAGGGAAGGCAAAGCTGCTGGGTACAACTAGTCTTCGATAAGAAGGGAACACAAAGTACATTAAAAAATATTTTACAATTAAAATTTTGGCCAGTGTGTTGATAAAACATTTCAACGCTACGCTGAGTCATTTGAAACTTATTTATGGCTGTTATCATATTTGATAAGGCACGATTGGTTTTAATGTATTTATAATAATGCATATTTTATATTATACGATGTGATTTACTGTAAGTTTATAACATTTGAAACCAAAATGTTGATCACTTCACTGTAATTATATTTTAACTATTATATTCTTAACAAAATACCACCGTTTGAAAGAAGTAGAGGCATTTAGACTTTCTGGATTAATGCTATATATGGCAGATTATTTAGCTAAACTTTTACTAAACTAACATAATCTTCTTTACATAGTACTAACTGTTGTACGCGACTTCGCCCGCGTATAATGCCCCGCTGATAACGTAGCTTTTTATAGGTGAAAGAATTTTTGAGTTTATTCATTACAAACGTACAAATCTTCTCTCTATATATAAAATTAGTATAGATAAAACTAAGTCGCATCTCGCTGTATGTCCACCTGTATGTATGTATGTATGTACACTTAGATCTTTTAAACTATGCAATAGATTTTAATACAATTTTCACTAATGGAAAGAGCATTATACAAGGAAAGTTTCTACAGGAAAAAAAATGATAAAAATACGTGCAAAACCGACAGTGGAATGCTAGTAACAAATAAAAGTTAAAATTAGGTGTGAGCATCGAAAGCATAAAACAAATAGGCGAGCAGTAAACCCTGAAAAAGTGCTTTAGTTTTCGAGATGCACATAACTCTTTAGAAACCAAGCAAATTCACTAACAAAATGTTTGTTGTTACACAAGATTCAATAAAAAAAATTCAACAAAAACAGCCAATATTCAATTATTAAAATTTGATAAAATTTTTACTTCAACTTGCTATATCTGGGCTCAGTTTGAATATTCTAATTTAAAATTTTAACACAATATACTTACTAGAAGTTACTCCGCAAAGTTATTATTGAGATGTAAACGATCTCTTAACGATTAATAACAAACAAAAATCGAGAATTTTACATTACAGACAGACAGATATATTCTTACATTTATAATATTAGTAGGAATTTAATTCATAAATCCACTACACTTATTAAATCAATTCCACTTTTGTTTCATGACACATTGTATGTAGTTTTATTGACTGATAATAATATATTTGTAATAAATAAAAGTCAACAGTATCTACTTAGTCTGTACCTACTTTATTATATCTCTATGTGTGAGTTATTAAATAAATTATTCTTATTTTATCTATTACATCATAAATTGGACAGCTCACCCCTACAGGAGTTTACAGATGCTACTCTTTTGCAAAAAACCAATTACAAAACTATAGCAATTGAGTTTCAGTATGCAAGACGGATGGTGGAGCCCGAATACCAAACATTAACTTGTCTCTTCATCTTCATCTTATCAGAATCAGCAGTGCACTTAGCTTTTTCTAGTGTAGCTTGTGTTTCTAGATTCTAGACCGCAGTATTCGACCAATCTACTACTGAGTAGTCGCCAGGCTTGTAAAATTTTTATTATCAAGTTTATATATATGAGGAATTTTGTTGTAAATTGAACAAAATTATTTATTGATTTTTAACATAGGTTGATCCGAAAAAATATATGAAAAATTATTTTTTAAATTAAAAATAAAACTCAATGTATTTTAAAAGGTAAATGAAATGTGCTGCTGCTGATATAACTATTACCTATTACGAAATTAACGTTATACCCAAATTTACGAGATTAGTATTAATTAGTCAGAAAATCTCTACAATACATTCCACATGAGAATATTAAATTAAGAAATGTGCAAGACATTTGCAAACAGTATGGGACGGGTGCGAGACTATTAAACGCCACCCATCAACACTAAAAATAGAGGATTATTGAGAAAGACCCTTCGAGTAAACACAAATTAATAGTTCAATTTCTTTATAAATTACAGACATGATTAATGAGTTGCTTACTTGGTGGGATGTTAGAGCTTCCTTGTGAACTTTTGCTTTATTATTACACTCACAGATAATCTCTCTCACTATAGTTACTATTACGTTACCAACAAAATTTCTAAAAATCTCAAAACCCTCTTTCCTATTTTAAGCAATCCACCTACTAAACAAAGTAAACAATTTGACAATGATTGAAAATATTTGGCAATGACAAATGACAACGAAGACGTCACATAAATATTTATATGTGACAAAATGAGAAATGAAAAAAGTGGAATATAATCTGTGCCCCGGTATAAACATATCGTTTTTAGATGATCTGTGGTTCAGTATTTTGTTCCATTTATGATTGGATGTGGGTGGCAGATACGGATATTACAAAGAGTAGTATAATATATGGATATTAGTTTTCTGTGAAATCTGTATATTAAATACTAACAAAACAAAATAAATGTTTAGTTAGGTAGGTAAATACAATATTTACATTCTATTACGTACTATACTTTCATAAAATGTAAAAAAAAATAGACGTGACGTGATTATACTTGTTAAAATAAACAATCCAAAATCAACTAACTAAAGTGAATTATAAAATTTTAAAAATGAACTGCAGTTATAACGGGATTACTCTATTGTTATGGAACTCTGGATAAATATTTAGTGAATATTTTTGGTAAACCACTGTATTAAACAATAATATTAAAATAGGTACCAAAAAATATTTATTGTTATCATTCGCACATCGAATGAGTCATCGACTTATTTATCATGTTTAGTTTGTAATGAGTTAGGTTACCGTTAATAATATTGTGTCAAGGTTTCGCTGAGTAGGTAACCGACTGGAGTTATCTCAATGTAGGATTGAAAACAAATCAGCGCTATTTTTATCATCTCAGTACTCGACGTCGCGTCACTACATAATATGTAAGTATCTTTATTATTTCATTCAGTGTCTAATTTTTAAACAATTTTAATAATTTCTCTCATTTACAGTGCAAGATGGCAGCGTATCCCGACAAACCCCTTCCGCCCGTGCCACAGGGAATGGGCTCCAATAACACAATATTTGTAACACAAGTTCGATTCGATCCATCTTACTTAAAAACAAACCCGGGTGTCATCAAGGTTGCTGTTATTGTAAGTATACTTTTTAACTACCTATCTAGACCAGAGCCAATTATAAAAAGTTGGCCCTGTCCAGATTGGACCTAGGTTTCTAAAGCGTTAAAGCAAGCACTTGACCAAGGGGCTCATCAAATATTAAAATATAATAATGAGCTGCAGAGCTTCTTGCAATTTAACTTTCAGATCCTCAATCTACTCGGGTTTATTTGTGTCCAATCATCATCGTTCTGGTCGAACGGACGAGGAGTGTTCTTCAATATTGTAGCTCACCTGGGTCTCTGGTTCTCATTGATCCTCCTCCTGTGCTACCTGTTCCATCTGGTTGAGAAGTATCATAACATAAAGTGGTTGAAAATTGAAATGATCGGATGCGTTTCACTCGTGTTCCTCTATCTCACTGCGTCAACTGTTGCAGTTGCATTTGGAAATGCGGGATATTCTGCCGGAGGGGTGAGTTATTGATTTTTTTTATTCTATAACATTGTATAACTATAAGACAGACATAAGTTTTTTATGATTCTTCTGTATGAAATTTTGGTGTTTGTGTTATTTTGGTCCCTTGAATCTTTTGATTCACTGATGAGCACTATTAAGCTAGATAGAATAAAGGATTTGTAATAAGAGAATAGGTTCTGGCGTCCAAAATATTTCACGGAGATCTTCTGTTAGAAGGTGGTTACTGTTGCTAAATGGAATGCCCCGTTCTCGAGAGATATATCCTCGAAGAGGACATAGGTTAGCTTTTTTCTACACAGGCATATAAGCAAGTCAAAAGATTTTAGTGGTAGTAGAATGCCATAAAAAGTATGCACAATGAAAACATTCATATCTAAGTTAGATAATAAATTATTTATTTACGATTCATTAAAGTATTACCTAGTTGGAATTTGACAAATTTCTTTTAGAAAATAGGTGTAAACTTTTTAAACTTTTCATGCAACATATGCAACCTCTCTATATGTACCTGTACTCATCAACATCCGTACTAATATTATAAATGCGAAAGTATGTTTCGATGTATGGATGTTTGTAACTATTTCATGCAAAAACTACTGAACTGATCACCATGAAATTTTGCATTCACATTGTCTGGAACACCAGAAAGAACTTAGGGTTACCTTTCATCGTTCAACGCGGACGAAGTCGCAGGCACCAGCTAGTCCGTGCTAATATTATAAATTCGAAAGTATGTTTGGATGTATGGATGTTTTGTAACTCTTTCACGCATAAACTACTCAACCGATCACCATGAAATTTTGCATACACGTTGTCTGGAACACCAGAAATGACATAGGGTACCTTTCATCGTTCAACGCGAACGAAGTCACTGGCACCAGCCAGTAGGTATATATTTTATATTGTATCGCAGTGTTTTACATAATTAAATCAATGGACAGAGATAGCGGGATGAGAATAAATCTATAATGACAAACATTGAGATTGTCCCGTTGACGCTTTGACTTGTCCGACTATAGAGATCCATCAGACATTCGTTGAGGTGAATTTGTATAAAAAAATTTTCAGTTTTTCGGCTACATAGCAATGGTGTTATATGGAATCGATGCGTACTTGAAAGTGTTGGCATTGAAAGCTGGAGAACTGGCTCAGGGTCACCGAGTTCCCACCAAACAGACGCACATAGTGACACCACCCGCTCTGTCATAGCGATCAGCGCTTTCAGTGTCACTTTTTTAAATTGATTTATTCTCTGTCACCACAGAGACAAAATTACAACAAAATATCGAAAGTAGGATGCCCAAAGTGTATGCAAATTATCTTCAGAAAAAATATATATTTCT
This sequence comes from Synanthedon myopaeformis, assembly GCA_944738685.1. Classification (NCBI taxonomy): domain Eukaryota; kingdom Metazoa; phylum Arthropoda; class Insecta; order Lepidoptera; family Sesiidae; genus Synanthedon; species Synanthedon myopaeformis. Next base: position 12,825,410 of record OX122915.1, read on the forward strand.
AGACGTCAAATGACAGCACATGTGCTATGTGTTGTTGTGTGGATGCCTAAGCCAAATTTCTCTCTTGTTTATAATTTCGTTTATATTAATGTAATCAGTGAGGACTCTAGTTTTTATTAATTTTTTTGTTGTAAAAAATTTTTAGGACAAATTACATTACTTAAATACTTCATATAAGGTTAACAATAATTGCTTAGTTAGTGTATTGTAATCAATTTAAACATTGTTTATTTGTACAGCAGTGTAAATTTTTAAAAAATAATACACAAATCTGTATAAATTTAAAAAATAGTAATATTAATTTGATGGAAGTAGATAGGTAATTAATTTAAAAGCATTTCTGCATACTGGCTTTGGGCATTCCTCTTATCATTGAAAAGTGTTTATTAAGTAAATAAATACATGGTGTTATTCTAAGCTTGGATTAAGAATTAAGAAAATATTTACTATGCTAATTCTACTAGGTGATTCAAAGTAAAATATAAAATTAGCTCGTAATGACGTCATTATTCAAAATAAAATATAAAATTTGCTCGCAATGACGTCATTATTCAAAATAAAATTTGCTCGCAATGACGTCATTATTCAAAGTAAAATTTGCTCGCAATGACGTCATTATTCAAAATAAAATTTGCTCGCAATGACGTCATTGTTCAAAATAAAATTTGCTCGTAATGACGTCATTATTCAAAATAAAATTGGCTCGTAATGACGTCATTATTCAAAATAAAATTGGCTCGTAATGACGTCATTAATCAAAATAAAATGACGTGAAGTCATTTTGAAGTCACAATTCAAAATGTGACATCACTATTACATTAAGTATAAGTTAGAAGATAAGTATTAAATGATAACCACCCACCTGTCTTTTGTGTTAACACTTGTTTAGAATATATCATAATCCAGACTTGCACTTTTATTTTAAAATAAAAGCTTTTGAAATGCTTTGTTTTTATCGTATAGCACATAACTAACTTTTGTACCTCAACGTGTACTTATTTTCAATGTTATTTTATTTATATTATAGTGCAAGAATGTTTTTATTTAATGTATTCTCGTGTTTAGATTTTAAGTCGATAAAGGCTATATTAATTCTTGTGATAATAAGAGTAACTTTTTAATTAACTATTTTAACACGTGTAAGGTTAAACAGAAGTCTTATTGTAGCAAATGTAATCGAAGTGTCTTCCTAAGGCTGACCCTTCATCTGACAGAGAAAGTCAGATTCTGAGTAGGTTTTTTGTTTCTTATTTAATCAGATTCTGATTAGGTCGGTTTTGATGGATAAATGCATAGTAAAAAAATTTAAAATTTCTCTTATCAACAAATGTGCGGCTTAAATAATCGTGTTTTTAACACAGAGGTAAATTAAAGTTGGGTATAAAGCAACACTAACATACCCAACATTATGAATCTGACAGATTAAGAAATTAACCTAGTCAGAATCTGACTGAATAAGAAACTAAACTAGTCGGAATCTGACTGAATAAGAAATTAACCTAGACAGAATCTGACTGAATAAAAACTAAACTAGTCAGAATCTGACAATAAAAACTAAACTAGTCAGAATCTGACTGAATAAGAAATTAACCTAGACAGAATCTGACTGAATAAGAAAAAAACCTAGTCAGAATCTGACTGAATAAGAAACTTGCCTAGTCAGAATCTGACTGAATAAGAAATTAACCTAGACAATCTGACTGAATAAGAAAGGAACCTAGTCAGAATCTGACTGAATAAGAAAGGAACCTAGTCAGAATCTGACTGAATAAGAAACTAAACCTAGTCAGAATCTGACCTTCGTCTCAATGAGACTAACGACCGAATAATTTAAACCCTTTTGTAGTTTTGACGTGTATCATTCAATAAATGTTTATAAGCCACAATTTTCAAAAAAAAAAACTAGAAGGATTGGTCTTTTTAAGCCTTGTATTTAAACCAATAATAGTGCCGACACTTTAAACTGGTGATATTTTTTAAAAAAATATTTATGTAATTGCAAAATAAAAATAATAATCGAAATAATTTATACAATATTCAAACTATATAAACGTGTATACTTTATATTATTGATGTGCTGATATCCGTATTATATTAATTAATTTCATTTTTAGTGTTAACATTTTAAATTTTTTTAATTTTATATGTTACTTTTTAATCATAATGAGTGAGTGAATGTATAATATACCTATTTAAAAAACTCATTACTTAACGTTAACATAAAATGTATGACATTACGTCAGAAAAATCATTAATACCTACACATAGAAATCAAAATAAAGTCATGATGAATTTTATTTAAAAAAAAGGGTAGACACAAAACGTTCGCATCTGTATTAATTTTTATAAGTTCATATTTTATTTTTAATTATTAACTATTTTATTAATAATTGTCTTTGGTTCACTTCTATTACAATTGTTGTATATATGGTCAGAAATTAGCTCAAGTGTAGAAAAAGGTAGAGGGTAGTTTTAAAAAAAAGTGTGTTTTTCCAAAGATATCTTTTGTATGATTCTCAAAGTCTGAATAGGTTTATTAAATTATAACTCGATAGGTAGTTTATGCGAGATTATGGCCTATCGCCCACTAGGCACCTAGCAGCCACAAATCCGTGGCTGCGGCAGCCAATTGAACATATGACGGTGTATGGGAGCCCGAGCACCTAGCAGCCAATTGAACGGAAGTTTAAAAATTTTTAAAACTTCTGCCACAAAGTGGCAACGGTGTCGATCAGGGCGAATAAAAATTAAATAAAATGCACTAGTCTCATTTAGTCCAGTAACTTTGTCGTTTGAAAGTATGGGGTAGTATGCGTCAAATGCGGTAGTTCTGATTTTTTGCAGACTTGTTTATGATGTGTGCCTAATGAATAATCCAAGTTTGTGACCTCGAGCGCCGAACGCAACTTTGTCAAAAATCGAAAAAACCGCGAAAAAATCGTTATTTTTTCAAATTTTGGCGATTATAACCCTAAAGGACTAGTTTTTGAAAAAACTTTCTTAGGACGTTTTTAAAGTAGACTAAATTTTCTACAATATGATACTAGAATTGTCTCTGTAGACCGAATAGTTTCCGAGATTAAGCCTTTCAAAGTTTATCATTTTTCTCGCAGTTCGCAATTTTTTGCAATATTTTAGACGTCACTCGAATAACTCTAGCGAGATGAAGTTTCAATTACCTCCGACGGAGTGTGCTAGTCTTTGGCTTAGGGAAGATGCAAATGATATCCATAGTCGAAAAAAATCCGGACGTTGAAAAACAAACTGCGATTTTTCTCGACACCAACTCTACACCTGACGAGATAGCAGCAGCAGGAGAGCGAGTCATAATTGCTCTATACGGCGGCAACCCCAACACCCATAACCTTGACGAGCTGCAGTACCAACTATTCGCCAGGGCTGCGACGAAAACCAGCTCCAATCTAGCCAGGTTACCTCCTACACGAGACTCTGCTCGATTTCACTCCTTGCGGACATACCATCAGGTAAAAATTTAAAAACGTCCTAGGAAAAAACTTAAAAAGACTAAAACTTAAGTAAAAATTTAAGGAAAAACTAAAGTAGACTAAATTTGCTACAATATGATACTAGAATTGTCTCTGTAGACCGAATAGTTTCCGAGATTAAGCCTTTCAAAGTTATAATTTTTTTTTTTTTCGAACTTTGCAATATTTTGCAATTCTGTCGTTCTGAATTAATTTTGATCCTGATTATACTATTGAAGCCCTGTACTTTTATGATGGGATGTTAAAAAATAAAATGAGAAGTGTGAACGATGATGTTTAAGTTAAGCTACGAATAATGAAGTAAAAAAGATAAGTACGAGTACAACAAAAGTTTATAAGTTTATTTGTTAGGAAATTGAGTAATATTCAAAATCAAAAAAATAAATTAATTTAGCCCTCTTGGAAGGTCCCGGTTGAGGTTCGTCCGTATCTGGATCGACGTATTGGGATGGCATATCCCCATCAGGGGATGGTGATGATTCGTAGACGTCTTGTGCCCACAAGTCATCCTCTATTTCGACATCGGACAGATCGTCGCCTTTTGGGATATCTACTATTGCAACATCAGGTATATTGCCACAAGAGGCCCCGCTGCAGTGCCTGCAGACTGATGAGCATTTTAATCCTGCCTTCATGCAGCTGCACGCGTTCCCACAACCCTTTGTGCAGCCGCAAAAAATCATAGAAATCATCCGCAAGAGGTGTTGTGGGGCTGCATCTCTGGTCATCATTTTGGGGTTGAGGCTTTGTGGGGTGGATAACCACCCTCAGGAGAGAGGGTTCAGAGTGACTCCCAACCACGTACCTGTAAGAAGATTGTACATGAGAATAGAAAATGATGAATGATATGTAACTGATGCAAGGACAAATTTTTACCTGATGGTATGTCCGCAAGGAGTGAAATCGAGCAGTCTCGTGTAGGAGGTGACCTGGCTAGATTGAAGCTGGTTTTCGTCCAGCCCTGGCGAATAGTTGGTACCGCAGCTCGTCAAGGTTATGGGTGTTGGGGTTGTCTCCGTATAGAGCAATTATGACTCGCTCTCCTGCTGCTGCTATCTCGTCAGGTGTAGAGTTGGTGTCGAGAAAATTCGCAGCTTGCTTTTCAACGTCCGGATTTTTTTCGACTATGGACATCATTTGCATCTTCTCTAAGCCAAAGACTAGCACACTCCGTCGGAGGTAATTGGAACTTCATCCCGCTAGAGTTATTCGAGTGACGTCTAAAATATTGCAAAAAATTGCGAACTTCGAAAAAAATGATAAATTTTGAAAGGCTTAATCTCGGAAACTGTTGGGTCTACAGAGACAGTTCTAGTATCATATTGTAGCAAATTTAGTCTACTTTAAAAACGTCCTAAGAAAGTTTTTTCAAAAACTAGTCCTTTAGAGTTATAATCGCCAAAATTTGAAAAAATAACGATTTTTTCGCGGTTTTTTCGATTTTTGACAAAGTTGCGTTCGGCGCTCGAGGTCACAAACTTGGATTATTCATTAGGCCAACATCATAAACAAGTCTGCAAAAAATCAGAACTACCGGATTTGACGCATACTGTGATGTATAAAGTTACTGGACTAATTAGAGAGATTATTACAATCTTGATGAACAAGGTCCCTTGTCTACGCAAGGGGTAATTGCTATTTTCCCCCCCACACAATAAATATATAATAAATAAGCCATATGTGAATATAGGAGAAAATTAACAAATAAATGGCCCACGTTGAACATATGACGACGGTGACACAAACCACAAATTTGTGGCTGCGGCAGCCAATAGAACGCGCCCGATTGCACCGCAGCCAGTGCGAGTATCGCCTGTCAGTCTCCGCGCACTTGTCGTAGCAGCCGGACGTATTACTTTTTAATAAAAAACGACTTTTTTGTCCCGTTTTGCCTTTTTTGTGCCGTTTTAGAAAAAGAGGATGAATCCAATGTGTATCTTCTTTTTTGTTTTGCGTTTATTACGAGACAGGTAAACAATTTTATTGAAAAGTTCTTCATTCCATATATATCGCATGACGTTTGAGTCAACGCACATCTGGCCGTAGATTGGCTGCACAAATATTTTGGCTACCGCAGCCAGGCTGCCTAGTGGGCGGTGGAGCCTATGATGAATATTTATAATATTGTGTCTGTATACCATTATTATTTATTTTTCAGGAGAAATCAGAATTTCACAAAAAAAAAAAAAATTTAATTAAATGAAATATTATGTAACTAGAATTTAATTAAGGCATGTGTCCGTCCATATTTGCTCATATGTAAGTATTTATAATGGTGTTACACACATTTTTTTTTAATATAGTGATATTTAAAAAGATATAAATATGTACAATGGCAACACTTGTGTATTTGAATTTTAATGGTGATGAACTTTATATTCTATTAAATAAAACAGTCGAGTCAATTTATTATAGATTTTTTAACTATGTTCTCGAAAAGGGGCAAGATTTTCTCAAGAATTGGAAAATAATTTAAAATGAAAATATGAAATAATAATTTAATATTGTTCACGAAATATATGTTTTTTTTTTTTTTTAATTATAAAGGCCTCTTTCATCAATTACAAGTGAAGTGTTGATTATAGTTACTTTTAGAAATAATTTTATGTTTTATTAAATTGTGCACTCGGTTTATTGCGTCCTTCGATAGGCGAATTTTTTTTATTATTTTATTTTTAATATTTGAGACTTTTACAGTACAAACAAAGGTAGATATATAATCTCAATCATTCCCGTTTACCGGTGACTTTAAATGGCGGTTAGTCTACTTGACACATCGTGAAAGAGGCCCTAAATCAACAAAACACACATAGACATATATTATAGTTTTAAACTAGGTAAGTATGTCTAGAAGAGCAAAATAGCTTTAATTGAACAAGGTTTATATTTCTATGGTCATGTATTATTAATTATATACTTACTTATTTACATTACCTTAAAAATAAAATTGCTCGATTTCCCAATAAAATTAATAATTTTTATTCAAAAAATAATAATTAAATAAGTTGTAAGTAATAAATGTTGCTTAAAAACTACTTGTGTGCGAATTATAAAAATAAAAAAAAAATTGAATATATTGAAGTCAATATTGTTTTTTTTTTAAACATCGATTTGAAAATAGAAAAAAAAAACTATTTTAAAAACTATTCATCTAATATTTGATCTTTTTAATGTAATTAGAATATTTTGATGTCCTAAAAAGAATAATATACTTGAAAAATCTGATTTTTAAACAAAACAAAAAAAAAGGTTGAAATGTGTTATATATGTGTAAAAAACTAACTACTTACCTGTATTTTTTATATGTTTCAATGTTATAAAATAAAAAAAATAAATAAAGAGGCTTTACTTGATTGTCTTAAAAAGTAAGTGTTTTATTTCTATTGGTATTAACAATTAATAGGCAAATTTTTCAACAACTCGTGAACAGTAACAAATATATAAATAAAATATCTTATTTAAACTTCGCTAATGAAGTGATGAAACTTAAAAAATTTAAGTTTTCAGCGAAAACATTTATTTATATTAATTTCATCGTTAAATATATACGATTATAAGGACCTCTATCACCAACTACAAGTGAAGTGTTGATTATAGTTACTTTTAGAAATAATTTTATGTTTTATTAAATTGTGCACTCGGTTTATTGCGTCCTTCGATAGGCGATTATTTCTTTTTAACGTTTGAGACTTTTACAGTACAAACAAAGGTATATATCATCTCCATCGTTCCCGGTTACCGGTGACTTTAAATGGCGGTTAGCCTACTTGACACTTTACTCGGGAGATGGTGAAAGAGGCCCTAATAATATTGAGTGCAACAAACATAAATTTGACTCAGTCATTTGGTTTGGCGGTGGTTTTACTTACATGCGTGTTAAAAATACTTAAAAAAAAATTCTCAATATAAAAGTACATTCGACCAAAAAAGTAGAAACATTCCCTTCAAGTTTATTTTTATTTTAGTCGATTTAGTTTTTATTTCACTAATCAAAAACTTAAAAATAGGTGTTAATTTGTAAATTGGTTCTTAACACAACTGGTTTATATTAGCTCGACTGCTCCACTAACAAAAAAATGGTATTTTTAAAGGTGTTACTTAATTAAGAAGTAAATAATTTAAAAAAAAAATGCTCCAAAAAACGAAAAAATTGTGGTGATTCCATTTTTTGCTCGCGAATGTAATAATATGTCTTTACCTATCGTAAGAATATTAAATAATACGAATTATTAATTAATTGATTAATTAATTGTTATTCTTATATGTAGAACATTTTTTCGAATGCCTTCTTCGCTGGTTTCTATTTATATGTGTCTGTACAACAAAAGACTATTAATATTTCTAAAAAAAAAAAAAAAAAAAATTGAATATAATTATTACACTGACATTAGGTACTTTAAATTCAACTTAAAATGTGTAACTATTCAAAAGACAACCTTATTTGAGATGACTATAAAGTATTTAATATATTTTTTTTATTTTTTATAAAAGTTGGGTTTGCTCTTTACCAACAACCAACTGTGTAAGTGTAATTAACTTTGATTAATCTGATATTTAGGGCGTTTAACCCGCAGTTTAGCGATTGTGATCAACAAAATATTATTAAACGACTGTTTAAATTTTAAACGGCTGTAAAAAACTAACCGTCTGTTGGTGAACTCGAGCCTAAATAAACTAACAAAGTAAATTAAGTTAAACAATAAAAAAGGGTTGAGAGCATGAATCTTTTTTTTTTTTTTTCATTTATACAGACTTTATGATGAGTTTATTTACCAGTCTTAAATACCTTAAATAGATTATTTATTTAAGTGTTAGTAGGTAATACCGTATGCGAACAATGGTAAATATCACTATAAACAATTTTAAAAAAAAAGTACTTTTATTGTATTATTTGTGCATTTTAGTGATTAAATAAAATTAGTATAATTATGGCAACTAAATATAAGTTAAAAAGGTACATTTATTGTGTCTAAAAATAAGTGAAAAGTGCTTCTATACATTATCGGTGATGGTTTTGGACCCACATCCCATAACTGCTAGAGGCAGTACAATAAAATAATATACAGGGTGGTATTTTGTAACGCCACCTGAAAGGAAAGTACTCTTAATACTGTAGATAGAAAATTTTACTCAAAGAAAACGTTCCTTTATTTTTGAATAGAAAGAAAACTGCATTCAAAGATTTTCGAAAATAAAAAATTACACCCTGTACTTTTATTGCATCGATCGTTAGGGTCAATTATAAGGATGAAATCTCTCTAACAAACTTGACGAATTAAATGAAAGTAAAACGATTGATGCAATAAAAGTACAGGGTGTAATTTTTACAGATTTTAGTCGGTTCGATTCCCGGGTGTGGCAAGCGAATTTTCGAAAATCTTTGAATGAAGTTTTCTTTCTATTCAAAAATAAAGGAATGTTTTCTTTGAGTAAAATTTTCTATCTACAGTATTAAGAGTACTTTCCCTTCTGGTGGCATAACAAAATTTCCACCCTGTATATATACAATGTTATTATTCAGATCTGAATATTTACAACAAACATCCATACAAAAAATATTTCAATACGATTTCTTCTTTCAAATTATAAACCTTTAAGTAACCTTTATTATTTATAAATAGATATATTTTCAAAAAGTACAATAGGTATATAATTATTACAAAAATATATTGGATACAGTTTTGACTAATGAAAGATGAGATATTTTTTTAAAGAATTTAATTCAATCATCATTAAATTTGAAAATTTCAGAAATATTAATCAAAAAATTATTTTTATTTTATCATCGGTTTATATGTGTATTTTTTTAATTTGTCTCGTATTTTCATACTCATATGTCATTAGTCAAAACAAACTATACCTACGTTATAATGAATCGCATTAAGGCACAAATGCATAGGTAAGTGTTACATACATATATATAAATAAATAAATAAATAAATTATAGCCTATTATTATGAGCTGTCAAATGACATATGAAATTATGAAAAAGTTTAATTTCAATTTTGCTTTCATATGGAATACCTATACTGACTAGTCTAGACTAGTCTCAGAAAACTAATTTTTGTAGTTATTTGAAAAATATAACGGCTGATACTAGATCAGTAGTCCGATGATCGGACTACTGAGCCTTTTAGTCCGATGATAACACATTCCAATAGTCCGATTTACCACGATTTACCACGATTTACCACGTACCTATGTAAATAAACTGCTCCTTTAAAAGTGAATATTAAAACCAATCTAGATCTATAGTGTCAACTATTATATAATATTATATAATATAATATCTTCACACATTCCACACACAGCACCATCTAGTTCCACAGTAAGCAACTAATGCTTGTATTATGGATACTAGACAGTTTTGATATAATACATAGATTACTTTTTTTTTTTTGTAAATACATACATATTATAAATAAAAAACATCCACGACTCGGGTGCGAAGGTAAAATTAGTTAACACATAAACATTTTGCCCCTAGCGGGATTCGAACCGGCGACCGTCTGGTTAACAGGTAGGGTCACTAGCCACTAGACCAAAACCGATGTTTTCTTATTTGTCTAATATCCATCCAAAAAGTTATAAAGTCCATTTGACTATTACACAAAAGAAATCAGTTTAAAAATTTCATCACTTTGACAGCTCATAACTGACCTGACATATAATACTGTTTAATATATAAATAAATATATTATACATTAATTTGACCACACTTTTATCAATTACAAATCCAGTCTTGTCTTAGAACTTTACTGTTACACCTGATTCTCTCCAAAAAAAAAAAAAAAATCAACATTTGACCGTTTCAATTCACAAAATAAATATTTTCTTTAAAATTTCTTTTAACATTTTTTTAAATTTCACAAAAAATATATATATATTTATATTTCAGACATTTTATGTGTATTTACTTTCAAAATTATATTATCTTAAGGCTATTAATATTAACGACCAAGACCGACGCTGAACTTATTTAAAAATATCACACAATGTGACATCGCAATCGAGACATTACTTTACATATTTTTCTTAAATTCAAATTCTTACTGCAAATTAAAAAAAAAAAAAAAAATCAAACGTTTCATCTCACCAAAGACCTCCTTATTGTGGTGGCAAACCTCTTTTCCATAACTTGTATTTCAAGAAAGCATCAAATCCATACGCTATAATAGCACATAGTCCGAAGAACTGTAAAGAGAGTGTTTATGTATATTTACTTATGTAAGAATAATACATTTACAACGCTTTCCCATGTCTGGAATTGAATCTGGAATTCCTGAGACAGAGCTTTTTTAAGGTAAGAGCACTTTAAGCACTTATCTAAAATGGCTCGTCGACATTCAATCAATGTCAAAAAAATAGCAACACTAGAGATTTTAAAATGTGCAACTTTATGGACATTTCACAAATTTTATCCAACCTAAAGGATTTTTCCATTAAGGTGTTGAAAACTTTGCTCTATTCTCTATCTTGGTTTAGAAGCTTTACATAGTATAAAGTAAATTATAATACACAATTATAATTTACTTTATACAAGTTATTTTATATTGTTATTCTTTGGGACACAAACAAAATATAGTAAAAAAAATAAAATAATCAAAACACATTCTACAAGCGCATCTATAGATAGATATTACATTACATTTAAGAGAGAACGGAACCAAACGTAAATACAAAAAAAAAATATTACTATAAAAATAAAAGCAGATATTTAAGAAGAAAAAAAAAAGAAACAATCAATATAAAAATCCGTACTAATATTATAAATGCGAAAGTATGTTTGGATGTTTGTAACTCTTTCACGTCAAAAACTACTGAACCGATCACCGTGAAATTTTGCATACATGTTGTCTCGACACCTGATAGGACATAGGGTTACCTTTCATCGTTCAACGCGGACGAAGTCGCTGGCACCGACTTGTAATATATAAGTAGAAAGTTTATTAATAAAAGATCCTATTAAAAACTATTAGTGCCTTTCGTGAAATTATAAGCGCCGTCTCCAGGGATATCACTGTGCCTGTCACATTAAGACGTCTCAAGAGACGTAATATTCAAGAGCCGGACTCCAAAGTAGACCGAGGATCCGGCTACATTGAGAGTTGTTCCCAACGGAGAATCGGCTCTTCGCACCCTAAAACACCTTTAACATATCTGCTCATAGTCTTTGGACTGATCGCATGATACAAAATTTAAAAAAAAATCAAACATACCCCCACGGCGTATCCATTTTCCCCGACAGTCGCGGCAAATATAGACGTTCCGATATAAGTGAGGGCCATCACGGCACAGAAGAAGAACTCAAACCTCAGCCACGGGATTTGTTCATATTTCTCAACAAAGTGAAACAGATAGAGGACCAACAGGGCTCCCGTTATAATGATACCACACCAATAGAGAATATTGTAAAAAATGGCCGACAGCCATGCCCACGACACTTTTATGCAGATGAAACCAACCAAGTTGCATATCTGTAAAGTTTCATATCATTTAGCACAAAATGTGATGAAAATATTTACATATACCTTGTAAACTTTTAATAATTTATTAAAATAAAATAAAAAATCTAAATATTTATTTATCAATTAAATTTCTCAAAGAAACTCTTATGATCGTCATTATAAATTTAAATTTAGTAGGGCTTCGGAAAAAAGCCAAGATGACGATCCAGAGAAGAAACCCCGAAAGAAACTCTTAAGGCCTTTTAATCCTTGAGTAATTTAAAATATAAATTATGGAAATTATTAAGATTTCTAGAATTAATATTAATTAAAAATAACTCGCTTACCAATTCGACAACTTTTACTATTCCGGGTACAGTGACGATATATTTTTTGTCAAATCGTATTTGTTTTGATGGTGGAGGCTCTGTTGGAGTCGTTTGTTGAGGTTGGTAGTGGTCAAACATATTTTCTAGGAACAAATGATAATACTTATATATATGGGTAATTAAAATTATTTTGACGTAGAATCACTATGTAAGAAAATAGTTTGGTAGACTTGTAAGTTAAAGGTGGTAAAATTCTATACATATGTTAGGTATTCTATGCGTACAGTTAGCTCTATAATACTCACATGAATTGACCGTAGGATATTTAATCAATTATATATATATTAACGCAATGTGTGTGCTATAAAAATAGGACTCATACAAAATATTTAATTTTTGTTATTGAATGTTGAATTATGTTTTGTTAACTAAAATGTTGACTGTTGATTTGTTGACTTGACTGACGTCGTGACTCTCCAGACAACTCAAAATCAATTGACAAATTTGACAATTGACAAATAATTGCTTTCACAGACCAGCATGGAATGGAATTAAATGGAATAATGGTCACAGAACAGTAATGATATTCTTGACCATCCGTGTCCTCAAAGTAATAATGAATAAAGGTAAGAAGGCCCATCTCTATACATGAGAAAGTGTCCGTCGAATACGCACAATTAAGCGGCGCTGTAGTAGCATTGGGATGTGACTCACTAGTAGCATTTTATTTACGGTTATTTCATGAACTACGCAACCAACCAATCATATCAAACACCAATGCTACACTAGCGCCAATTTATGAACCACTATATAATGCTTTTAGCTTGCCACTTTTTCAGTTTAACAACCATGTAAGTTGGTCCTCCTTTACCTTTACTTCATAAATAAGTACCTACTATCCACTGCCAATTCTGCCCAATTCTTGCCTGTTGGTCTATCATGAGTTTATAATGAACGCAATCGCTTGTGAGAGTGCAAAAAACTACATGGAAGATGTCAAATTCTAGTTTTCCATATAAATGTTAACTCTCGCTAGCATGTGCGGTCATTCATTATAAAGTTATAAACTCCTACTAGACCCCACTGCTTGACAGATTTTTGACAATTATAATATAATGGACTGTGACAGAGAAGAGAAAATTTTTATTAAAAAAAAACGTGCATGATACAGATCAAATACAGATGCAAAATATGCACAACATTTAATTTAAATATTGTAGCTTTACTGCGAATTGCAACGAAAGTTATTTCATTTGAGTGAAAATATTATTTAATTTAGAACAGTTCTGTTTAGTCGAACGAGATCGTTGTACATTTTGTACTTGCCCGTGTAATTCGTAATGAAGTTTTTAAGTCGACACCTATTAGGAAAAAGGCCAATTTTATAATTGTTTATATATTAATTTCAAAACAAAAATACCTATTTGAATTCGTGTACTTTATTTCATTACATAGGGTTATATTTATTGATCAGATTGTGATGTTCTTCAGTGTTTCTTACTGGACAGAATAAATATTTTTATATATCTACACATATTTGCTTTTATGTAATGGGAGATAGAGATTGGAGACCATTTATTTACGGAGGCTTGGCCTCTATTGTTGCAGAATTTGGTGAGAAATCATTTTATATTATTAACTTAAAATTTTCATTATTCTCTATTAAATTTCAGTTTTACATAATCATAATAAAACTGAAATATATAAAAATTGTGTCAATTAAAAATGTTTAATGTAATTTTTTTATTTATCGAAAGAAAATATTAAATACATTAAACTGTGCATGGAATAATATGTATTCCTACTCTTGTTAAATAGGATAGTATAAAGAAAATTATGTTAAGGTTGATAGGTCTACTTAAGGTATACATTCGTTTTAACTCAAGCTACGCCACAAGTGCTGTAAGTGCACTGCCAACAATAGTTGGGCAAAGGCAACATAATGTTTTTTCACAGTGGTCTACTGTGAAGGTGTGGTTACTGCCGCCAGACATACGGATACAGATATCCGGCACATCACAAATACAGTAGAAACTCGATAATCTGGCCGTCAGTTATAATGATTCGCGATTATCCGGACTACCAATCGCGACCAATTATGTATATCAAATACCTACAAGTCGAATTTATGCAAGCATGAACACATTGGAACTGGCATTACCCCACCCGGTTGATATGTATTTGTTGTTTTTAGTAAACACATAACATTATGTACTACATATGCACAAAACCCACTTTTCTTCATACATTCAATTATCTAAATTTTCGATTATCCGTCGGACTAAGGACAACATTTAGTGGTCCGTATAAGTAATCGAGTTTCTACTGTAGTTTGCCATGATAGAGGTAATAATGGCTACGTTTTACAAACAACTCTTAATTAAAAATTTAATAAAAGTAGATAACAAAGATAACAGCAGTAGATAATTATAATGGGCAATAAGTAAAATTCCATAGTCAAATATTTCCACTGCAGGCATAATTTTAAACTGCCTTAAATTATTTTTTTTAATGTTAACGTTGACAGACGGGCTGATGGTCCATTTGATGTTACCGTTGTGATTAACGCCACAAGGATAAGGATAATAATAATTATTATTATTAGGAAGGGACTATTATCCTATATTCTATTTGATGCTTAGAATTTATCCTATTTAACCTGCGTTTAAATAAATTTAGTAATGATACAGTACCTACACTGAGTTTGGCAGTGATTACAGTACACTGAGTAAATTGGGCGGTTCCCTCGGGTGGCAGTAACCAACCCATAACTGTACTGGAGGCAGTACAGAAGACATATGTTTGCTGTTATATTTCGGTTAATGAGTATGGAATGCCAGAGCACATTTACCTATGCCCTTGTAATCCCCTATTCTACTTAAGGTCAGCAGTGCACTTTCTTACGTTTATGTTAATAGGTGATGCGTATAGCCACTTACCACCAAGTGAACTGGGGAAACCTTTATAATAGAATACAGTAAAACATTTGGAATAAATGTTCCAGGGACGTTCCCCATAGACACGACAGACACCCACCTTCAAATTTCTTACGTTTATGTTAATAGGTGGTGTGTATAGCCACTTACCACCAAGTGGACTGGGGAAACCTTTATAATAGAATACAGTAAAACATTTTGAATAAATGTTCCAGGAACGTTCCCCATAGACACGACAAAAGACCCGCCTTAAAATTTCTTACGTTTATGTTAATAGGTGGTGTGTATAGCCACTTACCACCAAGTGAACTGTGGAAACCTTTATAATAGAATACAGTAAAACATTTTGAATAAATGTTCAAGGAACGTTCCCCATAGACACGACAAAAGACCCGCCTTCAAATTTCTTACGTTTATGTTAATAGGTGGTGTGTATAGCCACTTACCACCAAGTGAACTGTGGAAACCTTTATAATAGAATACAGTAAAACATTTTGAATAAATGTTCAAGGAACGTTCCCCATAGACACGACAAAAGACCCGCCTTCAAATTTCTTACGTTTATGTTAATAGGTGGTGTGTATAGCCACTTACCACCAAGTGAACTGTGGAAACCTTTATAATAGAATACAGTAAAACATTTTGAATAAATGTTCAAGGAACGTTCCCCATAGACACGACAAAAGACCCGCCTTCAAATTTCTTACGTTTATGTTAATAGGTGGTGTGTATAGCCACTTACCACCAAGTGAACTGTGGAAACCTTTATAATAGAATACAGTAAAACATTTTGAATAAATGTTCAAGGAACGTTCCCCATAGACACGACAAAAGACCCGCCTTCAAATTTCTTACGTTTATGTTAATAGGTGGTGTGTATAGCCACTTACCACCAAGTGAACTGTGCAAACCTTTATAATAGAATACAGTAAAACATTTTGAATAAATGTTCCAGGGACGTTCCCCATAGACACGACAAAGACTCGCCTTCAAATTCAAGGTCAGAAGATAGATCCGCACCATGTGGAGTTGCGTTATACGGGAATGGTGGACTGTTTCATTAAGACCTCCCAACAGGAAGGTGTCAAAGCTTTGTACTGCGGGTGACTTAATTTTTTTTCCTTATTAACTTCACATCACAAATCTCATTGACTACTTATATTTAGTTATCTATACTAATATTGTAAAGAGGAAAGATTTATTTGTTTGTTTGTTGGCATTGCATTGAATAGGCACCGAAACTACTGGACCGTTTTGAAAAAATTCTTTCACCGTTTGGAAGCTATATTATAAGCGAGCAACATAGGTTATATTTTATAAAGTTACGCGGGCAAAGCCGCGTGCAACAGCTAGTAATTAATAATATAAGGTAGATATAATAATATGCCATCGCAAAATGTTTTTTGATAATTCATCTTTAAAATGTTTTTTTTTTGAGGTTTAAATGTATCGCAGACATAAAATATTGTTGCAATAATAATTTTGAATTATTTATTTACTAATAAGTAATGAAAATATTTTAAATAAATAATTTCATAGATTAAGTTATATTTAATGCAAAGCCAAATTTTAGTCACTATCAATTTTTTATTTATTTAAACATTATATATGTGTAACCTATAACCTAAAGAATAACATAATTATAAATATAATATAGTTAGTTATTATATATGATAGGCCTAAAAGACGTAATTGTTTTTATCATAAAAAAAATATTATAGTCGTAATTATCAAGCCGCATAAATAAATATGTGTAAATACCTAATTTAAACAGTCTGAGGTCATTGATGATACTAGAGAAATCTCCAGACTTCACCCACAGCGCATAGGTACTTACATTGATCATGAATTTAATTTTTTTTTTTAATTTTGATTTTTGTTGGATAATTTTGTTTTAAGTATTACAAAAACTTTTAATTGTAGATTCAATTTACTAGATTAAAATTCTCAACATACGTACTTACAGCAAATAATGGATTTTACATATTTTGTACAATTTTGAAAACAAATTTAATAATAATAAAAGCTAAAGACTCGATCAAAGAATAACACGAATAATAATGTATGTATAAATAAATATATATATTTAGTTAATTTGTATAATTAATATTCAAATAGCTACACACACACTCACCCACACACACGCACGCACGCACGCACGCACGCACGCACGCACCCACCCACACACACACACACACACACACACACACACACACACACACACACACACCCACACACACACACACACACACAAACAAACACACACATAATTGCAATTATGTCTATTGCCAAAAAGAGTATCATAAATTAAATTGCTGAAGCGATGATGAGCAAAATAAATCGGTTGAAGTTATTATGAAATCATGTTTTTTGTTTGATACATTGGCGTTTATAAATTTAATTTACGACTATGTCATATTTATTTCATTTTAGCATTTAAAATTAATTTTTTTTATTTAATTATTTAACTAAACTTAAATAAATTTTAACTAAAAAAAAAAGTGGCACAGTGAAACTTCTGCCAAAACCGAGTTAGTGATGCGTAGAGGTTTTATGGGAATAATAATAAAAATATTTATTTTTAAAACACAACACAATTTACAACAGCTATTAGCTCGTTTGTGAATAGCTCGCATTTATTACGAATTACAAATAATTTACGTATTTGGCTCTCATTCAAATCGTTGACGTTCTGTGTTGACTCACCTTAGAGAGTATTTTTGCTTTTGAGTATATATCGAGGATGGATGGCCTTCTAATTTATTATTTATTATTTTGTTTAATCGAGATATACCAACAGCAAATCAAAATAATAGTATACTTAATATTATTTTATACTCGCTTCCGCTTGTGACTTGGCTATGAGTTGATCTAAAAAGTGAACCACATTAAAGTTGAACTATTTATCCTAAGTTTCGCTTTGATAATAAAAAATATAATGTTTTAACGTGAAAAAGTGTGTAGGCCAAGTTTAAAAAGGTCGTCAGACAGGCTTACGATGGTAGATGGATGGCTACCGTCGCATATAACGCAAACAATCCCTCGCTGAATGATTGAAACGCAACTGTAAGGTGGTGGACACTGTCGCCATGCCGTGCCACTATTCGAGGTGACATTTCAGTATATGGCCAGCGGTGTTGCGTCAAGCGACGTACGGCACGATAAAGTTCGGCACATACTATTCGCTGAAGAGGATGTTGGCGAAGAGGAGGGCGGACGGGGGCAGTAAGGAGCATCTGCCCACTAACACGTTCTGCGCGGCGTTCGCCGGCGGACTGTCCAGCGCCATCGCCAATCCGACGGACGTGCTCAAAGTGCGGATGCAGATGGGGTCCGAGAGGCGGGGGCTGGTGAGGTGCTTCGTGGAGATATACCGCAGCGAGGGGGGGAGGGGGCTGTGGAGGGGGGTGGCGCCGACGTCGCAGCGGGCGGCGGTGATCGCGGCAGTCGAGCTGCCGGTGTACGACTCGTGCAAGAAGCGGCTCGAGCCGTCGCTCGGCGACTCGCCGCTCAACCACTTGGCCTCCAGTCTGCTCGCGAGTCTCGGCAGCGCCGTCGCCAGCACTCCGCTCGACGTCATCCGGGTGAGTACTCGGACTCACTCACACACTCGTTCGCTCACTCACTCACACACTCGCTTACTGACACTCCCTCGTTCGCTAACTCGCTCAATCACACTCACTCGCTCGCTCACTCACTCACTCACACTCACTCGTTCGCTAACTCGCTCACTCACTCACACTCACTCGTTCGCTCGCTTACTGACACTCCCTCGTTCGCTAACTCACTCAATCACACTCACTCGTTCGCTAACACTCACACTCACTCGTTCGCTAACTCGCTCACTCACTCGTTCGCTAACTCGCTCACTCACTCGTTCACTCACTCACACTCACTCGTTCGCTAACTCGCTCACTCACTCACACTCACTCGTTCGCTAACTCGCTTACTGACACTCCTCGTTCGCTAACTCACTCAATCACACTCACTCGTTGCTAACACTCACACTCACTCGTTCGCTAACTCGCTCACTCACTCACACTCACTCGTTCGCTAACTCGCTCACTCACTCACACTCACTCGTTCGCTCACTCATACTCACTCGCTAACTCACTCACACTCACTCACTCGATCGCTCGCGCACTCACTCACTCACACTCACTGACTCACTCAATCACGCCATTCATTCACTCGCTCGCTCACTCACTCACTCACACTCACTCGATCGCTAACTAACTAACTCACTCACTCACACTCACTCGATCGCTAACTAACTCACTCACTCACACTCACTCGTTCGCTAACTAACTCACTCACTCACACTCACTCGTTCGCTAACTCGCTCACTCAATCACACTCACTCGTTCGCTAACTAACTCACTCACTCACACTCACTCGATCGCTAACTCACTCACTCACTCACTCACACGCCATTCATTCAACACTATAGTTTAACTTAGTCTCACTGACTCACAAAACGAATCGTGTGCAGACGCGGATGATGAACCAGCGCAAGGTGAGGGGAGAAGTGGCGCGCGTCTACTCGGGGACCGTCGACTGCTGCCTACAGGTGTGTATCTGTGTATCTGTGTATCCGCACCATTATACAAACATTATGCGTCAGGGATTTATATAATGTAATTTCAAAACAATACTAGTTTTAGTCCGTGCCACCTTTTTCTTAGGGCGCTACCTCATCGGGACGCCATGGCCTTCGGTTGCCAAATTGAGTGGCCAATGGCGACCTGGCTACCATCTGTCATGTCAGTCAGTTCTCTCAGTCCTCGTTTCGATAATGGACGCTTATTTATTATGTGCGTCGCAAAAAGTTAAAAAAGAAGAAAGCTAAGAAATTATTTTTTCAAATTTAGTGTTTTTTTTTTTTTCAAACTGATATGAATTCCAATCTTAGAAAATATCCTCCAAAATTCTTGAACTAAATGAGAATGAGTCAGAATCATCTTTTGATGAAGTATTGAGCTTAATTATGTAGAAATGAACTGACAAAACAAAATACAATATTTAAAAAAATCCAGTCGCGCGACCGTCTTGGCGACCGTCTTGGCGACCGGTTTGGACACTGAGTCAGTTAGTCAGTTTATTCGCCAGTCTCCAGACTCCGCACAGACCGTCGTGGCTGCGCATCCAAACCGTCGCCAAGTGCGTTAACTGCCATACAATTGTTGGACACGTCGCCGGCGACATGGCCATGGCGTCCCGCTGAGTTAGGACGCTTAGGTATAAAAAAAAATTCAATTTTTATTGCTGATATATTTTATTTTTAGATGATCCTTCGGCAATAGTACATTTATCTAAATGAAAACATTTTCTACAATTGTAAAACTTTAATTAAGACGATCGGTCGAGTAGTTAAGGCGCGAAAGTGTAACAAACAAACGGACATTGAATGATTTATGATTTGTCAGACTGTGCGTAGCGAGGGCTTGCCGGCCCTATACAAGGGCTTCATCCCGACTTGGTTCCGAATGGGTCCTTGGAACATCATCTTCTTCCTCACCTACGAACAGCTCAAGCAGTTCTACTAGACGCCTCATCCCTCCACCGACTAGTCAATACTTTATTTTTTTTTTAAAAAAAAAAAAACTAAAAGCTCCTAAATATAGAAAACTTCCTTAATAAGACTTTTTTTTTCTAGACTTTATTATATTTCAAGTATAAACATTGGGGGCAATAAGTTTTATTGATATTCAAAATGACTTTATGGTCAACTGAGCCCACAGCCAGTTTAGCCCGCGGGCTCAGTTGACCACTTTCGGTTTTTTTTTGTGGGTTGACCGGTTTTTTTTTGTGGGTTGGGCTGAGTTGACCGACTAGTGGACTGAGTCAGTCCAGTAGTCGGTCAACTAAGCCCGCGGGTTCAATTAACCACTGGCTACGGCTAAAGGTCAACTCAGCCCGCGGGTTCAGTCGACTATATTCTACGCTTTTCATGCGTTCAGTCAACCCAGCCCACACCCAATACGCGGACATAAATTTCAAATAAAAAAACCACTCACGTATTTTCATTTTTAACTTAATAAGTGAGTAAGAATTCAATAACAAATAGATAGTAATTCGGCATTTTAAATGGACATTGTGTCCGCGTACTGGGTGTGGACTGGGTTCACCATGAAAAGCGTAGAATATAGTCGACTGAACCCGCGGGCTGAGTTGACCTTTAGCCGTAGCCAGTGGTTAAGTGAGCCCGCGGGCTGAGTTGACCTTTAGCCGTAGCCAGTGGTTAAGTGAGCCCGCGGGCTGAGTTGACCTTTAGCCGTAGCCAGTGGTTAAGTGAGCCCGCGGGCTGAGTTGACCTTTAGCCGTAGCCAGTGGTTAAATGAGCCCGCGGGCTGAGTTGACCGACTAGTGGGCTGAGTCACCCACAAAAAAAAAACCGAAAGTGGTCAACTGTGCCCGCGAGCTAAACTGGCTGTGGACTCAGTTGACCATAA
The DNA here is from genome assembly GCA_944738685.1 of Synanthedon myopaeformis. Classification (NCBI taxonomy): domain Eukaryota; kingdom Metazoa; phylum Arthropoda; class Insecta; order Lepidoptera; family Sesiidae; genus Synanthedon; species Synanthedon myopaeformis. Next base: position 12,847,080 of record OX122915.1, read on the forward strand.
AAGGGTTCAAATGATCTGTTGTTCTATTTGAAGGGCATTTATTTATATAAATCAGTACCTCGATTAAATTAAGTCTAAATCTATTTTCTAATAGATCGAATGCTTCGATTGGATTTATCCAAGATAAATCTAGTCAAAAATTAGTGTTAAGATTGAATTAAACTAAGCGGACGTCGCACTAGTCCAAAAATTGTGCTTCATTTATTATCATATAGTTTTTCAGCAATGTTATTAAAAAAAAACTGTTTTGTCAAAATCAATGTCAATGTCAACGTCAAAGTCAACAGTTACAATTTTGAAGAGCTCTTTAAAAACAACATTAGCCCAATTTTTAATTTATATTATTCTATTATTTTGAGGCCTATAGTTGTTTAAATAAATTTCTAAAATTATCTTTAAGTATATTTCGAAATATATTTTGTGCAAACATCAAAGACATTATATGGATATTAATGATGTGATGTGATATGTTTTAGTGATGTGCCTGGATATCCATATTATCCACATAAAAAATAATCTGCTCCTCCCTCTTTACAAAAAAATCATCTCCTTACTTGTTCTTGTAACGTCTTCCAGTCTTTTAATACTTCCGATTCTATCGTTTTCCCATTTACTTATTATTTTTATATCGAGCATACTTCTTTATAAAGTGAATCAGAATATCCATTCTAATTTTGACCAAAAAGCAAAATTAACTTGAATCGTTCTTAACTAAAAACTTCTTTATAAAATATTACTGTTTTCTCTTTTTAGTAGAAAACTAGACTATTTTAATGGCTACACTGAACCTCTATGACGTAACTAACGTCAATCAGTTGCTCTTCATTTGCTGTCAAGAAAACAGTAGAACTAGGTGGTGGGAATTTTTCTCCAAAAAAAAAACTATATAGTGATCGGATAGAATCAATCAAGAGGTGAATAATTGATAGGTATGTACTTGAAAAAGAGTCGAAAGAGATTCATTAGGTACCTATTATATTACTAATATATATATTTGATTCCCATGGGAATAATCAATCCCCTCCGGCACATCTATAGTTAAATATCTGTTGTGTAAATAATATAATTTTGACTCTTATATTAATCCTAAATAGAAGTTAATTTGGGATCTCACTTTTTGCACATTGTAAATTTTTTATGCAGTATATATCACACAGCGAGCTTGTATATTTAAGAAAAAAATGTAGGCAGAGTTAACGAATTAAGTAACTTATTAAAAAAAAAATGTCTTTGACACCATAATAGAGCACTGTGTGTCGTTTAATTAAGTATTTTTTTAATCCTTTAACAGCTAGAGTCGGATTTTTCCGACAATAATTATTTTCGCGTCCATTTTGTCACAGTCGTCGTATTATATATACGACAAATTCCTATACTTGTATAATGTTTATTTTTAAATCATTGCGTTGCTTTCTTTTTAAAAAAAAAACAATACGAGTCAAGCGAGAGTCAAAAATTTCAAAATGAAGCTGTTATAAAGGGATAAATCATTTCCAAAAATGTTATTACATTAAAAAATAAAAAAAAAATCGTTAATATTTTTTTGCTTACACCTTGTGAGTATGCAATTATAAATATTACAGATAAAACTTTCTGGTCTGACAAAATAAAACACACAAGACTACTTTAAAAGTGTAGACCTTTGAAATGTGAGACTATTCTGTGACTCAATTTTTTTAAAAAAAAAAAAAACATCACAATATAAATTACAAATACTTTAAAAACTGTTTACCAAAAAACTTAGGATATTTTTTTTCATTTAGATAGTGTTTTTTGAAGGTCAGTTATTACAATGTTAAGGGCCTCTTTAACCAACTGCCAAGTGAAGTGTTGATTATAGTTATTTTTAGAAATAATTTTATGTTTTATTAAATTGTGCACTCGTTTTTGTGCATCCTTCGATAGGCGATTTTTTTTTTTAATTATTTTCTTTTTAATATTTGTGACTTTTACAGTACAAACAAAGGTAAGGTCATCTCCATCATTCTCGTTTACCGGTGACTTTAAATGGCGGTTAGCCTACTTGACACTTTACTCGGTGACGTTGAAAGAGGAGGCCTTAAGTCTTTTTCTTAATTGTTTTTAAAAGACTTGAATGGACATTTAATTATTTATTTCAATCGTATTAGAATGAGAAAAACTGATATGTAGTAAATAAGTAGGCAATTTTTTTTTTTTGGCAATCTCATTTTTTTTTTTGCATTATCATTCAACCTATGCCATATTATCTAATCTACTATTTATAAACAATTAAGTAACTTTTATTAAGTAGGTATTTGAAGTCTTGACATAATTTAACTCGTGTTATTATTATTATTATTTTTTTTGTTTAATTAAATCAATTTTTCAGACAATTTTTTTTTTATTCAATATTGTGCCTCCCTAAATGGTGTAAGTAGTGTATTTTTTTATATATATCTATACAAAGTTGTATACCTACTCTTCAATAAGTCTTATACAAATGTGTACTGTATAAGTAGAGGTATATAAAATATACATTTTATAGACAATATATATAATTATGGCGACAAAGTAAGATTTAAAAACGTAAACTTAAACTTAATTCGGCAATATTATCAAGTAGGCAATGAAAAGATAAGACAAAATCAAAGTATTATTATTTTGATTTTTTATTGTTTAAACAATTATATTTTAAAATTTTTCCTTTTTTGTGGAATCGTGTTAATTTTTGTTTGAATAAACTGTTACTTTTTTTTTTAAGTGGTTAAAAAAACCATGCAACGTAAAAAATACAGTTGACAAAAAAGTTGACAAACAAGTGAGTGTGTCACGAGATGACGTCACCAAAATGGCGGCCACACACGTTCGTATTTAAAATGGAATCCATTTTGTCTATTCACATTTTGATAATATATTACAATAAAATTGTAAGTATTGTGAAAACTATCACATTTATCTCTTATTTTGTTGCCAGATCTTTGTCCATGGATTTTTTCGAAATTCAATTGACATAAGTAATTATTAAGTTGCCATTTTTTTGTTGCATTTCTTACTTAAAATTCTTATTGAGATTTGAACTAACATTTTGATGAGACTTCAAAAACTGTTGTTAACTAGTATCTTAAGTTGTAAGTTAAATGAAAACACATGCAAGTTAAAGAAAATTGTTACGTATATTAAGTATAATATTGTAATTTTACTTTTGTTAGTTTTTAAACTATTAAAGTATATAAATATTTATGATTGAAGTTGTTTATTGTGACATAAACAAGTCGAGTGAGACTCTGTGTAGTTTAATATTTAATTCCAAGTCCGTCGCCATAGCAGAAGAGAAAAATGATGATTTTGAATATATTTTGAATATATTCAAATAAAATTGGATAGCAACGATTTTCTACAAAAAATTTTGGGTGATAAATATACTTAGGCTCGAGTTCACCAACAGACGGTTATTTTTAAACAGCTGTTTAAAATTTAAACAGCCGTTTAATAATATTTTGTTGATCACCATCGCTAAACTGCGGGTTAAACGCCCTAAACATCTGATTAACTTAATGATTAATCTAATGTTTAGGGCGTTTAACCCGCAGTTTAGCGATGGTGATCAACAAAATATTATTAAACGGCTGTTTAAATTTTAAACAGCTGTTTAAAAATAACCGTCTGTTGGTGAACTCGAGCCTTACTTTATCTTTTGTTGCTATAAAGATAAACAAAGAAAGGTAACCTCAATAAGAGACGGTCTTCATTGATTAAATTCCAAACTAACTTATGTGACATAGATATTTATTATAATCATTCTGACTAGATGTTGTTGATCCAACCAATTACTTGGTTTTCTCTAACTGCTTGTAAAAAATAGAAGCCTGCAAATAAGGAGCAAATGTACAACCTCTTAAAGTCCACATTTGCTTGCACCAGGTCAATTTATTAGTCGTAATTTTGGTAAGATTTCATTTCAAGCGAAGAAATTCAACTTATTATTTATATTTCATATATTTTTTGAGGCTAAGTTTTACTTAGAGCTTGTGTTGTGAACACTATAAGTTGTGAACTCAAATGTAGGTACAAAGTTTAGCCAAATTTATTGAAAACAATAAAAAATATATCAATGTTATGTTTTGTTTTATTTTTTGTTGAATATCGTATGTGTGCTTTGAAACTGCCATTTAAGGCATAAAAATTACTGACATGATGCAGTGTGTCAAAATTAAGTGTAGAAATTAAAAAGTGGCAATACTGTAGTGTTGTCCCGTTCTAACCATATAGTTGATAAGAAAGAGACAACACTTATAGTATTGCCACTTTTTAATTTCTACACATTTTTGACAAGCTGTAAGTGCCACAATATGAAAATATTGCTAAATCTCGCACTAAGTTGGCAACACTGATAATGGTAACCGTTGATAGGAGAATGTACTACTCTATACTATTGGATATTCTAAATGTGGGTAGGTTGGTAACTCCGGGATCTTAGAACCAATAACTACAGACATTCTAGTTATTATTATATACTTACTTAAATAATTTAGCAATTTGTTCCCAAAATAGGTAAGACACATTGCAGGATTTACAGAAAATAATAAGAAAGCTGTCTTTATAAAAAAAATATTTTTATTGATATTCAAATAATCATTTACAATTCTTAAAATATGTTACATCAACGGTCGCGAAATAATTCAACCCGTATAATATATTAAGGTACTTTGTTATTTATGACTTCAGTGTCCAACATTTTGTCTCACTTCATATTATCACACTATAAATTCACTGCATTCGCCATCTTACTTACAATAACTTACAAATTGAGTAAATCAAACTTGTATCTGTATAAATGAGCATTGTACTGACTAATTTATTCAGACATTTTGTACCTAGGGTAAGGTGAACCCTGGCCAAGAGCAAACGTACAGTCGTAAACGCTACGCTGAGAGAAAGCTTTGCGATTGGTCAAAATTTTATGCGGGCGTTACGACAACCAATCACCGCGCTTTATTTCTTTCGTTTTGTAAGTACGCAAAGGGAGCGTTTGTATTGGTTTGCTCTTGGCTAGGGCCCCAGTTGTCTATGCGAAACTAACAGAAATATATTGACGTCTCTTTCACTCGTCGGTAGCATTTGCGGCGCGAACGTGTTCAATCCAGTTGCCCGCCGTCCACGCCACGAAATATTTCAGTGACATAGTATTTTCTATTTTTCCCATCGCGATCGGAAGAGGAACTTCCCGAGTCGCCGCCGACTGCCACGTCTACTCGTCGATTCAGTGATAAAGATTTTACTATATTAACAAACGAACAGTTATCTACCCTACTGTCGGCCTGTGCCAGGGCCTCACCACAAGTCGTTACAACGTCAGTGGGAAACTTCGCAAAATGTACGGCGAGGTATGACTGTTCAAGACATACGGGGTCCCTAGAGGCTTTTATCGACTCAATAGAAGTGTACAAAGATAGCTGCTCGATCAGCGAAGCGAAAACGCACTCAAAGGATTACCAATGCTACTACCGGCGTGAAGCCCAATACCCACACATGGCCAGAAGCCATCACTGCGTTAAGAAACGCTTTCGGTGACCGTAATCCACCTTATTAATAAAATTTATAAACTACTATTTCAAATGGAAAAAATAAACGAAAATACAGATATGTTTCGTCGCAAAAGCAAGGGCTCTACTTTCAAAACTGCCCTGTGGCGAATTAACAGAAAAAATTCAATTAGATATAATTATATGGTCTACTAGATAGACGATTAAGAAAAAGATTAACAGGGGATCAAATAAATAGATTCGATGATCTACTAAAATCCGCAAGGGAAATTGATGACAGTGAACAAGAAACGGAAACTCGAAACCGTAATATAAATACAAAAATTTTTTTCACGCGAAGATTCGATTATTCGGTATTCGAAACAAAAACGCACGGTAGGTTCAGAACGCCTCCGATGCCGTCCTGTCCGCCGCGCTCGCTCCAGCAAAGAGCCGCAGCGCGACAGGCGCCCTCACAACACGTACACCGATCTCTTCCAAGTTGACTTTTCTGGGGCACAGAACGTTGAATCTAGATTCTTCTCTGAAATCCAGTCCAAGTCGAAAACTTCGAGAATATTCCTCTTTGCCACGCTCTTCTAAAGGCGTTGAAAAGCCAAGTTCTGAAAAGGTTCAAGGAAGAGACGTACAAAGGAATATAGATACGAAGAGATGTCAACTTCGACTTCGCGTAACCGTAACGTAACGTAACCGTTCGCGCCTATTTCAACGTCAACTTCAACGAACGAAACTGTCACGGATTAGACCGTTCGACGGTACGGTTAGACAACGTTATAAAAATGTTTTGTTCGTATTGTAAATAACGTGGACATTTAAAAGATTCTTGTTTTAAATTAAATAAAAGTGATCAAAGTGAAATACATTGTTACGGTTGTCGTGTGAAAAACGTTACACGTAATAACTGTAAATATTGTAATAAAGACAATATTTTTTATTCATTCTCAGTGAACTAGTCAATAAGTAAGGACACTATAAAAAGTAAAACAAAATGTAATCATAATAATATCGCAACACTCAACGTTTCCAACAATTTTATGTATAATCATAGGGCAATTGTAAACATAAGCCTATTGGGCGTATGTGGTACTGCACTTAAATAGTCTGTGGTGCTAAATCTTGCATTGCCGGCTATTTTTCATTATATAAATACTTACTGTCCAAGGGTCATCTGAGGTCCTAGCTAGACCTATGGAAATTTTAGAAACCATAATTGATGTAACACTTGCATAAAACTTTTAACGTTAAATTTACTATCATGCCTGACGCAACTAACAATGTGTCATTGCTAGGTATAGATTTTCTAAAGAAATTTAATTTAACTATTGATTTTGGAAATGCAAATTGGTTTTTTTTTTTGAAAATTATAAAACTAAATATAAATTAATTTTGGAATCAACTCCATATACAAATAGGTACTTTGTCTTACTCGTCCATTGGTTTGCTTGGAGATCATGAGGCTACAGGTTTTAAGGCTACATTGCTGCCTGTTACAACTTTCATTTTTAACCACTCAAAAATCAATCAGAGATACGACTAATAATATTAGAGACACAGAAAGCAATGCCGAAGACCTTACTGATCAATCCGACGAAGACACTGAGACAGAAGCTACACGAAATAGAAGACTTAAAGCGAGCATGCTTAAAAAGACTAGGATTCAGAATAATGGCGATGATGAATTATTGAGATTATTGCAGGAGAAAAAATATAATGTTTTATTTTGTGAAATGATCATACCAATGCTCAGAAATCTTTCAACAGAGCAAAAACATTACGCTAAAATTGAAATTCTCAATGCACTTAACAGAGCAACCAAATATTCACCAGAAAATTTTATGCCACCTAGTCAGTTTCACTCAGTCTCAGTATCAATCATCATCATCATCATCATCATCATCATCGTATTCATCATACAACCCAAATACGCGGTCACCCAAATACTATCCGTCAATCTCTCTGGGAACTGCATTAAACTGACAAAAATCGTACGAAATGTTACTTAGTCTTGTGATAATTGAAATAACAACAAAAAAGTTTTATTTATATTATACGCAACGAGGCCCATGAAATAGAAGATCAGGAATAGAAGAATTGCATATTAAGATATATATCAATAAAAGACTAGCAACAGATTGAATCAAGATGTATTAGAAAACTTAGGTATTCTCAATATTTGAACAAAAAGGTGGTTCAAACAGATACCCAAGCGCTTAGTGTCCTAAGGGGAATATTTAGAAGTAATTCTGTTAATTCACTAATTAAATTTCCATTTAGCAAAAATTGCAAAGAAGATGCAATTTTTGCTCTTGTTTGCAATCCTCCACACCCATGGTAGGTAACAAAGTCCGGTAAATCCTGTTCGACATGGGTCAAAACGCTACTTCAACTTATGAAGAACATCAAATAACTTTAGAGGATTGTTCTGTCAACTATTTTGCAGGATATCTGGCTTCTGGCTAAAGTCTGTTTAGACGAACTTAAGTGCATTTCCTGCTAAGCGAAGTTAACCAAAGAATTTGATTTAAATGATGACACGGCAATTCTTGCAAGTCACAAAGATCCCCTAGAAGCTTCGCAAACACTACAAAAGGGGCTAAACTTGATAACAGAATGGCTACGTCGGTGGAGTGGAGGATAAGGGCTAGCGCAAGTAAATCAGTTCAAATCACATTCACTTACTCTGCGAAAAGGAGACTGTCCCCCCCGTACAACTCGACAATGTAACACTGCCACAAAAAAATTGTGTTAAATACCTTGGCTTACATCTGGATACAAGACTGACACGGAAGCAAACATGTTGACTATAAGAGAGGAATTGAACATCCGTTATAAACGGTGTGAAGCAACAGCAAGCTGTCTACTGACAAGAAACTGTTAATCTACAAGGCAAGAATTATAAAGAACTGCAGTCAATGGAGTACAGGCTTTTGAAAGTGCCCAAAAAAACTGGATCCCTCATATCTGACTCCAATTCTCTCCCGTCATGGACATGGGTTAGTCGCGGGCCTCCGTCCAACCAGGGAGCCCAAGGGGATAGGCCCAGGAGGGAGGAGCACCACCGCAATTTAGGTAAGTAACACCACCGATTGCTTTACGTATATCCAATTTTAACATAATCTCATGTTAAAATACAGTTTCTTCCGACCGAACCCAATGAATCGCAGCAGATTCCGTCGCATGCGTCTGCGCTACTAGGGTCAAGGAGGCCCGGGCCCAAATGGCAGCCTGGTTCAAGGTCAGAATGAGCAGGAAAATGAACCGATAGCTCCGGGAATCGCTCCCTCAGCCAAAGTAGAAGGCCACTCAAACATCTCAATACTGCAACGGATGCCGAACACCATACTGGTCACCGACAATGAAATTCATAAATATCTTCAAATGGCCTACAGTGAAGGAAGAAATTAGAGCCACAACGGTCGGAAAAACATCCCAATATACTTGCATCCGAACTGACACACAGAAACTAATTAAAACGCAAGGATATCTTGACTTTCTTGATCAAGACTTTCATTTATAAGTAGACACTCGACCCGTCATACTCAATTAAAACAAATCTGCTTATGGTGGACACCGATTGCAGATACCAGAATAAGATAAAAAAATATAATATTTGGGTTTATGAATACCCTCAAACTCAAAACACCAAGCGATGAGTTAGGTACTGAAATTAATCGATTTGACCCTTGAAATTGAATATATTCACAACGTGTGTTTGAAAACTAAACTTTTTAATTGAGTTGCGAGGCTTCAGAGGTATTGGAATTTACTTGATCAAGTATAAATCATTTAATGGAAACATTTTGGCAAATATAAAGCCACACGCAAAACTTAGAATATAATCAATAGATAGAATATAGTGAAACGACAAGGTGCGTGCATCACGGACTAACTAACTTAACCTGTGTTAAGTAAGTACTATTTTATCTATGTAATCTAGACGAGAAGTGGATTTCCTGAGAAAAATAGTTAAAAATATGAGCAATCCGTAATGGCATCTAGAAAAATACGTTTTTTTTTTTAAATTTTTTCTTCCGACTAATAGTATTAGTAATAAGTTGTGTTTATTTCGAGTAGATCTTATAGTGAACCTATCAATAAAATCCCATACATTTTTATGAAACATAATAGACTTACGGGCTGTTCCCTCGATGATTATTTTTAAAATATTGTCAAAAGAACTGATATATTATATTTGTCAATTTGATTTTTTCTGATTTTTTTATTTTTATTTTGACGTTCACACAAGACTATAAAACGAAAGTTATATAAAAAAATAAAAAAATAAAAAACACTATCATCGTTCACATCACAAGCACAAGCACAAGCACAAGTCACTTGGTCCACCCGCGCCAAACGGCCGCTATCGAGGCCACGGCCGAGTCGACTAGCGAAGGCGGTGCCACGAGCGGAGCGGCCAGCGGGGCGGAAAGCGGAGCCGGCGGATCGGCTGCGTCGTCTGGATGTGTCGCGTCCGGCCACGTTATGTGCTCGGGCGGGTCGTTGTCGTCGTTGTCGTTGTCGGCGCACGACAACGACCACTCCGCGCTCGCCGCGCACACGGACTCGCTCACCCATGAGTCGACGCGGCCCAGTAGAGGATCGTCCGTGGCGGCGGCCACGGCTATCGCGTGTAGGGCGGCCAGCGCTCTCGCCGCGGGCGGGGGGGGAGGGGCGAGTTGCGCGCGCGCAGCCAACGCCGCGCCGCACGCGCACAGTCGGCGCGCCGCCCTCGCGCTGGCCGGTCCTCCGCGCCACGCGTAATAGTCGGGCAGCGGCAGCGCGTTCGGCAGCCGCCCGTCCATTGTCCAAGCTAAAAGCGACGACAGCTGAGCCGCCAGCCCTAGGGCGGCGCTAGTGCGGTGCGCCTCCTCCCACACGGCGCCGCCTCAACACATCATAATTTCCCATCACTTAGGCTCGAGTTCACCAACAGACGGTTATTTTTAAACAGCTGTTTAAAATTTAAACAGCCGTTTAATAATATTTTTTTGTTCAAAATCGCTAAAATGCGGGTTAAACGTCCTAAACATCTGATTAACTTAATGATTAATCTGATGTTTAGGGCGTTTAACCCGCAGTTTAGCGATGGTGATCAACAAAATATTATTAAACGGCTGTTTAAATTTTAAACAGCTGTTTAAAAATAACCGTCTGTTGGTGAACTCGAGCCTTAGAATAGAAGAATAGAATAGAAAACATTTATTTGCCTACACATGACACTCACGAATACATATGACTTAAGTATAACTTAAGTATTACATTACTATGTATACATTATTTACACAATTCACATGTTTATATGTACATTGTGATTTTCTTAGATAGGAAACCCTATTTGGGCATAGGCCTCGTCCAGTTTGAATCCAGTCTGCTCTGTTTTTAACCTCAACACATACACCATCAGCTCCAAGACTTACTTTTACAACTAATCAGCTCCAAGAGAGCACATCTTAATTTCAAAAACAATGTGAAAGCATAAAGTATAAATATAAAATTGCTATTACCTTCTTAATTTGTATTCTTATTTAAAGAGAAATCAGAAAGTCTCTGTGTACTGATTGATAGTCGTTTTTAGAGTTTGTGTTTTGTATAGTTTGGCTTTTTATTTTCTTTATTAGTTTTATTTTGTAAAAAAAAAAAAAAACAGAAAATGCTGAGTTAGCCTATAAGTGCGAGTATACAATATTATAAAAAAATGTTTAAATGTGAATAAGTGTTAATATTGGCTTCCTAATAAATATATATATTTATATTTGTATCTACTAGTACCTTCACTTGTAAATGTTTGTATTAATCTATGACAATATAGGTTTTATTGGTTCATTTTTTTTTTGTAAAATAAATTGTGTGCGACTGTTTTTGCCTTAATAAATAAATAAATAAATAAATAAATAAATTTAATTAATTAAACTCACTCAAAGTGGCAATATCACTGAAATCGCCATCAGTGTTGATCCATGGCGCTACAATGTGCAACCTCTTCGGTTGTTCCTCGGGAATGTCACCCAAAAACTCCAAGTCTTCTATGCTATCGCTGTCAACACGATTATATTAAGCATTTTGTGGATAAATGGCCACAAAATGGACCGTCGAGTAGGCTTACCGCAATATTTTTGGGAGAAGTTAACAAGTATAACAAGTAAGCAACTCAAACCTATCCCCAATTCAAAACAAAAACTGAGAATTGAAGCGTACGGTTGAAACATGTAGAAGTGGTATGTGAACAAAGAGCTCTTCTACGAAAAGGCATATTGGCGTCCAAAATATATAACAATTTATCAATAAAATTAAGTAACAAAGAAATAGGATATTTTAAAAATAATCTAAAGAAAGTCTCATTTTAAAATGGCCATTATCTACCAGTGTCAAGTTAATGTCGTATTAAAATCATATAATCAAGCGTAATCCTAAACTACAATAATAAAATTAACTAAATATTACCTCGTGTCATAACTCATATAAACTGGAAATATATATTTAGTGAGTTGACGTATCCTCGAGCGTCTCAATGCTTCCAAACTCTGTGCCTTGTCCGTGTAAGTGCCGATAGTGTTCTGCAACACTATCCTTTGGTCCTGTGCGTGTTTCGCCAGGAGGGATACTTTTTTCTGATACCTGGGCAGTATTAAGCTTATGTCGATGTTCCTTTGTTTCAATCCTACAAGAACTTTCTTTTCTTCCTCCATACTGTGCTTCCTCTGTTCAATAGCAAGTTTAAGCAGTTCTATTTTGTCTTTTGAAAGTTTAACCTCAGCCAGTAGGACGTCTCTTCTCAATTTATTCGCTATTATTCTTTCACATCTGTCTAAAACATGTTTTCTGTTTGTCTTCATTCTATGCAATTTCAACTGTTTCTCTGCAAATCTAAAGGAAAAATATAATATTCTAATTTTTTTTTTCTTGATATATTTTCATTGTCTAATAATATCCTTTGAAATTTAACTTAAAGTTGTCATAAATGTAATATTGGTGAAAATAATTGTTTTATTCTATTGTAAAAATATTATGATTAACTTAAGATTTAGTATGTTTATTTTATTATAAAATGATAATCATATGCGTTAGTAAACATAAATTTTGAGTGACGCACATGTTCTATTATATTGAAACGCAAAATTACTTTCACATATTGAAAAAAATAAAACCTTGGTACAATGTGGATGGTAGTGTTATGCAAGAATTACTTACTTAATGATAATAGTAGTGAGAAATTATTGTAACTTTACATACCTGTCCGAATAGGGCATTGACGAGTGAACGAAATTCCCATTTCTAATACAATCGACACAATAAAAATTCATTTTTAATTGACAACATAAAAGGCATTTCGCATAATGCCCCTCGCTATCCGTGCTAGAAATGCGAAAATCTCGAGGTGCCTCGCTCACTGTAAAGTAACTTAAAGCCATTTCGTCTTAAGCAACGTGGTTTTGTACGCAACAATCTCTTACACAATAAAAATTTTTCTTAATGAGCCAACAAAATCATTGAAAAAACTTTTAACTTATGGAAATAAAGCCAAGCTTGTTTGTCAAACGTCAAAACAAAATGTCTTTGTTGTGTCTGTGTTTGGGTTTCTTGTCTGTGATTGGTCAGCTGGGATGGATGCATTCAGTTTATGCTTTTTTAATATTTTTGTAACTCAGTAAATTATAATAATAAAATGAGATAAAACAATTTTATTATCTTTTATTACTTATTATAAAGTTCATAATAAATAAATTGAAATACATTTATTGTTTTACTAAAAAAACCAGAGTAGTTAATATATAAATTAAAAGATAAAATGCTCTTTCAAACATTTATATGGTGGTAGTATTAGCAAGCGAAAAGTTGGCTGTAAATAGACTTATGTTATTTTTGATTTTTATTTCTTCTATAAACCTATAATTATAAATAATCCATATTTAAGTGTATAACTTAGGACACATTGTACTTCATATGAATAATTATTGTTTTGCTCTCAACATTGTTTGGAGTCTTATTTTGATGCACTGATCATAATGTTGAATAATAAAATTTCTCTTTCCGATTCCGTAACAAGGTAGGTTGTATTTCACGCATATCTTTAGTGGATATGTTCAACTATTACCGTTTATAATAATTCTCATCCAGCAGTTTTAGTGAATATCAACATAGATGGCGCCAAACAAATTAAAGCGTTACTTTTGAGATTATGAAGAAAGTTTTTGGATAACTTTGTTATGTACCTATCACGAATCGGTAAAAAATATTTTACAGTTAGAAAGTATAGATAAGGTGCCCCATTTTTTGCAAATTATACTAGATATAGGTAGGTACTTACATAAACCTTTTCATTAACGAAAACTATATTTATAGAGTTAGTGTATCTGTAGATGAGTAGAACTTCATACACGAACACAAACACATATTTAAATAAATGTATTACGATTAACTTTTTTCTGGACGTATATTTTTTATTACTGGATAAATTATTTTAATACAATTTTTTGTTTCTTATGTAATTTTAATAAATAAACAAATAACTTTTCCAACATTTGGTATTGTTTTATTGCTTAACTATGAAATTATCTATAACTTACAGTTTCATTTTAGGAGATATTCTAGTTTTTCGTACTGACCCGTAATTAAGTAAGGGTTCAATTAAGATATTATTAATTTTTTAGTAGCACCATATTATAATGGAAGACATATGTGGTTGATTTCAATTTTAAACATTGCTTAAAAATTACGTTGAAGAATGTTTACGACGGAATTGTCTAGATGGCGTTGTAGGTATCAGTTCAATCAAGTTGGAAATAATTTATTATAAATTATATCTGTAAAAACGTATAGAGGTAGATCAAAGGAAAAAATAAATAGACGTCAATTGTAGAACATCAAACGCAATGTGTGTGGTTTTATTTATTTGATAATAAAAATCAATTATAGTACAAATTTGGCCATCCATTGGTAAAAACCGCATCAGATCAAGTACGATGCCCAACATTTTTGGTCCAATCAAGCTGGATCTAGTACATTTTGGTTCCATCAAGTAGGAGCCAGAACAAAGAATATTTATCATGTTTCGTGAAGTGAGTTGCAATAAACAAGTTTTATCTGAAACGTAAAACGAGCGCGGTGCACTGACAAAGAGAGCGTATGGCGCTTTCTTCTTGAACCTGAGCCAACCAATACTATCTCTGTCAATTTACACTCTATTTTATTATAGCCATCGACACTAATTGCCACTATGTATGGATATCTCAATAACATAATAAACTGTTTGACTTTTAGTTCTGTTTCTTTTAAACTTCTTCATGGGCCCCATAATTTAAAACGAGTAGATTTCAATTAGTAGTAATTAACTGTATAGGCTAATGACAGAAACGTCAAAATAATATATTTTAATTAAAATTTAACAATATTATTAGATTTGGAAACCAAATTTTTAGTGGGTATGAATTGCCCCAGAAGATATCGCTATTTGAAGCCTACTAATATTAATAAAAAAGCCTACTGTACCTATCAACGATTGCTGCGAAGTGCGAACACTCACAGCTCACTTGTGTTCTAAAGAAGCGAGAGCGTAAAACATTTATATGAAAAACTGTCAACAGTCAATGTCAAATTGACAATTTTTCATATAAATATTTTACGCTCTCGCTAGCGAGTGCGGTCATTGTAAACTTATGGTACTGTACGGACTGTACCTTTACTATGAGTTTACAATGACCTCACTCGTTAGCGAGAGCGTAAAACATTTATATAAGAAAAGCTGTCAACTGTCAACTGTCAATTTCCATATAAATAAATTTTTTACGCTCTCGCTAGCGAGTGCGGTCATTGTAAACTCATGGTACTGTACTGTCCTGTACCTATTCTTTACACCTCACTTAGCACGGCTTCGAACATCGCTTTTCATCGCTAGAAAATAATATTCCAGTAGCTATTTTAGCGTAGCAATGATGTGTATCGTTGATTAAACTTAATAATTTTTGCTATTTACTTAGTTAAAACTATTATCATAATGGAGTAAAAGATAGCTTATCTAGTGCTTTAGTACCTACCTACATTATATCAGAATGACTACTATCATAAAGTAAATAGTACTTTACTGGTTAAGTACTATTTACTCTATCCTACTATATAAATATACAGTTTATATATAACACTGCCGAGTGCCGACCTTATTAGAAAGACGCCACAGACTTTGATGCGGTTTAACGTGCCTGCTTTAGTTTGCGTAGTTACAAAGTACATTTACAAATATTATCACAAAGTCACGCAGCCCGTCTGATGGCATAAACCACCTTTTTTTACTTTGAAATAATAGCATAATCTATGTTGTTTTTTTTCGGTGCTGCTCCAAGTCCATCCTATTCTCTCCTATTCCATAAAAAAAGATTCTTTTCGGTATAAGTACATATTTATTTACGAAACAATTTTCTTGCACATGTTGATTACTATTTAACTAGCACTTGCATTAAATATAAATACCTATAGATTAAAATTTTCTTTTTGTGTAATAAAACTACGGTTACGTATTTTGCTTTTGCTTGGAACTTGAGTATCAAAATACATTTCAATTGTATCCGTTAACTTCAGAGAGATTTGTAAATTCATAAATATAAAACAATTCAAAGCTGGATTGACTAATGTCCATCTTAACTGCAGATTTATTCAGATTCCAATTTATAGATGTCTTTGTCGAAGGGTCTTCAAGTAAATTGATTTATTACCAAAAATGAATTATAGTACGACAGCCACAAAAGTTTTGAGGCTTCACCATAAATACTTAGCGAATTTCAATAAGCCCATTGTGATTATTTGGACCCACTGAATTTCTTTGTCGATTATTTTCTATGTTGAGAAGTAACAAAGATAATCTCCACTAATCAGGCCAGTAGAATCAGGGAACACTGCGTTTCTAATTATTTGGGCAGCCCGTCTGGCGGCAGTAACCACCCCTTTACACAAGATAATGGTGAAATAACTGCATGTGTGTGTGTTGTGTTTTAGTAAGTGTGTGCGGGAATCCTTCCTTACTCCTACCACAGAATAAAAAGTACTTAGTACTTAGTACTTTTTACTCTGTGGTAGGAGTAAGGAAGGATTCCCTCCGCACACACTTACTAAAACACAACACACACACACATGCAGTTATTTCACTATGTACTAAGTACTATTTACTCTATGTTCCTACTAAGGTCGCAGGCGCACTTGCAGAACCTGTGCCGTTGTTGTCAAGAGTGGAGCGTCAGTTTGCCTGTGACCCTTTATCATAAAAAAAGTGTGTAGGTACTTTTCCATATTCCATGGTATTATCTTTGATGTGTCATAAAAATAAATAAATGGTGGATCTCGGCCCTCTAGAAAAGGGGTCAACGCGAATCAGTGGGATTGGATTACCGCGTGCCGAGTTACGAGTTAGGTGTCTCATTTTCTTTTTATTTCGGGTGTAATTCTGTCATTCTCGTTCATTACAGTGTTGCCGTTTGGTATTCCGTTATTGACACACCAAGCTGTCTCTGTATTAAAAAAAAAATGATTTCTCGTGTCAGCGTCATGACAAAATTAGAAAATGTTATTTAAAAATTAATGGAAACTATACTTTTTTTTAAATGTTAAGTTTAACAGACAAGTTAACGGTAAATTTGATGGGAGCTGACTACCACCGCCTATAACACAAGCAAAGAGTGGCGTTGCTTTGCTTGTATTATACCTAAACTAGCTGGTGCCCGCGATTTCGTCCGCGTTGAAAGGTACCCTATGTCCTTTCTGGTGTCCCAGACTATGTGTATGCAAAATTTCATAGTGATCGGTTCAGTAGTTTTTCGTGAAAGAGTTACAAACATCCATACATCCAAACATACTTTCGCATTTATAATATTAGTACGGATGTTGCAGGAAGCTGCAGACCGTGGTAGCATTCTAGCATTAAGTATCCCTTACACACCGAAACACAACAGCATCCATACTGTTATATCACGTTGGTCTTCTGTAAGGGGATGGTTGCTGCCGCCAGACGGGCTGCCGAAATGACTGCGAAACTTAAAATAAGAAACGTACCCCTTAATAAACGTCCCTCGCTTTTTCTTTATATTATGAAAACCTTAACAAAATCCATTGGATGTTTTAGAAGAGGTTAGCAGAGAAATAGACAAGCCGATAGCGATTTTATTTTTTAAATATGTGTAGACAGATTACAGTGAGAGTTTTACAAAAAAGTTCTTGGACTCGGAAGGAATTTGAATTAGCATGAAGAGTAATTTGAAAAAGTTATATGCAACTGACGCACTTCTAGTTCCCATGTGAAGTTGATAAAATTTGAGAAACTCCTTTGCACTCTTCCAAAAATAACACGGCACGAGTTTTTACCGAAATTTTTGCATGTGATCTTGCAAATTATTAATTCCATTATGAACGGGCAGCCTTCCGTCCGCAATCAGGGTCGTTAACGAATGGAGGACGCGCCGCATTAACTCCGCATAGGTTGGCCGTTAATTTTTTATTCCCTTTTGAATTTTTTTGTGGCAACCCTGGCCGATTTGCGTCTGGTATTACCGTATATTCTGTTTGATGCTTGTTTATTGCATTATTTTATTTTCAAGACTTGTTTATACGCCGACACATTTTCACTGGCTGAAAATTTTAAACTGGCTTTTATATTTTTTTGACACTTTTTCCCTATGCACAGACTACTTAATATGAATAAATTTGGTATCAGGATAGTTTTATGCAATCAAGTGAGTGTTAAGTTTTAAAATTTTAAATTAAAAAAAAAGTTGTTATCAGCTTTCATTAGAAGTTTAAACAAGAAGACTATAAGTTTCTCTAAGTCACTGTAACCCTATGCTTATTAATTTTCATACACTATTTTAACCTCGCTGACGTATAATACTTCTTCTTCTTCTTCTTAGGTTTAAATGGCAATGCGGATCATTTCAAAATGGCCATTGTCTGCCAGTGTCAAGTTAATGTCGATTGTGGCGTTATGATTTTGCCAGTGTCATTAGTAAAAATATCAATTTGTAATAGCTTTTTTTTTTAAAAAAAAGGCAAAATTGAAATTATAATCAAAAGTAGCAGATCCAGACACTAGTTAGTCAAGTCAAGTCTATAATTTTTCTTAGTTTTCCAAAACAGGTCCGTCAAGTCTAAAGCAGTCAGGTCAAGTCCGTATAATACTTATCTAAAAAATTTAAATGTCTTAGGGCCTCTTTCACCATCTGTCAAATAGGCTAACTGTCATTTAAAGTCACCTGTCATATGCCTGTCATCGGGATAAATGGAGCTGATATACTTTTGTTTGTACAGTAAAAGTCTCAAACACTAAAAAGAAATTAATAAAAAAAAAATTCGCCTATAGAAGTTGTAGAAAGTTGGTGAAAGGGCCCTTACTTACAATAAAATAGCTAAATATGATTTTTGAAATTTTTTTCTTTATAATCCATGCAGCCAGTAACTTTCATCTATCAACCTATTTTGATAGAGTTGACATATCTTAAATTTAATTAGAGATTCGTTAAATTTTATAAATTAATTAATTTATTACTCGTTTTCAAATGTTATTATAGTTTAAAAGATTATATGTGTGATGATTTATTGTAATAATTAGTAATATTAATTAGCTTTATTGTTTTATGTAGTATACATAAAATATTTGCACACCCTCGAAGGGTAGAATGTAACGAGATTTATCTATTTTAATACCATTGTAACCTATATTCAGCAAATAAATGGTTATTATTATATTATTATAATCATTAAAAAAGATCCCCGATCACATTTACCTTACCAGGAATCTTTCTACCGCTCTTATTTTTACATTTAAAAAATCCTTTTGCAAAGAGTAAACAGAGCACACATTTTAATTAAGTAAAGCGTCGTCATAAAGCGTAATTAAGTATATCAGATAAAGGTACGTTCACCTGCAGGGGTTGATTTCCCCGGGGCAAGGGACGCCATTGTCGGCGCACTTTGCGACCGCAAATGAAGACGCTAGTGGCACTTTCATTACGTGCCTATTCCTGGCGCCGGCGTCTTTAAGCATAGAGTACTATTTACTCTATGCTTTAAGCCAATAATGTTGCGTTTATTTTTTAATAAACGACTATGTTATTCTGCACCTTTAATTATTTGCTCCACATAAAAATTGGAGCTTTAAATATTTGCACACAAGATTCTAATTTTCACAATCACTGAGTAAAGTGTCAAGTAGGCTAACCGCCATTTAAAGTCACCGGGAATGATTGAGATGATATACGTTTGTTTGTACGGTAAAAGTTATAAACATTAAAAAATATCGCCCATCGAAGGATGCAGTAAACCGAGTGCATAATTTAATAAAACATAAAATTATTTCTAAAAGTAACTAATCAACACTTTACTTGTGGTTGGTGAACGAGGCCCTAATTCATTTAAAATGACGTTGGCACTCAATTCAATTTTATTTGAATTTCAAATTATCGTGTGAGTCTATGATATATCTATCTATTCTGTATTGTAACAAGTATATACACGAGTATACATTTTTTAAATATCTATATTAAGGTCGGCAGACAGGCTGACTGTCCACTTTGATGGTAGGTGACTACCGTCGCCTGTAACACAAGCAACGCCACAAGTGCTTAAGTACGTTGCCGTCTATAAAAGAATTTGTTGTTAAAATTTTTGATTTTACTTCTGTTTCTTTTAAACTTCCTCACGGGCCCCATAAGATAATTAAATAAGAAAACTTTCTTATATTTCCATATCATAAATTCAATCACTTCATTTTACATAGTTATGTTTAAACTTCATATAAACATATTCATCAAAATTACTTTATAACCATCTAAATACAATTTCTAAAACACACTCCTAAATATCTTCAAATCAACTATGACATTCATTCTGAAAAAACCCCTTCATTTGTTTTTTAAAATCACATTCCAAATTATATTTCTTAAATTTATCACCAGTATAAAATTCAAACTGCAATAGAATTAAGGATAAGGGGTTGGAAAGAAAAAACAAGCTAACAGCTAACAGTTCGTATATTAATTTGAAATTTTGCATTTCAAAAATAAATAAACATTTACCTGCTTAAAAATTTAACAGATATGAAATGCAAATATTTATGTTTGTAAAGCTTTATCTGATCGGTTTCCAAGTTTATGTTTACCAAACGATTTAACTAAGTAATGTATAAGTTAGTTATACAAGATTCGGATCCACTTTGGTTAACAGCATTAAAAGTGCGGGCAATTTATTGTGGTGCCCCGGGGCGAGGCATAACCGCCTGATTTCCCCGGAGCTCGGCCAGTCGGCATTGCCGCGTCTTTCCCAGACCGCACTCTTTACGGGAAAGCAAACTTAGGATAAGAAACGGCCACATATTAACCCTAATACATACGAGTATTACATTGCAGGCTTAAAGGTACAGAACAATAAAACTTAAAGTGTATTGTATTACACACACGTAACAGTAACATGTAATAGTGTGTAGTATTAACACGTTTGGTCTAGTGGCTAGTAACCCTAGCCGTTAATCAAACGGTCGCGGGTTCGAATCCCGCTAGGGGCAAATGTTTGTGTTAACATTTTACCTTTGTACCTGTTTTGTATTTATAACATGTATGTATTTACAAAAAAAAGTAATCTATGTAGTATATCAACTGTCTAGTATCCACAATACAAGCATTAGTTGCTTACTGTGGAACTAGATGGTGCTGTGTGGAATGTGTGAAGATATTTATTTATTTATTTATTTATTTATTTATCTTCCATACAACCGCCTTCCCCTTTCTTCCATCGGACATACAGACGTAGAAATGGTTACCATCCTCATCAAGTCGATATCCCCCTATTTAAACGCTTAAAGCGCTTTAAAACATCTTTTATAATGCGCACTGCCAAAGGTTTGGAACTCCTGAGCTTATATAACCGAAATCTTTTCAAAGTTGGAATGAGAATGAGGTTCGCTCCATCTTAGGCCTCATCCTTGCTACACACTTGGTTGTTGGTCAAGAGCAAACCCATCTTTTATATATATATATATATATATATAGAATTAGAATCTCTAATTCCCTACTCTGTATATTCAGTATTGTCTATGCCATAGACAATACCATAGACTCTATGGTGTAGTCTGTAGTAGGGTTGGTCACCTAACAGTTTTTTTTGTTAACTTAGCCAACCAGAAAATTGGTAAAATTTAGCTGGTTAAATAGCTAAATCAGCTAAATAGTTATAAAAGTTTATAAAAATGAAATTATAACATTTATAAAAATATGTATGTACCTAATTCAAGACTATTAAAAAAATTTGCTTGTTTTCGTTTGCATAACGTCAAAAATCGTCCTACCTATTTGTTTATCAGTTAAATTAAGCAAATTGCATATTGTTTGATAGCATAGTGTACAGGCTACGTAAATATATAATCCACTATATTAACCATAGATAACTAATTCAGCTGACAGCTTAATATGTAACCTAGATACTGTCACAGTTAAGGTATTATCCATAACCGTAATTAACCAAACGAACTATCGATAGTAGTTGTTAGCCATTAGCCGTTTTTTTGTTGACGATATATTTAGCTGCGACTAAATATCATTTAGCCGCTAAACGTTTGGGTGAGCTAAATAGCTTACGGGTTGTAAGCTATTCCAGCCAAAGTTCAACTTTATAGACTTAGGGCATCTTTCACCGACTACAAGTAAAGTGTTGATTAGTTACTTTTAGAAATAATTTTATGTTTTATTTTATTAAATTATACACTCGGTTTATTGCATCCTTCGATAGGCGAATTTTTTTTAAATTTTTAAAATTAACTACAATCCGTACTTAATAAAAATATTATGCATTTGGTAACTGTATTTCGACAAAACATGTATCTAAAATGAAGTCACATCTCCGCTTGCGTATATCTTTGAAAGCATTGAGTCTTTGAGATGTATAAATAAAAATCGAGCGAGTCATTATCATAAGTTGTCCAAACAACTTCATGTTGGAATTGAGGCTGGCGTGGATTTTTCAGCGTGAGCAAAAATAAAGGTCGTATTTTCAGTGAAACGGAACAGCTATGCCATTAACGCATCCGAGGGACGGAGCAGTGCGAATAGGAATAGGTGTTTCCAACCACCGTAGTAGCCCACAGACTATTCTATTCCCTTGCCAAAAAACCGCATGAACCATACAAAGTTTCTCAACAATTGATTAAACACCTTATCTTCTTAAGCGAAAAGTGCATATTCACTTGAATTTCCATTTACAATTTGTTTGACAGTCTAAACTTTATTTGTCCGCACGCCTCCCGACTTAGACGTTTTTGTTCGCCATAAAAGATTTTCATTGCTTTCTACATATATATACATACATATATACAATGTGCACATACATATACGAGTAAACATAGTTTTTTTTATTTTTATTTCCTTCTTCTATGAGTACAAACACACTAGAAAGCTGAAATTTAGAACATAGGTTTACTTTATACTCGTAACGTTACGATCTGTTAAAAAAATATTTTTTTAAATTTAAAATCATGCTAAGGCTAGGGCGGGGTCGGTAGCATTTATTTTTTACATAAAGGTTTTTATATTTTTATACGTAAAGTTATTTTTATTTGTGTATAGTACCTATTGGTCAGAATTGTTAAATTAAATATAGGTTATGTTTGACACACACAGTATAAAAGTTTCAATGGCCAATCCATTTACCTGAAAACGGGTGCATTTGGGCGTGAAGAAAATTGTTTTATTATTCAAATATGAAATACAGGGAATAGTGAACGGTTGATGGACATTTTAAATTGCGAATTGTCGACACAAAGTTGTGTCAAACGAAACGCACTAAACTGATTAACAATGAGGTACAAAATACACTCAGCTTTTTATATAATTAATATTAAAACTGAACGCTCTATTGAATTATTGAATTACTCTTAATTGAAAATCACCAACAATAGAGGCCTATGTACATACTAGCTGGTGCTCGCGACTTCGACCGCATTGAAAATTTAAAAAAAGCAATATAGCGCTTGACCTCGTGTTGCTATAACACTTTGGCCAGGCGTTAGTATGTTTTATTTTTTATTTGTCCCTCGGGAATAGTCCTTTTTTCTGGATGAAAGGTACCCTATGTCCTTTCTGTTGTCTCAGACAACGTGTATGCAAAATTTCATGATGATCGGTTCGGTAGTTTTTGCGTGAAAGAGTCACAAGCATCCATACATCCAAACATACTTTCGTATTTATAATACTAGCTGGTGCTCGCGACTTACTCCGCGTTGAACGATGAAAGGTACCCTATGTCCTATCTGGTGTCCCAGACAACGTGTATGCAAAATTTCATGGTGATCGGTTCACTAGTTTTTGCGTGAAACAGTTACAAACATCTATACATCCAAACATACTTTCGCATTTTTAATACTAGCTGGTGCTTGCGACTTCGTCCGCGTTGAACGATGAAAGGTACCCTATGTCCTTTCTGGTGTCCCAGACAACGTGTATGCAAAATTTCATTGTGATCGGTTCAGTAGTTTTTGCGTGAAAGAGTTACAAACATCCATACATCCAAATATACTTTCGCATTTATAATATTAGTATAGAAGTATAGATGTAGGTTATAATGTTACCTATTTATAATGTTATCTTTCTGCTGCTCTCCCACAGGATGAGTTTGTATTGATTATTCAAACTTTTGTTATGTTTTAATTAATATTTTAACTAGATCATAATTTAACTGATATTATAAAAGCGAAAGTCAGTTTGTTTGTTTTAGTTTGATAACTCTCTTAACACTTAATTTACTCCACCGAACATCATGAAATTGTCATGAATTTTTTTTTTAATTTTATTTAAATCACTTTAAAGTTTAGTCACTAAGCATTTATTAAAGTTTTGTTCATGAGGAATCTTACTAATATCCGTACTAATATTATAATTGCGAAAGTATGTTTGGATGTATGGATGTTTGTAACTCTTTCACGCAAAAACTACTGAATCGATCACCATGAAATTTTGCATACACGTTGTCTGCGACACCAGAAAGGACATAGGGTACCTTTCATCGTTCAACACGGACGAAGTCGCGGGCACCAGCTAGTATTATAAATGCGAAAGTATGTTTGGATGTATGGATGTTTGTAACTCTTTCACGCAAAAACTACTGAAACGATCACTATGAAATTTTGCATACACGTTGTGTGGGACACCAGAAAGGACATAGGGTACCTTACATCGTTCAACGCGGACGAAGTCATTTATATTATTCGAGTTAAACACTATAAAATTTCGACCTGGTCGTACCTTTTAGAGTAATATCGAGTAAAAAGTGTCATATTGAGAAGAGTTGTTAAGGAATAAAAGGATTCACTAAGAGTGCAGAAATCCCATTTTCCAATTTGGAACAGAAAATATGATGAGTCGCTTTCGACGTGAAAACAGATCTAATGACCGGATGTAGGGAATCAACTAACGACTATTGCTTGGAAATATGAAAACTTCCTGAAAACTGTGACTCGTTTATTGTCTAAGGAGTATAGATGCTCGGTAAATAATGGATGAGGCATTTTGGAAATTCATCCAATTAGCGAAACCACTTATTGTTAACAAGCTTTTG
Source organism: Synanthedon myopaeformis (assembly GCA_944738685.1). Lineage (NCBI taxonomy): Eukaryota > Metazoa > Arthropoda > Insecta > Lepidoptera > Sesiidae > Synanthedon > Synanthedon myopaeformis. Next base: position 12,872,156 of record OX122915.1, read on the forward strand.
TCCGCAACGTCATTCGTGCACCCTTTTTACTTAGGTTTTAAAACAATTTATTTTAATTCAAAAGTACCCAACGCCCTTCTCTGTATCTATGTATGGATGTTTGTAACTCTTTTGCGCAAAAACTACTGAACCGATCACCATGAAATTTTACATACACGTTGTCTGGGTCACCGGAAAGGACATAAGGTACCTTTCATCGTTCAACGCGGACGAAGTCGCGGGCACCAGCTAGTCTACTATAGTTTATGAAATATTGTGTGATATTAATTGGCCCTGTTTAAAATGTGAAATAGTAATATCTTAGCTCCATGTCAAACAATAAGTCGCATCTGATTGAACCCTAACCCTTTAGCCACCCCTAACCGTAGTTACTCGTCGGCAACCATTCAAGTGAGGGACGACTGTAGTAATTGGAACTCAAGTCAGATGGGATTCAAATGGCATATTGTGATTCTCGATATTGTATATACACAAGTCACAATATATAGTTATACAATATATGTAATAAGCATTATTTTGTATACACTGTATAAATAAAAAACCGAAATGCGTTGCTCTGAAAGAGGAATTTAATTTTTTTATTAAACAAAATAATTTTACATTTTCTGTTTTATACAATTGCTAAATATCAATCTTACCTGAAAGAGAAACAACATTTAAAGCTTTTACTTCTATATTATTGTTTACTTATTAAAATGCTTTAAATTATTTATTATTTATTTACACGTCTAGTTTTACAATCATATAATATTATACCTCCGTGTTATTCTCGCGTTGTAGGTAGATGTAACGCTTTTAAAATTATAAACAACTACCTACATACCTACTAACAAGTTTACAAAGCGGGAAATTCAAATTGAATGAAGTGAAACCAACTTCATTTACATATAATATAGTGAAACAATATATGTCACAATATAATAGTGATACTTTAACATATTAGTGACAGGGCACACTACGTTTAGCAGTAATAAATAGGGTAACTAATATGGCGACAGTAACCATCCACCTCACAGACGACCACTGTGAAATGACAGAACGTATGCTGTTGTGTTTCGGTGTAAATAAGAGATGATAATTATAGCTATAAGTGTGTCTATTTTCTCATAAACCTTAATTTTTTAGACGACTAAGTTGAAACCTTACGTCAATAGGACGTCATATATTATTGGCCCTGTAGTTACATTACACAGGACAAATAATTTTCACATAAAAAAATTATCAATCTGCAAAAAAAATAAATCTAATTCATTCTTCTCTGTATTTACTTGGATTAAACAACTAAAATTGTGAACCTAAAAAAAAATTGTCAAAAGATTTATTTTGTAATTACAAACCAGAAACGTTTCAGTTAAAGAGCTCTTCTTTCTTGATTTTTTCTTCTAATAAAACTAAAGTTTTATTAGTCTGTGGTTTGAATGTTTGTACATAAGTACATAGCTAGATTATAAATATTTTGCAAATATCCTCTTTGTACAAGTTTGGTTTACTTATTCGCGGAATATGTTGTTGAATGCTGTTTGAATGCACAATTTATCTTAGAAAATATTTCATATTTTAAGACACGAACCACGCGATCTCAGGGATATTATGTATTGTTTGTTTTCCTAAATAAAATAATAATTATACAATAAAATCTGTTTTACGCCGACGTCGATAACAGTGATTTTACAATGACCGCACTCGCTAGCGAGAGCATAAAATGTTTGTATGGAAAATTATCAATTTGACATTGACAGTTTTCCGGTCATTGTAAACTCACTGTTTATTGATATTGACAGTTGACAGTTTTCCATCTAAATGTTTTACGCTCTCGCTAGCGAGTGCGGTCATTGTAAACTCACTGTTTATTGACATTGACAGTTGACAGTTTTCCATCTAAACGTTTTAAGCTCTCGCTAGCGATTGCGGTCATTGTAAACTCACTGTTATCGACGTCGGCGTAAAACAGAAATAACGAGCACAGCTCAGTCGCCCAAGTTTATCCCAATTTTATCCCTCATTATATAATGTTAATATTTCCCAATTTATAATATTTTGGGGATGGTTTTAGTATAAATTTAATAACAGCTATAAAGTTTTAAAACAAGTGTTTTAGAACGAGAATTTCCCCAATACAGTAGTTTCGTTTTAATTTACGTACAACATGCTCCGGTAGGAAATTAAACTTTGCTGTATTATATTATTATAGTTGGAATTATAAACAATTTCCTAGTTTCATGTTTAATATTATTTCATTAACTAGTGGCTACGAAATCAACTTTTCACTGTTTCAATTACAAAGTTTATTAATAAATAAAAAAAAACCACGAAAACAAACAAATGCGAAGGCAGTCACACGTACAATAGATACCGTTTGGTATTCGCTTCACATATATAAAAATGTGAGTTGTCCCGATCAACGCTATCTCCACGATACATTTATTCTCGTATTGTCTTTTGTGAATGCTCTCAGCTTTATTTGTTCAGTAGAACGACAACAAACAACCCCCAACCCCAAAGAGACATTGTTTCCTAATTGAACAAGATAAAATAGCCTCTGTTTTCTAGTGCACAGATATTTAAATTCAATATCTCAATCGTTACGGCCGTTTAAGGGCCACGAATGCAAAGAGGCAGTTTTAAAATAATTATCTCTTGATACGTGTCCACTTGTTAAAATGATCACTTATCGAAATAGATGTACGAATTCTAAAATGATCGCAGTTATCCCATTTTGAGATGTTCTTTTATTGAATTTATCTTGAAACTAGCTGGTGCCCGCGATTTCGTCAGCGTTGAACGATAAATGGTACCCTATGTCCTTTCTGGTGTCCCAGACAACGTGTATGCAAAATTTCATCGTGATCGGTTCAGTAGTTTTTGCGTGAAAGAGTTACAAACATATATACATCCAAACATACTTTCGCATTTATAATATTAAAGTACGGATTTACATATACTATATTTATCTATATAACTAAGGATTAGATTTTATTTTAAATAAGCTTATTTTTAGTTTTTATTATTAGATTTAAAGTTCGTAAGAATAAAATGTATGTGATCCCATACATTTTATTGTTTTCAAACTTCGTTGCCGCTTCGTTTTAAATTGTTATTTTGAACAGTTTATTACCTCGACTGTACCTAAGTTACGAAAAGTTAAAATCATTATTATTTGTATTAGTAAGTACTCGTAGGCAGAATAAGTTATTTTGTGGATACAAATACTCACGAGAGAGTCGGATGAAGTCGAGCCTCAGTGTATTTGTTTAAGAACATGTTTGTGTGTCTTTAGTATTTTGTACTCACATCTGCGCACTCAGAGTCAGAGGCTTCGCTTCTTGCTCTGTTTGTCTGTGGCGTGTCTGAGCTGCTGTTTTACATTTAATAATTTTAAATAATAATAATAATAATATTTAATAAACATAAATAATCACATCGAATCTTCTTCACTTTTAGAATGTATATTCACGTAAATGTACCAAAATTGAGAACAAGATCAAGTGATACATTTCATATTCCCTATTGTAGAACTAATCATTCATAACTACAATAACATTCTGAATTATATTCACATATTTTCCAACAATTTGAATTGTTATAAAAAGAAAATTGGCGAATTAATTTTGAAAAATTAATTTTATCACTCATAGAATATTGTCTTCTTTTTCTTATTATTATTATATACTATTATTTTAATAAATAAATAAATATAAGAATATAATTTGTATGATTCTTCAGGCCTATTTGTATATAATCTATAATATATTTTTTTTAAAATTTATGGCTGTATATAATCTAAATCTAAATAAATAAAAAATAAAATAAATAATAAAATAAAACAATAACAAATAAATAACAAATAGAAAACCGCTCATCTAAACAGTATAGCCGTCAATTTACGCTTAACGTCCGCCGATTTACAATTAAATATATCTATATCAATATCAATGTCAATGTCAATGTCAATGTCAATATCAATATCAATGTCAATGTCAATGTCAATATCAATATCAATATCAATGTCAATGTCAATGTCAATATCAATATCAATATCAATATCAATATCAATATCAATATCAATATCAATATCTATATCTATATCAATATCAATATCAATATCAATATCAATATCAATATCAATATCAATGTCAATATCAATATCAATATCAATATCAATGTCAATGTCAATGTCAATATCAATATCAATATCAATATCAATATCAATATCAATATCAATATCAATATCAATATCAATATCAATATCAATGTCAATGTCAATGTCAATGCCAATGCCAATATCAATATCAATATCAATATCAATGTCAACGTCAACGTCAACGTCAACGTCAATATCAATGTCAATGTCAATGTCAATATCATAGCAATATCAATATCAATATCAATATCAATGTCAATGTCAATATCAATGTCAATGTCAACGTCAACGTCAACGTCGACGTCGATATCGATATCGATATCGATATCAATATCAATATCAATATCAATATCAATATCAATATCAATATCAATATCAATATCAATATCAATATCAATGTCAATGTCAATGTCAATGTCAATGTCAATGTCAATGTCAATGTCAATGTCAATGTCAATGTCAATGTCAATATCAATATCAATATCAATATCAATATCAATGTCAATGTCAATGTCAATGTCAACGTCAACGTCAACGTCAACGTCAACGTCAACGTCAACGTCAACATCAACATCAACATCAACATCAACATCAATATCAATATCAATATCAATATCAATATCAATATCAATGTCAACATCACAATATCAATGTCAACACCTCAGAATATAGTTTGTTCTATATTCTAAGGTCAATACACAGCCTATCGAACAACATGTTGAGGTTCATACTAGTTCGCCAAAGAAATATATTCTGTGTTCAGTATAAAGCGATAGGTTCGAAAGGAAGTGAGTGTTTAATTGGCTCCTTGCGTTCGACGAGTAATTGTTTCGCGCCGGCGTCTCCTGCTTCTAGGAAATTGCAATTACAGAGCGGAGAGAGCTCTCGCCTTTTTTATACCTCAATTCGCACTGTTAATTGTTGTCTAGCGCCAATACGACACAACTGGCTGCGCACTAATCACCTCTCAGATTTATATTCCTTCAACATTTACGTACCACTATGCACTAATACAATTATTTTATTTATGTCGTGTTAAAATTATTAAGTCGTTTCACAGTGACATAGTTGCTAAATGAAAAATTTTATACAGAGAGAACTATATTTTGCTAGTATAATGCTTCTTGAAATTCTTTAGAGATATGTATAAATCATGTTTTAGAATTTTGTAGAGGACATCTGGTAGATTATTTGTAAATAAAAATAAAATAAGACCTTAATAGAGCATATTTGAGGATTTGTTTCAAGGGTTTAGTAGTTAGTTAGCATTAGTTTTATCAATAAAAATGATTACACTACAAATGAAACTATATAAAAAGTTAAAAAGTCTATAAAATAATGATACTCACATTTAAAGATTTTTCCTCTATAATTTTACGCATATTTTATTGTGATTACGAGCGGTCATTTGCTTTTGGCTAACAATGTATCAACATCATTAAAATAATCATCACCATTATCATCATCATTATTATCATCATTATCATCATTATTATCATCATCATTATCATCATCATCATCATCATCGTCGTTATCATCTCAGCTATATGTATAATTTCTAACGCTGGATATAGGTCCCATAATTTTGTAATTGGACCATTTAGAAGCAGCCTGAATCCAGGGCTTTTCACGAATAAATTTGCATAGTGCTTACCTACTTATATTTTAAATACAAAATTAATTGTATGTCTGTTTTATAATAAGTATAATATTTCTAAAGTTCTAATCTAAAGTTGTAAATATGATTCGTCATCTACACTTCGCTTCAATTGCGTTCCGTAAAGCAAACGTCATTCATATTTGATTGATATTGACATTTTATGCCATTGTATATCGTTTGCCAACAGGCGAATCGTACGCGAGAGTTTTCTATGAAACTATTCACGAAATACGACTACACAGTTGGAATAAATTAACGCGTCTCTGTGCATATTTCACGAATGAAATAAAAAAACTTTTCACATCAACGTTCATAGCGTTTAGTGGCGACAATAAATTCCTGGGACCCCGGACACCCCTGAACTGCGATCCGCCATTTTGTGAATCATCTTTATGTACTTCATGGATTACAGTTACGCCAACATTAAAATCATAAGACAGGCTTCAAAGAATAAGAAATTATTGAAGCCCTACTTTACATCTAGAGTGTTCACTGTTCCAGTGTGGTTTCTGTAAATTTAAAACTTCCTTTCTTGTGATTTTGCTCGATTGGAAATATATTTATGACATAATCAAAAGCACAATATAGTTAATTAAATAATCTAAATCGGTACAAAATGGTTATCAAGTTTGATAATCAAGATACGTCAAGATAACAATATTATAGTTTTCTCGTTTGTACCTAATAGTATTTATTCATAAATAATAATTGTTATAAGTAGTCATTATTAATTATTAACGAGTATAATAAAAAGGACATAGGGTACCTTTCATCGTTCAACACGGACTAAGTCGCGGGCACCAGCTAGTACTTAAATATTCAGAGAATCGTCCGTTTGTTTTATTAGGTTGAAAGAGTTTTTTTTATACATTTCTTGCCGTCCGCAAAATGGCCGCCCTCTAATAAAATATCCTTCCATCGCGACATTACTCTGCTATTGTCGTTTCGAAATTTATTATTTTTTAACACCCCTCTCAATTGTTACACCGGCATTATTTATTATGGCTCATTTTATAATGGCAATGTGGACAGGCATTGGCAAAGTTTTCAACCAGTAATGTGTATGCACTGACAGTATTAATATACCTATATTAATTTATTTAAAAAAAGAGCTAAACTCGTCTAAAACAAAGTTCATATTTCAAAGAGACGTATGATGCCACTGCATTCGCTATATTAGCAATGCTTTACATATTATAAAGCTACTAGCTGGCGCCCGCGACTTCGTCCGCGTTGAACGATGAAATGTACCCTATGTCCTTTCTGGTGTCCCAGACAACGTGTATGCAAAATTTCATGGTGATCGGTTCATTAGTTTTTGCGTGAGAGTTACAAACATCCATACATCCAAACATACTTTCGCATTTATAATACTGGCTGGTGCCCGCGACTTCGTCCGCGTTGAACGATGAAATGTACCCTATGTCCTTTTTGGTGTCTCAGACAACGTGTATCAAAATTTCATGGTGATCGATTCAGTAGTTTTTGCGTGAAATAGTTACAAACATCCATACATCCAAACATACTTTCGCATTTATAATACTGGCTGGTGCCCGCTACTTCGTCCGCGTTGAACGATGAAAGGCACTCTATGTCCTTTCTGGTGTCACAGACAACGTGTATGCAAAATTTCATGGTGATCGATTCAGTAGTTTTTGCGTGAAATAGTTACAAACATCCATACATCTAAAAATACTTTCGCATTTGTAATACTGGCTGCTGCCCGCGACTTCGTCCGCGTTGAACGATGTAAGGTACCCTATGTCCTTTCTAGTGTCTCAGACAACCTGTATGCAAAATTTCATAATGATCGGTTCAGTAGTTTTTGCGTGAAAGAGTCACAAACATCCATACATCCAAACATACTTTCGCATTTATAATATTAGTATATAGAAGTTCTGTCTTTTGTGCTGTTGCACTACACTCACAATAATGTAGTCATGTAAAAAGATGACGCTTTGTAAAATCCGTGGGTGGTTCGCGGTCGGCGCTACAGTCGCTACGGCACGACGCTTCAGCTCTAATGTAATTTCATTCGGCAAATAAAGAAGATTGCATTAAGATTGTGAGGATTTTATTCCGCTTGTACACTGGAATACTTCGCGGAACAGCTTTGAATAGATTTCATTTAATCATTTTTCAACTAAACCTCATTTTAAGCGCCTCGGAGCAGCTGAACAATGTCCTTTGCTTATTCAAGGGGTTAATGTATAACACTCCCAAATATTTTATTTACAATAGAGAATGGTAGTTAAAATGTATTTGATATTAAACTAGAATAATTTTTGAAGCGAAACATATAAGTAGTGAATATAAAATCAAAATCAAAATATTTATTTATCAATTAAGTTTCTCCAAGAAACTTTTATGATCGTCATTATAAATTTAAATTAACCAGGGTTTCGGAAAAAAGTCAAGATGACGATCCTGAGAAGAAACCCTGAAAGAAACTCAGGACACTATTCTTTTTGTCGTCTTTAAAATATAGAATTACAACAATTAGGTACACTTAATACAAACAAAATCAAAGTACATACATATACAATACTAAACATAGTATGAGCTTCGAATCCAGGCTTTAAATACAGGCTTCATTGTTGCTTAAATAATCAGTGACTGCCGAATTGATCATAGACTTGATCGTCTATGGCTGCCATTAAAGGATAAAAACTTAAAGGAAGTTTAAATGTATATTATCATTGACATATGGTGGTGGGTGGTTTAAAAAAGATACGAAATAGATACGAGTATATTACGAGTAGCTGTGTCGACGACGGTAAATCAGTGTCGTGTTGGCACAACATGCCATTACCGGAGGACGTTAATCCTTCCCACTTCCTCTTCCGACACTGGCAAAACACTTAAACCGTCGACTTCCTTCTAAGACCATTAGTGCATCTATCAAAGTTACTTTCCTACAATTAAGGTACGAATGCAACCTAAATGGCCAATCGTATTTAGGTCCAGTGATCCCAGGGAGACGTTCAGAAACAAATAACTTTATTTTCAAAGTATATTTATTAAAACTTAATATACTTACGTTCAATTAATATATTCAAAATTTTTTTTTAATTTTTTTATTTATTTATTTAGATTACATAAATTAAAAAAAAAATATATATTATAGATTATATACTTACAAATAGGCCTGAAGAATCATAAAAATTATATTTTTACATTTATTTAATTAATTAAAAAAATAATAATAAGAAAAAGAAAAAGAAGAGAATATTCTATAAGTATAAAATTAATTATTCAAGGGTAATTCGTTAATTTTCTTTTTATAAGAATTCAAATTGTTGTAAAATATGTGAATATTATTCAGAATGTTATTGTAGTGATACTTAGAACGATGAAAGAATGAATTTTTACAATGATTAGTTCTACAGTAGGGAATATGAAATGTATCACTTGATCTTTTTTTTAACATTTTTTTTTAATTTTAACATGAATAGTTATAGTTTAAACTTAAGAAATAAAATTTAAGGCGCTAAATCCAGGCTCCATAAAATGTAGTATCTTTTTAAAGATTAACGTATACGGTAATACAATGAACCACCAAACGATACACAGTATAACTATCTGTAGCTATATTTAATTTTATTTTTTTATAGATTATTGTACACTGAGTCCTACTACGTATATTAAGAAGATTGAGGTATTTAAAAAAAAATTACACACATTTCTAGTCGTAATAAAGTTTATAGATAAATAAATAAATATAAAACCACTGTTATGCCTTACATTTTTTTGGTAATTCGGTGCAATTTCGCCAAGTAGGCCAGAGTCGAAGGTTAGAAACCGATTGGAAGGTCACCTTTAAAATGGAAAGACCTGACAGCCATGGACTGCCAAGAAAGCTGCTCAGAGGTGATGATGCCCACGATTACTCTGCCAAAAATTAATTCGGCCAGGAAGAAAAAGGTTGTATACTAATTTGTGTATAAATACGTCAATTGTTTGTATGGGCTTACGAAACCGCCTTACATTAGAGAGCTCCCAATAACAATATCCGTTGGAGTAACAGTTACTTTCTATCTCCGCTCCTAAATGTCCTGAGTCGTGCTCAAAGGGTCATTTAGTGAATTTGCGAGGCCCTAAATTACGTTTTAATTACCAACCCCGCATTTCGAAGGGGCACATCCTTAAAACAGGTCACTAAATCCTCCTTAAGCGTCTTAGTTCATAGTTTGTCAGAGAAATTATTATTATAATAACGAACAAGCCGTTACAAAACTACTTAATTATAGAGAATGTCACAACTCGTTATAACACACGAATGATAATAATTTAGATTGTAATTGGTCATGATTTAAATTTAAATGTAAACTTCACTTGATAACAGCACCTGTGGCATTGTTTGAGATGTAGGGGACAGTAGCCATCTACCATCAAGTAGATTAATCGCTCCATTTAACGAGCAAGTGGTAGGGTTCAGGGATCCAGCATATATCAACTGCACTACTGTTATGTTGTGCTCTGTCGAACATTTGGTTCTTTGAAAGATTTTCGTATTTCGGATCATATTGCTCAGAGAAATGCAGAACTTTTCCCTTTGGTTGCAGAACTTTGGTTTTTTCCCTCTAACTCTCAATTTATGAATTTATGAAGTTACTAGCTGGTACCCGCGACTTCGTCCGCGTTGAACGATGAAAGGTACCACCCTATGTCCTTTCTGGTGTCCCAGACAACGTGTATGCAAAATTTCTTGGTGATCGGTTCACTAGTTTTTGCGTGAAAGAGTTACAAACATCCATACATCCAAACATACTTTCGCATTTATAATACTAGCTGGTGCTCGCGACTTAGTCCGCGTTGAACGATGAAAGGTACCACCCTATGTCCTTTCTGGTGTCCCAGACAACGTGTATGCAAAATTTCATGATGATCGGTTCACTAGTTTTTGCGTGAAAGAGTTACAAACATCCATACATCCAAACATACTTTCGCATTTATAATATTAGTACGGATGAGTAGTAAGTATGTAAAAATTTGCAGTGCGTAGGGCACTGGTCCAAGACCTGGTCCGCGATCAAATAATAATAATAATAAAAAAATTCAAAATATTCAAAACATTTAATTGAAGACATTATTTATTAATCGAATCGTTTGAGCAGCATCAGCTTAAATTGGTATCGAGCAATATTGTACGAAGTGAGCTTTAGCTATTGGTTTCAATGAATTCGCCATCCTGTAAACAGTGACTTCTTGGAGGGTGATAATTGATATGACAGGTGCCACTTTGTCTTCAGCTTCCACTCTCAGACCAACTAGTTTCAAATTGAACTCTTCACATTCCTGAAGAAGAAAACACACAAATGGGAAGGCAATACAATGAGCAAACTTATAAGATCACATTTGTAAATGTTTAGTTAATAATATACATATAGCGAGTATCTTTCCCAGTTACAGTAATATCGTTACACTGTGATATTGTCTGACGATGCTGTATGCTTATTTTTGCTAATGAATATAATTATATATATTTTTGGTATACCAAAGGCTTAGATTTAAATTATTTATAAATATTTTGTGAAAATAATTAGTTAGTTTTTAAGTTTTGTATATATTAATTTGTATATAATTTATATTTATAATATTAGTTTATATCCTTATGTACATATGTTCGAAAATAAATGCAGATATTATATATATTCATATAATTAATAATTAATTATAATTATGTCTATTATAAATTCTATCGTAAATAATAATAATAGGTATACTTACATTTTTTAGTTTGAAAGTTTCGCTGCGTTTCAATATTGCTAAAGATTGAAGCGGTCGCTTTATGTCTGTTATTAATCCTGAAAATAAATTATATAACATAACAAGAATAATCACATTATTTATAAGAAGAAATGAAATATATGGTTGACTGTTATCGACATAAATAAAAATCAAAAGGCGTTGTTTTATTTAGTTTACTCATTGTGGATATAACTGAAAAATATCTGCATTAGAAATACCTGAATTTAAAACAGTAATGCCACAGTTAAGTTTAGAAAATATAGATTTGAAACTTAACTGAACTTAGATTTGAACTTATATCTATATTTGAAATTATACAAAAAAATTGTGTGATATTTTTTATGTTAGAAAGGCCAGTAGGTTAACAGTCCAATTCATAGTTTGTGGCTACCGTCGCCTATCAAAATAATCAACGCCATGGAGGTGGCAATTGCTCTGATTTGATTATGGAGATTATGGTCTTTGGCATCCCTTAATTACTTATCGAAACACAAAATAACTTATGCTGTTAACTTATGCTGATTTGTGTAATAGTTGTTTTGACACGTTACATAAATATTTTGCACACCAAATGTGGTATTACATGCTGGGACTTTGTATTAAATAGTATTTATGTTATCTAGTTTTACACCCATGTACAAGCAAATAAATGATTGATTGATTGATTGATTGATATCACGTGGTTTCATTTAAGGGGTGGTTACAGCAAAACGCAGTATTTCCTGCCACTACTTATATAACAACTGCTGATCATCATCATGAGCATGGCCGGCCAGTGGAGGAACACTAGTTTGTATTGTGTTATTTTTATTTAATGTATATACGAGTATCCGTACTAATATTATAAATGCGAAAGTATGTTTGGATGTTTGTAACTCTTTCACGCAAAAACTACTAAACTGATCACAATGAAATTTTGCATATACGTTGTCTGGGACACCGGAAAGGACATAGGGTACCTTTCATCGTTCAACGCGGACGAAGTCACGGGCACCAGCTAGTATTATAAATGCGAAAGTATGTTTGGATGTTTGTAACTCTTTCACGCAAAAACTACTGAACCGATCACAATGAAATTTTGCATACACGTTGTCTGGGACACCAGAAAGGATATAGGGTATTTTTCATCGTTCATCGCGGACGAAGTCGCGGGCATTAGCTAGTAATTGTATATATATTAGTTTATAATTTAAAATTTATTTAACTGTAACATATTTTTATGCCTTTATTCCTCTTAGAAAAAGTATCTCAGATATATATTTCGTCAATTTCAAACGAAAGCTACAGAGTACATTATACATACATAACGCATACGGGGAATCCCCTGCCGGACACAGGTTTCTCCCCGAAGTGAAGATTTTGCTTTATTTAAAATAAGAAAAATGCAATACTCACCTTTCGTAACTACAGCACGAGAGGGATTCTTGTCAGCTAGTGCACCAATAATGCAGAGAGCTAACAAAATAATGCGAATTGATATCATTTTGAAATATTATCACCCACAAATGAACTCGTAAATGGCAAAACACATTATATAGCCGACGCATTAATTAAGCGTCACGTACGAATATAATTTGCTTATAATATGCGACTAATTACCTATAATTACCTATAAGTAATTGCCACAATAAATTTTAAAGGTATATATTATATTATTATAAATGTTTATACAAGGTTTTGTCGACGACTTCGTACATATGAAAAGTTTTCAAGAAGCGTTTGTGATTCACCACAGTTCAAGGTAACGCGACAAGAATCTTCATCAAGGTTTAATGGTTCAATGGTTCTACAGTGTTTCTAAAACAGACAGAAAATGCCAAAAACCACCGACCAATATATATTTATATTTATACACTTAATGTATACACTTCAAGTGATACATTTCATATTCCCTATTGTAGAAGTAATCATTGTAAAAATTCCTTCTTTCATAGTTCTAAGTATAACTACAATAACATTCTTAATGATATTCACATATTTTACAACAATTTGAATTGTTATAAAAAGAAAATTGGCGAATTAATTTTGAAAAATTAATTTTATCACTTATATTATTATTATTTTTATTTTAATTAATAAATAAATGTAAAAATTTAATTTTTATGATTCTTCAGGCCTATTTGTATATATATTATAATCTATAATATATATTTTTTTAAATTTATGGGTGTATGTAATCTAAATCTAAATAAATAAATAAATAAAACTTATATATATATATATATTTAAAAATTGAATGCACATAATAGCATTGTATCGGAGGATTTATTAAGTTAAAAGCTCTGCTCACGGTCCAGCAATTTTTCTGCAAATTATATCTTAACAGTTGATCGTTTTTTTCACTAGTGAAAACCGCATCAAAATGCGTTGGGCGATTTAGAAGAAGTAGCTAAGCGGAAAAACAGACAGACGCGTTGAGCGACTTCAATTTATAATATGTAAACATTTCAAACAACATTATAGAGTTTAAATTGTAAGAATTATAATAAGAAAAGTGAAATTATAATATATTTAATATGTAATCAGTTTGTAAATTATTTCAAAAATGTCTCTTTATAATATTTTTGAAATAATTTACAAAGGGATTATACATAGTTATATGTTTCTATAGCAATTAAATATAATGAAATGCCTCCTTTTAAGATAAACCGTGAAATTTATCATTATGAAGCGTATCTTAATTTGTAATACCAATTTTTTTTTTATTGCAAAATTATTTAAATGGCGAAATATATTACGTTTTAAATATATTTAATTCGGTTTATAATAATCACAGCTGAATTATTATCGTATGAGCTGCAAAGTGCCGAGCGAGCCGAATGGTGACACTGCTTTATGTCACCAACTCATTAAGCTGATTCAGACCAAATTAATGTTTTTTTTTTTTTAATTTAATAGTGTATGTTAAATTTTAACTGATTTTTTTAAAAATAGTTTGGCACCAAAAGAGAAACTATATTTTTTTAGAAATACAGTAGACACCGGATATAACGACTTCGGTTATAACGACCAAATGGCAAGATCACTGTTGTATGCCTATAACGATTTAGTATTGCTTATAATGGACCAATCCGTTTATTACGACCAATTTTTGAGTTCCCTTGAAGGTCGCTATAACCGATTTTTCACTGTATGCCTTTTTGTAATTTAGGCTAAGACATTTTTTACGTTTTTTTTTTACACCTATACTAATATAAATAGAGCCGAAGGTTTTTATTGTTTGAACCCGCTAAAAGCTGAAAATTGTTGAAAATCACGATACGACCTTTACGAACCGAACTGAGTAAAAACTGAAACCGAAGTACTAAAATGATATTTCTTTTAAATTTAACAGCGAGTGAAACCGCGAGGCATTGCTTGTTTATTATATGCCCACTAAAAACATATTAAAAAGTCTATTTCACGGGCTACGAGCGGCAGCTATTTAGGTTTAAGTAGCGTAATGGGGTTTTAAGCTAGATTCATGGTATTAACATGGAAAACTAATAAGGAGGCATAATATTATGTTAGTCAAAGACAAGACTGCATCAGAAAGGCTCGTTTTTTTTGCAAGAATTGCTTTATAACAATTGAAAGGGACGTTGCATAAACCAGAGAGCATGTCTGGTGTTCTATAACATATTATATATTACTACACGTTTGGTCTAGTGGCTAGTAATCCTAGCTGTTAACCAAACGGTCGCTGGTTCGAATCCCGCTAGGGGCAAATGTTTATGTGTTAACATTTTACTTTTGTAAAATGAGTCTTGGATGTTTTGTATTTATAATATGTATGTAGTCTGGTATCCATAATACAAGCATTAGTTGCTTAATGTGGAACTAGATGGTGCTGTGTGGAATGTGTGAAGATATTTATTTATTTATTATTTATTATATATTACTAGCTGTTGCACGCGACTTCGTCCGCGTAACTTTTTATAAAATATAGCTTATGTTATTCGCTGATAATATAGCTTCCAAACAGTGAAATAATTTTTCAAATAAGTCCAGTAGTTTCGGAGCCTATTCAATGCAAACAAACAAATCTTTCCTCTTTATAATATTAGTATGGATTACTTACGTATCTCTATTGTGGCACTAAAAAGAAATTAGGTTTGCACTGCTACTACTTGGATAAGAGAAATACAGAAACTTATTAAGCCTTTTCGGCTGTTAGCAATTCTTGAGCTTTGTAAGTTTGAGTGCACGCATCAAAACACTACATAACAGCTTTCATTTACTGAGTTAATGACTGTTGAACGAAATGTGTATTGCCATTTAATATCCACCGATCTATAAAAGTATATATTGTGTAAAAAGCTCGGGCACAATATAGATCGCTAGAGCGAGTATGAAGTGTATAAATCTCGAGACACCGGAGACCGGAGGAGACTCAATAACCGTTCGTCGACACTGTCCTCTTTATAGGACATTAACTCTCTACTCGACCGGATTAAATGTCGACCTTATGTGTTTGTAATAAAGATTGCATATTGTGTAAGTGGAGTGGTGTCGCGTATGAACAGCCAAATCACCAGTACATCATAAATCTTGAACAACACTTCGTTACTGTTCGACAGGTGTAGGGTGTTCATCTTTGCAGTTTTTTATGGAATTTTTAATTTGGATTCTATACTTAATCAAAATATAGTTTAACTAGCTGGTGCTCGCGAATTCGTCCGCGTTAAATTTTTTTTAAAAAAGGCAATATAACGCTTGACATCGTGTTGCTATAACACTTTGCCCAGGCGTTAGTTTTTTATTTTTTATTTATCCCTCGGGAATAGTCCTTTTTTCTGGATGAAAGGTACCCTATGTCCTTTCCGGTATCCCAGACAACGTGTATGCAAAATTTCATAGTGATCGGTTCAGTAGTTTTTGCGTGAAAGAGTCACAAACATCCATACATCCAAACATACTTTCGCATTTATAATATTAGTAAAGTAAAGGCTAGTAAAATGCAGAGCAAAGAAGATGAATTTGTGGGATTTCTTTTCCAATGTGATTTTATCAAAAAAATAAAGAAAATTTTGACCAGAAGAAAATAACACTCAAAAACCAAGTGTCGCAACTTCGTAACTTACAGAACTTATTTTAATGAAGAAAATTGATGGATAATTTTAAAAATAAACAATCGACACAAAAATTTAATTTTAAGAAATAAGCTTTTTTTTAAGACATTAAAATTAAAAATTTAAAATAAAAATTTACAATAAAAAAATTAATTTTCAATTTCTGTCCCTATTTTTTATTTTATTTTAAAACTATTTTCTATAATAAAATATGGTCACCCCAGCTTGTCGTTATTCTATGTGACACCTCCAGCGTTGTGACAAGATACCATCACGGTGATTTATCGTACGCGACACGTTTCGTCTATCACTTCATACACGTGTCCAACGATAACATTTTTCCATATGAACCTTTACACAACATATTGAAAACAAAAGGGTGATGGCATGATACCATCTGTCATTGTGGGAAAGAGAAATTTATTTTTCATCTGTTTATATGGAGATTTTATTATATATAATTTTTTGTATATATATTTACTAGCTGATGCCCGCGACTTCGTCCGCGTTGAACGATGAAAGGTACCGTATGTCCTTTCTGATGTCTCAGACAACGTGTATGCAAAATTTCATTGTGATTGGTTCAGTAGTTTTTGCGTGAAAGAGTTACAAACATCCATACATCCAAACATGCTTTCGCATTTATAATACTAGCTGGTGCTCGCGACTTAGTCCGCGTCGAACGATGAAAGGTACTCTATGTCCTTTCTGGTGTCCCAGATAACGTGTATGCAAAATTTCATTGTGATCGGTTCAGTAGTTTTTGCGTGAAACAATTACAAACATCCATACATCCAAACATACTTTCGCATTTATAATATTAGTACTTATTAATATTGGTTTCTCTTGAAGAGTAAATTATTGTTCATAAATGTATTTATAAGTAATAGATTATAATGAACGTCGGAAGTGGGAAAACTGTTGATACCTATTATTTAAAATGTATTTGACATTTTGACCTAAAAGGTTTATTTTTTATTCATCTATCTTGAGGTCCACCCTTTTGAATTTGTATTGAATTGAATTGAATTGAACCCCCCAATCAATCAATACATCCTTTGAAATTCTCATTTGAGGCCATCGAGCATACATCGCTCAATAATTTTGTGATTATTTTGACCTTTCCTAGTCGACAACACTTTTAACTTAGTTTCGAAAAAAAGTGACCAGAGTTTGTTCTATAAAAAACTGTCGAATATAGACAACGATAATTCGTCATAGCTCGCAGATAAGGATAAGCCTTGATTAGGCTAACACTAGTTATTTATTTATTAATTAATTAATTAATTTATATATATATTAATTTATTTATTTATTTTCAAGGAAAACTTAGAGTGATATTTATACAAAAATTATAAACAAAGCTATGGTTAGCTTTGTTGCGTAGCGGTGCTACTTAGCATAGCGTGACCCCTCTAATTGGCAATGCTCTGGTTAAATCTAGAGTTTAACTAAAAGCTGAAAAGGTTTAGAATATAGCAGTAACAGTTTTATCTAAAAAAAGTGCCTAGAAAAAAGCCCAACTAAAGATGGAAACACAAGTGAGCTCCTGTCATGAAATGAAGGGAAAGTTTCGTTGAGGTGTTTGAGTTTTTCAGGTGTAGTAGCACTTGTTGGTTGTTTTTGAGTGTGGAGCTTTTAAAATAAACACACGGCAGCCCTCAGCGCTCAATTAACGTCACAAAAGGGACCTCCTTTGATGGTCTCCGTAATTAATTCGCACAAAAACAGTCGCCAACAAGTGGTTGCAATTATATGTATGCCGGCGGCGAACTGAATGCATTCGGTGCACATTATGTCTCGAGTAAAACGTGGAACAATTTTCACAATTTTAACATCTCAATTACATATTTATTATACCTACATTATAGAAAAGGATTTTAATTATTAATATTTTTTTTTACATATTAATATTAATGTAAAATATTATTTATTTAAGGCATAATATAAATAATACAATCTGACAGGACAACTAAAGTAAAGTATAATTGACGCCCTAAACGTCTGATTAACTTAATGATTAATCTGATGTTTAGGGCGTTTAACTCGCAGTTTAGCGATGGTGATCAACAAAATATTATTAAACGTGTGTTTAAATTTTAATCAGCTGTTTAAAAGTAACCGTCTGTTGGTGAACTCGAGCCCTAAGTTAATCAGATGTTTAGGCGATTATTAAACGGCTGTTTAAATTTTAAACAGCCGTTTAAAACCGTCTGTTGGTGAACTCGAGCCCAAGTTAATCAGATGTTTAGGGCGATTATTAAACGACTGTTTAAATTTTAAACAGCTGTTTAAAAATAACCGTCTGTTGGTGAACTCGAGCCTAAGTTAATCAGATGTTTAGGGCGATTATTAAACGGCTGTTTAAATTTTAAACAGCTGTTTACAAATAACCGTCTGTTGGTGAACTCGAGCCTAAGTTAATCAGATGTTTAGGGCGATTATTAAACGGCTGTTTAAATTTTAAACAGCTGTTTAAAAATAACCGTCTGTTGGTGAACTCGAGTCTAAGTTGTTTTAGAATTGTGGTTCATTCCTAATGTTCAATAGACACTGTAAAGTAAGTAAATGTTCGACAGTGTCCTTCTGACGGACAGTCATCCGCAGACATTAGTTTGCGCTGCGTTGGTCACTGAATAGCTTTTTAGTTTGCAGTGGAGGCTCTAAAGCCTAACTGCATGCACTTTTAAAATGCCAAATTGATAGTACCGTCCAGTTCCCGTATACGCAGACTGGACTGGGTTATCATACCGCTGGCTCTAATACACGACTATTTTCATACGGCCCCCGAATTCCATTTGGATTTCCAGTTTAGCGATTGAATAGCAAAGTCTGTTACCACTCAGTCTATGAGTATTTATAAAACTTTATAAAAAGTATCGTAAAATCTATTATTCTTAAAAGCCCAAAGGCCTCTTTCACGATGTGTCAAGAAGGCTGACCGCCATTTAAAGTCACCGGTAACCGAGAATGAAGGAGATGATATACCTTTGTTTGTTTAGAGAAAACACTTATTGTTTAGTTTTAAAAAGTAAAATCGCAAAAGCGCCATTTCAGAACAAACCTAAAGTTTCATGTGTGAAATACGAGGCGTTGTAAACGGAACAAAAAAAAAAAACTCAACAGGTAAAGCTCGTCCGCGGTTTGAGCTGCATACTGCTCTACCCGATTTTTCTACGAGCTCTGCTCTGAGCCAACTAAATTGAAAGCCACGGGCTTACAACAGTACCTTTACCATGAGTTTACAATGATCGCATTCGCTAGCGAGAGCGTAAAATATTTATATGGAAAATTGTCAATTTTGACATTGACAGTTGACAGTTTTTCATATAAATGTTTTACCCTCTCGCTAGCGAGTGCGGTCATTGTAAACTCATATGAGTTTATAATGACCACACTAGCTAGCGAGAACATAGAATTTTTATAAGGGAAATTGTCAATTTTGACATTGACAGTCGACAGTTTTTCATATAAATGTTTTACCCTCTCGCTAGCGAGTGCGGTATTGTAAACTCACGGTAAGTACATGAGTTTACAATGACCGCAATCACTAGCGAGAACGTAAAATATTTATATGGAAAATTGTCAATTTGACATTGACAGTTGACAGTTTTTCATATAAATGTTTTACCCTCTCGCTAGCGAGTGCGGTCATTGTAAACTCATATGAGTTTATAATGACCACACTAGCTAGCGAGAACATAGAATTTTTATAAGGGAAATTGTCAATTTTGACATTGACAGTCGACAGTTTTTCATATAAATGTTTTACCCTCTCGCTAGCGAGTGCGGTATTGTAAACTACGGTAAGTACATGAGTTTACAATGACCGCAATCACTAGCGAGAGCGTAAAATATTTATATGGAAAATTGTCAATTTGACATTGACAGTTGACAGTTTTTCATATAAATGTTTTACCCTCTCGCTAGCGAGTGCGGTCATTGTAAACTCATGGTAAAGGTACTGAGAGCATTTCGCATCACGAAGCTCCTGTTCGATTCGATATTACGAATGGAAATAGATTTGATTGGGATGTTTGAACCGCGGTTTCTATTGAATTTATTTTTGGAGAGATATTAATAATCAAAGTTCAAAGATCAAGATTTTCAAAGTTCGAGTGAATAGGCATCTTCTGGGTGAGCTCGCTCCATCTTAGGTCTTGCTACACGGTTGGTTGTTGGTCAAGAGCAAACCCATCTTTTATATATATAAAAAAAAATCTAAACTTTTTTTCAAACTTGTATAGAATTCATTAAATTAATGAAATCGAAAAAAAAACTCAATCGTCATAAACAGGTTTAATATATACAATACAAGCTTACAATACAACTTGGGCGCTTAGGAACAGATTCCAATGATACCAATTATTCACTTGTTGAAAAAGACGGTTAAAAAATTACATTGAAAAACTGTCACGTAAATGATAAAATAATTTTTAAAAGATACTTTTAATAATTTCAATTTTATTCATAATGATGTGATAATTTATCAATTAAAAAAAAATAAAAAAAAAATTTTTGAGTCATTAATTAGTTAGCTTTATTTTAAAAATATTCCTTTTTTGTATTTTACAACAAAACATACTCATAGTTTAAAGTAAAACATAATATTACTACTTTTTAGAAAACAAAGGAACACAGGCAGACTAACGGTTCATGATGGTAGATGGTTACCGTCTCTTAGGGACACAAGAAACATCAGGTGGGCTGATACTGCCGACCTTTCAAGAATTTATTTATTGCTCCCCTGAGGTGACCCATGTTTTAGCGAAATGTAAACACACATCAGCAGGAAGTGTGTTCCGGGGATAACATTTCTACCTGCCTACTCTACTTTGTATAGCCTCTCCTTATTTAGGTAATTAGTATAAACTAGCTGGTGCCCGCGACTTCGTCCGCGTTGAACGATGAAAGGTATCCTATGTACTTTCTGGTGTCCCAGATAACGTGTATGCAAAATTTCATGGTGATCGGTTCAGTAGTTTTTGCGTGAAGCAGTTACAAACATCCATACATCCAAACATGCTTTCGCATTTATAATACTAGCTGGTGCCCGCGACTTCTTCCGCGTTGAACGATGAAAGGTACCCTATGTCCTTTCTGGTGTCTCAGAGAACGTGCATGCAAAATTTCATGGTGATCGGTTCAGTAGTTTTTGCGTGAAAGAGTTATAAAAATCCATACATCCAAAAATACTTTCGCATTTATAATATTAGCATGGATTCTGGTGCATGGAGTAGTCACTAGGTTATTTCAATATTATTACAGAAAAATTCGTTCCATCGAAAGATGCGCCCTAATCTCCCCGCGCCATACTTAAAACACACCGAATTTTGAGATTAGAATTTTTTGTTACATAATTTTATATTTTTAATTTTTTTTAATCAAATTAATTTTTTTAAATAAAAATTTTTTATTTAAAAATTTTTTTTTCCTTAACTCATTGTCTTTAGGAGGACTACCGCCTTTTTTAGTATTTTTTTCTAAATGAATAGTAATTAATTTTTTAATTTATAATAAAAACAATTTTATTAATTTTTATTATTATTATAATAAGTTTAATTATTACATTATAATTTTTACATTAGAATTTTATTCGCTCAACCAACTAGAGTTGCATGCCAGCTACAGTTAGTTTTTAAATAAAAACCTTTTACAAAAATTATACGAGTATCTGTTGTTTCCTACAAACGCATCGACTAAACATGTTGTTTAATCATAGACAAAGTTTTATCGGACTACGAAAAGTGATTAACATAATTATAAGTTGCTCATGTTTGCTTAAGTCTAGCCTGCAGACTTGGCAAAGTTTTAACTTGGTTTTAACTTAAGTTTAAACTGAAACTGCAGCTATAAAGTCAATACTTTTAAGAAGTTTAATAGCAGTTGAGGGACTCAAACACAGAGCCATTGAAAAATAAGATTTTTTCTACTGGTCACACTTTCTTTGTAAATGTCTGTACAAAAAATGCAGATGTATGTATTACATATAAATACTATGTGTATTCAGGAATTTGTCTTCTTATACTGGTCTTGTTCGGTAAATTTTTCTAAAAACTTAAAAAGTAATATCAAATACTGTAAAATAAATAAATAAATCGTCAAGAATAAATACACCAAGACGTGTGTGGCAAACAAAGAGTTTTGTCCGTACTAATATTATAAATGCGAAAGTATGTTTGGATGTATGGATGTTTGTGAATCTTTCACGCAAAAACTACTGAACCGATCACCATGAAATTTTGCATACACGTTGTCTGGGACACCAGAAAGGACATAGGGTACCTTTCATCGTTCAACGCGGACGAAGTCGCGGGCATCAGCTAGTATTATAAATGCGAAAGTATGTTTGGATGTATGGATGTTTGTAATTCTTTCGCACAAAAACTACTGAACCGATCACAATGAAATTTTGCATACACGTTGTCTGGGACACCGGAAAGGACATAGGGTACCTTTCATCATTCAATGCGGATGAAGTCACGGGCACCAGCTAGTATTATAAATGCGAAAGTATGTTTGGATGTATGGATGTTTGTAATTCTTTCGCACAAAAACTACTGAACCGATCACAATGAAATTTTGCATACACGTTGTCTGGGACACCGGAAAGGACATAGGGTACCTTTCATCATTCAACGCGGATGAAGTCACGGGCACCAGCTAGTATTATAAATGCGAAAGTATGTTTGGATGTATGGATGTTTGTAATTCTTTCGCACAAAAACTACTGAACCGATCACAATGAAATTTTGCATACACGTTGTCTGGGACACCGGAAAGGACATAGGGTACCTTTCATCATTCAACGCGGATGAAGTCACGGGCACCAGCTAGTATTATAAATGCGAAAGTATGTTTGGATGTATGGATGTTTGTAATTCTTTCGCACAAAAACTACTGAACCGATCACAATGAAATTTTTCATACACGTTGTCTGGGACACCGGAAAGGACATAGGGTACCTTTCATCATTCAACGCGGATGAAGTCACGGGCACCAGCTAGTATTATAAATGCGAAAGTATGTTTGGATGTATGGATGTTTGTAATTCTTTCGCACAAAAACTACTGAACCGATCACAATGAAATTTTGCATACACGTTGTCTGGGACACCGGAAAGGACATAGGGTACCTTTCATCATTCAACGCGGATGAAGTCACGAGCACCAGCTAGTATTATAAATGCGAAAGTATGTTTGGATGTATGGATGTTTGTAATTCTTTCGCACAAAAACTACTGAACCGATCACAATGAAATTTTGCATACACGTTGTCTGGGACACCGGAAAGGACATAGGGTACCTTTCATCATTCAACGCGGATGAAGTCACGGGCACCAGCTAGTATTATAAATGCGAAAGTATGTTTGGATGTTTGTAACTCTTTCACGCAAAAACTACTGAACCGATCACAATGAAATTTTGCATACACGTTGTCTGAGACACCAGAAAGGACATAGGATATCTTTCATCGTTCAACGCGGACGAAGTCGCGGGCACCAGCTAGTATTATATATTATAGGTTTACGTTATGGATAACCATGCAAAACAATAGGGCCGAAAACTTGCACACCGAGACCACAGTTAACTTTGAAAATTATGCATCCAAAGTTGGCCCTGCTGGGAATCCAACTCCCTAACACCTGAGTTATCCACTCTGGCCAAGGAAAACAGCTTTTTCACTTTGCCAATCATTATAAGCATTATAAAGTAATTAAACAAATATTTTTACACATTAAATATTTTTTTTTTGTATATATAATAAGATATTAAATTACTTTCCATGCAAAAGACATGGAAGTGATATACCATTACTTTTGTAGGCTACAATATATTATATCTTTCAACGTGAACTTTAATGTATTCACATCAAGTTTGGTCATTAATTGACATGAACACAAAACAACGTCTCGGTCTCAATACACGTTGTTGTGAGACCAGATCGCAGCAAAATGTCTCCTTTGTAACCAGGTTTCACTGTGATTGTATAGCACTTCGCGTTAGACATCCGTTTCGTCTGATGAGGAGATAACGGCACTGTTGTGACGCCTTGCAACACTTGCAAGACGTTCTAACACACCCGCTTAGGGCTTGTTCATACAGAACACTATGTTTTAAATATTTTTATTCACATAAAGTTTGGTCATTACTTGATGTGCACACAAAACAACGTCTCGGTCTCAATACACGTTGTTGTGAGACCAGATCGCAGCAAAATGTCTCCTTTGTGACCAGGTTTCATTGTGATTGTGTAGCACTTCGCGTTAGACATCCGTTTCGTCTGATGAGGAGATAACGGCACTGTTGTGACGCCTTGCAACACTTGCAAGACGTTCTAACACACCCGCTTAGGGCTTGTTCATACAGAACACTATGTTTTAAATATTTTTATTCACATCAAGTTTGGTCATTAATTGATGTGTGGTTGGTAATTGGTTGTGAGACCAGATCGCAGCAAAATGTCTCCTTTGTGACCAGGTTTCATTGTGATTGTGTAGCACTTCGCGTTAGACATCCGTTTCGTCTGATGAGGAGATAACGGCACTGTTGTGACGCCTTGCAACACTTGCAAGACGTTCTAACACACCCGCTTAGGGCTTGTTCATACAGAACACTATGTTTTAAATATTTTTATTCACATCAAGTTTGGTCATTAATTGATGTGTGGTTGGTAATTGGTTGTGAGACCAGATCGCAGCAAAATGTCTCCTTTGTAACCAGGTTTCACTGTGATTGTGTAGCACTTCGCGTGTTTATTAATTTTTTTTTATTAAAGATGGGTTTGCTCTTGGCCAACAAAAACTGTGTAGCAAGGATGAGGCCTAAGATGGAGCGAACCTCATTCTCAACCCAAAAGATGCCTATTCACTCCAACTTTGAAAAGATTTGGAGCTCGGAAATATAGACGCCGGCGCATTATAAAAGATGTTTGAACTCGCTTGGTCCGAAATAGAATGATATCGACAAGATGAGGATGGTAACCATTTGTACGTCCGTATGTCCGATGGAAGAAAGGGGAAGTCGGTATGAGTTCATGCAGCTCCTGACCACACTCTCCGAAGTACATCTTATAAAAGACACATAGACTGGCAATTTTACGTCTATGTGCCAGGCTCTGCATCTTAGTTTTTAAAAACGTACTGCCGCCAATGAGTCTCCTAATCTCGTCTGATGAGAAAATAAAGGCACTGTTGTGACGCCCTGCAACACTTGCAAGAGGTTCTAACACACCCGCTTAGGGCTGCTTCACACAGAACATTATGTTTTAAATATTTTACTGTTGGCAGCTTCTTTTCGACTCGGTGCACTAACAAATTCAAACGCGTTGTCAATATGATTATAGACACTATCCTCAGGATCCTAAAAGGACCGACTACCATAAAGTGGACCGGTCTGCCGTTTTTTTTAATATAAAAAATGGTAAGATAATAAAAATACATGACTCACGTGCAAATTGTCAAGGCGGTAATTAATTTTATAGTCAATCTCGTCTTCGTGGACATAATGTGAATTTTGTATAGTATAGTAAAGTATAGTATCTTCTTACTACTAGTGTGTGCACGGGTTTACACTTGTCTCGTGAGAAGCACAGATAAAGGCAGGTCAAGTGGAGGTTTTGAGCTCCAAGTGTTCTCCTTAAAACGTTCCGTTTACACATATACACGTAGACACACATACTATGGAGTAAATCGAGATATTTAAATCGAGATAAAGTATCGATGTTATTTTTATAATTCAGTGAACTCTGCTCTAAGCATAGTAATATTAAATATCCAAAAAATTAAAAACAAAAAATTTAACAAAAAGAAAAAGCATTTAGCTATAATGTGTGTCTATATTTGTGAGTGTCAATGAAGTGTGCAAGAGTTTCAGTTAAATTCTAAGCAAGATGGTAGGTAAGTCAATGTTGTGACATATTTAAGTAGCTAAATTATTATAATTCAAATGAACGGAGGGTAAACTTATGTACAGTCATCACCGCTTTGTGGATTTATAGGCCTTGAACGCTTAGTAACTCCCTTTCCATCCTTATATTACACTAGCTAGTGCCCGCGACTTCGTCCGTGTTGAACGATGAAAGGTACCCTATGTCCTTTCTGATGTCTCAGACAACGTGTATGCAAAATTTCATAGTGATCGTTTCAGTAGTTTTTGCGTGAAACAATTACAAACATCAATACATTCGAATATACTTTTGCATTTATAATATTAGTACGGATATCCTGCGCCTCTGTGTCTCTGTATCCGCTAACTACTCCCAAACCAAGCAACATACTTTGATGCGGTTTTCACCATCACTTAGGTAATTTTTCACGAAAGGAAGTATAATAAAATCTAATTAAGTTTTTATATACATAAGTAGAAAAAAAATCTATATTTTGCAACCAACACGCCAAAACTGCTCCGTCTGTTCATTTAAGTTTTCACTTATTTAAAGACACTTATTTAACAAGGAAAGGTTTGTATATATTAAAAAATTGCATCCCTTCTTATTTATAATATATTAATTATAACTGACTTTCTACAGTACAGTTGCATATATATAAACCGTTTTAAAAGTACAAGTAACTTAACATAATAATGTGTTATTAAAGGGCTGCGTTATGTCTGAATCATATTGATTTTACAGCTGACCACTCCAGACAGTTTCAAATGGAAAATGACGTAAACGCAGAGTTACCAATAGAGAAATATGAATGAACGCAGAGTACTTAAAGGAGAGTAAAATACTCTATGTACAATAAATAGTGAACCACAGGGCACATAAAGTGAGCACTTACCGCGTAGCGCATTATCGATTTTGCATTCGAATAGTGCGGTTATGCTATTATTGACATTAATAACATATCGATTCATACTGAACACCCTTATTATTATTGAGACAGAATTATATATTAAAAAACTAGGCGTAGTCCTTAGCTTTTTATCCGCACACCCAAATACAATCAAAAAATGAACAGACAGAAAAAGTATATTATTGTAATCCGTACTTCCGTACTAATATTATAAATGCAAAAGTACGTTTTAGATGTATGGATGTTTGTAACTCTTTCACGCAAAAACTACTAAACCGATCACCATGAAATTTTGCATACACGTTGTCTGTGACACCAGAAAGGACATAGGGTACCTTTCATCGTTCAACGCGGACTAAGTCGCGGGCACCAGCTAGTTATTATAAAAATCGTTTAATATCGTGGATCGTGCACGCCATCATGAACAAAGAGCTACACCTCTTTTTAATAAATGGTTTTACCATTTTTGTAGAGTATACTTAGTAATTATAAAGAGTTACTAAGTAAATAACTAAGTAGATATCTTAAATATCATAAATGCAATTTTACATTTTTATTTAACTTGACTTGACCGTGTGAATTTTTCATAGGTAAGATTATAGGATACCGTTCAATCAGAACAAAATCTTTTTCCCAAAGGAACATATAAAAAAAATAATGTATGACAAAAATATATTATGAGCAATAATATTGAGAGATTGAATAAATGTTGGCGTGAACGAAGTCACTGGAAAAACTATTGTTGTTATCATTATTAGGTTGAAATTAAATTTAAAAAACTTAATAGCGCTATAGAATAAAATGTCAATAATAAAATGGCTAATAAACAATTAATTTTGAGAATTAGATGCGGACTAATATTATTGTCTGCGCTTAGCGCCTTGTCATTTACATACCTGAATAATATAATTCCACTAAAATGAAAATTCAAGTTAAAACCGAGTGTCTGGTATTTCTGTATGGAAATCTGTGTTTATTTGCTTAGCGTTCGGGATTGTAATGTTTAAATGAAGCAGAGTGGTTGCAGCGATGCCGTTTTTCGATTTATACAAATTTCTAATCCATGTATTAAATCAAGGAGTCTGGTAACGTTCATCTTATGTTATACTAGCTGGTGCCCGCGATTTCGTCCGCGTTGAACGTTGAAAGGTACCATATGTCCTTTCTGGTGTCCCAGATAACGTGTATGCAAAATTTCATGGTGATCGGTTCAGTAGTTTTTGCGTGAAAGAGTTACAAACATCCAAACATACTTTAGCATTTATAATACTAGCTGGTGCCCGCGACTTAGACCGCGTTTAACGATGAAAGGTACCATATGTCCTTACCGGTGTCCCAGATAACGTGTATGCAAAATTTCATAGTGATCGGTTCAGTAGTTTTTGCGTGAAACAGTTACAAACATCCATACATCCAAACATACTTTCGCATTTATAATATTAGTACTAAGATTAGTAATTCTAAAGATATTTTATCATCCTGTGGGACCGTTTCAGCGCCATATTATGTAATTACTGTCAACACACACACAAAAAAATATTTCAAATTTTAATTAAAATGTAATTCAATCTATGAACATTGGCAATTTGTATTTTTTTATTGATAATGTGTCCGTTAGACAACGTAAGCAATAACATGTCTAGTCAATTCGAAGAGAGAGAATTCCTCAAACCATTATTTCCAGAATCAAATCTAACTGGCGGAATGTGTTATTTGAATATTGGGCGAGATAGATTTAAAAGCGGTACCGTATTTTTAGGTGGTAGTGCTCTCGCTCCGGGATTCTTTATGTCGAGTGAAAAGGTTCAATATGTAAAAGGCTTTAAAGGCGGCACTCACGTGCGGAACGGTCTCTGAAATACAATTTTTTCCCATATAAATTGCCGACAGCTGGGGGAGAATGTTCGGCACGCGCGCGCCGTCTTCCACAGTTGCCCTATTCTGACATTTTATTCGGAGTTCCAAATTTCAAATTCGCATTCAACAGATGAAACATTGTTTAGTCTTTATTTACCTACTCGAAATAATCAAAATTTTTAAGATTTTTAACGTCCTCTGTTCACCACCCTCAGGGTGACAAAGACAACTTCCTAAAATGACAATTTCTGAAAATGACAACAGCCTAAAATGACAACTTCCTAAAACGACAACTTCCTAAAATGACAACTTCCTAAAATGACAACTTCCTAAAATGACAACTTTCTAAAATGACAACTTCCTAAAATGACAACTTCCTAAAATGACAACTTCTGAAAATGACAACATCCTAAAATGACAACTTCCTAAAATGACAACTTCCTAAAACGACAACATCCTAAAACGACAACTTCCTAAAATGACAACTTCCTAAAATGACAACTTCCTAAAATGACAACTTTCTAAAATGACAACTTCCTAAAATGACAACTTCCTAAAATGACTACTTCCGAAAACGACAACTTCCTAAAATGACAACTTCCTAAAATGACAACTTCCTAAAATGACAACTTCCTAAAATGACAACTGAGTGTCATTTTCGACCCTCACAGTCAAAATGAAGAAATCAGTTTTACTATTCAACCTAATCATGTTTCTTAAGGCCTCTTTCACCAACTACAAGTAAAGTGTTGATTAGTTACTTTTAGAAATAATTTTATGTTTTATTAAATTATGCACTCGGTTTATTGCATCCTTCGATAGGCAATTTTTTAAAATTATTTTCTTTTTAATGTTTGGGACTTTTAATGTACAAACAAAGGTATATCATCTCCTTCATTATCGGTTACCGGTGACTTTAAATGGCGGTTAGCCTACTTGACACATGGTGAAAGAGGTATTTTCTGTCTACATATTTTTGCACAATTAATATACTCGTATTTCGTCAGTACACAAACAGACCAACTTAAAATAGTACCATTTGTATGGAGTAAAGACTACCTGAGCCAATTTCTCATCCTCACTTGTAATCCCTATGGCGTTGCTTGATTTGCTTATTTACATTTTACATAAAAATACCACTTAGGTTATGTTTCATTTAATAATTTCTATTTAAAAATTGAATATGATTTTTATTGCTTTGCCATAAAACTAAAAAAAAAAAACACAAGTGTTTTAACAAAACTCTTGTCACCGTCGTGTTTTATAATGACCAAACAAACTAACTTTAATAAATTATTGAAATATGGATTCTATTCAACATATACTATTAAGGTTAGTTCTCAAACTAATTAAATATTTAAAATGTACATGTTTATAGATTTGTTTATTAATAAATAAATTATTATTATTTATTTTATATTTTTTTCTAGTATGCTAAACTAGAACAACCCAAGAAAACGGACGTGAAGGTAATATAGAGAATGATAGGATAGGTGCATTTTAAAGGAACCAGAATAGGTACACCGAGTCCTATTGTAAAGAATCTGAAAGCGAGGCCAGGTCTGCGTCAGATTTATAGCAATGCGACGTTCATAACGTTCGCACTCATGGAACCGCTTTCATAGCAATTTAATTAAAATTTAAATATATTCACACATTCCACACAGCACCATCTAGTTTCACAGTAAGCAACTAATGCTTGTATTATGGATACCAGACAGTTGATATACTATATATATTACTTTTTTTTGGAAATACATACATATTATAAATACAAAACATCCAAAACTCAGGTACAAAGGTAAAATGTTAAAACATAAATATTCGCCCCTTGCGGGATTCGAGCCTGCGACCGTTTGGTTAGCAGCTAGGGTTACTAGCCACTAGACCAAACGTGTCGTCAAATGTTTTAATTAATATTAACTATGCAAAATCTGGTTCAATTTTAGCTCTGTAATTTTACAATTACTCAATGTGCTTTGGTGTGCATTTAACTCAATACAATTGCTAACGAAAATTTATGCAAAAAGCTTACTATGCGTTTCTATAACAATTATAAAGATTATCTATAAACTAATAGAATGTGCATTCCAAACCGGTGGTAAAAAATTGTAAGTAATTTTAAAATATTGCAAGTAAGTAATTTAAATTTGATCATGTGTTTTTGAAATTTTGAAATGTATGGGAATATTATTTAGTTTCTCTTAGAACAAGTAAGGGTTTCTGTATTACCTTACTTTATCCTAACTAATAATATAAATGCGGTAGTGAGTTTGATTGGTTTTTTCACACAATAAATACCTTAGCCGATCAACGGATACAGAAAAGTATATAAGGCACCTCAATCAGCTAAAAAGTACTGTCAGCAAAAGACTGACAAAAATGTATGAGTAGCAAAAAGTAGCGCCTGACAAAAAAGAGGAGCAAACTATGACGCGGGCAAAAGCTAGTTCTTTATATTTTTATAGCAAAATATATAACAATTTATCAATAAAATAAAGTAACAAAGAAATAGGAGATTTTAAAAATAATCTAAAGACAGTGTCGGTCGTAACCCTAGTGGCTAGTGGCTAGTAACCCTAGCTGTTAACCAAACGGTCGCTGGTTCGAATCCCGCTAGGGGCAAATGTTTATGTGTTAACATTTTACCTTTGTACCTGAGTCGTGGATGTTTTTTATTTTATAATATGTATGTATTTACAAAAAAAAGTAATCTATGTATTATATCAACTGTCTTGTATCCATAATACAAGCATTAGTTGCTTACTGTGGAACTAGATGGCGCTGTGTGGAATGTGTGGAGATATTTATTTATTTATTTATTTATTTATTTATTTATTTATTTATTTATTTATTCATGACTTCTTTAATGACAAAAATTAATGATGCAAATGATATACTTGACATTGGATAATTGATACTTACATTAAATATTATAATTTAATACTTAGATAAATTGGATTTAAGATAAAGATTTTGTATTCCAACATTGGTAAGTCATATAGATCAATTATTAATCAAAATACCTATCATGTAAATCAACAAATAAACAAATAAATTATTGTAGCCTTCAAATGGACCGGAAGTTTACCTTATGAATGTAAAAACAAATATACGGTCCAAACTACAAACATTTTGAATTTAATATCACAGTAATAAATGTAACTAAAATCTAATAGTTAATTAAGCTAACAAAAACTCAATTACACATTTAACTATATCCGAGTTTAACCCACTTTGTTGAGAAGAATGACCTTTAAAATTCAAAGGTTGTATTCTCCCCCCCCCCCCCCCCCCTCTGCCCGCCTCTAACAGACAAACCTATTCTTTTGGGCGTCCATTTTGTTTTATCGTTCGATTCGAGATTTGTTCGTGTGATGGTGATAAAGCGACTTCACACTAGAGACGGTAACATTTTGCTAGTGTTGTTCTTGAACTGGAAGTCCGTCAATGCGGTTAGATCACAGTAAGACCGAATTCAGTTTTTATTGAATTTTATTGAGTCAACACAATAATTAAGTTTTATGCAATACACCATTAAAGAACTCAATATTAATTTATTCAAGAAGAAAATGAAGCAATTACTCGTTGACAAATGTTATTATAGTATAAAAGATTTTATGTGTGATAATTTATTGTAATAATTGGTAATATTAATTAGCTTTATTGTTTTATGTAGTATACTTAAAGGGTTTAAAAAACCCCTCAAAGGGTAGAATGTAGCGAGATTTATCTATTATAAAACCATTGTAACCTATATTCAGCAAATAAATGGTTATTATTATTCACGAATATTTATTTTCATTCTTAAATTTTTTTGCAATATATATTACAAAAAAAACAATAAATATTATTGTTATTATTATTATGAGAACAATTTTAATAGTGTTGGCAATAGTAAAAAACTTGCCAGTGCATGCATAAGTGTTTCGACCCAAATAGGCATACAACTCAGCATAATATAAATAAATAAATAAATAAAATAATTATGCTGTGTATGCTACAAGTCACATAATATTTATTAAAAATAAATAACATTTTTTTATTTTTATAAAAAAATAGCCAACGTAAAAATGTGCATATAAAATCCAAAACAAATTGCACAATACACAATTTTGATATTTTAGTAAATTTCCCTGGAATACTAAGAGACTCTTTCACCAACTACAAGTAAAG
Source organism: Synanthedon myopaeformis (assembly GCA_944738685.1). Classification (NCBI taxonomy): domain Eukaryota; kingdom Metazoa; phylum Arthropoda; class Insecta; order Lepidoptera; family Sesiidae; genus Synanthedon; species Synanthedon myopaeformis. Next base: position 12,905,590 of record OX122915.1, read on the forward strand.
TGTTGATTAGTTACATTTAGAAATAATTTTAAGTTTTATTAAATTATGCACTCGGTTTATTGCATCCTTCGATGGGCGAATTTTTTTATTCTTTATGAATTTTCTTTTTAATGTTTGGAACTTTTACCGTACAAACAAAGGTATATCATCTCCATCATTCCCGTTTACCGGTGACTTTAAATGGCGGTTAGCCTACTTGACACATGGTGAAAGAGGCCCTAACTAAATTAGTAAGAAGCAAATCGTATGTAAAGTTTATTGAAATTTTCGCAAACTGCTAAGGCTCGAGTTCACCAACAGACGGTTATTTTTAAACAGCTGTTTAAAATTTAAACAGCCGTTTAATAATATTTTGTTGTTCAAAATCGCTAAAATGCGGGTTAAACGCCCTAAACATCAGATTAACCTGTCAACCTATTAGATTAAGATCAGATTAATCTAGTGATTAATCTGATGTTTAGGGCGTTTAAACCGCAGTTTAGCGATGGCGATCAACAAAATATTATTAAATGGCTGTTTAAATTTTAAACAGCTGTTTAAAAATAACCGTCTGTTGGTGAACTCGAGCCTAAATTATGTTAGCAAATAAATTATGGAGCCAACTACGTTGAAATTAAGACAGTGCAGAGTTTCTTTACAATGCTGTAAGATTATGTGATATTGAAAGCGAGGAATCCGTACAATTGTTTTCAAAGATGGAAGCGGATGAAATTCACCCGCTTAAGTTTATCACTATGGCTACAGCCCGGTACCTTTGTAACTCGACATTGATTAAATAGAACCGAACGAAAGAAATCGCCGGTCTTCAAGTTGGATTCGCGTTTGTTAAAACGTCTGTTACATGTAAAGTCAACACGTATCTCTTCAATATACCCAAAGGCTTTTTGAAGAAATTTTATTGACATTTCACTGCTTAAATTCAAAAGTATCACAAATCAAAATTACACTTTTTTTTATAGGAGAGCTAATTGAAAAAAAAAAAAAAAAAGTTTCTTATTAGATATATATCAAATATATTATAACATCGTTAGAAGCGTATTTTTAAGTAGCATTAAATGTTTTAATGTACTTTTATAATAAACTGAATAATAGAGGAGATATAAGCATATATATATGTTACTTTTGAATATTAAAAAAAAATGATAAAAATATACTAAATATGAAATAAAACAACCATACAAATCTTTTTGCAACATACTATATGAATGATTGTGATTGTATTTTTGCAATAAAAATATTTTTGGAATTTTTTGATTTGTGATACTCTTGAATTAAAGCAGCTATTTATTCAAATAAAATAAATAACAATATAGAAGCTATTTAGATAACAATGGATGCGTTAAATAAACTCGTGCTTTGTCTAAGAAAAAAAAAAAATTAACCAAATTTTCTTCTATAAGTTGCTATTGATATGTTTATAAGATGGGATTGAATATTATACCTAAGTGCTTTATTATTACGTCCAAAAATTAAACGATGTTTACAAACTATATATATTAGGTAGGCGAATACATAAATATATTATAGTAGATATATAAAATTTTCAAAATAGATAATAAATAATTTCCGGTAAGGACAATTAGTGGACCAAAAAGTGGACACGAGACAAGTGGACGGTGAGCATATTGCTACTTGAAGATTTAAGGCGAGTGTACAGTAATTTTAAGACGGGCTAAGCTGCGGGGCGCAGCTAGTTTGTACATAAACTATAGTACTTATAGTTTTTAATATAAGTGGAATTTTTTTATTATGTAGTTGTTAGCAGGCAAGGTTCTACTTATGGATATAGATTTTCCATCAAAATTTAACGTTGCTTCAGGATCGTCACAAACCTTTGCACGCGCTCCCATCCAAGTCTTTTGCTGTTTTCCACACTCCTGAAATAATAATAATGGGATTCTAATTGAGAACAGCTTTTTAAATTTAACTGTGAATAAAAAAATATTAATTGTGTTTTTTTTTTGTTTGTATATCAGATAATCGAAATCTTTTCAAAGTTGGAGTGAATAGGCATCTTCTGGGTTGAGAATGAGGTTCGCTCAATCTTAGGCCTCATCCTTGCTACACATTTGGTTAGTTGGTTGTTGGTCAAGAGCAAACCCAACTTTTATAAAAATAAAATAAAATAAAATAAAATAACGGACCAAACGCTTTAAAACATATTTTATAATGCGCACTGCAAAAGGTTTGGAACTCCTGACCTCATATAACCCAAATCTTTTCAAAGTTGGAGTGAATAGGCATCTTCTGGGTTGAGAATGAAGTTCGCTCCATCTTAGGCCTCATCCTTGCTACACAGCTGGATGTTGGCCAAGAGCAAACCCATCTTTAATAAAAAAAAATTTAAAAAAATCTACAATGTTGCCAATCTGATTTCACGCGACTGAAATAACACATGAATGATTTCCAAACACATTAAAATAAACGACATTCGCGTTACTAAACCGTAGAAAACTGTTACCTTATCTTGAATACACGGCTAATCATCAGTATATATATTAGTTCTTTTTAGTTGAATTGCCACTCCAATAGGTCAGCTACCATTATGATTTCTTTCCACAATGCTATGCTGGTTCTTTGCGCTGCAAATTTAGCTAACACAATGCCTTCAAATTGTGTGAGGAAGTATGTTGGTAAGTACAAAATGACCGACCGTTTAATCTTACTTCTTATCTTACTAATATAAATGCGAAAGTATGTTTAGATGTATGGATGTTTGTGACTCTTTCACGCAAAAACTAGTGAACCGATCACCATGAAATTTTGAATACACGTTGTATGGGACACCAGAAAGGACATAGGGTACCTTTCATCCAGAAAAAAGGACTATTCCCGAGGGATAAATAAAAAATAAAAAATTAACGCCTGGCCAAAGTGTTATAGCAACACGAGGTCAAGCGTTATATTGCTTTTTTTTTTAAATTTTCAACGCGGAAGAAGTCGCGAGCACCAGCTAGTTACTTATATTATAAACGCTGTAAGAACTTTTTTGACGACTTTCAATAGTTATAAAAATTATAACAATTATCGAAGACCACCTAGAAATAATACCTCGTGATCTGTTCGGTGCGCGAATAGGGCATCTCAGAGCCTATTTCTCTATCCCTTCCTAGTATCCTATCCTATCCTATGGTCGGCAGCGCACCTGTAGTGTTGCTTGTGTTTATAGGCGACAGTATCCACCGACCATCTAGTGGACAGTCAGCCTGTCTGTCGAGTTTAGCATAAAAGAATCCATATATTCATAAATATAATAAATAAATATCTTCACACATTCCACACAGCACCATCTAGTTTCACAGTAAGCAACTAATTCTTGTATTATGGATACCAGACAGTTGATATAATACACAGATTACTTTTTTTTTGTAAATACATACATATTATAAATATAAAACATCCATAACTCAGGTACAAAAGTAAAATGTTAACACATAAACATTTCCCCCTTGCGGGATTCGAACATGCGACCGTTTGGTTAACAGCTAGGGTCACTAGCCACTAGACAAAACCTGTCGTCAATATGTAGACATTTTTTTTATCATACATATATATCCCATTAATATAACAAATGCATAATTATATAAGTTAATTAAATATAGGTGAAGAGTCAGTTGATGCAGTCGTCCTTCCGGTAATAAAAGTCCACGAAGCTCACGTAGAATTGGACATAGCAAACGTGAGTACACAGATTTGTAACAATGTTCACTTTGTTAAAAAAATTGGCGTGTGACTGTGTCACGGACACGTCCATGTGTTGTGCGTGAATACGTTTATGTAACGAGTTATATTTTTTTTAAATAAAATGCGCTTATCGTAATGAATTCTTAGATCATTTAGCTATCCAGTGGTATAATTTAAATTTTTATGTAGAGCATAGATTCGAAACTACAACGCCAAACTTTATCCCCCGATTTTGTTATTGTAGCAAATTTAAAGACGTATTCACGTCAAAAAAATATCATCAATCTACTACAATTATGGATTTTGCTTGACAAATGCCAAAGCGGCACATGTCAAGTACGCCTAAAATGGAATCATGGCGGAATCTTGTCTTCGCTCGTCAATGGTTAAAGTTAGTAACGACCAAGTTCTACTATTCATTTTAAACTCTAATGTGTTGACGTAAAGTCACATTTTCATTAAATGACATTATATTTGTTTTTTTTTAAATGGCAGATGACAGCGTTCATGCTCTACGCATATCGCTGCTTAAATTCAAAAGTACCACAAATTAAAAAATTCCAAAAATGTTTTTATTGCAAAAATACATTCACAATCAAAGATTTATGGTTGTTTTATTCCATATTTAGTATATTTTGATATTTTTTTAATATTTAAAAGTAACATATATATATGCTTATATCTCATCTGGTATTCAGTTTATTATAAAAGTACTTAAAACATTTAATGCTACTTAAAAATACGCTTCTAACGATGTCTAATATGCATATATATTTGATATATATCTAATAAGAAAAAAATAGACAAAAAAATTTTTTTTTTTCGATTAGCTCTCCAGTAAAAAAAGTGTAATTTTGATTTGTGGTACTTTTGAAATTAAACAGCGATATGTATTTTTTAAATGTTAAATAAAGTTTCTAGTGTTTTGTATGGCATGCGAAATCCATAGTTGTTGTAGATCGATGCGAAAATAATCCACTAAAATAATATCCTCTAGTAAAAATTAGATAATTTCCTGTTGACCGTTTACACGTGGAAACATATTTTAATTACCGGTAATAAATATTATTTATCTATTGTACCTACTAGACGATAAGAGCCTTATTTTTTTTTTTAATGTAAAAATATAATTTTTATGATTCTTTAGGCCTATTTGTATATAATCTATAATATATATTTTTTAAATTTATGGCTGTATGTAATCTAAATCTAAATAAATAAAAAAAAATTAAAAAAAAAATTAATATGCGTTTTCATCTATTATTTAATCAAGATTTAGCTGGGTAACATATAAACATAATAATATATAAATAAGTGTCATAACATACTTAAAAATTATTCCTTAATTGAACAAAAGATTTTTTTATTAGAGTTTTGAATTAACTGGTGTAAAATTTAAGAAACATAATTTAAAAAAAAAAAGGTTTTTTTTTTTACACATGTAAGTCTTGATTTGAAGATATATAGCGAGTGTGTTTTTTTAATTGTATTCAGATGTTTATAAAGTAATTTTGATGAATATGTTTACATGAAGTTATACATATCTATGTAAAATGGAGTGATTAAATTTAAACCCATATCATAAATTTAAATTAATTTCCATAAATATAAAAAAAGTTTTCTTATTTAATTATCTTATGGGGCAAGAAGTTTTGAAGAAACCAAAGTAAAATTCGAAAATTTCAACAACATTTTTGTATATTAAAACACGCCTTCTTGACCTTCATATACTTGTATATTTCAACGATTAAGGCTCGAGTTCACCAACAGACGGTTATTTTTAAACAGCTGTTTAAAATTTAAACAGCCGTTAACTTAATGATTAATCTGATGTTTAGGGCGTTTAACCCGCAGTTTAGCGATTTTGAACAAAAAAATATTATTAAACGGCTGTTTAAATTTTAAACAGCTGTTTAAAAATAACCGTCTCTTGGTGAACTCGAGCCTGAGTATCACGAATAACCTACAATAACGAAATCCATTGGTTTTTGATTTCAGTCTTGTGCACAAATAAAACTGAAGTTAAGAGTGGGATCAGTGGTTACTGTTTGTGACGATCCCTATCAACCGAAACTTGAAGTCAGCTCCGATGGACAGCGTTTAACAATTGACAGACAACAAGCGAATGCCGCCACTTTCGCAACAGTCCAAATTAGACAGTTCTGCGGTTAATATAGGGCCTATCAAAAAGTTCAAGGGATTGAACTTCTCACTTAACTGTTACTTGGAAATATTTTAAATGATGAATAAATATTTTGTTTAATATTTTTAGGTTAATCTAATCACAACCATTTGCTATAAGGATTGTGTTAGATGCTCTAAATATCTAGTTTGACAGTTCAAAATTATTTCTAGGTATAAATAATTATACTATCGTCATCATACGAACGAAGTTTTGAACTTCTTATTTAACTGTTACATGGAAATATTTTCAATGATGAATGAATATTTTTTTAATATTTTTAGGTTAATCTAATCACAACCATTTGCTATAAGGATTCTGTTAGATGCTTTAAATATCTAGTTTGACAGTTCAAAATTATTTCTAGGTATAAATAATTATACTATCGTCATCATACGAACGAAGTTTTGAACTTCTTATTTAACTGTTACATGGAAATATTTTCAATGATGAATGAATATTTTTAAAATATTTTTAGGTTAATCTAATCACAACCATTTGCTATAAGGATTCTGTTAGATGCTTTAAATATCTAGTTTGACAGTTCAAAATTATTTCTAGGTATAAATAATTATACTATCGTCATCATACGAACGAAGTTTTGAACTTCTTATTTAACTGTTACATGGAAATATTTTCAATGATGAATGAATATTTTTAAAATATTTTTAGGTTAATCTAATCACAACCATTTGCTATAAGGATTGTGTTAGATGCTCTAAATATCTAGTTTAACTGTTCAAAATTAATTCAAAATTATTTATTTATTATCTAACACGTATTTACACACAAGATGATAACAATGTCTGGAAACCATTATTAGGTTTGTCTAGACAACCTAAAATGTTAACACATATATACATTAGCCCCTAGCGGGATTCGAACCGGCGACCGTTTGGTTAACAGCCCGGGTTATTAGCCACTAGACCAAAAGTGTCGTCGAAATTAAAGAAAATTATAAACGTACTCTTTTCAAACCACGGCCATTTTGTTCGCTTATAATATGTAACTTATATTCAGAATATTCAGAAAGATTGAAAATCACTGTGTTACGAGTAACGCTGCTTATATTCAAATGCAAAAAAATGCTCTAATGAGGTTATGACAAATTATTTTTGTAATTCACATAATTAAAAACCTATACAAATCCATTAATGATTGTTATACAGGTTGTGTTTTAATATTTGTATACTAGCTGGTGCCCGCGACTTCGTCCGCGTTGAACGATGAAAAGTACCCTATGTCCTTTCTGGTGTCGTAGACAACGTGTATGCAAAATTTCATGGTGATCGGTTCACTAGTTTTTGCATGAAAGAGTTACAAACATCCATACATCCAAACATACTTTCGCATTTATAATACTAGCTGGTGCCCGCGACATCGTCCGCGTTGAACGATGAAAAGTACCCTATGTCCTTTCTGGTGTCACAGACAACGTGTATGCAAAATTTTATGGTGATCGGTTCAGTAGTTTTTGCGTGAAAGAGTTACAAACATCCATACATCCATATTTTTTTTGTATTAAGGTTCACAAAACTGGTATACAATTCCATCCATGACAAGCAAATAAAAAAACAAGAACACACAAATACAGCAATTAATTCGGAATGTAAAATACTACACGTGAACACAACATACAACTTATAAAACAAAGTGTCTGTCTCTCTGTATGTTCGTTACGATCTCAAATAATAATAATAATATAATGAATTGAAAATTGAAAATTTTCAAATTTAAAAAAAAAAAAAAAAAAAAAAAAACTACTGAACCGCTTTTTAAACACATTCACATTTTTTTCAAGTTTTTCAACATTTGAAAAAATTTTCACCAAAAAAAAAAAAAAATTCTCCTATATGTTGGCTGAAGAATTGAAAATTTCAATAGAATTATCCACATTTAATTGGTATCGAGTAAAGTATAAAGTGCCAGGATAATTGGTCAGCGTAACTGAATTCAAAATGTTCGCTCTGCGCATTGTTCTGTTCGCTCTTTGCGCTACAAACATCTGTGCGCTGAATCAACAGTGCGTAGAGAAAATCACTGGTGAGTTCTTCTATCATTCTTTTATATACCATCTATTAAAGAGTTTTAAAAAAAAATTTTTTTACAACTGTAAGAGCGACGGTAAGTATTGAAAAATAAATTTTGAACAGGACTACACGTTCGAAGTCAAAACTTCTTACGTATACAAACTCAGAAGCCAGTATATATTGTATCATTTTGAAATCTTTATTAAATTTAATATAATAACATTTTTATAATAACATATAATAACTTGTCGAGGGGCGTATAGTATTTTTTTTTTAAGAAGAAGGGTCAAATTTGGCTGTAAAAAGATTTTTAACTATGATTTGTACCATCAAGTTGAAAAACACCTACCAAGGTGGATACCGTCTCTTAAAAGTTTTAAGCTAGGGAAAATACTGATAATTATTATAAATATTTTATTGTCATTATCAATAATAAATTATTGATACATTTTTGGCACAGGACATCAGACGAACATTGAAGTCGAAAACCAAACTACATTCACCATATTTCCCATAACCGCTCTAACAATACCAGATGTAAGTATTCGAAATGTGTAGCAAATATTACAAATCGTTGTTAATCATTACAAGCAATGATAGCCATTTGAGATGCCCTTATGGCGGCAGTAACCATACCCTTACAGAAGACCACCGTGAATCAACATTAAGTGAGTACCTACAGGATGCCGAAGCTCATTGCCCTCAGTCCTAATCCCATATACCAAATACTACTATAGTCAGGAATATGTGTTATAGGCAATCTTTAGGCAATCTACCATAAAAATAAATAATAAATCAGAATCAAAATCAATTAGTGACCAAAACAGGAAATTGTTTCTGCAAATTCGTAGACAGTAACATCCACATATAAAGGATCATAACAACATTTATGATGATTTGGTGAATGAGAATGGGATGCCATAGATAGCCTACTTTATCCTATTGCAGCACCTATTACTTGTGTTAATTAATAGGCGAGGTTAGACATTTGGAATTAAGTGGAACGTCATCTTCTCTAAGGAACTAATAATTACATAAAAATAATATTCTTCAGAAGAAGCCAAATTGCGGTACTGCATCTTAATTATAGATTATAGCGAAACCTATTATTTTCAATAGCCATTTTTTTTAGTAGTTTGTAGTCTGCCAACATGCAATGTGTATGTACAGTGAGATGACAGCGGTAAATTATATATCACTAGCTGGTGCCTGCGACTTCGTCCGCGTTGAACGATGAAATGTACCCTATGTCCTTTCTGGTGTCTCAGACAACGTGTATGCAAAATTTCATGGTAATCGGTTCACTAGTTTTTGCTTGAAATAGTTACAAACATCCATATATCCAAACATACTTTCGCATTTATAATACTAGCTGGTGCCCTCGATTTCGTCCGCGTTGAACGATGAAAGGTACCCTATGTCCTTTCTGGTGTCTCAGACAACGTGTATGCAAAATTTCATGGTGATCGGTTCACTAGTTTTTGCTTGAAATAGTTACAAACATCCATACATCCAAACATACTTTCGCATTTATAATACTAGCTGGTGCCCTCGATTTCGTCCGCGTTGAACGATGAAAGGTACCCTATGTCCTTTCTGGTGTCCCAGACAACGTGTACGCAAAATTTCATGGTGATTGGTTCACTAGTTTTTGCGTGAAAGAGTTACAAACATCCATACATCCAAACATACTTTCGCATTTATAATATTAGTACGGACGGATGTCATCAGTCTGCACGTCAACAGAAAAACTTTAATTGTGATGTCTCACATTCAGTCCATGAGCTAGTCAAACCGACATGTGTGAAAGTTCACTAGTTTTTAATGTAATTATAATATATTAAATGTCAAACACATTTTCAGGGTTGTCCTAAACCAATGCGAAGAGTGGGGATGAAAATCGTGGCTTGTGATAGCCCGCTCAGTCCTCTCATCCTTGTTTTTGGAAATAAAGTGACAATTACAAGAATGCCTCCGTACATTGGCTCGGCGAAGGTCGATATTCTGGAGTACTGCAAATAAGAAATTACCAAACTATTTATTAGTACCTAAACCCGAATCTGTTTTGGTTTCTACCCTAACTTTTTAAAATATAATAAATTTTTGACTTCCCTTTAAAATTTTTTTTTTACTAATTATAATCCATTTCCTGCTTTCCATATATCAGGATAAATGACAAATTTCCAGAATATTGAAACTGGACCTCTTCAACAAAAATGAATAAAATATCAATGGCTAAGAATATTTACTATTCGATAAAAATGCATTTAGCCGTAAAAGGAAGAGGCTTTGATTCAAAAAGGTTGATTGATGATTGATTGATTGATTATTGATTGTTGATTGATTATTGATGATTGATTTTAGTAAATTATTGATTGATTGAGCTAAAAGGCTCTTTCCAAATGCTTCTCGATCGTGTCAATTACTGTGTTATATATGAAAGATATACATATACCAATGTCTGGATCTAATCCAGACATGTATACACATTTTAGATAGACCTAAATCAACATTAATATACAATTTAATTAAATAACGAAACCCTTTCTTAATTAAATTAGGCAATTGGGCTGATAGCCTATTTGTGATATGTTTTAGCGAATTAAGAGAAAAAAAAAAAATTCCTAAAATGTTTTTAACTAAGCTAATCATTTAAAACTAACTAACTAGCTAACTAAGCTAATACTTTTTTTGACGCATCTTTTAATATTTGTTTGTGTGATTTGTTATAATGATTAAATATTCCTATTTTTATATGTCTTTGGAGTTTTGATGCCAATTGGCGTGGTGATTCGATTCGTATAATTCGATTCGTAGTTTTTATTTGATAGCGAATATAATATTATATTTACATTATTGTAAAGATATTTGATTGTTTGAGGGGAGATTTTAAAATTTCAATTTTCCGGAGCCAGTAAAAGTCAATAATAGAAAATATCGCACGACTATAAGTAGCAAGCCACAGGAGTCGAAAGGAATAGTTAAATATTATGAAGTTTTATGCCACCACGAGATATATCTACTAGAAATAATTAGCACAAATAACTAACTATGTTTTCACCATGTGTCAAGTAGGCTAACCGCCATTTAAAGTCAACGGTAACCGGGAATGATGGAGATGATATACCTTTGTTTGTAAGGTAAAAGTCTCAAACATTAAAAAGAAAATAATAAAAAAAAAAATTCGCCTATCGAAGGATGCAGTAAAGCGAGTGCATAATTTAATAAAACATAAAATTATTTCTAAAAGTAACTAATCAACACTTTACTTGTAGTTGGTGAAAGAGGCTCTAAATGTAACGAAGTGTAATAAGAGTAACCGCTTGTCCTCACAAGCGAGTATGCTTGAAGAGAGCTTGAAAGTTGTCAATTTGACATTGACAGTTGACAGTTTTTCATATAAAAGTTTTACCATCTCGCTAGCGAGTGCGGTCATTGTAAACTCATGGTAAAGGTATATGAGTTTATAATGACCGCACTCGCTAGCGAGAGCATAAAATATTTATATGGAAAATTGCCAATTTGACATTGACAGTTGACAGTTTTTCACATCAATGTTTTACCCTCTCGCTAGCGAGTGCGGTCATTGTAAACTCATGGTAATGGTACAGGTATAATGTTGAAATAAATGGAATATTTTTTCCAATTAGTCCAATTAGTTCTGGAATCATTTTATCGAGGTGCCAATTAAAACGTACTATATAGGTTTTTCTTTCTTACATTCCACTCGTTGAAACTGCGACCCGCCTCCGGCTTTGCACGGAGATGAAAATTTCAAGTCTCTTTTAGCGGATGCTTCCGTTATAAAATAAACCATTTTAGTTTTCTAGACTTAGTAATTTTGGCTATTGATATATATCTATTTATGCATTAGGTCTCTTAGCCTACACTCGCTATGTTTTTTATCGTATAAAATAGACCCATCTATTTGGTAAAATTTGTTTTATAGTGTTTTTAAGTATAATCTGTAGGTTGCTTGCTAAAATTGGAGGCAGGATTTAATCGTTTGGAAGGATTCACTGTAACGACTACGCAGCAAGTGAACTCGTATCAGCTCGTACGCCATTTGCGTGTTACAGGTTTGTTATTAGCGAATCTTCATTAGCGAAGTTAGCAATTAGTGGTTAGAAACATCGCGCGATAGAAACGCATTAATATAAATTTCGGATGAACTTTCAATCGACTGATTGTAACATTAATTATTATGATCAAATAAAATATTTCTATTTCCCTACTAATCCGTATTAATATTATAAATGCGAAAGTAAATGTGAAGTTTGTAACTCTTTCATGCGAAAACTACTGAACCGATCACCTTGAAGTTTTGCATACACGTTGTCTGGAACACCGGAAAGGACATAGGGTACCTTTCATCGTTCAACTTAGACGAAATCACGGGCACCAGCTAGTATTATAAATGCGAAAGTATGTTTGGATGTTTGTAACTGTATCACGCAAAAACTACTGAACCGATCACTATGAAATTTTGCATACACGTTGTCTGGGACACCAGAAATGACATAGGGTACCTTTCATCGTTCAACGCGGACGAAGTCGCGGGCACCAGCTAGTCCTAAATAAAAAAGTCACAAAGAAATAGCTACTTACCAACAGATAAAAACGCATAGGTATTTTGTTTTGCTCATACCTAGAGCCATTGCAAGGTTTTTATTGTTATCGTCAGACAGGCTGTCTGTTAACTTGATGGTGGGTGGCTACCGTCGCCTATAATACAAGCAAAACAATAGGCGTTTCAAGACAGAAACGGACTTTGGCATTCCTTATTCAGTCACTGAAGCACAATTAACAGTACAGATGCTGTTATTTAACTGTGATCTTATGTTATGAGGTGGTTACTGCCGCCAAAAAGGCTGTACAAACGACTGCGAAAATGATCTCTGTGACACCATTATTTGAATAGACACACAATTCCTTTGATTAACTTGCAGTAATTAATCTACTTGTTTAGCTGTAGGTATATATATGTATAAATAAATAAAAACTGTTTATCCCAATATGCGTTCCTGCCTCTTGTACATACAAATAAAAAAGAAAATTTATAAAATTTATGAAAAATTAGTTAAATTTGTAACAAAATATTAATACCGTGTACAATACAATTGCGCTAATGAACTGCATTCAAAGATAAGCAATATTTTAAGGTAATTAGTTCGAAAAGGTATTTTGAAGTGTAAACTAAATTATGACATGATTTTCATCTAAGTATATATACGATGGTGTAATGCAGTTTATATATCCAGTCGCTAAAAAAGCATTATTCGAACATGTTTCTTTTATATATTTTTTTACTAGCACTTAGCGCTGCTTTTGTAGCAACCGAATCATGCAGTCGATCGATGGTTGGTAAGTTCAACTAACCTTTTTTTATAAATAATATATAGGGTTTCATAAAAAGTAGTTTAAATAACACCTGTACCTTTACCGTGAGGTTACAATGACCGCACTCGCTAGCGAGAGCGTAAAACATTTATATGAAAAACTGTCAACTGTCCATGTCAAATTGACAATTTTCCATATAAATATTTTACGCTTTCGCTAGCGAAACGTAAAACATTTATATTAAAAACTGTCATCTGTCAATGTCAAATTGACAATTCTCCATATAAATATTTTACGCTTTCGCTAGCGAAACGTAAAACATTTATATTAAAAACTGTCATCTGTCAATGTCAAATTGACAATTCTCCATATAAATATTTTACGCTCTCGCTAGCGAGTGCGGTCATTGTAAACTTATGGCAAAGGTAGTGGGCCACGAAACCAACGCTCGAAGCGAATTCAGCATCAGCGTCAAGCGGCAAATACAAATGGTTGTAGTTCTTGTAAGAGGCCACAACACGCTCATGCAAATTACATAGAAGTTTTTGACGTTCGACGCTGACGTTTACAGCGCTAAGCTAATTCGATTTGAGCGTTGGTTTCGTGGCCCCAGGTCTATGCGGCCAGGTCGCGGCGACCAATGAGAGCTTGCTTTAGTTTAGTCGGCCAATGAGAGATAAGTTAGTCAGTTAATAAAACCAATTATAGGCCAAAGAGGCTTGGCCGCTGCGACCTGGTCACTAGCCAAGTGCGCATATATACTTAGAGTAAATCCACTTTGTTTACAGGGCAAGAGACAAATTATCCAATTTTCTTCCAGGAACAATATATTTCACAACCTTACTATAGATCCCTTGTTCGCAACGTAAGTATACATATTTTAGAAAGTATTTTAACTCTTCAATTCAATCTATACTATCCGTACTTCGAAATGAGAAAATATGTTTGGATGTATGGATGTCATTCACGCCAAAACTACTGAACCGATCACCATGAAATTTTGCATACACGTTGTCTGGGACACCAGAAAGGACATAGGGTACCTTTCATCATTCAACGCGGACGAAGTCGCGAGCCCCAGCCAGTAATATTATAAAGCTGAAGAGTTTGTTTGGTTGAAAACGTTAATCTCATGAACTACTGGTTCGAATTGAAAAATTATTTTTGTGTTGGATAGTCCATTTATCGAGAATGGCTTTAGGCTATATAACAATTTGAATGAACGCGGATGAAGTCGAGGGCACCAGCTTGTCAAGAGGGTCATAATAAAATTTTAATGTGTTTAATTTTAATTTTAATAAAAAAACAGTAAGATTTCTCAAAATTAATTAAAGACGTGAGTGGGTGAAGGTGAAATCATTTTTGGGTTTATTCGTTTTTTTTTGCGTTAATGAAGGTAATATGTCCATACAAATGTATTCCCCTGTTTTCTCTCTTCTAGAGCAAAAATTTTTTGTCATAAAAACTAGGTCTGCTAAACCTATGTCCCTATCATTTCTTCCCTCTTAAAGTACAAAATACTAGGAAAAAAATAAAATATTTTGCCGTGCCGTCCTCCAATGTGAGCCGGACTCGAAGGACTCAAATTAATAATTTCAAGCAAGCCTTTCTATTCCAATACTACAATTTTATTTCAGGAGTGTGGAAAACGGGGAAAAATTCTAATGGGAACGCGGATAGTTGTTTGTTGTAACGGTTCAACGTCACTAATCTTTGATGGCTACTCATTTGTCATAAAGACATCTGCGGGTCCTAACACTCAAGGAGCAAAACTTAGCATTACTCAGTATTGCGCGTGAGGTTTTTGTATTGAAATGTCATTATGCTTTATTAAAATGATTAAAAAAGAAAAGTGTCAATTCTTATAACTATTATTAATATTATACGTATTTTATATACTCGACTGAATTTTAAATTTTTTACGACATAAATAATAATAGATACTATAAAAATCTGAAAACTAGTGAGACGAAGGCCCAAACTACTGGCAGGCAAAAAACAAATCATTTATGGTCAACCAATCATCAACTATCGAAAAATCGATATTGGATTGATGTTTTATCGTCTCGTATTCGTAGATTAGCCAAAATGAATGGCGTTGATCGATCGATATGTGTGATAATATCCTTATACTAATAGATACATATTAAGTTTTTACCGCAAAATACTCACAATCGTGATGCATAAAAATCACTTAGTAATCCTATACTGCTTTTTGATCGTTTACAAAAAAACAATTGAAAATCAATTTAACGGATGTGATTCAATCACATCAATAAATTAAATTGTGTGTTGGGCATAAACTAAAGTGTCTGTACTTGATTCCTTTCAAATTTTGTCTTAATTATCTCCATAACGAGAACATTAGATGAGGTCGTTGGATGGTTAAGGTGCTTGCTTGGGTCAGCTTTAGAAATAAACTTATCAAAGTTGACTCTGGTCTGTATCTGAAAATTAGTGGCAGGGCACACTGCGTCATTTGGGCAGGCCATCTGGCGGCAGTAACCACCCCCTCGCAGTAACCTGGCGAGTGCGGTCATTATAAACTCATTTACCATGAGTTTACAATGACTGCACTCGCTAGCGAGAGGATAAAACATTTATATGAAAAACTGTCAACTGTCAATGTCAAATTGACAATTTTCCATATAAATATTTTATGCTCTCCTAGCGAGTGAGGTCATTATAAACTCGTCACTGCGTCATTTGGGCAGCCCATCTGGCGGCAGTAACCACCCCCTTACTGAACACCACCGTGAAATAATAATATGTGTGCACAATAATAAGTAGATATGCCAGAGCTTAATTTCCTATCCTTTCCCAATCCCTATCCTTAATATAATAATACTATTATAAGATATTATAAGCCCGTATAAGATGTGCATGCGTTGCGTATGTCCATTTAAATTAAGTACAGTTAGTTTATATATACTGTCCTTGTCTACACTAATAATACCGTCTACAATATATAAAATACAGGCTGTTGCACGCGACTTCGTCCGCGTAACTTTATAAAATATATAGCCTGTGTTACTCGCCGTGTACAACCTTATGGAGCTAATTAAATGGGTCCTGCATTTGAAGATAAGCAATAAATTAATGTAATTTTCTCGAATTAGATTTAGGGGAAGCAGGGGTAATGGCGTTCACCTCTATAACTATCAAAACGGTGCATCAAAATGGGCGGAGGTCATTTTGAGGTCACGACCCTGACTTGCTTCTTTGGTTGCGACTGCGCTGATTTTACCCTTTAGCTTGTGCGGCATTACCCAAAGTTTTAATAAAGTTTTCCTACCACCATATGTGTTTCGTGTTAAAAGGTTTATTACGTAACAGTCTAATACTTCGTTAATTTTATTAGGGCCTCTTTCACCTTGTGTCAAGTAGGCTAACCGCCATTTAAAGTCAGGGATAAAGGGGGAAGGTTTGTATACTTATATCAAAATTGCACCTCGGGCGAATTCGGAAGCGGGTCACTAGTTTTGATATTTTACAAAATAAAGCATGTTTTCCTTATGTGAACGCCATATCCCTAACTTCCCCTAATAAGTTTCTAAATTGAAACAAGGAAATGCTTCATGCTTTATGAAATTTTAGATTTTTAACAATTGTTAATTTAAATTACACGGTCACTTATTGTTATCAACTATATATCCGGGTGTTGGAGGTGGTTGGTTTCAGTCAACAAGATCGCAGTACTTCAAAATGTTTCTTTTGAACATTTTTCTACTGGCAATTGGCGTTACGATTGTAACAGCCCATTCTTGCAGCGAAGTGATGATTGGTAAGTTTTTTTTTAATCAAATATGTTTATTATTTCGAGAAAATATATTTCAATAAGGCCTTCTCGACGTTCAATAAGAAACTTCAATAAGGGTGTGAATGATTTCTGAGGTTTCACGCAAGATTTTTCAGTTCAGTTCAATTTATTTATTTATTTATTTATTTATTTATTTATTTATTAAGGTACACCAACAGAAGACACAACAATACAGCACAATAATACAGTTTTTACATTCGGTATTGGCCTGATGTGAATTCCGATGACAGGTATACACAACATTTAACAACAATCACCGATCTTTAAGATTATATAAAATTCTTATACTATGTTCCAAAATAATAATCGTTATATTCACAAACACACTCGAATCATAACATACCTATAGATGACATATATATAGTTCAATGAATTTAATAAAAAATGTGATGTACACAATATAAATACTAGGCTTAAAAATTATTTAGATTTACATAAGACGCAACTCCACAAGATAAGTAATTCTTTTATTGATCAATCTATACGGTTTTATAATAAACTGAATGAGACGATCAGAGCCTTATCTATAAATAAATTTAAAGGTGTCATTAAAACCAAACTCCTCTCGAAAGGTTATTATAAGGTCACTGATTATTTAAGCGACAATGAAGCCTGGATTTAAAGCCTGGATTCGGAGCTCATACTATGTTTAGTATTGTATATGTACTTTGATTTTGAATGTATTAAATGTACCTAATTGTTGTAATTTTATATATTAAAGACGACAAAAAGAATCTTGGCTTTTTTCCGAAACCCTGATAGATTCAAATTTATAATGATGATCATAAAAGTTTCTTAGAGAAACTTAATTGATAAATAAATATTTTGATTTTGATTTTTTTGATTTTGACCCATTAAAATCACTTTATTTACAGGAGTGGAGACAGACAATCCAATTCATTTTCCGGTTGTATATATTTCACAAGCCCACTATACAGAAATTGTTCCAGATGTAAGTACACTTAGGCTCGAGTTCACCAACAGACGGTTATTTTTAAACAGTTGTTTAAAATTTAAACAGCCATTTAATAATATTTTGTTGTTACCACCAACAGACGGTTATTTTTAAACAGTTGTTTAAAATTTAAACAGCCGTTTAATAATATTTTGTTGATCACCATCGCTAAACTGCGGGTTAAACGCCCTAAACATCAGATGAATCATTAAGTTAATCAGATGTTTAGGGCGTTTAACCCGCAGTTTAGCGATGGTAATCAACAAAATATTATTTAACGGCTGTTTAAATTTTAATTAGCTGTTTAAAAATAACCGTCTGTTGGTGAACTCGAGCCTTAGATACTAATACTATTTAATCAGCACTGCTAGTCGCAGCCTACACGAATATAAGGCCTATTGATAAATCATCACAACCAGCTTTTAGACACGACTTTTCTTATGAGTTCATGTTTCATCGCTAGTCTTTTAACTTTTGTGGATTCAGTGAAATATTATCGCGTAATCAAACTTACAGTTTTTAGAGTCAGATTGGAAAAAAAATTTCTATGTGAACCATTCACATGAATATGAATCCATTGACAAAAGTCTCCCATATAGATTGTAAAAAAGCATGTCTATTCACACAAGCGTTTTATAACGTTTTCCCTTGATGTTTTTGATCAGTAATTTTTTTTTTATTTTTTATATATATATATATATAAGATGGGTTTGCTCTTGACCAACAACCAACTGTGTAGCAAGGATGAGGCCTAAGATGGAGCGAACCACATTCTCAACCCAGAAGATGCCTATTCATTAGAACTTTGAAAAGATTTCGGTTATCTGAGACACAAACAAAAAAAAAACCACAATGAATATTTTGTTATTCACAGTTTAATTTAAAAAGCTGTTCTCAATTAGAATCCCATAATATTATTTCAGGAGTGTGGAAAACAGCAAAAGACTTGGATGGGAGCGCGTGCAAAGGTTTGTGAC
The DNA here is from genome assembly GCA_944738685.1 of Synanthedon myopaeformis. NCBI lineage: Eukaryota > Metazoa > Arthropoda > Insecta > Lepidoptera > Sesiidae > Synanthedon > Synanthedon myopaeformis. The sequence goes on from OX122915.1 coordinate 12,924,578, forward strand.
GATCCTGAAGCAACCTTAAATTTTGATGGAAAATCTATATCTATAAGTAGAACCTTGCCTGCTAATATTCCAGCAGCCAACCTTACCATTATTCAATACTGTGCATGAGGCTTATGTGTTTTGTGTGACAATGTTTAAACAAATATACATATTATCAAATTGACTATTCTTCTTAATCAGAAGCACAAAATGTTGTGACATTTTTTCAGGATAAAATGTATCCTATATGTACCTATATCCAGGTAAAAAACTATATGTGTGATTATTTTACAATAAATGGCAACATCCAGGCTGTCTGTCTACTTAATAATAGGTGGGTATTCGCAATATGAAACTAGCTGTTGCCCGCGACTTCGTCCTCGTTGAACGATGAAAGGTACCCTATGTCCTTTCTGATGTCGTAGACAACGTGTATGCAAAATTTCATTGTGATCGGTTCAGTAATTTTTGCGTGAAAGAGTTACAAACATCCATACATCCAAACATACTTTCGCATTTATAATATTAGTACGGATTTTAGGAAAATGCTACCAATCTTGAGAGTATAAAGTAATGAGACTTGCTATTTGGAAAGTGATTTATTCCAGCACATATGATTTTATATAGTTTTCGCTTGTCACTACATAAATCTCTTGGATTTATTCCTTTAATGCTAAATTCCTAAAATAACTGATTCCCAACAGATCTGAGGTAATCAATGTCAATAAAAAGAATTGAACTAATAATGTATAATGTAACAATATATCCCAAAAAAAAGTTGAAATAATCGCAAGAAAAAGACTTGGTCATTGCCTTTTTAGGAATATGGCGTTATACAAAGAAATTGTCTCGTACGTCGACTAAGTATTAGGTAATTAATAGTAGATGTGAGACCTTAATCAAACGAAACTATGTGTCAACACTTGATATACTTTGAGTAACATATACGTTTATTTGTATGGGATGTTTGCTTGCGATGCACTGATCCGGTTGAAGTGGACACTGGTGCCGGCGTGTGTGCTCTCGCGATGTTTGGCTTCGCTTCCATCTGAAATCAAGTGATTATCGACAATGTTTCTAGTTCTTCTAAAGAAATAAATATAATTAACTTGCTGGTGCCCGTGACTTAGTCCGCGTTGAACGATGAAATGTACCCTATGTCCTTTCTGGTGTCCCAGACAACATGTTTGCAAAATTTTATGGTGATCGGTTCAGTAATTTTTGCTTGAAAGAGTTACAAACATTCATAGATCCAAACATACTTTTGCATTTATAATACTAGCTGGTGCCCGCGACTTCTTCTGCGTTGAACTTTGAAAGGTACCCTATGTCCATTCCGGTGTCTCAGACAACGTGTATGCAAAATTTTATGGTGATAGGTTCAGTAGTTTTTGCGTGAAAGAGTATATTGGAAAAGGTACCGATTATAAGAGATCTGGGAGTTTTTCTTGACACTAAACTAATTTTAAATCAACATATTCAGCATACGAGATCTATAAGAGGGCTTTTAAGTTGTATGGTCTAGTTATAAGAACTTGTTCAAATTTTAAATTAAACGTCCAGAAACTTACTTGTATCTGTAATAAGGCTTTGGTTCGGTCACAACTTGAATTCGCCTCGATAGTTTAGAATTTGGAATCCGTTCTATGATAAATATTAAATTAGTGCAGCTTAAGTTCCTTAAAACACTTAATTATAAATGCTTCCACTCAAGGTTGTCATATGATGATGCATTAAAGTAATATTCCTTGCCAAGTTTAGAACAGCGACGATTTCTCCTGAATTCTATGTTCTCGTACAATATTTAATATAATATAATATCTTCAAACATTCCACACAGCACCATCTAGTTCCACAGTAAGCAACTAATGCTTGTATTATGGATACCAGACAGTTGATAAACTACATAGATTACTTTTTTTTTGTAAATACATACATATTATAAATACAAAACATCCATAACTCAGGTACAAAGGTAAAATGTTAACACATAAACATTTGCCCCTAGTGGGATTCGAACCCGCCACCGTTAGGTTACCAGCTGACTTTGTCCACTATGACAGTTCGCAGCGTATACGAGATTCTTAGGGCCTCTTTCACCAAAAACAAGTAAAGTGTTGATTAGTTACTTTTAGAAATAATTTTATATTTTATTAAATTATGCACTCGGTTTATTGCATCCTTCGATAGGCGAATTTTTTTTATTATTTTCTTTTTAATTTTTGGGACTTTTACCATACAATCAAAGGTATATCATCTCCATCATTCCCTGTTAACGGTGACTTTAAATGGCGGTTAGCCTACTTGACACATCGTGAAAGAGGCCTTTATACGTATAATATATTTATGCCTAAGCACTGCAAAACTAACTCTGGTGAACGTGCGCCTTTATATCGTTATATATATGCACAAGTACAACTGTTTAATTACATGTGTTGATCTATTTTCTACTGAATATAAAAATCGGGAATTTAAAAATTATATTGTTAAATTGATTTAGTTTTTGTTTTTTTGGTGTATTTTTTTTTATATGTAAGTATAAAGTTTTCTATATATAAAATTAGTTTACAAATTAGTGGAGAATATTGTTGATTGCGCTGTTACCTTTTTTTAAATTTATATAAGTTTATCTTTTTTCAAATTTACTATAATAGTTATTGTGTATAATAAAATTATTTGTTTTTCCCAAATAAAATTAAAATGAATAAATGAAATACATTCGTATTCGTTTCGGCTCGTGCTCACGGAAACGGAACCGGAAATCCATATTTACGTTGAAAATTTGAAACATTACTAAAACGGGATCTAATCCGGGGCCTCTAAAATGACGCCGTGACCTCAAACATCAAGTGAGGCAGTGTCAAAACGGGTCTAAAACAAACTTTATCAGTGCCCAGGCCTCGCTTGTTAACGCGTCGTAATCCCTTTTACCGACAAAAAGCAATCAATTTGCTCCCCACTTCAACTTTTTGTACAAAGCTTTTAAGAAGTCGGGCGCTTTTCACTGTCAACCGGTTAGATAAGAATATATTGGCTTGGGCTTGTATTTTTTTTAGCTTTTGTAACTGCCATACACAATTCAGTAGATCATAGATTATATAAATCAATATATAATTAGATTATACAACTTTTTATTGTATGAAAATTATATCTTAATTGCGTAACATGTGGTTCATAAATTCTGTTTAAGCTCTGCAGTGCGTTTAGTTATAACTGTTAACAAAATGTGTACTAGGATAGCTTTTCTAGTAAGTTAGTATACTATATATAAAATGTAGTAAAAAGTAAAAAGAAGCTTTCGGAAAATATTCGAACGTAAATTTGTCTACTTTATTGGCTAAATATTTACACAGAACACTGTAAAGAATTTTTCACATTATATTTTATCTAAGGAACAATAAGAAACCTAACATTTTTCTAAATTTTGCAAATTTCCAAATGTTATTCACAGTGAGTATTCATAAGTTAAACATCTCTTTTTGTGGAAATATGGGTTACGAATAATTATTATAAACCCCTTAAAAATAAGCATGCCCATGTACAATTTCTTTTGTTAACTTTCACCAACTACAAGTAAAGTGTTGATTAGTTACTTTCAGAAATAATTTTATGTTTTATTAAATTATGCACTCTGTTTATACTGCATCTTTCGATAGGCGAAATTCCCATCTCCATCATTCCCGGTGACTTTAAATGGCGGTTAGCCTACTTGACACTTTACTAAGAGATTTTGAAAGAGGCCCTCAATAAGTTCAGTTTCGAAAAGTGCTAAATTAATAGGCTCTATGCTTTAATACCATTCCATTCTATTTAAATGGTATTTGAAGTTACTAGGGATGTAGAGCTCCAATGAAATCGAATTAAAAAATCATTTTTGTTTATCTATCAATTGTAGGCTCGTGTATTGTATTTTTTGGAAATATTTTTTTTTTTAGAAACATAACATGCTTTGAAATGGATAAAATTACATGTCACCGTTACCGGGCTATATAAAAAATACGAACACAGAATATTTTAAGGCTTTCTAAATGCCTTAAAATGAGGTTTTGTTTTGAAAACGTCTTTTGACACAGATTAAGAATGAAAAGGAAGCCAGGGCGATGGCGTGAGGGTACGTGCATTAAAATTTTTATGAGCGCATAAATTACAGCGCATTCCCTGATAATAATGGAGGCAGCCGAAGGGAGGGAACCGACGCCTGTATTCTAATAAATTATGCCAATTACATATTAATATTTAGATACCGAAATATTTGCATAATTATTCACATTTTGAAAAGTGCTTATTACATGGAACTTTGTTATTTATGGATTTGGAAAGTCAAAAACATTGAGAGCTGAATTTCATTTTGTTCCGATGCCAAAAAAGCTTTAGCGCCTATTCGTTTTAATTCGTATGCTATACATAAAAACAACTGTGAATTTAAAAACGATTTTGTAAGCCGAATGTGGAATCTCTATCACCTGAGGCCGCGAGTAAAACAACGTTTGCCATACACTCTTCTTATAGTAACAACAGATATTTATTTTTTTATTACTAGCTGGTGCCCGCGACTTCGTCCGCGTTGAACTATGAAAGGTACCCTATGTCCTTTCTGAAGTCCCAGACAACGTGTATGCAAAATTTCATGGTGATCGGTTCAGTAGTTTTTGCGTGAAAGAGTCACAAACATCCATACATCCAAACATACTTTCGCATTTATAATATTAGTACGGATTAACAGAAAAACCAACAACATGATTAACTTAGCACCAGTTATAATTAAAAATAATAAAAAAAAACCCCAAATTTCTATAGAGTACTTGATGCTGCAGCATCAAGTCAAGGTTATCGCGTCAAGGAAATACCACCGAAGTAACAATATACCAATTTTCACTTTAATGGAACCTGTGGAAGTTAGTGAAATCCATTCGTCACTTGAAAATGTTCTGATGATCTTAAAACACCTGAACAGATCTTCATAAATTTTAGCTACGAACCATCTAGATCATATATTAGCTTTTAAACAAAAATCTAGATCCAAATCGGTCCATTCGTTTGGGAGCTACGACGCCACAGACAGACACAGATACACAGAATTCCATCATTTATATGGAATTTATTTTTATTTTGTACTTATTTGAAAAATAAATAAATCTCTATTTAAATTAAACATTTAGGTAAGGTTTTATTACACGTTTAACAATGCCATGAATAAAACATTTATTATACCAGAAAATTTTAAGTTTCATTAGCAAATAAATTAACCGAGAACATTGTTACGTAACGTAATATAACGTAATATGTTGCCCATTGAATGTGTTCGCTTCATTTGCTACCGGGATTAAAGGTTATAAAGTACCTTCAATTCGCCTCACAAAGAGACTAGCTCTACTTTAGGAGCAAGGAAAATTAAGAACGGAAAATAAAAATGTATTTTCAATAACACTTCGTTATTTTTCATTTAGTAGCTTATAGCTTAATAGCTCTTATTACTTAATTCATTGACTTAATAAAACATTGAGGGCCTCTTTCACCAACTACAAGTAAAGTGTTGATTAGTTACTTTTAGAAATAATTTTATGTTTTATTAAATTATGCACTCGGTTTATTGCATCCTTCGATAAGCTAATTTTTTTAATGTTTGGGACTTTTACCGTACAAACAAAGGTATATCATCTCCATCATTCCCGGTCAACAGTGACTTTAAATGGCGGTTAGCCTACTTGACACTTTACTCAGAGTCCCATGGTGATGGTGAACGAGGCCCTAATACTTAATTAATTAATGCCATATACGCATTACTAATTTTGTTCTAGCATGTGTCTTTCCACTGCTGAATGTAGGCTTCTCCCAAGGCTCGCCACCATGCATGGTCTTCTGTTTTTCGCATCCAGCCTCTTCCTGTGAAGTCTTGCAGGTCGTCTGTTCATCTGGCCGCAGGGCGTCCCATCACGCTCCGAAATCCATTTCGTGGCCTCCGGTTTTCTTTTCTACTTTCTACCCCATCGGTTATCCGCTCTGCTCCACTTGCGGACCACGAGGCGCGGACAGGGGTTTCATCCCTTCGTGGTTGATGTTCCTCGGTCACGCACGAAGCGTTACAGTTCCACCTTCCTTGTCCGAACCGCTAGGGAGTGGAACTCACTGCCTGCTTCTGTGTTTCCTCAAAATTACAACCTCGGAGTCTTCAAATTAAAGGTAAACGGGCACTTTCTGGGTAAGCGTGGTCCACCTTCGGCCGCTTATGCACCTTACATCAAGTGAGATTGCGGCCAAGCGCTATCTTGACTCAATTAGAAAAAAAAAAGCGAAGGTATTTAGTTTTTTAAATGAAAAAAATGTTTAATACTAACGCAAACTCTTTGTCTCTCAATGAGAACGAAACGTATATTTTACGTTGTATGAAAATTCTCATAAACACATTAGCAGAGTGAACGTCAAGTGCATGCGGCATATTAGTTTTCAAAGTGTTGGGAGTTATTTAAAAGCAGCATTTGTGCGTCGATGGAGATGTGGAGTAGGTTCAAATGCTCGCTACTGAACAAGAAAATATGCCTAACTGTATTTTACTCAACACTAGTAAAATGTCCAGTTGTAAACTAATAAGGTTAATTTTTTTGCAATAGAACTTAATTTGCTGATGAATAATTAAAACTCATGTGATTGTTACTGATGTGTAAATATCATTGTTAAAACAAAATATACCACTATTAAATAAATAAATAAATAAATAATAAATATCTTCACACATTCCACACAGCACCATCTAGTTCCACATTAAGCAACTAATGCTTGTATTATGGATACCAAACAGTTGATATAATACATAGATTACTTTTTTTTTGTAAATACATATTATAAATAAAAAACATTCACGACTCACGTACAAAGGTAAAATGTTAACACATAAACATTTTCCCCTAGCGGGATTCGAACATGCGACCGTTTGGTTAACAGCTAGGGTCACTAACCACTAGACCAAACGTGTCGTCAAGTTATGCTTTAATAGAATCACAATTAAAAAGTTAAGAAAATATTTACGAAATCACTCTACGTATGGTTTGCCAAAAATATAATATTTCAAGTATATAATACTTACATTATATCCAGTTTAATTGTATTCATTTGTTAGTCTATGATTTGACCTAAGTATTATATTCCTGGTAACTTATTTAACATCGACATAATTCCGTTTAGTATACTTCTAAAAAAAATAACTATCAAATATTGATATGGATTTTAAAAAAAATTGTCGCAACCCTCTATAAGTGAATGTTTGGGCAATTTCTTCAAGAGCCGATGGCTATAGTCATAAGCAGAATTAACATTTTGTGTGAAGATACATTACTGTGTGATAGATTGGGTTATAGTTCACGGCGAGGTAATCTCGCGAAATTGTTCTGTCAGCGACGAATGTAAGGACGACAAAAATATGAAACGTCGCTATAAATACGGATAATAAATGAAGGGGGAGGTCTCCGTTGACGCCGGAACGAGTGCTGAGCGTTTCGCGGTAAGACTTAGTGAGACGAGGGGAACACTTGATTATATATTATGAGAACATGCCACGTGTCATCTGAACACCTTTTTATTATGATACTATACAACTACAGAACATTCTGACAACTAATGAACCGCAGACTAATATCGAATTAAAGACAACATTGTTTTTTTTATTAAAAATATAATATTGCTTGTAAAGCAATTTCAATTTGTATATACACTAGCTTTTGTCAGCGACTTCGTTTGCGCTCCTTTTTTAGTGTTAAAAACATTTATTCATACGACGATCTTTTAAGGAATAGTACCCACTTTTTGTGTTGTATGCGATTTTCTCGAAAAGTGGACGGATTTTGTTTTTAATTATGTATTGACGGGAAAAGCAATTTATGAGGAAGGTTTACGTGTAAACTCGTGAATGTCTTATTTATATTTGTCGAGTTATCACGGTTTTTGTCAAACAAGGTTGGCGCCTCAAACGCACACGCACAGCGAAGTGTAATAAGATCATAAAATAGGATCACGAAAAACAATAAGCTAGTAAGTAATAAAAAAATATTACTTTACAACTTTACGAACAACTTACGACTTTAAAAAACCGGTGGTAGATTATTTAAATTTAGTGTTCGACCGTCTAAGGCCGCACTCACTTTGGATTTATGGATGTATGTGACTCTTTCACGCAAAAACTACTGAACCGATCACCATGAAATTTTGCATACACGTTGTCTGTTACACCAGAAAGGACATAGGGTACCTTTCATCGTTCAACGCGGACGAAGTCGCAGGTACCAGCTAGTATTATAAATGCGAAAGTATGTTTGGATGTATAGATGTTTGTAACTCTTTCACGCAAAAACTACTGAACCGATCACCATGAAATTTTGCATACACGTTGTCTGTTACACCAGAAAGGACATAGGGTACCTTTCATCGTTCAACGCGGACGAAGTCGCGGGCACAAGTTAGTTTACAATAAAATTGTAACGATTGTCATCTAAACATACTTTCGCATTTATAATATTAGTAAGTATAGAAGTGTAGTGGAATGTGAGTCAGGGAGCATTACAGCGATGCCTTAACCCTTTCAGCTGTATCAATTTCATTCACCACAACATCGAGAAAACTTTTTATTTCCACTCGCACAATATGACTTGTTATATTGTGTATAGTTTGTTGAAATTGCTTCTTATTGTCTTTGGCTTACAAGGATTCTAGCAATTTGATGCAATCAAGTACTCAAGAGACGTATACACAGTCTGGACACAGTATTCTAGTAGGTACATTAAATGTGACTCGCCATAATATTTATTATAGATTGACTAGAAAGTCACATTATCTTCGATCAATTGCTATGATTCTAAAGCACTCGGTTTTCCACACGAGAAATTGGAAAGACTCAGATCTGCTGGCTCGACTTGCCTCATAGACACAATATTTCATTTTTATTTATTTTATCTATATACACTTTTAAATGTGCTTCAAACGTATACAATATTTCAAACGTTCGGATATATGTGCGCTGGCAGTGAGGCGGGAATAACCATTCCACCTTTTTTTATCTGTATAACTTTATAACATAATTTCTCATTAGAACTGGTTGTAGCTCTCTATTGAGAGAACATTCCAATTGATCATCTTACAGCTGTCCCTAGGTTTAACTTATAATTTTAAAGTAGCACCTGTTAGAAGCAGCCTGCATCCTGCGTCTGCACTTATCCCTATCTCTAGTTTGATCTCGCAGAGTACTTTGCACAGCTAGTTGTAAAAGAAATATTAGGAACAATCTTTTTATTGGTTCATGGTACTGGGATAAAAGTATCGCTTCAATTAATCCAGGATGCGTGATTGAGCAAGAAATATCCAAACATCTATATAAACTTAATTATTTATAATAATCGTAGACTATAGTAATTATTGCTATCGCTTATCGTCATAGGCATAGTTCAGGAGATAATGCCAGAAATCTCCGCTTAGTTTACACAGAATAACTATTGTCGAAACATCAAAGCAGCGCTTGGCCGCGTTCTCACTTGATGTAAGATGCAGATGCGGCCGAAGGTGGACCACGCTCACCTAGTAAAAGCCCATTTACCCTTGATTTGAAGACCTCGAGGTTGTAATTTTGAGGGAACACAGACGCAGGCAGTGAGTTCCACTCCCTAGCAGTTCGGACAAGGGAGGTGGAACTGAAGGTGGAACTGAAGATGGAACTGAAGGTGGAACTAAAGGTGGAACTGAAGGTGGAACTGAAGGTGGACCACGCTTACCTAGTAAGTGCCCATTTACCCTCGATTTGAAGACCTCGAGGTTGTAATTTAGAGGAAACACAGACGCAGGCAGTGAGTTCCACTCCCTAGCAGTTCGGACAAGGGAGGTGGAACTGAAGGTGGAACTGAAGATGGAACTGAAGGTGGAACTAAAGGTGGAACTGAAGGTGGAACTGAAGGTGGACCACGCTTACCTCGTAAGTGCCTATTTACCCTTGATTTGAAGACCTCGAGGTTGTAATTTAGAGGAAACACAGACGCAGGCAGTGAGTTCCACTCCCTAGCAGTTCGGACAAGGGAGGTGGAACTGAAGGTGGAACTGAAGATGGAACTGAAGGTGGAACTAAAGGTGGAACTGAAGGTGGAACTGAAGGTGGACCACGCTTACCTAGTAAGTGCCCATTTACCCTCGATTTGAAGACCTCGAGGTTGTAATTTAGAGGAAACACAGACGCAGGCAGTGAGTTCCACTCCCTAGCGGTTCGGACAAGGAAGGTGGAACTGTAACGCTTCGTGCGTGTCCGAGGAACATCAACCACGAAGGGATGAAACCCCTGTCCGCGCCTCGTGGTCCGTAAGTGGAACTGTTCCGGTTGGATTAGATCGTATAGAATGGACGCACACTCTCCATAGTGCAGTGATCTGTCAGTAGATTTCCAGCAACGGTGTGCTATCAGAAAAAGTACTAGGTGGCTAGTAGTTTACGTGCGATGGTCACATCCCTATAATAGAATATACACTTTTGTAATCTTGAGTCGGAGCCAACATTCAATTTTTCAATTATATTGCACTCTCGCCGCTCTCTCTCAACTTCAATAGAAATATATTTTCTGTAGGCTTCGAGGGTTCGTGAAAAGAAATACAATTGCCAACTTCATAACTTTGTGCGTGTACCTATTGTTATGCAATTCAATGTGACTTTCGACTGTATTACTTACAAAGAAAAGGTGTTATTTATTACTCTTTACGAACTCGTGAAAGCACCCATGGTCTATACATCTTTTACAAGTAGTCAAATTGGAGTGTCTGTGATTTTGAAATGTTTATGGAAAACTTTAATATTGTTCTCAAATTGATTTCGTTGTAATTATTCTGAAAAAAAAAAAAGGTATATATATTAAGTTTATTTATACTGTTTGTTAATTAAAAACGTCTACTGTACAGATATTTCCATCGGCTGTTAAAACTGTGTTTAAACTTCGAACTAATATTTACAATAGCTTTTTCTGAAAGATCAATTGAATTATATATTTAGTTTGAAAACTAATTATAAATCGCCTTTCTTATTGATTAGGCTCTTACATATCTTACTCATTTACCGAAATACAACAATCACTTTATTTCACGCTGGTCTTCTTTAAGAAGTTCTGAACTGAAAAGTTCATTTCCAAAGTTGAAACTACCGGGAATCGAACCCAGGACACCTAAGGTAGAGCGTTAATACTATACATATCTTTTTAATACTTAGAGCCTCTTTCACGATGTATCAAGTAGGCTACAGTCACCGGTAAACGGGAATGATGGAGATGATATACATTTGTTTGTACGGTAAAAGTCCAAAACATTAAAAAGAAAATAATAAAAAAAAAATCGCCTATCGAAGGACGCAATAAACCGAGTGCATAATTTAATAAAACATAAAATTATTTCTAAAAGTAACTAATCAACACTTTACTTGTAGTCGGTAAATTTGGTACAAAAACAAGACGAACAGTATTATTTTAATTAAATGTCGCATTAAAAATAATAGGTTTATAAAGGTCCGTTAAAATTTATTGATGTCAGTAATCGTTCGGACCGCCATCACTCTACAATGTTTTAATTAAACAATAATGTCTTGAACAATCACTTGGGATTTGAGACAATGGTTACAATTTTATTGTTAACTAGCTGGTGCTCGTGACTTCGTCCGTGTTGAACGATGATAGGTACCCTATGTCCTTTCTGGTGTCTCAGACAACGTGTATGCAAAATTTAATGGTGATCGGTTCAGTAGTTTTTGCGTGAGAGTTACAAACATCCATACATCCAAACATACATTCGCATTTATAATACTAGCTGGTGCTCGTGACTTCGTCCGTGTTGAACGATGATAGGTACCCTATGTCCTATCTGGTGTCCCAGACAACGTGTATGCAAAATTTCATTGTGATCGGTTCACTAGTTTTTGCGTGAAAGAGTCACAAACATTCACACATCCAAACATACTTTCGCATTTATAATACTAGCTGGTGCTCGTGACTTCGTCCGTGTTGAACGATGATAGGTACCCTATGTCCTATCTGGTGTCCCAGACAACGTGTATGCAAAATTTCATTGTGATCGGTTCAGTAGTTTTTGCGTGAAAGAGTCACAAACATTCACACATCCAAACATACTTTCGCATTTATAATACTAGCTGGTGCTCGTGACTTCGTCCGTGTTGAACGATGATAGGTACCCTATGTCCTATCTGGTGTCCCAGACAACGTGTATGCAAAATTTCATTGTGATCGGTTCAGTAGTTTTTGCGTGAAAGAGTCACATACATCCATACATCCAAACATACTTTCGCATTTATAATATTAGTACATCAGTACGGACGTTTCACTTGTATGACGATTTTACTGTCTATCGATTTGGTCGCTAAGTATTGTTTGGATTTTATTCATTCTCATTTCGCAAAAGTAATTAAGTCAAACAACAAAATGCACGAAACATTATTTGTCTCGCCAGTGGGTTTATTCTAAAGGAATGTCTGTTTAAACTCACAGCACTGATATCGTTTCAAATTCATTTTGAAATAACTAAATACAAACTTTAAACATTTACAATTTTAATATGTTTCAGATTTTGAATTAATATTATACGAAAATTACTTTGATGGAACTGGCCAATGATATATTGTTATCTAGATAACTTTATTTATTTGTTGATTTTTTATTTATTAATCCCTACTTCTGTACTAATAATTTAAATGCGAAAGTATGTTTGGATGTATGGATGTTTGTGACTCTTTCACGCAAAAACTACTGAACCGATCACAATGAAATTTTGTATACACGTTGTCTGCGACACCGGAAAGGACATAGGGTACCTTTCATCGTTCAACGCGGACGAAGTCGCGGCCACCAGCTAGTACAATATAATGGCTTGTTTGAATTAACATAGGTGTGAATATAAATTTATTGTTGTTAGAATTACAGAAAAATTAATGTCAAATAGAAATTTCAAAAACGATTCATTATATTAGCTTAAAGAACTAAAGATCCAGCTTAAAGAGCTTAAGCTAACTCCTATGAAGCCTATAATTTATCATTCCAATTGTTTCATAGTTCACACTAAGACGTCGCCCGTCACCTTGTCAAACTTGCTTATCGCAGACGAACTGTAATTGGGGTATTTTTGAGCTTACGAGCTACGAGCTTACCGATGACATATCTGTTCAAATTTGTATATCATTGGAAACAGCTCTCACTTTGTTATCTGTAAATGGCTCAGTTAGTTACTGAGGGAACGCGTGTCACAGAGACGAGCACATTTCCAAATGTTATGCCGAGTTATACTTTTTAATGGTTATGTTGCAAGTTCGTCGCTAGTTGCGAACTTTGAGCTTTTAGATAACGAACATTAGAGATTCGGCATCAAGTTTTGTTGGCTTTCACTTCACATTAGTTGTGTCACATTAAATTGTGAATAACTTTTCATGTTACATGCGATGTTTACATTTTACTAGCAACCCGCCTCCGGCTTCGCGCTGAGTTGAAATTTAAAGAAAATCTTAGTTTATGCTTGGCTATAAAATAAAGCTATGTTCCAATCTTTTGATTTCTATATAGACTTAGTAGTTTCGGCTGCGTTGATAGTCAGTTAGGGCAAACTATAAGTATAGATAATAATCAATACAAGGAGTAAGGTATTCGCACTTGCAGTTGCAAACCTTTGTAATGTTTGTCCACTCTCTTGTGCTTCAGTAGAGGCAGCCTCTCTGTTGTCTTTTATCTTAAAAAATAAATAATAAGTACCCAACATATGTTCAAATAATTAAAGCACCTTTTCACCTCCGAGTGACAGAACAAGCAAAATACCACGGGGCTTATTTTACGTTATATATTTAAGTTAAGTCCCTTACGATTTTAGTTTTAAAGTTTTTTGTAAGGGTCGGGCGCTTCTCGAAAGTCCCCCAAGGACTAGAACCATGGCCATGGAACTCGAAAGGTGTTTTAGTGGGTAAAAAATCCCACATAACCCTTATGAGGCATTTGCATTTCACGAGGCACTTGTATTCATAGGCTATGCATTAATTCAAGGGTATCTTTTGAAGATTTCTCCCCTAGTAAAAAAAATCCCTTGCCAGATTATAACAAAGCAAACTAAATATACTTTGGACTATAAAACAATATACCTAAAATATGGTTTGCATGTAACATAATTTGCTTGGTTGAAGATATTTATATAGAGTAACGTTACTGATATACAAAATGATGATTGATGAAAGCTCCTAGTTAATTATTAAAATAAATTCACTCCTACACCACGCTTGTACCTAATCTGGTACGGATCAGAGGAACATAACTGTGTTAGGTACATTACGGCGGACTGTCCCGGATAATAGGATAACAACCGGGACACGGGATATTATGCGAGGTATGCATACTTTTAAAATCCTTTTATTAACTACCAGCTGGTGCCCGCGACTGAGTTCGCATTGAACGATGAAAGGTACCCTATGCCCTTTCTGGTGTCTCAGACAACGTGTATGCAAAATTTCATGGTGATCGGTTGAGTAGTTTTTGCGTGAAACAGTTACAAACATCCATACATTCAAACATACTTTCGCATTTATAATATTACTACGGATATAGTCTGGTGGATTTTTTAAAAAAAACACGGTTAACAGCATTTAATGAAACTTTTTGCAACATGGTCTTTTTAGACTAATTAGACACTGCTGAACATGATTCTGCTTGATGTCAACCCCTCCCCGCTCCGTTACCTCCTTTCCCCCCAAACGTGTCCTGATCTGCGGTTTTTTTTCAATTTTTTTCGGAATCTATTAGAGATATAAGGAAACTGTCCATGACAAAAATAATTTGCATTAAATTCTCTACAATGTTCGTGTATAAATCATTTGACAGGCATAATAATTTAAGAAATAATGTCTGTCCAAACTATATAAATATTAATATTTTTCAACATTTTTGTATTTGCAGTTAATTTACCGAAAAACAATCGAAGCTGTGATAAAATAGCTAAGAAGTGAATTATTCCTTATACATTTACCTACAAAACAAGACCTAACTTACCCTCGTACGAGTATTCGTTCACGATTTATAGGCCATAATGTAGGTACCTGAGTTTCGTGGGCAGCATGGCGGCATCTGCGCTACAACCTAGACGCTTTTTGAGATTTTTCCAACAGTCTTATACATCAGCTATTTGCAACAGAGAACTTATATGTATATTTCTGAGGTTTTGATGTATTTTTCCTCATATTTTAAGGTTGTATGATTATAATATTGGTGTGACAATTATATTTTATTTAATGGCCGTGTGTGTTTTACACTAAAGATATCTATGGAAGATCAGCGCTGACTTATGCCAGCAAAATGCTGAGTTTTATTTGTGTTTAATCATATATTTTTTTTAAAGTTAAGTACAAATAAATATCTATTAATTGATGTTATGATACTTGCCTGTAAAAGTTGAATGTACCTATTTTTTAATAGGTATCTAACGATCTAAAGTTATTATTACTATAGGCGATTATATTCTTTTGCTTCGATCTATTGATCTATAGATCTATAGATATAATAATAAATTCATTTTATCAGTGATTTTAATAAGTTAAAATACCGATAATCGAAATACTGTGGTGCTAATGTGTAATCAGTAATTAGTCAGCTATACGGCAAAGCTTTGCGACATGTTACCTAATGAAATAAGTTAGGAGGACGCTAATTGTAATGGTAAATAGGAAAAGCCTTTGGTCATGTCCCGGGTAAGTTTGTTTTGGCGAGTGGACCGGACCGGGCACAAGATTCTACGACTTTCTCACTATTTATTTATTTATTTATTATCCCTCTGTTTCGGACCAAGCGCTTTAAAACATATTTTATAATGCGCACTGCCAAAGGTTTGGAACTCCTGACCTCATATAACCCATATCTTTTCAAGGTTCGAGTGAATAGGCATCTTCTGTGTTGAGAACGAGGTTCGCTCCATCTTAGGCCTCATCCTTGCTACACACTTGGTTGTTGGTAAAGAGCAAACACATCTTTTATAAAAAAAAAAAAAAATTAATTAAATTCAAATTAGACTCCAAGACCTTATGGAATCGTAGATTATTATATCATAAAAATATAATTAGGCAAATCACTGGATTTTGCTACAAACACGTCTTTTGAAAATATTTAACATCCAACTAAATGTCCTATGGACAGATTGCGGGAATAAAGGAGTTTAAAAAAAAAATTCAAATTAACAAAATTAAATAATTGTACAGAATTTAGAAAGACAACAAGGTATGAAGGTGTCATTGACCAAGGTTTGTACAGGTGAGGTTAATATTAGCTCATTGATTGAATCTTGTTATTTATTAGTATAAGGGCCTCTTTCAACATCTCTGTGTAAAGTGTCAAGTAGGCTAACCGCCATTTAAAGTCACCCGTAATCGGGATTGATATACCCTTGTTTGTACGGTAAAAGTCTCAAATATTAAAAAGAAAATAATAAAGAAAATTCGCCTATCGAAGGACGCAATAAACCGAGTGCATAATTTAATAAAACATAAAATTATTTCTAAAAGTAACTAATCAACATTTTACTTATAGTTGGTGAAAGTGGCCCCAAGGGCCTCTTTCAACAACTCTGACTAAAGTGTCAAGTAGGCTAACCGCCATTTAAAGTCACCGGTAACCGGGAATGATTGAGATGATATTCCTTTGTTTGTACGGTAAAAGTCCAAAACATTAAAAAGAAAATAATAAAAAAAAATTCGCCTATCGAAGGACGCAGTAAACCGAGTGCATAATTTAATAAAAAATAAAATTATTTCTAAAAGTAACTAATCAACACTTTGCGTGGTCTTTACGTCATTCGTGTAAGTATTTATATTAATAGCCTGAAATATTAATTATGCATTTCATGACGCATGATTGTTTATTATTGTATTGTTTACATAGTAATGTTCAATAACGTCTAGTTACAGGCATATGTCCATTTGACAAACAACAAACCTTAACAATGAAACATTTGTTTTTAAAATAAATTCCTTTTAAAAACTGTACAAAAGACTCGCATAGTAACACAGTTACTGAGCTACTGTCTGTAGTTGGCGAACTGTAACACAGTTTCGCACAGTAAGGGCGCAACTCTCGATTTAAATCTTTGACCACACTAAATAATGTATAAGTTAAAACTTGAGGAATTTTGATTCACCTAATAATGTTATACTGTGAATCGAAATGTTGTCTGTGTTTAAAAGTGTATTTAGACAAAAGACTCGCATTGTTATAAAAATGTATAACTGTGAATGTATATATGTATTTTGTAACACAGTTTCGCTAGTAAGGGCGCATCTCTCGATTTAAATCTTTGGTCCCACTAGCAGCTAGTTACTAGCACCTAGTACTGACTAGCTAGTGCTACAAAACGGTACGGCCATGGGCCTAGAGCGGAGTATCTAAAATGAAATAATGTTGCCATGTGAGTCATAATAAATTCTATTCCATGCATAAATTACTACAGTTTGAAGAAAGTCAACGCCTTTTTAAAGTTGAAACAAAACAGTCATTAATTATATTATTGTCTTTATTTTTTTTTTGCTTTGTCTGATGTGAGTCTAACTTTTTTATAAGGCGCAGCTGTTAATATTGATTCAGTATTTGTTTGTCAATAAATGAATAAAGCCAAGAACCATATATAAGTAATGCATTCTGTCTAGCTCTAAATCAGTTAATATTTAATCTATACGCGATTAACACTTAATATGGCGGTCGTACGTTTCCTATTGTTGACTTGTTTACTAATGTTATTGGCATTTGAAATTAGTGCTCAGTCGTGTTCCTCTTCTTCTAAAGGTAATCACTACAAATTTAATTATCTATACTAAGATAATGTTTTTGTGTTCGAAATTTAAATTTGGCAACAAAATTAATAATGACAGGTTGCAGTAACTAACCTCTCAGAAGACTACTGAGCATTTGGGTAATTAAGTAAGTGGTGCTAGATGCTAGGTCTCTAACTATAAGTCTCATAAGAAATCTCACAAAAGAAAGGACTTCACCCACAAGGTGGGCAGACGGTCTTATAATGGAACCAGATTGCTTTTGACCAGTTTTATTAGAATATTATATAGGAAACCTATTAATCTAGCAGTGGATGTCCTACGGCTAAAATGATGCAGGCTCACATATTCCTATCCTATCAGCATCACATTTACTTTTACTTGTATTCCTATGCGAGGGAAACCTAACGATGTACAGAATCATCGAGGAGTGAGTTAAATGTAATTTCTAGTTAAAAATACTGATAATAATCGTTTTTGTTCGTAGGAACTTTAAATGGGCTCGAAGTTCCTCAGGATCCAATTGTTATGCCACCAACACAAAATCAATATACAATCACAATACCCCAGGTAAAAGATTATTTTATAAACTTATCTAATTTTTATTAAATTATTAATTTTTATTGTCTAATTATTGCCTTATGACGATGTCACAGTATTTATTGTTGTAACGACTTGACATGACCTTTAAAAGATCCTTATTGCATGATGTCTTGAACTAGGAATGAATTGATGTACTGTGAATCAATATACATAGGTCCCATATATTCTTAAAGTAAGTAAAGTAAGTAATAACAGATTTAGGGCCTCTTTCACCAGCTACAAGTAAAGTGTTGATTAGTTACTTTTAGAAATAATTTTATGTTTTATTAAATTATGCACTCGGCTTACTGCATCGTTCGATAGGCGATTTTTTTTTAATGTTTGTGACTTTTACCGTACAAACAAAGGTATATCATCTCCTTCATTCTCGGTTACCTGTGACATTAAATGGCGGTTAGCCTACTTGACACTTTATTCAGAGATGGTGAAAGAGGCTCTATTGTTGAAGGCAATATTGTTGAATTTACTTTTGACAGAACGCCTGCGCGCCTTACCAGTTGGTGGGCTTGTATGTGGAGGCTTGCAGTAATGACGACTCGTTAAGTGTACACACATCAGATCCCTGGAATGCCCTAGTGACTCGCAGAGGGGTTATTCGCGGCAACGCCAACGTCTACTGGTCGATATTCTGCAGTTAAATAGTACACCAACATAATCATGTATTGGTTTTTGGTTTTGGTTTAATTTTTTTTTTAATATTTTTGTTATATTTATTTTCACACTTCTTTAAAAAAAATTATTGTTAATTTCAAAAGTGTACATTCCTATTTAATAAAAAAATTTCCTTCAAAATTATGTATTCCTCTTTTTTTTCAAATAAAAATATTTGGAGGCAGATTCGGTTTCGAAAATGTCCTCAAAATTTTATAATGTAACCAAAGATACCAAAGAACCAATGTTACCAAAGATTTCGTTAGAATAACATATAGTTCAATGTATATTACAAATTGTCTTAAACTTAGATAAGATCAGAACCAACTGTAGATCGGATTAGATATGGTCAAATTAGATTCAGCCATTGTACTGTTACAGCACTTGAGACTTACAAATAAATATTGTCCAACTTGTAAAAGTCTCGCAATCCGTACTAATATTATAAATGCGAAGGTATGTTTGGATGTATGGATGTTTGTAACTTTTTCACGCAAAAACTACTGAACCGATCACCATAAAATTTTGCATACACGTTGTCCCTGGGAGAACAGAAAGGACATAGGGTAGCTTTCATCGCGACGAAGTCGCGGGCACCAGCTAGTTGCGGCAAATTACAATTTGGCACATATTTTGCAACTAGGAATTGTACAATCCCGGATCTAAATCCTAGAGTATTGTGTTGTGGAGACTTAGACAGCCGTTGGCAAGTATACCTAAGTATATACCTAAGTTAGAATGTATCTACAAAAAAATGATTTCATTTATTATGTGCTAAATTGGACGAAGTACCTATGTGCAAGATAAATAATATCACTAAGAGCCTCTTTCACCAACTAAAAGTAAAGTGTTGATTATTTACTTTTAGAAATAATTTTATGTTTTATTAAATTATGCACTCGGTTTATTGCACATCCTTCGATAGGCGATATTTTTTTTATTATTTTCTTTTTAATGTTTCGGACTTTTACCGTACAAACAAAGGTATATCATCTCCATCATTCCCTGTTACCGGTTACTTTAAATGGCGGTTAGCCTACTTGACACATCGTTAAAGAGGCCCCCAAAAACAATAATAATATTATACATTACAATTATAAATGTATAGAATTGTATTTATATAGCTTTCGGTCGGTATTGCCACAGAAAATGCTATTTGAATCTTTATGAAGTTAATTCATAAATATTTATGCTCTTCACAAGATTTTATAAGTAAGTACTTACTTTATTTGATATTTTTGGGGCCATAAAAGCGTATAACGTTATACGTCTTTGAATTATATTCACTTTTAAGAACTATGCAATAATTTTGTTTGAGTTTAAGATATTATAAGAGTTTCATTTCATAAGTGACTATCAGATTTTTAGGTTTACTAACTCTTTGAAACACAACAGCATAAATGCTGTTATTTAACGGTGTTCTTCCGTATGTGGGTTGCAACCAGATGATTGAGAAACTTCGTGTGCCCTGCCATCATTGAAACGGTGAATAGGAATTATTTTACGAGATATTAATTATTTCCAAACAGTTAAACTTCTCCGAGGAGTTTTCCTCTTCAAAATGGTGCCATATTTCAATAGAAATTCCGAGAAAATTTCAAATGACATTCTTTCCATTGAAGTTCAGAATGATATTGTATCTTAATGGCGCGATTCTCATTCACTAAAGATAATTTGCATAGCATATTATTTGAAATGTAAAAGATTGGTTCTCAGTTAAGTGAGTGTATTGGTATCTATTAACGTTCTGTTTTGTTGGATTTCTTATAATACAGCCTGATATTTTTATTTATTTATTTATTAAGGCTTTTTGCCTTAATACAATAAAATAGAAATAGAAACAAAAAAATAGAAACAATAAGACCTATATCACCATAGATTAATACAAATATTTACAAGCGGTGGTAAAAATCGACACTTCAAAGGAATACGACAAAGAATACATTATATATATATAAAATAAAAAATAAAATAAAAAATATAATATAAATAAAATAAATAAAAAAAAAAAAAAAATAGTGTTAAGTGTTACAACTATATACAAATTAAGAATGTAATAGCAAATATTCCAAGCTCTTCCTGAACTTCGCTATAGAAATGGAAAATATGTCTAAATCCTTTAATGTTTTACCTTAAAAAGGCTACTATTTTAAAATTATAAATTATAGCTCCTATTTTCTATTGAGCCCAATCACGCTATATTAGCTGTAAGTTGCTGCAGCTCAATGTCAAAATTAAAAACACCATCGAAATAATTATATATATATCGAAATACAATCATTTTGTGATTGTATTTTTGCAATAAAAAATTTTTTGGAATTTTTTCATTCGTGGTAGGTACTTTTGAATTTAAGCAGCGATATATAAGTTGAGGTAGTGAGTGGCGTAAATTTAATCGTTGTAGCAAAATCTTGTCGACAACAGTTGTTTGCACAAACTTCCAAGTATCGAAAGCATCGATGGGAGTTACGAGTTTATCAACTTCTTGAACTAAAGTATTGCGGATATTTACTAACTATTTATGTAACTATCCGGTTCAGTCTCACGCTTCATTAACTTTATATTTTATATATCACTATATCAATAAATATTATATTTATTTACTGTTGAATTATTATTCTATTTTTGAATGATCCCTCGGTAACAGTACTTTTTCCGGATATAAAGGTATTTTCAAACAAAAACGGAGGAGGTTATCAATTCGATGCGTATAATCTTTTTTTATGTATGATCACGCATAACTTATTACAGAGTAGTCCGAATTTAATAATTATTTTTTTTATTGGAAAGGGTATACCTCGAAGTTGGTCCAATATAAATTTGAGAAAAAAAATTCAACCCTGAGGGTAGGAAAACAGAAGGTGATTGATTATTCACTTACTGATTGTAATGTATGACCTAACTTTTTACAGAGTAGTCCGATTTTGATAATTCTTTTTTTTAATGGATAGGGTATACCTCGAAGTTGGTCCAATATAAATTTGGAAAAAAATTTCAACCCTAAAGGTAGGAAAACAGAGGATGATTTATTGTTCACTCACAGATTTTAATGCTGAGTTGAGTAACACATAAAAAAAAATATAAATGCAAAATTTCATATCGATCAGTTGAGTAAATAAGGCGTAAAATCATAACAAACAAACCCCTCTTTCACATTTATAAGTTAGGATATAATTTCGCTATAATTAATTTCGCAGTCTGTCCGGGCTTTTTTCCGAAACAACAGATTCGATAATATTTTCATTATATAGTAAAATACTTTTAGATAAATCTTATTGAGTGCTGTCTAGCCAACGCTAATGCGTATTCAAGAATGAAAAAATGTTATTTAACTAAGGTTTTTTTATTAATGGACTTGCACTATGTTAGTTTCACGTGTGCGTTACTTAAGTGTAAGCAAAAGCAGCAGAAAATATTTAAGGAAAACGACAAAACGCGATCTTGCCACTACTTTTCATATCCAAAACTTTCTAAAGTTCGTGTCCAAAATTGATCCATCGGAGTAAATCATCCACCTAAATACATTTTTTCAATGGTAGGGGAAAATAAATTTCACATATAAAACAATATGTTTGTCTGTGCGCCATTTTAAAACTGTATTGTTGCTTTAAACCATACAATTGTTTTATTTTTATAATAAATAAATCACCACGAATGTGACGATGAAATGTCTGACCGAGTTGGAGCTCTCCTTGTTGTGTTTACGCGAAACGATGTCTTAGTTAGATAACCTTAAAGTTTACAATCGAATGAGAGACCGCAGTCGACGTTCGTATCAAATAACAGCGCGTTTGCAATTTTAGTTCACAACGATAAGTAAAACCTGCCCGTGTGCCACATCCACAATACACGTATTGTTCCCGAAGGTTTATTCGTACGCCTGTGACGTCACAAGTCAGTTTATACTCGTGTACAAACTTTTTCCATTTCGCGGACGGATTTGAATAATTCGAAGTAAAGAAGAGAAATCGCTGGTTGCGATGTGGTATCGCATCGCGACAGACGACAAATGTATATTCTTTTTCGAGTCCACAGTATAAGCATGTCAAAATTCAACGCTAAGTGTTCAAACTATAATTGTTAAAACTTTTAATGAGCTTTGTACCTTACCAACTTTTCAGTTGTATATCTTACTTGCTGGTACCCGCGACTTCGTTCGCGTTGACCGATGAAAGGTACCCTATGTCCTTTCTGGTGTCTCAGAGAACGTGTATGCAAAATTTCATTGTGATCGGTTCAGTAGTTTTTGCTTGAAAGAGTTACAAACATCCATACATTCAAACATACTTTCGCATTTATAATATTATAATAAGTACGGATTATTATTAGGTTATTATTGAAGATTTTCATTTACATCAATCGCAGTCATTTATATAAATCATATCTAATTCGTTCTGAAACGCATGATAGCGCTCACACTTACTTTCTGCAAAAATTTTCGTCTGGGTGGGGGATTATTGGCCTCTAGGATTTGTTTAACTGATCAAATTTAGTTTTGAAACAGTTTCCCAAATAGTTATAAGAAAAAATAGTTATAAAACAATCGATTAGTAAATTCCTATTATTTTTAAAGTTTAAAACATATATATAAAACTTAGTCATTAGAATTTAAGTGAATTGAGGCCTATTTTTAATTACCATTCTCACCTGCTACTTGTAAGTTGGTCGACTACCTAACAGCACGCAAGCATGCGTTCAAAGTACAACACAACTTTATTCTTTTAAAAAATACAACTGAAGTTACGTCTGTGATCTTACATCGACCAAAGATTTAAATCGAAAGATGCGCCCTAATCTCCCCGCACCATATTTAAAACACACCAAAAATTATTATCAATGGGTTGAGCGACTACAGTTGCACGACAGCTACAGTGAGTGACGGTCGCTTGAAGAGATTTTTTCTGTTGCTTTTACAAAATCAAAATCAAAAAACTCGTTCAAAATGTTGTCTGTATTTAAAAGTGTGCTTAGACAAAAGACTCGCATAGTAACACAGTTACTAAGCTACTGTCTGTAGCTCGCGAACTGTAACACAGTTTCGCACAGTAAGGGCGCATCTCTCGATTTAAATCTTTGACCACTCTAAATAATGTATAAGTTTTATCGATTTTATTTTCATTAAAAACTTGAGGAATTTTGATTCACCTAATAATGTTATACATGAAGCTTTTGTTAAATTTACGAGAGTAAAAAAATACTGGCCGGTTTTCAACATTGGCATGTGGGAATTTAAAAAAAAAAGTTAGAAACGGTTTTTAACTACATCATCCAAATGATTATGGACAAATTTTCAAACACAAGTTAATATGTATAGATAAAAAAAATAATAAATAATAATAAATATCTTCACACACTCGACACAGCACCATCTAGTTCTACATTAAGCAACTAATGCTTGTATTATGTATACCAGACAGTTGATATAATACATAGATTACTTTTTTTTTGTAAATACATACATATTATAAATACAAAACATCCCTGACTCAGGTACAAAGGTAAAATGTTAACACATAAACATTCGCCCCTAGCGGGATTCGAACCCGCGACCGTTTGGTTAACAGCTAGGGTCACTAGCCACTAGACCAAACGTGTCGTCAAATATAAAATCAAATGTCAGAAAGCCGTGTATGCCAATCTACTCTGAATGCAATACCAGATGGCGCTCGTTAATTAAACCTTTCAGATATTTAAACTACATTTTATTTTCTGTACATTGTTTTCCATTTCCGCCTCTCTTCAGAAAATAAAAGTGTTGGCAGCGTTGTATTTTCAAAAAAAAAAAGTACTCGAAGCGTGAAACGACACGACAATAATAGAATTTCACCTTTGTTAAAAGAACTGAACGAAGCTACAAAATGGCGAACGAACAATTTAAAAAAACAAATAATAATAATCCGTTACCGTCAGGAGTCAACAGCATCGAGTACTGCGAACATTCATTCGATTTTATAAACACGTTTGACCGTTTTGAGAGTTATCGGTGCATTGCTGTGTCTATTAACGTTCAAGTGGAGTGGTTCGCTAGGCAGTGTTCAGTGTAGAGAGTGCATTTTGATTAATCAGTTCTCTGGGCGTTGGTTGATTGCGTCCCGCGAAGCGACTGCTCGCATTCGCAGTGACAATGCTCTATTGTTGGGTAAAACTAGTAAACAGGAGTACAAAAGACGTCTCTGTTATAATGAGGACAGAATCTCGTACTGCCCAGAATAATATGTATGTAGCTCATTGCATTTCGGTGACTTGGTGGTCTTGTTGTAAAACGAGAATAGTTTAGTTTTCATTAGTATCTTAAAAGTGATCTTAAAAGTGAGAATCTATCTTTAAAGTGTGTCAGTACACTGTTCTGTGTCTATACTTACTATTCCATAAGACTTGACGGCACTGTACTAATAATAAAATGCTTATTAGGAACACATATCATAAAATTATTAAATATTATATGAATGCATTAGTAATAATAGAATTAGTTAATTTTTTTTTTTTGTAAATATTATGGTATGTAGTTTTTAAAAGTATTCTCTTTAATTTAATTTAGTCTTTAAAGTGTTCTGTTCTGTATCTATACTTACTATTCCACAAGACTTGACGGCACTGTACTAATAATAAAATGCTTATTAGGAACACATATCATAAAATTATTAAATATTATATGAATGCATTAGTAATAATAGAATTAGTTAATTTTTTTTTTATAAATATTATGGTATGTAGTTTTTAAAAGTATTCTCTTTAATTTAATTTAGTCTTTAAAGTGTTCTGTTCTGTATCTATACTTACTATTCCACAAGACTTGACGGCACTGTACTAATAATAAAATGCTTATTAGGAACACATATCATAAAATTATTAAATATTATATGAATGCATTAGTAATAATAGAATTAGTTAATTTTTTTTTTATAAATATTATGGTATGTAGTTTTTAAAAGTATATATATGGCGCTGTATCTTCTTAAAAGAACTATAAATATAAATATCTTCACAACATTCAACACATCACCATCTAGTTCCACAGTAAGCAAGTAATGCTTGTATTATGGATTATAATACATAGATTATTATTATTTTTTCGTAAATACATACATATTATAAATATAAAACATCCATGACTCAGTTACAAAAGTAAAATGTTAACACATAAACATTCGTCCCTAGCGGGATTCGAACATGCGACGGTTTGGTTAACAGCTAGGGTAACTAGCCACTAGACCGAACGTGTCATCAAATTATACATTGTAATTTAAAAAATTCGCACTGATCGCTTAGCTATTATAGCTGTGATAAATAAGATGGCCAGGTCGCCCAAAAAAAATCTTAACCCGAATCGCTGAGGTAGTATTGTATTGTGTGCTATCCTTTGCTCTGCTTGAATGAACGCCGAACCCGTGATCGGGGTGCTCCGTTGCGTGAAAGCAACGGAATGAAACATTTGACAAACGACCGTAAACGTCCACCGTCCATCCGTCAGATGACGAGAGCGGGGTGTGCGCGGGGATTGCGGGGGACGCTGTTTAGACGGACCGATTTCCGCAGAATAACACCGGATATGGATGGGATCGCCCTTCGCCCTAGAACCGACCTCGCGGCTGCGTCTTTACGAAGCACACTTAGGCTCGAGTTCACCAACAGACGGTTATTTTTAAACAGCTGATTAAAATTTAAACAGTCTTTTAATAATATTTTGTTGAACACCATCGCTAAACTGCGGGTTAAACGCCCTAAACATAAGATTAATCATTAAGTTAATCAGATGTTTAGGGCGTTTAACCCGCATTTTAGCGATTTTGAACAACAAAATATTATTAAATGGCTGTTTAAATTTTAAACAGCTGTTTAAAAATAACCGTCTGTTGGTGAACTCGAGCCTTAGCGTTACATACGTTAATTGATTTTTTAAAAGCCTCTTCATTTTTTTGTAGCAGTTGATTTATTTTATTTATTAGTAGTGTAATGGATAGACTGCTATCATGATACTTCTATTGAACAAAACCACACATTTAAAAGACACATTATTAATACATATTTACTTACCTGCAAGTACATTATTTTTTTGAAATAAAACACGCTACTTTCCTTCGGTTTCCTTCGTCAAACATATCGGAGAAGCCCTCGCAGACCGCTGGATTAAATCATTAAGCACCATGCTAGGTTGGCTTAGAAAAAATAAATAATTATTGCAATAATTCGTGCCACCAGTGTGTGTATGCGAGGAACGCGTCACCGATTCAAGCCTGCAGCGAAACTTCTGGCATTTGACAACGGAGCCGGCTGCCTTATTATCTAACAGCAGACGACTTGCGACCAACTTGCGACAGGCGAAAACTTTATATCAATTTGTGCAATATCATACCAAATCGTGTTTTTGATATCACGTAACTCGTAAAAAGGTGTGGTTTGCGATAAGGTCTCTCACGGACAATAACTAAAATTAAAGTGCATAATTTTTGTATGGCAGCACACGCGATCGCAAGTCGTCTGCTGTCGACTGCTGTTAGATAATAAGGTAGCCGCTATATGTATACTGTCTATCGTTTATCTATCGTTTATGTATACTGTACATAGAATATATTTATACCTTCATTTTTATACTTTAGAAAAGATATTTGTGTGTAAATATTGTAAAATTATTTTTGTCATCTTTATAATAAAAAAAAAAATTAAGAGTATATTTTTGTTATTATGACTTACTATTCAGGTGTATTTTTTTAATGTAAGTATTATTCATGTTTTGAAATTTTCTTTAGTTTAGCGACGAACAGCTAACTAGTTTGTCATATATTATGACTAGTTAGCACACGTCGAGTGCAAATGTTTGTTTGTGAGACTAAAAAAACTGATTATTGTGATAATTGATTATGATTATTGATTATAGTGATTTTTTTTTGTGTGTTCGCAATGTAATGGGTTTTGTACATACGCCGCCAAGTTTTTTCTCGACATTTGTCATACGGCCGCAGATCGAGCGCAAATGTTTGTTAGTCTCACAACTACGAGTATGTACGTGTTTGTCCCCACATACACACACATACACACATACACACACACACACACACACACACAGAGACACACATATGTGCACAGCTATTAAGTTTATTGTTCCATATGTTACGCTATAGTCAAACGAATACGAAACATACGGGAATATTTCCGAGTTCGTTTGACTCGGAAATATTTCCGTATGTTCACATCAAACTGTTTCTATTGAACTGACAAACTATTGTTACTTTGTTCTCTTTTCAAACTGAACTTTGAACGGTTTGAGTTTTCAAATTTTCATAAGAATGTTCATAAGATTGTACATGTACGTACACAGAGATTTAAACTTTATACTGACTTTATTTATAGAATGGACTTTATACAGTGGACGAATGTGTATAAAGACAGAGAACTTTATACACATTCGTCCACTGTCAGTATATTGTATGGTGTACAAGGTGACTCTTTAAAGGTCTAAGAATCAAAATCAAAAATTCGCTAAACGTAAATGTAAATTCGCTACAAAGTAAATTCGCACAGAGTGCTGTTCATCTCGATATATTAAAAAAATGTATTGTGTCATCCATATTTTTTTTAAATATTAATATTAATTGATTTAAATGTTCCTAATGTTTTTGTAACATTTTAAGATGCAGTCTTAATATGTCTTAATATGTCTTAATATGGCTTAATGTGTCTTAATATGTCTTAATATGTCTTAATATGTCTTAATATGTCTTAATATGGCTTAATGTGTCTTAATATATCTTAATATGTCTTAATATCTCTTAATATCTCTTAATATGTCTTAATATGTCTTAATATGTCTTAATATGTCTTAATATGTCTTAATATGTCTTAATATTATGTCTTAATATTATGTCTTAATATGTCTTAATATGTCTTAATATGGCTTAATGTGTCTTAATATGTCTTAATATGTCTTAATATGTCTTAATATCTCTTAATATCTCTTAATATGTCTTAATATGTTAATATGTCTAGAAGGTTAACAGAAATATTTGTCTTTATGCATCGAGAAGAATTCTTCTGACTGCCACCGTTATCAGAGTACATTAAGGCTTTCAGGTCATTACCAAGGTCAAGAGGGATCCTCATTTGCATACAAAGAAGTAATACACGACCTCCATCGGTTTGCTTACAAGTGAGTTATGTTCGAGGTCAAATTCCGGGAGAGAAAGTCCGTTTTCAACTTTCGTTTACAAATAGCTCGACGGTTTTGTGGCTCTGAGATGAGAATGGAGGCGTTCTTTAATGAATTCTATTTATTAGAAGCCTGTTAAGGTTTTTTTTTAATTTTTTAGATCTGAAGCTACCTTATAAATAAATACAAGTGATATGCTGCTTAAAAAATTATGTGAAATATTTTTTTTTTGTAATAATTATGTTGATTTTTTTCTCCATTTCCGGAAAACTTCAATTTAAAAATATTCAAATTTATGTTTAAAAAATACTAAAATTTTGAATGAATGTTTACGAAAATAGTATTGTTTTGCAACAAATCCCCATTTATTCTACCGAAACTACTTTACGAATCACGTTCTAGCTTACTAGTTTATATAATACTAGCTGGTGCCCGCGACTTCGTCCGAGTTGAACGATGAAAGGTACCCTATGTCTTTTCTGGTGTCTCAGACAACGTGTATACAAAAATTCATGGTGATCGGTTCAATAGTTTTTGCGTGAAATAGTTACAAACATCCATACATCCAAACATACTTTCGCATTTATAATATTAGTACGTATTCAATGAGTTGTTGGAATATACGAAAACATTAAAGTGTAAACAAAGGGAGGTTTACACTAGTGTTAAGCAGTTGGGGCCGTTTTTCATCCCATTGTCTCAGCTGAGAGATCTCGAAACTTCCCCAAGTCGTATCCAGTTTTATCCCATTTAGAGTGGGAACAAGAAGGAAGTTATTAAAGCGAAGTTTAAACTTATCCTAACTTATGAGGGTGCGTGCCACTTTATCTCCGCACGACACATACAAACCATTATACTGTATGTTAATAATCTTGTAAAAGTTTACAATAAAATTTGATATGGGCAAAATATTAATTTATTTTTAAATTTATTTATTTAGATTACATACTGTCATAAATTTAAAAAATAATATATTATAGATTATATATAAATAGGCATAAAGAATCATAAAAATTATATTTTTACATTTATTTATTAATTAAAAATAATAATAATAATAATAATTAATAAGACCAAAAAAGAAAAAGAAGAGAATATTCTATGAATGATAAAATTAATTTTTCAAAAGTAATTCGCCAATTTTCTTTTTATAACAATTCAAATTGTTGTAAAATATGTGAATATCATTAAGAATGTTATTGTAGTGATACTTAGAACTATGAAAGAAGGAATTTTTACAATGATTACTTCTACAATAGGGAATATGAAATGTATCACTTGATCTTGTTCTCAATTTTGGTACATTTAAGTGAATATACATTCTAAAAGTGAAGAAGAATTATTTTATATAAGAAGACTGAGTCAATATAATATCGCCTGTCCTTTAATGAATGCAGTTTGTGTCTTGAAGCTCTTATTTTTTATAATCTAATGATTTTAAAAATTTATTATGTATTTTTTCATACTTTTTAATTTTCACGTAGCGCACTTGCAGCACTTGCGGAGTCGATTGTGTTTATTGGCGACTGTAGCCAACTACCAGCAAGCGGACAGTCAGATTGCCTGCATTAAATTTACATAAATTTATTTATTGGCGCATCTACATAACATTACGCATAAAGTAAAATAACAAGAACTAATTGAAAATTGGAAAATCAATTACTTAGGCGTACATGAAACGAAATATGTCGCTTTCAATTCAAAATTCATTTTCGTATGTAATGAAGTTTATAAATACAAATAAATCCGTTGGATTTCGTCCTCCTTTGTTATTAAATTATAGTATACTAGCTTGTGCTCGCGACTTCGTCAGAGTTGAAAATTTAAAAAAAAAAGCAATAGAACGCTTGACCTCGTGTTGCTATAATACTTTGGTCAGGCGTTAGTTTTTTTTATTTTTTAATTATCCCTCGGGAATAGTCATTTTTTCTGGATGAAAGGTACCCTATGTCCTTTCTGGTGTCCCAGACAATGTGTATGCAAAATTTCATTGTGATCGGTTCAGTAGTTTTTGCTTGAAAGAGTCACAAACATTCATACATCCAAACATACTTTCGCATTTATAATATTAGTAAGTATAGATATTAAATACTTTTAGGCTCGAGTTCACCAACAGACGGTTATTTTTAAACAGCTGATAAACAGATGATTTTTAAATCGCTAAACTGCGGTTTAAACGCCCTAAACATCAGATTAATCATTAAGTTAAT
Source organism: Synanthedon myopaeformis (assembly GCA_944738685.1). Classification (NCBI taxonomy): domain Eukaryota; kingdom Metazoa; phylum Arthropoda; class Insecta; order Lepidoptera; family Sesiidae; genus Synanthedon; species Synanthedon myopaeformis. The sequence continues at coordinate 12,955,964 of OX122915.1, forward strand.
CAGATGTTTAGGGCGTTTAACCCGCATTTTAGCGATTTCGAACAACAAAATATTATTAAACGGCTGTTTAAATTTTAAACAGCTGTTTAAAAATAACCGTCTGTTGGTGAACTCGAGCCTAAGTAGTTTTTGCAAACATTCATACATCCATTCTCATAAATTTCGCATTTATAATACTGATAACTTTTTAGCCACAACTTCGTTCGCCAATATTAATAAATTATAATTAAAACAACAGGTAGCGTAACTAACAAAAAATGATATAAAAAAAAAATGGCGAAATCAATTTAAGTAAACTATCGACATTTAGTTTTCTAAAGCGACCATAACTTTTTATCATTGTATCAAATAATACATTTTTATTGCGTCGGACATAATTGCTATAAATCGATGGCTTTCAGGCGTAAATAAATGGACGTCACAGATTAAGTACTTATGTATATAAGAATTGTGAATTGAATCGTCCAAGTCATACTATATTATATGTTCAGGCAGCATATAGTATGCCAGTCAAACGATATCTCCTGTTGACCTGTTTACTAGCTTCGTTGGCGAATAAAATAAACGCAGCAAAATCTTCTATACAACAAGGTATTCCTATTCGTATGTAATTCCGTATTTATATTCTTCTTAATTGAGTTTAAGTAAAATACTGTGAAAATCGGTTATAGCGACCTTCAAGGGAACACAAAAATTGGTCGTAATAAACGGATTAGTCATTATAAGCAATACTAAATCGTTATAAGCTTTCAACAGGGACCTTGCCATTTGGTCGTTGTAACCGATGTCGTTATAACCGAAGTTGTAATAATCGATGTCGTTATAACCGAAGTCGTTATAGCCGATGTCGTTATAACCGAAGTCGTAATAATCGATGTCGTTATAACCGAAGTCGCAATAACCGAAGTCGTTATAACCGAAGTCGTTATAAGCGAAGTCGTTATAACAGAAGTCGTTATAATCGATGTCGTTATAATCGAAGTCGTTATAACCGAAGTCATTATAAGCGAAGTCGTTATAACAGAAGTCGTTATAACCGAAGTCGTTATAATCGAAGTCGTTATAACCGAAGTCGTTATAACAGAAGTCGTAATAACCGATGTTGTTATAACCGATGTCGTTATAACCGAAGTCGCAATAAACGAAGTCGTTATAACCGATGTCGTTATAATCGAAGTCGTTATAACCGAAGTCGTAATAATCGATGTCGTTATAACCGAAGTCGTTATAACCGATGCCGTTATAACCGAAGTCACAATAACCTATGTCGTTATAACCGAAGTATTATAACCGAAGTCGTTATAACCGATGTCGTTATAACCGAAGTATTATAACCGAAGTCGTTATAACCGATGTCGTCATAACCGAAGTCGTTATAATCGATGTCGTTATAACCGAAGTCGTTATATCTGGTTTCTACTGTAGTTTTTTTTTACAAAAGATCCACCAAACATTTATTTGCTCATACATATACACTTAACTAACCAATTAGACACATAATAATAATAATAATAAAAAATTGTAACAGCACTATTTTTTTAAAAATTTTATGTTAAAGTCGTCAGACAGGTCGACAACGGTATACACGATGGTAAGTGGCTACCGTAGGTCTAATGCCTGTGAAGCTAAGGTTGGCAGCTAAGATATTGGGTTAAGAAAATGGATACAGCATAGAATAGATAGATTTAAAAAAAAAATAGGAATTTCTTTTTTAGCAATATACCCGATTAAATAGGATTACTTATAGTTGGTACTTTACTTGTAGTTGATGGCCTCTTTCAACAATTAAATGTAAAGAGTTGATTAGTAAATTAGGAATAATTTTATCTTTTATTAAATTATGCACTCGGTTTATTGCATCTTTCGATAGGCGAATTTTTTTTTTTATTATTTTCTTTTTAATGTTTGGGACTTTTACCGTACAAACAAATGTATATCATCTCCTTCATTCTCGGTTACCGGTGACTTTAAATGGCGGTTAGCCTCTTTCAGTAAAACAAGTCTATAAGCGAGGCGCTTTCTGCCTGACCATATGTCAAAAACGTGGCATTTCTTAATAATTTTATAGGGACAAAGGATGGCCGTGCTAAACATCTTGGAACGTATGTGATGCCTCCGTCGCAACAAGAATATATAGTCAACAACCTAGAGGTAAATGAACGTAGCATTAAATTGGATCCAAAAGAGAAATATCATTGTTAAATGGGAGAGAATTTATTTCTGTATTCTATTTTGAGTAATTATATATTACTTTAGCACATACAACATAAAAATATACAAAATAAAAAAGATACAAAATTTTTAAATTTATTTAATAACCGGGTAAAGAATAACAAATTGAATTAAGGTTTATCCAACCTAATGAATTAAATATTTACAATAGTTCTATTTTTATAATAAAATTATATTGTACATATTTTTCGAAAGAAATTCAAACTGCATAAACATCAGTGGATTTTGTTTCAAATTTTATTTTTAGTGTTGCTCAGGATTATTTTACGCATAGAAGGTATCTTTTTTATACTGCTTTTATCGCAATATAAATTCAGACAAATTAAGATTATTATTAATTAAGAGTTATTGTTAGAGATAGAAAATCAATGCAATCAATTCCAACCATCAGCTGTTATTTGTGATAACTTTATTTCATTTTATTGCATCGTCATTAATAATTGTGGCAATTAAATTAGCATAAGTAACAGTAAGTACTCTTATGGAGTCTCAACTTCAAAGGCTGCACCATCGTCGAAAAGTAGCATGCCTATCGATTTCTATACGATCTAATCCAACCGGAACCGTTCCACTTGCGGAGCACGAGGCGCGGACAGGGGTTTCATCTCTTCGTGGTTGATGTTCCTCGGTCACGCACGAAGCGTTACAGTTCCACCTTCCTTGTCCGGACCTCTAGGGAGTGGAATTCACTGCCTGCGTCTGTGTTTCCTCAAAATTACAACCTTGGGGTCTTCAAATCTAGGGTAAATGGGCTTTTACTAGGTGAGCGTGATCCACCTTCGGCCGCATCTGCATCTTACATCAAGTGAGATCGCGGCTAAGCGCTACCTTGACTCAATTTAAAAAAAAATATGTTTATTTTTCGCAGGAGAAGTGTAAACCATACCAATTAGTCGGTGTTAGTATAAAGGCTAGAAGCAAAAATGGTATGTCTATCTACAGCTTGAAACCATGGGGAGCGAAATTCGGCCGAACGGGCTACGGCACCGACATCATCATTGATACAACCATCTACTGCCGTTAATTATTCTCAATGTATTATTTTTTTCGTTTAAAATAAAATTATCAACACATTTATTTCATATTCAATAAACTATTTATTTATTTATTTACAATTAGGGAAATTTTCAGGTACAATACAAATTGCGAAAATTTCCGACACGTTCTCCTTCTGAATGTTTTGTGTTAATGTTGAAACTATTTGGTCAGTGGGAATAGTTTGAAAGTAGCATATTGAAACGTGTGACAATCCATGAAAGGCACAAGGTGTTGCCGAGTTGTGTACAGATAGGGCCAGAACGCGCCAGGTATTAATTATCCGGAATCCCCGGGGTGTGATTACGCCATTAGGGTCTTGGCGGGCGGTCGTCGCAAGATTTATTAACATCCTAGTGTTCTTGCAGGTGTAACCCACAATGTGCTGCTACTACCATGTTTGTAGCACTATCAATTTAAGAAAATCCTTTGTACCTAATACGTGTAACAAGACTTCAATAAGTTTATTACTATTAATGCAAAAAAATATTGGTAACTACTTATTAGTAATCCTTTTGAGGCCAATGTGTACACATGTTTTCCAATATTAAAATATTATCTTATAGGGTTTGCAAAAAAAACTGTTTGCATTATACTTATGAAATCGTTTATCCTGAATGACTATCAGAGTAAAAAGCTAATATCTGGAACATATTTATAGACTTAAGAAAGGATTTTTGAAAATTTCGACTATTTTAATATTCATAATATTAATATTCGTTATTAAGCTTATCCAAACCAAAATGCTATTGATTTTTAAATAAAATTTCACTTATCCACTGTAGACACTGTTTCTTTGTATATTTACTGTACAAAAAGCTCAAAAACAAGAGGCTCCATCACTTTAAAAAAGCTCAGTAAGTGAACTGTTTTCACACCGAGTGCTCTACAAAACTAAGTTCTCATTATAAACGGTTGAGTATTTTTTACTCGAGGGATGTTTTCAATGCAATTACTAATGTATAGTTACACAGTCACGCTTTGTATGCCATCGCTTTTAATACTAAAACAACTGTTTTAAATGCCATTTACATGTTTTATTTTAGTTATCTATGTATTATTAAAAAATTACTTTAAACAATCCTTTTTTCTGAATGAAAGATACCCTATGTCCTTTCCTGTATCCCTGACAAGATAACGTGTGTGCAAAATTTCATTATGATTGGTTGTGTAGTTAAGGCGTGAAAAGGTAACAGACAGACAGAGTTACTTTCACATTTACAATACTAGCTGGTGCCCGCGACTTCGTCCGCGTTGAACAATGAAAAGTACCCTATGTCCTTTCTGGTGTCCCAGACAACGTGTATGCAAAATTTCATGATGATCGATTCAATAGTTTTTGCGTGAAAGAGTCACAAACATCCATACATCCAAATATACTTTCGCATTTATAATACTAGCTGGTGCCCGCGACTTCGTCCGCGTTGAACAATGAAAAGTACCCTATGTCCTTTCTGGTGTCCCAGACAACGTGTATGCAAAATTTCATGATGATCGATTCAGTAGTTTTTGCGTGAAAGAGTCACAAACATCCATACATTTATAATATTAGTACGAATATGGATGGATTTAATTAAGTAATTAGTTAGAGTTTCTATTACATAGTATATTTTTGTCATAATCTTCTCAGAAGTAGGTAGTCCTATGTAAACACATAGGAATGTTGTTTCAGCGTGTCGGATATTGAAGTGTTGAACGCATCCCGCACCGCAGACGCCACGTTGTCGTTACGCAACCGCAGCCTCCGATGAGAAATGCGGCTCGCGTACAATCTGTTTGCACATTAATAATTATTGACTTGACAGACATCCTTAAGTTATGTGTTAACATTTTACCTTTGTACGTGAGTCGTGGATGTTTTGTATTTATAATATGTATGTATTTACAAAAAAAAGTAATCTATGTATTATATCAACTGTCTTAGTATCCATAATACAAGCATTAGTTGCTTACTGTGGAACTAGATGGCGCTGTGTGGAATGTGTGAAGATATTTATTTATTTATTATTTATTATATATTACTAGCTGTTGCACGCGACTTCGTCCGCGTAACTTTATAAAATATAGCCTATGTAACTCGCTGATAATATAGCTTCCCAACTGTGAAAAAAATTTTCAAATAAGTCCATTAGTTTCAGAGCCTATTCAATGCAAACAAACAAATCTTTCCTCTTATTTATTATTATTTATTTATTACTACTTACTGGTAAAAAAGCGTGTTTTTACAGTTCCTCTGCCACTAATACGAACACAAATTGCGAAACGTTTTAATCCGTATGTACAATTAAGCATTTACAACAAAATTACTAAACATTGTGAAATTAAGCAATATATCATAAGTAAAGTAAAGTTAAGGTTAAGATAAAAAAATGGTTGTTCACTCTTAAATACGACTATGTAGAAAAACTATTTAAATCGATTTAAATACGTAATATCTACATATTATATAGACTCAATTTATAATCTAAATTTATTGTGTCTTTTACTTTTATATATACCTACTTACTATTAATTTAGTGTATATTTAATAATATATAAATTTTTATTTGAATTTTTAATTATTATAATTAATATAATGAAGCACACGATACAGGCTTGCATGCCTAGTGTGTGTTTTCATAGCCAATAAACTAAATATATATGTTCCTGTAAATAAATTAATAAATAAAGCCTATTTCCCTAACCCTACTCAATGCTACTGTAGTCTGCAGCTCACTTGCAGAACCTTGTGTTCTTGTGTCATAGGCGACGGTAGCCACGTACCATCAAGTGAACCGTAGTAGGCCTGTTTGTCGACTTTAACAATAAAAAAATATTTTAAGTTCTAACTTAACATCTACTCTGCATATACAGGCCCTGGAGGGAAACCACCTTATATACTTAAGTTGGCTCATTTTACATAAAGGAGACATTCCTTTATTTTTAAAAAGAAACAAAACTGCATTCAAAGATTTTCTAAAACTCGCTTGGCTCGACCGGGACTCGAACCAACTAAAATTTAAAAAAAAACAAACACTCGCTATTTTATTATATTAATCCATAGGATTATTATTCAGGATAAAATTTCTATAACAAACATTTGGTCTTAATTACACGAGTTAAGATTTGGAATTAATTTTAGTTAGAATTACATTGTTGCATGATAAATCTATAAAAAATGCTTAAATACAATAACTTAAGTTTCCTATAAGAAAAACATAAGAATGTTAGAAGGCAGAACAGTCTGAACCTTTCATATAAATAACTTATTACTTATATCTCAGGCAAAGTATAATGAAAGGAAATTAATTATCCAGTTAATTTAATCAGCGATTAGGTTCAAACCTTGTTGTGTACCGTAACAATTAAAAATACATCGAAACAGAAACAAACACCGAGAAATCTAATTAACGAGAAGGGAAACAAAAAATGCGTATTTCGCAAACCGCCAATACAAAGGTTCTCGTTCGAGAGACCCAATGAACACGCGAGCGGTAAATATGCGTACTTACAAAGCCCATTTCGTATTTTATTTTATTTTAGAAAATGTGCTTATTAAGATAGTAAACATTTTAAAACTTTAACACCTTCAAAGGGGTTATATCATGACCTAGTCAAGTCATTAAAAAAAATTAAAAAAAAAATTACTAGTAGGTACTTTTAATAGCGAAAGCTTGGCCGTTGTTAAAATAATTACAGTCTTTACACAACACTACTTGTTTATTGATAAACAACTAAATTATGACTTTTTGTGAATACATTCACAATATATTCAGAAATAAGTCTTTAATAAAAATAATTCTACGTCCAAACATTGTTGGTTAGTTGCAAGCGCATAGAAACATAGTCTCCTCGTGTCAGTGGAGCGGTTTGTGACTGATTTTAGGAAACAGCGCACATTAGATGAGGCGGAAGACAGCGTGTTTCAGCGTTTTTTTTAAAATGTTATAAGTGCCCAAAATATTTCATATTAATTACTCTTAAACTACAGTGTCTATTATAAAGTTCATCAACGTCAGCCCTATATAATGTGTTTACTGTGGAGTGACATTGATAAGTTTAACCTTCAGGTTAAGTGATATTTTGAGGTGTGTGTGTGTGTGTGTGTGTGTGTGTGTGTGTCTGCGTCTCTCTCTCTCTCTCTCTCTCTCTCTCTCTCTCTCTCTCTCTCTCTCTCTCTCTCTCTCTCTCTCTCTCTCTCTCTCTCTGTGTGTGTGTGTGTGTGTGTGTGTGTGTGTGTGTGTGTGTGTATGCGTGTGTGTGGGTGCGTGTGTGTGTGTGTTGGTACTGCTCAGTGGAGGGGACCAGGTCATACATATATATCACATGACGACACCGATAACGTAGATATTGTAAGTACGCTTTTGTAATGAAATTAGCAGGAAATAGCCGGCGAGTGTTGTTCCCGTAAAGTTTATAATTGCGTCTGTTGCCTATCGATAAACACTGGCGACTATACGCGACTTTATTTGTTGTGTGGCGATATTTACAAAGGATATAGTGTCTTGAATTATTTCATTTTCCATTTCAATAATTATTTAACTGGGTTTTGATTGAACTGAAGCCGCATTTCTCATCAGAGGCTGCGGTTATCGCATCAGTTCAAATCACCTACATAACTGCATTTCAATAGTTTTTATTGAATTAACTGAAATTTGATTTGATTGATAAAACTTTTTAGAATATTTAACTACGTAATTTTTGACATTAATGTAAAATTTGACTAGCGCCACTGCTAATAGTTATAATAATTTAAACAAAATAATGATGACGATCGACTTTAGTTATTACGCAACAAGGTATTGTTTGAAACATATAATTTGAAAACTAATAACATATTATGCGAAAAGTTGGCACGTTTGTTACTCAATTAAGCCAGTGAGTGGATTTGAGTAAAGTTACTCACACAAATAAAGTGAGTAGGTACTTTTTTATTAGACAATATAAAAGTTCTAAATGGTTCCCGTTATGAAGCTTTAGAAGACAATTAGTTTTAAATTATGTCAAACATAACGAATTTGTGAATTATAGTGCTATAGTAATTAAGTATATGTTTTTATTATATTATGTTCCGATTCTTACTTTAACATCAATATTAATGTTGTCTTTCAAATATATTATACACTAGCTGGTGAACGCGACTTCATCCGCGTTGAACGATGAAAGGTACCCTATGTCCTTTCTGGTGTCCCAGAAAACGTATATGCAAAATTTCATTGTGATCGGTTCAGTAGTTTTCGCGTGAAAGAGTTACAAACATCCATACATCCATACATACTTTCGCATTTATAATATTAGTACGGTCAAGACATAAGGTGTTATTGATATTATTTTTTTTTTACAAAAAATCATAAGTGCAGACCTAACCGGGATTTGAACCTTCATCTGACCTGTTGACAGCAAAGCTCGTCCCCTGAGCTTTAACTTCTGTGAGACTAAATATTATTACTAAGAATACAGCTCAGGTGTATTGAGTATCACGTTTCCTTTCAAATTACTTAAGTTGAAATTCAACACGTAACACAGCGTACTGTTCGCACAAGGGACTTGTCTTCAAATCAATATCATGGTGTATTGTATCAATACTAGCTGGTGCTTGCGACTTCGTCCGCGTTGAAAATTTTAAAAAAAGCAATATAACGCTTGACCTCGTGTTGCTATAACACTTTGGCCAGGCGTAAGTTTTTTAATTTTTATTTATCCCTCGGGAATAGTAATTTTTTCTGGATGAAAGGTACCCTATGTCCTTTCCGGTGTCTCAGACAACGTGTATGCAAAATTTCATCGTGATCAGTTCAGTAGTTTTTGCGTGAAACAATTACAAACATCCATTCATCCAAACATACTTTCGCAATTAGAAGATTTCCATCACATACATTTTTTTCGAAAAAAAAAAAAATTGCTTTAATATTTTAGTATTAAATATATTATAACTTTTGTATTTCAAGACCACTAAGTAGTTCAGACCAGATGTCATTTTTTTATTGCAACAATATTACCAACCAAACACTCGGCGTAGTAATGAAATATTAATATAACTAGCTGGTGCCCGCGACTTTGTGCGCGTTGAAAGATGAAAGGTACCCTATGTCCTTTCTAGTGTCCCAGACAACGTGGATGCAAAATTTCATGGTGATCGGTTCAGTAGTTTTTGCGTAATAGAGTTACAAACATCCATACAACCAAACATACTTTCGCATTTATAATATTAGTACGGATGTATATAAGTATTACCAGATGTTTTATGGACAGTAACAGACTATATTTTGTTTTCAATCATAAGTAGAGCTAAAAATATGACACGAAGTAAAAGTATAGAATGTTCTTTAAAAAAAAAATTTCATAAATTGCTGAACATTGGGTCCGACTGCGCTACGAGGTGAAAACTTTGAGCTACGCCGTAGACCCGCTACGGAACGTCTACGAAGCGTAGCGACTTAAAATGTCGGGGCAGTGAAACGTCATACAATTTGTTACTGGAAATGTTAAATTTATTCCCTGGAAGAGGTTATAACTTTAAAACTTCGTATAGTTCTTACTTAAGAAAGTACCTACATTCTTATGTAAGTTACACGAATATTTTAACAGCGTCTTTGCTATTTTAACTTCAATGTGGCATAGTTTTGATAGAGATTTTGAATTTTGATTGATTTGATTACATATCCACAGTGAGTTTGTGTTTTAGAAAGGAGTTAAATTAAATTTACATAGCAGTGAGTTATTACAGTTAATTCCTGGATATATTTTCTACAAGTAAACGAGGCTAAAAAAGATTACTCAATGTAATACCAACGCAGTACAAGCATTTGGACTTAAGCTCAAAAGATTATACGAATCAGTGTCAATGATCTGTTGGTAATCCGTCTAACAAAATAGACACTAAATACTTTCATTGATGGACATTATAGACATTAAGCCTATTTGGCATAGGCCGCCATATTGTATGAAAAAATACAAGTGATTCCCCATCATTTGACGACACGTTTGGTCTAGTGGCTAGTAACCCTAGTTGTTAACCAAACGGTCGCGGGTTCGAATCCCGCTAGGGACTACTGCCTTATGTGTTAACATTTTACCTTTGTACCTGAGTCATGGATGTTTTATATTTATAATATGTATGTATTTACAAAAAAAAAGTAATCTATGTATTTTATCAACTGTCTGGTATCCATAATACAAGCATTAATTGCTTACTGTGGAACTAGATGGCGCTGTGTGGAATGTGTGAAGATATTTATTTATTTATTTATTTATTTATTTATTTATTTATTTATTTATTTATTTATTTATTTATTTATTTATTAATTAATTAATTAATTAATTAATTAATTAATTAATTAATTAATTAATTAATTAATTAATTAATTAATTAATTAATTTATTTATTTATCATAGGCAACACAAAACATTAAAGTTGAGCTTGTTAAAGTTGCGTTTGTTTTCTGTTACGTTTTGGTGCTTAAACTTTGTTAAATGTTCGAATAATAAGAAAGCTTTGCGCTTCCTTTGTCGGGCGTGTTCGGGCAAAATGAACGCTATAAATTTTAAATAAAGAATAAAGGCCGGGAGACATTTCGACAGCATTAACTAGTTAAATGACGTTACTCGGGCACACTTAACACAATGAAAGTTTCTCTTCAAGCTAACGTCTTGAATCTCTTTATTGCAAATACAATTTAACTTACTTCAATTTAACTTGAATATACAAAGTTCAAAAAAAAACAACTTAGAAATATAACTTAGAATATATAAAGGGCTTCTTTCACCATGTGTCAAGTAAACTAACCGCCATTTAAAGTGACCGGTAACCGAGAATGAAGGAGATGATATACACTTGTTTGTACGTTAAAAGTCCAAAACATTAAAAAGAAAATAATTTAAAAAAATTCGCCTATCGAATGATGTGCAGTAAACCTGAGTGCACAATTTAATAAAACATAAAATTATTTCTAAAAGTAACTAATCAACGCTTTACTTGTAGTTGGTGAAAGAGGCCTTCATAATTTTAAAAGGATATCATTCAAATGTCAAATTTGTCTCTTGAATTGTTAAAAATATTAATTTTAAAATTATCATGTTACTTTTTAATCGTGTAGCCTATATATATATATATATGTCGCATAGTGTGCACAAATAAATACTATATGTATGTGAGTGGCAAGCAATCAGTAGAACGCTCATTTGATAATGAAGGCTGTTGTGAGAGGCTTTCTCGTTAATGGTTACAGCAGTTCTGTGTAATACAATATGGAATTGCGACCGCAAATACAATTTATTCGCTGCTCTTATACTTATGTATGTAAAATTAATTAAAACAATCGCCTTAAATATATTATTAAATGAGGCTTTTGTTATTTGATTTTTTTTAAAAAAAAATTTTTTTTATTGTCTGTTAACTTTATGTTGAGACATGTGGATTTTGAGATAAATAAATAAATAAATTATTTTAAACTTATTTATTTAGATTACATACAGCCATAAATTTAAAAAAAAAAAACAAAAATTATAAAATCAAAAAGGAAAAAAATCGAATATATTATATTATGGAAATATATGAAGATCGTAGATCGAAGATTTTTTAACAGTTTGAACGCTTAAAAAATTTTGCACAAATCCAAAAAAAAAAATTTTTTTTATTAATATTAACGAACTGAACTATTAATATCACCTATATTCAGCTGTCATGATTTTCCTATACAAATAATTTATATGTACATAGAAGATAAGTCTTCGCTCACTACGAGTTATTATAACTATATATACACATAGATAATAATATCTGTCGTCGGTCGCATTCGACGGCTGGTTTGCCATCGAAATTGACTTGTCTATCTGCATAATTGAACGATAAACAATTGCCTGCAACTGTTGTACATTGTTTGTCACCGTTTATTAACTCCTCAAATTCAGTGTACACATATATTCTCATGTGGAATTATTATTCTAGCAGAGTCAGCATTTTTTTAAAAATTTTTTTTGTAAAGGTCAACAGAGAAGGCTAACAGTCCACTCGAAACAATAAAATAAAATGAAAATCAAATGTTAAAAAAAAAATATGTCAAAAGTAAAAAAAAAAAAATCTAGTCAAAAAACAAAAATCTAATTATTTTATTTATTACTTAGTATAGAGAATAACCCTTTTTTTTCGCTTGTTCTAACTTTACGAGTTGCATCAAAGGGATACCTTAAATATGTATTTTATTTTATTTTAGGGATACAAACAATATCTCGTTACACATCTTACTAATATTATAAATGCGAAAGTATGTATGTTGAACGATGAAAGGTACCCTATGTCCTTTCTGGTGTCCCAGACAACGTGTATGCAAAATTTCATAGTGATCGGTTCACTAGTTTTTGCGTGAAAGAGTTACAAACATTCATACATCCAAACATACTTTCGCATTTATAATACTAACTGGTGCCCGCGACTTAGTCCGCGTTGAACGATGAAAGGTACTCTATGTCCTTTCCGGTGTTCCAGACAACGTATATGCAAAATTTCATAGTGATCGATTCAGCAGTTTTTGCGTGAAAGAGTTACAAACATCCATACATCCAAACATACTTTCGCATTTATAATATTAGTACGGATTTTAAAATAAGCAGTAAAAGCGTATGCTGCAGAGCGAAGTCCTCTCGATACCCTATTGTCATCTATATAGTTCTGGAATACGTAGGAGATATGTATTTAGGGTTACGTATACGTAGGAGATATGTATTTAGGGTTACGTATACGTAGGAGATATGTATTTAGGGTTACGTATACGTAGGAGATATGTATTTAGGGTTACGTATACGTAGGAGATATGTATTTAGGGTTATGTATACGTAGGAGATATGTATTTAGGGTTATGTATACGTAGGAGATATGTATTTAGGGTTATGTATACGTAGGAGATATGTATTTAGGGTTACGTATACGTAGGAGATATGTATTTAGTGTTATACAGGTAGCACTAGGTAATAAGTTTTGATTTGGAATGCGCTGAGTGGGCGCTTTGTAAATAATAATTTATTTAAATTAGTCGTCGCTGCACAGGTACACTTATAAATAGGGCCGGCACTCCGCCGGTTTGAGGTACACGAGTCGGCCAGTCGGAGTGAGTTCTACCAAATTGGAATTTCAAATAAGTTGAATGTTGCCAGGCAGGTGGCGGGGAGTGTGGAGGCTTAGACTAACTTGATACGTGCAAATGTATTACTTTTCATATTACCAGCCTCCAAGGCGGGCGTTAAATTAATTCGAGCATTCTGAAAGCGCCCCCCTTCCTAACCGTATCAAACATATAATCGTAAAACGGTGTTCAAAACTTTTCTGTCACATTCATTTGAATACATGTCATTTGTATTTCTTAATTCGTAAATACGACATCAAACTTTATCCATAAAAATGTGGAAAATAATTGTTCATGCGATACCTTCACAGGTTGTTAAAATTTTCACAAATCCTTTCTTAGCAAATGATTACCTTTTATAAAATAAAGATATGTCCTAATTTCAGATTTCTCATTATGACAAACGATTTTTTTTTATATAGATTAAAACTTACTCGTATATCAAACCTATCTAAATTTATTGTAGACTGTTGCACGCGACTTCGTCCGCGTAACTTTATAAAATATAGCTTTCTAGTGCTTGCGATTTCGTCCACGTTGAAAATTTAAAAAAAAGCAACATAACGCTTGACCTCGTGTTGCTATAACACTTTGGCCAGGCGTTAGTTATTTTTATTTTTTATTTATCCCTCGGGAATAGTCCTTTTTTTCTGAATGAAATGTACCCTATGTCCTTTCCGGTGTCCCAGACGACGTGTATGCAAAATTTCATTGTGATCGGTTCAGTAGTTTTTGCATGAAAGGGTTACAAACATCCATACATCCACACATACTTCGTATTTATAATATTAGTAGTATAGATGTTACTCGCTGATTAAAAAGCTTTATATATGTGAAAGAATTTTTAAAATCGGCCCAATAGTTTTTCAGTTTATTCATTATAAACAAAAATACAAATCTTCTCTATTTATAATATTAATCGATATGCTGATGGATAATACAGAATATTTTATTAGTCGTTCTCATTTGGCTGTTGGCAAATATTATATTATTAATGGGATTAAAAACCGACCTCTTGAACTAGACGTCGGACTGGAATGTTTGTGCAAAGGAAAGCGATACACTCAAAGGTAAAAAAAAAAATCGGAAATTTCTGCAAACGAACGTTCCATTACTTTGAACATTTTCAAAGATTCAAAAAACGTCTTTCAATTTTTATATACCTAATTAAATGGAATTTGAAATAACCGTATCTGCTATATAAGTTAATTTGGGGTTAATATAATTGATTAGTTTCTACATTACACAAAAAGCATTTTATTTTCAAAATTTTACCCTAAGTATATATGTTTTTTCACTACTTTTCAGTTGAGTAGAAATTCCATTTAATTTTAAAACTATTTTGATAATATAAAAGTGATTAATTTAAAAAAAATCATAATATATTAATAATATATTTGTATATAATTTAAGTCAGAGTTGTTTTAGAGTGTGTGCGTATTTGATTAAATAAAATCTAAAGGCGTTAAAAGCTAAAAATAAAAATAAAATACATAACGATTCTTAGACCCCTGCCGAGGATATATGTTTATACTAGCTGGTGCCCGCGACTTCGTCCGAGTTGAACGATGAAAGGTACCCTATGTCCTTTCTGGTGTCCCAGACAACGTGTATACAAAATTTCATGGTGATCGGTTCATCCATACATCCATACATCCACACATCCATACATCCATACATCCATACATCCATACATCCATACATCCATACATCCATACATCCATACATCCATACATCCATACATCCATACATCCATACATCCATACATCCATACATCCATACATCCATACATCCATACATCCATACATCCATACATCCATACATCCATACATCCATACATCCATACATCCATACATCCATACATCCATACATCCATACATCCATACATCCATACATCCATACATCCATACATCCATACATCCATACATCCATACATCCATACATCCATACATCCATACATCCATACATCCATACATCCATACATCCATACACCCATACATCCATACACCCATACATCCATACATCCATACATCCATACATCCATACATCCATACATCCATACATCCATACATCCATACATCCATACATCCATACATCCATACATCCATACATCCATACATCCATACATCCATACATCCATACATCCATACATCCATACATCCATACATCCATACATCCATACATCCATACATCCATACATCCATACATCCATACATCCATACATCCATACATCCATACATCCATACATCCATACATCCATACATCCATACATCCATACATCCATACATCCATACATCCATACATCCATACATCCATACATCCATACATCCATACATCCATACATCCATACATCCATACATCCATACATCCATACATCCATACATCCATACATCCATACATCCATACATCCATACATCCATACATCCATACATCCATACATCCATACACCCATACATCCATACATCCATACATCCATACATCCATACATCCATACATCCATACATCCATACATCCATACATCCAAACATACTTTCGCATTTATAATATTAGTACGGATCATGTTAGTCGTCCAAAATTTATTTTAAAAATAGAATTTGTAAAGAATTATGATATGACTTTTTATATAAGAGTATGATCTCCAACTAAAATGATCAATTTTCAGAGGTCGACCCTATGTTCGTGTTCTTTGGAGCGATCTTATGCTCTTTACCCTGTGATACCCAAACAGCGTACGCCTAAGTTAGGTAAGTATGAAATGGGTTTGCGTTTCGTTGTTTAAGTTGCGAGATTTTGTTTATTTCAGTCATTATAAGTAAACAATGTGTAGCGAGAAACCCGGTAAGCTTTTGTTAATATTCACGCGGCTTCCGGCGGCGCGAGAAGGGATAGATATATCATTATGGAAAAGCTACGTAGACGTCAATCAATTTATATAAAACAATGTATGAACAAATGGAAGGGAGCATTATTTTCAAGTGTATTATACACTTCACTGCTACGATACATAATTCTCTTGGCACAAAATTCATTTGGATTATTTTTAAATTCAAAAAAAATCCAGTTAGTCTAATTGTTTCAAAGAAATTAATGAAATTCCAAATAAAATTGCTCTTGTATGTGCAGTTAAGAAACGGTATCAATCACTTGCTCTAATTAGGAAAGAATATATCATAAAAAACCTGCGTTTATGAGAAGTCTGACAATTTCCGAGGACAAAGATGATGTCATTTCTATGGTCATCAGAAATATGGACGAAGTCTGAAAATATTTATTAATTTATTTACAGGAACATATATATTTAGTTTATTGGCTATGAAAACACACACTAGGCATGCAAGCCTGTATCGTGTGCTTCATTATATTAATTATAATAATTAAAAATTCAAATAAAAATTTATATATTATTTGATGACACGTTTGGTCTAGTGGCTAGTAACCCTAGCTGTTAACCAAACGGTCGCCGGTTCGAATCCCGCTAGGGGTAAATGTTTGTGTTAACATTTTACCTTTGTATATGAGTCGTGGATGTTTTTTATTTATAATATGTATGTATTTAAAAAAAAATGTAATCTATGTATTATATCAACTGACTGGTATCCATAATACAAGCATTAGTTGCTTAATGTGGAACTAGATGGTGCTGTGTGGCATGTGTGAATATATTTATTATATTTATATTTATTAAATATAAACTAAATTAATAATAATTAGGTATATATAAAAGTAAAAGACACAATAAATTTTGATTATAAATTGAGGCTATATAATATGTAGATATTACGTATTTAAATCGATTTAAATAGTTTTTCTACATAGTCGTATTTAAGAGTGAACAACCATTTTTTTATCTTAACCTTAACTTTACTTTACTTATGATATAATGCTTAATTTCATAATGTTTAGTAATTTTGTTGTAAATGCTTAATTGTACATACGGATTAAAACGTTTCGAACTTTAAATATACGCCTTTTTACCAGGTCTGAGTGTTCACGAGAATTGATAACTTGTTTATGAGCAAATAAAGTCATTTTCAGTAAAAAAAAAAACTAATACTCTTATAACTAATACTTTTTTCAAAGATAGACAATATTTTCAAAGTTTAAAGATACACATAGCGAGAATTTATTTTCAAATAATCCTCATTGAGACTTTGACCACTGTTTTGGAAAAACATTGTGACAATGGCGACGAACATTCAGGTATAACTGCCCGGAGATGTCTCTCTGTAAATTAATATTTCTCCAAATCTGTTTGTCTTTCGGATAATTTGCATTTATATTGAATCCAAAGGCCTTTTTCAATCTATCCAAAGGCCATCACAATTATACATCTTTACATACATCGGCAACGACGCAAACTCTGTCTTTAATTAGAGAAACCACTTTGCTAACGAGAGCACACTGTCCCTCAATAGCCCCTCGTTCAAAACTGGAATTCCTAATTTCAAAATCGGAACGGTTTCTGTTTCGAATTGAATTATGGAAGGATTACACCAAACATTGACATCTGTGTTTCTTGTTTCCTATGTTAATATCTGTTTCTTTATGCAAATTTTGATTAAAAAAATATTTTATTATGTAGTGTTCACAAAATATTTGCACACCCCAAAGGGTAGAATGTAGCGAGCCTTATTATTTCATTATAAAACCGTTGTAATTACCTATAATAATTATTATTATTATACTTAACCTTACTCAGGCTCTGCAGTCTTTTGTAAGAAAATATCTCTCTCTATATATAAGTATATGTATAGGAAATTAAATTGAGCTTACCGCATCAAAATGATGATCCGAACTAATCAGTTTGAAACCACATACAGAGAATATTTCCAAAGGCAACAAAAGCTCACTGGTTTAGCGCTTTTGGTGGTTTCATTCCAGCGGTGTGCTATTGTAATTGTGCTATATGTATTACACATTTACGGTACAAGCACACATCAACACGACGATGACAATATCAGTAATCAGCATTCAATACGATTAAGGTTAATTATTAAACCTGGTTAGTTTTCCGCACTAGTTCACAATAGTACGGTACATTAGGCTGCTGACGAACGCCCTATTGTAATAATTGCAACACATGCTCATTGTACGCTGTATATTTTACAATTAATGTTTGGAGTGGAATAGGATAGGGATCGTGGCATATTTTACTAATCAAATTGTTAAAAATATATATACATATCTTCACACATTCGTCACAGCACCATCTAGTTCCACAGTAAGCAACTAATGCTTGTATTATGGATAGTAAGACAGTTGATATAATATATAGATTACTTTTTTTTTTTGTAAATACATACATATTATAAATAAAAAAACATCCACGAATCAGGTACAAAGGTAAAATGTTAACATATAAACATTCGCCCCTAGCGGGATTCGAACCAGCGACCGTTTGGTTAACAGCTAGGGTCACTAGCCACTAGACCAAACGTGACCAAAATATAATATTTACATTATATCCAGTCTAATTATATTTATTTGTTGGTCTATGATTTGACCTAAGTATTATATTACTGGTAACTGGTTTAACATCGACATAATTCCGTTTAGTATACTTATTTATTTATTTAAAAAAAAAAATACTCGCCAATTCGATTAATTTTACAATAATTTTCTAAAACACCTTGATCACTGTCTAACTGATGTTGTTTGTGTAAATAAATGTATAAAAAAAATATATTAAATTATCTGTCTCTTGTTAGCTACGTTCACAAAAATAAATGGAATCGATGTCGGGGAAAATAAAGTCGTAACCGCAAAGCGTCGTAAAGTGTCCTCGTGTTTATGAACTTTGCTACAACGAGCAGATGTAACACCAGCGAACTTTATTCGGATCAATGTTTTAATTCGCTTCCCTTTAAATTAGTTTTATTTATTTATTTATTTATTTATTTACAGGAACATATAAGTTAAAGTTTACACTATAAATTTCTCGTTTCCCGTATCTGTATACTGTATAATACTGTATACGCTTGTTGCCTTTTTTTTCTAGATAATATTGATTGCATCGGTGTGTATTCGTTAGTTGATGTATTGCACGTTTTGTTGGGGCGAGCGTGAACGAATCACCCTCGGCTCGAACAAAAAGCATTCACTTTACGTGCAAAATCCGTACTAATATTGTAAATGCGAAAGTATGTTTGGTTGTATGGATGTTTGTAACTCTTTCGCGCAAAAACTATTGAATCGATCACGATGAAATTTTGCATAAACGTTGTCTGGGACACCAGATGGGACATAGGGTACCTTTCATCGTTCAACGCGGACGAAGTCGCATGCACCAGCTAGTATTGTAAATGCAAAAGTATGTTTGGATGTATGGATGTTTGTAACTCTTTCGCGCAAAAACTATTGAATCGACCACGATGAAATTTTGCATACACGTTATCTGGGACACCAGATGGGACATAAGGTACCTTTCATCGTTCAACGCGGACGAAGTCGCAGTCACCAGCTAGTATTGTAAATACGAAAGTATGTTTGGATGTATGGATGATTGTAACTGTTTCGCGCAAAAACTACTGAATCGATCACGATGAAATTTTGCATACACGTTATCTGGGGCACCAGATGGGACATAAGGTACCTTTCATCGTTCAATGCGGACGAAGTCGCAGACACCAGCTAGTATTGCAAATACGAAAGTCTGTTTGGATGTATGGATGTTTGTAACTCATTCACGCAAAAACTACTGAACCAGAAAGGACATAGGTACACTATGTCCTTTCTGGTGTCCCAGACAACGTGTATCGTTCAACGCGGACGACGTCGCGGACACCAGCTAGTATTTATATAAATCTTTTGGATACTGTAATGATTGATTTCAAACGAAAAAAATAAAAAAAATCATAAGGAGATTTCAGAAATATATATTTCAATAAATTGTTTTTTAATCAAGTTTTTTTTTTTTAAATAAAAAAAAATAATTTTTGAAATACATTATAATTACCATTAATTTTTCAATAAACATGCCAATATGAATTTTGTATTGTTGAACAATATTTTTTAGACGGCCCAGCTGTCATCGGATTCGACGGGCGCCTTCCTCTGTGGCAGAGCGCAGTATACCCAAGAACTTAGGAAGACCGGCGGAGCTCCCTTCTCATAGAAGCGGTGAATGTCCACTGTGTTCAAATCGATCAAGTTCACCCACGGATATTCGACATCGCAAGCGGTCACGTTTGTGCCCACTTGAATTAATCCTCCCATGCATCCCTGCAATCAGCGCATTTATCAATTATTATCAAACAAGCTGGTGCCCGCGACTTCGTTCGCGTTGAACGATGAAAGGTACCCTATGTCCTTTCTGGTGTCCCAGACAACGTGTATGCAAAATTTCATTTTGATCGGTTCAGTAGTTTTTGCGTTAAAGAGTTACAAACGTCCATACATCCAAACATCCTTACGCATTTATAATACTAGCTGGTGCCCGCGACTTCGTCTGCATTGAACGTTGGAAGGTACCCTATGTCCTTTCTGGTGTCCCAGACAACGTGTATGCAAAATTTCCTGGTGAACGGTTCAGTAGTTTTTGCGTTAAAGAGTTACAAACATCCATACATCCAAACACACTTTCGCATTTATGATATTAGTACGGATTGGCTCTGAAATGGATTCAATATGTAAGTGAGCTGTTTTCTTTTCATTTGTAGGCACTACGGTTGGGATTTTGTTAAATGTGGCGAAGTCATGTGAAAATTATAATATAGTCTGATATAGGACTCTTATGAATTAATTAAAATTTAATATTACGACATCAAATTAATATTTTTCTTTTACTAAAGTGCTATAATGTATATTATTTAAATGTCAAAATGAGATTTTCATTTACCACATCAGTTTAAATGAGAAGGAGATTTTGCTAGATAATTTTGAGATGCCCCTTAACTTTCTACCGTAGTTGGCTACCGTCGCCTATAACACAAGCAAAGCCATAGGTCTTGTAACGACCATAGTAGGATGAAGGCTAAGGGATTAGCGTGGATTAGGATAATCGGCATACTCACTCACTCAATGCTGTTCTTTTGTATGGGGGTGGTTACTGCCGCCAGACGCTATTTTACAGATCCAAACCAGAGTCAACTTTAAAAAATTTTGTCCCTGCCAACGGCTTCGTCAATGCTGCCTGGCTTTATCTTTAAAAAAACTGTAGATGGACCTTCGTGCGATGGATCTGAATCATAAATACTTACACGTTCTATTTCAGCTGTAAAGTGGGTTTTGTACCGATGAAACGGAGTGTTCTCCCTCATTATATCAGTTGCAATACCTGAAAAGGGGGTTAGAGTTTCAAATATGACACATATGAATATCTACTACTTATAGGTTACATCCGTACTTCCGTACTAATATGTATTATAAATGCAAAAGTATGTATGGATGTTTGTAACTCTTTCACGCAAAAACTACTGAACCGATCATCATGAAATTTTGCATACACGTTGTCTGAGACATCAGAAAGGACATAGGGTACCTTTCATCGTTCAACGCGGACGAAGTCGCAGGCACCAGCTAGAATTTCATATTTTTATTTTTTTTTTATTTTATATTTTATACTAGTTATAGGATAGCATATCCTATAAATAGTATGAATTTGGGATGCTCTGGGGATGCCAGAGCCAATTTCCTTCCCAATCCCTAATTCTTAATCATAATATAGTCGGCAGCCCAATTAGATCACCTGTGGCGATGTTTGTATTACAGGAGACGGTAACCACTTTTTTTTACGCACTATCCCTCGGGATAGTACGACTTATCACCGGGAATACCCTCTAAAACCCACCCGGATTCCATCATCAGCGGTGATGTGCGGGTCCGAGATAACAACGAGGCCTTATATATCTTCGGATCCCCACACACTGCTACGTTCTCTTCGAACCCAGCTCAGGGCGATGGCTTCGCCTCACTTTAAATGTGGCGGCCACCATCAAGTGGACCTTCAGCCTTATAAAAAAAATGATATTTAAATCATACCCTTGAATGCGGATGTACATTTGTCAGAGACTATTCCGGCGAAGGCCAGCCCTGACAGAGCAATGGAACACGCGAACAACCTGAGGAGTAACATGGCGGTGTCAGAAGCGGAAGTCTAAGGTGAACTCACATGTGGTGCTGCCCTTATATATGTGCTTTTTGTAATTAAACAAAACCAATTGTAATCGCAACGCTACACATTAATAATCGTAAATAATTGTACTCACACCGTTGCACAGATATATGTGTTCAAATTAAATAATACTAGCTGGTGCCCGCGACTACGTCCGCGTTGAACGATGAAAGGTACCCTATGTCCTTTCTGGTGTCTCAGACAACGTGTATGCAAAATTTCATGTTGATCGGTTCAGTAGTTTTTGAGTGAAAGAGTTACAACCATCCATACATCCATACATCCAATTCTTTCTCATTTATAATATTAGTACGAATGCCAAAGTATGTTTGGATGTATGGATGTTTGTAAATCTTTCACGCAAAAACTACTAAACCGATCACTATGAAATTTTGCATACACGTTGTCTGGGACACCAGAAAGGACATAGGGTACCTTTCATCTGTCAACGCGGACGAAGTCGCGGGCACCAGCTAGTTTATAATATTAGTACGGACTAGATTTTTCCCGTGACTTCGTGAGCGTCGAAAATAAAAATATAACGCCTAACAAAACATATGAGCAATAATTTATTCAATCTTTTGCTGTTATAGTTTTGCCAGGCGTTAGATTTTTATTTTGTGTCTGATTTTTTCACCCATTTATTATTATTTTTTAGCGGGAGCTTATTTGTAGGTAACATCGAAGCCTCCATTTAAGTCTATGCCTACGCCGTTCTTTTTTAGTTTTTAAAGAGTGAATTTGCTTACATTATTATGGACATAGTAAGTATCAACCAGTATTAGTAGTAGATGACTCGTTTGGTCCAGTGGCTAGTAACCCTAGCTGTTAACCAAACGGTCGCCGGTTCGAATCCCGCTAGGGGTAAATGTTTGTGTTAAAATTTAACTTTGTATATGAGTCGTGGATGTTTTTTATTTATATTTTTTATTTAAATACATACATAATATGTATGTATTTACAAAAAAAAGTAATCTATGTATTATATCAACTGTCTGGTATCCATAATACAAGAATTAGTTGCTTACTGTGGAACTAGATCGTGCTGTGTGGAATGTGTGAAGATATTTATTTATTTATCATTATCTTAATGAATACAAATTAAGTATGTAAGTAAAAAAATTTAAGATTAATTGATTACAAGGATACAGAAGGGAATCCCCCCTTTGTTGATAACAAGTTGATAAGAAATAAGAAGGAAAGTTGATAAGAAAGTTCTGCTATATCCTCGATGTCCTATCCCACTCTGTTGTGGTTATTATGGAATTATGGTTATTATGGAATTATGGTTATTATGGTGGGTGAATAGGCTATGGCACCCTCTGGCCTGTTTTTTTTTTCATTTTTTCATTAATTTTTGGAGTTTACTCCTTAAGAATCGATTTGCATCTATATAAAACAAAAAAAAAAAAAAAATTTATTGGAAAAAAAAATCAAAAACATCTTCTGAAAACTTTATTTCGGTTCTGCAATGGAAACCAATGTAAGGTCACACATGATTAATGATAAAATAAGGGGCATGTGTGGCCGATTGGAATCAGCTAATGAACCGTGAAATACTAAATTCCGTTATCAGTAATTAGTCACCATCACCTCAGCAACGGTCGGGCCAAACGGTGGCCAATGATCGTGGCTAATCGAGCAGCGAGTCTGATTTGGTTGATTTCACATCGAAACGGTATTTATTATTAAGTGAAGTAACTCTATTATGTCAAGGTATTATTAGCATACCCTATTTGGGGTGCCCTACTGTTCATCCCTCCAATTGAAGCCCAATGAAGCTCAATGTCCTCGAGACAAAGGATCTCAGTGTTCAATTCATTCATTAGCAACTGTTGTAGATTAATGGCGTAAAATGTGTAATTTGCCACACTAGCTTGCAATTTGTATGCAACGTGTAAACCCAACTTTCTATATAGTTTTTCTCAGTTTATAGTGAGTTAAATATTAAATTATTTATTGATATTGATAGTACTCTAAATATATGATTAAAATTTATAATAAAGTCTAATTAAGTTTAAGTCCAAGCTAGCTGTTTGCAATAAGTAGCCACTCACTCACAGAAGTATAACACCAAAATGCTGTTATGTATTTTAAGAGTGATGCTAGAACCTATACCCGCTGTTTAGTTTTGAGACGCAATGATGCGGAACTAAGGTTAAAGACATCAGTACCTTCACCATGAGTTTACAATGACCGCACTACCTAGCGAGAACATAAAACATTTATATGAAAAAGTGTCAACTGTCAATATCAAATTGTCAATTTTCCATATAAATATTAGATGATATAACCGCTGCGTTGGTTGGTATCTCGGTGAGTCCTGGGGCCTTAGCCAAGAACCAAACCAATGCAAACGTTTCGTTGCGTTCTTACGAAACGAAAGAAATAACGCCCTGTGATTGGTTGTTGTAACGCCCCACATAAAATTTTGACCAATCACAAAGCTTTCTCTCAGCGTAGCGTAGCCTGAGCGTAGCGATTACGACTGTACGTTTACTCTTGGCTAGGGCCCCTTACCGCCAAACGAGCATCGCAGAGCGAGTACGCTGTCTTTGGCAGTTCTTGTCGCTTAGCGTCGAACTAGTGAAGCGAGTCCTCGCCGGCAGTTAGCGATCAACTATTAATATATGCGTCCTTTTTGTTCATACGGAATGTATATATATCTTATTGTACGTTTCTTGCTCTTGCTCGCCAGCGATGGGACAACTGCCTAAACATTTACTCCTAGCGGGATTCGAACCCGCGTCCGTTTGATTAACGGCTAAGGTTACTTAGCCAATAGACCAAACGTGTCGTCAATAGATTCCTCGTGAGTTCGTTTTCGTATGCGCCACATATTTTTTGGGACTTTCTCATGGATTTTTATGTAATCTGCTAAATTTTCGCATCACTTTTCCCTAGTGTAACCAGGACTTAACAAGAATAACGTTTTTTTCTTTCTCTGTACACTTCTGCAGGCAGTCTGATGGAACACTTGATTGATTACGTCTGCGATGGTAGGTTGCTTAAGTCTATAAGCACAACTTTTAGCACAAGCTTGATAGAATAAAAGATAAGGGGGTTACTCTAGTAATGGCCTACCAGACACCATTCCACTGTAGTGTATATAGTGTGTTCTGACACTATTTAACAGTGCCTCTTGTTCCGAATAACAATATATTAGATTATCACGGTATGTAACTAATTATAGTACACGTAGATGTGCATTGTTGAAACCCAATTGACATACCTCAAAGCATTACGACGTGCCACGATCAGTGATTAGCGAATTCCAACAGGGTTCATTATATTATGTAAAATTCAACAATATTTTGCGACTTAATCACTACACTATTTGTATTTGATGATATTTTTCATAACCTATACTAAAGTCGCAAGTAATGAAAATCCATTTTTATACATAAGTTAAAAAACTAGGAGTACAAAAATTGAAAATCACAATTTTTAAACGTCTTGTAAACGCAAGACTCGTGTTTTTGGGTTTCTGGATCAATTTAGGTGTCTCAAACGGCACACGAAATTTGCCGAAGGGGTTATGAATCTCTTTGCAACAAAGCCAGTCATTTTTCATACGATCCAGTTATTATAAATTCTAAACACTATGAATTTTTAAATGATAAAATCTTTCAAATAAAACGACACACTCATTTTATAACTTTTAATGAATTTTTTTTTGTAAATCTGGATGTCAACTGCCTATTCGTTCTCTTATATGTCACCCATTTCTTTGAGATATAGTTTTCGCTACTCTGACAAATTGACGTAAACAGTTTTGAAAGGCTGAGGGCACAGATTTCTTAAGCAGCAGATTGAGACAGAGTTAGTTTTTTATAATAATTTTAATATTGACATTTAAATGTCCTGTGAAAAACGATTTCAATACCTGTTAGACTTTATACGTCCATATATTATGTATGTCTTCTATGTATATAAATATGATATATCTGCTGCTCAAAAGCTACTGAACGGATATTCATGCAGTTTTCACTAATGAAAATAGCGTTAAAGGAGGAAGGTTTTTTTATAAATTTTTTTTGCAGAAAAAACTAGTTATTAATATAAATAATAAAGAATAAAGAAATTTATTTCAGTATTACAAATTTAGTATTAGCATATTTCTTTATATATAAATACTAGCTGGTGGTCGCGACTTCGTCCGCGTTAAAAATTAAAAAAAAAAGCAATATAACGCTCGACCTCGTGTTGCTATAACACTTTGGCCAGGCGTTAGTTTTTTTATTTTTTATTGATCCCTCGGGAATAGTACTTTTTTTTCTGGATGAAAGGTACCCTATGTCCTTTCTGGTGTCCCAGACAACGTGTATGCAAAATTTCATGGCGATCGGTTCACTAGTTTTTGTGTGAAAGAGTTACAAACATCCATATATCCAAACATACTTTCACATTTATAATACTAGCTGGTGCCCGCGACTTCGTCCGCGTTGAACGATGAATGGTACCCTATGTCCTTTCTGGTGTCCCATACAACGTGTATGCAAAATTTCATGGCGATCGGTTCACTAGTTTTTGTGTGAAAGAGTTACAAACATCCATACATTCAAACATACTTTTGCATTTATAATATTAGTATAGATATAGATATTGCGTTATATAAATGCGTTGTCCGCCTCTGTAAGTTTCATACGTAACTTCTGTTAAACCATAAAACGGATTTTAATAAGATTTTCACTACATAATACTACATCCGATTGAAGCTGGCAACGGGTCGCCAATAATCATTATAATTTTGAAACACTACAACCAATGCATTATTAAAATATCAATATGTTTTTAATATTTTCAATATAAACGTATGAAGAACATACGTTTATAATAATTATTCATAACACCTCTTCATATTTTTAGTACACTCGGTCATAAAAGCGAAAATTCATTGTATTTTTAAATTTTATTTAATATCTTTACCCTTGAAGGAAACTTGATGGTTTTCAGTTACATTATGGGAAAATTCAAGCCGTTATTTCCACGGCTTGAAATTAATTTTCATTGAAATTTGAAACATATTCAGGTAGAGTAAATTTTAACAATTATATATCATTTTCTTCGTCTGAACTCGTATTAAAATTTATTAAAGGCGAAACACTCGACACAAGTTATTATAATTTTTTTACATATATTGAAAAACTTTTCTTTAACGAGAAACCTTTAAAAAAAGACAGTTTTCAATAATTTTAAATTTTTATTTTTTTCCTTTTTTTAAATTTTTTTCAAATTTTAAATTTTAAATTTTTTTTCATTTTTAAAATTTTTTTAATTTTTTTTAAATTTAAATAATTTCATTAAATTTAAATAATTTTTTAAAAAATTCCAATTTTTAAATTTTTTCCCTCCATTTTGTTTGTTTCACGATCTCGGGTCATGGGTTGGTGTGTATTCTTATATATTATTATATTAATAAAAATACATTTACAATGTCCACAACTACATATTTATTGAACAAAATCTTTTTATATATGTGTCTCTAAAAGCCGTTTTAATATCATTCTTCATCCGCAAGTTCAAATCCGGATCGATTTGGTAGTGCACAATGATGTATGATCGACATACGAGCAGGTGAAAGTCTGATGTTAGCCATTCTGTACAAAGTGATCGTCTTCAGAGTTTGAATATGAATGATCGGTGTGTCGCGAGTGTCGCACGCTTTTACTGATACACCCACCAAACTTAAACCTTTGCTGGCGCATTTCTGAAATAGAGTTATTCAAATTATTTTTTTAATTATTTTTTATTAAAGATTGGTTTGCTCTTGACCAACAATCAACTGTGTAGCAAGGATGAGGCCTAAGATGGAGCGAACCTCATTCTCGACCCAGAAGATGCCTATTCACTTGAACTTTGAAAAGATTTGGGTTATATGAGCTCGGAAATACCGTTTGTATATTAAAAGTTATTTTAATTTTATTTTATTGTATTCAATGAAAAAAATTTAACTTACGTCTGGAACAACAACAGTTTCCATTTGTTTCTTGATTAATTTATCCGAATGTTTTGCCTTCATTCCAACTATGAGGCCTGAAAATCAAAATATTATTTATTAAAGAAAATATATTAAATATAATTATTTTTATTTTTTTTAAATTAAGAAGTAACGTCTTTATGTCTCACGGAAAAGTTACAATTGATTTTTTTAGAACAATTCTAACTCTGTGAATGTGAAATCGCTGTTGGTATATAAATTATTCGTATTACATTTTATTCAATTTTAGCAGAGCGTAGTTTTTTTTTTATAAAAGATGGGTTTGCTCTTGACCAACAACCAACTGTGTAGCAAGGATAAGGCCTAAATTTGAACTAGCTCACCCAGAAGATGCCTAAAATGAAATCTCCAATTTCTATGTGCACATTTACGAGTATATATTTGAATACAATTTACAACTTAACAACATTTTCATCAAACATTAAAAACATAATAAACATTTTCATAATAAAAATTTAAACATGACTATCTCAAACGATGTCTAAAAAATCGACTTCTAAATTATCTATATGTCAAGCAAATTCTATTTGTATTCTATTCAAAATTTAAACTTATCTATTTTTAAAACGTGCCAGTATTAAAATTCAATACTTCAACAATCGCAACATATTTTTTTTTTCACATTCACATGAATGTATGTAAGTAATTCTGTCTGTTAGTGTTACCTTTTTGAGCAGTCGAACACAGTTCCGACTCTTGCGCCGCATTAACGATCGCAGCGCACACAGCGAATAAAATTATACGTGCAGCGAACATTGCGAAATACTACTGACTGTCTACTAATTGAGCTTACTCTATAATACTCAATATTTATATACAAATATGTTGCACATAAAAATTAACTGTGTTACAAATTGTAATGAAACGTAAATAATTTCTTAATGTATACTAATTACTGTTATTTATAAAATAGGACGTGAATGGTTTCAAACATAGGCAAACACTCTGTGGCGAGGTCTACGTTAACATTTATGTATAATATAATATATTAGCTGGTGCCCGCGACTTCGTCCGCGTTGAACGATGAAAAGTACCTTATGTCCTTTCTGGTGTCCCAGACAACGTGTATGCAAAATTTCATGGTGATCGGTTCAGTAGTTTTTGCGTGAAAGAGTTACAAACATCTATACATCCAAACATACTTTCGCATTTATAATACTAGCTGGTGCCCGCGACTTCATCAACGTTGAACGATGAAAGGTACCCTATGTCCTTAATGGTGTCCCAGAGACAACGTGTATGCAAAATTTCATGGTGATCGGTTCAGTAGTTTTTGCGTGAAAGAGTTACAAACATCCATACATCCAAACATACTTTCGCATTTATAATACTAGCTGGTGCCCACGACTTCGTACGCGTTGAACGATGAAAGGTACCCTATGTCCTTTCTGGTGTCCCAGACAACGTGTATGCAAAATTTCATGGTGATCGATTCAGTAGTTTTTGCTTGAAAGAGTCACAAACATCCAAACATACTTTCGCATTTATAATATTAGTAAGAAGTAAGATTAGTACGGATAAATTTGAACAGTGATAACGTTTTCACAGTTTTAATTATAGAACAAAGATGAAAGCACAAAGGCATTGCGGTATCATATCATATAATATGATATTGCAAATATCAATCAACATACGATTGTATTCGCTTGATTGAATTTCTGAGCTGTAATGTTGCGCCTTGTGTGTGTGGTATAAACCTCTTTCACCAACTACAACTAAAGTGTTGATTATTTACTTTTAGAAATAATTTTATGTTTTATTAAATTATGCACTCGGTTTATTGCGTCCTTCGATAGGCGTACTTTTTTTAAATTATTTTCTTTTTAATGTTTGGGAGTTTTACCGTACAAACAAATGTATATCATCTCCTTCATTCCCGGTTACCGGTGACTAAATGGCGGTTAGCCTACTTGACACATCGTGAAAGAGGCCCTTACTGATATATACATGTCTTATCTATATAAATAAAATTAAATGTAAAATAATAATAATTTATTAATAATAATAAAGCACTTTTATACATTTAAATATATCAAATAATAATACATATGATAATTTTACAATGATTTAATTTTCTATATAATAAAATGATAAAAAGTAGGAATAAATAAAATGTAAAATTAAATGTATCCGGGTATAATTTAGAAATAGTTGTTTTTTTCTAAAAAGGAAATAAAATGGCGTATTTTCGTGTGTTAATTTTTTTTCTCTATTCTCGAAGTGAAGGTAATTCGTGCTTTGTGAGTGCCTAAATAAACATTTTTATTTTACTAACTTGTATAAGAAACATTATATCTGGTGTTTATATAAGAGAGTAAATATTGAGTTTCACGACAACCGCTGGGAACTTTCCGTTTCACAGATAATCTTTTTATTGGCCTATTTATTTTATTTTTCATTAAAAAAATTATTTTCCCTAAAGTAACATATAAATACGGTTAGGAATTGTTTATGAACGTTAAACAATTAATACTTTATGAATTCCGTTTAAAGGATTTTGTATAATAATATAATTTAAATCCGTACTAATATTATAAATGCGAAAGTATGTTTGGATGTATGGATGTTTGTGACTCTTTCATGCAAAAACTACTGAACCCGATCACCATTAAATTTTGCATACACGTTGTCTCGGACACCAAAAGGACATAGGGTACCTACACTACACAAATAACCAAAATTGAATCGTTAATTTGATGCCAATTTTGCATACCGCGGTAATGGGTGCTTTTACCTTAGTTCGAATTATTTCAAGTAATAAGTACAAATAGGGCTATCAAAGAAAATAGTTGGAAAAATGCAAAAATTGACAATTTTTTGAATATTTAAAATTACATTAGATTTATTAGTCGACTATTAGATGTGACTAACCCTTTTTTTAATTATTTAATTTGACATTCGAGTAAATTCGTTGGTGAACTGAATCACTATCATATCTAATAAAACTTACGATATACAAACTTACTAATTTTACTTTTACTAACGACTTAGTAAAAGTCGAGGGAAAACAGTAGCAAACGTCGTATGCTTTGTCAGTGCATAAGGACTTAATTAAGTAATCCCTGAACTTAATAGTATTTGTCATAAACTCTTAATTAAGATGACCTTAACCTATTTTCTATGACATTAATGTATAGTATACTGTTAAAATATTGTATTAAGGGCCTTTTTCACCATGTGTCAAGTAGGCTAACCGCCATTTAAGGTCACCGGTAACCGAGAATGAAGGAGATGATATACCTTTGTTTGTACGGTAAAAGTCCCAAACATTAAAATGAAAATAATAAAAAAAATTCGCCTATCGAAGGATGCAATAAACCGAGTGCATAATTTAATAAAACATAAAATTATTTCTAAAAGTAACTAATCAACACTTTACTTGTAGTTGGTGAAAGGGGCCCAAAACCAAGTAAACATGTGATCTGTCAAAAACATAATATGTTACTGAAAGCTTAATGGATTCCGAGAATGGGTTGTGACGTAGTTTTAAATATTTCCCAGTTTTACAAATGCCCCATTTCAGTTTATGCAGGCGATGCCGCCAACCACAGCACCGCACAGCAGCACATGTGCTGCTAATTATGTATCCTGTAAATGATCACATTATAATTATAGAGTGGAGCACCTGTATTTATTATTGTTTACTAGCTAGTGCCCGCGACTTAGTCTGCGTTGAACGATGACAGGTACCCTATGTCCTTTCTGGTGTCCCAGACAACGTGTATGCAAAATTTCATAGTGATCGGTTCAGTAGCTTTTGAGTGAAAGAGTTACAAACATCCATACATGCAAACATACTTTCGCATTTATAATATTAGTACAGATGTGCCTCGTCATAAAACACGTACTTTTTATATAGGTTATAGACTTCACTACCGATTCGCTCTGACTGACCGTACGTTTCAGTTGTTAATTTCAGGTTTAAGTCTACGACTGAGAATTAGAATTTTAAGAGATTAGTTTAGTTTTTTTTTCTTAATAAAAAATATTTTTATGATTGTTAATTTCATTATACCCAACAAAATATACACATAATATTATAATTTGTAGAACAACCCTATAAAAATGTAGTTTAGTGTTTGAATTTGAAATCGACTCGTACATCAGAATATGTAGGGAGAAATATCCAGAAGCTAGTTAGTTCACTATATTTAGTACCACCACCAAGGAAGACCACCATGGAATCCTGTTATTCTATATTGTCTTTGATGTTTTGTTACCTTTATTGGAGTGTGTTTACTGAGTGGTGTTAGGTGACGGTGGCGGAGTGGTGTGAGTCGTGACAAACTGATGGCAACTCTGGCTGCTTCGCTTAACGAGTTCGCAACAACAATGTTCGCAGCGTGGCGTTGAAATTTTCATTTAACTGTGATGCGGTTGCCATTTTTCTGCTAATAGACTCTAGTGTGGATTCACATTTGGTATTTCCTAAATTTATAGATTAAATCATACTTATTTCTCGAGAAGATAAATTCATGTAATATTAATTAGGGCTTTCACCAACTACAAATGAAGAGTTGATGAGTTACTTTTAGAAATAATTTTATGTTTTATTAAATTATGCACTCGGTTTATTGCATACTTCGATAGGCGAATTTTTTTAATTATTTTTCATGTTTGTGACTTTTACCGTACAAACTAAAGGTATATCATCTCCATCATTCCCTTTTACCGGTGACTTTAAATGGCGGTTAGCGTACTTGACACATCGTGAAAGAGGCCCTTAGAGTATTATTAGTGAAGGAAGAGGTTTTTACTAATATATTTCTTAATAGATTTATCAGTAATAGAATATAACATTGGGACTAAAATTTAGTTACAAGCAATATTTTTGATATTTTTTAAAATTCATTTTCACTATCACTCTATAGTGAATTTTGTCTATGGTGGATATTTGTGAATGACATGTAATGAGTGGCATAGTGTCGCGCAAACAAGTCCCTCAGACAAACAAACAGTTATTATTAATATTATTTACCGTCTCCCCCCCCCCCCCTCTCACCCCCACCTCCCCCTTTCTCCCCCCCAGTACTACAATATTATTAGGCTACAGTAGGCCGCTTTATGTACGCCAGTTTTGGTAAACACAGCCAGATCAGATTACAAGTTATTTATTGCCACTTTCATATTGTTATATTCACTAATGTACCTTGCTCGCTGTATTTCACTAAATTTTATTACACTAGCTGGTGCCCGCGACTTCGTCCGCGTTGAACGATGAAAGGTACCCTATGTCCTTTTTGGTGTCGCAGACAACGTGTATGCAAAATTTTATAGTGATCGGTTCAGTAGTTTTTGCGTGAAAGAGTTACAAACATCCATACATCTAAACATACTTTCGCATTTATAATACTAGCTGATGCTCACGACTTCGTCCACGTTGAACGATGAAAGGTATCCTATGTCCTTTCTGATGTCACAGACAACGTGTATGCAAAATTTCATGGTGATCGGTTCAGTAGTTTTTGGGTGAAGGAGTCACAAACTTCAATACATCCAAACATACTTTCGCATTTATAATATTAGTACGGATTTAATTTCCTAATGAGTCGCTATAAAAATCTTTACTTACGGAATAACAATAGCACATGTGCAGTTATTTCACGGAAGTCTTCTGTAGGGGATGGTTACTACCGCCAAAAGAGTTGCCATGCGTTTCAACTTGAAATGTTTATTCATAAATTGTAAATGTTAAAAGTGAGCATCGCAATTAATGAGTGTAACGGGACGCTCAATCAATTTTTCAGCGACAAATAATTTTGTCATTTTAAAATGCAAATCGTCCCACCGGGAACACTGGACAGAGATAACGAACGAATTCGTTTCTTGCGGCTTCGTTATTGGCTGACAAAATTTTTAATATGCTAGCGCATATTGCAGTTCCAGTTACCACAGAATACCACCTATTCTGCTTTGTGTAATCATAATTAAATTCACTTTTAATATTAGTTAATGTATTAATAAATACGTGTGCTACACACAAATAAACAATATATGCTATGATGTTGTCTCATCAGAAACACATATCAAAGTTGGATACAGTTATAAAGGCAAGCAGGTTACAATGACCTATCACAACAACAACAGACCTTTAAACAACCAGACAAAAAAGTTAACAAAGAAGAGAGTTATCAAATATTAATACTCTAAAAAGTTTCTGTCTACTCAATCTAATTAAGGAACTGTAAATTATTAACTAAGCAGCCAGTGACACGAAATATTTTGCAGCACGAATTAAAAATTAGCAACACAAATGCATAGAACGAAGGGTCTCTATTTAAACTGTAAGATAGATGCATAATCAGTTAGTATGCACTTGATATAACTGCATTGAAAATGACTACCTACTGTCAGTCCGTTGGCATGCTGTCAGTAGCATTGCAAGACGACAGTTAGAGCTTAAGATGAAGAGGCTAAGGATGCCTTAAAATGTATATGGACAAGATGAAAGTTATGTCTAATATCCGTGTTGTGCCCACCCCGGTATCAGTTGGGAACTCAATTCTCGAAGTTGTTGACGAGTAGATCTACTCGAGACGAACAGTCCAATTAGGCACTCGTAGATACTACTTTGAGAAGGAGGTCAATCGTTGAATCGAATTTCTACTTATCCAAAATTCCTCAGTATCTCAAAACAAGGGTTTTCGGCCAACGTGTGTTGCCAATCTATTGATTATTGATGACCTTCGTTCAGCATAGCTCATCGTCATGTGGAGTATGCTGCGAGATCGAATCAGGAATGAGGAGATCCGAAGACAAACGAAAGGAGATCTGGCAAATTAATAAACTGAGGTGTCAATGGCAGTACACATAGTACCCATAGATAGGCTGACGACCTAATAAGAGGTGCGGGTCGACGATGTACTTAGTTCACTTCTGATTGATCCCATTGGAATATTATAGGGGACCTCATAAGGCTAAACTAAGATGATGATAAGAACTTATTGTAAAAATAAGTTGTGATTTTTGTGATGGTAAGTTTTATGCTGTATTCAGGCTGGCTAAGTCTGTAACATAAGAATTTGACCTATTTTCATCCTTTTTTTATTCTGTATTTAAATGAAGTTAACTCAATTTTCAACCTAAAAAACAGCTCCGTTAACATTGACTCGATTTCAACAGTCTCTACTTTGGTAATTGATTCCATAGAAATACTTACATTTGCAATTTGTTGACTTTTGAAAAGGAGACATAAAATGTATCTGGAATGGATGAATCAAGGAAATGTGGTCATATGTTCAGTGCGTAATTTGTCGGGTTCGCGGATTGATTTACACGCGCCACACCACACCGCAATATATTACGCGAAAAAGATTTCCCACCATAATACTCGCATATTCCGCAACGTGATATACGCCCTTGTTTCAGGAAACAGACGAGTGCCACAAAATCGCCAAATTGAATACTCAATATGCTGTTGAGAAAATTCATCCTTTACGTTAAAATTATGTATCTACTTTTGAGCTAAACGCTTTAGAGGGATACCCAAAACAGAAAACTAGAAAACTCATTCTAATTAAAATAGTAATAAGCCTCTTTGATACTTCAATGAAATAATTAATTAATGAGATGCCAGGATTAACCAAATCAGATTATTAGCACAGCAATCATCTTAGTTTTATCCAGGGAATGAAATCGGTATTTATTTTAAAACAATCTATTCCACGTAATACTATCGTGGACTTATTGGTAATATTAAATGAAGGCCAAATTTTTAACTTACAAACTTTCAACTTATATCAGCACACTCAAATAACAGTTTTTTTTTTTCGAAACAATCGATATTTTTACAAACAACTTGAGAAAAACCCTCGGCTAATTAAATAGTAATCAGAAACCAATGTTTCCGTCTTATAGATTTTTTTATATTATTTTCAAATCACAAAATAGTAATATTGTAAATAATTATATTATTACTAATGATTATGTAATTATTAAGTTATTGTCACATAAGATGATGAGTAGTACGTACTTGCCTAACGTCTCAGTATTGTAATTAATCCGTACTAAAATTATAAAATATGCGAAAATATGTTTGGATGTATGGATGTTTGTACTCTTTCACGCAAAAACTACTGAACCGATCACCATGAAATTTTGCATACACGTTATCTGGAACACCGGAAAGGACATTGGGTACCTTTATCGTTCAACGCGGACGAAGTCGCGGGCACCAGCTAGTAATGAATAAATTTAAATAAATATCGCAGAAAAAAAAAATACTTAGTACTTTACTTATACATTGTCAAGTAAACAATTATTAAACAATTTTATCGGAGAGTGAAAGTAACTTAGCTACGATGAAGTTCTGCTAAAATTACTTGAGTTATTGTCTCGCCCGAAGATGGTAGTTCGGTTATTTATGTGGCGTCTTACACTTTGCTTAGTGGCATCCCCTTACCTTGGCATCCACTACCTTTGGCGACAGTAGCTAACCTATTTCTATCCCCGACCTTTTTTTTAACTTTGTCTTTTTTGGTTTATTCTAAGAAATTCGCTGTTTCAAGTTTAAGTTCGTGATCATATTAATATTCGTAGCAGACATTTTTTGTTCATGTGCAAAAAGTTCGTAGCCTAACCTTGGAATATAACATCAAAATTGCTTTGATATTAATCTAGTATAATATAGATATATACTATTGTATATTTATCCGTACTAATAATATTATAAATGCGAAAGTATGTTTGTATATATGGATGTATGAATGTTTGTAACTCATTCAAGCAAAAACTACTGAACCGATCACGATGAAATTTTGCATACACGTTGTCTGAGACACCAGAAAGGACATAGGGTACTTTTCATCGTTCAACGCGGACGAAGTCGCTTGCACCAGCTAGTACTGACTATACAGCTAAGAATTTAAATCCACTGTAAACATTAAAACAGTAAATACGATGTAAAGGGATGCTGCAAGGGGGTTGAAAGAGGGGTAGTGTGAGGTGGAGTATTATATCGTTCTAAGAGCTCTAACGGATTTAAGTGAGGTTTCGTCCGATTTTAATTTCGTCGTCCAACGACTCATATCTTATTAAATTTATATTAAAATCCAGCGCCAAAGCCTTTGCTATAGACGTTGGATAAGCTGGTGTTAAATTGCATTCATACAAATTAAATTCGTTTACAAATATTCCAAACGAATTTAAAGTTATAAAAGGGGAATAAATTATACATTTATTTGTTTGTAACATCATATGGTTATTATTATTATTATTTTTTTAACTTTTAAAATTATGCTCCATTTTTTCAATAATTGGAGGAACTAATTAGTATGAAAATCGCACCACCTTAAGGAGTAAAATCCAAAACTTTCGTTTTTATAATATTTATTTATTTATTTAGATTTAGATTACATACAGCCATAAATTTAAAAAATATTATATATTATAGATTATATACAAATAGGCCTCCTAGAGATTCATAAAATAATATATTTTTACATTTATTTAATTAATTAAAAAAACAATAATAATTAATAAGACCAAAAAATTAAAATAAGAGAATATTCTATGAGTGATAAAATTAATTTTTCAAAAGTAATTCGCCAATTTACTTTTTATAAGAATTCAAATATGTGAATATCATTCAAAATGTTATTGTAGTTATACTTAGAACGATGAAAGAATGAATTTTTACAATGATTAATTCTACAATAGGGAATATGAAATGTATCACTTGATCTTGTTCTCAATTTTAGTACATTTAGGTGAATATACATTCTAAAAGTGAAGAAGAATTATTTTATATAAGAAGACTGCGTCAATATAATATCGCCTATTGTTAATATTTGTAGAAAATTTTCTTTTCTCGCTATGTTCCATAGTATATACCTAAAAAAACCATAGAGTAGCATTTTACTCCAGCGAGTGGCGGATGCATTATCATTATTTACGAGATGTCACTGCAGATTGATGTTGTGTAAATGTGCACAGAGACGTATGGAGTACTCTTTAGACAAAAAAAAATTGGATATATTAAAACACACGCAAAAGCGTACATTTGCACTCAAAATTGTGGGCTCAAAAGGTCCTCATGCATAATACTCTCCCCTTTGTATCATAATCTTGTGAAATCTTTTCATATGTTGTCATAAGTACATTAGGAAAGAGATGTGTCATTACACATTCGATGATAATATTATATTTGAAAATATTTTTCAGTTTAGTATTAAAAATTATAGGTTTTTTTTACTAAATTAGTAAATAACCGTAATTTTTTTATATTACAAACACTTAAATTTTATTTGAGACACTAATTTTATTTATTACTATATATTATATAGATTTGACAGCTGGGAAGCTAGATATTAGTATTTATAAATCAAATTTAAAAAAAAAGTCAACAAAATTGCCTCAGGTACGTATAAGTAACTAGCTGGAGCTCACGACTTCGTCCGCGTTAAAAAAAAAAAAAATTTTTTTATTTATCCCTCGGCAATAGTCTTTTTTTCTGGATGAAAGGTACCCT
Source organism: Synanthedon myopaeformis (assembly GCA_944738685.1). NCBI lineage: Eukaryota > Metazoa > Arthropoda > Insecta > Lepidoptera > Sesiidae > Synanthedon > Synanthedon myopaeformis. The sequence continues at coordinate 12,994,909 of OX122915.1, forward strand.
ATGTCCTTTCTGGTGTCTCAGACAACGTGTATGCAAAATTTAATCGTGATCGGTTCAGTAGTTTTGGAGTGAAAGAGTTACAAACATCCAAACATACTTTCGCATTAATAATACTAGCTGGTGTCCGCGACTTAGTCCGCGTTGAAAGATGAAAGGTACCCTATGTCCTTTTTGGTGTCCCAGACAACGTGTATGCAAAATTTCATAGTGATCGGTTCAATAGTTTTTGCGTGAAAGAGTTACAAACATCCAAACATACTTTCGCATTTATAATACTAGCTGGTGTCCGCGACTTAGTCCGCGTTGAAAGATGAAAGGTACCCTATGTCCTTTTTGGTGTCCCAGACAACGTGTATGCAAAATTTCATAGTGATCGGTTCAATAGTTTTTGCGTGAAAGAGTTACAAACATCCAAACATACTTTCGCATTTATAATACTAGCTGGTGTCCGCGACTTAGTCCGCGTTGAAAGATGAAAGGTACCCTATGTCCTTTCTGGTGTCCCAGACAACGTGTATGCAAAATTTCATGGTGATCGGTTCACTAGTTTTTGCGTGAAAGAGTCACAAACATCCATACATCCAAACATACTTTCGCATTTATAATACTAGCTGGTGTCCGCGACTTAGTCCGCGTTGAAAGATGAAAGGTACCCTATGTCCTTTCTGGTGTCCCAGACAACGTGTATGCAAAATTTCATGGTGATCGGTTCACTAGTTTTTGCGTGAAAGAGTCACAAACATCCATACATCCAAACATACTTTCGCATTTATAATACTAGCTGGTGTCCGCGACTTAGTCCGCGTTGAAAGATGAAAGGTACCCTATGTCCTTTTTGGTGTCCCAGACAACGTGTATGCAAAATTTCATGGTGATCGGTTCACTAGTTTTTGCGTGAAAGAGTCACAAACATCCATACATCCAAACATACTTTCGCATTTATAATATTAGTGTACACTGTAGAAGTAAGGATATAAGATTTGACAGTTAGCATCGGTATCTACAAAATTTACATATTATTATTTATAAATCAAATTAGAAAAAAATGTCAACAAAATAGCCTCAGGAACGTATAAGTATTTAAAATAAGTAATTACAAATTACTCATATGCAATCAAGATTTGATAATGACGTTAAGAGCTCTTCTACACGTGACTGAAATGAATTTTGAAATTACACACTTTCCTGGAAAGTCCAAATTAATCGTTCGATCTTCACGACACTTCGTTCGACGTTAGAATGGGGTAGAGACTTCTCCCCCTGATGTGCGCGTGGAAAAAATTGCTTGTTTGATCCTGAGCGATGAGCGCATTCGTCAAATTTTCCTCGACATCTCGATTATGATGAAGCCAGGTCGCTTCCCTTTAATCGTTAAAGAAAAACGTTAAAATCGGAAATTAAAAATTCAATCAAAGAAAAATATACGTTGATCGCTGATTACATCCCACAACGTCACGTTGTAAAGAAAATTTCCATAATTAATTTTGATTTTATAAAAAAAAAAATTATTGTCACTTATTTTAAACAATTAGCATAATCTGAAAATATATCATTTATTTGTCTAGAAATCATTAAAATATTTAAAAAAAAAATGCAAAAAAAAAAGTATTCAAAACTAGCTGTTGCACGCGACTTCGTCCGCGTAACTTTATAAAATATAGCCTATGTTACTCGCTGATAATATAGCTTACAAACAGTGAAAGAATTTTTCAAATCGGTCCAGTAGTTTCGGAGTCTATTCAACGCAAACAAACACACAAACCAAAAATAAATAAATAATAAATATTCTCACACATTCCACACAGCACACTTAGTTCCACATTAAGCAACTAATGCTTGTATTATTGATACCAGACAGTTGATATACTACATAGATTACATTTTTTTGTAAATACATACATATTATAAATAAAAAACATCCACGACTCAGGTACAAAGAAAAAATGTTAACACATAAACATTCGCCTCTAGCGGGATTCGAACCCGCGACCGTTTGGTTATCAGCTAGGGTCATTAGCCACTAGACCAAACCGTGTCGTCAAACAATCAAATCTTTCCTCTTTATAACATTAGTGTAGATAAATAATAATGTGTTGGTTGTATACAATAAATTAATTATATATTTTAAATTCGACGAACGGTTTTGAGTCCAGTCATTGTTAAAACATGGGCTCATTACGACCGGTCTTTTTGGTTAATTAATAATTTAATCCGTAAGCCGGGATTAGGCGATTTCCTTAAATTTTGGAACTGTTTAATCTCCTCGCCTCCTTACCTGCGATGGTTTGTCCCTTTGTGTTCAACTTTTTCTTAGAATTAATAACGCCCGAATAAATATTCCTCTTTTTTAAAGATGTTATTAAAAATAAGAATGTTTATTTAACTTTAGATAAAGGTCGAATGGACAAACGATAATTCTAAATAGTCACTTTTCGCTTAAATTATGAGTAATTAGCTTTAACTTAATCATATATACTTTATTATAAATCAGACTGATGTGAGTCGTTCTATATGACAATTTTTTTATCTAACTTTACTATTTGATAGTTTTATACTATAGACTTTTATAATTTTAAGAGCCTCTTTCACCAACTACAAGTAATAGTTACATTTAGAAATAATTTTATGTTTTATTAAATTATGCACTCGGTTTATTGCATCCTTCGATAGGCGATTTTTTTTTATTATTTTCTTTTTAATGTTTGAGACTTTTACCGTACAAACAAAGGTATATCAGCTCCATCATTTCCGATTACCGGTGACTTTAGATGACGGTTAGCCTACTTGATACATGGTGAAAGAGGCTCTAATTTAATTGTTTTATTAATTGACAAAAAAATAAGACTAAACCTAAGCTATTACATTGCTTTACGAAACTGTGGGAATACAAGTCTCCCAATATTACTTCATTTCCTATTTATGTTAATTTCCTACTTGATGGCCTACTTGATGGTAGATGGCTACCGTCGACTAACACGAGCAACGACAGTAGCCGCCGATGGTAGGATAACATAATGCTAGGGATATTGTATCTTAAATAATAGCTAGCACAATTCTTAGATACCAAGAGAAGCTATCATTGACACATCCTTGAACATATAAAAAAAGTTATGAACTTATTAAATAAATAAAATTTATATATATTATAAAATATATATAATTGTTTATTATTAAAAAAATTAAAAATTATTATTATTTATTAATAATTTAATAATTATTAATCATTATTAATAATTTTATTAATGATAGTTTCTCTTATTATCTAAGAATTGTGCTAGCTATTATTTAAGATACAATATCCCTAGCATTATGTTATCCTACCAACGGCGGCTATTGTCGTTGCTCGTGTTAGTCGACGTTAGCCATCTACCATCAAGTATAGTAGCTGGTGCCCGCGACTTAGTCCGCGTTGAACGATGAAAGGTATCCTATGTCCTTTCTGGTGTCCCAGACAACGTGTATGCGAAATTTCATGGTGATCGGTTCAGTAGTTTTTGCGTGAAACAGTTACAAACATCCATACATCCAAACATACTTTCGCATTTATAATATTAGTGCGGAAGTACGGACGGATTTTATTTTATTATTAAAATAATAAACAATTTATGGGCACGCAATACAACTGGTCAGTTACTATTATAACTGGGTGGCTGCGTTTCGTCTTATAATCCACTTATATTTTATGTGGCCAAGATGCCAAGACGGCTCAAATAAAATACAACTAACACCCATATTACACACAGCTATACTAATGTCATAACTATTTGACGACACGTTTGGTCTAGTGGCTAGTGGCCCTAGCTGTTAACCAAACGGTCGCTGGTTTGAATCCCGCTAGGGGCAAATGTTTATGTGTTAACATTTTACCTTTGTACCTGAGTCATTGATGTTTTATATTTATAATATGTATGTATTTACAAAAAAAATTATAATAGTTGTTTACTGTGGATTTATTATTTATTATTATATTATATTTATTATAAAGAGAAAATATTTGAACCGTCTGGACCGATTTTAAAAATTTGACTATATTTTATAAAGTTACGCGGACGAAGTTGCTTGCAACAGCTAGTTTATTTTGTCAATTATTAAAATTTAATTTTTGAAGATAATTATTTTAATAAATGTTCACTTAACAAAGATTGGTATAGCACCTGTTTATTATTATACTATATAAATTAGTCTGAAGCGATTATTATTTTTAGAAGACTGATTTTTTTTTAGTATATTTGAACATTTCTGTTTTCTGCACTAACTATTAACACAGAACTAAACTATTCAGTTTAATATATCATAAATGCGTAAGTTTGTAAAAATATTTATTACAATTACTAATTTTGATTTTGATTAAAACTTATACAATATGAAAGTAGTTTACTAATCAGTTTTACACTTAGGCTACGATTTGAAAATTTATAATTAACAAATCCAAGAGGACGGTATCGGGTTTAATGAGGTTAGGAAAGTAATTGAATTGGCGTGAGTGTAATCCTAAATGGAGGGCGATGTTTTGTCAGGTGTCCCGCGTCCAACAACAATCCCACACGTGACCAGCCGTGGACGGAGAAAGGACACTTCACCTACAAATGTATTTATTATGCCCGAGTGATTTGTTTTACACCGACCCACAGAGAAGCGGTGTGCTTCCCTTAAACTAATACACATTTAAAATGCTTTTTGAAATTAATTGTATTTTGTCATTCATTGAGAAAAAAATAAAATATCACTGTTTGTATTTCCCCTATAGTATATAAATGATTTCACGTGTAGAATAGAATTGATAAGCACATTCATTATACTTGGATGTGTAAGAGACATGAGTTGAAGTCTTGCCAATTTACCAAGTGAGCTAACGTGGTGAGTGATCCGTACCAAATATGAAATAAAATGTTTTAATAAAAAATAAATATTAAGAACATCAGTGCCAAAAGCAAATTAAGAACATATTTGTAATGGATTAGCTGGTTTTAAATGCAGAAAGGCAGGGCGAGGACGGTCCATCTTCTATTATCAAAAGAAACACTTGGGAGGATGTAAATGTTGACAGAGAGGGACTTTGACAGGGGTAAGGAGAGATAGGAGAGTGGGCTTTTAGAAATAGACAATTTGTGCTTTTTTATGTTAAGTTAGGCAGGCAGTATAAGGTTCCACTTAATAGTAGGTGTCTACTGAAGACTGTATAAAAATCTGGCAAAACAAAGTGCACTTCTCATAGGTGAACAACATGGTTAGAAACACAAATTTTTGCTTTTATATATAAAAAAAGTGCACAAACTTTAGATAATAGTAGCTGGTGCCCGCTGCTTTGTCCACGTTGAACGATGAAAGGTACCCTATGTTCTTTCTGGTGTTCCAGACAACGTGTATGCAAAATTTCATAGTGATTGGTTCAGTAGTTTTTGCGTGAAAGAGTCCATACATCCAAACATACTTTCGCATTTATAATATTAGTACGGATTAGTACGGATAAAACTTGTTATTTTATCTGGCAGTCTTTTATTTTTGATACACAAGTCTTAATCGCTTTGGCAAATGCTCACACAAGCGACACGTCTCAAAGTTCACAACCAAAGATATCAATGTTAAAACTTTTATAAAAGTTGCGATGAGAAGATGTGTATGGTCCCAAAGCGACAGGAGACAAAGACTCCTTTGATCCCTGAATTCCTACCCCCCTTCCAACCCCCTTAACCTTCACCTGCGCCTTCCCGATCGTTTTGTACGTCATGTCATATAACTTCAATTAAATTTAGACTTCGATATTCCGAGATCCTTAAAATCATGTATCAATTTATTTTAAATTTGTCCAAGAGCCTCTTTCACCATCTCTGAGTAAAGTGTCAAGTAGGCTAACCGCCATTTAAAGTCACCGGGAATGATGGAGCTGATATACCTTTGTTTGTACGGTAAAAGTTCCAAACATTAAAAAGAAAATAAGTAATAAAAAAAAATACGCCTATCGAAGGACGCAATAAACCGAGTGCATAATTTAATAAAACATAAAATTATTTTTAAAAGTAACTAATCAACACTTTAGTTGTAGTTGGTGAAAGGGTCCTAATATGATTTAATTTTAACATTTCCACTAGTCAAATAGATATTATGGTCATAATACCTATCAACGCAATCACTGCTCTAACATTATTTCTTATTATATATGTTTTTTTTTTTTGCTACAATATTATAATAATAATTAGAAATATACACCATCATAAATCATATAAACATATTTTTCATACTTAGGATGTAACTTACTACTAAAATGTAGGCTTAGGGCCTCTTTCACCAACTAAATGTAAAGAGTTGATTAGTTACTTTTAGAAATAATTTTATGTTTTATTAAATTATGCACTCGGTTTATTGCGTCTTTCGATAGGCGATTTTTTTTATAATTATCTTTTTAATGTTTGGGACTTTTACCGTACAAACAAAGGTATTTCAGCTCCATCATTCCCGGTTAACGGTGACTTTAAATGGCGGTTAGCTTACTTGAAACACCGTGAAAGAGGCCCTAAGTAATATTATTAGTATTTAACAGATTGAAAAGTGTCGTCTAATTGTATAACGACTATGAGTCATTTATTCAAATGTAGATCAAATTATAGTTAAACAATGCGTTCAATTGAGCAAATGGTAGTTAAACATTAAATTCATTTATAAAGGCCATGTCAGCTGCGTATGATTAATGGCGCGGCCAGACTCTGGCCGTCGAAGCGGACTAAACAAATTGCCAACGGATCTTACTACTACAGTATGTGTGCGTTGCTCTTTAGGAAATATTTTTCTTATTTTACTCGTATCTGTATGTTTAAATAAATAAATAAATAAATAAATAAATATCTTCACACATTCCATACAGCACCATCTAGTTCCACAATAAGCAATGCTTGTATTATGGATACTAGACAGTTGATATACTACATAGATCACTTTTTTTTGTAAATACATACATACATGTTATAAATATAAAACATCCATGACTCAGGTACAAAGTTATTAATAATGTTAATAAATAATGTTATTACAATGTTTATTAAATAATTTTTAATCAATAATCTGTGTTTGTGTCCAACATATAAATCAAATCATCACAACTTTTGAATTGATTATAAATATTTTTTTTTATTTTTTTAATTAAAAATAAATGTGTTTACGAGTGATTTTATATTACAGGTTTACGTAAAAATAAATGAAAATAAAGTGTGATTTGTTACAAATTTATACAACTACTTTTTAATATTTCAATTAAATATTGAAATATTGAAGATTTTCGGGGGGTTTGTTTCAATAAAAATCAATCTACAAAAAAACCTTGAATGCTATTAATCTTACCGTATATATAGTTATAGAATATTATGTAAATGAAATCAGAATAAAATATATATTTTTATTTATTTACAACAACACACATTGGTACATCATAACAGGACTAATCCTAATTTGACGTTTCAGTTCCCAATTGAAGTACATTATTTAAATTATTTATTATTTACATTACACAAATCAATTTCATAAATTTACAAATACATGCACAAGATATTATATATATTATATATATGAAACCCGTACGTTATTATATATATATATGTGAAATTTAAAATTTGATTCAGTAAATCCGGCTAATAAAAGTTAAAGACTTAGCTGGATGTGAATAAATGGCTGGCTGTAATAATAAGGTTTTCCTTCTCGGCAAAATAAAACAGGCTGCTCATCAGTGTCACCAGAGAAAAAATGAAGAAGGCTCATCAGAATGTAAATGCAGATAAAACCCAGGCTTCATTATATATTATTTATGTATCTCTAATTAAATCCATGAATGACAAAAAACCAAAACAAAAAAAAAAACCCTGAAATGAAAAAGAAATAATTAAACACAAATCTAAAAGAAAAAATATGTGTGCCTGACCGTGGGAATCTAAAATTTAGATATAAGATCCCTAAATGTTAATAATTTATTCAATAAATGGTCAGGCAAAAATAAACAAGAGAAAAATAAAAAAATACAATTGCATAAGGATTAAAAAAAAACTGCAAAAGATAATAGAATTAAATGAGTAAATTAACAATAAATTTAAAATGAACTAAAACACAAATTAAAATAAAAAAACATTAATCAACAATCTATCATCAGAAATAAGATGAAATACGTACCCATTTATAAACCGGGGTTTTTTACATAGATATTTTAAACTGAATAATTAAAATTTTAAAAGAAAATGAAATTGGCAAATACAGGCTATTATCAGCACAAAAACTGTACCGCTCTCTGCGAGCGACAGAGAAACAAAAAACGCTCTCTGACTGAAAATTTTGAATATTGAACGTCAAATGCAATTCTATATATTTAAAAAAAATAATAAGTTTTTAAATACTTAAATAAATAAATAAACAAATAAGGTAATATAACTAATAAAATAAATAAAATAAGTAACGCTACGTTACATATCCCCTCTTCCTACAGAAGAATTTTTTTTTCCGTTAATAGGATAAAAAAAAAAATTCTTAGTGCCCATACACAAATGCTACCACTTTCATCCTACGTTCAAAAAATAAAACCTTCCATACTATTAACAGTGAGAATTGCAGCACTAGTTATTAAAACTGTGTTGCAGTACTCAAATGTTTCCTTTCAAAAAAACTAATTCAAGATATTTTCTTGAAGAAGTAACTTGCATAAGATAGGGCAGTAGTATAAAACTGCTGACCTTAAAGCAGAAGTGTTTAAGGAACAAATGAGGAAGAGTATAAAGAGAAAAAGAAAAAAATAAATAAATTAAAAAAATAATTAATTATTAACATAACTGAATCCTAACTAGAGGAAACAATTAACACCAAGCGAACAAAACGCCCAGACAACTAAGCATTCAACCAAAGAATACTTAAACAAAATAGATTCCTTAAAAACAAAAAGGAACTACATTGTCAATAATAACAAACGCCCAGACAAATAACTAGACGATAACTTCAAGGCTTAAATTATTTTATTTAATAATCCGCCCTGCTTATGAACTTTAAGGCTTGTTTAAAGAGTTGTAATCCGCTCTGCTTATGAACTTTAGGGCTTGTTTAAAGAGTTGTAATCCGCTCTGTTTATGAACTTTAGGGCTTGTTTAAAGAGTTGTAATCCGCTCTGTTTATGAACTTTAGGGCTTGTTTAAAGAGTTGTAATCCGCTCTGTTGGTATAATAAAAACTAATTAGATAAATAATTAAATAATAACTAAATAAATGAATAACTAAGGAATTAATAATATTAAGTAAATATGTACATAATCAAGAATTATAATATTATGTATTATAATACCTAAATAATTATTATACAAATCATCTGGAAAGGTCTGGAGCCTAGATGAAAATATTTGAAATGAAAATATGAAATATATTATTTAAAATATATGTTTATATATTTAAAATTTAAAATATATATTTAAAAAAATTTAAAAAAATATAAAAAATAAAAAAAAATAAAAATTTAAAATAAATTTAAAATATATAAAATATAAATAAAATTTAAATATAAAAAAATATATATGAAAATATAAAAAAAATAAAAAAAATAAAATTAGATGAAAATACTAATTCCTTTTTTTTTTAAAAACAACATCTTATTTGTGACGATAGTGACAAATTAAATCAATAACCTATTTGCCTGTTACAACAAAATAGCGAATGACATCTTAAATATTAATAATTTATTAAAATAATTAAAATAAATTAACATGAAAAAAATGAAAATTAAGAAATAATCATTCTGAAATAACAAATTAATTAAAATGTCATTCTGCAACAAAAAACAGGAAATTGAAGAAATTAATAACTTACAAAAAATTAAATCAACAGAATTAGTGAATCAAATATTAAAAAAATAAATAAGATAATATATATATACAATTTCACGTATTTTACAGTAACGACAATATATGTTATCTGTAAAAAAAAACAAGTTGGGCGCCAATGAAACGTTGGGCGCCAATGAAACCCGTACGTTATTATATATATATATGTGAAATTTAAAATTTGATTCAGTAAATCCGGCTAATAAAAGTTAAAGACTTAGCTGGATGTGAATAAATGGCTGGCTGTAATAATAAGGTTTTCCTTCTCGGCAAAATAAAACAGGCTGCTCATCAGTGTCACCAGAGAAAAAATGAAGAAGGCTCATCAGAATGTAAATGCAGATAAAACCCAGGCTTCATTATATATTATTTATGTATCTCTAATTAAATCCATGAATGACAAAAAACCAAAACAAAAAAAAAAACCCTGAAATGAAAAAGAAATAATTAAACACAAATCTAAAAGAAAAAATATGTGTGCCTGACCGTGGGAATCTAAAATTTAGATATAAGATCCCTAAATGTTAATAATTTATTCAATAAATGGTCAGGCAAAAATAAACAAGAGAAAAATAAAAAAATACAATTGCATAAGGATTAAAAAAAAACTGCAAAAGATAATAGAATTAAATGAGTAAATTAACAATAAATTTAAAATGAACTAAAACACAAATTAAAATAAAAAAACATTAATCAACAATCTATCATCAGAAATAAGATGAAATACGTACCCATTTATAAACCGGGGTTTTTTACATAGATATTTTAAACTGAATAATTAAAATTTTAAAAGAAAATGAAATTGGCAAATACAGGCTATTATCAGCACAAAAACTGTACCGCTCTCTGCGAGCGACAGAGAAACAAAAAACGCTCTCTGACTGAAAATTTTGAATATTGAACGTCAAATGCAATTCTATATATTTAAAAAAAATAATAAGTTTTTAAATACTTAAATAAATAAATAAACAAATAAGGTAATATAACTAATAAAATAAATAAAATAAGTAACGCTACGTTACAAAGAATACTTAATAATAAACCAAAACTCCAAAAGATTATTCCTGATCCATGTCACTACTCTATTTTGTAAAATATTGCAGTCTACTAGCGTCTGTACATCGACTGTCTGTCTATAGCTTAAGGTCATCCCCAAATAGAAGACATTTCGATTCCTTAACCACACAAGACATATCTAAGTAACACAAACTCTTCTCGAAATGATTCTCTATAAATGTACTTTTCTAATCCACAGTAAGAGAAGCTCTCTCGAAATTAGTCAGCGGGTCCCATAAACAAGGCGTAGTAATGTTACATTACATTATATGTGTAATTAGCAGACAAGGGGCGAATGTAGCTGTAAAAGTGATCGCCGTCATTTGTCGGTCGCGGCTCGACTGCTTCGCAACATCACACATATTACTACGAGTACTAACGGAAAACAACATAACACCGCATTTAAACTTCTTACACACCAAAATTATTGAGGAAAGCGTATACATATTATTACATTTGATTGTTCATTCATAGAAAACCTTATCCAGAAGGTATTTTATCCTAGAGGTGGAAAAATACTTCGTAATAGGCAATGCTCTCGAGATGTCTAAAGGTGCTTCTCCACATGCTCGATCTGCCTCGATTGGGACGTCCATTTGGCCATGGCAATTTGTAGCAATGCGCCCACGATCGATATCGATCGATACCGGTGTTATGGTATTATAAAATATAAAACGTACCCGATTGATTAGATGTAGCAGCGACGCACGATCGCCTTTATCGATCGAGATATTTTGTATGGACTGGACGTGTCGATCGAGGCCAATAGAGTATCTGGAGAAGCACCCTAATACACTTAAGATGCGTACTTATTTATTTATAACAAAACAACACCTTAACATAACAGTAATTTAATAATTAGGTTATATTGAAATATTAAACACAGATTGTTAAGCAAGACAATTACATGTGTGACAACATTCATCAATAACTATTTCAGTTACTTTCAAATGAATTCACAAATGACGCAACCAAAGCAGTTTAGTTGAAATATAAAAAAAAATTAATACATTTTTATGTAAAAAAGATGGACAGGCTGACGCTCAACTAATATGTGCTTTAAGTGCGCTTCCGACCTTAGAAGGATTAAGTGTTTAAGTCACCGAAACGCAACAGCACACATGCTTTTACTTGGTCTTCTGTGATGAGGTAGTTACTTAGAAATAAATGCATTCGGTAATTGATTTGTAAATTATTGATATAAAGAAAGAATATATATGTTTTTCGCACTCAAGCAATCTTGAGAGAATTTTATAAATGCTAAAGTATGTTTGGATGTATAGATGTTTGTAACTGTTTCACGCAAAAACTACTGAACCGATCACCATGAAATTTTGCATACACGTTGTCTGAGACACCAGAAAGGACATAGGGTACCTTTCATCGTTCAACGCGGACTAAGTGCGCGGGCACCATCTAGTAAATTCATAAATTGGGTGCAATGGAAGTAATGTTTTATTTTTATTTGGGGGTGTGCTAGTATTGTTTGCGTACTGTTGTTAGATGTTGTGCTGTGTTTTCGTGTTGTGTAGAGTTGCGTGCTCCTGTGGGACTCGTCACGCTAAATTGAAGTCTCAACCGTGATATGAGATTGGACCCTCCAATGTCGCATTGGCACGCACCTACACAATATCTTATACCGCATTTTCGAAATAGCAATCATCTCTGATCAAATTTAGATAGTCTCATCGATGACTATGAGTATTATCATACTTATCATTGCTATGCTCATGTGAGGATACATCATAATGCAATCGTGGTCTAAAAAGGTTATCCTTAAATTTTAGATGACAATAATAATTTCAAATGTAAATATTATATTAAAAAGACACTGCTTAAAAATTTTTTTTTTTATTCAAGGCATACTAAAATTTAAAATAAAAAGACTGATTGAATTTTTTTTTATGCAAGACATACTAATCATGACCGTGTTGTATACATCATTATACACATGCAAAATCCGACATCAAAGAAACTAGTCCGGTCCAGTTCTAGATAAGTTTTTCGCGGTTCCCTCAAGTTGGCTCGTTACTTAGCTCGAAACAATTCGAATATACAGCCTCCGACTCGCCACCGGATGCCTTGGAACTCGGAACTTCCGTTTGAAAGCTCGCTACACTCATATTTTAAGGAAAATACGGTAGTATTACTATGGAGTCGTAAAGAAAAACTTTCCGAAAATCATTTTCGCTATGAATCTTGGAAATAGTCTGAAGTTCTTGTTATCTGACAAGTTTTGGTTAAATAAAACAGTTTCGACATGATCAAAATTCAACTTTTGACAAGTTTCGTTGTTATGTTGTGTACTAGATAATTATCAATTGAATTCAAATGATAGTTTCAAACTAGAAATTATTCCCCAAATTTTACCCACTAGCTGGTCTAATTTATATTATAATGTTAGCACCCTCTACTTCGGATACATTAATTAAACCATTAAGGGCCGATTTCACCAAAGTCGGTGTAACTATCCGAGAGTAGTGATACTCTTACAAATTTATTCTTCGGATAATACTATTACGTTTCACTGCACTACTCCAGAGTGAATTTACTCTTGTTCAACTATTCCTTACTATGAAAGAACGAAATGATCGAAACTCAACTATTCCTTACTATGAACGAACGAAATGATCGAAACTCAACTATTCCTTACTATGAACGAACGAAATGATCGAAAGTATAAGTCGATAAAATAAAGAAGCCGTGCCATAAAGAACATTTCAAATGATTTTGACGTTCTTTGAAATTTGTTGGAATAATACTATAAATGCGAAATTATGTTTGGATGTATGGATGTTTGTAACTCTTTCACGCAAAAACTACTGAACCGATCACCATGAAATTTTGCATACACGTTGTTTGAGACACCGGAAAGGACATAGGGTACCTTTCATCGTTCAACGCGGACGAAGTCGGGGGCACCAGCTAGTAAGTAATATTATAAAGTAGCGGGGACTTTTTATAGGTTTACTACTTTTTGAAATTTGTATTGTTTTCCACTTTCCTATCAGAAGAAGAGTGCAGGTGGTAAGGAATAAGCGAAAACTACTCTCCCTTAGTGCATAATATAAACCATACCTTGTGCTTTGACACGCGGTATACTTCGACTAAAAATTTTTTATTTAGTTACAAATAATAATCAGTATTCAGAAACAGTAAGATTAAGGCTCGAGTCCACCAACACACGGTTATTTTTAAACAGCTGTTTAAAATTTAAACAGCCGTTTAATAATATTTTGTTGATCACCATCGCTAAACTGCAGATTAAACGCCCTAAACATCAGGTTAATCATTAAGTTAATCAGATGTTTAGGGCGTTTAACCCGCATTAGAGCGATGGAGAACAACAAAATATTATTAAACGGCTGTTTAAATTTTAATCAGCTGTTTAAAAATAACCGTCTGTTGGTGAACTCGAGCCTAAGAATCAAATAAATGACCCTATGAAATAATTTTTGAATTTCAAATTTGAGTTTATTAAGGAAATTGTAAAACTTAATGAAACCAAACACTATTAACCACCAGTTTTTTTTTATATTTATTATGTCAATAGGTATCATTTCGGTAAATTAGAATTTAATGTTTATGCACTATTTTAAATGTTTAACACTATTTCTACTGGTTGTTTTTTTAATGGCGTAAACACAAACAGTTCAGTGCTCCTAATTGGTTTAATTAGCAGTATTTTACTGGAATTAAGCTGGAAAAATATTTGTCCGCGGAAAAAGGTTCGTTAAGCCACCTTGATACGATTTTGCTTATACAAATTTGCATTTCATTTACTACTCATAATAATAATAATAATTATAATAAACCTAGTGAAAGCCGAAAAAGATAAACTTAGTATGTATATAGACTTGGCTCACGAGGTGACCGTCATGTGGGATGTCGATTCGACCATCATCATCCCGATAGTACGACTATCGGGACTGCGAACGGTCTTATAGCGAAGAGCCTCGACCAACACCTCGAGAGGCTCTCACTAGATCACTTGAATAATAATAATAATAATTATTATTATTATTATTATTAAATAATAATAATAATAATAATAATTATTATTATTATTAAATAATAATAATAATAATAATAATAATTATTATTATTATAAATAATAATAAATAAATAAATATCTTCACACATTCCACACAGCACCATCTAGTTCCACAGTAAGCAACTAATGCTTGTATTATGGATACCAGACAGTTGATATACTACATAGATTATTATTTTTTTGAAAATACATACTTATTATAAATACAAAACATCCATGACTCAGGTACAAAGGTAAAATGTTAACACATAAACATTCGCCCCTAGCGGGATTCGAACTCGCGACCGTTTGGTTAACAGCTAGGGTTACTAGCCACTAGACCAAACGTGTCGTCAAATCGTCGTGTTATTATTATTATTATCCAAGTATATATTTTTCTTTCTCACTTAATATTAATATTTCGTTAATATTAATAACATTTTTTTTTGATTTGTGCAAAGTTTTTTAAGCGTTCAAACTATTAAAGCGTCGAAGATTGGTGGACCTCTCCGATCTCAATAGATTTCCTTAATATAATATTCGCTTCTTTTTCCTTTTTGGTTTTATAATTTTTTTTAAAATTATTAGATAAATGTAAAAATAATTTTTTTATGATTCTTTAGGCTTATTTGTATATAAAATAATCTATAATATATATATTCATTTAGCATATGCGGTGTATGTACGTTAAAATTTGCCTATCGACTCCTAATAAGTCCTTGACTTAGAAACAGCAATTCCTAAAAGGATCGAGTACAGGAAAGTGCTTCAAGATAAGTGCCGATTAACTCCATCTACGCTAGGTTAGATTTCCTTTTCAGTTGACTCCTAAATTCAACCTTATTCCAAATATATTTCAAGTATTTTTCTTATTTATTGGTTGTTAAAAGTTGGAATGATTTGTGAGTTGTTTATTAATAAATAAAACAGTAATTTGTAAAATTTCCTTTGGAATTTCTTTTTACAGGAAACGTTTTACGTCTTGGGTATTTTTGTTCGAAACTGATGATTAAAAGTCGTTGAAACCTATTTAATGAATAAATTAATATTGCATTTGCAATTTTTTTTATAATCTTGCATAATTGATGCAAAAACAGGTGTTCAGACACTCGACCTCGCTCGCTCCTGCCTCAAAATATCTCGGCTTTAATAATCATTTACAAAGTCATCTCGAGTTATACCTATATGTCAAACGTTCTATTACTTAATTTTTTCGTATGAGACTTTATTGTCAATTTCAGTGAGCCTGAATATTGCTGAAGATATTGCCAATATTGCGTTGCAACGTGTTTTCAGATTAGATTTGAAATCCAGTACGACTCCGGTGCTGACTTTGCCGAAAGTGTCCCTGGAGCCATTACTACAAACGTATAACGTGGCTATTTGTTTTCAAGACATAATACGAAATGCGAAAAAGTAACAAAACCTCTTGAGATAATTATTCATTTTTTTTATAAAAGTCCAAAATTGAAAAGCGGAGATTTTGAATGGTTCGGATGAAGTATGAAGGTGAATTGTTAAATGGGACCAAGCACTGAATCCTAATAATTATCCGCAATGAACATTGAGTAATATTTATAGTAAAGAGCTTTGTGTAAATTTTAATTGCATCGTTTTCCATCACGAGTAGGGATGTGCCACACAAGGTACCGGTACCTTTTTTAGTAATAAGACCAAATAGTAATAATGAGCAAGTTGAATAAAGCCAGCCTTTAGTATAAATGCCTATATGTTCCCACTTTTCTTGAGCACAAGTATAAATAACGTTATATTGTGTGCTTATTATATTATGTAATATTTTTATGTTAAGTTCGTCGGCAAATTGTTAGGTAATATAACGCTTGTCGATATTATTAGAATTATATATATATTTTTTATTAGTGATAGGTTTGCTCTTGGCCAACAACCAAGTGTGTAGCAGGATGAGGCCTAAGATGGAGCGAACCTCATTCTCAACCCAGAAGATGCCTATTCATTAGAACTTTGAAAAGATTTGGGTTATATGAGCTCGGAAATACAGACGCCGGCAGTGAGTTCCAAACCTTGGCAGTGCGCATTATAAAGGATGTTTTAAAACGCTTGGTCCGAAAAAAAGGGATTTCGACAATATGAGGATAGCCAGCCGTACGTCTGTCTGTATGTCCGATGGAAGAATGGGGAAGAAAAGGAAATATATTAAGGATTAGATTAGAAGTCGAAAATTATTCGATTTTCGCTGGATTTTAAATGATGGTTAGATAGATAGCTTTTTAAGGAATATTTGTCTACTTTTTATAGAGAAAATATTTAAGGTGCCAAGGTTTGGAACTCCCTGCCGGCGTCTGTATTTCCGAGCTCATATAACCCAAATCTTTTAAAAGTTCAAGTGAATAGGCATCTTCTGGGTTGAGAATGAGATTCGCTCCATCTTAGGCCTCATCCTTGCTACACAGTTGGTTGTTGGTCAAGAGCAAACCCATCTTTAATTAATAAAAAAAATAAAAGATTGGAAAAGACGTTAACGAAGTTTGAAATACACATAAAACGAGAATCATTTAGCCTGAAGGCATGCTAATAATTGCTAGCACCCAACTGAATACGGTAACAGTACCAATTGAATTCGGTATTTAGATGACATGTGGAGGGCCAACACTATTCGAGAGGAAAAGATTCGTTAATCCGTTCCTTCGGGCCATCGCCATCGCGACGGTCGCCCGAATTCATTTTAATGAACTCCGCGCTCCAATTATTTCGTTTCAAACGCCAAATTACAGTTCCACTGTTATCGTTATATACTTTGGAAAACAACTAAACCTGATTGCTTCCATTCGTTAATTAAACCTTTCATTCGAAATCTAACTGCTCATTTATTCATATATATATACAAAACGAATGTATTTCAACGCTAAGTGAAATCCTGCCGTTGTTGTTGAGGTCATTTAGCATTTACCAACATTGTGTTGTTGTTGATGTACTCTCTAACTCGTAAGCCGGTGTTTAGTGCAACCCCGAGTAACTTACACAAGTACAGTCGCGTTTAAAACGCATTACGATATTAATTCTCTTTTATTGTTGTCGCTATTGGAAGTTTATATATTATGTTTAATGTTTTGATGTTAGCATTATGAATCAAACAAGAAAACATATTGAGGCTACAATAATAAACCAAAGCAATATAAACGCGAGCAAGATCTATGGCATTGCTTGTGTTATAGGCAACGGTAGCCAACTATGATAGAAAGTTAGGGACATCTCAAAAAACTGGGGACATCTCAAAATTATCCAGCAAAATCTCCTTCTCATTTAAACGGATGAGGTAAATGAAAATCTCATTTTAACATTTAAATAATATACACTATTGCACTTTAGTAAAAGAAAAATATTAATTTGATGTAGAAATATTAAATTTTAATTAATTCGTAAGAGTAATTAAAATTTAATACTTAGAAAGACTTTTAAATATCGGTATTTTTATACTTAGTCAATAATCATCTTAGACTTTTTTAAATGTCGGCAATGTTATACTTAGTCAATCTTAGACTTTTTTAAATGTCGGCAATATTATAATTAGTCAATAATCATCTTAGACTTTTTTAAATGTCGGCAATGTTATACTTAGTCAATAATCATCTTAGACTTTTTTAAATGTCGGCAATATTATACTTAGTCAATAATCATCTTAGACTTTTTTAAATGTCGGCAATGTTATACTTAGTCAATCTTAGACTTTTTTAAATGTCGGCAATATTATAATTAGTCAATAATCATCTTAGACTTTTTTAAATGTCGGCAATGTTATACTTAGTCAATAATCATCTTAGACTTTTTTAAATGTCGGCAATATTATACTTAGTCAATAATCATCTTAGACTTTTTTAAATGTCGGCAATGTTATACTTAGTCAATCTTAGACTTTTTTAAATGTCGGCAATATTATAATTAGTCAATAATCATCTTAGACTTTTTTAAATGTCGGCAATGTTATACTTAGTCAATAATCATCTTAGACTTTTTTAAATGTCGGCAATATTATACTTAGTCAATAATCATCTTAGACTTTTTTAAATGTCGGCAATGTTATACTTAGTCAATCTTAGACTTTTTTAAATGTCGGCAATATTATAATTAGTCAATAATCATCTTAGACTTTTTTAAATGTCGGCAATGTTATACTTAGTCAATAATCATCTAAGACTTTTTTAAATATCGACATTTTTATACTTAGTTAATAAACCTTCTCTCCAATTTTCTTTCTTGAAAATATCACTTTATAGTCATTGTTATACCTAGTATTTTTTCCTGATAGTCCTTAGTCAACTTAGGGTAGAAAGTAAGTTATAAAATAAGTACGTCAGCCATTTTTTGGTGTGACTGTACTTACAATGTAGACGAACCGCCACACACTTTGTAATCGTTGACGGTACCCGAGTCTGAGCTTGTATATTATACAAAGCTCAGAGTCGGGTAACAGTAGCTAAGTACGCGGAGGTTCAGGTACTAAACGCACTCTTTAAATAGAATAGAATAGAATAGAATAGAATAGAATAACAGATACATATACAAACTTAAAAGACACACACAAACTTAAACGTCCACAAACCAGCTCCAACTCAACATAAAGCAGGTTGTAGAAACATGCGCTGGTCTTCCGTTAGAGCCGATGATGAGATTGCGCACTTATTAACAAAACATAATACAAACATATGAGCTCCAAAAAAAAAAAAAATAAAAAAAAAAAGTTCAAAATTAAATTACAACCTATAAAAATATAATATAAAAAAAACACTTATCAGACAAGAAAAAAAAAAATACTAGAGAAAAAAAAAATGAAAACAAATTCCCCAGTTGCTCCTCGCTTCTTTTTGTGCTGGAATATAAATTTCTTTAAATTATTTCTAAAATTATTAATACTTTAAATAGTACTTTAATTTTATAAAAATTCTTATAAGAAGAAAATTGGCGAATTACTTTTGAAAAATTAATCTTATCGCTTATAGAATATTATCTTCTTTTTCTTTTTCTTATTATTATTATTTTTTTAATTAATAAATAAATGTAAAAATATATATTTTTTGTATATAATCTATAATATATATTTTTTAAAACTATGCCCCTAGCGGGATTCGAACCAGCGACCGTTTAGTTAACAGCTAGGTTTACTAGCCACTAGACCAAACGAGTCGATTAATATTAGGTATACTTTTGCATTCGAGTGCTTTGTCAAAACTCATCAAATTAAGGCTACCAAAGCAGTAGTTACTACGTTTGCATATAAAGACATTGAGTGTGTGTGACAATGAGCTCAGGTATGTATGTGTTCCTGCGTCCTTTGTCGCATTGTAATGAAAACGCAAATGCAATTTACATTGCAGTTTTACTGTCACAATGACATGAAAATTTCTCTTTACAGTTATCTCCAATTAGCATATAGCTGCGGCACTCAATTTCCTTTCGTTCGTATTCAAAGTGACGTTTTCGATGAGTATATCAATTTCATTAAAAAAAAAAATTAAGTGAGATTATTTTGTTTTATTAATGTATAAATTACAGTATTGAATTTATTAAAAAAAACGATGGTCAAATGAAAATTTGGGACTGTTAACAGACAAAATGTAAGCTGAAATCAATATATGTCAAATTAATGAACTATGAATGTTCAGCAATATATTTTTATTCATTTTTTTATATAAATTTCGGACTGACAAGTGAACACTTGATGATATATAGCTATAGAAGCCTATTAACCTTTTATAGGACAAAAGAATAAAGGATTTCTGGTAAAGGGATTCTATATATCAACTTACAAAATTGTATGATGTAAAATTACTTTACCAGTGAATTTAAAATGTTCCTGTAAATATAATTTAAAATATGTCTTTGAATAAAATATTAAGACGCTAAGTGTAGTGGCAACTAATTCCCGAAATGAAACCGACGGAGATTTTGTTCAGAATTATATATTTCAAAAGAGAGATTTGAAAATGAGTCACAGTAAACAGTCGTCCGAATTTAGATAAAAAATTGAAATATTTTCGTGGTTAAGAGCGGCAAACGGTCCAATTGATGGTATATGGCTACGGTTGTCTATAAATACACGATACAGTTGCGATGTCGTCTTTAATTAAATAGGATTTTTTTAAAAAGTGGCACTGGCATGCCTTTCAGAACATCACACTAAGGGCCTCTTTCACCAACTACAAGTGAAGTGTTGATTAGTTACATTTAGAAATAATTTTATGTTTTATTAAATTATGCACTCGGTTTATTGCGTCCTTCGATAAGCGAATTTTTTTTATTATTTTCTTTTTAATGTTTGGGGCTTTTACCGTACAAACAAAGGTATATCATCTCCATCATTTCCGGTTACCGGTGACTTTAAATGGCGGTTAGCCTACTTGACAAATGGTGAAAGAGGCCCTAAATGTTATTTCATATGAATTTCGACGGTAACTGAGCCTTATCATTAGCAAGACCGTCTATAAACCTGCCTAGATCTAAGTCTATCTTTAGTCTTATTTTAAAAAGTATATCCATCTAGTTACAATATGATTTTCTTCAAGCGAGGAGTAAACAAATTCCTGTAGTGTCGGCAGCGCACCTGCATTCCTCCTAGTGTTGCATTCCTTAGGCGACAGTAGCCAACTACCGTCACGTGACCCTTTACAGTATATAAAAAAATTACAATGTAAAAATGTTACTATTATATAAAAATGTTTAGTTGATTTGTGTACGCTTCAAAAACTCGAGAATGGTTAGACTGATTTACATTTCGGTTTTCACATATATGGAAAGTGAGATGAACGAGAAAGATTTTAATAACTTAAAATTGCTTAACATACTTAACTTTTAAGTTATAACTTTATACAGTACTAGCTGATGCTCGCGACTTCGTCCGCGTTGCAAAATTTAAAAAAAGCAATATAACGCTTGACCTCGTGTTGCTATAACACTTTGACCAGGCGTTAGTTCTTAATTTTTTATTTATCCATCGTGAATAGTCCTTTTTTTCTGGATAAAAGGTACCCTATGTCCTTTCTGATGTCCAGACAACGTGCATGCAAAATTTCATCGTGATCGGTTCAATAGTTTTTGCGTGAAAGAGTTACAAACATCCATACATCCAAACATACTTTCGCATTTATAATATTAGAAGTAAGTATAGATTAGTATAGAAGTATAGATTCTATTAAAAAACGACAAGTGGACTTACTGTGGCCAGATTATACAGGGTGGGTAGAAAGAGACATTGAGAGCAATAAACTGAATTCAGCGGAACTTTCTGGAGGCGGTCGGTTAGTTCACCGTTCGTCACAGTTATGTTAACGTTTCAGGCTTGATTAAAAATGTTTTATTTAACTTTCGTTGCTCTTGGGCGAGACGAGCTGTTGTTGGCAACATCTCTTTTTATTGTCATTCATTCATAAATATTATCGGGTTGATTACATTATTTAAAAGGTATATTACAGTTGAAAATTAATGACTATTTCCAATACCAAAACACATCAGAATTGAGATATAATCTATAAATAATAACGAGGGAGCAATCTCGGGATTCTCGATAAGTTAACATTTTTTCAAGACAAAAAGTGTCCTATACATTATTTCAGATAGTAAACTATCTGTGTGGAAAATTTCATCCAAATCCATTGAACCGTTTGCGTGAAAGAATGACAAACATCCATTCATCCACACAAATTTTCGCTTTTATAATTATGTTAGTGATAAGGATTTATTGCTTGTATTTTTATTTTGTATAACATTGTGAGGAACAATAATGTTTCTTTCATTTTAAAATGTGATCCTAAACTTGTCGCCTCCACAAACATAACTAAACAAGGCTTCAATGGAATTATAAATAAACATATATAGTAAATTGCATCAAAAAAGTGAGGCACATATATAGCAAGAGAACACATTCCTTTGCATATAATGTCCAGAAACTAATTTAAACTCAACCGTACCTCATTTGTGTGTGTGGTATGTTTCATTCTGGACAGTTGAAATTTCGTTTTGTTTTGTATTATATGTAGAGTATTATATATTTAAAAAGAATCATATTATCTCTAAATATGTAGTATGAAACAATTTGTCGCTGTTTTATTTGCTGGAAGAATTTCTTGATAAGAGCTAGAGCATAAAGGTTTATTGCCGCTTTTTTCCTCAACAGATGGAAGATTAAATTAATTTTATTGTTCTTGATGATCAATAAAAATTTGTAAAACTTTATATAGATTCATAAATAAATATCAATATCATAATACATCATAAACTATTTGTTTATCTAGTTCAGAATTCTGTAGTTTCACAGAACTAAAGAGCATTTGTAACGTAACAGGGTATACAAATCAAATTGAGAGCGTCAGTAAGATTTATAGGATTACTAGCTGGTGTCCGCGACTTCGTCCGCGTTTAAAAAGAAAATATATCAGTAATAACGCCTGACATCGTTATCGCTGTGACGACGGTGGCGCCGTCGTATATAAGATTGGCGCCCAATCTTCTTCTCTTAATATATAAAAGGCAATGTGTGTATGTATGTTCCCCATGGACACCAAAACCGCTGAACCGATTTTGATGAAATTTTCAGATAATCTTCAGAATAGTCCAGCGGGTGATCCTGTGAAGTTTGGTAGCGATCGGATAAGAAAAATGGACGCGGACGAAGTCGCGGGCGTAATCTAGTTCTTTATATTTTTAGACGATCACTCGGAAACAGTACTATCCCTGACAACGTGTATGCAAAATTTCATTATGATCGGTAGAGTAGTTAAGGTGTGAAAAGGTAGCAGACAGACAGACACACAGACAGACAGAATTACTTTCGCATTTATAATATTATAATAGTATAAGAATGGATTCGACTTTAAGGTCAGAGCAGAGCGTTGAGGCTTGTAAATAAACGTACTAGCCATACTACCACTCCTCAGGTAGCATGCTCGAAAATCAAACGACTTTTGATTTTTGAGCAAAAAAGCATGCTTATTACTAGCAACGTTGTGACACACATGCTACTTAGTAGAATTTGCTCATTACTAGCACGAAAGCATACTAGTAATGAGCATGTCTGTCCGTAGCTTAAGCTCCGGAGTGTTGTGTTGTGTTTGTGTCTCCGGAGATCATGTATTATTCAAGTGGCGACATGTGACACGACCCGCACTTTAAAATCAAATTTGTAACCACCCGCTATCTGATACTTCTCCACTACAAACGTTCATTTTATTGCCTTGTCAATACGAGTTTCGTTTCTACTTTACATTTTTAAATATTTTAAATGGTAGTGAACAGGTGGAGACAGATGCCAGAATTACCAGGTTGATGGCAAGTGCACTATTTTTTTTTTAAATTGAGTCAAGGTAGCGCTTGGTCGCGATCTCACTTGATGTAAGATGCAGATGTGGCCGAAGGTGGACCACGTTTACCTAGTAAGTGCCCATTTACCCTAAATTTGAAGACCCTGAGGTTGTAATTTTGAAGAAACACAGACGCAGGCAGTGAGTTCCACTCCCTAGCAGTTCGGACAAGGAAGGTGGAACTGAAGGTGGACCACGCTTACCTAGTAAGTATCCATTTACCCTTGATTTGAAGACCCCGAGGTTGTAATATTGAGGAAACACAAACGCAGGCACCGAGTTCCACTCCATAGCATTTCGGACAAGGATGGTGGAACTGAAGGTGGACCCCGCTTACCTACTAAGTGCCCGTTTACCCTAGATTTGAAAACTATCGACAATGAAAATTGGAAGTTTAGTATAGCAATCCATACTTAGTTTAAGCGCAATGCGGTAATGATTTTCAATTAGGAAATTCCTTGCGGTAAGTTGACACGCATATTCAATGCTCCGTTTTCAAGAAAAAGTTGGGGGCATCAAATACGAAAATTGCAAAATTTTAATTATTATGCCAACAAATCATAATTATAAAGCGAGTAGTAAATTCATTAATTTCATTAAAATATCAGTTGTAATTTATATTTTTGGTCTCACTTGCTTTTTAACTAATGCGATCTTGTAGTAATTTGTCATTATACTCGTAGGTATAATTTATGAAATCTCCGGATACACATTTGAGGATAATATATAGACATGACTTAGTTAAATATTATATAAATTGTACCTACTTTACAATAATATGGGGGGGGGGAGCATATAATTGTAAAGTCGGGGTAAGAAAACCTTCGTCAATTTTCAAATTCATTCCTTTATCATGTCGTAGAATCTTATTGCCTTTTAAAACTAAAAACACTAAGCGGACAACTGACAGAAATGAAGTTTTGGCATGACTGACAAAATTGTTCTGGTCGACTTTAAGGTGACGAACCTTTTCTTACCCCGACTGTACATCCCGCGAATAGGCACAGTGTAGGGTACTTAAGAAGTTAAAAGAGATCCTACATGCTATACTCCTTCAAGTAATAAATTTATCTTTTGCTTGATAAATAATTTTTTATTTTGCATAAGGCTATAACTAAATTATTCTCCATTTGTATTCCAACAATTGAATTATACAGTGGTACTGCAGTCTTAGAAAAATGCAGACACGAGTGACTATGAATTTTTCAATGTGAGTCTAGTTGAATGCAAAGTCTCAGTCTTCTTTAGAGCTCCATAAATAGGACATCCATAATAAATTGGCCTAAAAGCTCTTCTGAATGGAAGATATGATCACACATTTAGTAATGTTGAACTGATAAATATTTTCTGTTTTTCAGAATATATAGAGCTTTCTGTTAAAAAGAGAAAACAGAGCTATAGCACAAACGCCTTTTTGAAATCGAAGTCTGAATAGGTGCTGGGCCGCAGAAAGCACTTGCGGCGTAAAGCTCTCTGAACCGCTCCGCTCCGATTGAAATATCTTTTCAAGTGACAGCTTTTAGGTACCGCCTTCTGTATAATAATACCTTGGTACTGGACCGATGTTTTGATGCCTTCACAAAAATATGGATCCGTAACTCCCTAACAGCTAACGCATAAAATGTTACTAAAGGCGTATAATGCCTTTATTTAATCCTACTGATTGTGAAGTTTCAATAAAACTTTATACGTGAATAATTTGATTATTAAAATGTTGCTCGATAGTAAAAAAAAAAATAGTCTTTAATTATTTTCTCCTGTAACTTATTTTTGCGTACAATCTAAGTAAGTACTTAGTTGTTTTAAATTTGCCAACTAATGACTAATTCGTGTCTTATGAGCTACTAGTTGCTAATAATTTAATAACAATAAGGTAGTCATGTTTTAAAATGATACTCGGTGCTATTTGTCTACTGAGATAAATTTTTTTACATTTGAACTTCGTATCGTATTCCGAATATTATGTGGAATAGCTTGATCTTTTTCTGTCACAATCAGAGGTCGTCTCGTTTCATGTCAATACACAAATATTCGACTATATACTTAATACCAAAAATACCAAAAATGTACGAATCTTAAAATCGCTTTTAGCTCGTTCGCTACAATTTTCTATGCTTATCCAGCAATTCGATTATTTTTATCACTCTACTCCACTTTAAAGTCACGAGAATTTTCAAAAATATTTTCAAGAATATGAGAATTTATTTTATTTTATTTATTTATTTATTTATTTATATTACATACAGCCATAAATTTAAAAAATATATATTATAGATTATATACAAATAGGCCTAAAGAATTATACAATAGGGAATATGAAATGTATCACTTGATCTTGTTCTGAATTTTGATACATTTAGGTGAATATACATTCTAAAAGTGAAGAAGAATCGATGTGATTATTTATTATTTTATATAAAAAGACTGCGTCAATATAATATCACCTGTCCTTTAAAGAATGCAGTTTGTGTCTTGTAGCGCTTGTTTTATAGTCAGTGAATATATTTCCTGTTTTATAATCTAATGATTTTAAGAATTTATTATGTCTTTTTTCAATTCTAGCTATATGCTTCTCGTATTGTGGGTTCTTTAATATAAAAAACAAAAAATATATATCTGTAAGCCGCAGTTGCAACAAGAAATTATTATTCCTAAAAGGTTATAGAGTTCGTTAATTTTAATAGCCACCAATGCGTAGTTGTTATTAAAATGTCTTCAACAACCTCTAGACAAAGTCATTTGAATGAATGTCTTTTTATAGTCGATTGGCGATATTGAGCCATTACTTTTACTGTTCGCGTGTTGTGGAAATCAATCAAACCCATTTTAAGGTGAGCTAATGTCACCTTTGGGGATATTACCTCACGTAAATCATTTACAACCGTTCTGAGTAAATGCCTACTTTATATATTCCTTATGGTATGTCAGACAGGTTTAGGAATGTGTGCTCGATGAGAAAGTTTCTAGATATATTTGGATGTTTGCTATTCAATAACGAGTAGATATTTGAATTGATTTCGAGTGAAAAGGGAATGTTTTTTTAGGTTGAAACTTACTTTTTATCCAGGCGTGAAGTTCAAACAGAATAATGTTTCACATTGTTATGTCTGCACTAGATGACATTTAGCACATATTTAGAACTTAGATCACTGTTATTGAACTATAGCTAATATTTTTTGTAGATTTCGATAGCTGCTCACCTTCGTGTCAGTTATTTTAGTAAAAGGTTCTCAGAGTGTTCTCAGAGTTTTATTTTCGACCATTTATTTGAAAAACCTATTTCCTCGGAGACAAAGCTATGGTCTTGGTCAGCTTGGTTTACTGCAAAAGTATGGAGAGTGTGCGTCCATTCTATACGATCTAATCCAACCGGAATAGTTCCACTTGCGGACCACGAGGCGCGAACAGGGGTTTCATCCCTTCGTGGTTGATTTTCCTCGGCCGAACTGTTAGGGAGTGGAACTCACTGCGTGCGTCTGTGTTTCCTCAAAAATACAACCTCGGAGTCTTAAATCTAGGGTAAATGGGCACTTACTAGGTAAGCGTGGTCCACCTCCAGTTCCACCCTCAGTTCCACCTTCAGTTCCACTTTCCTTGTCCGAACTGCTAGGGAGTGGAACTCACTGCCTGCGTCTGTGTTTCCTCAAAATTACAAACTCGGGGTCTTCAAATCTAGGGTAAATGGGCACTTACTAGGTAAGCGTGGCCCACCTTCGCCTTACATCAAGTGATATCGCGGCCAAGCGCTGCCTTGACTCAATTAAAAAAATAAAAAGGCGGAGTACCAAATGTTTCGAAGTTCAATTAAACTATGTTCATTGAAGGCAATTTTATTAAAATATAAATCTTAAGTTAAAATAGGACGCAAAGTTACAAAAGCGAAACAATTTTCCAGTTAAGTAGTCTGAGTAAGCTCCTGGATTATGTAATTTTAGTAAAAGAAATTAAACGAGTAACATGTTTCAGCCACAAGCTTATCATCATGAAACAGCCCGAACACGTGGCTCTTGAACCCAAATGTATTTGCAGCCGACAACACAATACGCGGCCGGCAAGTTTTGTGTAGTTGTGCGAAGTTTGCCCGATAAATCTTATGAAAGTGATCCGTCAGCCGTTTATTCAATAACGACTAATGAGATCGCTTTCTCGACGGAACCGCCAAAGAGCGGCCAAAGAGTTTTATTTCATTTCAACTTCTCAACTATATTTACGTCCCTTGAGAGCAATTTCTATTGCGCCATCATTTTGCGATTGACTTGATTAGACTACGGTGAGATTTTAGAGGTCAAATATTCAGGTGAATAACTGAATATTTGCTGTATTATATTATACCGATTTTATTTACGTTGGTCCGGTTTATTATAGAGTCAAATCGGCGATAGGCTGTTGATTATGTATTTATACGTAATCTGCACAAAAGAGGTGTATTAGAGCCATGTTTAAATAAAAAAATCCTGACATATCCGTCGCTATTTATATATGAGGTCGTTGTATATGTAAAAGCCAACCCCAACTTATTTAAACGAGTCTCTTATGATAGTAAAAGATCACAAAGACATCCAAACAGATTATGCATTCGAAAAGCACACACAGCCCTGATGCATAAAAGTTTTTTTTGTCAACTGCCAGTTATATATAATAATAAAATTCCAAACACCATTTAATATTAATTTATTCAAGAAGAAAATCAAGAAAATACTCGTCGACAAATGCTATTGTAATATAAAAGATTACATGTCTGATAATTCGTTGTAATAATTAGTAATATTAATTAGCTTTAGTACTTACTTAAAATATTTGCATACACTCAAAGGGTAGAATGTAGCGATATTTATCTTTTTTAAACCATTGTAACCTATATTCAGCAAATAACTGATAATAATAATAATTATTATTATATCAGATGCAGACTAATAAAGAAAGTCCTCTCTAAAGAAACAAATTGTGACGTCCAAAGTAATGTCACACACATGAGATCTTGTTTTAAGATTATTAAGAGATAACTTAAGTATATTAAAAAATATTATTAATATACTTAAGTATATCAACAAAATGGCGCAACAAATTGTACTATCTAATTGCACACTTAATAAATTTATTGAGGTATGACTATTATGTGTATATATAAAAACATATATACACATATTATATATTATAACGTATACATAACTGTGTTTGAAGAAAATAAAATAAATCTACTGCTCAATATATATATATTTGTTGCAACAATTAACTATCATCGCAATAACACTAAATAAATTTCAATTTGAACTAATAAATATTTTTTTAAAGAAATATTTTTCATTATAAAGTTATATAATATAATATAATAATAATAATACCTTCACACATTCCACACAGCTGTTAGCCTAGCTGTACATTAGCACAGCTGTACATTTAGTTCCACAGTAAGCAACTAATGCTTGTATTATGGATACAAGACAGTTGATAATACATAGATTACTTTTTTTTTGTAAATACATACATATTATAAATACAAAACATCCACGACTCAGGTACAAAGGTAAAATGTTAACACATAAACATTCGCCCCTTGCGGGATTCGAACATGCGACCGTTTGGTTAACAGCTAGGGTTACTAGCCACTAGACCAAACGTGTCATAAGTATATTGACGAAGTATGTAAGTATATAGTCAATAGTAATATTGACGACACGTTTGAATATATCGTGTCCAACAAATGAAATGCAGGAATGTTTGATAGCTTGCAGAAAATGCGTTTATGACTTGTATTTAAATGATATCGACCGAGTAATAAGGAGAATAAATTGAGGACAGGTTTCTACTGTTCTCGTAAAGTTGTAACGGTTTTATGGGTTGAAGGCAAAACCGTATCACACGCCCATAAACTGGACAAGCCTGGTTGCCTACATTATATCCTTCATAATGTTATTACGATGGATTGAGAATACATATGTAGCTATATTTTATTCTGAATAAATAAATGCATAATATTTCTTTTGCTTACGATCTATAATAATAGTTTAGTTATTCAAATACTAGCTGGTGCCCGCGACTTCGTCCGCGTTGAACGATTAAAGGTACCTTATGTCCTTTCTGGTGTCCCAGACAACGTGTATGCAAAATTTCACGGTGATCGGTTCAGTAGTTTTTGCGTGAAAGAGTTACAAACATCTATACATCCAAACATACTTTCGCATTTATAATACTAGCTGGTGCTCGCGACTTCGTCCGCGTTGAACGATGAAAGGTACCATATGTCCTTTCTGGTGTCCCAGACAACGTGTATGCAAAATTTCACGGTGATCGGTTCAGTAGTTTTTGCGTGAAAGAGTTACAAACATCAATACATCCAAACATACTTTCGCATTTATAATACTAGCTGGTGCTCGCGACTTCGTCCGCGTTGAACGATGAAAGGTACCCTATGTCCATTCTGGTGTCTCAGACAACGTGTATGCAAAATTTCACGGTGATCGGTTCAGTAGTTTTTGCGTGAAAGAGTTACAAACATAAATACATCCAAACATACTTTCGCATTTATAATACTAGCTGGTGCTCGCGACTTCGTCCGCGTTGAACAATGAAAGGTACTCTATGTCCTTTCTGGTGTCCCAGACAACGTGTATGCTAAATTTCATGGTGATCGGTTCAGTAGTTTTTGCGTGAAAGAGTTACAAACATCCATACATCTAAACATACTTTCGCATTTATAATACTAGCTGGTGCTCGCGACTTCGTCCGCGTTGAACGATGAAAGGTACCCTATGTCCATTCTGGTGTCTCAGACAACGTGTATGCAAAATTTCACGGTGATCGGTTCACTAGTTTTTGCTTGAAATAGTCACAAACATCCATACATCCAAACATACTTTCGCATTTATAATATTAGTACGGATTTGAAGTAGAGTGTTATTTGGAGTGAGTGTGTTGATGTGTGTTGAAGTGGGAAGATTAACGAGAGACGCGGGCGTTGGGCTGATGCGCCGAGAGACACGGCTGCATATTCATGGCGTATAATGCGCACGTTGAGTGATCGCGCATGAATATTTAAACTGATGCATAAATACTGCCTCCACTTCAAAAACGACCGCAGCTTTTACGCGAACTGCGCTTTTTAATAAAATCAAACGACGTTCCAGAGTCTTCAGAGAGAAAATGTTATATTTATAAATTCAATTTCCAGAGTAGTCAATCAGCTGTCATCTGAAATTTCTATTAGGCCCGATGTTTTCATTAGTCCCGATGAAGGTTTAAAGTAACGCAGTGGGCGAAGGGTCGCCGAAGGGTGAAGGGTATATTTTGATAAATATTCATGGCAATCCTGAGGGATAAGCCGCATTATATTTTAAACTAGGAGACCATATCTGCGAAGGCAAGGGCCAAGAGGTCGAGTCCGTTCGCGTTATCTCAACATCAACGCGTATAGACTTTCTTTTAAATTATTTATTAAATGATCCCTAAACCGAATCGTTTACGGCTTATTAAACTACATATTACTGACATGAATACTCAAGTGCATAAACTTTTCAACAGTTTTTTTGGGGTTTGCCGGGATTCAAATTTGCGGTCATAAATACGCATCGAATCGTTTCAGTCAAAAGTGACATATTACCGAGTTTGTGCTTGTGACGAATTAAAAATAAAGTTTTACAAATAATAAATAATATTTGTGTGTAAAGACTGTATTAGTGAATATGATTCCAGTAGGCTTTCATGCTACAGACATACTGGAAAATGACTACGAATTCGCTTAACTGGTAAAATAATTTTGTGCACCGAGCTTTAACACAAGCACAGCTTTGTGAACGGAACTACTCAATGATACGTGATAATCCTATCAAAATATTGGATACTAGCTGGTGCTCGCGACTTCGTCCGCGTTGAAATTTTTTTAAAAAAAGCAATATAACCCACTTTTTTAAATTATGTATTATTGGAAAGTTGTAGGTGCTAAGCGTTTTTCGCTTATATGTTTACTATTGGTATGCTTGCAATGTGAATTATGTTTTTTACCTATTAGTTATAAGTTTCTCACGTAAGTGAATTTGTAATTCTTTGTGAGAATAAATATATTTCTAAACCTATAACGCTTGACCTCGTGTTGCTATAACACTTTTGTCAGGCGTTAGTTTCTAATTTTTTATTTATCCCTCTGGAATAGTCCTTTTTTCTTGATGAAAGGTACCCTATGTCCTTTCCGATGTCTCAGACAACGTGTATGCAAAATTTCATAGTGATCGGGTCAGTAGTTTTTGCATGAAAGAGTTACAAACATCTATACATCCAAACATACTTTCAATACATCGAAATAATGCTTTGTAAGGATGTTTATGTATATCTTGAATGAAATGGAGGTACATTTTGTATTTTGTTAGTTATGTTGTAAATTCTAACGTAGGCTTTGTCTCGATATCACGACAACAATATCAAATTCGAATGTGTCTTAAAAGGTATATAATATTAATATGTACAAATATTAAACGTTAATTTATTTCTGAACTGAGTTATTATCTAGCCACCATGCGAAATCATTAATATATTAAATAGTTATAAATTTGGATTAACATAGTAAAGCAAATGAAATTTTTTAAAGCTATATTCGTAGATAATTTTTTTAGGAATTTTCATGTTTTTTTTAAAAACATAATTATAGAAATCGTTATGTAAAACTATCAATTTGTATTAATTTCCTGCTCATCGATCATTAGTT
The DNA here is from genome assembly GCA_944738685.1 of Synanthedon myopaeformis. Lineage (NCBI taxonomy): Eukaryota > Metazoa > Arthropoda > Insecta > Lepidoptera > Sesiidae > Synanthedon > Synanthedon myopaeformis. The sequence continues at coordinate 13,027,857 of OX122915.1, forward strand.
TCAACTTTAGCCGTATTCGTTTGAGAATTTAAGCTACATTTTTTACCAAGCTAGTTCGCGTGAACCTATGTGTACATAGGTTAGCTAGATGTAACCAGCGAACTTGAATAGATACCGTGGAACGGGATTACTTTGAACCGCGGGGTTACTTTGATAAAAACTTTATTTTGTTTTTAAATGAAATTTTATCGGTATCTGAATGCAGCGCCAAATTTTTTTTTTCTATTGTTGGCATCACTGATTATCATTCTCTGTCATTGCTCGAACGCAGCTTCTAATAATGTGTCAGTGTGATGAAAAAAATCGACAAATATGTAAGTATTATTTTCAAATAATTTTGTAAGCCTGAATAACTATCAATGTACCAATGTGGTTGTTACAAACATATTATTTTGATGAAATTCATTGTGTCAAGTATTTTTTGGCATCACCATAATAATTTTGTTTGCTGTACGATTGTAATGTACCATAATAATAATCTAATGGGAGTTAGGTACTATAGATTTTCGTTAAAAAAAAGTAGGGCTATCAAAGTAACCCCGATCGCACCCAACTTTGATCACGCTATTTGTTTAATTTTTTCAGCTTATTTTTGAATATATTAAAACCATATTTAGACGATAGAAAGACAAACAGTAATTGATGTTATGTTTTTTAATTTCAAAATTGATCCACGGTATATTGTTTCGATGGATGTAACCTAAATTTATTTTCTATAAAAAAGTGACTAGAAAAAGTTGGAAACAAAAATATACATTTTTTTGTATAGACTTAAGATACGCCCACACTATGGAGTTTTGTAGCTGGAATATGAAGAAATAGTGCGTGCTTTGGGCGGTGGGGTGATCTGGGGTGATTGGGGGTGATAGGAGGGAGTGGGGTGTGCTAGGGATCGAGGGGAGTGGGGAGCACATGGAGAGTAATTGAGCAATAACTCATGTTGGGTGGAGATAGCTGCTGCGACGAAGACCTACACACTACTGCCGCCTACAATACACTTAGTTCACTATGAAAGAAATTAAATTACTCTTCCTTACAGATATTACTTGAAACCGACACAGAGATTACAGGCAGACATATAATGGGACAATGACGAACTGGACTTCATATTGCAGACATTTAAACAATATTTTAAAAGCTTAGCGACGAGCACTAGAAAATTTGATTCATTTTATAGCTTTTAACTTCGCTAATTTTAAGAAAACTAAGTTTTTTTTTTTGTTATTTTATCCACAAAATACCGATTATAGTCAAAATAACTATAATCGGATCTGTTGTTTGATTTTTTTTTAATTGTAAGAATATCCTCCAACAGGAATACCACTCTTAATAATAATAAGAAAATTTTTACTCGTTCGGTTAAATTTAACTGGATGAAAATTTTTTTGTCCAGCTCCAACATATGTGCCCTTTTCAAAGAAGCTTATGGGGTAACTCATTTGGGTGAGCCTTCAGGCTATTCTTATAATTTTTGCAGATTTTAGCAAGTTCCTCTCTTATGGTAGATTTATTCGAGAAATGATGCACTTCAGCGTTGTTAACAAAACTAAGTTATATCTTATTTTTGAGCTCGATTCTGATAGTAACGCAAATAAATAAAATTAGTTGACTGTTTAAAATGTTTAATGAAAGTGTTGACAGGGATTATTTTAGTTATTCTCAATAAAAAAGATGTTTGTTAAGATAACTTCTAGACATTGTTAATTGAGAATTTGTTTCTATGAAAAATCTTTCATTTGAAATGGTTATGTATTTAAAAAAAAAAAATATACATATGGACAAACAGATAAAGACATGTGCACAAACAATTTAGTTAAGTACAGGTTGCTTAGTTTTCTAAACGAATTTATTTTGTTTACAATTTGATTGTATAGAACTACAGTAATTTTCCTAAAACACCTACTTGTCAATAAAAATACGATATTTATTATAAAGATTACAGTCTTAACAAAATTAAATAAATTGTTGGACATTCCATTCATTTACAAACGAGATCCCTTTTCTAAAACTGCCCAAAAAGCCATCAACCAGAAACAGTCTGTTGTATTCAACAACCTACATATTATATATATATTCATTTATTTAAAACATTTAAAAATTCATGGACATTTTCATAAGAAAACAGCTTCTTGCTTGGTCGAAACTTTTTCAGTGAGCTTTGGTTTTTAATTCTAACAGATCGTAGGTAAATAAATAAGCCACAATTACTTTTTATTTGAATAAATTCAGGATTTGTACCAACAAAGTATTAAACTTAGTATATGAGCAGCATTTATATTAAATTTAAAATTATACAACCCCATTTGTATTAATTTAAAATGCAAACATCCCTTTCATAATAATCAGATTCATGTAAAACATTAAAGCGACGGTTCGCCTTCAGAATATTCAATAGGTTCCACCATTTCCTACCATTTCCCACCATCCACGCAACATAAATTACAAACGCTTCGACAAAAACGGACTGACCTCACAAATAGCTCACGTATTTATCCTAATTTATATGTCGATGACCTAATTACATGTGAGCAGGGGCAGGGGAGAAGCTTATTTTGTATCAATTTGTATATTAATTATTAATATGTTAAAATATTTATCCATACTACATACTTAGGGCCTCTTTCACCATGTGTCAAGTAGGCTAACAGCCATTTAAAGTAACCGAGAATGAAGGAGATGATATACATTTGTTTGTACGGTAAAAGTCCAAAACATTAAAAAGAAAATAATAAAAAAAATCGCCTATAGAAGGAAGCAATAAACCGAGTGCATAATTTAATAAAACATAAAATTATTTTTAAAAGTAACTAATCAACACTTCACTTGTAATTGGTGAAAGAGGCCCTAAATGTTATAAATGTGAAAGTAACTCTGTCTGCCTGTCTGTCTGTTAACTTTTCACGCCTTAACTACTCAAAGGATCATCATGAAATTTTGCATACACGTTGTCAGGGACCTATGTCCTTTCTTTCATCCATCTTGAATTGAGGGCACATTTCATCCAGAAAAAATTTTTAGATGATCCAAGGGATCATCTAAAAATTTCTAAAAATTCTAAAAATAAAAATAAGACAAAAAACTAACGCCTGGCCAAAGTGTTATAGCATCTAAAGGTCAAGAGTTAATATTGTGGTTAATAATGTGGCTAAAGTCGCGGATGCCAGCTAGTTTCATATAAAAGTACCACAGTTAAATATCAGCTTAATTATATGCTATCTGTGACTAATCAAAGGGATGCCTCAATTTTTTTATAATATATTCTCTTGCAACATACTATATAGTAGGCGACGAACTTGCAGCTCTTGTGCCTTTGCTTGTGACTTCGACTATCGACTTTATCACCAAATATTGTAGTAAGGGCACATAGGGTTACGATGTGTATAGAAAAGGACATTATATCCATAACGTCCTTTGGATCCTGCGTTATCGATATGGAAATTTTACGAGCCTATTAAACCTTTTTATGTGTAACATATTAGGGAATACAGATTTATGTTATCAGTAAGATACACCTATAAATTTTGGTGTGTAATATCTGGTTAAGGTTTTTTTGTAATAATATGACGCGTCAAATGCTATAGGTATTAAAGTAAGGGCCTCTTCAAATGTACGTAAAGTCATTATAATGTATTTTTTTTATCAGAATGTCCACAAGAAGCCGCCGAGTCGTGCGACCCTCGTTATGCAAAAGTCCGGACAGGACCCTCGAGGGCGGATTACTGCCTTTTTTATTTCAGTTCAAATATATTTATAATTCACGTTTTTATTTCGCGATACCATTTAAATTGTTTTCCACTTTTCTTTTTCAATTGACGCCCTTTCGTTAGCTTTATTATCATTTAAAAAATAAAGACGTTGAGTTATTTTCCTTTGAACATTGACGTGAACTATTTTTATAACTTTAGCGTTTTAAAGCCCATTGAAGTTAAGATTGATTTGTCTAATCTCAATTACAGAATTACTAAAACATTTGTATGTTTTTTTTTTTTAGAATTCAAGACAAAACTAAGCATATATTATGTCTTTAAAAATCAAGTAATTTTGACCTACATATGACTGAAGTCATATTCAAGTCTAATTTTCAGAACCAGGCAGATAAGTTAATTTTAAAATCGAACCTAATAAGACGTAGCCGAGTGATGTTTGTAAATTCAAGACAACAATGTATATTTATGAAAATATATCGTTAAAAATCAAGTAATTTTGACCTACATATGACTTAAGTAATATTCAAGTCTAAATTCCATTTTCAGAACCAGGCAGATAAGTTAATTTTAAAATCGAACCTAAAAAGACGTAGCCAAGTGATCTTATATCTTTAAAAATATATCTTTAAAAATCAAGTAATTTTGACCTACATATGACTGAAGTCATATTCAAGTCTATTTTAAGAACCAAGCAGATAAGTTAATTTTAAAATCGAATCCAATAAGACGTAGCCAATTCGTCGTCTGTATTTTCTTGTATTTATTCTGTTCATGTGCGCGTAAAAGGCATTGCAGCGCTTTTACGAATGTCGATTCATTTAAATATATGTATGTTTGCTTCACGAATAGCTTATGTTTGTGCGGAGTTCTGATACGCCATTTAAATAAAACATTGGTAATAGTATACATAAATATAAAATACTAGCTGATGCCCGCGACTTCGTCCGCGTTGAACGATGAAAGGTACCCTATGTCCTTTCTGGTGTCGCAGACAACGTGTATGCAAAATTTCACGGTGATCGGTTAAGTAGTTTTTGCGTGAAAGAGTTACAAACATAAATACATCCAAACATACTTTCGCATTTATAATACTAGCTGGTGCTCGCGACTTCGTCCGCGTTGAACGATGAAAGGTACCCTATGTCCTTTCTGGTGTCCCAGACAACGTGTGTGCAAAATTTCACGGTGATCGGTTAAGTAGTTTTTGCGTGAAAGAGTTACAAACGTCCATACATCCAAACATACTTTCGCATTTATAATATTAAGCACGGATATTCCTATTTGGGGCAGCATGACACTTACTAGTAAATCCTCATTGATGTTGTCCGTAAAAATTTTACATACCACATTTTATGTTTACTTTTAAATGTAAGGTTGAGATAGTAGCTGGTGCTCGCGACTTTGTAAGCGTTGAACGATGAAAGGTACCATATGTCCTTTCTGGTGTCCCAGACAACGTGTATGCAAAATTTCATGGTGATCGGTTCAGTAGTTTTTGAGTGAAAGAGTTACAAACATCAATACATCCAAACATACTTTCGCATTTATAATACTAGCTGGTGCTCGCGACTTCGTCCGCATTGAACGATGAAAGGTACAATATGTCCTTTCTGGTTTCCCAGACGACGTGTATGCTAAACTTCATGGTGATCGGTTCACTAGTTTTTGCGTGAAAGAGTTACAAACATCCATATATCCAAACATACTTTCGCATTTATAATACTAGCTGGTGCTCGCGACTTCGTCCGCGTTGAACGATGAAAGGTACCGTATGTCCTTTCTGGTGTCGCAGACAACGTGTATGCAAAATTTCACGGTGATCGGTTAAGTAGTTTTTGCGTGAAAGAGTTACAAACATAAATACATCCAAACATACTTTCGCATTTATAATACTAGCTGGTGCTCGCGACTTCGTCCGCATTGAACGATGAAAGGTACAATATGTCCTTTCTGGTTTCCCAGACGACGTGTATGCTAAACTTCATGGTGATCGGTTCACTAGTTTTTGCGTGAAAGAGTTACAAACATCCATATATCCAAACATACTTTCGCATTTATAATACTAGCTGGTGCTCGCGACTTCGTCCGCGTTGAACGATGAAAGGTACCGTATGTCCTTTCTGGTGTCGCAGACAACGTGTATGCAAAATTTCACGGTGATCGGTTAAGTAGTTTTTGCGTGAAAGAGTTACAAACATAAATACATCCAAACATACTTTCGCATTTATAATACTAGCTGGTGCTCGCGACTTCGTCCGCGTTGAACGATGAAAGGTACCCTATGTTCTTTCTGGTGTCTCAGACATCGTGTATGCAAAATTTCATGGTGATCGGTTCAGTAGTTTTTGCGCGAAAGAGTTACAAACATCCATACATCCAAACATACTTTCGCATTTATAATACTAGCTGGTGCTCGCGACTTCTTCTGCGTTGAACTTTGAAAGGTACCCTATGTCCATTCCGGTGTCTCAGACAACGTGTGTGCAAAATTTCATAGTGATCGGTTCAGTAGTTTTTGCGTGAAAGAGTCACAAACATCCATACATCCAAACATACTTTCGCATTTATAATATTAGTACGGATGGATATATATTAGTACGGATTTGAAATCACCTAAAAATATATACAAGTAACTATATTTACGAACTTGTTTGTTATGATGGAGATTTGAGATTAGCGCAACAACTAATTGGAACGAAATTATGAATTAAAAATTCCAATAATGGCGTTCGTAGAAAACAGCAGGGCGGAAGTGAACCCGCACCGGAAACAGCTGCCAAAGCCACCCTTTAATAAAATTGTGCCTTTTTTTTATTATTTTCAACATTAGTGCGCGTATATCGGATAACACTTTGCTGGAATGAGGTAAAAGAACTGCTTCTGTTATAGGTTACAGTAGCCAGCTAACATCAAGTGAACCGTTAGCCTGTCTGCAGGCCTTAGTATGAAAAAAAAAACGTATTTTTTGGTGTTATATCTTTTGTAAATTTATACAGAGAAAAACTAGCCCCAGCGGATTAAAAGAAATGTAGACTTGTGCTCAAAGGTACACCAACTTCAGCAAAGTTTGATAATATCTGCTCGACTGTAAAGTTAGTAAAGTTATCCGGTTTTTTATTTTATATAAAATAAACGATAACATATATTAAATACACTTACTCGTATTTGAAACCCATTTTATAATAAAATGAGTAGTAAATATTTTTAATTTTCCAGTAAGACAAAATTTTTGTATATTTTAAGTCATATATTTTGAATAAAAAATTCTGAACATTATTATAAGTAATATTATATTGAGGAAATATATATTTTGGACATAACACTTAAATTCAAATTTTATTAATTAATATTTTTAGCTAAATAACAGCACATACTTAAAAAAGCCTCGTTCGATATTAAAATTTAGTTTTCTACAGTTAATCGAATTTAAATTGAGAATTTTTCGTTTTACTTTAACTTTCGGCTGCAATTGATATTGATTGATACAAAACATATGTTTTAAGTTATCACAGCCACTTAATAGACGTATGCAATAAAACATTTGCACTCACAAATAATTCAGTTTCTGTACTAGCAGCATTTAAGTGCTCTCGAAGCAGGGACTCTAGCATTTGCATCAATATTTACAAATGTTCATGTTACTTCAAATAGATTTCGTCCTTATTCATGCAGTGTTAGGATTCAAAATAGCCTAATTAAAATCGGCAGTTGTTCCGTTTCGACGAAGCGCAACATTTCTTTCGGAGGTCTCCGTGTTTCGAACGGGGCATAATCCAGAATGTACGCGAGAAAAATCCCTATTGCGTCGAGTACAGATGCATTTCCACTGATTTTCCATTTTCCATTCTCAAGATGGGTGCTAGCGAGTGAGGGGGGGGGGAGGGGTCGCTTAACATTCTTGTTAAACGTGTACATTTGTGGAAACGGAACGTCTCCATTTTAAATTTATCCCACTGAAAGTGGAAAGAGACGAATTGCATTCACTGGATCGCTTTATACTCTTACTTTCAAAATAAACCGATATAATTAAAAAGAGGGATAGCATCCGGCATCCAAAACGAATAACGAAACATAACGATACGTTTGATCTAGTGGTTACTAACCCTTTTTTTTAGGAGGGGAAATCACATTTTACGGATTGTCCTTAAGTTACAAAGTTAGTCCTCAGTTTACGAAGGCAGTCGGCGAAGGGGTATGTGGGACTCGCCCGGCGAAGTGACTTATCACCGGGCACTACCGCACTAATCCCTCCATGTTCCACCATGCATCGGCGGCAAATATGAGACCCGGGATCATAACGAGGCCTTATCCCGGGCCCCACAAGCACCGCCAACTTCTGCAGCCAGTCTGCGTTCTACTCCTGTGGCGATCCACTGGAATATCAATGGGCCACCACACCTCTCATCAAGTTCCGGACGCCAGATGCCCTACTCTGACCCCCGGAACAGCCGGCTCTTCAACCCCGTGTGTGGCAGTCTTCGGGGGCCGGATTTACCTGGGAGCAACCCCAGCACCGTAGCCCACGGACACGGACACCTTTGCTGACCCAGCGAATGAGCAGGGACCTAGGTCCACCCCCCGGGTTTCACAAGAACCCTAACACACTCCCCCGACGACAGCTGTCGAGAAAGCAGAGGGGAGGGATACTTGTCCCGCCCCAGCCGCCGAGGTTGGCCCTTTTCTAATGGTGCACTCTCGGAGCACACGGTTGTGTGCCTTCTTTGTCCCCAACAAACCAATCCAATTTGACTGGCAAAGGCTGGTGGGACAGAACCACCGACCCCTGCGACCCCTCGGGTTGTCGAGGGTAAGTCCCCCCACCACGACAAGGTCATGGCTCACCTTTAGTAACCCTAGCTGTTAACCAAACGGTCGCGGTCTTCAGTAAGGAGGTGATTACTGCCCAAATGACACGCAGTGTGCCCTGCTACTAGGTAGAGATCGGTCTAATTAGATTATGGTTGCGAATATATTATACTTAAAGTTAACCAATGGTTGAAACTTATATCAGAGGTGGAATTGGTGTTAGTTTCATATGTTACGTTATATTTTCTTATAAGAGTGGGCTTGTAATAATAATAATAATCATCATCATCATTTATTTCAGATATAATATCCATATTATTTAATAACAAAATAATAATAATAATATTTTACAACCATGTAGGTTGAATTTCATTTTCAAAACAGTTTCATGACATCAAAGTGAATTCGGTGTATAAAATATTACTTCGCATAATTGAAATCCCATTTTGCGTCCTGTTTATTCATTGTTTCCTCTTGACTAACGTACTCAGAACAACAGAAGAACAGTTGATTAAAATTTTCATAGATATATGTAAAGAGAGAATAGGCAAGAATTCTTTCACCATGTGTCAAGTAGGCTAACCGCCATTTAAAGTCACCGGTAACCGGGAATGATGGAGACGATATACTTTTGATTGTACGTTAAAAGTCCCAAACATTAAAAAGAAACATAAAATTATTTCTAAAAGTAACTAATCAACACTTTACTTGTAGTTGTTGAAAGAGGCCCTTAGTAAGTAAATTAGTATGAAACGAGCTGAGCTCTGCACACCGACTAAATAATGGCCACGCAACGACCATTCATTAATGTTATCTTCTGTAATGGCATTCTATATTTCGTTAAATACTAATGTAATTCAACCGAATATATATACTTAGGCTCGAGTTCACCAACAGACGGTTATTTTTAAACAGCTGTTTAAAATATAAATAGCCGTTTAATTTAACTGCGGGTTAAACGCCCTAAACATCTGATTAACTTAATGATTAATCTGATGTTTAGGGCGTTTAACCCGCATTTTAGCGATTGTGAACAACAAAATATTATTAAACGGCTGTTTAAATTTTAAACAGCTGTTTAAAAATAACCGTCTGTTGGTGAACTCGAGCCTTTGTCGTATTGTGTTTTGTGTATTATAAAAGGTGTTATTGGACATACAAGAACAGAATAAATTATGACCTTATCAAAACACCTTGTTCATGAAGTGATCCCTCTCAGTGCAATATGTGTCTTTTTTTATTACATAACCTTATTTGGTATTATCATTAAATTAAATTTTATATTAAATATGGATACTAAATAGATATAGGTATAACGGGTGATAAATATTAAATTTTATTAGATACACAATAAACAAAAGTATGCTGTAATATTTGCACTATATAAATTTCAAGGAAACATCTTTGTAAAATAATTATGATTCGTGATAAGGTTTTGATTTGACTTGCTTCCACTTGTCATATGTTGGAAAGTTAGAGATTTTAAATTATATTTAAATAGTAAATAGATTATTGAACGTTTATATACTGTTTGGTACGTAATTTGATTACATGTAAGGACTTTGAACGTTACTATTGACAATCGAAATTAACAAAGGCTTTGTTCGAATACATCATTGTATTCTGTGATTAGAATGAAACTGAAAATTAATGAACTCATCATTATTTTCGTATAATTATAATAATTTCTTTCGAGAACGTAAATTTAATTTTACAATTTGTGCAAATTCAAAATTTTAGGGGACTACGTCCCAGAATTTCGGGACCAGTATGTGGAATGACGTTGCGGGGTTATGTTTGAGGGGTTGTCGAGTTGTGGGTTTCCTTGTCCGAACTGCTAGGGAGTGAAACTCACTGCCTGCGTCTGTGTTTCCTCAAAATTACAACCTCGGAGTCTTCAAATCAAGGGTAAATGGACACTTACTAGGTAAGCGTGGTCCACCTTCAGTTCCACCTTCAGTTCCACCTTCAGTTCCACCTTCCTTGTCCGAACTGCTAGGGAGTGGAACTCACTGCCTGCGTCAGTTTTCCTCAAAATTACAACCTCGGAATCTTCAAATCTAGGGTAAATGGGCACTTAATGGGTAATCGTGGTCCACCTTTGGCCGCATCTGCACCTTACATCAAGTGAGATCGCGGCCAAGCGCTGTCTTGACTCAATTTTAAAAAAAAAGTATAGGCGGGGTCGCGGAGACTTTATAAGACATCTGTCTAGCGCGGGGAGGGATACGCTTCCTTTTGGAACCTCGGCGTACCCGGAAGTGGAGGTACGCCGACCATCTTAGGAAACCTCACTAGTAGCGGTCGTCTCTACTAAGACTACACCCTGCCTGTTAGGTTTGTCTGTTAGGGATAAGCTGTTAAAAAAAAAGCTTTGTCTGTTAGAAATCCAAATTCATCATAATCGTAGAGCTAATCAATCAATCAATAAATCAATCAATCATTTATTTGCCTGTACATGGGACTCCAGCTCCTTAGTTCTAATTTAGAAATAAAACACAGCATTTTTAACCCTATAAAAATTGAGTATATATACAGTTTGATGACGGTAATATAATATAATATAAAATAATGATGAATTTGTGTGGGAGGAATCAAACCGGATTGTTGAGCGAGATTTTTATCATAATTGACCTCCTTCGAGCCTTTTTGTGGGGGAAAATCTATAAAATAATATATATATATTTTAAATACTTTCTCGGCGATGTTCAAATATTTTCAGATACAATTTTGTAAATTGTTCAAGGAAGGGACAAAATGTTCTTGTTCTGAATAACTTACACCTGAAATTCGCCCACTTAGACAATATTACAAAATGAAAGTTTAAATATTTATGTTAACTTCGGTTAAAAAGCCTTTTGGTTAATAAATAAATATACAATAAACATTTTTTTTTCCTTTTTTTTTTCTTTTTGTAAATTTTATGACATAGTCAATTTTTGGAAGGAACAAAACAAATTTGTGGCAACGTTAGAAGTCATATTTGATTATTTTCAATAACAAAAATGTTACGAAGTTGAAACACAATATAAAAAAATAAGCGATTTTAATTTTTAGGGAAAATCAGTTTAGTAAATATTATAAACTAGCTGTTGCACGCGGCTTCGTCCGTGCATCTTTATAAAATGTAGCCAGTGCTACTCTCTGATAATATAACTTCCCAACAGTGAAGGAATTATTCAAATCGGTCCAATAGTTTCAGAGCCTATTCAATGAAAACAAACAAACAAACAAATCTTTCCTCTTTATAATATTAGTATAGTTAAGATATTATTTTTTAAATCAAAGTTGTCAGTCGTCGCCTATTAACACAAGCAACGCCACAGAAGTACTGAAAGTGCACTGCCTTATCTTTAGTCGATTTGAAAGATAAGGGATTAGGAAGGGATAGGGAAAAGGGGTGGTTACTGTCGCCAGGTGGACTGCTCAATTTATGACTGCAATACGCAGTAATCATAGCTTCGATGTTGAGGCAATGCAACTTCTAAACATCATTGATTTGATCATGGTAAGGAGATTTAAATGAATAAAACTTTTCGAGTTAGTATGGTAAAATGAAGTCTCACGACATTCGTTTGTTTATTTATTAAAAATAAAATATAACAAGTGAACAAAGAAATTGATTGTTAAGAAAATTAGTTTAAAGTAATATTACCAACTAACGATCGTTAATTGAAAGAAACGATAACGGCTTCGCGAGGAGTTGAACTTTCAAAAATCATTTCTTAGCAAAAGCTTACGTTACGTTAAATAAACATAATATGTTCTAATTTTCAGCTTTTTAGACATCAAAGTTTTGGCTAAGCGTTGATTGACTAAACATAAGGGCCTCTTTCACCATGTGTCAAGTAGGCTAACCGCCATTTAAAGTCACCGGTAACCGAGAATGAACCTTTGTTTGTACGGTAAAAGTCCCAAATATTAAAAAAAAATAATAAAAAAAAAATCGCCTATCGAAGGATGCAGTAAACCGAGTGCATAATTTAATAAAACATAAAATTATTTCTAAAAGTAATTAATCAACACTTTACTTGTAGTTGGTGAAAGAGGCCCAAATTATAAATGATTTAATTATAATAAGGCCGTAACGTAAAGCCCTATTAAAAAATATAACTATTTTCATTCATTTAAGAAAGACTTCATACAATAGTTTTGCCATTATGTAACTTAATTTTTTTTTTTTAAATAACTATACTCCATTTGAGATGGATCACTATCGCTCCATTCCGGAATCAAACTATCATTACAGTTACTGAGAACTTAGAACATTAAAACGCTTTAGAGGTAATTATTCGAAGACCGTTTAAAGTTGGAAAGAATAATAGTGTTCTGACAGCGACAGATTGCCTCCACCTCCCTCAATCCGCTGCACCTCACCACTCCCTCAATGCCTCCCTCACTTTACTCATTAATTAAACTCCATCTTTATCCGAAGGCATTGATAATATTGAACTTGGAAATTTTAAATCAACGCCGTATTATTTGAGTGGCTATTTTTTGATAGGTTTGCGGTTAGTTACGACAATGAATTCCCTCCTAATGACAATTGACAAGTTGATTCATTTGTTAGAAGAGGCAATTATTATAAATTTCGTGATTTACAAGTAAACCTTTTGTCGGAAAGTTAATTGTTAACAAACTAATATGTTTCTCATCATTCAATTTATACATTTAAAATAAAACTTTTAAACGTTTTTATTGTATATTTTAAGGGTATGTATTTTAAGGGTGCATGTGTGTCTGTCTATGGAGCTACGATACACATATGCAAACACACAAGTCAAACTAATAACACCCTGTTTATGAGTTGGGGGTTAAAAATGTTACAATTCTTCAACACATAACTATACTCTCTCTTATATATTAAAAAATTGAAATTCAAGATAATATGTACATAGATTTTCTAAAATTCTAACAACAACGGTTGCTATGTGCTAACTTATATCTATGACACTCTCCAAAGTTGATTATGCTTGTTGTTGAAGGCTTATGCGTTGAACGGTACTCCAAGTTACCAAACGATGCACAGCATCTATCTATCTATAACTATCTATAACTAACTAACAACTAAACTAACTAACAAATAAATCATTTATAAAAAGTAAACTGTACATAAAGTCCTACTATAGTGTAGAAAATTTTGTCTCTTTCTGACAAAAATGCGAAATGTATAATAATAATAATAATTATTATTATCATTTATTTGCTGAATATAGGTTACAATGTTTTAAAATAGATAAATCTCGCTACATTCTACCCTTCGAGGGTGTGCAAATATTTTAAGTATACTATATAAAACAATAAAGCTAATTAATATTAATAATTATTACAATTAATTATCACACACACATTTGTCAACGAGTAATTGCTTCATTTTCTTATTGAATAAATTAATATTGAATAAATTAATATTACCAATATTAAATTATAAATTATTATTTAATTATTAAATAATAAATTATTTAATTATAATTTAATATTGGTTTTATTTGAAGATTTATTGTATGTAATAATTTATTTTCCGAAATTGATTCGGTGATATATTCATTTGCTTTTGTAATGTTTGACATACTAAAAACACTTGACGATTTTTTCCTAATTAAATATAATATCAAATATAATAAGTCACGCTACGGTGCTTAGGAGCTTAGTAAAAAAATATTATTTATTTATTTATTTATTTTCCAAAAGGTACACCAACAGCCCAAACAAAAAACCTTACAATAGGTATAGGTAACAAAAGGCAAATTTAAGGCATACACAGATAATACTAAACAGTGGGTGAAACCGCAGGGCACAGATAGCTTAATATGTAGAGAGTGACGTAAATACGTAGGTACGCTACGAAATAAAAAGGCTGGGCGCGAATCACGCTGTCACCGCATGTAATATGTCGTGTGCGGAATTCCGTTTGTGTTAGCAACGTCGGGTGTTTCGCAATTCATAAACGCGCCGAAACTGTTCCAGATTGATACAGATTTAGACGTTCGCAGGTTGGAAATATTGGACGATATTTGGGTTGATTTCATAAATGATGCATGCCTGCGTTTCTGTCTTCGCCTCTGACAGCCAATTGTGCGTCAAATGTATGCGTCATATGCTTCTATACTGGTATACGGGTAAAATTAAAACCTATACACATAAATACTGTTTATGTGCTAATAATATAAATGTGAAACTAACTCTGCCTGATAAGTCTGTCTCTTCACGCCTTAACTACTGAACCGATCATCATGTAAATTTGCATACATATTGTCAAGGATACAAGAAAGAAAAATCATTCCTTTCATCTGGAAAAAAAGTACTGTTCCCGAGGGATCATCCGTATTAATATTATGTACTAATATTATACGAAAGTATGTTTGGATGTATGGATGATGAAAGGTACCCAATGTCCTTTCCGGTGTCCCAGACAACGTGTATACAAAATTTCATGATGATCGGTTCAGTAGTTTTTGCGTGAAAGAGTTACAAACATCCACACATTCAAACATACTTTCGCATTTATAATATTAGTACGGATTTTGTATACTGTGACTGTGCCAACCTAATATTATGTAGTTCCTTCTTGTTGAGTTAAATACCTTATTGTTCTGAATTTGTATGCAGCACAAAGTAGATGTCGTTGAACAATAATTAGGAGAATTAGGAAACAAGGCGAGCCGAGAACAACTACACAATACAACTATGGAATTTCTAACCTAATTTCGTCGAATCGCATTAACGAAACGAGACGGAAACAGCAAGTCGTCTTTAGTCGAACTCGCCGTTATACTCGGGCGAGGCACTCGTAGCTGTCGTAGCTGTCGCTGCACAACATGGATCGTAGCACCGCTACGCGCTACGCCCGTAGCAGACGAGTGGATTCGCAGTCTACGAATTAATGGTTATTTGCTGTTTTGAGGGATAAAGTTTAAGATCAGTCACTTAAAGAAAATTGTCCTAAATAGAATATGGTCGAATTATTTAGTATTGGGAACTATATTTATCGTCAGCAAAATTTATATTTTGTCATCAACAAAGATCTGTCTAATTCTAATTAGATCTGTCGTCACGAAATATTTTCATTGTCTGATAAATAATTGTGTCGCCAGATATGAATTACCAAATTAATGTCAATATGTATATAAAATAAAAGATGTATTATCAAAAAAAAAATCGTAGTTTGTCCTATGAATAAAACTTTGTTTAAAATTATAGATTCGTACTCAAAATGACAGATCTGTCGCGAAATAAATCAATTATCGTCGCAAAATTGTGACTTCTTTTTGTTTGTTATTTTGTCACCAGTACAGTAGTTAAATTTTATTTTTTCAGTTGTCAAAATAATACAATTCGTTACCAATTTAACAGTTCAATTTATAAATTTAATGAAAAAATTTTTAAATGAGCAAATTCGCGCGCTACGAAAATTGACCAATCCGTCCTCATTTTATTTATTTCATTATTCTACTAGAAATTACCATGCGAATATATTTGTAATAATAACTACTTAAATTATAATAAAAAAAAAATCAATACAACACCCCAAATAAATAAATACATTCTAGAAATTTACCGGGTTTAAATAGACAGCTAGCACAGATGTATATACCTTTTACTAAAACCACATAATTATGTATTTTACGTACATACAACCTGTATAATATACAAGTACATAATGTAAAAATTGGTTAAATACTACCTACAATAATAGGTTTTTTTTTTGGAACTTTATGAATTTTTCAGGTGACATATTTAATTTTTTTAATGACAGTTTTCAATTATTTTGATTATACAGTTATCAGTATATACCAATTATAATAAATACAAACCTATTTATTTGATAATTGATAATAATTATATTCCGATGATTATGTGTGATTTATTATGGAAATGTTTTTACTATTTTGCGGACAAAACCTATTATTTAACCAATTAAATTGACGACAGCTTATGTCATACAATTTAGTATTATGTTACTGCCGTGCATTTTATTGTTAAAAATATTAAATAAAACAGTATATATATAGTTATTTATAAGTATCTCTAAATCAAGGTTTTAGGTCCTTCAAGGTTTTAGGTTTTTTCAACACCTGATTTTCATAAAACATTCTTGGATTAACAATTTTAGAAAAGCGGTAACAGGACCAATCAGAGATAAGGGGTCAAATAAGCGTGCGGTAACAGAGAGAATAGAGCGTTTAGTATATTTAAAATTTTCAGCGTTTATTTTGAAAGAGAAAAAGTCTTCAGTAGGTAGCCACCGTAAGCCTATAATTTTTGTATGCGTGTTTTCGTCAAAAGTTACGACCTCAGAAACGTGTTGATCTCCAAGTATGCGTTGCCTAAATTCAGAACTATTAGAAACCCATTTACTAAGTTTAAACCCCCCTTTCTAGCGTAGTGGCGAAACTATAATTATGTATGTACTAGCTGGTGCCCGCGACTTCGTTCGCGTTGAACGATGAAATGTACCCTATGTCCTTTCTGGTGTTACAGACAATGTGTATGCAAAATTTCATTGTGATCGGTTCAGTAGTTTTTGCGTGAAAGAGTTACAAACATCCATATATCCAAACATACTTTCGTATTTATAATATTAGTACGAATGTATGACAGATATAAAAATAAAGTTATCTCGATAATCATAAGATGCATCATTGTACATTAATATTATTTTTAAAAAAAATGTATAAGATTTTTCAAACAACTTGGCAACTTGACAAGTACATAATATATATATAGACATTTATGAACTCGAATGAATGATTTGAAAAAGCCATGCTCTTGTAGTATTCGTATATTACAATTCACTAGAAAATAATATAATTTTAGTATTTATAGGAAATAATAATATTAATGTACATACTATTTGTAATTCATTTCTCGTACGCTGCCCGATCACTCGGATAAAGAAGCAATAATCAGGCATTGTGATATTTACTCAAGTTTTCCAAATATAAGATGATTCGTGACATGTCTCGGGTGTGAGTCAACAGCCGCCGGTAACGGATTCCTCCCGTTCTCACATCCGGGAATATCATCAATAAACAAACATTCACTTCCTAATAAATACCCTTACGTATCGACTGAGTAAACGAACTGGCACCGCGCACGTTAGAACCAGTGGCGCGATGCAGTTATCACTCCCATTAATATTCATAAATACAAATGATGCGGTCGTAATTCGTACTAAATAAACAGCCATTTGTCTTCAGTTTGTAAACGTGGCGCACATGAATTCGACGGTGCGTAGCAAACGTTTCACACAGACGCTTACCGCATCAAATGTTTTTGGGCAAACGTAGCAAAATCCCCTCTATTGGGAGTTGCTAATAGATGGCACAGCAATCGTTCATAGATATCGCTCATACAACCGCTTCATCGCTAGAAAATTACATCTTAACCGCTGCTAAGATCTGAGTATGTTTTATCGCTTGATTATACTTATTTTTTTAGCGCTGCAGCGAATTTTAGTTATAATCACTATCAAAATGTATTTATGATAGCTGATAGAGGTATTATACCTCAATGAGTGTTCCTAAGCACACACACACACACACATAGTTCTTATTCTAAAAAGTAATACTGTAACGATACAGTAAGTACTGTTGTGCCCTTGTACCGTGTTCGTAAATTGCTTCTCCGCGTTTACATATCATTTCCGAAAGCAATACGTCGCTGTATAACGCACTTACCTTCCCTTTATCGAAATTACAATATTGTGAAACGCACTTCAATGTTCCAAACGCCTTAAGCGGACTGATGTGAAATCGTTATTATGTATTAAAATGTTTATGTACGTTTTCACCATGCTCATCTCAGTAATGCCTTAAAGGTTTCTTATCTACAATTAAGATTTTCATCAAATAAAACTTCTCAGCTAAAACTAACTATGGTAGTATGGGTTTTTAGAATAGGAATTTAGATTACGTGTAAATCCGTACTAAAATATTATAAATGCGAAAGTATGTTTGGATGTATGGATGTTTGTAACTCTTTCACGCAATAATTACTGAACCGATCACCATGAAATTTTGTTCATGGACGTTGTCTGGGACACCGGAAAGGACATAAGGTACCTTTCATCGTTCAACGCGGACGAAGTCGCGGGCACAAGATAGTTAAATCTAAGGCGAATTCAATTATAAGCAAATGGATGCACACCTTATACAATCTATTGTATTTTACATACAAGTTACGCTGGATATTTAAAGCGGTTAGGATTAACTCACTTTGTATTTCTTTGCTCGCAGTTATTAAAACAAACCAAGGTCGTGTGTGTGAGGGAGATTTTTTATCACAGTACGTGAAACAAATAGTGCTCTATTTTATAATTAAATTATTATATTAAAACATCTACTTATGATTATTTGCGAGGGATAGGGCATACACACTAATAAAATGATCAGAAGGTCTAGTTACACTGAGTTATAATGTACTAACATACTAGACAAGTTGTCCTAAGTACCAAATTTTTTATCCATTGATAGTGGTTATAAGGTAACTAAACACTAAAAAAATATGCTACTCTAGATCGCTGCTACCAAATAATTTTCTCGCGATATAAAGGTTGTAAGCGCCGAGTTTTTTACGGCGCTTATGCGTTTTGTTCAAAGCCGTACTAAGCAAGGAATGCAGGCAGAGGACAAATATACAGTTTTCCTATCCAGTGAGTGGAGCGTTAACTCTAGTACGTAATACATTTATATCGTTTTCTAGCGACAATAACCACATGTTAAAATTGCCTTAACTTCACTGCGTAGGTATAGGAATCTACTATTGCGTCAAACATCCCACTTTAAAATTAATAACTGTGAAGATTGGTCACTGGTTTCAGCTTCCTGTATTGCAGTGGCGGTACACAATTAGGGTTCGCCCGGAGTGGCGCGGCTGTGTTGTTTTATAATTTATTGGTTCGCATTGGGCGATGGCCGCTACCGCAACGGACCGAGGCCGTCTGGTCCAACTCAGGACGATTCAGGGATTCCAAGTAAAAGCTTCGCTCTTTTGGTGCGGGTTACATACGCCGACTAAATCTTATTTAACGACAACAAAGACTCGGTTTTACTGGCACTACATCCTGAATTTGCTGGGAGTCCGTTGTACGCTTAATCAGTGTAGAGTTGCTAGGCGATGCATCCTACGATCGGACGGACAAAGGTCTGTAATGCGATTACAACATCTCAAATGGAGTTCGACTTCTCGGCCTATCTAATGTCCGCCATTATGTCGGAATACGCTTTTAAAACTCATTTGAACTCAAATAGCTTTCAAAGCGCAATTTCGGACACCCAATTTCTTCAGAATACGAAACCGTGAAACTCTAAAAGAGTGGGGTGTCGTATAAAAGTCACATTAGTCGAAAGAATAATAAAACACTTTAAAGGTGGAAGTTTGGTGTAACGAGTTTGGTTGTCCCATTAAGATGGGAACAAAAAGAACACCTACAAGAAGTTCTGCGTGGGGAATGCATTAAGTAAATTTCAATCTCGATATTTATGGGGGACTGAACAGTTTCAATCCGGCAGAATGCAGATATTATCGGGATAGCCTAGGGTTTCTGTAATACTTTGCACCTAAATCATAAACTAAATCTAAACTAAACTAAATTGCAAATAAATCATGACCGATGGAGTGAAATTGCACTATCACAACTAGCAAACCGCCCCGTCGGATATGTCACGAATCCTTATGTATGGAGTTCTCATAATCAAATATAATGAAAGAATAATAGTGTAGCTCCTTCTCAATCCAGCAAAATTCCAAAGAAATGTTCAAGCAAGATTAGTATGTACCGCATTTGCATGAGCAGGTATCCTGGTATTGCATACCCTAGTCGTAGGGTTGTCGCATGTTGCCGGGGCTCGGGCTGAGGTTTCGGTCGTCAGTCGAGCGGCGGCCGCCGCAACACTCGCACGTTTGCTTACGTTCGGCGACCCTCTTCAGCCCTAATCGGAAGAATCTGCGCCTCGATCGCTCGAGTACCGCGTTTGCTTCACAATAGATTCCAATTTACCCTTACCGATATTAGACCGCTTTGTGGGCCCGGTGCGGCGTGAGTGCTCTCGATACTGTGCTGTGGTGATTTTTGGGAAATGTATGCTAGTGTCGAGTGAATAATACATCGGACTTCCTCGCAGCCGGAGTCGGAGTGCGGAGAGCTGGCACCGCTCGAGGTGGGTCGCATCGCATTTAATATTAGAGCAGCCCTCACATTAATAAGTACTCGTGCTGTCACCGTGTAACGAGTTATTAAGATGAATGAGCCCCGCTGCGTACTTGCCGTACTGAATGCTTAATGCGACAACTTTTGACCTTCGATGCTGGTCGGGATTAACTTGGGCTTGAGGCGAGGATTAAGAAGTTTACGCTCGTGTCTACAGTGCAACACAGATTTAGCGATTTATTCCAGGGAACTTTTTCATGGATATTTATTTCCATTAATAAATTGACCATTACTTGCTGCTAATATGGAATCATATTTTCTTTTTAAATTGGATAATCTAAACAGCTCTAAAAAGGTTCGATTCGATATTACATCGTTGTAATTGCGTGCGTTACTCTCAATTATAAATGAGAATTTACACTGAACCTTGATTGCAACATTAATAACATCCGCTGAGGTCTGATTTACGGGTACCGTTACTGTTCCCTCTAAATTAGTTTCATGGTCACACATCGACCGCTAATTCATTACATTTAATGGAAATTGCCGCAATCTGCCCACTACACTAACTGCCTCCAAACCTTTGGCTCGCACAGTCGATCATTTACTTAACAACTTACCTATTACTAACAAAAACCTGCATTTGTCCATAACACTTTTTATATAAATTAAGGGTGTATCTTGGACAGTAGGTACATGTTTTCAGTTTAGTAGTAACACTATAAAGAAATTTTAATTTAAACTCAGATTTAGTAAACCTAAATTTAGTAAAAAATATATATTAATTTTTATTGTCTGTACCTATGTATGGAACATGTCTCTATGTAAGAATGAAGAGAAAATTTCTCTCTATCTATCTATATGCAGCATAATTTGTCACAAAACCAATTTAAAAGGTAGTCATTGCGAATATATCTAGGTACATTTATTTATAATTCCTCTTAATAATATACTTTTTTGAGGAAACTTTGAGTCATTATAGCGTTGCTAAGTTTAGTACTCGCCCATAGCGGTTTCCTTTATTGATAGACCACATTGGAACCTATAATTATAGATAGTATTTACAGAGGTAGACATTCTACATTTCACTGTGATCAGCTGGATAGTCACGAGACTCCCGTGTGATAATTAACATATGCTTGTGTTCTTCAGTTGTGTGAATTGTTCAGTTACGGTTGGGAACGACGGTTGTCAACCCCCATTATTGGATTAAGGCATCAAGTCTTAAAAAATAATATTTTTTATATAAAAAAATAACATTTTATTTTATAATATAATATATTTTTAGAAATAAATTCGAGATTGCTTCAATATCGAAATTTCAGTTAAAATGCTTTCAACAAATTGTGCATAAAACTGAAAATAGTGTAGCAACTTTCATGAATGTTCTCTCCACTGCAGCGGTATGAATAAATTCACTCCGAGATTAGCACTACTGCCATTTTTGTATGTACGATTTAAGTTACCTAGATAAGTAATTCCTCCTTCCTTGTCAGAACTGCTAGGGAGTGGAACTCACTGCCTGCGTCTGTGTTTCCTCAAAAGGAAAACCTCAGGGTCTTCAAATCAAGGATAAATGGGCACTTCGTAGATAAGCGTGGTCCACTTTTAGTTCAACCTGACTTGTCCGAACTGCTAGGGAGTGGAACTCACTGCCTGCGTCTGTGTTTCCTCAAAATTACAACCTCGGGGTCTTCAAATCTAGGGTAAATGGACACTTACTAGGTAAGCGTGGTCCACTTTTGGCCGCATCTGCATCTTACATCAAGTGAGATCGCGGCCAAGCGCTGCCTATACTCAATTTTAAAAAAATCTTTTTAAATTTGCAACAAAATACTAATTACGACCCCAACACGAAGCTCATATACGAATGAAATGTATACGATTGACCACGGCGAAGGGTTTCGCAGGGAAACTTCTAGCTTTCAGGCATCTGATAAGCTAGCAATAAAGTTGGTTTATATCAGCAATAAAAGCAGAGTAGCGCGGAGTTCGCACCGACTGTAACCACCTTACAAATGAAACTACGTGATGGAACTTTCAAATATGCCTCTCTCCACCTAATAAAGAGTCATTAACACTCGGACGCTCTCAGAATTGCATATTATATGAAAAATGTTATTTATGTTAATAATAAATGCAGGTTATATTAATTTAATTTATAAAAAATACGATTTAGTGAGGGTATTTAACAATTTAGTGAGTAGTTACTAGCTGGGGCTGGTGACTTCGTCCGCGTAGATAAACATTATACATTTGCCAAGTGTTGGATATTTATTTTGGATAGCTGGTGCTGAGTGGTATATTTTAATTTGTGATAGAATTTTTTTGAATCTGATGAGCAGTTTCGATGATTATCTCCCACATACAAACTTATTACCTTCTTATAATACGATTTAATTCATATACTAAATTATTTGCAAATTATAATAAATTTATCTAGCTTGGTTTACGAGTACTTTATTAAATTAATAAAACTAAATACGCAATTCCACACATGTTCTACTTTAAAATCAGTTTACAGCATTGCGATGTAACATTCAATTATTTAACCTGGAACATTCTCGTTTGTGGTTTTATTTTAACAAAAAGTTTAATTAAATCGCAACGGCTGACGGTACGTAAATAAACAATTATTACAACTGCAGTATTCCGTGGAAAATTTCAATTGTTTATTTTGTATTTTTCAAAATAAAATTATAGCTACTAACTTCAAACGATCACTAGAATTAATGAGCTTTTTAAATGAACACACAAATTTATAGTTTAAATTTATAGTTGTCTTGGAGTGTTTTTTTGTATGTATTACTAGCTGGTGCTCGCGACTTCGTCAGCGTTGAAAATTAAAAAAAAAATCAATATAACGCTTGACCTCGTGTTGCTATAACACTTTGGCCAGGCGTCAGTTTTTTATTTTTTATTTATCCCTTGGGAATAGTCCTTTCTTTCTGGATGAAAGGTACCCTATGTCCTTTCTGGTGTTCGAAACAACGTGTATGCAAAATTTCATAGTGATCGGTTCAGTACTTTTTGCGTGAAAGAGCACAAACATCCATACATCCAAAAATACTTTCGCATTTATAATATTAGTACGGATTAGTATTAATCTACGTAGTCTTCATAAGACTGGGTTGAAGTCCTATCAATCCATTATCTGCGTACCTACTCCTCACATCCGTACTTCCGTACTAATATTATAAATGCGAAAGTATGTTTGGATGTATGGACGTTTGTGACTCTTTCACGCAAAAACTACTGAACCGATCACCTTGAAATTTTGCATACACGTTGTCTGGGACACCAGAAAGGACATAGGGCACCTTTCATCGTTCAACGCGGACGAAGTCGCTGGCACCAGCTAGTAGAGGATGAATTTGTGGCTAGCAATGTTAGGTAAGATGTAATATTTTGGTAACCCTGAGTTATTAGTGTGTCGACATAATTGTTATAGGTGTGAATTTTCATTCTATCTTTTCTCAAATGCTGTAGGGTCCATGAAGATGATTCAATCAATCAATCAATCAATCATTATTAAAAGAAAGTTTTATTTAATCATTATTGATTATTATTGATTATTATTTAATCATTATTGTTTAAATAAAACTTTCTTTTAACCGTGCACATCATAATATTCTTGTTTATTGAATCTTAATCCTATTAAATTGTAAAACACCAAAACATATCAAAAATATAACTTCTTATATTAAAAACATCTTTCCAATATCGCTTCTAGAAATATACTATCGCTACTCATGTTGCTTCTCTAAGGCTCGAGTTCATCAACAGACGGTAAAAATCACCGGTAAAAATTATATTTTTTACTAGGCTCCTAAGCAATGTAGCGTGACTTTTTATATTTGATATTATATTTAGGAAAAAATCGTCAAATGTTTTTAGAATGTCAAACATTAAAAAGGCAAATGAATATATCACCGAATCAACTAAATATTGATTTCAAATAAAACCAATATTAAATAATAATAAATATACTTTTCGCATTTTTATCAGATAGTGACAAAATTTTCTACACTATAGTAGGACTTAGGTTCGAGTTCACCAACATACGGTTATTTTTAAACAGCTGTTTAAAATTTAAACAGCCGTTTAATAATATTTTGTTGTCCAAAATCGCTAAAATGCGGGTTAAACGCCCTAAACATCTGATTAACTTAATTATTAATCTGATGTTTTGGGCATTTAACCCGCATTTTCGCGATGGTGATCAACAAAATATTATTAAACGGCTGTTTAAATCTTAAACAGCTGTTAAAAACTAACCGTCTGTTGGTGAACTCGAGCCTTAATGATTAATCTGATGTTTAGGTCGTTTAACCCGCAGTTTAGCGATGGTGATCAACAAAATATTATTAAACGGCTGTTTAAATTTTAAACAGCTGTTTAAAAATAACCGTCTGTTGGTGAACTCGAGCCTAAATATTCTATATAAACTACTGAAAAATTTTCCACTGACATGAAAACTTTTTCATAGGTTTTCTCTTTTTAAAATATCTAGTTCAAATCTATAATCTTTTTAAATATGTACCAGCCAGTGATATTTAAAATTCAACTAAATTCTATAACAATAATGAGTTTGGTTTCTGCGGTCGCTTGTACTGTGTCGTCTCTCGTCCGCTCTCCGTCTTGCCATTCGCCAGATTGTTGTCCATCTGCTATTATGTTGAAAATTTTAAAACATCCTCTTTGTTTATGGTCTCCGTGTAGATTTAATTACACGAAAAGGTTTAGCCCGAAACTGCAATTTAACTTTTTATTGTTTTTAATTGACTTTTAAATGTTTCTAACGAAATCTGTATTCAACGAGGCGATCGTGTAAATTTTATTTGCTTACGTTTGCATACAACATCAAATTGAACCAATAAAAATTGTATGAGATCTGACTTGAATATTTTACAATCTTTATAGTATTTTAGAGTGTTATTTTAATTAATATAATAGTCATCAACGAGTGCTTTAAGTTATTGGTATTTAGATAACGGATTTCTATTTTCATGGGAAAATAGTTTGAGGTTAAGGATAAAGGACTTGCCGTTTGTAGACCACTGCAACCACCTCGTTTGACCGACAGCCTGCCTGTTGCCTTGTGTCATAAAAAAGCACACCATTTAATAATAAAAAATAAAATAGCTTCAACGAAAATAAATGTTGAGTTTGTAGAAATCCGTATCACGATTCGGTCGCTATAAATTATGATGCACAACAGAATTTTAATTCAAAATGTGTAATTTATTTAATTTGGACGAATCGTTTATTCACTAGTATTCGTTTCATTCTGTTATAATTTAGATAACGAATATATTTGTTCCAACATTGATTTTACAAAAGCGATTATTTCGTTTCAATACAGTATTATCGATTATTAATTTGGATTGGGGTTCGCAAAATGAGAGTCTATAATAAATTGGTTTTATTGAATTATTTGCTACAAGACGGTCGTGTTTTCGTGACGAACATTTCAAACGGATTTAACATAAACAAACAAACAAACAGGCAAATGTACGATATGCTGCATCATCCTCATCCTAATAATATTATGAATGCGAAAGTGTCTATGTGAATTAATGTTTGTTACTCAATCACTCAAAAACGGCTGAACAGATTTGGATTAAAATTGACACAAAGTTTTTTATTACCTGGATAAATATATGGAATACTTTTTCTCTTAAAAAATTGTTAGGTTCCTGTGGGATTTTCAAAAAATAAACTACAGCGTGTACGAAGTCGCGGCACAGATAATAAATCGGGACCACATTAGGCATTAGCATCGAAATAATATATCTTTCAAGTTCACTTAAGGCTTAAGTTAGTTTGCCCTTTTTTATTTACATTATTTAAGGGTGGTAGACAGGCCAACGGTTCACTTTATGGTAACTCACCAACTCACCAGCAACGACAATACCAGGGACTGCAAGTGCACGCTTGAAGAAGCCCATTTTAGGTAGTTAGGTGGAAACAGTCACGAGTAAAGTTATTTCAAAAATTGCTAGTCCGCAGGATAAAATATCACCCCATTCGTGGCATGCCCAGCGGAAACTTATCCAAGTATAACTTAAGAAATTTTAATATCTTAACTCAATTTAAGATGAACTCAGCATTTGTGGTGCGCAGTACGGTGGCAAAAACTTGGGTTAAGGCTTTAATTGGAAAAACTCTTCAAAGCGCTCACCATTGTACTTACAGCCGGTGGTAGAACCTACAAAAAGGTGCTACATCTTTTCTTAAACTAAGAGGTTCTAACCGTTGTTATGTAAGCTATGAATATTCAATAATTCGACACAGCAATTCATTGAAAGGATCTATTTATTTTGGCACGCTAGTCTATAAGAGAGCGCTTCTTTCTCTGGTGTGAAGTACCGCTTGCCTTGTTGATATTTGACTATCAACTGTGGGAATAAAGCTAACATTAACGTTGATGAGTTCATCCGAAAATTGAGGCTAGAGACTGATCACGTGTGGCGTTGTGTCGTTCGCACAAAACAGTCAATCATGTCATTCGTGTCATCCATTGAATTGCTGTTGATAATTACCGAAACGCTGGGAATGTTGTCAGTGAAACTTGGCGTGTTTCGTTCGTTAGTGGCACATCAGTGCGCCATTAATGAAAATGCGGCGGCAAATACTTACGCGGGACATTAAAGGGAATAGTTAGACAGCAGGGGAAACGTATCAGCCCCACCGTCACATAATATCAGCCATTACAGCTCTGTAAGCAGTAAATTATTCAAGTCACGTACCAAATATGACAGCTTCAATCACGGAGGGGATACAGGGGTGGGGGGAGGGAGTGGAGCGAGGCTGGAGAGAGAAGATGGCGAGGCTGATAAGTCGACAGTAAAGTTGCTTTATGCGGATAATAAAAGTTGAAGAGCGTAAGACAGTTTCGGTGGAGCCGCAGTAAAATAAATTTGTCCTGAACGGACTAGTTCAAATGTGATGCTAATTTGAATTTGTACAAGTGTCTTCCGTATTGCGGCCACAGAATACTAATGAAACAGAATGAAAACTAGGAGTTGCTCACGCCGATGTAAGACACGAAGAAGTTAATTTCTGTATTTCTGAGCTCATATAACCCAAATGTTTTCAAAGTTCGAGTGAATAGGCATCTTCTGGGTTGAGAATGAGATTCGCTCCATCTTAGGCCTCATCCTTGCTACACACTTGGTTGTTGGTCAAGAGCAAACCCATCTTTTTTTAAAAAAAAAAAAAAAAAATTCTAATGGACCTGGCAAACCGAAAACTAAGCAGCATGCCATGAATGAAGTACGTTTACGTTATCTATTTGATTAAATTAAATTAAATGTAACTTCATTTATTATAACTTTATTGCATACAAATCAAATTTCAGTTTATTTCAATTATAATAGATTAAGAATGGCGTAACTTAACCTCAACGCTCTGCTCTGACCTTAAAATCGAATCCATACTCATACTATATACTATTAATATTATAAATGCGAAAGTAACTCTGTCTGTCTGTGTGTCTGTCTGTCTGCTACCTTTTCACGCCTTAACTACTCAACCGATCATCATGAAATTTTGCATACACATTATCACTGATACAGAAAAGGACATAGGGTACATTTTATCTAGAAAACTGTGCTATTTCCGATGGCCATCTGAAAATAAAAATGAAATGAAATATATGTTTGAACACCTAATGAAAAGGGTAACAGAGTGGTTACTGCGGCCAGAAGACGCCATTCATTATTTCGTGAACATTTAAAGCAGTTATTGTATCCAATGTTCCCAGAATAAATAAATTCTTTGTTATATTTTACGCAACCTACGCTCTAAAAAGAATTTCACTGCTTTACCTATTTTAGGGCTTTTAATATAATGAATATTAATATTTTTTTTGCGTTAACCGTTAAAGCTAGTATTATAAATGCCAAAGTATGTTTGGATGTATGGATGTTTGTAACTGTTTCACGCAAAAACTACTGAACCGATCACCATGAAATTTTGCATACACGTTGTCCGTTATACGAGAAAGGACATAGGGTACCTTTCATCGTTCAACGCGGACGAAATCGCGGGCACCAGCTAGTTATATATATTAAAAAAAAAACAACAGATTCGTCTATTAGCTAATTCTCGACTCAATACTTTCAGCGTTTTGTTAATTATGAAGCTTAATTAAGTGATTTTAATTAATTGGGCGTAATCAGTCGTGCGCCCATAATATCCGCAGGCTGTTCGCTAATCAATTTATCACAAAACGATTAAAATCCAGTTCTATGCTAATATTTAGTATTCTCGACCCGAGAAGATAACACCCATTTCCCATTCGCTGTATTTCAATACAGTTATAATTGATTATCTTCATAATACCTATTGTATTTCTGAATATCTCAAGTTTATTTCGTCATTAATCAAAATAGAATACAACTATTGCCGGTTTTATATTAAAAAATGACATTGCTTTTGCTTTCATATAAATTGAATTGTTTTCTGTCTTAATTTTTTTTTTTGTATTAGTTAAATAATTGGAAACCTATTGACCACAAATCTATATCTATACTAATATTATAAATGCGAAAGTATGTTTGGATGTATGGATGTTTGTAACTGTTTCACGCAAAAACTAATGAACGGATCACCATGAAATTTTGCATACACGTTGTCTGGAACACCAGAAAGGACATAGGGTACTTTTCATCCAGAAAAAGGACTATTCCCGTGGGATAAATAAAAAATATAAAACTAACGTCTGGCCAAAGTGTTATAGCAACACGAGGTTAAGCGTTATATTGCTTTCTTTTTAAATTTTCTTATAATTTATATATATATTATTATGTTAAGGTCGACAGACAGGCTGACGGTCCACTTGATGGTAGGTGGCTACCGTCGCCTATAACACAAGCAACGCCATAAGTGCTACAAGTGCGCTGCCGACCATAGAATCATAGATTAAGGATAACTCACTCACTGAAACACAACAGAACGTATATGCTGTTCATTGGATTCTATGGAAGAATAAATACATTTTTTATTTATTTATCAACTCTTACGAGTGTGTGTGTGTATAGTGTTTTGAAATAATTAATTTGATGAGTGGGTGTTATTAAAGAGCAAAGATGTGTGGAAACCGGGACGCGGTAACGAGGCTTAACTTTTGTTTGAATCATTAACATAGCACCTGCACGTGTCCGGGCATATTTTTAAAACAATCTTAATTGAAAGTGCGCCAACTTTTAACGAAGGAAATTAAAAAGTTTAATGTCACGCGGCCGTCCGACCTCTCTTCTGGACGGCTCAAGACTTTATATTATAAATATACAAATATACACCGGGTTATCAAGGGAAAAGGGTCGGTTAGAAAATCTTCAATATCTTCAAAAGTACCTGACCTAACTTTATGAAATAACGACTAAATTAAAGTATATTTTTATGTGCTTAAATAAAAATAAAATGTATTTAGTTTAGGTTTAATTTAGTCTTTAATTAATAAAGCTATAGGTCAGGTACTTTTGAAGATATTGAAGATTTTCTAACCGACCCTTTTTCTTTGCGGTCCAGTGTATTTCATTAAAAACACTTAATGTGATATGATATATATATATGATTTTTCACACGTTGATTCTGATAAATGATACTTAATCGTGTAATATATTGAAACTCTTACATATATTATGAAAGCAATTAAGTCTCGATTAAATTTAACTATGTTAATCTTGATCATCATAACTTATGTTAAAATATATTGATTATATGTTTTAATTTTTTCAATTATATATGTTACTATATGTCACAGAGTTGCGTATAAATTACTGTTGAATATAGACTTATCTAATGGTCTATCTTATATACATATATAATTATGATTCAAGTCATTTGCCAATGAGATTTATGTTTAAATCAAGACAACGGTATCGTCAATCAGGTCTGAATTCAAACAGTATTCGAACCTTGTTCTTATTAATTTGTGTTCTTTTTTTAAACAGATACTTAAAAGCATCTTCAAATATGAGTTTATTAATAGAAATGAGATGACAATGAGAGGGTGGAGACATGGAGGATGCGGAGGACGCGGAGGAGCACAAAGCCAACACAATTAATGTGCTCATCCAATTTGAGTCGTTTCGAATGTCAACACCAACAAATCTCTTCAAGAATCCTTTGACTCATACACATTGTCATTCAAACTGCTAAATACAATGTGAATTTCTATAGAAACACTCGGTTGTAAAATAAAATTATTGAAGTTACCAAACTCAAAATAATTTCTTATCAAGCGAACATTGTGTTTGCTAAGCCAATACTAATCCTTTTGAAGGTAGTTGGATTATTTTTTTAGTAACATTTGTTACTGTTGATTGAATAACAATATTAAAAATGTCTACACAAACTTTTACATTTATAATAACTGTTTTTAACTGTAAAATATAATAAATCCTTCTGGTGCAATCGTTGAGATGAATTTGCATTGTTTTAACTCAATATCAAAAGGAATGTTCAACTTCTGTGTTCAAAGCAAACATCTTATTACTTTGCGTTTAAATTGGAATAGTATTTTATGGAGAGGCTAATATTTAACCACTTTTACGAAAAGATTATAATGATCAAAGTGAAATGGAGACCGAGTCGAGAGGAGGTTTTCGGCGTCGGATTTAACTATTCGCCAAATTGTACAAGTTTTGTTCCAACGCTTGTTACACCATTATTAACTAAGTTTAGGGTGGAGAGTCACGTCCCAATTAATCGTATCCATATTGACGGTATCCGAATGGAGATTCGAGTGTTTTAGCGATTGTTGTACTCCATTTAAAATGAGAACACCAACCCCAATTAAGGTTATTATTGCCAACGTAGAGTGGAAAGTCACACGACTTGGGAACTCCCTGAAGCTAATTCGCTTCCAACGCTCCACTGAACTTGAAATACTCGAACAAATTATTATTCATATTACATTCATTTCCGTAAATGGTGTTGCTTTTTTATATTAGGCACATAGACGTAAAATTGCCAGTCTATGTCTTTTATAAGATGTACTTCGGAGAGTGTGCTCAGGAGTTGCATGAACTCATACCGCCTTCCCCTTTCTTCCATCGGACATACAGACGTACAAATGGTTACCATCCTGATCTTGTCGATATCCCTCTATTTCGGACCAAGCGCTTTAAAACATCTTTTATAATGCGCACTGCCAAAGGTTTGGAACTCCTGAGCTCATATAACCCAAATCTTTTCAAGGTTCGAGTGAATAGGCATCTTCTGGGTTGAGAATGAGGTTCGCTCCATCTTAGGCCTCATCCTTGCTACACATTTGGTTGTTGGTCAAGAGCAAACCCATCTTTTATAAAAATAAATCGAACTCCTTAGACAGAATATTAAAGCAAGCACCTTAGCCTTTCGACCAAGGTACTTGATTATTTATTAGATTTGAGATTTATGATTATTTCTGTTTGTAGTATTAAAACAAAGCTCTTTTGTGGGCAGGAACTTGTGTAACATTCAACTTTGACCTTTCTTATTTATCTCAAAGCATCATACATTATGTACGAAAGCTGTAAGATGAGCTTTCCTTAAAGTGAAATATTTATCCGTAAAACAAGTGGGAAAGTTGTGTTGTGTGTGATCACGCGAACCCACGTGACTAGTAAATGGCATTTCATGTCGGGTTTGTTCCCGATCAATCATGCAACGCGTCAAACGGGACCAAAGGCCAAACATATTTTACTTCACTAATATTGTGTGTGACCTTTCAAATTGAATTTATTGGAAACACAATAGCTTAAGATTTATTTACTTTTATAGGGCCTCTTTCAACATCTCTGAGTAAAGTGTCGGGTAAACTAACCGCCATTTAAAGTCACCGGTAACCGGGAATGATGGAGATGATATACATTTGTTTGTACGGTAAAAGTCCAAAACATTTAAAAGAAAATAATAATATAAAAAATTCGCCTATCGAAGGATGCATAAACCGAGTGCATAATTTGATAAAACATAAAATTATTTCTATAAGTAATTAATCAACACTTTACTTGTAGTTGGTGAAAAAGTTTTATAACTTGACATGCCAATTTTACATATAAATGCCAACATTCATTGTAATTGGTCAAACTTTAAATCAAAATATAACAAAATATTAATTATTTTGTAGTTGACCTGAATTATGCCTTTAACGAAAATTATGTTAGTTTTGCTTTTGTTCTTAAATTTACAAAATCAGTGAAATACTTAATTCGGTATTAAATACACTTTTTTATTATTATTATGAAGTTAGATTTTATATAACCAAAATATTAAACTAAAGCGAAATTATTTCTTAATATAAAATTTGTAACACTAAAAACTATGCAGGCAATCTCGGAATACGGTTTTCATTGCAAACTGATTGGTTTTGTTTTTTTTTTTATTAAAAGTTTCTTATAAAAAAATTACCTATAAAAATAAGGAATTACTAAAAAGTTTGATCTATTTGAACATCAAATAATTAAGATATTTACAAACATCCATACATCCAAATATTTATAATACTAGCTGGTGCTTGCGACTTCGTCCGCGTTGAAAATTAAAAAAAAAAGCATAAAACACTTTGGCCAGGCGTTAGTTTTTTATTTTTTATTTATCGCTCGGGAACAGTCCTTTTTTCTGAATGAAAGGTACACCCTATGTCCTTTCTGGTGTCACAGACAACGTGTATGCAAAATTTCATGATGATCGGTTCACTAGTTTTTGCGTGAAAGAGTTACAAACATCCATACATCCAAACATACTTTCGCATTTATAATATTAGTACGGATATAGGTTTCGAAAACACTAGCAACACACATTAAAATCGTAATATTTATTTGTCGCCGAGCGTCCCGTAAATCTTTAGGGATTTCGTGTTCCCTGTTTACTTTTCCTATGTCACTTTATTTATGCCCATGTCAACTTGGTTAGCTTTGGACCGAAAAATATACACAAAATAGTTTATGGGACATAGAAAACACAGACGTCATACTATGTTATTAATATCATTGAAAGACAGACGTCATACTATGTTTTAATATCATTGAAAGACAGACGTCATACTATGTTTTAATATCATTGAAAGACAGACGTCACACTATGTTATTAATATCATTGAAACTTTTACACACAAAAGCCTCCAGAGCCCAACTACTAATTATTCGAGTAAGTTTTAAGTAAAAAAGCTCACCGCTCCCAATAAGATGAATTCTAATGGCGAAACTTCCACAAATCCCTGTGGAATGAAAGAATAAATCAAGATAAAACGATTCGCGAATATTATGAAAAAATGATTGATGAATCCCACACCAACGAAAATAATTTAACACAGGTCGGCCATTTTTTATTTATTTTTTGAAGACAACTATTATACACAACAGTTCATCAAAAATCCGAACAATATTTATGTTAATACATCCAGTGTCTATAAATGTTTGTTCCAGATTTGATAATAAATAATAATATTAAATACATTCCACACATTCCACACAGCACCATCTAGTTCCACAGTAAGCAACTAATGCTTGTATTATGGATACAAGACAGTTGATATAATACATAGATTACTTTTTTTTTTGTAAATACATACATATTATAAATACAAAACATCCACGACTCAGGTACAAAGGTAAAATGTTAACACATAAACATTTGCCCCTAGCGGGATTAGAACCAGCGACCGTTTGGTTAACAGCTAGGATTACTAGCCACTAGACCAATCGTGTCAAATCAAACGTGTGTGTTGATGTCTTTCGAATTCCCAAAAGGCCGCGTCTTGGCTCCAGCCTTTATATCATCAACGAGTAAATGATCTAACTTGTACATGAAAAATACAGATTTTGTATTCTTTGTGCGTGATATAGCTGAGGTTCTCAAAAGAAATTTGTGGGGAAAATATTATCATTCAAAAGTATTACATTACTTGCTGCTTCCTTCCTTAGTAATAGACTTGTTATATTTAAGTGTGAGGATATCATGTTTTTTGATATTATTACTTAGTGTATAGTTTTTTGTTATTTTTTTAAAATTAAGAAGGTTATTATTTTATGAGGTTTCCTCATAAAGTTTTCCTTCGCCGTTAGAAATTTATCATCAACCAGCTGGTGCCCGCGACTTCGTCCGCGTTAAACGATGAAAGGTACCGCACGAGTATGTCCTTTCTGGTGTCCCAGACAACGTGTATGCAAAATTTCATAGTGATCGGTTCAGTAGTTTTGGCTTGAAAGACTTACAAACATCCATACATCTTATTTCTTACTAATATTATAAATGCGAAAGTGTGTTTGGATGTTTGTAACTCTTTCACGCAAAAACTACTATACCGATCACCATGAAATTTTGCATACACGTTGTCTGCGAAACTAGAAAGGACATAGGGTACCTTTCATCCAGAAAAAATTACTATTCCCGAGGGATAAATAAAAAATAAAAAACTAACGCTTGGCCAAAATGTTATAGCAACACGAGGTCAAGCGTTATATTGATATTTTTTTTTAAATTTTCAACGCGGACGAAGTCGCGAGCACCAGCTAGTCCAAACATACTTTAGCATTTATAATAATAGTACGGATTCTACCAAAGTAAAGGTACGATAATGCTCGCTATTGTAAATGTAATGATCTTCTATAAGGATTCAATTGTAGGCAAACGGCCTGTTCATTTTGTGACTACCAAAATGTGCTTTTACAAAAAAAAATTGCTATTTTTGATAAAACATACCAATTCATACTTTGTTGCCTGATCGTACACAAAACACAAAACGTTCAGTTTATATTGATACGTGCCTATTTTTAGGAAAAAATATGAAATAAATGTGAAAATGTTCACGCGAAAGGAGCACAGATAAATATATTACATTTTGATATATATATTTGACGTTTGTCCCCAAATCCCCTTGTAGACAGGTAATTTGTGAACATCTAAAGGTAACATGAAATAAGGAAACACTTCTGTTTATCTACTAGCTATTGAAATTCTTTTATATTTTCTTATAACGATTCAATGTCATTCATGACAGTGATTGAATATTGTGACATATTAAATAATATACAAACAGCTCTGATGCATAAAAGTGTTTTTTGTCAAGCGCCAGTTATACAGTGTGGAAAATAAGTCGGGGCCCCGGAGGGAAATTACCTTAAATCCTTAAGTTGGCTCATTTTACATAAAGGAGACATTAATTTATTTTTAATAATAAACAAAACTGCATTCAAAGATTTTTTAAAACTCGCTTGGCTCGACCGGGACTCGAATCAACTAAAATTTAAAAAAAACAAACACTCGCTATTTTATTATACTAATCGATAGGATTATTATTTAGGATAAAATTTCACTAACAAACATTTGGTCTTAAAAATAAAAATGTTGGAGAGATAAGAGAACTGTTAAGTGTCTTTTACTTGTTGAAAGTGAACATTAAGTACTAGGTAATTGTTCATTAAAGAACTTGTGTACTAAATAGGTATTCGTCGTGGATATCTTGTACGACAGACAAGAGTAAGACCAAATGTTTGTTAAAGAAATTTTATCCTGAATAATAATCCTATCGATTAGTATAATAAAATAGCGAGTGTTTGTTTTTTTTTTTTTTTAAATTTTAGTTGATTCGAGTCCCGGTCGAGCCAAGCGAGTTTTAGAAAATCTTTGAATGCAGTTTTGTTTCTTTTTAAAAATAAAGTAACGTCTCCTTTATGTAAAATGAGCCAACTTAAGGATTTAAGGTAGTTTCCCTCCGGGGCCCCGACTTATTTTTCCACACTGTATAATATCGCACTAATGACATATAATAATCAACTCTAAAGGACAAATATCCGCGAAAATTTTTGTTATCCATTTTGCATCGCGCCAGACACGAACCGGTTCCACATAACCGGTGGTAGTCGGCTAAAACCGGATCACCGGACAACCGTTGTCCGGTTTAAAATGTCACCACATTAATCCCCCATTCGATTCGCGTCAATGGACAATTTGTTCAAATTGCTCGCATTCAGTTTAATGTTTGCTCGTGTTAATGCGCCGCCATCCTCTTTGATCCCTCTTCCTTGTGACAATCAAAGAATGCTTCCGCAACCCAAAGGGCTTCACATTTGTCTCGTTACACTAGTGAATCCTATTGTAGCACATTATAGAGTATAGACAATACTCTATAATAATAATATAATATACTACTATAATATACTTAATATCTATAATATACTCTATAATGTGCTACAATAATATAGCTCTATAATGCTCTATAATATATATACATCTAGCTGACCCGGCAAATGTTGTATTGCCATATAAAATTTTTTGGGGTGGGCCACCCTTATCACTTAGGGGTTTGAAAAATAGATAGTAGCCGATTCTCAGACTTAATGAATATGCATAAAAAATTTCATAAGAATCGGTCAAGCCGTTTCGGAGGAGTATGGGAACGAACATCGTGACACGAGAATTTTATATATTAGAAGATATAGAGTAATGAAATACCATTGTATAGTAATACAATGGTATTTCAGAGTGATATTCATGCCAAGTTTATACCTGTATGCCACTCACCAACAAATTAACATAAAAAAGTAACCAAGAGAATGTGTGTGTACGTGTTCTCTATATAATGTATAATTTGGTTGGTGTAATTAGAGACTTTGAACGTGTGAAAAATGAAGCCACTCAAAGGCTCCTCTGTAACGAGGCAAGAGCGCCAAATTAAAAACCGCTACTTAATGTTCACAATATTGTAGAGATTTTTCTCTCTATTTGCTAAATAATTTAAAATATACACACGATTTTGCTTCATAATTACATACAGTGATATTCTTCATTACAAATTGAGCTAAAACATAGACTATCCATCAAAAATATCGAGGGCCATGAAATGTTGTGCAGGAGGCGCTGGCTGATGATAAAATAGAATGCACACCGCATTAAGATCCTTAAAATATTCTGACATATTATCCGTTGGAACGATTATTTAGTGATACAAGAAGGGTCAACTCTATCGCGGTCGATACCCACAAAATAGATTTACCAAATCCGCGACCGATAACCTTCACACCACTCACTCTGATACACTGGTGTGATGGTCAGGAAATATTATCGCGACCGACTAACCTTCACACCAATCACTCTGATACACTGGTGTGATGGTCAGAAAATATTATCGCGACCGACTAACCTTCACACCAATCACTCTGATACACTCGTGTGATGGTCAGTAAATATTATCGCGACCGACTAACCTTCACACCAATCACTCTGATACACTCGTGTGATGGTCAGAAAATATTATCGCGACCGACTAACCTTCACACCAATCACTCTGATACACTGGTGTGATGGTCAGAAAATATTATCGCGACCGACTAACCTTCACACCAATCACTCTGATACACTGGTGTGATGGTCAGAAAATATTATCGCGACCGACTAACCTTCACACCAATCACTCTGATACACTGACCTCTGACCGACTAATTAGCTACAAAGTGTACGAGTGTACATGCTGGGCTACGAATAGAGAATGCAGAGGCCTAGACCAACTTATAGGTTCTAGAAGGAAACATGTTATCAATCAATAATAAAATAATGACATACACATTTTGAATTACGTTCTTTTTGAAAAAATTAAAAGCAATAATCTCAATTGAAAAAATTGGGAGAGCAATACTCTATTAAAATTTATCGTTAATATAATAAAGCGATTACGAGCGGTAATAAATTGACTTGCCGTCAGTAACTGCGGCTCTGGGAAAATCCGTCGAATGTCCAGAGATGATAGATGATCGCGGGTTTACACCCCGCCTCGCCCCGCAATATCCACCTCCACTCGGCTTTATTTAAAGGTTTCGACACATAACCGACGGTTTCTACCCGTTGGTATGTTGTCGGAACACCTAGTACCTAACGGTTGTCTGTTCTATGAACTGCGGCCTGCTAGTAATAGACTATAGCCTACCATCTACTATGTAACCATCATTATGGATCTAAAGATTCCTTTTCGCTTGGAAATCCTGAATATAATTCTTTCCATAGGAAGGTAATGCTGGCCTAATGTTAGAGCCTAATTGGAAAAAGCTAAGAAACACTTCCGGCTAGAAACATTAGGTTATGTATAAAAATGCGGCAACACAGCCCCAAGGTAAGTAAAAAGGCGTGTTACCCGTTGTACGATCTTCCAACCTAATAGTTCCACTAAACTTATTTACGATAAATACTAACGGCTTTTAAACGCGAGAGAACTGGTTCGCTTATAAACAACGGTTATGTCGAGATGCTTACTTTAGATTTTCGTTATGAAGCAATTTCTAACACAAACAGTATCCTCGGAGACTGTTTAGTTTAGCATACACGAACATTTTGCAAATATTTGCTTTTAACGATTTGTACCGAACGCCGATAATATATCGGCTTAATACAGTGTAAGAGCTAATGCCACACATTTCATAAATAACTAGCTAGTGACCGCGACTTCGTCCGCGTTGAACGATGAAAGGTACCCTATGTCCTTTCTAGTGTTCCAGACAACGTGTATGCAAAAAAAAGCAATATAGCGCTTGACCTCGTGTTGCTATAACACTTTGAGCAGGCGATAGTTTTTTATTTATTTTTTTGATCCCTCGGGAATATTCCTTTTTTTCTGGATGAAAGGTACCCTATGTCCTTTCTTGTGTCTCAGACAACGTGTATGAAAAATTTCATGGCGATAGGTTCAGTAGTTTTTGCGTGAAAGAGTTACAAACATCCATACATCCAAACATACTTTCGCATTTATAATATTGGTATACGGACAGCGAAGTAAATGGTGCACTGTTGCTCTTGACTAGTACTTGTGAGTAGTTGGTTGCACTATTGTACTCGGGGTTTTCTTTGCGTGTTGTAAAACAATAATTACTTTGGCTGTACATTAAACAAGACTTAATATCTTTTAAATATCAATGCATACACTTATGTAATTTGAACTCATATTCAGTCATACTATTATATACAAGTTGAAAAGAGATTTGTTTAATAAATTTTGTACCAAGAGGCTTTGTACTCGTACAATTGAGCTGCTTGCAATTGATGTTATAATATTTGTTATACTTAAGAACAACTGTGAAGTTTCTTGCCAATTCATTCGAAGTGATGGTCAAAACAAAAGAATTTACTGTTCAAAAGATTCTCGGTACAATGAGAATTATTTTTATTTAATTAAAAAGAAATATTATTTTCTCATGCCACATGTGGATAATACATGACCGAGCAAATACATTTTAAATAAAATACAAATGAAATCTGTAGGTCCTATAAATAATTATTTCACTCGTAAGATTTAAACATTTTAC
The DNA here is from genome assembly GCA_944738685.1 of Synanthedon myopaeformis. Lineage (NCBI taxonomy): Eukaryota > Metazoa > Arthropoda > Insecta > Lepidoptera > Sesiidae > Synanthedon > Synanthedon myopaeformis. The sequence continues at coordinate 13,067,807 of OX122915.1, forward strand.
TAAAGTGTTTTCCTTTGATACGCTCATAAATGTCGGAGCTTTTTTTATTGCTTCAAATTTCGATACAATATCAAAATAAGAAGTAACAAAAAGAAAACACATTTCCCCAAGCTCCTCACGCTATACATGATCCCTTCGGCACGAGTATTATATATTTCGGTAATATCGTGCCACATGAGGTATTTACAAAAAGTTCAAACGCTACACTGCTTTCGAAATATATAAATACTTCGACATTCGTCGATCAAAGCTCATTGAAATGTATTCAATGGGCTTCTGGTGACATTCACGTTTCATTCTCAGGTCGAGGATTAGCTTCAGCAATGTCGAATGGAAAGATATTTTCTTGAAGGTCTTCAGCCGACGGCTAATCTCCTGACGGCGTATTTACTCTGTCAGATTGAATTATAGCATTTTTCTAGTAGCCTCCAAACTTGGAGCCGAATGGTAATATTGTAGTGAGGGCGTTGAAGAGTCAATCGATCAAAGTAAGCCTCGTTAGCTTCGAGAGCGCTCAGTTTTAATCGTACTTAGCGATCCACGTTCTTCTATTCCGAACAATCGGCGGAATGATAAATGAAATGATTTATTGAGGGAGCGTTATATTTTTTATTAAGGACTCGCACGACAGCGTTTTTGGGGTTTCGTAGCGAGTGATTTGTGGGCGTGGGCTTTAGGTTTTTAGTGTACAATAGACACTGTGACTTTTTATCATTTTTATTGCATTCCTAGCGACTCTCGTGTCTCTTGCTCTTTTCGTGAATTCTATCTGTAATACATAAATTTCTCACTAGATATTTGTCACCGGCTACCGTACTTTATAGGGCAATGTTTCGTCGACGTACAAAACTACCCCACCGCCATAGGAAATAGCTATAAATATCTTCGCAATCTATTTTTATTCTGTCTCTGTTAAATGAATTGTATTTTTGTTATTGAATTAAATTTGTAACGCATTTTTAAATATGACATAAAATGTGTAATGAAGTATATCGAATTCCTTTTATTCCATTCTCAAAAATATAATCTAAAGTTTCATTTTATTACACCATGTGTCAAGTAGGCTAACCGCCATTTAAAGTCACCGGTAAACGGGAATGAAGAATATGATATACCTTTGTTTGTACAGTAAAAGTCCCAAACATTAAAAAGAAAATAATAAAAAAAATTAGCCTATCGAAGGATACAGTAAACCGCGTGCATAATTTAATAAAACAAAATTATTTTTAAAAGTAACTAATCAACACTTTATTTGTAATTGGTGAAAGAGGCCCTTAATTTGTTTTGCATCCAATACATTTTTTAAATTTTATAATCAATCGCTATTTGGATGATTATTTAAATTACATGATTTATATTTTAAATGACCTTTAAAGGTAATTATTTTACTCCAGAAACATACCTCTAACTGAGGTCATACCATACCGCTTTCCCCTTTATTCCATCGGGGACATACAGACGTACAAATGGTTACCAACCTCATCTTGTCGATATCCCTCTATTTTGGACCAAACGCTTTAAAACATATTTTATAATGCGCACTGCCAAAGGTTTGGAACTCCTGAGCTCATATAACCCAAATCTTTTCAAGGTTCGAGTGATAAGGCATCTTCTGGGTTGAGAATGAGGTTCGCTCCATCTTAGGCCTCATCCTTGCTACACACTTGGTTGTTGGTCAAGAGCAAAACCAAAACTATGTCAGAAATTTTTAAAATTTCCACTCAAAAATATATAAAAAATAAATAACTTGTCCCACTTAGCAGACTTAGTGTTTATACGATGCAATATGAACGGGATAAGTGTGTTTGTGTAACAGCTTAGTGTTGAACGTTGAGGCTTTACAACTTACAACTTTCAAATTGAGTTTTACTATAAAGAGGTCGCTGTTTTCAATTAAAAATAATTATTTTGCTCACACTACCTGGATAACTGTATCCATACGTTTTCTTATATACACGGATATTTTATCGTTTTCCTCAAGCGAATCGATTGACATGAGTTGGTTGATGAAATGAAATCACTTTTATGGTAAACGTTTAAGGATTCGGCACATATCCGACGCATTGGACGCCTGATATGCGAGTCATTGTTAATTGTAGTGAACAAACAGTTGCACGATGAACTGTATGAAATTAAATAAAAGTTAGATTTTACCAATTTGATATTTTGTCACATATCGAATTTCTTCATTAATGAATTTATTCTTCATTAAAAATTTTATATTTTGTCTGTCTGTTTTGTTTTAATCTGAAGTAAAGATACTGAATGGATGCTAAGACTGTTTTTTTAATTTTGCATTTGAAATCCTTTACCGATTGGCAAGACATAATCTAAAATAACTAATTCCGGATATGTGTCGAATCCTTTAGCCATTTGTGTATACCGCTCGTCGGATTTCATTTACAATTTCCATGAAAACTAAATATATCGTGACATGTTTGATGTTTCAAACATTCGTGTAACGAAAGCGTACAAATTTATTTATTTATTTATTATCAAGGCACCAGCTAGTGTCACATAAATACGTCGGTAAATTATTAGGCATATTTTAAGACCACACGTAAACGTAGGCATATAGTTTTAGGGACAGTGCTCAGTTTCAATTAAGCAGCTAATTGTATCGCGTGGGCCGAGTACCAAATTATAGCAATTACATGTAATGGACTGTAAGGCTCCTTTCAGGGTTCATTCTACAATTTTTTTCTCCTACTAAATTCTTGAGAAATTCTTTTATGAATTCACTGTATGGTGTGTTGTTATGTCTATCCAATCTATATCAAACATTCATTAAAATAAGCATTGCATACACGTTGCAAAAATTCATGGTGATCCATTCACTAGTTTTTGCTTGAAAGAGTTACAAACATCCATACATCCAAACATAATTTCGCATTTATAATATTAGTACGGATTAAAATCAATAAGTTCTGTTTGAAGGTTGACCGTATTTTGAAGGACAATTACTTATTATTACTTAAAAACTGCGTTGAGAACAAAGTTGGAGCAAACAATTTCATATTGGATTTCTGAAACGTTAATTTCAGAAATGCTAATATTAAAAATTCATTGTTTAGTTATGCTAAAGTTTAACGTAGTTTGATATAAAAAAAAAAACGACTTTTCTGCTCTATCAAAAAAAAAAAAACGTACGTCCATTTAATTATTAATTAAGTTTCAATTTCAATAATAACAAGTGAAAGTGTTTTCGTGACATATTTCCCATGTTTTAGTTTAAAAACTTAGAACTGTCTGTGTTTCAAAGTTTCTCTGAGTTGTTACAACTTCATCCTGTCTTTGACACTCAAATACGAAACAAATCTGAGTTTCAATAAGTAACACAATTCGGAATATTCTGTCTATGAATTTGATTTGTTTATTTGTCTGAATATTTGTTAAGCTCTGACGAATTATTTAAAACATTTTGATTAAATTAATAATTACAAGGTATCTTATCGAGAAGTTGTCAAAGAATTTCGACAATCGGTAAACTTCGGGTTTAGTTCGTCCTACGTTTTTTTTTTCTTGTTTACGTGATCGACATAGGGTACCTTTCATCAAGAAAAAATTCCGTTCCCCAGTACTGTTCCCTTTTCGTTCTTGATCTAAAAATAAAAATTCAATGTATAGAAATAAAGATTATAATTATATATTTTTTTTATATTTTGTCAGGCTTAATTTTCTTATTTTTCTAGGACTAATAAATGTGTAACAGTTGAATTCCCAACTGTTACACAACAGGGACATTAGACATCCCGTCCGTACTTTATTAATATTATAAATGCGAAAGTATGTTTGGATGTATGGATGTTTGTGGCTCTTTCACGCAAAAACTACTGAACCAATCACAATGAAATTTTGCATACACGTTGTCTGGGACACCGGAAAGGACATAGGGTACCTTTCATCGTTCAACGCGGACGAAGTCGAGGGCACCAGCTAGTATTATAAATGCGAAAGTATGTTTGGATGTATGGATGTTTGTGGCTCTTTCACGCAAAAACTACTGAACCAATCACAATGAAATTTTGCATACACGTTGTCTGGGACACCGGAAAGGACATAGGGTACCTTTCATCGTTCAACGCGGACGAAGTCGAGGGCACCAGCTAGTATTATAAATGCGAAAGTATGTTTGGATGTATGGATGTTTGTAACTCTTTCACGCAAAAACTACTGAACCGATCACCATGAAATTTTGCATACACGTTGTCTCTGGGACACCATTAAGGACATAGGGTACCTTTCATCCAGAATAAAAGGAATATTCCCGAGGGATCAATAAAAAATAAAAAATCTAACGCCTGGCCAAAGTGTTATAGCAAAACGAGGGCAAGAGTTATATTGCTTTTTTTTAAATTTTCAACGCGGACGAAGTCGCGAGCACCAGCTAGTTAGACATAAATTCAAATCCGGTCATAACATTCAAATCGCAACGTGAAAACGTTCTTAAAATTTGTGTCCAGTAGCATTAGTTAAAGACGACACTTGTTATCTTACAATTACTTAGTAAGTTGTTGGTATACTTGTTAAGTATACTTGTTACTTAGTAAGTAATACTTGTTGGTAAGTAAATAAGTAACTAAAATGTGTCATATATTCTTAAAAATAGCTCTAAAGTGAATAATGTTTATCGAGTTTCACAAACGAGTGCATTTAACGAAGCGCAAACTGTAAAAAGCTATAAATTGTCCGTTTCGGATGACACATAACGAGCAGAGCTTCGCTTGTTAAATGAGTGCATTGAATTTCGGAAATGAAAACATTTTTGTTCTTATTTTTGGTGGTCTTGGACTGTCTAGAACACAATCTGACTACATTTGATTTTTGCCTAGAGCTTAAATAGACTGTTTGTTTTATAAGTGTCGTGATCTTGTATTTAAAACCAACTTTTATTAGTAAAGAATTATTGAAGTCGCATTAGTAGTCTTATCTCCTAAACGTTTGTACAAAATTTAAGTAATTTAGTAGTCCTCGACAAGCTATAGCCAGTCTTCATAAGCAGGCCTTTTCAAAAGCTTCTTTTTCTTCTTGAAGTTCCACATAGTTTGACTACCATTTATAGCTCAACAGTGTCTGTGGTGTCTTAACTGAGCACATTTATTTAATACAAAATTAATGCACTAGTTAAAAATTAATAAGGCACAGTCATCGATGTTTATGGATGTGCCTTTTCAAACCAAAAAAATCACTCCCTCAAAATCAATCAGATTGATTTTTGTAGGTAAAAATCGGACTCGTTGGTTGGTCGTGTTGTTAGGCGGGATTAACAAAATTAGTAGTCTCGGTTGGTTACTATAGTAATTCAATGCTTTTAGTTACTACTTTCAAACAAAATGAAACCAATGTACTCAAGTACACGTGTAATTTTGCGGATTGTTTAACCAGTGTTATTTGCTATGGAAAAAGCCCATCCATAAACATCGATGGGCACAGTAAATTTAAGCTTTCTTGAGTATGTCTCCAATAATGTAAGTACTCCCCATGGAAAGGTGGGAAGACGAGCTTAAAAAGCTTGTAAATGGCGATTGGATTATGTTAGCCCAAGACAGGGAATTGTGGAGAGAGATGGAGGAGGCCTTTACTCGTCGAGAGGTCCTTAATATCTAGAAAAAAAAAAGAAAAAAAAGTATTAAATTTGTTTTTTTTTTTTTTATTAAATATGTACTTATAAGAAAAAAATAAAATAAAATGTATTGAATGTTATTAAGGACATTAAAGGCTTTTTTATTTTTATTTATTTTATAATGTAAGTACCAGTGAAAATTTAGACATTCTTTTTAAATAATAAAAAACGACATATCGTTTAATAAAACATTCAAGAGAGAGGTGACCCAAGTATACAATAAAAAAAAACACTGAGTGCCTTCCTGATAAGCGTGGATTTTCCGGTAAGCGGAATCCCCTCGACTCCAAAAACCCGAAGAAATCCCAGCGAACATCGAAACGAATTATTACAGTTACATTTGAATTATTGATCTTATTCTTATCTGTTTACTTATTATATTATTATATTGGTCTAGTGGCTAGTAACCCTAGCTGTTAACCAAACGGTCGCGGGTTCGAATCCCGCTAGAGGCGAATGTTTATGTGTTAACATTTTACCTTTGTAAATGAGTCGTGGATGTTTTGTATTTATAATATGTATGTATTTACAAAAAAAAAGTAATCTGTGTAGTATATCAACTGTCTTGTATCCATAATACAAGCATTAGTTGCTTAATGTGGAACTAGATGGTGCTGTGTGGCATGTGTGAATATATTTATTTATTTATTTATTATTTATTTATTGTATTTAATCATTATAATTCTTTTGGTACTTATGGAGTAATAAGCGAAGTTCAGGAAGAGCTTGGAAGATTTACTATTGCGTACTTAAATTGTATCTCGTAACACTTAGCACTATTTTGTTATTTTGTTTTGATGTGTCCATTTGTATCACCGCTACAATAAAATATTTTTAAACTTTATCCTTAAAAAAACCAATTTGTGCTTAGATACTGACTCACTTTCCGTGTTTTATTATTTTTTAATAAAAATACATATATTTTTGATTGATTTGTGTGCCTTTACTACATTAAAAATATTTGGTTTAAGTTTTTTTTTATGAAAATAATATTTGTGCGAAACAGCGACTAAAAATATATTTAATTTTAAAGTCACTTCTTAGACACAATTCGTACGAAACAAAATTGTGCGAAAGTAGAGACTAAACCGTTTTATTTAGGTAAAAATTAGAAATGTAGGAACGGTGAAGTTTAGTATTTGATGAGGCGAAGCAACTATCCCTTCTTCTAAGTTAAATATTGAGGGACGTTATCGAATTGGATTCGCTACAATCAGCTACATTGAGTCTCGAGACATCGCCGGAATCCGTAATCGGTGGCCGGATGGTCAGATCCGCAAATTGGACTTTTGTGCGGTCGCCGATTTCATTGGCTGCTCAAACAGCCTCCTTTTTATAATACTCGTTTCTGTTTCAATCAATTTAAAAATACATTTTTTTGTAACTTTTGTTTCGTCCGAGAATCTCTTCGAATCTCTCGAAAGAGTTATGAGCAAATTCATTTACGCAATTTTGCCAACTTTGTCCTATCTCCTTTGTTTTAAAACTTTCCTAATGAATAAACATAATTATAGAAACAAATTGGAGTTTAATCACAAACAAACTTCAAGTTTTGCTCAATTAATTTTAATAAAAATACCTATGAAAACGTTCGAGTCTCGCATCTTTGCCCATGAACACAGTCGTTAATCTAAGTCGTGTCATAAGTTCGTTATAATTATCATAATTCATATATTTTCATTTATAATGATCTTTTCGAGTACCTATAATAAAAAGCTTTAATTTACTGTATAAAATATTGTAAAATTAATTATTTCTTGTGTATATTTTTCCTTCAACACCCTTTAATGGTTTTTTCAGTAATCGGATTTCGTAAGACAAATCCTTTGACTTAGCATCGATTTTTACAAATAATAAAATTAAATCAAGATATATTTTAAATTTTTATACGTTATTAAAATATTTGAATACTGTCAAGTCACCTGCTGATCGGTGCAGCCTTATTCTTGGTGTGGTCTACACACACAGGAGCTATCTATATATACCCACTATTTTTTCGAAACCCTAGTAAATTTAAATTTACACACACACACACACACACACACACACACACACACACACACACGCACGCACGCACGCACACGCACACGCACGCACACACACACACACACACACACGCACGCACGCACGCACGCACGCACACACGCACATGCGCGCATGCTATCACGCATATTTGATTATAAGTAATTTACATATAATGTGCATATATATATATATATGTTTATATTATTATAGATACATGTATATATAATGTTATCATATTTTTTTTAATTACTAGTATTTTCTTTTTTTTTTTGTACTTAAAAACTTTAATAATGTCTAACCTTGCAATAGGCTATATAAAAATTTAATTTAACACTTTTTATGTATTTCTAAAATGCTACATGCTGTAAGGTTGGCTATTAAAAAAAATTTTAAAAAAATTTAAAATTAAAAAAAATATAATGACGATCATAAGAGTTTCTTGGAGAAACTTAATTGACAAATAAATATTTTGATTTTAAAGTTTATTGATTTTGACTTTGGAGCTACATGATCTAGTATGTCTTCAAATGTCACATTAAGACTATTTAAGGGTCCTTCGACATTTATCTGTCACGACTGTCTCCTTTTTTGAAATTCCCTGAAACACGATACATATAAACGTTACAGGTACGTAACATGTTGTGAGAATTCCTGGAATCTTTTCCGTATCAAATTGAAAAAGTATTCAAAGGTGCACAAAGGGGTTCGTATAACGACATACCTATCCCGACCCGCGTCCCCTACCCCGTCCCCTTAACTACCCGCGCGTTTCACATACCTACTTGCGACAAGTACATTTTGAAAAAGAAAAAAAAAACTTCTATTAGACGAGGATTTACATACATTCATTCACTACACAAATAACCCTCGGCTCTGAACTCAAATATGGGGGCGATTTTTATAAATATAACCTAACCGCAGATATTACATGAGATGAGAAACGTCACTATTTTTGCCTAAGCAAATATTAGATATTATTTTTGAATACGTTTCTTTTGGTGAGATGGAAATTATTTTGAAAAGCACATTTGCCAAAATAATAAAATAAATGTTTCGTTTAGTGTGTGTGGTTCTTTAATAAATTGGTATAAATTTTGAAGGATAAATTTAAAAAAAAAATATCTGTCACTATTGACGACAAAGTTTTTATTTTAGCATTAAATGAATGAAAAAACAAATTAGTGTTTCTCCTTGTACTGTATTGTTGCATGTACTGTTTTTCCTTATATGTCCTTGTATGAGAGGTTACTGTCCATATTTATGGACAGCAACCATCCTTTAGAAGGAAGATTTTATAATCGTAGCGATTCATACTATGTTTAGTTATGTTATGTTTATGTTTAGTATTTAAACAACTATAATTCTATATTCTATATAATTCTATATATATATATATATATATACTTTAATTTTGTTAAAATTAAGTGTAATTATTGCAATTTAAAATTGATTTATAATGACGATCATAATAGTTTCTTGTTGAAACCTAATTTTTAAATAAATATTTTGATTTTTGACACACTTGACACAAATTTTTCAAATTGAATGTCACCTTGAAAGACGAATGCGCTCGACGTATATGCGCGATGGCCCCAAAAAGCGAAATCAAATAGTCTACGAACGAGTTTATTCGATTCCAGACGCGATTATCCCGATTAGTATTCCACTGGCGCTATCACTTATACGTCTGCGAACTTATCGCGTTCACGCCGAGCCAAACAGAATGATCGCCTTATTTGGAAGCCCAGACAGGTACAAGCAGGCTGTCGACCACTGGATGGTAAGTATCTGATGGTAAGATGAGTGATCTTGACATTTTTTTAGAATTATTAATTTCTGTCTGAAATTCTAAATAGAAACTTAAATTAATCAGTTTGAAGTGATCTCAAATGATATTGAAGCCATTTAGTTGTGAATATTACGTTTATTTACAAACTAGTATATGCCCTCGACTTCGTACGCGTCCGATCGCTACCAAACTTCACGGGAACACCCGCTGGACTATAATCTGTAGATTATCTGAAAGTTTCATCAAAATCGGTTCAGCGGTTTTCGAGTATATACGGGACATACATACACACATCGCCTTTTATATATTACTAGCTGGTGCTCGCGACTTCGTCCGTGTTGAAAATAATAAAAAAAGCAATATAACGTTTGACCTCGTGTTGCTATAACGCTTTGAGCAGGCGTTATTTTTTTTATTTTTTATTTATCCCTCGGGAATCTTCCTTTTTCTGGATGAAAGGTACCCTATGTCCTTTCTGGTGTCTCAGACAACGTGTATGCAAAATTTCATAGTTATCGGTTCAGTAGTTTTTGCGTGAAACAGTTACAAACATCACACTTTACTACAAATACACTTTCGCATTTATAATATTAGTATAGAAGATATACATATAGTAGATTATGTCACATTAATTAAAGTGAAGTTCCTATGTAACATAATTTAATTAAAATCCAAATTCCGGCTTTCCATGGCGATGTATTTAATTTTCCTTGTACATCTTTTAATAAACATTTAAATCTCTTTTGAAATCCCGGAGACACATTCTCGGGATTCATTAATGTCAATTGTTACTGTTCTTTAATGTAAAGCAGACTCTTCTTTGGGTACACAATATTAAATTAACCGAGATCCTCTCTCTTAGAATATTTTCTAGTAAATTCTTATTACTAAAATAGACAAATGTGGATTGACGACACGTTTGGTCTAATGGCTAGTAACCCTAGCTGTTAACCAAACGGACGCGTGTTCGAATCCCGCTAGGGGCAAATGTTTTATGTGGCAACATTTTACCTTTTTACCTGAGTTGTGAATGTTTTGTATTTATAATATGTATGTATTTACAAAAAAAAGTAATCTATGTATTATATCAACTGTCTTGTATCCATAATACAAGCATTAGTTGCTTAATGTGGAACTAGATGGTGCTGTGTGGAATGTGTCAAGATATTTGAGCCTAAAACATAATTATTAGACATATCGTACTAAAATTCTTAGAATATAGATCCTTAGAATAATCTATATTCTAAGCTAAAATCCTACTCTTTAAATAGATTTTAATGAAATTTTACAATTATATAACGTGAAGGCAACAATTTATAAAGATAATTTTTTGAAAATGAATATATGAATGTTTCTTACTCTTAATGTTCCTACTTTGATTTAAATACACCACAATTAGTGCATTCTAGACTACAATTTATTAAGATAAAAGCTAATTAAAAACATCGCAAAGTTCATGTTCTAATACAAAGCTAGCAAACTTATAACCTATAAAATAAATATATTTTAAAATCTGTATGATTTAAATGAAACTATTCATTCGATGAGTGATTTGAAGATCCATAATGCTCCATTTCTTCGTGATGAGCAAGATTTAGGACGAACACAGATTTATTATTATATTATATTTATTATATTTATTATTTATTTATTTATTTATTTATTTATTTATTTATTTATTTATTTATTTATTTATTTATTAATATATTTATTTATTTATTCAAAACAGCTTAGCACACTTATAATTCTAACCCTATCGCTCAACATCTAGGTACAGTGTGCAAGCCAATTAGAGCTGAACACATAATTCACTTTTTTTTTGTACATAAACTCCAACAAATAAATTTAAATTCGAAACAATAAATTAAAAAGTAAAATAGAATTTAATTAAAATTAATTAGAAAACAAAAAAAAAACCATTTGATTTAAGGCGTTCGTGTAGGGAGGGCTGTCCATTCGTTTTAACTGTGACAAGTTGGTTTGTGTACGACGTCACCGCCTCGCTTTCAAACTGCCCTCTAGGCTCCGTCGCATTTACATATTAATCTATTAATATCCAACAAACTGCTGCTTTATTGTCTCACTCGAACCGCCGAATTGTGTGAATCATGGGCCCATCATATTTAATTTAATTAACTACTCCACACCAAAGTAATATTTGTTTATTATATAATAACTATACCTATTATTTGAAGCAATTTCTGTGAATTGTAAATTATAATGTAAAATAAAGGATTCCATATAATTTTTCTATTTATTTATTTAAGGAGTAATTGTTACATTAATCACATTATTAATGTTACCTATTAGGCGTACACAAAGTTTAAAATTCATTAAGTATATTCACATTATTAATAAAAAAAATTGAAAAAAAAATAAATGAATCTAAATGATATTCGGAATGTATTTAAAATATAATTTTTATATAATTTTATATAATTTTTGTATATAATGTAAAAATATAATTTTTATGATTCTTTAGCCCTATTTGTATATAATCTATAATATATATATTTTTTAAATTTATGGCTATATGTAATCTAAATCTAAATAAATAAATAAAAATAAATAATTACGTAATTATTAACATAATACCGTCTATTGAGCACCTAATCGTACAGGACAAAGTCGAAGCTGCGAGACCGTTTAGAAAATCACCTATGAAGTGGACCTTCTTCTTGGCAGAGTAGTCCTGGTCATCATCAGATGACCAGGACTACTCTTCCACGAAGAAGAACATGCCGTAATAAATTCTTCATGAATAATTGTCGAAGCATTGAATAGTTGTCATCCACAATTACCGTTCTTGATATTTGATCGTGCAGCCGTCTCTATGAATATTAATTTCCTTAGAGGCATTAACAATCCGATTTTGTGTTCGATGGTGTCATTGTCACAGTTTATTCTGAATTCTGAATTCAAACAAAGAAACCCAAGTTTCGCAAGCCTTATTAAGAATGTTAATTATTAATTCAAATGACTCTTTTGACGACATAGCAGCATTGCTTTTTGCTATCCCTCGTAATGAGTTTTTAGTTAATTACATTTTATAAAGGTGCTAACACATAGTTTCCTTGCAAAACTTATATAAATATTTTAATACGTTTCTGCGTAAACAAGAGTATTTTAGCTAAATCACATGTAATTTTTTTACAGTTACGACCATGATAATTGTCGACAAATTGACTGTTAAAACTTTTGTTATTTATGAAGTAATGTTTAAAAGTAACATCCGTAAAAAGAATCTCCTTTGTGATGGATAATCTCAGGCTAAATTTAATTTTGTCACAACAAACCAAACAAATGCTAATTTTAGGTGCAAGTTAATTAAATATATAATATTTCTTTCAAAGTATTAGGAAATTAATTAAAGATTCTAACTTGTGTAATTTTAGACAGAGACAGAATAAATACTCGTAAATTGATGATCGAATGTGCAAAGCGAAAGAAAACCAGATACAATTTATCGGAAGTAAAGTGGCTTCAATCAAGCAATCGCCATTTCGATTGTCGATCGTAAATGAGCGCACACACTTGGACAGTAAACGTTGGACGTCGACCGTCGGATGATAAAAGGCCCGGAGCGGTGTTTCCAATTAACAAAGGATTGTATCTGTGTCGATCTATGTCGATACAAAGGCCCTTCATTCGATCTACGCATTATCGGTTGCCAACTATCAAGTTTGCAAGTGTTCATGGAAAAAATTAGAAACAAAATGCCTATGGTTTATGACGACACGTTAGGTCTAGTGGCTAGTAACCCTAGCTGTTAACCAAACGGTCGCGGGTTCGAATCCCGCTAGGGGCGAATGTTTATGTGTTAACATTTTACTTTTATACCTGAGTTAAGGATGTTTTATATTTATAATATGTATATATTTACAAAAAAAAAAGTAATCTATGTATTATATCAACTGTCTGGTATCAATAATACAAGCATTAGTTTCTTACTGTGGAACTAGATGGTGCTGTATGGAATATGTTAAGATATTTTAATGTGATAAAGAAACATTTAGTATGCAACGTCGACAACAGTCATCGGTTTATCGCACATCGAGCCTACTATCGATATTAGATTGAACTGCCTATCCTATGCATAGGTGGACTGACCTGGGAGCATTAATTCAGAACATTATTCAAATTCTGCATACGCCATATACACAGGAACGAACACGACCTAAAATCTTGATAACATAGTTCTTAAATAACATAATAACACTCTATTCCCTGAGGCTTTTCTGCCTTAAAAAATCCCATATACGTGCCAACTTTGATAGTGATCGGCCTATATTATATTATAATATTATAGAAAAATCTATTCTAAATATTATACTCAAATACGACTGAAAGGTGTTCCAAATAAAAACGTTGATTTTTCCGCTAACATATCCTGTGTTTTGTGTTGATTTTATTAATCCTACATCGATTATAACAGCGTCGCAAAAAAATGTATTGTTTACACCATACAGTAGTTAAAGTATCAAATAAATGTATTGTATACTAGCCGGTGCTCGCAACTTCGTCCGCGTTGAAAATTAAAAAAAAGTCAATATAACGCTTTACCTCGTGTTGCTATAACACTTTGGCCCGGCGTTAGTTTTTTATTTTTTATTTATCCCTCGGGAATAATCCTTTTTTTCTGGATGAAAAGTACCCTATGTCCTTTCTGATGTCCCAGACAACGTGTATACAAAATTTCATGGTGATCGGTTGAGTAGTTTTTGAGTGAAAGAGTCACAAACATCCATACATCCAAACATACTTAGTACGGATAAGTATTCTAATTCGTTTTGGATATATATATGTAATACTCTCAAAGAAAATATTATTCGTAAAACCGTGTGTGTGAGAGTGGCTGTGTCCACTAAATGGCGACACCCCATTTTTTTATCAAAACCCCAAGATAGACGTAAAAAGATATTGTATAGATTTTTTGTAGATTAAGGCCGATATTTTTGTCAAACATCGTTTCAAGTTATATCTAACGGTTTTAGGTGGCGCACGTTAAAAACGTCCATTTCAAACCAATAACCTCTTTTATAAAAAAACTATGGTCATTCGACAAATATAAAAAATATTTTCATGAATTATACACATTAACATCAGTTATAGCTAAAACAGTTTCGTCTAGTTTATTTCATGTCGACGTCATTAAATACAGATAAGTTTTCTAATAACTCCGTCGAGGGCGTTTCAATACTGTTCAATAAACAAATATTTGTTTAGAAAATGAATTTTCGATATAATGCGTGTCGCAAATTATGCCGGCTTTGTATAAACTTTTCCCAGCAAGTGGAAAAATCAGTGGTTGCCTCTAATAAAAAAATCCTTTATCAAAGTTTGACAGGAGCGGTCAGGTTCGAAGAGTTTCAAATTATTTCCAAACTGGTTTCTAGGCGAAGGCGAACCACCTTCCCCCCTTCCAACAACACTCCCACCATAAACACATTATAATATATTATTGGTAATTTGTATGTTTATACAAGGCATGTTTAACTATCAGCTCACTCTATATAGGATTCTTAGGCTCGAGTTCACCAACAGACGGTTATTTTTAAACAGCTGTTTAAAATTTAAACAGCCGTTTAATAATATTTTGTTGATCACCATCGCTAAAATGCGGGTTCAACGCTCTAAACATCTGATTAACTTAATGATTAATCTGATGTTTAGGGCGTTTAGGCAGTTCAGCGATGGTGATCAAAAAAATATTTTTAAACAGCTATTTAAAATTTTAACAGCATTTAACAATGTGATTAACTTAATGATTAATCTGATGTTTAGGGCGTTTAACCTGCAGTTTAGCGATGGTGATCAACAAAATATTATTACCGTTTATTATTAGTGTCTGAAAGTTACATCAAAATCGATTCAGCGGTTTTGGAGTCTATAGGGGACATACATACACACAGACATCGTCTTTTATATATATGTGTATTAAATTTTATAGCTATCTTATCTAATACCTACAGGAATAAACCCATATTCCACTTGATAATTGTTTCTTTCTTATCAGGTCCAGCAGAGACGAATGCACGTAACAGAGGCTTAGGCTCGAGTTCACCAACAAACGGTTATTTTTAAACAGCTGCTTAAAAATATTTTTTTGATCACCATTGCTGAACTGCGGGTTAAACGCCCTAAACATCAGATTAATCATTAAGTTAATCAGATGTTTAGGGAGTTGAACCCGCATTTTAGCGATTATGAACAACAAAATATTATTAAACGGCTGTTTAATTTTAAACAGCTGTTTAAAAATAACCGTCTGTTGGTGAACTCGAGCCTTAGTCTATTATGGTTATTATTAATTAAAAAAAATGTAAATTTGGTTCAATTCAATTACGCGTCGCGATTTTTTTTAAATTTTTTTTTTTATTTAATGAATGTAGTGCGACGTCGTGAACATGAATGGATATTGATAACAGGTGTTGGTTAGTGGGTCGTATGGGTCGTATGGGTCGTATGTCGCGCCTCGTTATTCACACGCACCTGCTCCTACAAAATATAATATATTTGCATCATTTTTCGTTAATAATATATATATATATATATATATATATTGTTTTTATATAATGATGAGGACGATGGAATATTCATCGCACCTCAACATTTGTAAATGATGTAACCAAATGATTCCCATGTGCACTAAAAAGAACGGGCCGAAAATAATGTATATAGCAATGATCGAAAGTCATAGAAATTTTTTGACCGAGATGAATGTTTCAAGTATCTGTAAACAAAACAAATAGCACTCGTATGACAACACGTTCTTACGATGATAATGTCAGATTTGACATATTCACATCAGTGTTGCCATATCTCAAAACTTAAGTAGCAACTTAGGTATTGTCTATGGCACATTCTCGTATATGACTAAATTAGCGTGTCATTGGAACTGAAAGCAAAGAGGCTACATGTTTTCTGTCCGAGGACCTCAAAAGAGAGGCTGGCATTTTGGGTGCTTACAACAAAAAGTCTTACAATTTAAAAGTTACACACCAACTTAACCTAAGCAACTCTCACTAGAGACCTGTCTAACAAATGTTAAGGATTGCGATCAGCAAATCGCGTTGAGAGGGGGAGAAACTACCAAGTACTATACCTTATAGTCAATTAAAGTAAACTGGGGAATCCGTACTTTACTAATAATATAAATGCGAAAGTATGTTTGGATGTATGGATGTTTGTAACTCTTTCACGCAAAAACTACTGAACCGATCACCATGAAATTTTGCATATACGTTGTCTGGGACACCAGAAAGGACATAGGGTACCTTTCATCGTTCAACGCAGACGAAGTCGCGGGCGCTAGCTAGTTTATAAATATATAAACCTTGGAACAGATGCTGATTTTGTTTGATAGTGAAGAAAACAATAAAACTAGTATAATGAATCGCAAACTATTGAGTGAGAGATGATTCGGGTTGGATCACGTTAACAATTCAACTTCCCTTTTCACTCCAACTTTCCTCACGCATTAAACTTTCACCCTTCGGGTGTGGCCTTTAAGCGATACCTACTCAAATGCGATCAATCCCCGCACTTCTCAAACTGCTTTACATACTCATAGCTCTCCTCCTAGTGGCCAATCTTTTTGGTGGAACTTTTACTTTAAAAAACCTGCTTTATTTTTTAAAATTACAGAGGTTTTTTATGTCTTATATGTCTTAACATATAACATACATACATACATATATACACATATACACGACATATATAATATACATAGACGCACATACATACAAGACATGCACAGATATACACATACTTCACACCTACTTGCAGAACTGACACACATTTACCTGCACGAGGTCATACTAAAGTACTTAATGCTGACTTGCTTGGGCTTTGTACTTGTCAATTGCTAATTGACCCCTACGATACAAGCTGAGCTTAATGTAGGGGTCAAAGTCTAACCTATCTGTAATTTGTAAGTAATTTGTAATAATAAATAAATAAATAAATAAATAAATAAAAATAAATAAAAAATATTGACTCCCACTCCGATTTTGGTTAGTGCTCCGATTAGTTCCAATTAATGTCTACTCCAAGTTTTTTTTTGACACCATCCAGACATCGATGTGGAGTTCATCGAAGTACTTGGTTAAGGTGTCGGTCAGAAACTTTACTCCGCGAACAAACGAACAATCTCCCATCTTAAGTGTTTCCGCCTATAATAGCTTCAATGCTGACTTCTTAAAGTGATCTGTACCCAGAAAATTCCTACAGGATCACCGGCTAACCTGCATAACCCCTAGTGTTACTTTGTATTAATATGCGTCGGTGCTAGGTTATAGTGATGAATGGGCCTGGCTTGTTTTATTGCTATCAAAACACATTACGCGGCCGATTTAAAACGCCCCCCTGAAAACGCGAGAGCATCAATCACTTTACGTCCCTCCATAACGTAAACATACGTCCGCGACAGTCAGACGCGAATTCATCCCACACACTACCATCCATCATCTAATGCCGATTTACCAGTATTGTTTAGCCTCAGCCATCATGCGTCTTCTCCATACTAACTACTATTTTATACAAGTCAGACCCTGCCTATGAATGAACCCTTTGTATATAAATTAATCGTGTTCTTTAACTTTTAAAGGTAACCGTGAACGTTAAGAGGAAACCTTAATTATCTACATTAAAAAATATTTACAAATATTTTTAGATCGCAACGCAATAAAAAAATAATCAATCTACCATCGGTTCAAAAAGCTGTTTTTACTGGGAAAAAACCGGCACGAAATCTCCGTAGTTGCTCTTTTCAAATAAATTTTTAAGCATTTTTTTCAGCAAGATAGTTTTATACGCTATAGTATAGACTATGATAGTAAATAAATGATTTTTTTACAGATAGTAGTTGTGTAATGACATTTTTTATGGAGCCTGGAACTAGGAACGATTTGATCTTAATTTTTTTTTTGGGCAGCTTATTTTTAATTTTCAAATTTAAATGGTAAATGTTATTATTTTTCTTAAATATTTAGTTAATAGATTGGTTTCTTTAAATTTATCTCTATGTGACTTTTTGGAATATGTGTACTAGAAGTTAGCTATATTAAATATATGCTAATTTTCAGTTTACAAATGTTTTACGAGTATATGTAATGCATTTAGAGCTAATGGTATCACATTCCAAAATCAATATCAAAACCTTGCTTTCATATGGTTGTAATGTTGGAAAATAAATTTGAATTCGTAGTTTATGATGTGCGAAATGCATCACGTTGTTCGCAACTAAGTTTGTACTTAATTTAAACTTATTCCTGCACGTATTAATGCAAAACACAAACCTGCTTCCCACGAGTGTGAGCAACATAAATGGAGAGCTTTATCGAACGTAAAGCTTCCTAACGTTGCTATAGAAGCCTTTTTTTTTTTTTTTTTCAAATTGTTTGTGAACCGATTTTCACGGTTTGTTTAATAACACTTGAAGAGCTTGAGTGTTATCAATTTTTTTTTAAAGTTAGTTTTCTATTGTGCTATTTGTTTGTCAGTTTATTTTTCTACCTCTAGACAGCTTAACATGGAAGAACAAGCTATTACAAAGGGGTGTAGTTACAACGTTGTATAAAAACCAATGATTAGCATTAAATTTTGTCATTAAAGGAATCATGAATGGTGTAGTAAACCCTTTCGACCAACACTGTCTTTAGATTCTTTTTAAAATCTCCTATTTCCTTGCTCTTTAATTTTATTGATAAATTGTTATATATTTTGGACGCCATACAAAATATGCCTTTTTGTAGAAGCGCTGTTTGTCCACATACCACATCTATATGTTTCAACTGTACGCTTCTATTCTCAGTTTTTAGCATTTGGATGAGTATTTCTCTTAGCAACAGTAACAATTTCGAAACAATCGTCTCAGAACAATATGTAGATGGCATTGTAAAGTGTAGAGGGCGCAGATGTGGGGTTGAGGGGCTCACCAATTATCTGCACATCAGGATCAACACCGCAACAACCCCTTTCGTTGTTCACCACCCGCAAGGTAAGGGCGTGGCCTCATTTATAGGGTGACTACTCATTCTATACTCATCTGTGCTATAGCCTGTTAATATTGAAAGTTTACACAATTTTTTGTCAATAAAATTAAGGTGATTTGTCAATCATCCCTTAGACGGTAGCTTCGAATGCAAAGTTATCAAATTACATATACAAACATTTAGCAAAGCAGTATTCTAGGGAAGATTGATGTTATTATGTTACCTTAGATATTAGCTTCGTAACAGTTTTAAACGAGAGTCAAGTACTATGGATAAGGTTTTAGTCAGAGTTGATTCCTAAGAAGATTTCTAACAGAAAAACTCTAGTTCTCTATTTACGATTTTCTAAACTGCTGTCCAGTAAATTTTGAACCTATTTTGTTTGCCTGCAATGATATATAGTGGCTATTTATTAGATAATCTGTTGCGGAGATGATTTCAATAATGGATGCGAAGATGTGATTTAACCAAATCTTTCTGAAAATTTCATATAGAAATCCAACGTTATAACCGACTGAACCATATCGTTTAAATAGAATGAATGTTTTATAACATGCATTGAGTTCACTTTTATCCGTTTAGAGTGAAATCTAAAGCTAATCTGCGCTATACATAACTACAAGCACATTATAAATCCGATCGAACGTCACGTTACATGAAAGCCTTTGAAATTGACCGCAGCATCGCCTATTATTGAATTTCATCTGCATTCAGATCCTCTCAATTGGTATATAATGTTACAACTATTTTCTTCTCCAATTATTGATTCAGCATATTGCAAAGTATTCTTTGTTCGTTATATTATTTAGTCTTATATATTTAAGAAATAAAAGTTCCAAACACATTCAACAGTGTAATGCAATGACTTGGTGCCTTACACTGTTGAAGTGTATGCGAAAGTGAGGTTTTTTTGTATGTTATGCTTTTAATTACGCCTTAACTACTCAACTGAACATTGTCAAATTATGCATTTCAGGTATAAAAAAATGACATTATGTACTTTTTATCCAGAAAATGGTAACTATAACCGCAGTAAAGATTAAATAAATACTTGAGAGAAAAGGGCGCGGAGGAAATAGCGTCCAAAAGCTATTCTATAAACATTTTGTTCTCTCCCAGCTAAATGTCTTTAAAATTTTAATATTAACATAATAAACTTGCTTTTATTTAGGCAACGGTAACCACCTACCACCAAGCCGACTGTTACTTGGCTACCGCTTTTTACTTTTAGAAAAAAAATTCATTAAAATTGAATGAAGGTTTGGATAATATTTTGAGGCCACGCCACGCGTTCGTCGGAACATTTTCGCTTGTTTGGCAAACGGTTGAGCAAACTTCCCTGACTCCCGACTACGACAACAATCTGGGACTGAGCACACCTGACTCGCGAGATAACAAGAACAAATTAATGATCAGGTAACTGCCGACTATCGCTTCGTTTACTTCCATCTGAGTTTCTCTTTAATTAGTCGCTGAAACCATCTTGTCACAAGTCTTTGAAACAATTCGCTTTGATGCTATCTTTTCGGCCCTCATCTGCCAACCGACGACAATCCGCAACAAATTCATTTCTCGCATAACACTATCTCCTCTTTGAAACGAAATCGCTATCTCTAAACTATTATCAATGTAAAATAATCACTTTATGTTTACAAAATTAATTATTTTTAACGATGACAAGGCTATAAACAAAGGTAACACCCAGAAACCTTCAAGTTATCTACCGATGTCTGTCTGATATTTTATAGTGGTCTTCTGGAAAGCGGTTATTGTAATGTGAAGTTATTTTTTTAATGAAATTTGATATATTTGACATAATTTTAACATATTCAACATGTTTTGACAGAATAAAAATAATCCGCGCAGTATAAATCATTAGAGTCACAAACGAATGAAAGTTGGAAATATTTTGGCAGCGCTTTTCAAAGGCAGCAATAAATGCATTCATGAATAGCACTCATATTCATCCAAGTTTCATATAATTTGAAAAATGGCTATCAATACTTTCCGGTTCACTAAACTTTTGTGCTCAATTAGTTTTATCTGGACTTGTGACTAAATATTTTGTCAATAAAATTCAGTTCAATTCTTATCTATATATACCTATTTATAAAATTGTTCGCCCTGATTAACTATCAATGCACAGCCAAAACTACTAAGCCTAGGAAGCTCACATTTGAAATATTATTTTATTTAATTCACAAAAAAATTGTTTTTTAAAACTTTTTAAAAGTTTCAATTCCGTGCGATGTCAGTCGTTTTCATAAATGTTGTATTCTCGAAGTGTCGCGTCAAAAAGTGTTATTTGTCGAAACCAAATCGGAGTTTAAAATTAAACCGCTGTCTATCTGTTCATATAACTGTCTGCCTGTCTGTTGACTAGTTCATAATAATGAATAGAAACAGATCTATAATAAATGACAATGAAAATTTATTGAAATTTTTTCAAGCCTTCTTTTAACGGTAACAAATAATCTTTTTATTTTTCGGTCCAACGTCGGGAGAGCTTTTCGATTATATCCGTTGGTCCCCTCGTGACCCAGTTCTCGGTTTTGCTGCCAATTTTATATTCTTAGCACTAGTTACTTCTCAAACTGGACACAGGTTATAAATATCTAATTTATTGAGACGTTACTTAAGCATTTTCACTACTTTGTGTCTTCAGATTCGTCTCAATCTTGATCAATTTATTCATCTTAGTCCGGACAGTAGTCTCGGATTACAATTTACAGGTTTACAGGACAGTAGATGCTGTATTTTTGTCTTGTGTAATTTTTTTTATTATATAATTATTAGTGTTTTCTTTTTTTTATTTGAAATTTTGTCTCTATAAAAACAAACAATTCCGTTAAAATTGCTCAAAACAAATCCGTACTAATATTATAAATGCGAAAGTATGTATGGATGTTTGTAACTCTTTCACGTAAAAATTACTGAACCGATCACCATAAAATTTTGCACCAGAAAGGACATAGGGTACCTTTCGACGTTCAACGCGGACGGAGTCGCGAGCACCAGCTAGTAAAAAATAATATTCAAATATCGTGAATCGTCCTATTATTTTCATACTTTACGAACGGCTATAAGTCCTTAGTCATCACACACTAGAATCGACATGAGGATATTCCTGCACACCCCAAAGGCATAAAGGTTGGGTCATTCCCATGTAGATTACAGCCACTCGGCTCGGGTTCGTTCGATCTGAACCGCTCGTATACTAATAGTATAATGATATGGGTTCGTACCTGCGGCGGACGGCGGACGACGGACGACGGCGAACCCCATTCAATACCATTCAATACCGTCCCCGATTATTCAATGGGAATGTCGCAAACATGGAAGGCCTTGTATCACAAGTTTCTTGCGGACGCTAATGTATTGTAGCGAGTTGTCCATTTGTAGAGCGATGGGTATTTGCGGGTAACTCCGGGTAACAGTACCTTTACCATGAGTTTACAATGACCGCACTCGCTAGCGAGAGGGTAAAATATTTATATGAAAAACTCTCAACTGTCAATGTCAAATTGACAATTTTCCATATAAATGTTTTACCCTCTCGCTAGCGAGTGCGGTCATTGTAAACTCATCGTAAAGGTACATGAGTTTATAATGACCGCAATCGCTAGCGAGAGCAAAAAATATTTATATGTAAAATTGTCAATTTGACATTGACAGTTGAAAGTTTTTCATATAAATATTTTACCCTCTCGCTAGCGAGTGCGGTCATTGTAAACTCATGGTAAATGTATAGGAGGCAGGTGTGGGCGGTTGCTTCTGACATACGCCAACAATTTGTAACGCAAAAGTCAGCACAGTGGCGTCGCTTTGTTAGCTAATGCTCTCATTTGCATATGGACGGATTTCGCGAAATACCTTTTGTACACAGACGACCTTCCGATACCTGCTCTCCTGTTGGACTATGTCAGCTTGCGGACACGAGATACCTCGACTGGTGAAATATTTGATGGCGTGTTAATTACGAATGTTTCCGTTTCCGTTGCGTAAGCGCGTTTTAGACAAATTTAACAGAATTTGGACAAATGATATGCTATTTGTTAATAATAATTTTATTATTATCACTAACAAAAACCTACAAGACTATTGATTCGAACAAAACATATGAATATAACGTATTGCCAAAGCCAATTACAGTTTTTTTTATAATTTATCATATAAAGATTTAATTTTAAAACTTGATTCGTGGAACAATAACATCAGTTAGTTTGCAGTTGTTCCTTTTCAAATACGTGTGAGTAAAAATACACAATTTTTACGAGTGAGTGAATGTTCACATTCATACTTCATATAAGTACTTCATCATATATTATAAATGTGAAAGTAACTCTGTCTGTCTGTTACCTTTTCACGCCTTAACTTCTCAACCGGTCATAGTGTATCTTTTCATCCAGAAAAAGTACTGTTCCCAAGGGATTATCTAAAATAAAATAAAAAACTAACGCCTGGCCAAATTGTTATAGAAATAAGAAGTCAAGCGTTAAATTGCTTACATACTTGGGACTTACTTGGGGCCTCTTTCACCAACTACATTAGTTACTTTTAGAAATAATTTTATGTTTTATTAAATTATGCGCTCGGTTTACTGCATCCTTCGATAGGCGAATTTTTTTTTTAAATTTTCTTTTTAATGTTTGGGACTTTTACCGTACAAACAAAGGTATCGTATATCGTCTCCTTCATTCTCGGTTACCGGTGACTTTAAAGGTATTCGCGGATCCATATGTGGAGCCAAGCTGTGGATCTAAGTGGAAGGAGGCGGACGAAGTGTCGGTCAAAATAATCCTCTATAATTTTAAAAAGTGTATAATAATCATCATTTATTTGCTGAATATGGGTTACAATGGTTTTACAATAGATAAACCCATCATTGTGTTTGATGTTGCGCAGCCAAGTGTCGCGTGATGGCGCATGGAGGCGAGGCGGGCGGCGTGGTGCGCGACGCTGCTTCTGGCCTTCGCAGCCTTAGCGGCCGCCGGACCGCGCTACAGCTCACGCATCGTGCACACCAATGCAGGTACGACTAACCTCACACTTACTTATTTACTTATAAGTAATTTAAACCTACGACGGAAAAGTGGCCAGAATGCCCCGTTGGTGCATATGCTTATCTTCTGGGCAAAATAAGAGTCAGCATCCTGGTCACTCGACGCCTCTACCAAACGTTTAGCAAGCTCCTTGTGAAGTTCATGAACGGCTGGCAACTACGGACCCATGGTCTCTATCGCAAGTGGCACAAACATGTAACCCCTATCTAAGTTTACATATTTGCGCAGCTTGAGATTTTCGGCTTTATAAGCGGCAGCATCAGCGTGTGACGTGGTTCCTGGAAGATGAGAATTAGCCAGGGTGTCTACACATGTGGCATCCCATCAGGAGTCTTCATAGCTTCCAGGGAATAAGAGTCAGCGTTGGGTCTCTTGCCGTCGTCCTCATTAGTCCGTTTGGTTCTAAAACTGATGTGACCAAGATTTAATAAATAAATAAATTTTATTTGCATAAAGCCTACGCCACACAATAATTTATCTCGTATTCTTCAACGCACTCCACACAAATGAGAAAGTAATTCTGTCTGTCTCTTACATGCTCACGACTAAACCTACTGAATCGAAGATAAAACGCCTCCAGAAAGGATCTATAAATACCTACTGAAAATGTAGTTGTTGTCTTGTCTTCCTCTATTCTGAACTTCTAAAAGCAATCAGTCTTTACACACTTGGCTCGAAGAGAACTTAAAAAGAGGTATTATTTAAATAATGTTAATATATAAAGTGAGACCTTGCGTCGTCTGAACAAAGTTGAAAATACTTTTCACATTCGTACACTTGTTTCTCGTGAATTTCCCTCGTAAGTTTACAAGTTGTGCTGCGCTTAGGAAACACCTTGAAACAATAAGAATACGACCGTCTCGTAGGCTAAGCTTATTGCTCAACTCGCTGACCGAATTCATCTTGCTCCATAACCCAATATTATATTTATGTACACATACAAGGTCTTCTTACTGTAAATATATACTGTAATAAAAGGAACTTTGTAAATTTTGTAAATGTAATCCCGAACCGCTGCACCTTTACTCGATATATTATGGACATAGGCTATCCTAAGTAACTCAACTACTTTCATGCGAAACTGAATGTGTAGTTAAATAACTGTCGTTCCCACAGGAGCGATTCGCGGCATAATAGTGGAGCCGGCGTCACGTCGCCTGGAGCCCGTGGAGGTGTTCCGCGGGGTGCCGTACGCGGGAGTTCCGGCCCGCCTCCACCCTCCTCCGGCTGCGCTCGCCTGGCCCGGCACCAGGCTCGCCGACGCCTTCGCGCCCGTTTGTCCTCAGCGCTACCCAGACATATCCAACAAGTACTGCTCTTATCTGATAATATCATGTGTATAACATAAAAGGGATCTAGTGTGACTTAGATGGAGTACTCTTTTCAGAAGTGCTGCATTGCAAAAGATGCCGCTCGGCATGTACAACGAGCTCAAAGCGACCATTCCTCTCCTGGCGAACCAAAGCGAAGACTGCCTCTACCTCAACATATATGTGCCCGGTAGCGGTGCGCGCGGCGTGGAGGCTCCGTACGCTGTGGTGGTTTGGCTCGGGGCTCCGTCCCACGAGTGGGGCTCCGCCAACGTCCTCGATGGCGCAGTGCTGGCTGCACGCGCACACCTTTTGGTTCTCACTGTTAACTATAGATTAGGTCTATTAGGTATGAATTTCTTCATTTGGAAATACGTTGTTCTTTTGCTAATTCGTGTGCCTAATCAACGTTTGAATTTTACTAGGTTATTTAACTAGTGGTGAGGATTCGGACCCGGTATACTTGGCGGGCGGCGCAGCGTTGCTGGATGTGACCGCGGCGCTGCGTTGGGTGCGACGCAACGTGGCTGCGTTCGGAGGTGACCCTCGGCGAGTAACACTGGCGGGACACGCAGCCGGAGCTGCACTCGCTAATGCTCTCCTCATGGTGCCCGATATTAAAGGTATCCCTTCAGATTTCATATTCTTATTTTCTGGCCACTGAAGTCCATTATATTAATTAACCATAAACGATGGTCTAGGTCTAGTGTCTCGCGTAATACTGCTAAGTGGGTCGGCTCTGAGTCCAGCCGCGTTGGCGCCAGACGCTGCACTGACGAGGGAACATGCCGCTCAAGCTTTAAGGTGTACGCCGGATGCCTCCACCGATGAACACTGGTATTGACTGAGTGTAGTGTTACGAATGTATTAAAATAAATTACAATAGATGCGAAATAAACATTGTTGAAACTAGGTTGGTGAGTTGCATACTCTCTCGCCCCCTGGCCGCCCTACTCGCAGTGGAGGCGCCTAAAGCTCGCTTCCTCGCCGGCTGGGGTCCATCAGTTCCTATCACGAAGGAGTCCTCGTCTCAGGGTCCGGCGCCCACTAGAGCGCTGCACGCTAGTGAAGCGTTCCTCGACTGCGCGCTGGCTGTGGTCGTCTCGACCACGGAAAGTTATCAATACTTCAACGAAGACGATATTCGACATGGATTTGAAGAAGAACATAGGTAAATGTATGAGGCTTATAGCACTATTCTTAAAATATTCTACATTTTAAAATGTATTGTACTTTCATATTTATAGCGAAAGTAATGTATATAGTTTGCTCCAGAATAGTAGTAAGAACGTTCGGTCCGAATGAAACATTCATTATATTTTTCCACATAGTAAGTCATACAAGAGTAGACATCATTATGAGACTGGGAACATGAAATGAAGGCGTCACACAATCTTTTATTCCGCATACGTTTCTTTTTCATTTTTATAGGACGAGGACTCTAAAATTAATCCGTACTAAAATTATAAATGTGAAAGTATGTTTGGACGTATGGATGTTTGTAACTCTTTCACGCAAAAACCATGAAATTTTGCATACACGTTATCTGGGATACCAGTAAGGACATAGGGTACCTTTCATCGTTCAACGCGGACGAAGTCGCGGGCACCAGCTAGTAACAAATATTAAGAGGTTTTCAAAGTATAAAATATCATATACTCGTACATATTATGTAAAAGGGCCGATTGAACATGGGGAGTATTTTTATGGGGATTAACCCACAAGCATTGAATTTATTGTCAATCAGTGTATATCTAATACGAGTGGTTGATCAGGAATCGCATCCTTCGTACGTATGTCCGAAACGTGTACCGGTATCACCGCAACGAAATATTCGCGGCGATTCGAAACGAGTACACCGACTGGGAGAAGCCGATCCAGCATCCGATCAACATCCGGGATGCCACCTTGGAGTCGCTGAGCGACGCTGCAGTGGCGGCTCCCACTCTCCGCGTGGCACAGCTGCACGCCCGTCGGGGTGCCAGGACCTACTTCGCGCATTTCGCTCACCAGAGCAAGGATGCCGATTATCCCCAGGTACCGTACACTTCTTTTAGACCTTTTCGTTAGACTATCTATATCTTTCCTAACTTGGTTCATTTCACAGCGTTTGGGCAGTGTCACCAGTGAAACGTTACCATACTTCTTGGGCCTTCCGTTAGTGGGAGGTATGCCGTACAATCCACGGAATTATTCAAGAGGGGACGTAGCAGTTTCGGAAGCAGCGGTCGCATTTCTAGCGGCTTTTTGCAAGACCGGAGACCCGACACCGAGGGCTGAAGAACATCACCACGAATCTTCGTTGTCTTGGCCGCGATACGAATTGAACACGCAGCAATATTTGAGCATCGGTAACAATTTTAAACAACTTTTTTACCATATTATAATGCGTAAAATTGTAAACTTTTCACTTGATTTGTGTTTGTCATTTTAACAGCGACTAAACTACGAGTAAAAAGCCACTATCGAGGTCATAAGATGGCGTTGTGGCTTCATCTGATTCCTCAATTGCATAGGCCTGGAGCTGCTCCGAGACATCATCAGTTCCGTTCGTTACATCCCGATATGTTTGCAGGTGAATATAATTTATTTTAAAATTCCTTTTTCTTAATATAGCATGACACGTAGGCTAGGTTTTTAAATTCTAAAACCTGAAAAAATAATAAAAATTAAAAATAACTTGGGTGTCCATCAATCTTGATTGATGGACACCCATGACACAATTCCAAGTTTTATGTGTACAAGGGGGATTTGATCATTAAAAGTCTAAAGTTTTGCGTAGATCTGTCTGATATGGAGAAAGTCTTGACGTACCAGTCACCAAACTTATATACCGTTGCCGACTTGTGAACATGATATAGTGTAATACTTTTATAATTATCTATCAAACACTACCAAGCTCAACCCCAAATTGAGCTATGTTATGGAGTATAGCGTGTAATCCGACGCTATTAGTGCCGTTTGCCATCTGCCGTGCACGTAATACACTCATTAACCTTCCTTTATTTTCGGATTCTCCCCTTTTTCTCAATATGTGTAGTCGAGATAAACGAAAATCATCAGAATAATAAAACGGTATAAGTTACGAATACAATTTCTCGGTTAATCTTAAGGTTGAGTTGAGGTGTAATGTTCGATGTTACTTCAATCACAGAATGGACTCTATAACTATAGTTAGTGCGTTTAAAGAAGATCCTCGAAATTTTTACACCTTTTTAAAGTTAAGTTCGACAGACAGGCTGATGTCCACTTGATGGTAGGTGGGTACCATCACTTGTTATAGAAGCAACGCCATAGGTGCTGCAAGCGATCGCATTTTATTGTCTATTTTTTGAATTATAAAATCTTATCGCGATATACAATTGGAGAATACCGATATTGATTATTATATTA
The DNA here is from genome assembly GCA_944738685.1 of Synanthedon myopaeformis. Classification (NCBI taxonomy): domain Eukaryota; kingdom Metazoa; phylum Arthropoda; class Insecta; order Lepidoptera; family Sesiidae; genus Synanthedon; species Synanthedon myopaeformis. The sequence continues at coordinate 13,097,005 of OX122915.1, forward strand.
TTTTTCTACCTCGTTTGAATTAAATTAACCAAACTGTCTTTGCTTCTCGTTTTTCGTGAGGTGGTTTCAAAACTGAATCCTTCCAGATCATTTGGGTGGAAGCAATCTATATTTAAGAAATATTAATAGACTTCCCACAAAACGCCTCAATTTAATATGACGCCGAGACACACCCCGCAAGGAACCTGTTATTAATTGTCTTCCGGAGCGTCTCAAATTCCAATGTAATGAGCTTCGGGGAAAGAATGGCGTGCTCGCGGCGGCAAACAAAGAACGCCCCATTGTACCTTCCAACCCACAAACTCCCCGAACCACGTCAGCCTTAATGGCCGACGTCCAAAACTGCGTGTTATCTACTCTTTTGTTCCAAAACTTGTTACCAGAGCACTTTACAAATTTCACACGTTCATAACGCCGCTATGTTTGGAACATGGTCAAATGAAAAATATTTCAGTAGTAACGTTCATAACTCAGAAAATACCGTGTCACTGCGTAGAAAATATATATTCGTCTTATATAAAACTGTCTGTAAATACATAAAAGTAATTCCGGCATTTTTATCGGAGAAAAGAAGTGGAGCCCTATTCTATTAGAGGTATCTTTTGTTTGTTACTTCGCGATGTGCAACAATAGAATGTGCTTTAATGGCGTTGTGAGTTGCAAGTTCGTGTTTCCTACAAATCTGTATTGTCTTCAATATCTACAATGTTGCGTTATTATTGAAAGGGTGAGTTTTTTTTTATACATGATTCCAACTTCATAACCAGAGCTATAAGAGTCAAATTTATTGAGGTACTTTTCACGGCAAAACACAACTATAAGTTTATCTCTTTTGCGAGTTTCTTAGGAAAGGTTTCAATGTGAGAAACGAGCTTGAATCATGAAAAATGTGTTTTCGCCTGAATGTCCTTTAAGCTTTACCGAAGTGTCCGATATTTCTCCTTGCGAAATCAATCTTTCGCAAAACGAACGCCGATATATTAAGCCTCTTTTACAAGTGCTCACCAAGTGATGACAATCAGTGAGTATATATATTTTTTTATCCAATGATAAAAGAAATCAAAAAATCAATCAATTAATATCATATGAATATTGACAATTTTTAGCAAAATAGTGACTCACAATTTATATTTAAAAATAAAGGTATCAGGTTCCTCAAAATAAGTAATTCTTTTAAAGGCCAATGTATACTACGATAAGTTTTATTTGAAAGAAAAAAAAACCAAGAGGTTTCTTGCTGATTCCTTCCCCTTAGAAACAGCCTTTCGAACCGGTAGTTGATTTAACTTTATTGTGTTTGACTATATATACATGTAAAATTATAATATGTAGATAAATAAACATATGTGATGATTTCAAGAGCCACGTTTTCATGCTTGTAAATAAGTTTTCGCAACATAGTGGCATCTCATATCGAATATTATAATTTTTAATTAATTAACACAGAAACTAATATTTGATGATATGCGATTACAATTAGTTAGCGCGCCGCCTATTGAAATAAAAAAATTTCCGATGAGCAAACATCGAAGCTTTAATTGTAAACAATGCCATTTAGTGATAAGACATTAGACACTGTTTTCACCTAGGCGAGATATTCCCCGAGCTATACGCAACGACGACAGCTTTGGATGAGGACGAGGATGGCAATGAGCTGGAAGAAGATGCGTCTGAAGCGGACGAATGCGAGCCATCGCCTTCACCTCGGCCGGCTTTGTCGGCGCTGCCGTCGCCACAACCTTCACCCAAGGAGGACTCCTTAACCAATATAGACTCTCAGTACTACAGGTGAGCATTTTGCAAAAAAATTTGCCAATCTTGTAAACTGTCCACTAGTTGGTCATCCTAGCCAATTAGTTGGTCAGTAGGTTAGGTCAGTGGAGTTTAAAAAAAATATTATAAGTATGCCCTACGGCACAACTATTTTTTGTATGACCTATAAATAAAAACCTACAACTATACATATATATGTTACGATGTTGAACAAGTTCTTGGATTTACTAAAATTCATATAGATAACTATATAATTTAAGCACAGGTTACCTTTTCTTTGATTGAATATAAATCGATATCTTCTTCACAAGTCTCAATTATGAAAAATTTGTGTTTTCTAATCGAGAACGTTGATTCTAATTCTGATGAACTTTGTGCAGTGAAGGCGATCCGAACAAACAGATTTGAGCTAAAGACAACGAGTTGGCTTTAACGAGTCGGCAATATTAATCAAACATCCTCCGTCAGGATGTTAACTAACATTTACTCTAACTCAAACACTCTAACCTGATTTTGACATCCAAATACGAGTATACGAAACCTCCACATCTCTCGACCTGTTTGTCCTTATGCCTTTCCCCTAATCTTGCTAATGTGTTTTGTTGTTTACCTTACCCGGACTCTCGGGAACTACACCCTAACGCGACATCATAAAACTGTCGTTATGACTGAATCTAATCTACACAATTACATAATAAATATACATTTATTAGTGCATATTTCCTATAGGAATCCTGTATGTACTTTTACAGACGCAGTACTTTAAATTCATTTTTAGAAAATCAGTTTGGGCCATGTTTACAGCATGTTATTATTATTATGATTGTTTTCGTGCGTCTAATGATTAAGGACAAAACATTCGTGTCCCTAGTCTACGAACACATGTATAATCGAATAAATGTACACATTGAGAAAAGGCCTGTGCCCAACATGGGAGCTAGTTTATTATGTACTTACAATATAAATAATATAATGTATAATATTATTGACAAATATATATCATTCGTTCGAAATAATTTGTCAGATAGCAGCACCTAATATTCGACATGTTATAAAGACGTCTGCTATTTCGTTTTGAGAAGAAAAGTAGTAATTTTCCACATTTGCTCAATTTTTAAGGATCTGTAGCATCACTAAACTTGATGTTGGCTACTGGCTGGTTGGTGACCACAACGAATAGTTTTAAAAGAATATTGTAATTAGAAAAATATATTATATGTCAAGATGCAGTAGTAAGTTGGAGCAGAGACATATTGTTCGGTAGTGTGTTAGTTTTATTGTAAATATATGTTCTTAATTTCTCATCATCATTACATTAAATACAGTCCACTCCTCAACACTTGATGTGCTATTATTTTTGTTACATAAGAAATCTAAATGGCAATCATTATTAGTATTAGTATAGAACTTTTTTACATAGGATATTAATTGCAGCTATACTGTGGCCCTGGGCGTGACAGTCGGCGCTGGCTGCTTCCTGCTGGCGCTTAATGTTCTGGTGTTCGCTGGAATCTATTTGCAGAGAGGGAGACGAAGAACTACTCATCGAAGACCAAGAAGAGACGGTACTTTGCAACAACTATCTCAACCTTACATTTAAAAGTAAACATAAAATGTGGTATGTAAAATTTTTACGGACAACATCAATGAGGATTTACTAGTAAGTGTCATGCTGCCCCAAATAGGAATATCCGTGCTTAATATTATAAATGCGAAAGTATGTTTGGATGTATGGACGTTTGTAACTCTTTCACGCAAAAACTACTGAACCGATCACCATGAAATTTTGCATACACGTTGTCTGAGACACCAGAAAGGACATAGGGTACCTTTCATCGTTCAACGCGGACGAAGTCGCGGGCACCAGCTAGTAGTGGGATAATATAGAAATGGGTTTTAGCATAATTTATCTGTGCGTCGAAACAGAGCAGCAGTGCTGTAAATTCAATTTAGTCTTCTGTAAAGGGATTGCCACTGCCACTAAACGGTCTGCCATTACAGCACTATAATTATGTGCTGAAATTGTCCGTTTACGTGCAGGAAGTTGCAGTAGCCATAGCGGCCCCGGTTTCCTCGCCAGCGATCCCGCCTCTCTCACTTCTCCAAGAAAAAGCACGCTCAAGGTAAAAGCTATATTAACTATATAATTAAGCTATATATTACAGTTTGCTCCTTTTATATGCGAGTTTCTGTAATCACATGAAATTGATAAGAGTCATATGTGCATGCTTGAATTGCAATTTTATTAAGTGGTCTGTCACTGCTTTCGCTACGTTTACATAAAGAAGCCAATCTCCTTCTTTTACTATAAATTAGTCGACGCTAATTTTCTGATTTAAGACCAATGAATATCTTTACATGTGACTGCATTCAAGCGGGACTTGAACATTTTAATTGTCGTGTAACTGTGAACGATTTTCACAGCGCAGCAGCGAGTCAGAGCTAAAGGAGAGGCCCGGCAACAGCGCTCCAGCGAAGAAGCGGGTGCAGATCCAGGAGATTTCTGTTTAATTTTAAACGACGACTAAAGTTCGTTTACGGGTTTATAAGACATCGTGTGTGGATTTGTTTATTTGGAAAAGGTTGTTCAGATGCGTTTGTGTATATATGAATGTGCAATAAACAGTCGAGTGTGAATCGTTTGATGAAATAACGCGAGCGTGTGATCGAATTTGATCGAATTGTGGACAAAGTGGTAGGTGGGAGGTTGTGCGGGGCGCTGGCAGCGTCGGAGATGCAGTGGGTCGGTCGGTGATCACATTCCGGGTGGCCGGAGAGGTTCGCGCTTCGATGCACGCGCTCGACACTAACTTCTGGATGCATCGACAACCGCCCCGCAATCTGTACGCTAGTTATGCGACACGATAACCGTAACACCGTTTCCAAATTGTTCTACATTATTTCTCATATTCGACTGTATTCCTGTAGAACCTGTCGACACTTTTAAGACGCTGTATAACTGTGTAAAAAAAACTGTAAAATATAAAATAGTAATAAGTCACTGTTTACTGTCAAAAATGTTTATAAAGTGTCTGAATAAAGTGATAGATTTCTCATTACATTTAAATTGAAAATCTCCTTTTGAGTGTGACACACAAGGTGACAGTGTGATATCGGTTTTACTTGTATATTCAATGGATGCACATTCAATCTTTATAGCCTTCGCGATGGTTGAATTGAAAGCTTAAATTAATTGAAATAAAATATTTGTTTAAATAAATTTATTTATATTTCTTAAAGCAACGCTCAATGAAAGGTTCTTTGCGTCCTAGAACTTTTTGAGCGCACTTCCGCGCTTCACTTAAAGCGTTTAACGGCTGACATTCCTTTTAAACTTTTTTAAATTTCTAAAATTTAAATTGAAATACTTTTTTGCGAAAAACAACATTTCTGTTAAACTGTTTTAGCATGTTTCTGAAAAGACTCAATCGTGTTTTTAGAAATTTATTACAAATCCGACGTACTTGTTTATGTTCTTGAGAATATTTAATACAATGATACCCATTATTATTTGCTCAGACCTGCAAATAGCTTTTCATAATATCTACCTATAAACACACAATATATGTTTCAGGTATAATGCAAAGTTAATAATGTTAAGTACTGTTTCCAAAGCTGTCGTTAGTTTATGCATTATGTTATAAAGTTAAATTTGAATTATGTACAGACATGCGTGTTTTGTTATATCGAATAATAATATAGAGTCCTAAATGAATAAGTTACTTGTGAATATGACTTGTAGATGACGATGAGATTATCCCTAAAATTGGGGAGATATTGAGCACCCAATTTCTAGTAGAGAGGCTCTCGTGTGGCAATTTGACCTGTTTCGGAATATCGTCGATGGCGAAAGGGGAAGATGGGTGTCTACTCCACTCCCGAGATATGCGCCATTCGTCGGGTCACATTGTGTTACGTTTCGCTGGGGAATTTTCCTAATGCCTTTTGCCGGACGTTGTATGCACTATCAAATGACATGTGTCATTTGAATGTCATAACCTCATAACATTGAATGTCCGACTTTGAACTCTGGACGTGTATGTATACGTCATATTTTTCATTTGTAACGATCTCGAGTCGAGCGTATTATTACGATCTATTAAAATTACTTTGTAAATATTATACTCTGGTATACTTTGTAATATAATGAGTGTGTATATATTAGAAACTAGAGTCTATATCTGTGAATTCGGTCGGCGATACTATGCCGAAGCAAAAGAGGTTTTATTAAAGGCCATTTTTCCTGATGGTTGTTTTTTATTTTAGTCCAGATCCTTCTCGGCTCTGGACTGGATCGAGACGCTGCCTGCGAATAGTATTAAGATTTAAAGCTAAAAGTTTCCCTATTAGAGCGGAGATGGGTCCTCGGATAGTGACTGTTAGATTGGTTAAAGAGGTTTTAAGCCGGGTCCCGTATCTCGTGGCGATCGACGGTCCTCCTCCCCCTGCATCCCCTGCATCCCCTGCGGTGACTCCGCACAAACTCGCCAGATATTTCCACAAGAAAAACTTTTAATGCCTCCAACGCAACCGGAAGTTCCAAAATTACCTATTCAGCTGAGCTCGCCCGACCAACAAAATTATACTGATCTTTATTGTTCCATATTTTTATAAGAAATATTTTAGCGCGAGCTCCGACGTCCTTTTGTTATCTTAAATTTTTCAACTTTTTCTCGCCACTCCTCAACTCAAACGGAAGATAAAGGATCCTTTAAAGTTGATATAACTCGGTGGACTTTTAGCGATAGGGTGACATGTAACTTTGAACGCCGAGATAAAAATATGTCCCGAGGGCACACATTCGTCCTTTCGTTTTCAAACATTTTTATACAACTGCCATCCGAGTTTAATACCAGCAGAAACTTAACTAATGTTTTACGATTGTCATCTTCGAATAATCCTAGAGGAAACGTGTTATTTTATTTGACTTTGACGCGTGTAAAATTCTTTGTCGTCCTCCTAAATAGGTATTAGGTAGGCTGTAATTTTAAGAGGCGTGATGTGCCCTGCACGTCCCTGGCCGTGACATGGGTGTGACATATCCGTCCGTATGTCAAAACGGTTTATGTTTACAAATGACATGCCATAAAGAGCGTCCGAGCTCTATCGCACTTAGGGCGTACCCACATGCCCCGCATACGACACAATCGGAACGGATTAGAGCTATAATTAATTTAAAGTATACTTAAATTAAAAAGCGCAATAATAAACCAAAGAACTTGTCTTATTTTGTTGAGGTCCATTGTGCAACAAATGAGAGTGCAGTTAATTTATGACGGTGGCCATCGCGGGTGCCGACATCATCAATCACTCGGCGCATTCAACTCCCGGGAATCCCCCGAATGTGCTAACGCCATGCGCTCGTAATGAAATATGGACACACCCATCTCCGCTGTGGACGAAGAGAACCTGATCATATTTTATAATAAGAAAGTGGACCTGCACATTGATAAAAATGTTCGTGAAAGATTTTACCATTTGGTGTCTATAAAAAATAATACTTAAATAAATAGATCCTAGATACCTACATAAATACTTAGATAAATCATATTTTATAATAAAAAAAGTGGACCTCCAAATAGATAAAAATTTTCGTGAAAGATTTTACCATTTGGTGTCTATAAAAAATAATACTTAAATAAATAGATCCTAGATACCTAGATAAATACTTAGATAAATCATATTTTATAATAAAAAAAGTGGACCTCCAAATAGATAAAAATTTTCGTGAAAGATTTTACCATTTGGTGTCTATAAAAAATAATACTTAAATAAATAGATCCTAGATACCTAGATAAATACTTAGATAAATCATATTTTATAATAAAAAAGTGGACCTCCAAATAGATAAAAATGTTCGTGATAGATTTTACCATTTGGTGTCTATAAAAAATAATACTTAAATAAATAGATCCTAGATACCTAGATAAATACTTAGATAAATCATATTTTATAATAAAAAAGTGGACCTCCAAATAGATAAAAATGTTCGTGAAAGATTTTACCATTTGGTGTCTAAAAAGATTATACGGTTATACGAGTAACCTTAATTCCTAATACATAAGTATAATATACGCAGTATTTTTATATAAAATAATAAATAATCACATCGATTCTTCTTTACTTTTAGAATGTATTCACTTCAATGTATCAAAATTCAGAACAAGATCAAGTGATACATTTCATATTCCCTATTGTAGAACTAATCATTGTAAAAAATCCTTCTTTCATCGTTCTAAAGTATCACTACAATAACATTCTGAATGATATTCACATATTTTACAACCATTTGAATTCTTATAAAAAGAAAATTGGCGAATAACTTTTGAAAAATTAATTTTATCACTCATAGAATATTCTCTTCTTTTTCTTTTTTGGTCTTATAATATTATTTTTTTTAATTAATAAATAAATGTAAGAATATAATTTTTATGATTTTTTAATATATATTTTTTAAATTTATGGCTGTATGTAATCTAAATAAATAATAATAATTAAAAACGTAACACGAAAATAGTATATAAAATAAAAAAACATATTAAAATATATTAAATAAAAATAATAAAATTATTTTATTTTTATTAAATAAAAATAGTATTAAAATATAAATAAATATTTAAAGTGCAAATTAATGCACCCAAATTATCATATTATTTTTAATAACAATTGGAGAATTAATAGCATTTATAAATTCTTATTATTCGAAAGTAATTTGATGTCTCACATCAGTGAGCTAAGTAAGTGACAATAAATACCTCCTAACTAACAATTTTTGTAAGAATTACATTCTTATGCCATTGACCTTAAGGTCTATTTCAGCGTGTTTTGATAAAACTTCGCTTAGCATATTTTTATACTTATTCTCTATACAAATAGATTTATTGATTATAAAGTTTTCAGGAAACTAAATGTTTTTTTTTTTTGTTTAATTTGTGTAAAATTTTGTCTACGTTAGGAGATATTGTAACTTCGCCGTCGATATACTAAAAATACACTGCCTTTTTAACCCGACAAGTCAAGGCAAGTATGACTTCAAAATGTTATGTATTTCAAAGAAACACTCAATATTTCCAAAAAGATTATATTCGATACTCTCTCTGGTAAGGAAATAAAAGTTTTCCCTAAAGGCGCAGGTACATTCGGGACAGAATAGAAACGCAACTCAAAAGTTAATAACGAAGATTGACGCGGATAAATCGTACTCGAGCATAACGTGAAACTTTTAAGTGCTGAATCGAAAGTTCCGCTTCCTGCTGCGGATGCGGATGCGGACTGCGGCCGACTCAATTATACGCCAATTCGCACTTATTTAAAATAGCATTATAATACAAAGTTTCGCAAACACCGCATAGAACATTGAGGTCATGTAACGTAAAAACTTTATAGTGACAAGTTTATCGAGTCTGTTCTATTGACTGCTGACGGCGTATGTTAAATAAAACTTTGGTCTGACTATGTTAGTCTTGTTTTAGGTACTATGAACTACTTGCACAATTTTTTTTATATTTTATAAAACACTATCACCAACTAAATTTTTTGACGGGTTTAGACCAAATCTGCTGACGCGTACTGTTCCAATATTCTGCAGACTGACTATGTCCGCATAGTTTGTTAGCTGTCTTACTATCCACAGACTAATTTTCACGTTTTATAAAACAGTTGCGAAGTAGGTGTTTTTTTAACAAGTTCGGAACCACCCCGTGGCCAGTTGTCCCAAAAACTGGCTGACTCGTAAGTCAGTCAGTCAGGCTAATGATATTCAACCTATTTGTGACCTAATATTAAAATATCAGCCTTTATATAAAACTGTTGCAGTTTTGGTCCCACAGCTCTCGGGCTACTAGAGGAGATATACTAAATATTTATTTATTTATTTATTTATTCAAAACAGCAACAGCTTAGCACACTTATCATTCTAACCCTATCCAATGTGCAAGCCAATTAGAGCTGAACACATAATTCGCTTTTTTTTTTTGTACATAAACTCCAACAAATAAATTCTTAAATTCTAAACAATAAAATAAAAAGAAATTAGAATCTAAACAAAATTAATACAAACAAAAAATTTGAAAACTATGTCAAATGTTAAAAAGAAAAAAAAAAATGTCAAAATTTAAAAAAAATTTAGTCAAAAAACAAAAATCAAAAATTAAAAAAAGTGGTAATTTTGGTGGGTTTTTCTACCTGCCAGGTGATCAAGAAGATTACGTATGCGCGTGAGTGTTATAGGTATGTAATATAGCACTCACGCGCATGCACAAACTAGTAGGTGCCCGCAACTTCGTCCGCGTCCGATTGCTACCAAACTTCACAGGATTATCTGGACTAATCTGAAATTTTTCGGAGCGCGGTTTCGGAGTCCATAGGAAACACACATACATACATAAATATATACATATATATAGATATCCTGTAAAAATTTCATCTTACCAATCTTTACAAGCGCCTGGCAAAGTAAAAAACTGGCTTAATTTTTTTTTTACTCTTTAAATATTCAATTTCTAAGTATAAAAATTTAAAATTGCCTCAAAAACATTTTTTTGGAAAAATAAATCGCAACTTTTAAAATATAATTGTCGAATTTAAACCCTCTACTCCCCAGCCGCGTCTGTAGTTATGTATTAATATTATAGAAGAGTTATATGACAAGTTATCAGCTTGACTCAAATATCTATCCGGAAATATCTACCACAGGGGTGGCGAACCTTTATGGAGCAACGTGCCATTTTTTTTTTTTTCTAAAGAAATTTTCAAATGAGGCATCAATAACGTGCTATCAAATAATTTTGTCTTGATGATTTTTGGGAAAATAATAAAACTAAATACCTATCGACTCCAAACACTTTATTTACTGCCAAAAAAAATATTTTAAGTATAGTATTCCGCACACATTTGTTGATTTATGTTTTTGGTTACTAATATATAGTCACCGTGACATTTGAGTGACATTTTTAACTAAAATTCAAATCTGTTTCGATCGGTGGCGTGCCTAAAATATTGTGCCACTGGTTCGCCACCCCTAGTCTACCATCTCTCGGCCTAAAAGCATGTGTAGACAGCATGCTCAAACAAAACAATGTTGATTTCATTTAATAAAACAAAGATAAAGCAAGCTTATCGATTTTTCATATAATTAACAGACGATGTGTAAATAAGTGAGTAATTGTGTAATGCGCAAATATTTATCGTTATTAAAAATTGTTTTTGAACAGTGAAACATAACACATGACATAAACCTTTGACATTAAAATATCAGCAAGTTTCAGACTGTTAATAATCATACGTTGCTTACTTTGATAAATTACAAGATAACCTAAACAAATATAATAATAATAATAATTTATTTGCTGAATATATATAATTACAATGGTTTTATAATAAATAAGGCTCGCTACATTCTACCCTTTGGGGTGTGCAAATATTTTGTGCAAACACTACATAACAAAATAATTTTTTAATCACCACCATCCACTAAGTTATCAGACACATAATCTTTTAAATCATAGTAACATATGTCAACTAGTAATTCTTTAATTTTCTTCTTAAGTATATTAATATTGAGCTGCTTAATATTGTTCGGGATTTTATTATAAACGACTGGTGCCAGACAAAAAACACTTTTGTGCACATAATAATAATGGTCCCAAAACACTAACTTGTGGGACACCGTATTTCAGAGTACGTTCATTAGATAGAAATGTTTCATCTTTATAAAAACTATAAACCTAACTAATAACCTAGACTATAAACATTTTCTCAAATTCTTTAATTTGAGAAAAAGTTTATAGTCTAGGTTATTTTATTTATTTGATAAAGCGCACAAAACAAGACACTGACATCCTTACATATTATAAAACAAAGTCCTCCGCCGCGTCTGTCTATCTGTCTGTCTGTCTGTTAGCGATAAACTCAAAAACTACTGCACCGATTTTCATGCGGTTTTCACCAATGGATAGAGGGATAATCAGGGAAGGTTTTTACGGAAAAAATGCACAATGTTAACCTAATTATAGTTACATATTGTTGTAACTGTATGAAAGCCTAGTGCCCGTGGTTTTTTAATATGATTTTGCTCTTGGCCAACAACCAGCTGTGCAGCAAGGATGAGAGGCCTATGATGGAGCGAACCTCATTCTCAACCCAGAAGATGCCTATTCACTCGAACCTTGAAAAGATTTGAGAAAAAGAAAGAAATCTATATTTTTCTTTCATAAAGATGAGATGTTTTTACAGCACTTTGCGATCGTGTGAACAGCAGATACTTATGGAGTGGTTCACATTTTAAAATAAGTTCTCATGTTGTAAAACAGAATAACAAAAAATTGGACTAAATTATAATATAATAATTTAATAAAAATTATTAAATTCAAACCCCAGATATTTGTATATATATACGAGTAAAAATAATAATTTTTAAGAGAGATCACAAAAGCGGTTAGAATTTGTCTAGATATTTTAGTCTTGTTTAGAAATTTCAGCTTAAACTTTTCATAATGTTATCTTGAATTGTCTTTGACAGTCAATGATGAAAGTTGTAATGTGAATTCGGTGGAACCGAATGGCGGATCATTTTTGAATTGTTCCAAATTCAATTTGTAACTCATTTATTTTTCATTCGTTCCTTGTTTACCCTCAGCCGTCTTCTGTTTGTCGCCAAGATCAATATTGCCTTTTAACTTACTGCCTTCTGAATATTCTATCAAATAAAAATAAAAAATTTACAAGGGAAACTACCATAAAATATTTTAAGTCAGTCTACAGTTTCAATACAGTCAGTTTTATTTTTGGAACTTTGAATCAAGTTTTAAAAAGCCATCATTCTCAGTAGTAGATCCTTTATGCCGAGATCCACTTTAAAAGGGTATTTAATTAAGAAATACTAATTTTTTTTTATTTTTAAATACTTAAAAATCTACTTAAAAAATTAATATTGTAGATACTCGTATATCAAATCGATCAAATTAATATTATTATTAGTGTTCGCTAACAAAGTAGCAAAGTTTGAAATCATAATTTCTTAGTTCATAGATTTCTATTCTCTACAAAGTTAGTTCAACCCTCTGTTGGCTCATTTCAAGGAGTGTGGATAACGAACATATTTTAAAACCCATCGACGCGCCAAAATATATGTAATAGGTTTCAGAAGGGGATTATACACCTCGGCGCTGGCCTCCCCTCCCCTCCCTTCCCCTTCCATTTGCACCCCCACCCTGTATTTCCACTCCTTACACAATTAGGATTAGAGGCCATCACTGAACGAGCCACTGCTTCTCCTTCCTAACTGCTTTCCATACAAGTTAGTGAACCGCATCCGGAAATATTTGTTATTAGTTTCACTCGGTTCGATTATCTCAGTGCAGAATCGAATTCCCAGATTTCAATTACACAGTGGAATTAGGACACGCTTGCCAATATAAATTCGCATACACTGGCAATTTTTTGCCATCGACTTTAGGGAGCACTTCTCACTGGTACATGCAACTTAATAAGTTTAGACGGTGGCGGCCGTACGCGGCTTGAATTCGGCCGAAAAGTGACCAAATTAACGTCGATTCGGTGCAAGGGATTTCGTACTGTATCATGCTGAAAATAAGGTTCACGTGACGTGCTCGTGTGAAGTTGTGAATGGCGTGCACATCGTTCCAGAGGAAAGCGGGGACGTGACACGTCAGTGGGCGCGGGTATCTTTGAAAGGGGTTTCGTTTGTAATTGTTAGTACTTACTCGAACAGAACGCGGTGGGATCTTTGATATGATAACCTGGCAGACAAGCACACACACCGCTTGATAGAACTTGTCCAGTGCAAACGATGTGCCTCAAAATAGCGTTGATATTACACCTTGTTACTGAAAATATATTATGTGTAAAGTCCGGCTTTACACATAATATATTGTTATGTGCACCAGTGTGTTTTTATATTATTAAAAACGCGATGCAGACTGACACTCTGTTTATTGATTGTCTAGTGACTGAAGCCCTATAGAGATAGCACCCTCATAGTAATAAAGGGGAAGGAATTCCCGTATCCATAGTTATCATAAATTTGCTATATATCTAAACATCGTGCACAGTAGGTGCAAAATATTTTATAAAGAATAAAGAAATTTATTACAGAATAACAAATTCAGTTTTAACATATTTCTGTCCCACACACTAGGCTCTGCCTGTCCTATGGGGGAAGTAAACAATTTTAAATACTGTGTACATTTTAATTTTAATCAGATAACTATAAAATGGTTTGATTAGAACTAATGTTTTTTTTTTTTCAAAGTAATCAGTTTTAATCTGAAATTTTGCAACCAAATTTGTAGGGCATACTAATATGAGTTATTAATCTTCCCATAATCAGTAAGTAAAAATCCTCTTAACTCTCGTGAAATAAAAATTTTCTTACAAAAAATGTAATTCAATAAAATCGTCCCTTTTAAATGAAGTTAAAATAAGCAAACGCATAAAATTTCTTTATTTGCGAAATGGGTTTATTTATTGTTATTTGAACCAGCGACGTTTTTCTTTCTACGCTCGCTACCATCATTAGGTCCTTACATTGCAGCGTCTCTCCCACTCGACACTCGACCTAATGTGGTGGGCAAACGGTCGCTTTTAAGTCGACAAAGGACTGGCAGGCGGCCAGGATTGGAACGCAAACGTTTGTATCAGCCATTATGTTTGGTCTTCGGCCGCGTCTCGCGTCATTGCTCGGAGACTAATGCTCTCCACTCACTAGTACACCTTATATTCATACCATTTATACTTGTTAATGCTGACAATATTGTTAGGGAAGGATCTTCTCGTCCAAATATCCTCAGTGCCTAAAAGTTTTTTTTTATATTTGATACAGTACACAAACAGATTGCAATTAAATACTTGAAAACTATAAATTACATGTGTATAAATAATTATCTAAATTGTACTCCTAAACAGTGTACTTAACATGTTTAATTTAACTCAGCTACTAATGGTCTTAAATACTTAATTAATTCTTAATTTATAATATATAATACTTTCGACCAATGTGTGTTGCCAGTGATGACATATGGGACTGAAAAGTGGTCTCTAACTTTAGGCCTCGTAAGAAAGCTCAACGTCGCTCAACGAGCTATGAAGAGGGCTATGTTATGCTTGGGTTTTTTTTTAAATTAAAGATGGATTTGCTCTTGACCAACAACCAAGTGTGTAGCAAGGATGAGGCCTAAGATGGAGCGAACCTCATTCTCAACCCAGAAGATGCCTATTCATGAGAACTTTGAAAAGATTTGGGTTACACTGCGAGATCGAATCAGTAATGAGGAGTCCAAGGCTAACGAAAGTTATCGATACAAAATAATAATTTGAAAATTGGATCAATCAGTTGAAGTAGCAAGCGCAGCGTAAGACGTCCACCCACAAGGTGGATAGACAGGTAGACGGTGGATCCACTTTGTAGGTAGGTAGGTACTTCTGTCAGCTTAAATTTTAAATAATAACTGTAATACAAAATTATCTAAAAATAGATATTAATCACATCCACATTATATATATACACAATAGTTACAAACACCATACTTATGTATGATGGTTCGCAAACATTTTATTTATTCCACATTTTCGTAACTAAAAAAGTCAGAAATATCTAGGGTTATTTTCGGAACAAGTTTTTGTTATATGTTTTTTATGTAAATAAAAGCAGCATTCGGTGTTTGCGAGGCGTAAACATTTGTTTAGGTCCCGAAATCGCGAGTATTAGTAACTGGCACACTGGCACAGAACTGCTTTGCCAAATAAAACTTAATCCACATTTGGTAACGACATTCAAGCTATCTATACAAATAAATAAAATCTTAGGCTCTTAAAGGTGTCTAAGTCCTAAAGGATTTTCTTAAGTTCACAATGTTGTTTGTACATAATAAAAACCCAATATTTTTATTATTGTGTTCATATTATGTTTGTCTATTTTAATTTTAGAAACAGTCAAACCGTATTTAACTCGACTATCGACTATTTAGTAGAAGAATTTATTAATTTTTTTTTTATTTTGCAAATATGAAGGCCACTTTAGGTAAATACCGGATATGCTATTATCTGATTTTTAATCTTGAAATCCAAAATTTTAAAGCAAACTTACTCCAAAGTAGATGAAAGGGCTCATAAGCAATTTTGACCAATTAAAATTGATTTTGAGTTGAATTCTGAGCTGGCGACATAGTAATAAATAAATAAATAATAAATAAATATCTTCACACATTCTTCAAAGCACCATCTAGTTCCACAGTAAGCAACTAATGCTTGTATTATTGATATCAGACAGTTGATATACTACATAGATTACTTTTTTTTGTAAATACATACATATTATAAATACAAAACATCCATGACTCAGGTACAAAGGTAAAATGTTAACACATAAACATTTGCCCCTAGCGGGATTCGAACACGCGACCGTTTGGTTAACAGCTAGGGTTACTAACCACTAGACCAATCATGTCGTCATAGACAGTAGACATGGGTTTCACCCCCGGTTGAGTCTTTACCTCTTTTGTATATTCAACACTAGCCCGCAGCTTTGTCCGCGTTCGAAAATAAAAGACCACTCATTTTCCAATTACTTGTGTATAATATTTATTATAATACTCAGCTACATAAAAAAGTTTAATCTTACTGTAAGTAATACAATCAGAAAACCTTGTAACTGGTAACGAGCTAGTGAATATAATTGGATATGGTATAGCTGTTCTCTGTCCTAATCCTAATCTATCGTCTGTTCTTGCTTCATTGGACAACATTATTAATAGCTTGTTAGACCTTTTGTCTAAAACTCACCTGAGCATTACATACAACATCATTTCAATATTTGCAACACATTCAAACACCAAAGATCGTCTAGGATTTTAATCCAGTCGATGATAGGTCGCCTTATACAAACAGAAGATCGACGTGCTTTTATTTCAGGGTTTTGTTTAGTAAAAGGTGCCTATAAATTGACATTTGAGTAAAAGAAATAAAGTCGTGCTATACCTACTTAACTCATAAGATCGCAAGGTTGAATTGAACCGGTTACGATATTAAGTAATAAATCAAAGTTGATCCCTTTATCAGTTCGCAGAGGGACGGAGTGGGCAAAAACATGTTCACCAGATGGCAACTGATCACTTCGTCCTTTGTCCGTACGGCGCATTTTCTCTAAAGGCAGTATATCGGAGGCAGTGACTCGTGCGATCGAAGAACTCACATCATTAAATACGCGATCCGCGAATGCAAAGTCGAGAGAAGCCTCCTTCGCAACGCAACTCCAACAATACAGTATTGTACACGTCAATTCAATACAAGACAAATTTAAATTTAAGCAAACGTCATTTATATAGGATATTTTAGTTCGATACACACACACGTCTAGCTTGTAACTTAGTTTGCTAAACATTTTATTGATACACTAGCTGGTGCCCGCGCCTTCGTCCGCGTTGAACGATGAAAAGTATCCTATGTCCTTTCTGGTGTCTTAGACAACGTGTATGCAAAATTTCATGGTGATCGGTTCAGTAGTTTTTGCGTGAAAGAGTTACAAACATCCATACATGCACACATACTTTCGCATTTATAATACTAGCTGGTGCCCGTGACTTCGTCCGCGTCGAACGATGAAAGGTACCCTATGTCCTTTCTAGTGTCACAGACAACGTGTATGCAAAATTTTATTGTGATCGGTTCAGTAGTTTTTGCGTGAAAGAGTTACAAACATCCATACATCCAAACATACTTTCGCATTTATAATATTAGTACGGATTATGTATACTAGCAGTGACTTTTTCAAACGTTTGTTGTCGTCTAGCTAAAAAATATCAACAATTCAAGCGCACTTTACCTACAGACTAATTTTAAATATAGCCCTTTGCATAAACAAAAATAGTTTCCTTTGTATACTTATTCTATTCTTATTACAACTGCCATCCGACTGTTTTTACACTGTACACTGACTAAAAAGTGTCCGTGTACATCTATTTGTTTTTCAGATTTAGATCGTTTCTATAAATTGTTATTTTACAGGCTTCAGAATTACTCGTAGATTACTTATTAATAAGCAATTGTTAATTTTTGTCTATAGATAAAAAGAAAATTCAAAGCAGGTCGAGTAATACTCAGTTTTCGATCATTTTATTTCAAACATAATTGAAAGCAGGTTGAGTATTGCTAAGTTTTCAACCATTTTATTTCAAAGAAAATTGAAAGCAGGTTGAGTATTGCTAAGTTTTCGACCATTTTATTTCAAAGAAAACTGAAAGCAAGTTGAGTATTGCTAAGTTTTCGACCACTTTATTTGGGTGAAATGTTGAGCAAAAGTGGAAGTGAGGCCATACTGGAGGCAACTATTGTATGGTGTGGAACAAAGCGGGCGTGTGTGTGCTCGTCTGGAAAACTGGGAGAGGTAAATATTTTTCGAGCCGAATAAAAAACTTCCCGTTTCTACTGTTTTCGTAGCCGTTTGCGAAACGTGAATAATTCAATGTTTACAATCGATTTACTCATTACACATAAACAATAGTCAGTGTTATAGACAATGTGCCATTATTTAGGAACGATACTCTGCTCTATGAATACTCTGCTGACATTTTTCTCTGTTTGTTTACCTATTTTGTATTAATTTTTCTCTCTTCTTCTGACATCTTCTGATCAACAAAGGATTGTCTTATCCAGCCTAAAAGGAAATATTTTCTAGACTAGTCGAGTTTGAAGAGCTTCGAAATCAAAAGCTTCGTCGTTCAAAGCCGAGATAGAAGTGGGGTTATACTCCGGAAAAAGTCGACATATACATCAAATTACTAATAATATATTAGAAGCGAGGATCGACAAATGTCGTTCTAAGCAGCCTTTTGGAGAGCAACCTAAAAGTTTCACAAAAGTCAATATACTGCTGTCGTCGCAGTATCTTCTTGAGCTTGTTGAACAACCTCATGCTAAATGCCGTGGTTGTCTGTTTAAGCCTTACGTAACAGCTAATGTTAACATAACATATACTTTTACAAGAACTTCTTTGGTTAACCGACCAAAGAATTTGTTGTACCGTGTCTAAGAAATAGTGTGGCAAGACTAAAATATGTGTTTCTTTTTTGTTTACAAGTTACAAGGTACTATATCGCCTTAAGCGACGATTCGTGTAGATCTAATTTAATAGTAGGTCACTTCATTCCTTTGTCCCGTTTGCAGAGGTGATTTCATTTCATATTTAAATTTGCCCGAGGCAGTATTTTGTCATTGTGCAAAATGTTTGTTTATAAAAACTGTGTTATATAATTTTAAGCAATAAATTGCAAGTGACCACGTTGGCTGCGAGTTTGTCGGGCACATGTGCGCTTTATACGAACTGACTCCTCTATAAAATGGGAAATTTGGTTAAAGTTTTCGCTGGCAACTGGCCGGTGTCACGAGGCCGCATTGTGATGGCCTTACTTTGCTCACAAAAGCCTTTGTGGTGCATTTTGTAAATCGAAAGTATAAAAAAAATCATGACTCTAAAGTCTAAGTCTAAAGTGAGCAGTTAAAACGTTGAAACAAAGTAATACAGGCTAACTAACTGTAGCTATAGTACGTTCTGCGGATTCCATTAATAAACAGACTATGTTCAATGATGCAGGATCACAGCATATTTTATGATAGGTATATTCGCTTCATAAACGCCAATGGCTGCGAAAAGCAGCTAAATATTGGATGTGCTGCTTCTTTTGTGTTGTTCCTTAAAATGAATGTTTTCGTTTGAAAATAAAATGTTTTGTATGAAAACAACTGACAGCCTAGGCATTTTGTATTTTGGGTCGCTATTTGAATCTACATGAGATTTTTAGGAGAAACTATGACACTTTTTGCTTTTATAAAATTACATTTTTAAATATAACGTATAGGTGAACTAGATCCGAACATCGCAAGATTATTACTTCCTTAAAAACTTAACAAAGTTGAGTGGCATAATTATAATAACAAATATGGACGTCAATTTTTTAGGTGCATTTTTCTTGGAGAATTTTTCTTTTATTAAAATCAAGAAAATTAAGCCTATGAGCTAACAAACTATGCCTGACAAAATTTACGCTTCGAACTTTCTAAGCAGTTTTATGCACTGGAAAGTTTATAAAAACAAGAGCTGGAATTTGATTTAATTTCAATTCATACCAAATATACAAACCTACATGTAATGAATTATTAGTATGTTCTACTTCCCTTTGAAATATAATTACACGGGAGCTTTCGAGGTCATTTCTTTTGTATGCGAACATGAATAAATAAACCTTGAAACATTACGAAGTATAAACGGTCGACGAGTACGTGTGGCCTGGGGTTGCCCTTTTCATTCTCTTGCAGCTTGCTTTTTCTTTTTCCCCTCGAAAGTAAAGTGCTCCCCTGATAAGAGTCGGCGTAAATCGTCCTCTTTTTGCTTCCGGCACAAAACAAAACACATTAGCCCCGCGATAATAATGATCGCGGAGATCAACTCCTGTGCGCATTCATGGCTTTCGGCTCGTGGACACTTTAGGCCTTATTACGAATCTGTTGTAAGATTCTCCAAAAGCCTGGAACGGAAAGGTCCTAAAGGGCTTTGAATCACTATAAATTACCGCAAATGGTTTACGCGGTGACATTTTCAATTAACGCCTATATCACTAATTGGATGCCCTAATTGCCTCTCGTTTCACTTTTGACTTCGCATTATCCTGTTTTACTTTAAACATATAAATGTTTAAAGTAACACACAGATCTCTGCGATCCCGTTTTCCTATACACCTTTCTGTGTGATAATAGACAATGTCCTTGAGAATCTCCCATGGTTGCTGGCTACATTAATTCTAATGAAGTTCTGTACAAGGCCGAGCGAATCGTGACAACGGTGTTAATCCTTAAAAATGTGGTCCCCGTCGAAGTTACGCATAAATCAAGTCGCCAACAAGTTCCGCGGGTGAACGTCCGCCGGCAAAGACGTGCCAAGCGGTAACTCCTCGTCGGCAATTGGCTTCAAGCCAACGCCGACTCACTTATCCGACAAGTCTGAACGCCTGAACGCGACGCCCCCTTAATTAAATCCACTAGATTCATACGGCAAAGAAACTTTCAATGCTCCAATACATACACACCACTAACCAAAACTCATATTACCCCATAAATCACACATAGAACGATACACGATTTATGAACCCTTATCTTCACACTTTGGTGCTATAAATTGAAATTCATAATTGACTATAAAATATTGAGCCACCCGACAATATATTACTTCGTATATTCTCCAATAACGCTTTTATATCTCCACGAGAATAATTATGTTACATTAAATACATTTGCAACAAAATATAATATGTCATGTTAAAATGAGGTATATTTAGATGTAGATACGCTATAGCAAATCGACAAACGCGTGTCGACTGCTGCGTTACATTACTCAACCGCCACAATAATGAAGGGATTTTATATCGAATCATTACCTATGATGAAAAGTGGATCCTGTAAGATAATCGGAAACGCTCATCGCAATGGCTGAACCCTAGCGAACCAGCCAAATCCAGCCCCAAGCGAAAATTGACTCAAAAAAATTACTTGTGAGCGTTTGGTGGACTAGTCCCGGTGTCGTTCACTACAGCTTTCTTAAATCTGGCCAGACGATTACGGCGGATGTCTATTGTCAGCAACTGCAAACCATGGTGGAAAAGCTAGCTGCTAAACAACCTAGGCTGGTCAATCGCTCTAGGACACTGCTGCTTCAGGACACTGCTGCTTCAGGACACTGCTGCTTCAGGACACACGCAGCACAATAGACGGCTACCAAATTAGAGGAGCTTCAATTGGAATGTCTAAGACATCCACCGTACTCCTCGGACATTGCTCCAACAGATTACAATTTTTTTCGAAATTTGGATAACTTTCAACTCCAAATTTCTAAAAAAAAATTGTAATCTGGGGAAAAAAAAGGGAAAAATTCAACTCCGATGGGGCAGTCCAAAGCGCCTTCAAAGATTTTATTGATACCCTTCCGAATGGTTTTTTTAATAAAGGGATCAATGAACTACCTATGAAATGACAAAAGTGCATAGATAGCAAGATACATACTTTGATTAAATAAATATATTATATTTTAAAAACATCGACTTTATGTTCCTCCCTTACAAAACGCCACTTTCATATGGTCCTTAACCTAATACTTACAAACCGATATATTGTTTTATTTATCAAGCTTATTGACTTTCTCAGAAACAGAATAATTGGTAAACAGTTTTAGTTGATTTAATGTTTTTATCTACTAATAAAAAAAAGTGTTTATAAATAAGTAAGTGTCAAGTCTGTCCAGGATGTACGAAGATGTGATCATCTAAAATCATTTATGTTTTGCTATAATTTTAATGAACCTTGCTTACAATATTTACAAAGTAAAATCTATTGCACTAAATTGTTGACAGAAAAACTTGTATTTTGGCAATTTTTATTGCTACTGGTGCTTTTATTTAACTTCTATTGTGTTTTCCTAACAAGCTCCGAAGCAAAAACTGTATTTACTATTTGGCAAAACAGCTTATGTATTCTTATGTTTCCTTTTGGAATTATTGTCCCATAAACTCAGATTAGTTCGCTATTTTTTAAAGTAATATATAACTCATTATTTGGCTTATCTTTTATCATCTTTAGTTATAAATACTAAACTAGAAAATTCCTTGATAGAATATTTTCCCAAAAAAGCAAATTTAAATATGCCCTTGTTTCTAAATTGTGACTGTGGTTGCAGTTATATAAATAGTAACAAAAGTGATGAATAACAAGTTACTTCGTCAACGTTATCAATAAGGTCAAGAAAGTGTTATTTGTGAATAGTATAAAAACTATCCTCAGTATCGACAAACGTAGAGTTCGCTTTTTGTCCTTAGCCATGCTAAGAAGAGTCGCCGTCGTCACCGGCTCCAATAAGGGGATCGGCTTCGCGATTGTCAAAGGCTTGTGTCAGAGATTTGACGGTATCGTTTACTTAACATCTCGCGATGACAGCAGAGGACGAGTAGCGCTCGCTGAACTGCAGAAGCAAGGATTCAACCCTAAATATCATCAGCTGGATATCACCGATAAAAACAGTCTTATTAGATTCCGCGATCACATTAAAGAGACGGAAGGCGGTTTAGATATCCTGATCAATAATGCCGCCGTGATCAGCAACTCAATGTTCAACGATCACGACGAAAACAGAAGTATTATTGAAATCAATTACAAAAGTATGCTGATCATCCAGGAAGTACTTTTTCCGTTGGTTAGAGACAACGGCAGAATACTGAACATATCCAGCGACTGTGGACATCTTTCGAACGTCAGGAACAAATATTGGATAGAGAGGTTGTCCAGAAAAAATTTAACCGTGGATGACATCAATGAGTTTGTAGAGTGGTACCTCGAAGCAGATAAAAACTGCACGTTTAACAAAGAAGACTTCGCCGACGATGGTACCGTGGCTGCTTATAGAGTAGGGAAAGTTGCCGTTAGCGCTCTGACGATACTGCAGCAAAAGAAACTGGCTTCGAGGAACATAAGCGTGAACTCCATGCATCCGGGACTCGTTAGGACAGGCATGACATGCAACGCCGGCTTTTACAGCACAGACCAAGCGGCAGAAACACCTATCTATTTGGTTCTTGAAGCTCCACAAACTCTCAAAGGTGCATATGTTTGGTTCGACAGAAAAGTCTTGGACTGGTACGATTACAAAGCCGATTACTATTTCAAGACTAAAACATTGCAAATGTAATTGAAATCCGTAAGTTTTGTTTCTAATCCCCCGTTTAAATTTAGCCCATTCCAATGAGCTTGGACATGGGAAATAAAATTGGCAACGCGAGTATGTCTACCTCAATTGGCGGTTTTTCGTACGGACATCAAAGGGCCGGTAACGCGAGCGCGAATACGTGTTTACATGCTGCTCTCTCGCTCTCTTGCTGTTAACGTCATAATTAGGGTTTCCCTAATTATCTAGGTACTTACATTGTTCTGTTACGATGTGATACCTATACATCCACCATCTACCTTGACGACGACGTATTTTTCGGATTTTTTTTAAAACATTTATACAATTAAATAAACTAAAAAGGCAGAGCGCCGATGCTGAAAAATTTGCCACGTATTCCATTGCCAAGAGTCGAATTGGAAAGAAAAGACGTTGCCACAGCAGTATTTAGGGAAATAAATACAGCAATGGCAATGGCTGAATGTAACCAATAGATATTTAAGGGTAAGGTGACAGTGCAGATTGCCTCTGTCGCTATATGTACTCCGTAAACGTGGTGTTTAAGCTTTGTGTAGATGCCAATACATTATGAATTATTGATGACTTGTTGGGATTGTATTAATGCAGCCCCGTTTAAGTGGGGCGTTTGTTTTGCTGGAGTATCACGTATCTTACAAAGATTGTTTTCGCGTGGGATATGTAAACACGAACATCAAGTGGGGGCGGAATACGGAATGCGGAATACTTTCAAATTGCACATACATATCAAACAAAAGCAATACGGACGTCCATCGCGAACAATTGTTCAATCACAATTTGTCAGATAAAAGAAAGAATCATTTTTTATAATTAAAATAAAAGTTCTTTAATCGGGTTACGTCATTGCCAAAGTGTTAGTAAACATCTTACAAAATCTATAGTTGGTACACATAAATATTACAGACACATTTATACACAAACATAAACTTAACTTTAATTAATTTATTATCACTTAATTATTTATACTTATTAATTTATTATAATACTTTAATTATTTTTATACACTTATTTGTAAATCTAGGACGTGTGTGCCAAGTTTTATGCAAATAATTAATTTTGTTCAACGCTATTCTCGAAAATGTAAAATGATTTTATACAATAAAATTTCATAAATAGAGATGGTTTTTAAGATTTAAAAGTTATATTATTAATTTGTTACATTTGTTACCTAAGATAATGAATGACCAAATTATAAAAGATGAAAATTAATTATGATTACTTAACTAATACAAGATAAAGAAAGCAAATTGTTGTTACTTGATACTTGTTGCTTACGAAATACTAGACATATCGATTCATTCTATTATTACTTTGTTGAAACAAAAACTTTAACTTCACAACTAAGTAATTAGACGAGCAAGCCATAAGGTTTTACTAGATGGCTTTGTGGGAGGACAAATATTTAATATTAAATACGAGAAAGGTTAAAACGTTTAGAAAGTTCAGATTCAAGCTGTGGAGGCGCCTTTTTAAATCCTCGAATAGCTAGTTTAGATATCAATAGTCTTCGACAATATTAGCAAGTCTTCCTTATAGAATATACATTCCGGACTAATTGGTGGTAAATGCAAAATAATTAACTATTGTAATGTAATTTTATGTTCAATGAATGATGTACAAAGTTGTTACCATGCATAGAGGCACTGTGGTCGCGTGTTTATTCGATGAGTATTAACGCGTCGCGGGCTAATGGCGTTCGCGTCTATGAATAATTCACATATTGAATTAAAGCGAGCGAACTTTTGCTCCGTTTGCATTTCAGTTAAAAAGTTTCCCCACGTGTGCCACAGAGGGGGACGCTCTTCGCCTGTTGGCCTGTTGGGAGACTACAAAGCGGCAATTTCCTCAAAAGCCGAGCACACACGAAGCGGTTTCATTAGGCTCGACAGCTGCGAATTCATTTACCTGCACTTATTTATTGGAACTGAAAGTTTTCACTTTTTAAGCTTTTACAGATTTCCGCGAAGCTTACCGTGTGAGCCCTTATCTACTTTTTACTTGTCAATTTGAATATACGTTAGTTTATCCGAGGTATGTAGGTAGGTACCAGAACGACATAGCAGTATGTTATAAGCCCTTCAACTCGTGGACACTTTGGGCTCTATTACGAATCTGTTGTAAGATTCTTCAAAAGCCTGGAATGGAAAGGCCCTAAAGGGCTTTGAATCACTATAAATTACCGCAAAAGGCTTACGCGGTGACATTTTCAATTAACGTCGATATCACTAATTGGATGCCCTAATTGCCTCTCGTTTCACTTTTGGCTTCTCATTATCGTGTTACTTTAAACATTTGTATGTTTGAAGTAACACAGAGATTGCTGTGAAATTGCTCGTTTGCTATTCTAGTACGTGTGCTATTGTATTGGATCCCGTTACCCAATACACCTTTCTTTGTGATAATAGACAATGTCTCTGAGAATCTCCCATAGCTGCTGGCGACATTAATTCTACCGTGACAACGGTGTTAATCCTTAAAAATGTGGTCCCCGCTGAAGTTACGCATAAATCAAGTCGCCAACAAGTTCCGCGGGTGAACGTCCGCCAGCAAAGACGTGCCAAGCGGTAACTCCTCGTCGGCAATTGGCTTCAAGCCAACGCCAACTCACTTATCCGACAAGTCTGAACGCCTGAACGCGACGCCCCCTTAATTAAATCCACTAGATTCATACGGCAAAGAAACCTTTCAATGCTCCAATACATACACACCACTAACCAAAACTCATATTACCCCATAAATCACACATAGAACGATACACGATTTATTAACCCTTATCTCCACACTTTAGTGCTATGAATTGAAATTCATAATTGACTTTAAAATATTGAGCCACTCGACAATATATTACTTCGTATATTTTCCAATAACGCTTTTATAGGTATTTTTTTGTTTTTGTATTAAAATAATACTACTAGTTAAAGTAGTTATTGGATACATACAAAAACATTAATAGTATATTGGATACATACAAAAACAGTTCTGCCAACAGAGAGGCAGGATGCAAGTGCGCAGCTAACTGAAATGTAAGGAACGAGATAAGGGCTCATTACTTCACATATGTGCTCTTTTTCATGTTATAAGGGTGTGTTCACTGCCACTGGATGGATTCCCCAGTTTCACTTTTAATGTTGATGACGAACCGCCATTTGTTACAATCGGTCACCTCATTTTCTGATTATAATTATCCAACTATCTATTCTATTTCATAATCAAACGGTTATAATATAGATTAAATGCAGTTGAGCAATTATTGTTATTGTTAATTGTTGTTATTGTTTAGCAATTGGGCGATAGCACAAGTAAACGTTTTGGATAGCAAAGACAGTAGATGCATAAAGTTGCTAGTAGTAGTATTATTAAAGGCCCACTTTTGTATTACATTAGAAATATTCACATTTTATGTGCGCATACTCCAAGCTATCAACATACTTTTTTCCGCATTAATCGTTGTAAGGCAACTTGGTTAGCAACGAGGACAATGATTAATTTAAGAAAATTAATTTTATTCAATATCCCAATACGGCTTATGATGGTGAGCAAGTTAGAGAAATCCAACTGGTTCAATAATACGACAGACACCGGTTTGTTTATTTTATCAATATACCAATGTTGTTTTATTTTATCAAGCTTAATATGCTCTTGTTTTTCAATTATGTAACTGTGACTATGGTTATATAAATAGTTACATAAGTGCTGATAACAGCTGACTTCGACATTGCTATCAATAAGGTCAAGATAGGTTATATTTGTGAATAGTATAAAAACTGTCCTCAGTGTCGACAAACGTAGAGTTCGCTTTTTGCCGTTAGCCATGTCAAAAAGAGTAGCCGTCGTCACCGGCTCCAATAAGGGGATCGGCTTCGCGATTGTCAAAGGCTTGTGTCAGAGATTTGACGGTACCGTTTACTTAACATCTCGCGATGACAGCAGAGGACGAGCAGCGCTCGCCGAATTGCAGAAGCAAGGATTCAACCCTAAATATCATCAGCTGGATATCACCGATAAAGACAGTCTTATTAGATTCCGCGATCACATTAAAGAGACGGAAGGCGGTATAGATATCCTGATCAACAATGCCGCCGTGAGCACCAACACAATGTACAACGATCACGAATTAAACAAAACTATAATTGAAATCAATTACAAGAGTATGCTGATCATCCAGGAAGTGCTATTTCCATTGGTCAGAGACAACGGCAGAATACTGAACATATCCAGCGACTGTGGACATCTTTCGAACGTCAGGAACAAATATTGGATAGAGAGGTTGTCCAAAAAAGATTTAACCGTGGATGACCTCAATGAGTTTGTAGAGTGGTACATCGAAGCAGACAAAAACGGCACGTTTAACAAAGAAGACATCGCTGACGATGCTACGGTGTCTGCTTATAGAGTAGCGAAAGTAGCCCTAAGCGCTCTGACGATGCTGCAGCAAAAGGAATTGGCTTCGAGGAACATAAGCGTGAACTCCATGCATCCGGGACTAGTCAGGACAGGAATGACATGCTACTCCGGCTTTTACAGCACAGACCAAGCGGCAGAAACACCTATCTATTTGGTTCTTGAAGCTCCACAAACTCTCAAAGGTGCTTATGTTTGGCACGATAGAAAAGTCTTGGACTGGTATGATTACAAAGCCGATTACTATTTCAAGTCTAAAACATTGCAAATGTATTGATTTCCTTGAGTTTTGTTCCTAATACTGTTATATAATTTACTCAGGAAGATATATTTCAATAAAACATTTTGTTTATAAAAGGCGTCTACATTTTATTTTTATAATTCTAGTTTAACATATGAGGTTAGACCTTTTGACAACTTACTATAAGGAGACCACAGAACACTTTGTACATAGAACAGATCCCCCTTACAGATGTAGCCTGTTGGGCTTTCTGACCAGTCTACTGCTCCTAATGTATCTATTGCCTTCAGAACTGGGCATTTTAATGAATAATTAGACGTTCGCGTCCTATGAATAATACACATATTGAATTAAAGCGAGCGAACTTTTGCTCCGTTTGCATTTCAGTTAAAAAGTTTCCCCACGTGTGCCACAGAGGGGGACGCTCTTCGCCTGTTGGCCTGTTGGGAGACTACAAAGCGGCAATTTCCTCAAAAGCCGAGCACACACGAAGCGGTTTCATTAGGCTCGACAGCTGCGAATTCATTTACCTGCACTTATTTATTGGAACTGAAAGTTTTCACTTTTAAGCTTTTACAGATTTCCGTGACGCTTACCGTGTGAGCCCTTATCTAGTTTTTATTTGTCAATTTGAAAATACATTAGCGAACCCAAGGCGTGTAAGTACCAGAACGACATAGCAGTATATTATAAGCTCTTTTTCTCCGGCCAGACAACTAAAAGTGTTATTTAACATACTGGATATGTTAGAAATTAAATCATCAACAACTTGATACCATCAAATAGTGGAACTAGTAGATGGGCAGATCATATCATGAAACCCTATGTCCATCTTAAATTGGTCCTGTTTATCTGTAGATTTTGGAATGGTATTTTTGTGTTAAGTTTAAATACTTAATCATTAAAGGTAACAAATGTTACTTTCGTGTTCTGATTAATAAAGCCCAAAGATCATCGATTGGTGTTGTAAGTATTTTGACATTCTGTTGTCACATCAAAAAAACATCCTAAGTACGACAATATTATCTTTAAATAGGCATCAAATTAAGTTTTAAAACTTTTAACACAATAATAATAATTAGAAATATTAGTACTTAACGCTATTTCTTTGAAAAAAATATATTATTATAGTTATAATAATATATAATACTTAGTTTATAGTTTATCATTTTAAAACTTTAAAATTTACTTATTAGTTACATAACCTGATTTAAATAAAAACTTTATATTTTATGTTTTATATTAGGTATATGTGTATCTACTGTTAGTATTTTATTCAATTTAATTGACATAAATTAACAACAAAAAAGCAATAAGGTACAAGGTAATATATAGGTGAATTTGAAATGATTAGAAGGTACCTTTGTGCTGCTCCGTGCGCAGCATTAAGCTGCATGTTAACAGGGAGCTTTGTGTAACCAAATTAGCCTCCGCGTGGCTGCGGCCTCTTCCGTAGCGTCCAACTTCGTTCATAACAACCTGCCTCCCTTCCCAAGACCACACACATCATTATGAAACATCGCCTCTTAAATTATTATTTACCAAAAACATTTTTCGCAAGCACACAACTAATTAATGCCCTGATCAAATAAAAGAGAAAAATTTGTAATTGTAAATGGAAAACACGATAACTTTTGAATTAAACAAAATGTGAATTATTTTATAGCAGTCGCAATAAATCATTTGCATTTAATTGTGAATTACGGACGGACCGCATTGCTATATTGCCGGATTGCCGGATGGCTACACCATAAAAGTCCAATGATCGAAATTTATTTATTTATTATTACGAGGCTGTCATCAAACAAAATCACGCAAAAAACGAAAGTAATACTTGGCAGATTATAGGAGGCAATAAATAAGAATGTTTTTTGTCTTAGTGACAGTATTTCCGTACTAATATTATAAATGCGAAAGTATGTTTGGATGTATGGATGTTTGTAACTCTTTCACGCAAATACTACTGAACCGATCATTCAGTAATTTTTTTTGCATAGGTATACGTTATCTGGGACATCGTTCAACGCTGACGAAGTCGCGTGCACCAGCTCGTATATTATAATAATGTGATAGTACTCTTACTCTCTGTCTATTTCCTTCATTCTGTGTCTGTGTCTTACCTTTTCACGCCTTAACTACTCAACAGATCGTCATGAAAATTTGCATACACGTTCTCAGGGATACAGGAAAGGACATAGGGTACATTTCATCCAGAAAAAAAGTACTGTTCCCGAGGATCATCTTTTTTTAAAATATTTTTATATAAAAAAATAATCTAGCTGCGCCAGTGTTATATTTTTTTATTTTTCAACACGAACGAAGTCGCGAGTACTAGCTAGTTTATGATAAAATGAAACATTTTGATTGAAACTTGAATGTGTGAATAAAATTGTATGTGGATTGGATTCTCTGTCGCTTTTGGATTGCAAGAGGCACTCAGCTATGTCGGGCATTGACCTGTCTGAAACATCACCGAAAGACCACACGTCTATCTCGCTAAGAACTGCACACGGCTCGGTCTATGCAAATGCTTGCATAATTATTCGCATTTTCTATCTCTTCCGTGAGGACGTTTACTATGAAAGAGTTTTATGTGAATAAAATTACCAACGCATATTTTGTAGTTAGGAAATATGCATTTGCGTCGGACTTTTCACGGAGTATGTAACATATGTTCTCAGTGAGTATTTTATGATAAAAAAGACCGATGGTCTTCCATAAGGGGTTCCGTAATTTCGATATGTGACGCCAAATATATACTTCAAATTGTTTATGGGTAAAGCAGTGTGCTCTCTCTTAAGGAAAAATGTGTGAATGTTATTAAAATGGCTACGACTAAGTTTTCGATTGAACTTGATTAATTATTTATTTATTTATTTATTTATTTATTTATTTATTTAAAAAAGGCTTACCAACTAAATACATACCTAAACACAGTATACAACACTCACAGAGAGGAACATTACAAGTATGCATTTAAATTATAGGAAAGCACAACATTAATTTTGATTAATTAAATTATAAATGAATTAACAAATGTCAGAGAATCAATAATACAAATACCTAAATCAACTTACATATTATTATAATTTATTAGTAACATAAAATCAATCAAGTCAACAAAACAAAAATAGCAATCAACAATAGAGAGAAACAACTCAACAATGGAAAAATAAGAAAAATAAGAAAAAACAAGAGAAAACAAAAATTATTTAGCATTACAACGGTACACTGTATATAGCCCTTTTAAATGGTCCGATTCTATTTGAAAAAATATCAATGTCACACTTGTGAAACATTTCATTATAATAACGCAAAGCACAAGAAACCGGTGCATTGCAACCATACTTATTTTTGCTAAGTCTTATATAAATTAGAAGCTGATCAATCACGTCGCGAAGATCAACAAGTAATAAACCTTGACTTAAATTGACGAAGTTCGCAATTAGGGAGAGTAATAAAAAGATTTTGTTTACGAGCTCAATATGTCGGATGATACAGAACAGAAAATAATACATTTTCTGTTCTCATTCACTGTTGCAAATCAGAGCTCAAACAATATTTCAAAGAGACGCCTACAGAGGAAATTGCGTAGGAGCCACACAAACTTGTCGATTGTTTGATTCCCATAAACAGCACTTTTACCATGAGTTCACAATGACCGCAATCGCTAGCGAGAGCATAAAATATTTATATGGATAATTGACAATTTAAGATTGACAGTTGACAGTTTTTCATATAAATGTTTTACTCTCTCGCTAGCGAGAACATAAAATATTTATATGGAAAATTGTCAATTTGACTTTGACAGTTGACAGTTTTCCATATAAATGTTTTACCCTGTCGCTAGTGAGAACTTAAAATATTTATATGGAAAATTGTCAATTTGACATTGACAGTTGACAGTTTTTCATATAAATATTTTACCCTCTCGCTAGCGAGTGCGGTCATTGTAAACTCATGGTAAAGGTACGGAAGAGTCGCTGAGTCGCCTACGACGGAGCCTTGTTAATATTGGCGGCTTTTCACAGAGTACTCCCACTTGCACACCGCCATGCGTCACTCACACATACACAGTTGTACATCGTACAGACAACCGCTTCGAATCGGCTACTGCCCCCTGCAAAATGCCAACCCTAATTGAGCCTAAATAATTCGAGAAACTCTACGAATGTTCATTTTCATTACGTCAATCAACGACTGAATCAAATTTAATTGTCAATTATGTCGAGCCGAATTTAGTCAATTTCGTCGAGGGTTACACAAAAATACTAAGACGTACTCAAACTCCTCATCTAAATTATTCCTTATTTAATGCTGATTCAAATCAAATCAAATCAAAATATTTATTTATCAATTAGGTTTCTACAAGGAACTCTTATGATCGTCATTATAAATTTAAATTTACCAGTTTAAATTTACCAGATTATACGAGGAACAAGGATAACCAATTATATCGTTGGATACACGAGTCTTACATTAATCTTATTTAACCATTTTTTATGGGCTTTAATTATAACAATCACCCGTTTTATATAAATAGGTAGCGATTCAATAACATCTATTTAGTAGTTAATAATGAGCCTTAGTGTTAATAATAACAAAAAAGTTAAAAACTGTTCCTAGTTTTATTTCCACTTCTGAAAATATTAATCATAGACAGCGTTCAGACGCCCATTTCTGAACATTATTAGCTTCTCCCATAGATCCCTGAACGCACTACTCAATAAACACATATTGATTAAAATATTGTTATTAAAAATTTTTTTCTTAAAACTAAATGCACAGCCAACTTTACCTCACACAATACTGAATCGAGTATGGCGCAAAAACATTTGATTCGCAGGGTCGATACAAGGTAATAAATCGATTAAGTATTATGATAGTATAGTTTCCTGTGAACGAGCAATTCAGTGGGACGTCGGACGACTTGTCGAGTGCGACAGAACAAACAAGCACTTACATGCCAATGCATTAATGCTTGTCTGGAAGTCATGAATAATTTATGGGGCAATAATAGGACACTCGATGTGGACGCACACGAGGCGTCGTATTCGCGTGGAGGCGACTCACTTATAACTTTACTACTCGATCAATGTAAACACTATTTTCACTTTCAACACTTATCTAAATTTAGATATTTATTTTTCAAGCTTGTGCTAGTTTAATGGTGAGGTGGGACCTGCTAGCTACAGAATGTGCTTCTTCAAAGTGGACTGTCAGCCACCCTTTAAAAAATAACATAGAAATGTAAAAAGTATGTATATATATTTAACGAATATTATAAATGCGAAAGTATGTTTGGATGTATTGATGTTTGTAACTCTTTCACGCAAAAACTACTGAACCGATCACCATGAAATTTTGCATACACGTTGTCTAAGACACCAGAAAGGACATAGGATACCTTTCATCGTTCAATGCAGACGAAGTCGCTGGCACCAGCTAGTACAATATAAAAGAAAACAAGTCCAGACAAGGAAAATGTGATGGTAAAACTGTTGACAGTCACAAATCGAGGAAATATGCAAGAAAACGCAAAACGAGCTACAATTCGCACGTGAGCTCCAAGGAATCACGTGCTGGTTTATATTCTGTTTCTTAAAGCATTTTTTAATTTTTATTTAATGCAGAAAACAATAAAAAAATTTATAAAATACCTTTTAGAATATGTTCACGACTACTTACTTAATTTTAGGTTTATATTTTCTTTATTCTCATTAAAGCTTAAAGCTACTTACATGAGAAATATGACCAAAGACTTAATTAAGAAACGAAACATCAAACGGACAGACAAATGTCACCAAAATTAAAAAATATATTTTGTTCCTGGTTTTTAACAAAAACATTTAACATAAAATATTTCAACAGTTTGGATCTATATTCTCTAAAAGATTTTGTCTGTTCGATAATAGATTTTTACTTCAACATTTCTAAAGACGTGACGTAGATTTGGAAAAAATCCAAAGCGTTCAAGATTATTCGTAGAACGAATGTTAAGGCTATATTTACGAAATGTAGGTATACCTATGTTAAGGCTTGACCCTAATATTTAATGGTTCATTAATATTTACCTTCTATCATTAAATAGTTCATTTGGTGAGTAAATATAATATGACTATAACGATTAACCGAGAAGCCTTCAACGACTAAAAGAAAAAAACTGGTTTAGTAGACTATAGATCATTAGCTTACACCTTGTCATACAAATGAGGGTCAACGGTGGGTCGATGCAGATACAGAACTGTGAATACACCACGACATATATTATCTATTACGAATTATATATCTATAATTCTTATAAAAAGAAAACTGGCGAATTACTTTTGAAAAATTTATTTTTATCTTTTATAGAATATTCTCTTATTATTTTTTATATTAATAGATAAACGTAAAAATATAATTTTTATGATCCTTTAGGCCTATTTGTATATAATCTATAATATATATATTTTTAAATTTATGGCTGTATGTAATCTCAATAAATAAATAAATAATTAAATAAAAAAAAATAAAAAAAAATTAGATGCAAAAGCGAACACAAAATTTATTTTTAAGAGGCCGGAAGCTCAGTATTTGTAAAAAGTTTAAAAGAACAGACGAGTTATATTAGATCCGTTTAAAAGTGAAAAGTGCTCGCTCGTTTTAAATGAAAAGGCGAACTTAGTGTTCACAGTTCACTTCTATCTCATTACTTTGCCTACTAAAAGTACTAAAGGCAAACAAGCTCTGTTTTAATTAAGTTGAGGGCACACAGTTTCCTATTAGGTACTCTCTTATAATTAATAACTTCATCGACGCTGAAAATGCATCCCTATTAGGAAGCGGCGCGGCGTTTATTAACATATAACTAGGTACTTGTCAATGTCTACAGTTTTAAAGGGACCATATAATGATAAACGTGTCCCATCCCACCATACGAACCGTATACTTAACTACATCAAAGTAGGTAACCTAGTTTTAACATATGCTTTAGCTATATTCTAAAAAACATACACTTTCAGGCCTAAACTTCCGCCACCAGATCGTTAGATTTCTACGACTGTGGGAATCCAGAGTAAGCGGTTTATATGATGCTTTTATTGTTAACTAGCTGTTGCACGCGGCTTCGCCCGCGTAACTTTATAAAATATATTATAGCCTATGTTACTCGCTGATAATATAGCTTCCCGACAGTGAAAGAATTTTTCAAATCGGTCCAGTAATTTCCTATTCAATGCAAACAAACAAACAAATCTTTCCTCTTTATAATATTAGTATAGATTAAGGACACTAACATAGTTATAAGGTTTTATTTTACTAACAAATGGTGGGCTGTTGTATAGGTTTCATTGAAGATTATTACTATTATAAATTATATATTGATTATTTAAAAATTAGGTAAGCTATGCAGTAACAATAGCAACCCTAAATTATATTTAAATATTTTATTCAGAGTACTATAATATCAAGACTTTGTTTTATTTGATCAGCTAAATAGCATTTAAGTACTAGAAATGCTTTACATAGTGTTTATTTATGAAATTTATAAATATATAATTTATATACTTATAACTTTGTTTTATAATATGTAAGGATAAATATTAAGAGCACGTGACAGTCACAGTAGGCTCTGCGAATCACCATTTTGATTGGAAGAGGGAATTGGATCGAGAGATATTAAAGGAAAATTTATAGACTCTACAAAGATGGAAATCAAATTTTCCAATAATTTTGTGGCCGATGCGATCCCTACTCTCAGTAACAATTAAGCGTCTCGCCTCTTTTACAAATATTTCCATAAGAAATAGGAGTCCATGTTTCAACTTAGGGCTATAATTAAATTCGCCTCCAAATTATCTTTCTGAGTGGTGTTCGGGTATTTGATACGATTTCATAGCACTATGATGAGATGTAGTAAGGTCGCCTCGGGACTCCGCCACTTCTGGGCAACCTGTTCAAACATGCCACACTTTGTTCAAGTCACGTTTCTCCACGTTTTTTGTCCGCCGCCCGCCGCTCGCCGTGCTAATTAATTTTCATAACAAAATGGCCGTTTTTTTTTTGTGCTTTTTGCGCTACGAGTACCTAAACACACCGTGCTACTCCTGAATTATTCAGTTCCACTTGTTAGTTGAATAGAATCTACTTGAGCAACTCAAAGTGAACGGCTCGATTACTTGATTACGCCGCGTACTATTTTGAAAGCTCGTTAAAAACCGAGCAAACTTCCGGTGGTCGTAATTTGATCCGGAGACGGTTATGCCCGGTTTAATTACGCCGGTTTCTGTTTAATCCGTGCTCAAGGGCGCACTAATTCCCACAGAACCCCGTTCATTCGTTCCTTCTTTCCTCCATTCATTCAGTCGGGACGCGTTTCGGCGGCCATTTTGAAATTACTTCCCTACACAGACCTTTGAGCGAGCTGCGAGCGGATACTTTGCTCAATTAATCTTTAGGATTCCTAGCGCTAATTTCCTCCAGCGGAGACGTGCCCGCACTTTAAACAAAATTTTTCATGTGCTAATAATAATTTCTATAAGAATTCTAAGTCGCGGCGCACACTCTCAATTATTATGATATTTGTTCGGCATCATTCATTTTGTCGAAAATTAATTACGTCAGTCGCTTTTGTCGTGAAATTAGGCGAACACCTCTGACGCTCCCATTTCTTATTTATTATTTTGTCAAATTGTCGTCGGTGGTGTAGGAAACAGCTCCGGCCTAATTGTTTCTTTGAACTTTCCTTAATTCACATCAATTATCTACCAAAAACATTTTACTCGCTTCTAACAATTCCGCATTGACGAAATCGCCTATTTTACTTCATTGTCTCATTCGAAAGTAAGCTATACTTAACTTTTTTATTTAAGTAGAGAGGAATAGTACCTGAACTATTTTGGTCTAAATATAAATAATAAATATTTATTAAAAGTGGATTTTTTCCATTACCCCTTTTTGTAACGACCTACTCATGTTCATGCTATTATTAAGCGTATTAAATCTTTTAGTATCGCTCATTTTTAAAAAAAGACTATATGTGCATTTAATTAGTCTCTGTGTTAGCAGCATTTCGCAGTCATTTGGATAGCACACTTGGAACATGTTTGATTTGTTATAGACAACTTGTGTTATAGACGACGGTATCTTCAAGTATACCATCAGCTTATCGGTCGACCTTAACATAAAAAAAAAAATCGTCCAAGGTCACCACAAGTAAGTTATATTTAAAAAAAATAATACATAGATGCCGTTGAGAGCTCACGTGATAACTATCTTAACACTGCTTCATAATTTTCTACAATACTTAATCTTAAAGTACGCGTGAGCATGATCACAGATCTGTTTAGTAAATAAAAAATCCCCTGAGTGTTATTACGTAGTATGCACTAAAGAATAATTGAAGACCTATTTTTACAAGTGAATCATGTTACCCATAGGAATAAATGGTTGCATCGATTTACACGATACTCGTAGATACCTATGTTCATAAAGTGGACGACGCCTGTGAATACTTTTTGACGGTTTTACGAGTCACGAGACAAGTTTACTGCCGCGATAAGAACCTATCTGTATTCAAGTAGTCCCACAAACAAATCGTTAAACATCCGCCTCACTTCATATGTAATTGGATATAAACCGTCCTCTTGTACCACTCCCATCGCATTATGACGTCGAACTTAACACAACTTTAGCTCCGGATAATGTTAGCGAGTTAAACTTAAACAGAGGTAGGTACAGCTTTTAGTTCTTGCAAATTTGGATTTCCTCTGCTCGTGTATACATTGTTTAATTGAAGGTACAACGTTACATATACTTAGTTAAACGAAAGAACTTCTTGTTTTTGTTGAAGCACTTCTTAACTCTATAATAAGAGTTTTTTGTCCTAAACAAAAGGTTAGTGCTGTAGTGCGTATTTGTTTGTAAATGCGAAAGGAAAGCGGAGTGGTAATTTGGGAATGGGAAGGCGCCGCGTGTTCACAAAGGCCTCCGTTTTATTTATTTTATTTCATGAGCCTTTATTTATACGCAGTTTCGCGAACGCTCTATTGGAATATTGTTGCTGCTCTCGCTTAGCAACATTGTACTATGTGCAGGAAGCAGTTGTTTTCGTGCCACTGGGTACAACGAAATTTCAAATGTTACGATCAAAGTCTTCTAAACGGCGATAACTGTCCGAAGTTAATAACGATAATGGTATCCAACCGCGAGGAAAGTTACCGACTTTTTTGGTAACAAAATATATTCAACAATATTTTCAAAGTGGGTACGTACGAGTAATCGCATCACACAATAGTTGACTATTATATTATCGAAAGTGGAGCGATACTCGACGAACGCGTGCTTCGGACGCTTCAACTCAAGTAAGATAAATGGGTGATTCATAGTTTGTGGGCTTCTGCGAGTCGAGTACGAGCGAAGGGATAGGGAGGGGATAAGGCAGCTGCCACAAACACTACCTACAACCCTTAGAACCTTACAACCGCAACGCAATGTTGGCCGCTAATGGAAAATGCAAACAGGTTCTGTGAAACCTTGTTAAAGGCTCTTTTGCTACACTAAATTTGTTAAAACGTCAAAACATCATTTGTTTTAGCCTATTGCATTCCAAAAAACTGACTACCGCAATTTCAAATGCATTCTAAGTTTAAATACATTAGTTACTAATGTGCCAGTACCCATAACAAAATAAAGCATGACATGTTTTCAAAGAGTAGATAAGTAATATCGAATTTAATTTAAGTACAGTTTCTATTCAGAAACCTAACTAAAATAGTACTTTATCATGTCATGTCAGGTTCCCATTCAACGTTTCATCTGAGGTACCGATTTATTACGACTAAAGTTCAAAAATGATAACCATCCTATTGCTCTTGAACTTAAATTATGTAAAGTGTATTAAACTTGATCCTATGCAATAAACATAATTATTACTTATATGGTACCTACTTATATTTTTATTTGTTTGAATGATACATTATTTCAAAATTCTAGTTTTAAGTGACTAGTGCCACCAGCTTCGTACGGATGCAATTTTATACCAATTATATATCTCCACAAACGTTTCTTGTTTATCGCTCTTTCTATTAATGAAAACCCTATCAAAAACAGACATAAGTTGACATGGAGTTTATATTATTAATATTAATTTATAGATTAAAGCATATATGATAGGAAATAAATTGGCAGTGTCGATTGATCGCTTACTGTGCGAACCTCCCGAATCGTTTTCCGTTCATTTATTAATAACATAATTAATGTCTGTTATTATATTTTTTTATTAATAACATATTTATTAATAACATAATTAACATAATTAATTTTGGCCACATACGCGTGTATGTGGCCAAAATTCTATCATTAATATTAAAGAAATCTTCTAGTGAAATAATGGAATAATATAATTGAAAATATGATTTTCATAATTATAATATGACCACTGACAATAATTGGTGTTTAGAAAACCACTAACAATTCAAGTATTTAATGTTAATAATATAGGATTTGGTAA
This sequence comes from Synanthedon myopaeformis, assembly GCA_944738685.1. Lineage (NCBI taxonomy): Eukaryota > Metazoa > Arthropoda > Insecta > Lepidoptera > Sesiidae > Synanthedon > Synanthedon myopaeformis. The sequence goes on from OX122915.1 coordinate 13,136,665, forward strand.
CTGGACTAACTGGCCATCTCTTATAAGGCACAGATGGCCAGTACTTATTTTGTCTTTTCCAGTAACTGACGCAATGTCCAATTAGTCGTTTTTTTATAAAGCGTTTTATGAAGTACTAGCTGGTGCTCGCGACTTCGTCCGCGTTTAAATTTAATATAACGCTTGACCCCGTGTTGCTATAACACTTTGGCCAGGCGTTAGTTTTTTAATTTTTATTGATCCCTCAGGAATAGTCCTTTTTTCTGGATGAAAGGTACCCTATGTCCTCTCTGGTGTCCCAGACAATGTGTATGCAAAATTTCATGGTGATCAGTTCAATAGTTTTTTCGTGAAAGAGTTATAAACATCCATACATTAAAAACAAAATATTTGCATACACTTTATCTGGGACACCAGAAAGGACATAGGGTCACCTTTCTTCGTTCAACGCGGACGAAGTCGCGGGCACCAGCTAGTAATACTATTAGTAAGATAAGTATTACCTATATATACCTAAATGTAGTGTGCCTTAATAAAAAGACATTTCTACGTTTTTGATACTGCTTATGGCAGCTTTCAAATACTCTTCACTCTAATTGCGTGGCGTCTTTTAGATTATGAAAAAGCTATAAATTAAATTAAATAAAATAATATAGTCACACTACACTAATATCCATACCATCTCTTCTTTTACGTACGGCGTACGAGTGAGATGCTCATATCAAAAATTAAAGGAACAAAAACCTATTTTCAAGTTGGAATATATGTAGTTAGTAACATGAAAAAGGAAATAAAACACAAAACACAAAAAATAACCTTTTTAAATAATAACCATCGGCCATTAACTTAATTATTTAACATCAAATACTTACCTGTAGTTCAAAATGTAACTAAAACATATTACATCTTTATATTTATTACAATGAGACATTTCTATTTGCGTTTTAGCAAATTCCTCGACTAATAAGTAGATATAATAACTTCTAGAACATTTTCCGGTAAATCAGAGAGAAATATGAAATTTACAAAGTATTAGGTAATCGGATTATTAATGTAATGAATGTAACTCGAATTACGTAAACTGAATCTAATTAGCCTTTTTCATTTCAGATTTAGTCATTTCAGTAAATTCAAGTCACTCGTAATTACGTGCGCGAAGATAAAATTATTTTTAACAAGACGCAAATAAAGATTAACTCTCTACGAGTATATTTTGAACTTGTCAAAATTACTAAAGCAAATTATTGTCTAAACAAGTAACAATTTCTTAATTCTTAATAAACAAAAAAGGAGTACTTAGTTATTAGGTAATTATTAATTTTGGGAGTAAACTTTTAAAAAAAATTGAGTTAGAAGTTGGAAAAGATTTATTATTATTATTTAGTATAAAACAGAAAATATTTTATTGAAGAGCAATAAATATACTCGGAGAACATAAATCTATTTGTTGAATTATTTTCGATAATATCTCATTACTTTGATAATAATAAGGTCTTGAACTGTTTAAATTTTTACCATTTTCACTTCTTAGACTCACAGTTAAGAGTTATTAAGTAAATGCATATGTAATAACCAACGCAGTCCATAACAAAAGGCAGAATATAATCAAAAGATAAAAATTTAAAACCGATATTTCAAAAGGATTAGTCCCCAGATCATTGACACTAATCAGGGCATGCGATTGTTCACAAGTTGTAAGGTTCCCTTTTATGTTTCACAAGAAGGACATGTTCAAATACAATTTCGATTTAAATAAACAAATTAGATAAATTCATTTCGGCGAACTCAGGTGGCGAAAATGTGCAAATGGAATCGCTAATTCAATATTCAAATGAAAATATAAAAACGATTGCTTCCAAACTTTACAAGGTAATGTGAAATTGTCATAAACAATTCGCACAAATGTCTATCTACATCTAAGTATAGATAGATAACGGTGGCAATATAAAGCGAAGCAGATTTTGGAATAATAAAAGGAGGCGGTGAAGTCAGCGTCGAGATATTAACGACCGTGAAAAGATCCTTCCACAATTTATTGTTCTTCGGTGGTAAACCGCCGCCACGGTTAATACTTACTTAAATACACTTTTATTAAACATTGTTTCAAACTTTACAAACCTGTTCAAACTACAAGTAGAATAGAAAACAGGACAATATGTGCCATAATAGTGCCCAGTGCCTTTGTGGTTGGATGTGGCCAGTTTGTGATGATACTGATAATTTTAATGTATAAGGATTGATACGTTGTGCTAAACATTACACTTGTATAATTTTCCTATGGCGACCCATCGACCCATCCGCCAATGGAATGGCTATCAACTTATTTCCCGGTTTCATGTCGTAAATTGATCCTCGGTCCATTGGCTGCCATGAGGTGGTTGCGTTTAACCGCGCTTCACGTTATAGGCCAATAAGTAATGACTAAAATGCCGCTGCTCTCAAAGTAATCACGACAATTAGGTTCAAAAATCACGTACACCTCTCGGCAGCAGCGATTTGCGTCGCGCGTCATGTCTGCGGGATAATGGAGCCATCAGCCGAATGGATGCTTCATTATTGGCCTCCACTTTCCCTTCCTCACTCGCATTACAAGCGAATCTACTGACTCAAGGCAACGCCCTTGTGTTTGTTCACAGGTGACTACCGTCAAGTGGCAAAGTAATCAACTTTTAGTAATGGCACATTGCGTTTTGCAATCATATATCAGGCAGCCCTATGTTTGTCGACCTTTACACAAATTATGGAACCGTTAACGTATCTACTTTGAAATAAAAAGTAATTTATTCATTTCTTATGTTAAAGTCAACAGACAGGCTGACGGTCAACTTGATAGTAAGTGGCTACAGTTCGCCCATAACACAATTGTTGCGAGTGCGAATTAGGTTTATAGATAAGAGATAAACCGTACAACGTCCATTGCTGGACATGAGGCCTACCTCGTCATAATTTTCCAAAAGCGGCCTATATCCGTCGTCAGTCTTCTGTTCATTAACAAATATGTACTTAATTTGTTAAAATATATCACTATTTTTCAACTATAAAGATTTTCAACCTACTCGGTGTAAACGCATTCGCATTCCGCGGAATCACCGATTCTCAAGGAATGAACGGAATGCTATTTACGTGCACATGATACGTCGGGTCCAAAACACAATTACGACGCCGCATTCACTTCTCGCCAGCTCTAAATTGACTGAAGTCTACCAATGTGCGGTAAGTGTATGTACTAGGCTAGGATAAGTTAAGGTTTAAACGCGATGCGGTCTTGATAGTGACAAGGTAACCAAGTGTACTTACGGTAGATGAATTGAATGCGAATATCAAACACAGAGGTGAAACCGTCGATCCCTTTGTCCGACTCCAATGGGGTAACAATGGAACTGCTGGCTCCGCTTTGTCTATAATTGTGAGAACCAATTCAAAGCAATTGAGAGACCGTCCGTCTGTTACACCACACCACACCAAAATATTGAAACTGGGAACTTTATTATACCTGTGCTAATTAGGTACAGTTGGTGCCACAAGTTACTGTTATCCTTCAATCCCTTCAATTGTGTGTTACAATGAGTTTTTGGTTGTAAAATTTATACATATAATAAAACCAAACACAATAGAATAGTCGTATTGAATATGCTTACCATTAACAGAAATCGAGAGGGGGAGAGAGAACAGAACTTTTGTCTTCCTGTTTGCTTGCCTACGGCAATATCCAAAATAATTAGGATTCCACAAATAGATTAAGCTTAGAATGGAGAAAAATTTGTCTTTAATTTTTTCAATGAAATCGAATGTCAATAAGAAATGTTATTCATTTAAAAATAATTTCAGTTTAGACGCTAGCCTACCATATCCATACTAATTGCATAGCAAACTGTCAAGCGTCCGCTTTTATTTCCAGCTTCGAAAGCTTCAGTATTCGTTGTATACAAACAAATAAAACTAACATTAGTTTTTGACCGCGACTTCAAACGCGTACAATTCTTCTATATTTAAAGATAAAATATGCATGTAAATTTATCACTGTAGGTATGTAACGTCTGATTTTGTTTGCAGCGTGTAACCTTAATAAATTAGGGGAATTATTATCTATGAATGTATAAAAAGTGAATGTTGGGCACGTCAATCCACTTTAGTGTTTATTAGTTCGACATAAACGAGTGGTTCCCATTCCCACTCATTCCACTCGATTCCCGAATAACATTAATAAACGAACCCTTCATTTAGTACACTTTCCGTTTGCTTCAACGGTCTCCTCATTTAGATAAAATTATTGGCTATTGTTCGACACTGGCACTTACTTATATAGGTACATTTTTTTTTTTAAAAAGCTGAAAACCGAACTTTGAAAGTAGATCCTCTCTGCGAACCCTTTTTACATTTTGTAGTTTCTGAGACAAATTATACCCAAGTCCTGAGATAAACAAACCGCCTCAAGCATTTCGGTACCGCGAGGCTTCCGGATGTCCGTAGTCTTCTCTTCTAACAATAATCGTGCAAATAAAACCTTATTTTCTTATGAATTTCCACTAATACGTAGGTACGAATAGATATAATCTGGAGGAGGTATACCTATGTACCTACTTGTAACGTTTTTCCTTATAACAAATTGTTAACGTCATCTGCCGTAAAGAAAATATTAGCGGAAAGATAATATGCTGACGCATAAACAATTTTAATTTGATCTCGTAACGAACTCCCATCTCATTTGCAAAGGTCGCTCTCGCAACGACATTCTACAAATACAACCTTAATCCGCTCGCTTAAGGCCGCGTTTCAAATGATACCGACTGTGGATCACTGTAAAAACTGTCCTTAATAAGTAATTTTGAGTTTAAAAGGGTTTACATCGTTTCTACGGAGCTTTGTTTGCGTATGAAGCCTTTCATTACATTGTATTTATCTACTAAACACGTCCATTGTGCTCTCGTTAAATCCCTAAGGGCTCACGACAGCGCATTAAGGCGCGGCACGTCTGCTGCTTAATTAGAAAACGCCTCGCGCGAGTCACTTCACCGCGCTGCAGCCGTCCTGCATAAACGCCACACTTCTTATGCAAATTAGACTTTTTATGGAAAAGGGCGGCAGACAGGCTGACGTGCCACTTTCCAAGTTGATACGGAAGCGGTCGTGTGTTGTAGGCGTCGGCTGATCCCTAATATACGTCCACGGAATTTAATTTGGTGCGATGCGAGTTTTCGAGTCATTTATTAAAAGGGCTCAAACTCATTACGCATCTCGCGAGCCGCACCCGAGTTCCCACACACTTTCTATTCAGCCGGAGGCACAGTGAGCACCGGTGCGCCTATATTGCACTAGGCGGAATCAAATTCAAAACTACTTACATATAATATCGTCTAAAATTTTAAAGGGCCTCCGAGGTCCAAAAATCCAAGTAATTTGTAAATAAAGTAGGTACTATATACCTACCTATTCAGAATCCGTGAAAAGATCCCGCCTAAGCAGCTAGGAAAATTAGTCGTTTTCGACTTGTTTTCATTTTTTAACACGAATAATAATAGGAATCACATATTATTATATAGCATATAAATTGTAGAAATATTTATGAAACACGATCTATAATAATAATATTATAATAATGATTTCATTTGTAAATATGGATGCAGGAGATACCTTACTATGCTTAATGTTATCAACTTCCTTCAGGGTGGATATGGGCTACTTTTAATCATACATTTATTGCGTCAAGACAGCTTAAATCGACGAACCAAAGTCAGGTCTCAAAGTTTATTGTGGAAACTTGATAATATCATGAATTTGAAACATTCCAATACTCAACACAAACAGAAGAATATTCGAGTGGCGTACTAACAAGTTAATCCGACGCGGTATTAGTCAGTACTCAGAGCGGCATTAAGTAGTTACAAATCGAAGTGTTCCCTCGAGTGTAACAATAAGTGAACGCGTTCAAAAAAGCAATCATAATTTTTCAAAGGCTCGCCTCGCGCCCGCTCTTATCTTAATGTCGAGATTATGCTGAGAATTCCTAACCGAGCGGCATTCGTTATGCGAGACATGACTTTATCTAGCGGTCAGAGGATGAGGCATGAGAGATGGAAGAAGGCCATTGGCCGTTGGCCGTTGGCCAGCAATCGCGCCTCGTTTAACGGCGTGCAGGTGCCAAATGGCCTCCAAGTGCATGTCTCCGCTCTAATATCTAAAGGGCCTTTACAAACAAAAAAATCAATCAGATTGATTTTTGTAGGTAAAAATCGGCCGTCATGTCATGTAGGTAGGACTCGTTGGTTGGTCGTGTTTCTCGGCGGGATTAACGAAATTAGTAGAGTCGGTTGTTTACTATAGTAATTTAATGCTTTTGGTTGCTACTTTCATACAAAAAGAAACCAATGTACTTAAGTACACGTGCAATTTTGCGGATTGTTTTGCCAGTGTTATTTGCTAAGGAAAAGGCCCATCCATAAACATCGATGACTTATTACACGATTCCTACTTAACCTAAGTAATTGGAATATCATTAGTCAAATTTAATAGGTAAAAACGACAAATATGTCGTCAAATTAAAATATAGGTAGATACTAAGTAAATCATTATAATATGTAACATGAAATATACGAAAATTTTGATAAATTAATATTTCATAATACATTTTGACCACTTTTGCCTCACACGCACAAGAAATAAAACATCCAAAGATGGGTCGTGCGATTTTGCGTGACATCAAAACTTTTATTTCTAAGTGGCCAAATATTTCAAGAAAAGAAAACTAGACAAAGATGTGACGCGAATACCGCCAAAATCGTTAAACGTTTATTTTAAATCTATATCGACACTGTCAGCCCTCATGTGAACTCGTGCTCTTTACTCCCTTCCACCTGGCTCACCCTACATCACAGATCACACAATAATAAGATAAGTTAGAAGAGATCTGAAGGCAAAACATTGATTGTTCTAGAAATTGAGTAACGGAAGCATATTAAAATATGCTTCCTTGGATCCAACTTGACTCAACAGCAGCTATTACAACGAAACAACTGCGTCGTTGGCGCCATCTGTCGCTAAACACGGGTACTAATCATACTGCCTAATTAGCCTATGTACATAGAGTAATTTACTCTATGGTATGTATTAGCAAAATGCATTTACTGGATTTACTCGGACTTACGAGTAAGTATCCTTCAGACACAAAGGAGTTTTATTTAATCATTTTGCCTATTACAGTTTAGTCTAAGTAGGGCGCGATATGTTGGGAATAATTTATTTTATTTTAAAACAAACTCTTTATAAAGAAATTTAATCTAAATTATCACATAATAATATAAGATTTAAAACCTATTAGTGTTGAGTTATAAAAAGTTTTGTTAGTGTGCCAACGTGACAAAGGTTTCCCCTCCCCCCAAAATAAACAGACACCTATATGTACTTATTTAAACATATAATAATAAAAACTCATCCTTAACCTAATATTGGCATTCACATTCACACAACATCCTCAATTCACACTATTCTTCTGCCGCTTCGGACTGACGTTTCTTTTTCTTCTTCTTCTTCTCTGTGCTGGGCGTGTCTGCGTCCGGCTGCGCGACCGAGTTCGCGTTGTCCTCTACGAGAGACTTGTCCCTCTTCTTCTTCTTTTTCTTCTTGTCCGATGGTGGGACGTCTCCGTTCTCTTGGCTCTCGTTCACCTCATCCGCTTCCTCCTTCACTTCCTTCTTGGGCGTCACCTGTTGACACAAGTTCATTTTAATACTCAGACTGATTTGAATGAATAATGAAATGAAGAATGCAAATTACTTCTGAGAGCTTCATCTTCTTGTTGAGCGAGTGCTCCGGTTGGTCCGGCGAGTGTTCTCTCTTGATGGCGCGGCCGAGACTCGAATCCGCTGCCGTCGAGTAGCTGATCACCTCTCTGACGACAAAAATACACACAACTTAGCACTAATGGAAACAAGTGGAACTGAGCCCTCGCCTATTCCTTGAAAATATCTTATTTATTGAAAAACTTAGCAAGTTAATATGCTTTTGCAGCAAAAATTTTGAAATAAAAACAAATATATGATTGCATTAAATAAATTACAATGACACATAAATATGAAATATAAATATCTTGACACATTCCACACAGCGCCATCTAGTTCCACAGTAAGCAATTAATGCTTGTATTATGGATACAAGACAGTTGATATAATACATAGATTACTTTTTTTTGTAAATACATACATATTATAAATACAAAACATCCATGACTCAGGTACAAAGGTAAAATGTTAACACAAACATTCGCCCCTAGCGGGATTCGAACCCGCGACCGTTTGGTTAACAGCTAGGGTAACCAGCCACTAGACCAAACGTGTCGTCAAACGATCTCATAGCAATATAGTTGGTAAATCTGGCTTCACTTAAACTAAAATAATGTTGAGAACATGCAAAAAGCTGTACAAGCTTTTCTCTGTTTGAACATTACAATAAAGAAAATATTATATTGACACGTTTGGTCTAGTCGCTAGTAACCTTAGCTGTTAACCAAACGATCGCAGGTTCGAATCCCGCTAGGGGCAAATGTTTATGTGTTAACATTTTAACTTCGCACCTGAGTCGTGGATGTTTTGTATTTATAATATGTATGTATTTACAAATTAAAAAAGCAATCTATGTATTATATCAACTGTCTTGTATCCATAATACAAGCATTAGTTGCTTACTGTGGAACTAGATGGCGCTGTGTGGAATGTGTCAAGATACTATATTATATTATTTATACAAAGACCAGGTTAGCCTTCAAGGTGGTTTTCTGTTTTTATTTAGGTTAGGTTAGGTTTTAAAGTTTATCTAAATGTAGTTGTTATTTTACTCGTAAGTGAGTGGCCTCAATTAGAAAAGAATAAGAAGAGGTATAAGTACTGACGTTTTGCTGTGGTACTTTTCGAACTTGGCCTTGGCCTTGGCGGTGCCGCTGATCCTGCGCACGTTGCCCTCCTCGAGGAGGCGCAGCCGCTGCTCCAGCCGCACCTTGTGCTGCGCCCCCAACTCGAATGTGACGTCCTCCCCGAACGCATCCAGGCGAGTCGCCAGCGCCGCCTTGGCCGCCAGCATGCGCGACATCTTCCCCTTGTTCCTGGTGCTGCACTGGCCCACCAGCTGCGCGTGATAGATCAGCCCGTACTTGGGCGTGTCCTTCTTTGTCTTGAGCGCGCGGAACAGCGCCTTCTCCGCACCGAAGATCTGCACAGTCGACGCCGGCTGCTTCGCCAAGTTCATCAGCGAGCCCGCGTGCGCTATAAGACGCGCTCCGATGTGCTCTCCTATCAGCACTGTCAGGTTCGGCGCCATGGCCATCATCCTCGCCTTCAGGTAGTCCGTCAGGTGTGTCCGGTAGTCCGTTATAGAGATTATCTCGTCGCACAGGTTCTGTATGTTCATTATGTCGTCCTCCGAGATCTCAGTGCCCATCGACACCTCAGCCGCCTCCTTCACCTGCTCCTCCAGCTCCTCAGACAGGATGTCAGACAGATCCGTTTGCGAGGCGTGGTCCCTGGTGCCGATCAGCTTCACGATCTTCACAAACAGCGTGTTGTCAGTTATGATCTTTCCCAGCTCGGGGAAGTGCCATCCATACCACTCGCGACATCTCATGATGTAGTTGTTCAGCTCCTTGTCCAGATCGTCCAAGAGGCACTGCGCCTGAACTATCATTGTGTCTATTTTGTCAGGGGAAAACTTCAATTTGTACCGGGACAGGGAGTGGGCGAGTCCCAGGGCCATGGCGGTCATCTCCTTTTTGGGCAGACCGGACAGGAGACTGTCCATCTGCGATCTGATGCATCTGAGTAACTCCTGGACGTTGGAATTTGATACGCATTGTAAATCAAATTTTTCCTTGATAGCGTTTCCCAACTTCGCATCGCTCACCAACAGCTGATCCTGGATTTCCTTGGACACGTATTTCTTTAAAGTTTTCTTGAGCGGTTTGGAAATTTTACCCTCGATGGCGGCCGTAGTGGCGGCCAGAGCTTCCGTTGTGTCTTCAAATTTAATGAAATTCTTTAGCTTCACACTGAAATTAAATTTCATTATAAAATTAAATACTGTTCCCATATGTGATAAAAACACTATTCAAAAGAGTCAATTTTGCAGTAAATTATTTTAGTTCTCGATTATTATGATGCATCAAATTTTGTTACATTGTGAAAATAGAAAGACTGGGAAAATAAATAGAATATGCTCTTAATTAAATACACACACACAGTCTACTGCTTGAAATAGTGTTATAATACATACTTTTTAATTATAATATGTAAACAATTGAATAAAATTATTGGCCGTTGATAAATCCACACAAACATTCAATCAAAACCTTTTAAATTTAATTAAATCAATTTTAAGAATTTCATAGGTTAAAAATTTGTATTCATGGATATTTTGAATGTCACACAATATATTAAAAACTATTGTTATAAAACAAAAAATTAAGAGTATTGAATGTTTAAATATTTTAGAAAAGAAGAAGAAAACTTCTTCTTAAAAAATGAAAGTATGATATCAAGTAAATCTATACATATACTAGCTGACCCAGCAAACGTTATTTTGCCATGTAAACAAATGTTTGGGGTAGGCCACCCTTGTCACTTAAGGGTATAAAAAATAGATTAAGATCTATTCTTTGACCTATGGAATATACACAAAAAAAATTCATAAAAATCGGTCAACCCATTTCGGAGGAGTTTGGTTACAAACACTGTGCCACAAGAATTTTATATATATATAGATTAATAAACTTGTAAATGAAGGGCGTCTGTATTTAGAACATTTAAAAAATAATAATAATAACATTTTGTACATGTGGTACTTATGTTTCAGTAGTCAAAAAAAAATTGTCTGTTTGTGCACACTAATCTTAGAAACAGCTTAACCAATTTCAATGTTCACTGATTACCTGGATTAAACTATATACTTTTTATCCTGGAAAAATGTTAGGTTCCTGTGATATTTTCAAAATACGAACTACGCGCATACGAAGTTGCAGGCATAAGCTAGTAGTAAATATATACATACACAGAAGATGCTCCCTCGGGTGTGTTGAAGTCCTCATAGAGATTGTCGATTTGTGACAATTTTGATTCATCCAATAACTGAAACAATCGACAACAAAACATCATGAATATGTGTAAGAGTATTCTTCAATAACCATTGCAAATCGTGACATTACTTCACATATACAATAATCATATGTGAAGTATAATACAATAATTATTATTCAGATATCCATTGCGTACAGAAAATAATAAAAATGTGGTAATAATCACTGTTACAGCACTAAAATAACAATAAAGTATAACCTTCCGGCTATGAAAGCGAGGTTATGTTACCCACATGCGTTTCGAAACTTACCTTAAATATAGCGTAGCCCGCCGGAGTTTCAAATAAAACCAACATAATTATCTTATGAAGAATACGCTAGGTACGTTATAGTTTAAAACTAAAACAAAACAACTTTTTTGAATTAAACATTCAAAGAAAAATGCCTTATTTGACTGGAACAGTAAGTAAATATAAATACCCACACGAGATACACCGACAGACAGACTAATACAGACCAATGACTGACATGACATGACAGCCTACACTGCAGTGTTGCCAAATCCAAATGCCAACAGAACATACAGATACAATAAACAGAAAAAAGACTGCTTGTAAGTATAAAGTATGCTGTGGTAAATCTTTGTGAATTTCGTAGTTTCCGTTTATAACTATTGTGCGTTCACTATAAGCACAAACTAAATAAAAGATACTGTGTATATAAAGACTGAATGAAAAACCATAAGTGAAATAACATAGCATAGATTAATATAAATATAGTCCGCGCCAGCGAACAATTTGTGACACACTTTCCATTTCAACAAAACGATTGAAACAGAAACTACCTACTCTTTCAACAAGAAAGTGGCGCTCAATTTAATGAAAGATAATCAATTAACCACGAGCAGAGGCAAATTGTAGAGCGCGTAATAACTCTTTCTATGTCTGCTATAAAAACAATGAAATACAGTTTAATGGTAATACCGATCTTATTATTAATTCATACCTTAGGTAAGTTTATAATGTAAAGATGACCTCTGACTGACAGCAGTTTAACTGATCAGGTAAAATGGATTTAAGTTGCGCCCGAAGCCCGAAAAATGCTGTTATTTAAAAAAGACACCCATGCACCGTCCAATTAATTCGATAAAGGCAAGCGCATCATGCCAATTGGACGATAGGTTAAACGTATCGTACGAACATTGGCATTACCTACATGTACATGTTATCTACATTCAGATAATGTATGGTAATAACTACCTACTCTTACGATGGCTCTATGTTTTATCTATGCTTAAATCGATTGTTAAAGAAAATAGACGTAGAGTGTGATTTTATTTATATGGTCTGTAAATACATTTATGAAATTGAAGTGAGTTCAGTCAGGGCGGTGCGCAATCTGTCGATTTCTGCTTGTTGCAGCTGCAACTCGTGTTGAAATTCGTCCAGCTGGATCTTGAGTGCAACCCACTCCGATTCTCGTACCAGCTGCTGTAATTGGTGACATTTCAGCCAATATCGCAAACACTTCAGTGAGAGTATAGCGTCCGACAAATAAATAGTAACAAAGTAACACCATTTACCTTGAGTTCAGTCTTCGCGGCTTGCCGGTTCACCTCAAATATGATTATAGAAGCTCCTAACGAAAATATTATCAACTCCCCTGAAATTATAATATAAGTGGGTAAGAGATATAACTTGTTGGTAGAGCCTACGTAGAGCCCGATTGCTAGGCTAGAAGATAAAGTTACTAAATAATACTTGAGTCTCTCATCCTTATCGGAAATTAAAACTGTACTCATATTGCAAGCCTTCAACGGGCTTTACAAAGGACTGAAAGTTATATCGATACCTCAGGGCCGTATTTATTGTATACCTACTATGTAGGTCTTCTAAAGCAGCTAACAACACAGTGAGTATCCAGTAAATAAATACTGACCAATGATGTCGCCGCCGATTTGCAATGCTTCGGCCTCGGAGAGCGTTGGCATGCGCTTGGGCGAGGGGAGCCGCAGAGTCCACATTTTGAAGCGAAGATCGGCGTTGCGATACGCTCGTGCCACGCTCAGGCACGCCTCGCGGCCCACACCAGGCTGCTCCATCGCGTACCGCTGTGTGCACCTTCACTTGTACTAAACAATCATCAAACTATGTAGCTTTTTAATGAGTCCTCCAATGAAGGGACAATGAATCTTTATCATCAGAGCGCGTCGTGCTCAACGAGCAGCATGGATTTGTTTCAAAATCACAGCTAATTTATTGCTGTTTTGTATAAGAGAAGGAATACTCTAGAATTAATAATTGTCACTACAATTAAGTATGCTATATGCTGCAAGCTTTAGTCGCAGCCCTGAAATGAGGATTCTCTAGTTACTATAGTAGAGTTCATAAGCCCAATGCACTTTGATTCTGAGGCGGCACTCACTTTGATTCTGGTCGCTATAGGTGAACTCATCTGTCGCGCCAACAGCGTCAGCAGCTTAAACATGGGGAACTGTTCTGAATGCAGCATTTTGTCTGCGCCTTACCTACCATCTCTCAAACTTAGGTGTTAGGTACATTTTAAACGGAATTATTAGGTGAAGGTGATAAGAGTATTTTGATGAAAGGTCTGAGAATAAAAGTCAACATGACTGACGTCTACTTGTCCATCACAAACTGTACCTATAATTAATATATCAACTGATAAAAAAAAAAAGCTTCGCGGTGGTCACGTGACTGATATTTACCGTTTACCGACATCAAAAAAGACAGTGCTTTCAAAGAGCCAGTTTTATAAATATTTACAAAAACATAACAATCGATCATTATTCGTAAAACTTTTTATTGTCAACTCAATATACAGTTGCTAAATCAATAATTAAGTATTACCTTAATCAACTTATTCGATTTTTCTTTATACTTAATCGAATAAAATTGTTCAAATTAAATTTAAGTCGTTAACATAAAGAAGTATATATGTTACATTCTTTTTTATATAATATATAATATATTTGTCTATGTTATCTTTGGAATATATTTTGAATTTGTTTAATGTCATTTTATTAAAAAAGGTTTTTTTGAATACAAAGATATATTTTTTGAGTTGAAAAGATTTAGTTTAGATATATTTTTTATTTGTACGTGTTATTAGCGATGGAAATCAGTTACCAGTACACGAAGCCGAGATGCAGGTTTGGCAAGCAGTTAATGTTCTGCGAGCAAGGAGCCGAAATGTGCGACAGCATCGCGACCAACCCCGCGGAGCATAAGCATTATATTCTGCGAAACCCGGTACACCAACCGACGCAGAACACGCCCTGGTACAACATCCACGACTTGAACACAATCCGGGCCGAGTACTCCTCGTCGGGTGCCAATCATGCGGAGGGCGGTTGGCCGAAGGACGTAAACGTAATGGATCCTGAAGCGACGCAGCGGTACCGACGCAAAGTGGAAAAAGACGACAATTACATTCATTGCGTTATGTCGTCGTCTCCGGTCATGGAGCATTATGTACTTCAAAATAATGCAATCGACATGTACCCCACATATTATGCAGAGTTGCCAACGATGCCAATTCTAGAACAGAACAATTGTCGCACAGTTAACATTTACCGCGATCCTTGTGAACAGTCCAGACCCATCAGCTCTATTTGCTGGGCACCAGAGCAGGTTTTACGATTCGCAGCCACTTATACAGATGTGGATTTTAATCGCAACTCCCGTGCTTCAATCGAATCATACCTATGGGACGTAGAAAACGCCAACAGTCCAGAAGTAACGATGACTCCACCGTACGCATTACTCGACCTGCAGTACAACCCGCGCGACCCCAACGTTCTAGCGGGCGGCTTTTTGAGCGGACAAGTCGGATCTTTCGATAAACGTACGGGAGGCCCTCCGACCAACATGTGCCCACCTCATGTAGCACATCGCGACCTCGTACGCAATGTATTGTTTGTTTCTTCAAAATCTGGACAAGAATTTTACTCTGGTGGTCCAGATGGAGCTTGCAAATGGTGGGATCTACGTAACCTCAGTGAGCCTACCGATGAAATGATAATTGACGTTGTCAAATTTTCCTTTGAGGTTCAAAGTATGGCGAATGCGAACGGCATGAGCGTTCTAGAATTCGAACCGACTATCCCAACACGATTTATGGTGGGAACCGAAAATGGATTAGTTATTGGAGGCAATCGAAAGGGCAAAACGCCTGTAGAAAAACTACCACTCAAGGTATTGGGTAGATATATTATATAGACATACAAAATTAGTAAATTCTTCTCGTAGCCTTGTATAATAATGTTTTTATTTGTGTTATTGTTTAAGCTCGAAGCTCATCTTGGCCCTATATGGTCATTGGAACGTAATCCTGCCTTTCTTAAGAATTTTTTAACTGTCGGCGATTGGACCGCTCGTATATGGAGCGAAGAATGCAAGGAGTCGGCCGTGATCTGGTCACCGCCTCATCGACACAAGGTCACCGCAGGCACATGGAGCCCTACACGGTAATCTTGCGATCAGGTATTACCGAAATTTCTGCCACTCTTCTATATTAATTTTGCCTTACTTTTTCAGTCTGTCTCTCATGATTCTCACGGAGGAAAACGGAATTATAGCACTTTGGGACCTTTTGCGACGCCAACACGAACCCGTATTAACCATGCAGGTCTGCGAAGAGCCGCTTCTCCTAGTAAAAACGCACGAGGCGGTAATGCTACTTTTACAATATCACTTTAATACACTTGTCGCCAAAATGGTATCGAAAGTATTTTTTTTTTGTGTACGAGTATTAGCGACCCGTCCTCGGCTTTGCACGTTTGCAATTTTCCCAATTTTTCAGTTCATTATAACCTTCCTCGGACTTTAGAATATAAAAAAAAATTTAGTAAAATTGGTCCAGCCGTACTCGAGTTTATTTATATAGGTACATTGTATTTGCAGGGGTCCTTAGTAGTATGCGGTAGTCAGAAAGGAAACATTTACATGTTAGAATTGTCGCAGAGCCTATCTCAATCCGAAAAGAATGACAAATCCTTGATGACTGTGGTATGTTTTGCCGTTGCATTAATTCTAAAAATCTGTTTGTGTCACCACGCCACTTGACATAATTTAGAAGAAAATTATTATTAGACATTTGTATAAATGACGGTTTTTTTCAATAGATGCTTGAACGCGAATCGAAACGAGAACGTATTCTGGAGGCTCGTTTGAGAGAAATCCGTCTGAAGATGCGTCAGGCCGAAGAGGGCGGAGGCTCTCCGCACGGATCAGTCACCGATATCGACGCTACCATTGGAGACAAGGACCTCGTCGAAGCTACGGCAGAGTTCTGGCAAACGGTTAAGAAAGAAATCGCTCTTTTGTAAAGCAAATTTACTACTTTTACAATCAAGAAACCTATTTATACATATGGAGCTATTTATTATTTATAACATGTATAAATGTTTTAGATTCTTATGACTTTATACGGTACCTATTTGTGATGAAATTTTAATATAATTTTCTAGTTAACTTTTAATATTTAAGTATTTTAATTTGTGCTATGTATTTATAATTTTTATGACTGGTGGGAGTGAAGTACCTGCACACATGTATTGCACAATTTTGCGAGGTTGGTACTTCTGACATGAGCTCTGCGGCTTCACTCCTACAAAGTATATTATTATTGTTGGGAATTTTTATTACATTGACTTATATGCAAATCTGTGTTTTATTTAATAGTGAAATGTCGCGTAGGTACAGGACGTGTTCAACCTAATGTTAAACATCATTGCTTAGCAGTTAATGACATCAGATTTTTGTTGCTTTAGTGCATATTTCGTGGAATACAAGATAGTTTTTTTTGTTGTTTATATTGTAATAAGGTCGGCAGACAGACTGACAGGTATTTAAATAAAAAAACAAAAAAAAAACCAAATATTTTAAAATTCAATTTTTTAGCTACATTTTACTCTGTGTCCAAGATTGTCTATTCTATACTGTGGCTGCTTTGTGCCTCTTGTTCTATCTCTCTGTGGCAAAGGCATTATTAAGGCAATGTTTTATTTATCCGTCAGGTAATATCTATTTTTTTGTGTTTATTATTAGGTAAATATATATCTTTGTTATATTTTTATAAAAAATAAGATTTATTTTAAATTTTTAGTTAAAACATTTATTTGGCTTCTATAATAATCAAATAATCGAATGAATAATTACTTAGTTTACAAATAAAATTACATAAAAATATCAACATTTTTATTTATTCATTATTTTATTTAGAACATTTTTATTAAAAGTTATAAATAGACGTATTTTTAATTAATTACACCCAAAAATAACATCTATCAATTTATACTTATAAATTACTTAATTAATTTTATATATGAAAAATATTGATTGTACATCAAATCAAATACAGTAAAAATTGTTACTGTAAAAGCTCGAATCTTATACAATGATAGTAATATTAAATGTTATTTTTGTAGGTTCAAATGAGTGCCCTAAAAATGCGACAAAAAGCTTAATTGCAATAGCAACTACGAGTATGTTGACATACTCGTACTTGTAGTCGCTGCATGATTTGGTTCGGGAATTTGGTTGGCATCCATAGGTAAGTACCTACTGGTAGAATGTAGATAAAAATTTCTTTTTATGTTATATTGGTTTTGACTTGGCTTTTTATTACTTCCCTTAACATTCAGCATCTTGTCAATGTGTTGTTTACCCTGTGCTGATCTTTATTGGCATTAATTTGTATTTATAGGAATATATATGATAATTAGGTCATATCCGACAAAGTATTTTGGGTGTAATGGTGTGTTGACACGCTTCTGTTCAACTTGACATTCAATAGGCACGAGCTTGTAAAGGGCCTGCATGTCTGCTTGTGCTCATTGCCGATTTTGATAAAGTTCAATAGATTGTGTAATTTATCTTTAAATCTTGTAACACAATAGCAGTTATAAGATTGGCGTCCATGTTTGCTTTGCTTGTATTAACTGACGTGTGAGTGAGTGTGTAAACAGTTTACTCAGTCGGATTTGCTTGTTAGGTTGCATTGTGTGTGTTGAACTCAACATAATATCACCTAAAATACTTGTCCTCTATACTAATATTTTATTTACCAAGTATTTATGGATAGTCAAATTTAACTATTGTATTACAATAGGTTTAGTAACTTATTGTAGACAATTGTAGACACAAAATGTTTAAAGAATTATTTCATGGAGTTCAGAATTTGGATTGAGTTTATCTTCATTTTATTTGTTTTTTATTAAGTTTGTAAATATTCATATGAACACGTATTTGTAAATGTATGTATGTATTTCATAAATGTATAAATGGTATTTCCAGTGCGGGGGAGATGTCAGTGTGGGGCGGGGAAGGGGATGGCGATGGGGATGGGGATGATGGGGGCGGGGGGCTGCTGATGGTGGTGTTGCGCGAGGTGTTCTCGTGGCTCTCGGCGCCGCAGCTGGCGTCGGCGAGCGCCGTGTGCCGCGAGTGGCGCCGCGCGGCTCACGACCCCGCGCTGTGGCGCCACCTGCTTGAGCCTCTGGCGCCGCGGGGCGCGCTCAGGGCTCTCGCTGCGCACTCACACTCAGGTATCCGACGCGACCGAGCCTAGCCTACGCCATACGCCATACGCCACGTCCCGCACTATCTCGTACTAACCCTCGTTTTGTTTGCAGTGGTGTGAATGGTGTGATGTGCTTACCGCCTTGACTCTCTCTCCCAGCCGTCAAATAGCTAAGTAAGTCTCCTATATACTTATAACTTATACAAGTTTTGTTGCCTTGCAATGGCTTTAATAAATGTGTCTTCTTACATGAATCATGAACCATAAGCTCTGCTTCTGTGCTGCTAAAGTGGACTGCAGTTGTTAATGGTAGGCGAAATAATGATCCCATTAGGTACAGTAGAGGGGTGCCCACTGCCCAGTATTGGAACTCAGCTATTTGTAAACCATATGAAAATGTTTCGTTTTATTTAATATCAATTCACACAATTGAAGACGTGAGTGGATGAAGGTGATGATATGTCGCATTTTTTGGGTTTTTTCGTTTTTTTGCGTTAATGAAGGTAATATGTCCATATAAATGATTACAGACCTTAAGATCGTCAATTTAAGACATATTTTGGAAAATAGGTTGAAAAAGGTGTTTACTTTTGTTAAGGGAAGAAGAAGCTATGTTCACTTTTTATAAAAAAGTGTTCAATTGCTATCATACCATTAATATTTTAAGTTGTTTACACAACTTTGCATCATAATTTAGTGCAAAAATCAAAACTTTAACCTCGATTTACTCAAAATTGTAATTAAGTGACTTATCACCTTCATCCACTCACGTCTTCAATCATGACCAATTGTTTTATCAAGTAAGGCCAGTACAATACATATTTACATATAGAGAAGATTGTTTTTTCACCATCACACGCAAGTTGTGTGCGTCTGCTCTGCAGACTTGACTTTCTTTACATGAACCGTTGCTTGATGATGCACGTGGAGAGAGGCAAGTCTTAAGTGATAATAAATTAATTAAAGTTAAGTTTATGTTTGTGTATATGTGTCTGTAACTATAGATTTTGTATTATAAAAGTTCATTAATATTGTTAATAGATTCATTAACTTAACCGTAAATTTTTCTCAAGTCTGTTTATCGTCAATTTGGTACCAATTACCGTCAAATTGGTATTTACTAAAAAGATAGTGCAGATCAATCAGCATATTCGACTCAAGCTCATAATATAGACAAAACGAGTGAAAGTATGTTTGCCGGTGCAGATTCGTTTCATTGCTTTAATTGTTAACTTTCAGAACTCAAATCAACAATTTTTGCAAGTAGATCACTAACGCAATGATATAAAAAATACAATTTGTGTCACATGACAATGGATTAACGATGAATGTATTTCATTATTTGTATAACGGTGCCCAGTTATGTATATTTACAATATACTTATATTAAAATTGAAAAAGGCGTTTCTTATTAGTTAGTATAAAGTTTATTGACATGAGATTTGTTTGGTTAAACGCATTACAGAACTCGGGCTCGACGTGGAGTGGCGCGCGGAGTACGCGCGGGTGTGCGGCGCGTGGGAGCAGCGCGTCCTCATCCGGGCGGCGGGCGCTCCACTCGTGCACGCGGCGCTCAGCGAGTGCGGCTCCCGCCTCGCTCTGGTGGACGAGGCGGCGTGCGTGGCGGTGTGGGTACGCCACCAGCGACACGGCTGGGAGGCGCGCTGGGCGTGCGACCTGCGCTCGGACGGGTGGGCGGCCGCGGTGCGCGCGCAGTGGCCGCCGCGCGCCTCGCACCGGCTGCTGGTGACCGGGCGCGTGGCGCTCGCGGAGCGCTGGGAGCTGGCGGTGGTGGAGCTGCGCGAGGGCTCGGCGCGCGTGTCTTGCCGCGCGGGGTGCAGTGCGGGCGCTGCGGGGTGCTGGGCGGGCGACGCGGCGTTCGTGTCGCTGGAGCTGCGCCTGCTGGAGTGTTATGCTGTGACGGGCGTGTGGGTGAACGCGGCGTCGCAGCGAGTGGCCGACGAGCACGAAGGCGTGGCGGCGCCTCTCTTCCACCTCTACAACGAGGCCAACGCTCACCTCACGTAACTATGACTATGTTGTTTATAGATAAAAACCCTCCCTCCAATCTGTATAATATACGAGTATATTATCCAATTTAATTGACGACAGCTTAAATCATACCCTTATTTAAATTACCAATAGAACATTTCAGTTCTTCATCAATAGATCTTTAATTCTACCGGTCAGATCTTTCTGAGTTGGTATTTGATTGTATTTTCTTATTTGTTTGCTTTCTCATCTTTTTGCAGTTAATATATATTGGTCCAGAGTAGTTTTTTTTTTACCATAGATATTATATTAAAATGTAGATTGTAGGTTGACGTGCATGTTTGGGATATTAGTCAGAGTCTGCTTCCCGAATGCTCCCCTCTTTATTTCGTCCCTATCTCGTTCCCCTCTCGCCGATTACTTTACAAGTATTCACTACCTTTACATCCTCTTCCTCTATAGTCTATACTTTGACGCTTTGTTTTGTAAACATTTAACTCGTTAATCTTTTTTTTTTTTTTGTATATTTTTGTTTTTTTTTTTTTTATTATATAGAGATGGTTTTGTCTGAAGGAAGCTAGTTGTTAATTATAAGTTAGTCCTATTTTTTTCTTTTTTTTTCCTTTTCGTCTGACATCTCTAAAATTGTCTACCCAAGTTAGCAGATATGCTAACGTTGAAAGTACATAGGAACAATATTAGACTCCCGCATTTTGTATTGCAAATTGCAGACATGCGCTGGCAGTGGAGGAGGAGGAGGAGGAGGAGGAGGAGGAGGAGGAAGAGGAGGAGGAAGAAGAGAGGAGTGAGGCGCGGTGCTGGCTGGTGGCGGCGTGCGGGGAGATGGGCGGGGAGGAATGGCGAGGCGTGGCCACCGCATTAGCCGCGTGGCCGCTACCGACGCGAGTTCCCGCCGCCGTCGTCGCCCACGCCTCGCTACCCGAGCGTCTCGCACGGCACAGAGCCGAGCGCGCGTCGACCGCTACCGAGCCGCAACCGGCCGACGAGGCCGCGGTGCGCGCTCTATGCACTCCGCCCGCCGTCGTCTGCTCGCTGGGCGCGCGCATAGTCGGCCTCGCGGCGGACTCCACCGGCCGCTGCCTGTGGGCGAGCACGAGTGCCTACGGCGCGGGCGTGCGACTGGTGTGCGTGTCTGTGACGGGGCTGCGGCCGCTGCGCGAGCTGTGTGCCCCGTCCGCGAGTCCCGCGCTGCTGGAGGCGCACTACGCGCAGCCGGCCGCGTCCGCGTCGCTGGTGGGCGGGCCGATGGGCGGTGGCTCTGGGCAGGTGTGGGTGTGGGGAGCGGCGTCCGGCGCGCGCCGCCCCTCCCCGCTGCCGCACCCCGCGCCCGCGCTCGTCCTCCTGCTGCCTCCGCCCGCGCCCCTCCTCACCGCGCTCGTGCTCACGCCGCAAGCGCTGCACGCGTGGACCAGCCGCGCGCCGCCCTAATAAACAATCCCATACAACGTCACATGTTTCATTTACTCGTAACACACCCACTCCAATTGATATTACACAAATAAAATAAATGCATCCCCTGCGTTTACTGTCCTGTCGGTGAGGTAGCTGTCGAAGACCCGCCAGTCCAAGGACACAAGTGTCACAAGCTACGACACGAGGTCATAGAGGGAGTCTTCCGTGCTCTTCTGGGGCACAAAGCCATACTGGCGGACGCTTATGCCCGGTAAAATGTGATGCTTCAGGCGAGCCACGAGCATTAGGTTAGGTTAGGTCAGGGTCGTAGCCTATTTTTACTTTTCTCTTTCATACCAGTTCTCGCATTTTTACTACTCGCACTTTCATTCTTCATACTGGTTCTTTCTTTTATTCATCCTCATTGATACTATGCGGGTGGGATTCCCGCCTATACCCTTACTTTTCCTATTCTGTAAACTATCCTTATTTTTTTTTTACTTATCATTTCTTAATTGCCAGTGACTAGGGATTTCAAATAAATGTACACCAACTACATATTATACACAATACAAAAACAAAAAACACATTAACAACAGCTAAAACAATAAAACATTAAATAATTCATAATAATTAAAAATCATTGTAAATATAAACATTAAATACTTAAAAACTACTAAATTTTAAATCTCTAAAATAATTAAAATTTAAAACGATTAAAATATTAAACAATTTAAAAACATTTGATAATTTAAAAACAGAACAAATGCACGATGGGCTCTCCTTGCGCTTGAACCGATGCAAGTACTCTGTGAACCCACCGTGCCCCGTCAAAACCTGGGTCATAACACCTTCAAGTTTCACCTTCCTCAGGGTTTTATAAGCTTCTATGGCTCTATGGCTCAGCTGCTAGAGGGTGCGAGCATTTACTCGCCGCGATGGACTGCAGTGCAGACCTCGAATCGCTGTATATTGCAACGGAAGTTTCGCTGCGCCCGAGGGCAAACCTCGACGCCTCACATAGCGCCAAGAGCTCTGCCTGGTAGACATTGGAAGGATTGACGGATTTACAGCTCTTTCTTGATTCGGTGGGTGACTTTTAATTACAGTAATGAACGAGACTAATATGCGTAGCGATTGAAATCGTGTTGGGTATTGGGGTCTTGCAATTGTCCCCATAAACAAGGAATTCTTAATAAGTACGAGTCTTAATATCGCGTTGATTACGTCCCAGCCGATTGTAGGCAGCGGTGAGTTTAGTAGGCAGGCGGAAACGACAATACCGGTTTTTTTTTTTTTTTTTTTTTTTTTTTTTTTTTTTTTTTTTTTTTTTTTTAAGTGTCAAGGTCACCATTTTTTTTTAAGCTAGCGCGAAAATTCCAACGGGATTGTAAAGAGGGCACCGAGAGGCACAAATAAGCCCCAGTAAGTCAAAGCAAAAAAGCTAAGAAATAGATTGGCGACGGTCGCCACACCAGTCGCCACAGAGTTAAATTGGCTTACGTTAGGTTAGTGTATAGTAAGGTCAATACATAATAGGTTGCATAAGATTTTTTTTTTTTTTTTTTTTTTTTTTTTTTTTTTTAATTAACAGTATAGGCTAACCAAGAGAGGAGTTAGGTTAGGTTAGGTTAGGTTAGGTTCCCCCCCTGAGTACGCCATGACCTTGTCGCGGTGGGGGTTAGGTTAGGTTAGGTTAGGTTAGGTTAGGTTAGGTTAGGTTAGGTTAGGTTAGGTTAGGTTAGGTTAGGTTAGGTTAGGTTAGGTTAGGTTAGGTTAGGTTAGGTTAGGTTAGGTTAGGTTAGGTTAGGTTAGGTTAGGTTAGGTTAGGTTAGGTTAGGTTAGGTTAGGTTAGGTTAGGTTAGGTTAGGTTAGGTTAGGTTAGGTTAGGTTAGGTTAGGTTAGGTTAGGTTAGGTTAGGTTAGGTTAGGTTAGGTTAGGTTAGGTTAGGTTAGGTTAGGTTAGGTTAGGTTAGGTTAGGTTAGGTTAGGTTAGGTTAGGTTAGGTTAGGTTAGGTTAGGTTAGGTTAGGTTAGGTTAGGTTAGGTTGTTGCTGAATTTTCCCGTAATTTCGACATTTTCAGTTGACGATATCTTCTAACCCCTTTGGAGTTTCTTGGCGCGGTGTATGTTGACTGAAGCCTTTTTCAAGGCTCTTTCAACTGCCCATACCACTTGTTGCTGTTTGTTGTTATTCTTGTTGTTATCGTTGATTTTGTTGTTTTTTGTTAGGAAATTTTTAGACAAAAACCGCGATAGGTCCAGGTTCCTGTAGCCGGATCTTGTCGCGGTCTAGGGCTGAAAGTTGCTTCCTTGGGAGCTCTTTCGGCCTGTCTAAAAATTTTCTCAAGTTTCCTTGTTGTTTAGTTTTTATAGTTGTTTTTTGTTGATAGATTTTTAAGGAAATTGTTGTTTTTGCGGAATATCTTCGGTGCTAACAACCGGATCGCGTCGCGGATTTGGGTTGAAAGAAGCCTCCTCGGAAGCTCTTTCACCCGGTCCAATCCGGTTGTTAGTAGCCCCTGTGGTTCAGGAGATATCGCTGTTTCTTGTTGTTTAATTTTAAGGAAAATTGTTATTATTGTTGTTTATTGTTAGTTTCTGGCTGTTACTCAAC
This sequence comes from Synanthedon myopaeformis, assembly GCA_944738685.1. Classification (NCBI taxonomy): domain Eukaryota; kingdom Metazoa; phylum Arthropoda; class Insecta; order Lepidoptera; family Sesiidae; genus Synanthedon; species Synanthedon myopaeformis. The sequence goes on from OX122915.1 coordinate 13,161,263, forward strand.
CGCGCGGGAGTGGTAGACTCCGGGTTACCAGGGGAGCCGACAGGGCCATAGTTTGGCCATGTCGGACTCCGCCGACAATAGTGGGCCCAGCCCGAGAGGTGGCAAAAGTGCAGTAAAACTGCAGTTTTCAGGCGCAGTGACCCGCTCGGTCGCCCGTAAACGGCCCGCGACTGTAGCGGCGAACGTGACCACGGAGGAGCACTCAGACTCCTCCCTGGCCAGCAGTAAATTCTTTGCTGCTGTGGTGTCGGCGTCTGAGGACCCGGAGGCGACAGCGGAACCTGAAATTCCGCCAAAATTTAAGAAAGGCACAAAGGGCCGCGGTGGTAAGGCCTTCCGGCATGATGTCGGTCTTTCACAGGCTAGACGGGAGCTACAGGAGATGACCTCTGACTCAGACGCCGTAGGGTCAGAGGCCAGTTACCAGTCGGCCAAGTCAGCCGCCTCTATCGAGGAATTGACAAAAAAGGCGCAAGATAGCGCGGAGGCGATATTTGAGGCTGCCCGCAAGGCGGGCAACCTGAAAGGTACAACAAAGAGGGACATTAATCGGTCCACCCAGACCCTCCTAGAGGTAATGGGGGCTCTGATAGAGCGCAAGTCGACGAAGGAGGTTCGTCGACTTCGCGCCGATAATAGGCGACTGCAGGAGCAGTTGGACGCTGTCTCCACGCAACTTAAGGCGATCAGAAGGGACTATGCAGAAAGGCCCGCGTCAGGGAAGCCCCCGGCCCTGCAACCAACTGTAGACCCGCCAATGACAGCGGCTGACTCTCAGCCGCTCTCTAGAGCGGAGTTTCTGGAGACTCTGTCGGCCCTTCAGGCGGAGATAGCGTCCCAAGTGGGGGGAATAGTCACCGCCCATTTGGAGGGACTGGAGGTAGACGGGAGGTTGCTCCCGTCACGCCAGTTCCGCCCGCCTCTGCAGGCGGATAGAAGGCGCGAGGACCGGGAGAGGGTCCCCCTCCCCCAACACGCCACGGGTTCCACCCTTGCCCCGCCGGCGAACCTGCCAAAAGTGGCGAGGGTTAAAAAGACGGCAGCGCCCCAGGCCCGCAAGGCCTCGGAGACTACCCCCGGCCCATCGTCGGGGCCCGTGGAGGCGGCGGGAAGCTGGTCGGAGGTGGTGCGGCGCAAGAAGCGCGCGCCTGCTCCGACAGCCGCACCTGTAGTTCAGGCCCCGAAGAAGAAGGAGAGCAAGCTCCCCAAGGAGCCCAAGAAGATGGCAGTCGTGGTGGCCCTGAAGCCCGAGGCGATGGAGCAGGGCGCCACATACAAGAAGGCCTTGGAGAAAACCAAGGCCTCCGTATCGCTAGCTGCCTTGGGCATCGGGCCGGCCCGATTCAGAACGGGCGTGACGGGAGCTCGAATTCTCGAGCTCCCGAAGGAGACGACGGCCGCCCAAGCGGACAGACTGGCGGCGAAAATCGGCGAGGCACTAGGGGACGTGGCGAAAGTCACGCGCCCCGTTAAATCGGCGGACATCCGGGTCAACGGGCTCGACGACTCGGTGTCGGCCGAAGAGCTGCAGGCCGCGCTGGCGCAGTGCACGGGCTGCCCCCCCGAGCACTTCAGGGTGGGTAAGGTCCACCCTGGAGCCAGGGGGCTCGGCTCGGCTTTTGCCTCCTGCCCTATTGACGCCGCCAGGAAGCTGGCGACCGGGGGCCGACTGACGGTTGGATGGAGCTCCGCCTCCGTCCAACTGATCGAGCAGCGTCCCATGCGCTGTTATAAGTGCATGGGACTCGGCCACCCGGTGGTCAGGTGCCCGTCCAAAAAGGACCGCAGCGGCCTTTGCTACCGCTGCGGACTGGATGGGCATTCCGCCAATGGGTGCGAGGCGGCGTTTAGGTGCGCCGTCTGCGAGGACGCCGGCCTCCCGGCGAACCATCGAATGGGGGGGATGAATTGTTCCCCCCCAGCCGTCAGGGGCCGCCTCAGTGAAGCCAAACCGGCGACTAAGCCAGGGGCCACAGCTACGTTGCGGGAGGAGCGCATGGACACCACCAATGTCCAGTAGGTCTACCACAAAAATCCTCCAGGCGAACATCAACCACTCCGCCGGGGCACAGGACTTGCTGTGTCAGTCCATGGCGGAGTGGGAGATTAGCCTGGCGGTGGTGGCGGAGCCGTATTACGTTCCCCAGAACCCCCACTGGTTGGGGGACCTGGACGACTCCGCTGCCGTTGTGGTGAGACCGGGGGGATGCGCTCCTCCCATCTCCCTAAGGGAAAGAGGTTCCGGGTTCGTGGCAGCGAACTATGGGAGAATGGTGGTCGTGTCGACCTACTTCTCCCCGAACCGCAGTCGGGCGGACTTCGAGTCCTTCCTGGCTGCGGTGGAGGGAGTGGTGAGGCGCGCGGCCCCACTCCCAGTTTTGGTGGCGGGGGACCTCAACGCCAAATCCTCGGCGTGGGGGTCCCCCAGTACGGACGTGAGGGGGGGCATACTGGAGTCCTGGGCGTTGGGCCTGGGGCTCCAGGTGCTCAACCGAGGCACCACCCCCACGTGCGTACGGTGGCAAGGTACGTCCATCGTGGACGTGTCCTTTGCCACCGCCGCCCTCGCTGCCCGAATCCGGAATTGGAGCGTAGAGGAAGACGTGGAGACCCTATCGGACCACCTTTATGTCCGATACGAGGTCTCCACGCAGGCCGCTAGGGCCCCACAGCGTCGGGACCCCACGGCGGGTGTCGCCTTCCCTAGGTGGGCACTCGCCAAGCTCCGCCCGGATGTGGCGGAGGAGGCCGCGATGGTGAGGGAATGGTCGTCGCTCCCCCCTCACCTCGCAGGGGATCCCGACGGCATGGCCGACCACTTTGCAGACGACCTACGGGAAGTCTGCAATGCCGCCATGCCGCTGTGGCGCCCTCCTCCTCGTTGGAGGAGGGTGTACTGGTGGGCGCAGGAGATTGCCTCCCTGCGCTCATCATGCCTAGCGGCCAGGAGAGCTCTCCTCCGTTGCCGGAGACGACGCTCCAGGAGGACGCCTGACGAAGAGGTCCTCCTTCGTCAGGCGTACAGGAACGCTCACAACGCCCTGCAGGAAGGTATCTGCAGGGCCAAGGAGGAAGCCCACGAGCGTTTCCTGGCCCTCCTGGATGCTGACCCTTGGGGTCGTCCGTACAGGGCCGTGAGGGGGAAGTTCGCGTCGAGCTCCCCCTCCACGGCCCACTTCGACCCGACGCTGCTCGACAAGGTCGTGGGGTCACTGTTCCCGACCCCAGGCCCGTTCGAGCCCCCGCCCATGGAGCCTCCGGAACCGCTGCCGGAGGCCGAATTGGAGGGCCCTCCCGTCTCCGACGTCGAGTTCGAGGCGGTGAGGGAGCGAATCGGGAAGAAGAAGACGGCCCCGGGGCCAGACGGAGTCCCGGCCAAGGCCCTGGCGATAGCGCTGGGGCCTCTGGAGGAGAGGTTCCGGGCGGTACTAGACACTTGTATCGCCCGGGGCAAATTTCCGAGGAGGTGGAAGGCGGGGCGACTCGTCCTTCTTCGTAAGGAAGGCCGCCCCGCCGACTCGCCGTCCGGGTACCGACCGGTGGTGCTGCTCGACGACTCCGGCAAGGCCATGGAGAGGATCATGGCCCGCCGGATCGTTGAGCACTTGGAGAATGGGGGGCCGAATTTGGAGGAGCGCCAGTTCGGCTTCCGCACCGGTCGGTCCACGATGGACGCGGTGGGCCTCCTCAAAAGGTGGACTGAGGAGGCCACCGGCAGGGGGGAGGCTGTTGTTGCGGTGTCGCTCGACATCCGCAACGCATTCAACAGCCTCCCCCACGAATGTATTAGGGCGGCACTCCGTTTCCACCGGGTGCCGTCCTATCTCTGCGCCCTCGTCGACGACTACCTCGCCGAGCGAGTGGTCCTTTACGAGGGCGCAGACGGCGTGATAATTCGCCGATCAGTGGCGGTAGGCGTACCCCAGGGGGCCGTACTCGGCCCCCTGCTCTGGAACCTGGGGTACAACTGGGTCCTGCGAGGCAATCTCCTCCCCAAAATGGAGATTGTCTGCTTTGCCGACGACACCCTAGTCGCGGCAAGAGCGCAGACGTGGGAGAAGGCAGTACATCTTGCGTCGGCCGGCACCTCGCTGGTCGTCCGACGCATTCGACTGCTCGGGTTGGAGGTGGCCCTAGATAAAACTAGGGCCATGGCCTTCAACCCCCCACGCCGCAGGATCCCATCGGGGCTCCGCGTCCGAGTGGAGGGGGTCCGGATCGAGGTCGGCAGGTACATGAAGTACCTCGGCCTGACACTGGACCCCCGCTGGAGCTTCGAGGAGCACTTCAAGCTCCTCGCTCCACGGCTCACGAGAGCTGCAGCCGCGCTCGGACGTCTCCTCCCGAATATGGGAGGACCAAATTCGGCGTGCCGTCGGCTTTACCACGGGGTGGTAAGGTCGATGGCACTCTACGGAGCCCCGGTCTGGGCGGAGTGCCTCACTCCTCACACCCGGGCCCTCCTACGGAGGCCTCAAAGGGCCATCGCGATCCGGGCCGTGCGAGCGTACCGCACGGTCAGCCACGGGGCCGCCTGCGTCCTCGCGGGCGTGCCCCCGTGGGATGTCGATGCCCTGGTTCTGTCCCAGGTGCATCGACATCGGGTCGCGGCAAGGGCCCAAGGAGGAAGACCCGTCGCCGAGGAAGTGCGACGGGTCCGCGCAGAGGCGCAGGAGAGGGCCATGCACACATGGAGTGAGGCACTACGCCAGCCTACCGCCGGCCACCGGACGATCGGAGCGATTCGTCCGGTGTTGGAGGAATGGGTGAGGCGCCGTAAAGGCGGCCTCACCTACCACATGGTGCAGATAATGACCGGACACGGGTGTTTCGGTCATTATCTGCACCGTATTAAAAGGGAGGAATCGCCGCAGTGCCACCACTGCGGCGATCCCGACGACACGGCCGAGCATACACTCCAGGTATGCTCGGCCTGGGACACCCAGCGTCAGGAGCTGGAGGTGGCGCTGGGTGGGGGAGACGTCTCACTGCCAAGCATGGTCGAAGCCATGCTTGACAGTGAGACGAACTGGAAAGCAGTTGCCTCTTTCTGCGACTCTGTCATGTCGCAGAAGGAGGCAGCTGAGAGGGAGCGAGAGGACGAGGCGGGTCTCGCTTCCCTCAGACGTAGGCGGACGGGCAGGAGAAGGCGGGCATATCAAGCCCGTCTTCAAATGCCCTAGGGGACCTGCGCACACAGCTGGCCAGCTGTGTGTGCCTGCACAGGCTCCCCCCGTCTGAGGATTGCCCCGGTGTCTCCGGGCAATCCTCCATTGGCGTCAGCCTAGCCGACATTGGCTAGGCCGCCCTGGGGTGGATCGGAGTTGTTGCCTCGGCAGAGCCCGGTCCACCCCGCTCATAGGGCAAGGAGGCACCGGGGAGTTTTAGTGGGTAGTGGCCGGGCCGCTATGACTAGCATAGCGTCGTCTGCCGGCCGACCCCCACATACCCCTACCGTCTCGCCAGCGGTAGGGAATCAATAAAAGGATTTCTCCTCGAAAAAAAAAAAAAAAAAAAAAAAGGTTAGGTTAGGTTAGGTTAGGTTAGGTTAGGTTAGGTTAGGTTAGGTTAGGTTAGGTTAGGTTAGGTTAGGTTAGGTTAGGTTAGGTTAGGTTAGGTTTCCGTGTGCGGTTCCAGATCCGCCATCGGACGCGTCCCCAGGTTGCGGATAGGGGAACGCCCCCCAGATATGGGGGGTACCGGTTCATCCGGCGCGGACAAAAACTGGCATGTGGCTGCCTGCTCTTTCTTAAGAGCGGGCATTGCACGGCCACATGAACCCGTAGCCTCACTCAGTGGGGTCGGGGGTCCGGCGCACTGAGCGTCGGATCGCGAGGAAGAAAACCTCTCTAAAAAATCACACTCGGAGGGTGAAGCCGTGGCTTCTTTTCGAAGAAGCCCAACGCTGTCACCAGTGGACCCCCAGTGGGTCGTGGGTTGGCCAGCAGGAGCTGGCGGTCCGGTTCGTCCGGACACGAAGGCGGTGCGCTTGGCGCTGTTTGGAGGGCCCAGCGATGGGCCAGCGGAGCTTCGGCTCGTGGTGGCGGGCCTGATAAGGCCCGCGGGCGCGGCGTGTGGTCTCGGCCACCGTCGGGCAAACCGTAACCCCGCATTCGCGGGGCCGGGGGTCCGGCGCACTGAGCGTCGGGCCGCGTGGAAGAAAACCACTATAAAAAATTACCCTGAAGCCCAAGGTTGGCGTGCCGAGGGGCTGCATGGCTGGGGGGGACCCGGTCCCGAGCGCTCCTGCGGCCTGTTGGGGAAGGGCCGCAGGTATCCCACCCAAACAACTATGGAAAGTTCGAAAAAGGAAAAGAGTATGTCGTGCGATCCGGCTGACGCCCGGCGCTTGGGGGTAGCTCGGCCCCCGAGTGAGAAATCGGTAACGAGCGGCGCATGCGACCCGCCTCGCCAGCGGCGTCGACCGGTGTCCGGGCCGGTCGATGAGAAATTGGTTACCGGCACATGCGAATGTGGCGAGAAGCGCCACCCCTGCGTCTGGTGCGAGGCCAGGCAGCAGGAGCTCCAGGCAGTGGATCCCGGGCTGCCTGGTAAGCAGAAGTCTTCCGGAGCGCGCACGCGTGCGCAGGCTAAGGTCGCGCCGACGCGTGACCCTGCCGACGGTGGGAGTTGCAGGGCGTTGAGCCCTGTCGTCCTCCTCCACCGAATGGAAAGCCCAGCGAGCGACGGAGCCTCTCCAAACCCCAGTTTGCGAGGGCTAGCGGGTATTCTAGAGGAACCCAGCATCTCGGAGCCCTCGTCCTCGGACAGGGAGACGGTGCTGTCCGTCGACGGCGACGCCGGTAGCGAGGGCGACAATGAGCCGGACCCAAGGTTGTTGGGGGACCGGCTCCAAAGGAAGAGGAGTAAAGGCCCACCGGTGCCGTCCCCGGCGGCCTCCCCTGACTCCTCAGGAGAAGAAAAGGAGCGATCCGCCATCGCCACGGGTCTGCTCCAAAAGCGCGGTCGCGGACGCCCACCCACCACCGGGGAGTATGTCGGCCTCGCCGAGGCGAAGGCCGAAGTGGCCAGAGCCCAACGGGAGGAGCTAAAGCTATTGGCAGAGCGGGATATACTCGCCTCGATGGCCGAGGCAAGGGTCACTCGCTCCCGCCTCTCGGAGATGGAGTCCGGGGACGACACCGTCGAGTCGTCTTCGCTCATCTTCGAGAGGTTGATGACCAGTGCGGAGGCCATTCGCAGGGTGGCCGACATATCACGGAACCTTAAGGGGACCTCCGTGAAGGCGCTCCGCGACAACGTGGAGGCCATAGTCGCGGACGCCAAATGTCTGGCCTCCCTGTCGGCTAACGAGGAGACAGCTGCTCTGCGCCGAGAGCTTAAAAGCGCTCGGGCGCAGAATAAGCTACTCCAAAATGGATTGGAACAGCTTCGGAGGGAGTTCGCCGAATTTAAAAATTCCGCCTCCTCCGCCGCCTCCGGGACTCCGGCCACGCTGGAGCACCTAGAGGCCATGGAGACGGCGATCATGGATAGGGTCCATGCTCGGCTGAGCGCGCGGCTCGAAAACCTGGAGCCGCGCCTGAATCCAGCGCCGAGGGTGAGCCCTCCACTGGCCGCGCGGAGAGAACCCCCTCCGAAACCGGCCCCAAGAAAAGTCGCTTCCCTTCCTTCTACCGCACCGCCTAAGCCCTCCACCAGCGGGTTAAAGGCGCTGAAAGAAGGGGAAACAACAACCAGGAGAAAGAGGACGAAAGGTCGGAAGGCGGCCGTCAAACGACCGGCCCGATCGGAACCGCGCCCTCTCCCACCCGCCCCCGCCTCCATGGATCGGCAGTGGAGCACAGTGGCCAAAGGCGGAAAGCATAAGGAGTCACCTCCGACTCCCCGCCCTAAGTCGAGACGGGCTCAACAGCCCGCCCCCAAGAAGGCGCCGAAACCTCCGAAGACTGCAGCCGTAGTTCTCACGCTGCAGCCTGAGGCAGTTGATAGGGGCATCACCTACGCCGACGTGGTGGCGGAAGCAAAACAAAAAGTTAGCCTGGAGGAGGTGGGCATCCCGTATGTCCGCCCCCGCCGGGCGATTACGGGTGCGGTTATCTTTGAGATTCACGGCACCGACACAGCCGAAAAGGCGGACGCGTTGGCCGCCAAATTACGGGAGAAAATGAGTGCGGAGCTCGTCCGAGTCTCCAGACCGGTCAAGCTGACCGAGTTGCTGGTGTCGGGGCTCGACGACTCCGTCACTCCCGCAGAAGTGGCGGCGGCCATCGCCAAAGTCGGCGGCTGTGCCGTAGAATCAGTGAAAGTGGGCGCCATTCGTTTCCCGCGCTTCGGGATGGGGACGGCTTGGGCGGGCTGTCCCGCAACCGCAGCACAGAAGGTCCTGGAGGGTAGACTGCTGGTGGGATGGACGGCAGCGAGGGTGAAAGCCCTCGAACCCCGAGAGCTGCGCTGCTTCCGGTGTCTGGAGTCTGGACACGTCAGGGGGCAGTGCACCGCTGCCGTTGACAGAAGCCAGCAGTGCTACCGGTGCGGAAAGGGCGGCCATCGCGCAGCCGATTGCCGCTCCGAGGCCAGCTGCTTCTTGTGCGCCGAGGCCGGGAAACGGCATAACCACCGCTTGGGTAGCCCAAAGTGTTCGGCACCCAAGCGGAAATGGACCAGACGCAGGCCAGCGAATCCTGAGGCTCCGTCCCAGGATAACGTTGGCCCCCCACCGAACGGGACAAAAGGAGCGCCTATGGACATATAATTATGTCCATAAAGTGCCTCCTGGCGAATGTCAACCACTGCGTCGGAGCCCAGGACTTGCTAGTCCAGACTACGGCGCAGTGGGGGATACACGTGGCAATCGTCTCGGAGCCGTATCTGGTTGTTAATCGCGACAACTGGATCGGCGACCGGGACGGTGTCATCGCCATTGTTTTGACCACCGGAGAGGGAGCCCCCGCTGTCGACCAAACGTTCAGAGGCCGCGGGTTCGTCGCCGTTTTCTGCGGCGACACCGTGTACGTAGGTGTCTATTTCTCGCCAAACCGCCCGCTGGCGGAGTTCGAGCGTTTCTTGGCGGAAATAGACATCCTGCTGGGGCGGTGTCGCCCGCGTCAGGTGCTCCTCGCCGGAGACCTGAACGCGAAGTCGACAGTGTGGGGATCGGCCCTCACGGACGCGAGGGGCGCGGCTGTGGAGGAGTGGCTCTCCAGCAACAATCTGTGTGTGCTGAACAGGGGCACGTCTAACACGTGCGTGCGACAACAGGGCGGATCGGTCGTGGACGTAACGTTTGCGTCCTCCGCCCTGGCACGCCGCGTTCAGGGCTGGGTAGTCGAGGAGGGGGTCGAGACGCTTTCGGATCACCGATATATTCGGTTCTCCATCTCCCCCCACTCGACGGACCCGAACAGCCCGAGGCGTGCTCCCTCTGAGATCGGGCCCAGATGGGCACTCAAAATGCTGGAGAGAAACGCCCTCATAGCGGCGTCCCTCGTGGAATCATGGAATGTCAAACCCGAGGCGACCGATGCGGACACAGAGGCGCGGTGGTTCCGCGAGGCGATGACGCATGTCTGCGACGTCGCCATGCCACGCGCGGGCATACCGCAGCCCCGTCGACAGGTGTACTGGTGGTCGCCGGAGCTTCAGCACCTCCGGACGACATGTGTGAAAGCACGACGCCGGTACACCCACGCCCGTCGACGCCACAGACCCGCATCGGTTATCGCCGAACTCTTTGCCGCCTTCCAAGGGGCCAAGAAGGAGCTGAGGATCGAGATCGCTGCAGCGAAGGAGCGCGCCTGGCAGGAGCTGGTGAACTCTCTCGAGCAGGACCCATGGGGCAGGCCGTATAAGCTTGTGATGAGCAAGCTCCGCCCATGGGCCCCTCCGTTGTCGACCACCATGAACACGGAGACGCTCGAGAGAGTGGTGGTGAATCTGTTCCCTGCCAGGGCGGAGGGCGATGCTCCTTCCGCGCCTGATCGGGCGAGGCAGCAGACCTCGACGGAGGATCCCCCCGAGGTGTCAGAGGGTGAGTTGGATAGGGCGGTTCTTCGCCTCAGTGCGAAGAACACGGCGCCCGGTCCCGATGGCATCCCGGGGAAAGCTCTGGTCTTGGCCCTGAAGGAGGGCGGCCTACAGGATAGATTCCGCGCGTTGCTCACAACCTGTGCTAAGGATGGCCACTTTCCCAACGAATGGAAGCGGGGTAAGCTTGTCCTCATCCGCAAGCCCGGGCGTCCGGTGGACTCACCATCGGCATATCGCCCCATAGTCCTGTTGAGTGAGGCGGGCAAGTTGTTCGAACGGGTTATCGCCGCTCGCCTCACCCAACATCTCGAGGAGACCGGGCCGAACTTGGCCGACGTCCAGTTCGGCTTCCGAAGGGGCAGGTCCACCGTGGACGCGATCTCGCGGGTGAGGGCTTTAGCCGATGAGGCTATTGGGAAAGGCGGGTTCGTCTTGGCGGTGTCCCTCGACATCTCCAACGCGTTTAACACTCTTCCACACAGAGTGATCGTGGAGGCTATGGGGTACCACGGCTTCCCGGAGTACCTCCGACGGCTTGTCGGAGATTATCTCTCGGGTCGCTCGGTCGCGTACCCCACACGCGTTGGAGTTTGTCAACGAGTAGTGTCGTGCGGTGTCCCGCAGGGGTCGGTTCTCGGGCCGCTCCTGTGGAACATCGGCTACGACTGGGCACTGCGGGGCGCAACCCTGCGCGGGGTCGACGTCACGTGTTACGCGGACGACACTTTGGTGACCGCCCGCGGTGACACGTATCGTGACGCGGCCCTGTTGGCGACCGCCGGAGTAGCACAGGTTGTGATGAGGATACGGCGCTTGGGCCTGACGGTGGCCCTTGAGAAGTCGGAAGCCATCTGCTTCCGTGGGCCTCGCAAGGCGCCACCGCCGGACGCTCACATCATTGTCGGAGGAGTTTCCATCGGCGTCGGGTCGACGCTGAAATATCTCGGCGTCGTACTCGATAGCCGGTGGAACTTCCAAGGTCACTTCAGGAGCCTGGCTCCTAAACTGACCATAATTTCTTTCGCTCTGAGCAGGCTGATGCCCAACCTGGGCGGACCCAACGTCGGGTGCCGTCGTCTCTTCGCGGGCGTGGTGCGCTCGATGGCCCTGTACGGTGCGCCGATTTGGGTCGACTCCCTGTCGGCCCAAAACTTGACTGTGCTGCGGCGCCTGCAGCGAGTCATGGCGTCCAGGGTCATCAGAGCGTATCGCACCACCTCGTGGAGGGCGGCATGCGCGATCGCCGGCACGCTCCCCTGGGAGCTGGATGCCGAGGTCCTCGCAGCGGTCTACCGCAGGACCGCCGACGTGAGGGCCCGCGGCGCGAGTCCACTCCCGGAGGAGGTGGCGCGTTGGAGGGCGGAGCTCCAGGAGGAGGCACTCGAGCGCTGGCGCGATGATTTGATGCAGGCGGGGTGCGGTTTCCGTACCACGACTGCTATCGCGCCAGTGCTGAAGGAGTGGGTGAGCAGGCGGACCGGCTCGCTCTCTTTCCGGCTTGTGCAGGTGCTGACGGGGCATGGCTGCTTCGGTCGGTACCTGTGCAACGTCGCGCGGAGGGAGCGAACCACCGTCTGCCACGAGTGCGGAGCCGCCAACGACACGGCGCAACACACACTCGAGGAATGCCCAGGTTGGGATACGGAGAGAGCGGCTCTGACGGCAGTCGTGGGACAAGACCTGTCCCTACCGGCTGTCGTCAGAGCAATGATTGAGACCCCTGGCGGCTGGGAAGCCGCCAGGATCTTCTGTGAGACGGCCCTGAGTGGCAAAGAGGCCGGGGAGCGGTCCCGCGAAGAGGACCCCCAGGCGGAACCACTCAGGCGCCGGAAAACGGGAAGACGGCGCCGCGCTTATGCCGCGCGCGCCGATTAACGTGACTACCGGGCGTCAGGTGGACGACTGGCGCCCGGCTTACACTGACCAGACGGCGTGGCGACCTAGAGATGCTCCCTAGGTCGCCACCATCATGACGGTTCCCTTCATGGGAAGTAGCGGTGTGCGGGTTCCGCGGACATGGCCTCGCTGTTATACGGACCCGCACACAACCGCCGATGGTGGAGCATGGGGGGGTTTTAGTGGGTATTCCCGGTGATAATTCGCGTCACCGGGCGAGTCCCACACTCCCCCTCGCCGACGCGTCCTCGCCGGCGAGGGGGGTCAGTCCGTAAATGTGATTTCCCCTCCTCAAAAAAAAAAAAAAAAAAAGGTTAGGTTAGGTTAGGTTAGGTTAGGTTAGGTTAGGTTAGGTTAGGTTAGGTTAGGTTAGGTTAGGTTAGGTTAGGTTAGGTTAGGTTAGGTTAGGTTAGGTTAGGTTAGGTTAGGTTAGGTTAGGTTAGGTTAGGTTAGGTTAGGTTAGGTTAGGTTAGGTTAGGTTAGGTTAGGTTAGGTTAGGTTAGGTTAGGTTAGGTTAGGTTAGGTTAGGTTAGGTTAGGTTAGGTTAGGTTAGGTTAGGTTAGGTTAGGTTAGGTTAGGTTAGGTTAGGTTAGGTTAGGTTAGGTTAGGTTAGGTTAGGTTAGGTTAGGTTAGGTTAGGTTAGGTTAGGTTAGGTTAGGTTAGGTTAGGTTAGGTTAGGTTAGGTTAGGTTAGGTTAGGTTAGGTTAGGTTAGGTTAGGTTAGGTTAGGTTAGGTTAGGTTAGGTTAGGTTAGGTTAGGTTAGGTTAGGTTAGGTTAGGTTAGGTTAGGTTAGGTTAGGTTAGGTTAGGTTAGGTTAGGTTAGGTTAGGTTAGGTTAGGTTAGGTTAGGTTAGGTTAGGTTAGGTTAGGTTAGGTTAGGTTAGGTTAGGTTAGGTTAGGTTAGGTTAGGTTAGGTTAGGTTAGGTTAGGTTAGGTTAGGTTAGGTTAGGTTAGGTTAGGTTAGGTTAGGTTAGGTTAGGTTAGGTTAGGTTAGGTTAGGTTAGGTTAGGTTAGGTTAGGTTAGGTTAGGTTAGGTTAGGTTAGGTTAGGTTAGGTTAGGTTAGGTTAGGTTAGGTTAGGTTAGGTTAGGTTAGGTTAGGTTAGGTTAGGTTAGGTTAGGTTAGGTTAGGTTAGGTTAGGTTAGGTTAGGTTAGGTTAGGTTAGGTTAGGTTAGGTTAGGTTAGGTTAGGTTAGGTTAGGTTAGGTTAGGTTAGGTTAGGTTAGGTTAGGTTAGGTTAGGTTAGGTTAGGTTAGGTTAGGTTAGGTTAGGTTAGGTTAGGTTAGGTTAGGTTAGGTTAGGTTAGGTTAGGTTAGGTTAGGTTAGGTTAGGTTAGGTTAGGTTAGGTTAGGTTAGGTTAGGTTAGGTTAGGTTAGGTTAGGTTAGGTTAGGTTAGGTTAGGTTAGGTTAGGTTAGGTTAGGTTAGGTTAGGTTAGGTTAGGTTAGGTTAGGTTAGGTTAGGTTAGGTTAGGTTAGGTTAGGTTAGGTTAGGTTAGGTTAGGTTAGGTTAGGTTAGGTTAGGTTAGGTTAGGTTAGGTTAGGTTAGGTTAGGTTAGGTTAGGTTAGGTTAGGTTAGGTTAGGTTAGGTTAGGTTAGGTTAGGTTAGGTTAGGTTAGGTTAGGTTAGGTTAGGTTAGGTTAGGTTAGGTTAGGTTAGGTTAGGTTAGGTTAGGTTAGGTTAGGTTAGGTTAGGTTAGGTTAGGTTAGGTTAGGTTAGGTTAGGTTAGGTTAGGTTAGGTTAGGTTAGGTTAGGTTAGGTTAGGTTAGGTTAGGTTAGGTTAGGTTAGGTTAGGTTAGGTTAGGTTAGGTTAGGTTAGGTTAGGTTAGGTTAGGTTAGGTTAGGTTAGGTTAGGTTAGGTTAGGTTAGGTTAGGTTAGGTTAGGTTAGGTTAGGTTAGGTTAGGTTAGGTTAGGTTAGGTTAGGTTAGGTTAGGTTAGGTTAGGTTAGGTTAGGTTAGGTTAGGTTAGGTTAGGTTAGGTTAGGTTAGGTTAGGTTAGGTTAGGTTAGGTTAGGTTAGGTTAGGTTAGGTTAGGTTAGGTTAGGTTAGGTTAGGTTAGGTTAGGTTAGGTTAGGTTAGGTTAGGTTAGGTTAGGTTAGGTTAGGTTAGGTTAGGTTAGGTTAGGTTAGGTTAGGTTAGGTTAGGTTAGGTTAGGTTAGGTTAGGTTAGGTTAGGTTAGGTTAGGTTAGGTTAGGTTAGGTTAGGTTAGGTTAGGTTAGGTTAGGTTAGGTTAGGTTAGGTTAGGTTAGGTTAGGTTAGGTTAGGTTAGGTTAGGTTAGGTTAGGTTAGGTTAGGTTAGGTTAGGTTAGGTTAGGTTAGGTTAGGTTAGGTTAGGTTAGGTTAGGTTAGGTTAGGTTAGGTTAGGTTAGGTTAGGTTAGGTTAGGTTAGGTTAGGTTAGGTTAGGTTAGGTTAGGTTAGGTTAGGTTAGGTTAGGTTAGGTTAGGTTAGGTTAGGTTAGGTTAGGTTAGGTTAGGTTAGGTTAGGTTAGGTTAGGTTAGGTTAGGTTAGGTTAGGTTAGGTTAGGTTAGGTTAGGTTAGGTTAGGTTAGGTTAGGTTAGGTTAGGTTAGGTTAGGTTAGGTTAGGTTAGGTTAGGTTAGGTTAGGTTAGGTTAGGTTAGGTTAGGTTAGGTTAGGTTAGGTTAGGTTAGGTTAGGTTAGGTTAGGTTAGGTTAGGTTAGGTTAGGTTAGGTTAGGTTAGGTTAGGTTAGGTTAGGTTAGGTTAGGTTAGGTTAGGTTAGGTTAGGTTAGGTTAGGTTAGGTTAGGTTAGGTTAGGTTAGGTTAGGTTAGGTTAGGTTAGGTTAGGTTAGGTTAGGTTAGGTTAGGTTAGGTTAGGTTAGGTTAGGTTAGGTTAGGTTAGGTTAGGTTAGGTTAGGTTAGGTTAGGTTAGGTTAGGTTAGGTTAGGTTAGGTTAGGTTAGGTTAGGTTAGGTTAGGTTAGGTTAGGTTAGGTTAGGTTAGGTTAGGTTAGGTTAGGTTAGGTTAGGTTAGGTTAGGTTAGGTTAGGTTAGGTTAGGTTAGGTTAGGTTAGGTTAGGTTAGGTTAGGTTAGGTTAGGTTAGGTTAGGTTAGGTTAGGTTAGGTTAGGTTAGGTTAGGTTAGGTTAGGTTAGGTTAGGTTAGGTTAGGTTAGGTTAGGTTAGGTTAGGTTAGGTTAGGTTAGGTTAGGTTAGGTTAGGTTAGGTTAGGTTAGGTTAGGTTAGGTTAGGTTAGGTTAGGTTAGGTTAGGTTAGGTTAGGTTAGGTTAGGTTAGGTTAGGTTAGGTTAGGTTAGGTTAGGTTAGGTTAGGTTAGGTTAGGTTAGGTTAGGTTAGGTTAGGTTAGGTTAGGTTAGGTTAGGTTAGGTTAGGTTAGGTTAGGTTAGGTTAGGTTAGGTTAGGTTAGGTTAGGTTAGGTTAGGTTAGGTTAGGTTAGGTTAGGTTAGGTTAGGTTAGGTTAGGTTAGGTTAGGTTAGGTTAGGTTAGGTTAGGTTAGGTTAGGTTAGGTTAGGTTAGGTTAGGTTAGGTTAGGTTAGGTTAGGTTAGGTTAGGTTAGGTTAGGTTAGGTTAGGTTAGGTTAGGTTAGGTTAGGTTAGGTTAGGTTAGGTTAGGTTAGGTTAGGTTAGGTTAGGTTAGGTTAGGTTAGGTTAGGTTAGGTTAGGTTAGGTTAGGTTAGGTTAGGTTAGGTTAGGTTAGGTTAGGTTAGGTTAGGTTAGGTTAGGTTAGGTTAGGTTAGGTTAGGTTAGGTTAGGTTAGGTTAGGTTAGGTTAGGTTAGGTTAGGTTAGGTTAGGTTAGGTTAGGTTAGGTTAGGTTAGGTTAGGTTAGGTTAGGTTAGGTTAGGTTAGGTTAGGTTAGGTTAGGTTAGGTTAGGTTAGGTTAGGTTAGGTTAGGTTAGGTTAGGTTAGGTTAGGTTAGGTTAGGTTAGGTTAGGTTAGGTTAGGTTAGGTTAGGTTAGGTTAGGTTAGGTTAGGTTAGGTTAGGTTAGGTTAGGTTAGGTTAGGTTAGGTTAGGTTAGGTTAGGTTAGGTTAGGTTAGGTTAGGTTAGGTTAGGTTAGGTTAGGTTAGGTTAGGTTAGGTTAGGTTAGGTTAGGTTAGGTTAGGTTAGGTTAGGTTAGGTTAGGTTAGGTTAGGTTAGGTTAGGTTAGGTTAGGTTAGGTTAGGTTAGGTTAGGTTAGGTTAGGTTAGGTTAGGTTAGGTTAGGTTAGGTTAGGTTAGGTTAGGTTAGGTTAGGTTAGGTTAGGTTAGGTTAGGTTAGGTTAGGTTAGGTTAGGTTAGGTTAGGTTAGGTTAGGTTAGGTTAGGTTAGGTTAGGTTAGGTTAGGTTAGGTTAGGTTAGGTTAGGTTAGGTTAGGTTAGGTTAGGTTAGGTTAGGTTAGGTTAGGTTAGGTTAGGTTAGGTTAGGTTAGGTTAGGTTAGGTTAGGTTAGGTTAGGTTAGGTTAGGTTAGGTTAGGTTAGGTTAGGTTAGGTTAGGTTAGGTTAGGTTAGGTTAGGTTAGGTTAGGTTAGGTTAGGTTAGGTTAGGTTAGGTTAGGTTAGGTTAGGTTAGGTTAGGTTAGGTTAGGTTAGGTTAGGTTAGGTTAGGTTAGGTTAGGTTAGGTTAGGTTAGGTTAGGTTAGGTTAGGTTAGGTTAGGTTAGGTTAGGTTAGGTTAGGTTAGGTTAGGTTAGGTTAGGTTAGGTTAGGTTAGGTTAGGTTAGGTTAGGTTAGGTTAGGTTAGGTTAGGTTAGGTTAGGTTAGGTTAGGTTAGGTTAGGTTAGGTTAGGTTAGGTTAGGTTAGGTTAGGTTAGGTTAGGTTAGGTTAGGTTAGGTTAGGTTAGGTTAGGTTAGGTTAGGTTAGGTTAGGTTAGGTTAGGTTAGGTTAGGTTAGGTTAGGTTAGGTTAGGTTAGGTTAGGTTAGGTTAGGTTAGGTTAGGTTAGGTTAGGTTAGGTTAGGTTAGGTTAGGTTAGGTTAGGTTAGGTTAGGTTAGGTTAGGTTAGGTTAGGTTAGGTTAGGTTAGGTTAGGTTAGGTTAGGTTAGGTTAGGTTAGGTTAGGTTAGGTTAGGTTAGGTTAGGTTAGGTTAGGTTAGGTTAGGTTAGGTTAGGTTAGGTTAGGTTAGGTTAGGTTAGGTTAGGTTAGGTTAGGTTAGGTTAGGTTAGGTTAGGTTAGGTTAGGTTAGGTTAGGTTAGGTTAGGTTAGGTTAGGTTAGGTTAGGTTAGGTTAGGTTAGGTTAGGTTAGGTTAGGTTAGGTTAGGTTAGGTTAGGTTAGGTTAGGTTAGGTTAGGTTAGGTTAGGTTAGGTTAGGTTAGGTTAGGTTAGGTTAGGTTAGGTTAGGTTAGGTTAGGTTAGGTTAGGTTAGGTTAGGTTAGGTTAGGTTAGGTTAGGTTAGGTTAGGTTAGGTTAGGTTAGGTTAGGTTAGGTTAGGTTAGGTTAGGTTAGGTTAGGTTAGGTTAGGTTAGGTTAGGTTAGGTTAGGTTAGGTTAGGTTAGGTTAGGTTAGGTTAGGTTAGGTTAGGTTAGGTTAGGTTAGGTTAGGTTAGGTTAGGTTAGGTTAGGTTAGGTTAGGTTAGGTTAGGTTAGGTTAGGTTAGGTTAGGTTAGGTTAGGTTAGGTTAGGTTAGGTTAGGTTAGGTTAGGTTAGGTTAGGTTAGGTTAGGTTAGGTTAGGTTAGGTTAGGTTAGGTTAGGTTAGGTTAGGTTAGGTTAGGTTAGGTTAGGTTAGGTTAGGTTAGGTTAGGTTAGGTTAGGTTAGGTTAGGTTAGGTTAGGTTAGGTTAGGTTAGGTTAGGTTAGGTTAGGTTAGGTTAGGTTAGGTTAGGTTAGGTTAGGTTAGGTTAGGTTAGGTTAGGTTAGGTTAGGTTAGGTTAGGTTAGGTTAGGTTAGGTTAGGTTAGGTTAGGTTAGGTTAGGTTAGGTTAGGTTAGGTTAGGTTAGGTTAGGTTAGGTTAGGTTAGGTTAGGTTAGGTTAGGTTAGGTTAGGTTAGGTTAGGTTAGGTTAGGTTAGGTTAGGTTAGGTTAGGTTAGGTTAGGTTAGGTTAGGTTAGGTTAGGTTAGGTTAGGTTAGGTTAGGTTAGGTTAGGTTAGGTTAGGTTAGGTTAGGTTAGGTTAGGTTAGGTTAGGTTAGGTTAGGTTAGGTTAGGTTAGGTTAGGTTAGGTTAGGTTAGGTTAGGTTAGGTTAGGTTAGGTTAGGTTAGGTTAGGTTAGGTTAGGTTAGGTTAGGTTAGGTTAGGTTAGGTTAGGTTAGGTTAGGTTAGGTTAGGTTAGGTTAGGTTAGGTTAGGTTAGGTTAGGTTAGGTTAGGTTAGGTTAGGTTAGGTTAGGTTAGGTTAGGTTAGGTTAGGTTAGGTTAGGTTAGGTTAGGTTAGGTTAGGTTAGGTTAGGTTAGGTTAGGTTAGGTTAGGTTAGGTTAGGTTAGGTTAGGTTAGGTTAGGTTAGGTTAGGTTAGGTTAGGTTAGGTTAGGTTAGGTTAGGTTAGGTTAGGTTAGGTTAGGTTAGGTTAGGTTAGGTTAGGTTAGGTTAGGTTAGGTTAGGTTAGGTTAGGTTAGGTTAGGTTAGGTTAGGTTAGGTTAGGTTAGGTTAGGTTAGGTTAGGTTAGGTTAGGTTAGGTTAGGTTAGGTTAGGTTAGGTTAGGTTAGGTTAGGTTAGGTTAGGTTAGGTTAGGTTAGGTTAGGTTAGGTTAGGTTAGGTTAGGTTAGGTTAGGTTAGGTTAGGTTAGGTTAGGTTAGGTTAGGTTAGGTTAGGTTAGGTTAGGTTAGGTTAGGTTAGGTTAGGTTAGGTTAGGTTAGGTTAGGTTAGGTTAGGTTAGGTTAGGTTAGGTTAGGTTAGGTTAGGTTAGGTTAGGTTAGGTTAGGTTAGGTTAGGTTAGGTTAGGTTAGGTTAGGTTAGGTTAGGTTAGGTTAGGTTAGGTTAGGTTAGGTTAGGTTAGGTTAGGTTAGGTTAGGTTAGGTTAGGTTAGGTTAGGTTAGGTTAGGTTAGGTTAGGTTAGGTTAGGTTAGGTTAGGTTAGGTTAGGTTAGGTTAGGTTAGGTTAGGTTAGGTTAGGTTAGGTTAGGTTAGGTTAGGTTAGGTTAGGTTAGGTTAGGTTAGGTTAGGTTAGGTTAGGTTAGGTTAGGTTAGGTTAGGTTAGGTTAGGTTAGGTTAGGTTAGGTTAGGTTAGGTTAGGTTAGGTTAGGTTAGGTTAGGTTAGGTTAGGTTAGGTTAGGTTAGGTTAGGTTAGGTTAGGTTAGGTTAGGTTAGGTTAGGTTAGGTTAGGTTAGGTTAGGTTAGGTTAGGTTAGGTTAGGTTAGGTTAGGTTAGGTTAGGTTAGGTTAGGTTAGGTTAGGTTAGGTTAGGTTAGGTTAGGTTAGGTTAGGTTAGGTTAGGTTAGGTTAGGTTAGGTTAGGTTAGGTTAGGTTAGGTTAGGTTAGGTTAGGTTAGGTTAGGTTAGGTTAGGTTAGGTTAGGTTAGGTTAGGTTAGGTTAGGTTAGGTTAGGTTAGGTTAGGTTAGGTTAGGTTAGGTTAGGTTAGGTTAGGTTAGGTTAGGTTAGGTTAGGTTAGGTTAGGTTAGGTTAGGTTAGGTTAGGTTAGGTTAGGTTAGGTTAGGTTAGGTTAGGTTAGGTTAGGTTAGGTTAGGTTAGGTTAGGTTAGGTTAGGTTAGGTTAGGTTAGGTTAGGTTAGGTTAGGTTAGGTTAGGTTAGGTTAGGTTAGGTTAGGTTAGGTTAGGTTAGGTTAGGTTAGGTTAGGTTAGGTTAGGTTAGGTTAGGTTAGGTTAGGTTAGGTTAGGTTAGGTTAGGTTAGGTTAGGTTAGGTTAGGTTAGGTTAGGTTAGGTTAGGTTAGGTTAGGTTAGGTTAGGTTAGGTTAGGTTAGGTTAGGTTAGGTTAGGTTAGGTTAGGTTAGGTTAGGTTAGGTTAGGTTAGGTTAGGTTAGGTTAGGTTAGGTTAGGTTAGGTTAGGTTAGGTTAGGTTAGGTTAGGTTAGGTTAGGTTAGGTTAGGTTAGGTTAGGTTAGGTTAGGTTAGGTTAGGTTAGGTTAGGTTAGGTTAGGTTAGGTTAGGTTAGGTTAGGTTAGGTTAGGTTAGGTTAGGTTAGGTTAGGTTAGGTTAGGTTAGGTTAGGTTAGGTTAGGTTAGGTTAGGTTAGGTTAGGTTAGGTTAGGTTAGGTTAGGTTAGGTTAGGTTAGGTTAGGTTAGGTTAGGTTAGGTTAGGTTAGGTTAGGTTAGGTTAGGTTAGGTTAGGTTAGGTTAGGTTAGGTTAGGTTAGGTTAGGTTAGGTTAGGTTAGGTTAGGTTAGGTTAGGTTAGGTTAGGTTAGGTTAGGTTAGGTTAGGTTAGGTTAGGTTAGGTTAGGTTAGGTTAGGTTAGGTTAGGTTAGGTTAGGTTAGGTTAGGTTAGGTTAGGTTAGGTTAGGTTAGGTTAGGTTAGGTTAGGTTAGGTTAGGTTAGGTTAGGTTAGGTTAGGTTAGGTTAGGTTAGGTTAGGTTAGGTTAGGTTAGGTTAGGTTAGGTTAGGTTAGGTTAGGTTAGGTTAGGTTAGGTTAGGTTAGGTTAGGTTAGGTTAGGTTAGGTTAGGTTAGGTTAGGTTAGGTTAGGTTAGGTTAGGTTAGGTTAGGTTAGGTTAGGTTAGGTTAGGTTAGGTTAGGTTAGGTTAGGTTAGGTTAGGTTAGGTTAGGTTAGGTTAGGTTAGGTTAGGTTAGGTTAGGTTAGGTTAGGTTAGGTTAGGTTAGGTTAGGTTAGGTTAGGTTAGGTTAGGTTAGGTTAGGTTAGGTTAGGTTAGGTTAGGTTAGGTTAGGTTAGGTTAGGTTAGGTTAGGTTAGGTTAGGTTAGGTTAGGTTAGGTTAGGTTAGGTTAGGTTAGGTTAGGTTAGGTTAGGTTAGGTTAGGTTAGGTTAGGTTAGGTTAGGTTAGGTTAGGTTAGGTTAGGTTAGGTTAGGTTAGGTTAGGTTAGGTTAGGTTAGGTTAGGTTAGGTTAGGTTAGGTTAGGTTAGGTTAGGTTAGGTTAGGTTAGGTTAGGTTAGGTTAGGTTAGGTTAGGTTAGGTTAGGTTAGGTTAGGTTAGGTTAGGTTAGGTTAGGTTAGGTTAGGTTAGGTTAGGTTAGGTTAGGTTAGGTTAGGTTAGAGGTTAGGTTAGGTTAGGTTAGGTTAGGTTAGGTTAGGTTAGGTTAGGTTAGGTTAGGTTAGGTTAGGTTAGGTTAGGTTAG